>OX392495.1:1380308-2753116 GCA_947623365.1 Achlya flavicornis | reverse complement strand
TGTTACCGCTACAGCTTATGACATAGACCCAGCGACATCCACAGTGAATGACAACCCACTTTTATTGTTTAATAAGGGTCACCCGCCGTCCTTGCGAATGTTTTCGGTTTTCGTCTAAGCTCCTATTGTTTTTGACAATAGAGGCGAGATTCCGTCCACGCTTCGTCGAGTTATCTATGCAAAGTTCACGTGGGCGTAATTACATTACACCGCAATATGGTTCTTTAATAATAAACTTTAAGTCTGCGATTGTTTGTGGCCTGAATTTTTATGTTGCTGGGGGTGTTTTTATTGTAAATGTTCTTAAAAACCGGTCAGGTGCGACCCGAATTTGCGTGGAGTGTTCCGTACCGTTCGCCGTGGGAGCTTTATGACTACGATGATTTTCGTTTAGTTTTTCCTATAATCTAAGGCAGTGATTACCAAAGTGGTCCAGGTGGACCCCCAGGGGTCCACAGGACACTCAACGGGGGTCTACATTCATCATCATCATCAGCCTATAATGTCCCACTGCTGAGCACAGGCCTCCTTTCACAAATCAGGGTGAAAGGGAATGGGCAGATACTCAACCACGCGTGCCCACTGCGGATCGGTGGAGGTAGGCTATTGGCCAACCTACGGTTGGAATTTTTCAAGCCGCCTAAGAGGCATCCAACTAGCTTAACGACTATCACAATTAAGTGATAACCGGGACCAACGGCTTTACGTGCCCTCCGAAGCACGGAAACGCTCGATTTGAAATACGCCTAGGCGGTCACCCATCCAGGTACCGACCAAGACAGACGTAGCTTAACTTTGCTGATCGCTTAAGAACGGCTAATCATGCTACACCACGAGTAGTCTACATTAGATAGATCTAATAATAAAATATTTTGACGAGTTTTGGGAATATTGTAGAAATGTAGCAGCAGGGATCCACCGAATCCTGTAAAGTTTGAAAGTGGTCAACGAGATATTTTTTTTGGTAAGCTCTGATCTAAGAGTAAGGCCCTATTTTTCTATTTTTTTAATTTATTTTTTGAGCACGGGAATCGCCCGGTTTTTTTAAATCGATCCAGTTTTGTAGGAGAAAACCGGGGTTTACGAAATAGCGATTTCGTTTAATTTAAATAGGTATAATCGGTCCACGCTGAAGTTGTCTCTATCGCCCTCGGGCGGGATAGCTCGGGCACAGCGCGATAGTAAAAGATATTTTAAAAACCTATTTTTCAAATTTCTTGCAGCCATCCTATTTCTTAATGTAGCTATGTCTTATTGTTGTAACTTTATGTGGATAATAAATAATGATATTAATAATAATAACAACGGAAATCATATACATAGTAACGGCATGAAACCTAGGAAAGCAAGAACAATATTCCAATCCTCGACATTCGCCTCAGCCTTTGAGGTTTCTACCAAACTAATCTTTCATCACAATACCAATTTATGTCCTGTCCAAAGAATTTAAAACGTCCAGAAGGATAGTCGCCTCTATGGCAACATGAAATAAGCAAGCCAGAATTGACAGTATTTGACAGCCGTGCGCAGTACGAACTGAGAGCGATTTGCTCAGGGAGCCCCTCAAGCGGAGTGAAATTAAATATCATGCTTTAGTAAGGCGGATTATCCATCTGGGTAGAGGCACGATGCCCTATGAAAATCTTTGGTCCTGTCAAACTCCCTTATCAACAGGGCTCTTAGCAACACGCCCCGCCCTGAAACATTTCAATCCTTATTTTAATATAGATACTATTAATTCTCGCAAATAGATCAGCAATGGTGCTGATTCTGTTGTTCACAACCAAACTAATTTACTCCCACTATATATCTATATATCACTTTCTAACAAAAAATATAAGAAAAGGATGTAAAAAATTTTGTCCGTTCAAATTAGTTTTCAAAGTTTTAGTCGCCATCTAAGTTGTTTACCTCTATTTACCCGCAAATGAAAAGACTAAGACTAATTTGGCAGCTTTAAATATGCGCTATCCTTTTTCAATAATGTGTGTAAGAAAGAGATGTGATATTATTAAAATTATTTTAGTGCGATTTACAGAATCTGCAACATGTTTATGTAGCTTGTGATCCAAAAATTTTACGAAATTAGACCGTGACGATGGAAAAAATGGGCTCTGGCTACCATGTGCACGGATCTCGTCTGGAAGAAGATAGCATAAGGACCACCTAATGCTAAGTGGTCACTGCCCCCTATGGACATTTACAATATACTTGGATTACCAATTTGTTCCAGACTTTAGTTGGTAGAATCAATAATAGTCGTTCGTAAGTGCATTATTAAGACCTAAATTTAATAAACGATTTTGAATTTGACATTAGATTTTTACCTTCTTAAAAAAGCCGCATGTCTTAACGCATCCAAGTAACTTAATCAGGATGACCCTGATGAGTACTTTAAGGTTGAATTTTCAAAAAAAACTTTAGTTTTTTTATATTTCTTTATTAAATGGGCTTGCGTTTGGCCACTGACCCGCCAATAAGGGGCGATGACGAAGCCTAAGATGAAACACGCTTGCCCAGAAGAAACCTATTCACTATGGCCTTGAAAGTTCCGAGATTGTAGGCGTCAGGAAACACAGACGGAAGCAAGTTCCACTCCCTTGTTGTCCGCATTATAAATGAGGATGCAAAACGCTGTGTCCGTATTTTCGGAATGTTCAGACTGTACTGCATTGATAGACAGTCAGTCAGTCTCTTTTCTATGTATATAGGGTGACTGGTAGTTATTAAACGATACTTAGACACATGATTGTACTCATGATATCAAACAACTTTCCCAAAGAAACTTTTTTTTATTTACTTAGCACATGAGCCCATGATATTTAGTACCTAACAAGAATAAGAATACACCATCAGCTTTTATTTAATTTAGTTATTTATCCCTATTTGTTTCTTTGGTATAGTTGTTTGTTATCATGAGTACAATCATGTGTCTAAGTATCGTTTACTAATTACCAGTCACCCTATATAGGTAGGTAGCAGATATATTTGTTGTCACAACAAAATCGCCCACCCATCCTATCTCCAGCGCGTTTCCGCCGCTTAGCCCATATGATCGATAGGTTTATTTAGCTCGCGAGCGATATCACGTAATAAATATAATATCGCATATTAACTCATATATTTCAAACACTCGAGATTTCCCGTCTGTCCGTCAGTTGGGCCACTTGAAACTCTCGGCGCAAGCTAAAAGAGATAGCGAGGGCGGTCGCGATCCTATGCGGTAAGCATGGATGTATCGATAAATGTTTGTCGACGAATCTGACATAACTCTATGAGAATGACATTCGATATTAATGAAATTCAAATTCAAATTTCTTTATTTGTCAGTTACAGGTCAAATAATGGTATTATAAAATAGATTGTGTCACTGAGACTTGCCTAATAGGCGTACAAAATAAAATCACACAAAATAAAAAAAACAAATGAAAAAAACGATGTTTTAAACTTATCGACGATCTATGCTCGGCTGGTTGATATTTTACTTAAAGTTTATTCTCGGCTTTTTTATTTAAATTGCAAATCACTGAGATTTTATATTACTACGTACCTAAATGTATTTAACAAAGTTCAGAATAATATTTCTTATGAAAGCAACATTCTGAAGCTGTGTAAATTCAAAAAATCAAAAGAGTAAGAGTAAAACATTTTATAACGTATAAGTGCCCGTGAAGGCCTATTTGAATAAAATTAATTGAATATCTTTTTTTACACTAAAAAACTTTGATATAATAAAAACATAATAAACTTTGTACATATTTGTTGCAAATAAAATTTAAAAAGTTTCATAATAAAATACTTTGACTTTGCACTTTTAAGGTATCAATTACCTACTCAATATAAATTTCGTTAGTTTTTTTATTGTAGACTTTTAAGTAAGCTTATTTGGGATTCCTACAGTGCAAATCTTTTAATTTAACGGCGTGACTGGGGGACAAATCTCTCACTATTTTTAGAATATTACGTCCACCCATAAAATTATCTTTCAAAAATTAAGC
Organism: Achlya flavicornis; assembly: GCA_947623365.1. Taxonomy (NCBI): domain Eukaryota; kingdom Metazoa; phylum Arthropoda; class Insecta; order Lepidoptera; family Drepanidae; genus Achlya; species Achlya flavicornis. Next base: position 2,749,118 of record OX392495.1, on the reverse strand, counting down.
ACCAGTTTTTACTTTTAAAAAACAAATATTAAGTATAAATTTTTGATTCCTACAAGTATTCACAAACAGCTTTAAGGGGCCATAAAGGGTCCTCACAACTGATGCAGCGTGGAATCATGTAGTGCTGGTTTCCTGATAGGCCCAAACTAATAGACATCAGATTCGCCAACACAACGCCCAACAATTTTTAAACCATCAGCAAAACGGTCATCTCAAGACCCCGCCGAACGCTCCGCTTATGACTTGTACCATACATAAAGGTTGTCGGATATAAATAAAATTATTATTCACCGTCCGATATAATAACGTTTCAATATAACTCAATATTTTTGTTACATTCACATTGTTTTTTTAGGGTAGATAATATCTAGATATATTTTTTATTGGATTAGGATAGTAATATAAAATCATTCAGATTGTTTGCAACTGAATAAAACATTATTTAAACTATAGAGTAAGGGGGTTAACTCATAAAACGTTATTTAACTAATATACTGTTTAAAGGGCCATGTAAATAAATTCACTCTATTGTCATTGTCAAATAATGTGACATTATTTTTCAGCAACTAATTATTAAAGAAGTTTGGCCCTCCAAAAATTACAATAAATGCCCTATTTTTCCGCCGTGATTAAAAGGACTACAAAAATAGCCCCTAACTGTTAGGGGCCAAATCAAATAAAAATAAATAAAATTGCAAAATAATGTTTCATATTTAAATTTCTCCCGATTTTAATTGGATTATTTCAACAACTGCTATCACTATGACAAGCAGAATGACGCTGAGGGAGCGTTAAACGTAGCTTACGCGCAGCAGCCTATAAAATTTGGCCTGTTCGTGTAGTATGGCGACGTTCTCTCTAGGTATATTTATTTCTATGGTTATATCGTTTATCTCAATTGCTGAGACTAGGAAACAACTTATTTGATTCTTAGTTTTTTTTTACTGTGTATAGGCCTGTGTTTGACCACAATCTCACCATGGTAAGTGGTGATGTGGCCGAAGGTGGTAAGCACACAAAGCCTAGAAGGAACTGGCTCTCAAGTGCAGCTGTCGGATCACACCGATAGGTGCTTGGCGACAGATTTTTAACTTTAGGGTGGTAGCCAGCCAGGCGGGTACTACAAAGTACCCTACCACCGTGCTATGGTTTCCTCACGATGTTTTCCTTCACAGAAAGCTCAAGCTCATTGTAGGATTCGAACCCGGGACCTTCGTCTCGGTGTCCGACGTCACTACCACTGAGCTATCATCGCCTTTGGTGACAAAGTATAAATAATTATATTGACGTTCAAACATTGACAGCAAACTATATTAGATAAGCAATGAACTTCGTCAATAACGTCACGATCTAAGTAATTAATAATTTGTTTACCCTTAACATCATTTATCTCTGTTACTGTATACCTTGGATGTTGTTATTTATATTCTATCTATTATCCGGTTACAAACTGTGCGTACGTCTTTTGATATCTCTACAAAGTTATTTTTAGCAGAGAAACGAAGATTTCAAGATGACAATTATGTATAAAATCAATAAATGTTCTGGGAAGATCTTCAGACACGGTTATCTGATCCCAAGCTAAGCAGAGCTACATCTTAATAGATGCCGCAAGCGTATGTACTTCGCGTGTCAAAATCTGTGCAAAAATGGGGCCGAATGTTCTTCTTTTGAAACTGTTTCACGAGGACAGAGGACTCGCATAAGACTGCATGTCCACCAGAAATGAGTAGCGAGGGATATCTTTAGCTGACAAATAGGATAGCTTCATTTTCACGTTAAAAATCTAATCCAGCCTAACTAAATCAATCTTGTGACATTATGGTAGGTACAAAAAAAGTTACACGCTTGGTCTTCATACGGATGGAGGGGACTTGCGGTATCTATTTATATGTATGTCTGTGGTACCACATTTATTAAACTACTAGCTGTCCTCCGCGGTTTCACCCGCGTTTCCGGAATAAAAAGTTAGCCTATCTCCTTCTCCATACCATAGGCTATCTTCATGCCAAATTTTATGATGATCCGTTGAGTAGTTGAGTCGTGAAGGCGTAACAAATAAACAAACTCACTTTCGCATTTATAATATTACTAGCTGTCCCCCGCGGTTTCACCCGCGTTCCCGGGATAAAAAGTAGCCTATGTCCTTCTCCATACCATAGGCTATCTTCATGCCAAATTTTATGATGATCCGTTGAGTAGTTGAGTCGTGAAGGCGTAACAAATAAACAAACTCACTTTCGCATTTATAATTATTAGTTAGGTTAGGATAACGTCGATAACCGTGTGAAGTACGTCTCAAGATATTTAATTTTAATTACTTAGATTGTGACGAGTTGAGGAAAGGATTTCCCACGGGCAACCCATAATGTGATATATAGAGGCGAGTGAAACCTGGGGGCGGAGCTAGTGATATAATAGTACAATTCAAGCCATGTCAAAGACGCCAAGGATAATTAAAAGATGATAATGTTAATAATAGTACAATAATGATAATGTGCCAGTTTGATAAACAAACATTATATACATAACTAGCTACTGCTCGCGGCTTCGCCCGCGTGACCTACAGGAAACAAATGACATATTTTTCTACAACAATAAAAGAAAACAAAACAAAATAACTTCAGAGTGGAATTATTAAAAACGCTGAGATACGTATAAATTAATTTTCAATCTTCAGCCTAAACAAAAAATTTGAAGACCCTAACTTCTAAACTGACGGACTTTCATACGAACTTTCATCCCCTATTTTACCCCCTTAGGGGTGGAATTTCGAAAAACCCTTGCTTAGTGGATGGATACCCACTCTTCACAAAGAATATACTCTCTAAATTTTATGTCTCTAGGACCAGCGGCTTAGGCTGTGCGTTGATATATCTATCAGTCAGTCAGTCAGTCAGTCAATCAGTCAGTCAGGACTTTGAATTTTATGTGTAGATTTTCATCTCGAAATCTTCGTTTCTTTGCTAAAAATAACTTTGTAGAGTTTATTTCAAAAGACTTTGTGTATAAAACCCATCAGCTTACACCATCAGCTTTGTAAATTCCCATGGCCAGTAACAAAACAGTTTACCTTACTTTGTTTAGAAACGAATCGCCTTAATGACAAAGATGACGCAGTATTCCACTAGTGGAAGCACAAAATTAACTTAGAAATGAGAAAAAATGTTTCTGCAAAAAGTAATTAGATTCCAGGAATGTACATTATCGACGTAGGGCGTAGAATATTAATTAGAACCTCAGGCAGGGCCGCTTTTGGGATGATCTGGGCGGGCAAAAAGGGCAATGGTTTTTTGACTTAGTAATTAATATTTTTTCAAGGTTTTGTTGCTAGAATTTGCTTTCTCAGTCAAATATCATGCTACTGTTTCCAATCTTGGTGTCCTTCCAGTTGACCTTATCTTGAAATCTATGCTAAAATAATCATAATATAGTTTTACACGGATCAAAAAATAATAACCAAAAAAATATGCAGCATGAAGTTGCTTACCTTATTTACATCAAAACTATGTTTTAATTCAACAAAATTGGAAGATAAAACAAAAATAACTAATTTAGGTCGTTAAATCAACACATTAATGTAAATACGATTTAGGACGTAAAGCCAACAAAAGCTTTCACCTTGCATGAATAAAATATTGCCCATTTGCCTAAACCCTAATACGGGCCTGTTTTTCAGAAGCTTTGTTAGGCAAACTGTAATTTTAAACATTACGAGGTTAGAATATATTATTTACCCAACATAAAGTTACTTACAGTCTTGTTCTTGCTTGTAAAAATGTGGTTAATATTAGAATTAGCTATTGAGGTGAACAAAACTTCGCTGAGAGTTAAATATGGAAGAAAATGGCGAACCAAACCTAACTTTAACCAAGTTTGGTTACAAACCAAGAAAAAACGACAAGGTATATTTTGATTTTTTTATATTACATCAATTATCGCCTAATATCCGTACTAGCTTTCCCCCGCGGTTTCACCCGCGTTCCAAGGATAAAAAGTAGCCTCTGTTCTTCTCCATACCATAGGCTATCTGCATGCCAAATTTCATCATGATCCGTTCAGTTGAGGCTTGAAGGCGTAACAAACAAACAAACAAACAAACTCACTTTCGCATTTATAATATTAGTTAGGATTAGGCGATTTATATAGGTATAAATATATGGTAAATATACAATAATAGTAGGACTTCAAAACGTTATAGAACTAAACAATATTTCCTTATTTACCCGTTATTGTATTGATAAGGAAACAAGAATGGTTAAATACGTAACTACAAATAAATCCATCGCCATACCATATGCGAATAAAAAAAAAACTCTCAAAAGAGTTTATAAATTTGAAAAAAAAAATAGTTCGAAATTCAAAGTAGAGACCATTCCATTACTTTGGACCATTCACATCAACTTGATCAACCTAATAGCAGCTGGCTGTCTGTTATAATGAATTACATTACAATAGAACCTGAGATAGAACTGAACAACATGACGTCACATACAGGCGATTACAATTTAAAAAATAACCGTTCGAAATTCAATGTTAGGACCATCACCTCCAACCTGGTAATAATAAAGTAAAGATTTCCTGATTGGCTAAGTCGGCTTCAAGGCCGTGAATTAGCATTCTATATAAGAAAGTGTGCTCCCTCTCTATCTCTCTCTGGAGGGTAAGTGGAAGCTGTATGTATATCGTCAAAAGTGATAGGAGTAATTGACAGAAGGTGGTGGCTCAGGAAACATTGTCATCCTTACGCGGACATTGCGGCGAGCAAGCTCTCAACCGGTTATTATAGCTTAGGTAACCACGCCTGATGGCGCCCCAGGTGGGGCACGTAGCTCGGCCCGAAGCACGAAGCAGGGCGTTACCGGGGGGTGGACGGCTTTTACGAGTTACGACTAATTGGATGGTTTTGGACGGATTACTCATCATAGCAGCTCGGGCCGCTTGAACGGGACGAGCTTGCTGGGACGAGTGAGACTGGGTGAGCGTGTCGCCACGCGCGTCCTCCTCGCTGGCATGACGATATCGTGGTGAACGGTTGTGTGTGTTTGTCTTGTGAGCTTCGTCAGCTGCAGTTTGAGCTAAGTACCACAGGTTTTAAACATCAAAAGCCCATTTAATCCAATCATAGCTCTGGTAAGTAACTTACTAGGCAAAAATACTACTATTGTCGTTTTAGTACACCCAGTGACCAAAAAAACGGTGACCAAAAAAAAAACATCGATCACCAAAAAGTGCCCACAAATGGGTTGAATTTACCCTTGCAGTTTGCACAGTGCGTGTTCTAACAGATTGTATCGCTTCTTAGGCAATATTTTTAAGCCCTAAGTCGGACCCGTGAAAAGCATTTAATTATTTTAGGCAAATATCTAATATGTAAACGCATAATGCCATAAAACTAAGAATATTTACTTAAATAATTAAAATAAAGCATAGAAATGATACGTAGGATTTTCTATGACCTTGGATGCCCCTTGGTAGATAACAGTGATAAGAAACGAGTGTAGTCTATCTATGGTTGCCATAGACTATAATTATACGTAAGATCTATGTCGGATAATGTATTATTTTTATTGTTTATGCAGAATAAAAAAAAACGAAGTAGATTTTTTAAAACAACGCGGTATTTTTAATACGCAATATTTAAATAAAGAACACGTATAAACAAATTGTATTTTAAGCCGAAGTGTAAATGAGAGAAATACAGGCGCCAATTCCATAACACAAATAAATAAAACTACTTAAGCCACGCTCTGTGTTGTGTATGCGAACACTCAACGTGCATGTTTATTTTTGCTTTATCGTATTATGCAAATAACGAGAATAAAATAAACCGAAAGCAATCAGAATCATATCGCGACATAATAAAGAACCCAAATTAAAAATAAATCATCAGCAAAGTAAAGCAATCCTTACCGAATTCCGGAGCTTCCAAATTCAAAAATATATCACACGGTACATAGCACTTTTTTTTTACTCACAAAAGCACAAAAGATCCTTATCGGCCTGTTATTTAAATTTCACATCACATGCCATAAGAACTGGACATCTTCCGTTGCCACATTGGACCTAAAATCGACATCGAGGTACATAATTATGTTTTTATCAATTCACATGTTTTCACGGAAAATTTACGGGGCGCAAGATAATGCGACAACCACACGCGCCGATCCTCCACCGAACACTGAAACTGAACAGGCCAAGTACGTCCTATCGTACAGCTTTCAGCAAATCTATAAGAGAAAGTACACAATAGCATGGTCCTTGTTTTTCTAAGGACGCATCCCTTTATCCCTCTCGCTCGCACATTATCCTGGCCACTTGTGAAAGCGCAAAATTGTTCGGCAATAATATCGAATTATGCTCTCATTAATTAAAAGTGGAACGCGGTTTATTTTTTATTTTTCTTTTGTTTTGAGAGGCTGTTACCGCGCTTTTTAGGAAGTAAAATCGCGGGAAATACTTTAATTTGCAAATCCCCGCTATATTTATTATGTTTTGATAGTGTCTTACTTCATTTTGATTTACTTTATAGCCAAGCAAAATAATGGTCACTTACGATAGGTACCTAATAAATAAAATAAACATAATTAATTATTTGAGGTAAGAGAAGCGCTCGTGTTGTAGCATGATTAGCCGTCGTGGTCGGTACCTGGATGGGTGACCTCTTTTCTTTTCCTCTCAATTTATCAGTTACAAATGTTAGGTACAATCATAGAATTAGATAATATTCTAACTCTATGGCACAGATTACAGAATAAGGCAGATGGCGCGCGAGGAACACGGGAGTGAGGCCAAAAACGCAAATACAAGTTGAAAAACACGTACCTGGTATTCGATTTTGAATGTGTATTTGCATTGTTTAACCACAGTTTATTAATAAAGAAGTGTGTTTTGTTACATAAAGTTTGTTAAACACTTTCGTGTTCCGCGTGCTCCATCTGAATTATTTTGTAATCTGTGCTCTATGGTTACAATGTTATGGTTAGAATTATGGATTATGGAGCCTTTACACGATCGATAATAGGCTAGATGACAAAAAAGAACTATTAAGTCCGTCTTTTAAATTATCAAAAAACATTAGACACGCATTTTATTCTTTTGTCAATTAAAAAAAACGAAGATATAGTATATTGAAGTTCCGGGTGACGTCACGTGAGTACACTTTACACTCGAGTCTCCTCCCGAACTTTGACTCGCTTTATCTTTGTAAATTTTATATGATTTGGTAAAGCAAAAAATACGTGTCCAATATTTTTTGATAATCTAACTGACGGACTAATAAGATTTTACCTAGGTGACTATCGCCGAGCGATATTGCTCGTGTTGCGGGCTCCCTAAATACCCTAATAGATAGCTTACCAAAGCCGAATCTGAATACAGGGTTTGCTGAAATCATCTATTTTTAGAGTTAAGCTCGCCTTTACATGTTTTATGTATTGAATTATTTATTGTTCTTCCTGTATCTTCATAATCTGTATAAAAAGAGAAATCCGCAGAATCCAGATACTTGAATTGTTTAAAACAGGGCTAACGTAGGGATAGGGAACCACAAAGGAAAGGATTTTTGAAAATTTCAAACCAACTAATATCATAAATACGAAAGTAAGGGTCAGTTCACACCGAGAAACCGTGTAAATTTTGCTAGTAGCGCTACGCAGCGCAACGGCGCAACACCGCGCAGCGCAGCGGGACACCGCGCGGTGTAACAGTCAGTACGGTCACGAATACCGTCGAAGCCATCACGATAGATTCGCGCTGCGCCGCACCACAGAGGGTAAAACTGTGACAGAGGATTAGCGGCGGGAGTCGCGTAGCGTCTAGTGACTTCTCGAGGCGCAGCACGGTCTTTTGACGCCGCGCGTAGCATAGCTGCGTCGCGCGAGGCGTACTCAAATTTTCTCATTGAAATGTGGTAGACTGACCCTTAGTCTACAAATAATATCCCAAAAATTCTTCTGCGTGACGTAGCAGCTGTAACTCGTAGCAATCGTAGCACATGAACTCGTAGAGCGCTCGTAGCAAATTTTGGATTAAACCCTATCTATCTATACTAATATACATAATTGTCCCCCGCGGTTTCGCCCACATTCCCAGGATAAAAATTCTAATACTCGGGAATAACGCAGCTTTTTTCCTTTGATAGTGAAATAATTTTTCGTATCGTACTGGTAGTTCCAGATTAGCGCGTTTAAACAATTAAAAACTCTTCACTTTATTACATTACTAGCTGTCCCCCGCGGTTTCGCCTGCGTTCCCGTGATAAAAAGTAGCCTATAATACTGGGGCATAATGTAGCTTCCTATTAGTGAAAGAATTCTTCGAATCCGACCGGTAATTCCAGAGTTTAGCCCGTTTAACCAAACAATAACACTACCGCTTTTATTAGATTAGATAGAGCGTATATCACGCAAACAACTTATTTATTTTGTTGCGCGTAGTTTTAAATCTGTGATATCTTCTAAAGTATTCATCTATATATATAAAGATCAATGCCACTTTTCGTTGTAATTTTATAACTCAAGAACGGGCTCACCTATCCAAACCAAATGTTTAGGCTTTGTTCGGACTATTTAGTAGATGGTTTATGTGAAGTTTGCACAAAATCGGTCGAGCGGTTCTTCATTTATCACATTTTTATTATTTCACTTTATACGTAGCGAAGCATGTACCGTGCCGCTAGTTTAACATAAAGTAACGAACACATTTAACTGGATAAGGATCAATACTATATTCATCGTAATCGCTTTGCAAATAACCTTTCAAATATGAATATGTTTTATTCATATTTAAAACATAAAAAAAGCGGGCAAGTGCGTTTCGGACTCGCCCTTGAAAGGTTCCGTAGCAGCAATTTATATTTGAGTTGATTGAATGAAAGGTAAATTGCGGTTTACGATGTATGACGTATTAAAAAAAACACTTTGGAAGTGTCTCTCGCGCAAACTATTCAGTTTATAAAAAAATATATAAGATCAATATCATTTTTGAAGACCTATCCATAGATAGCCACACGAATGGGTTTGATGAAAACATTTTTTTGAGTTTCATTTCTAAGTATGGGGTACCCCCAAAATTTATTGTTTTTTTTTTCTATTTTTGTGTGAAAATCTTAATGCGGTTCACACAATACATCTACTTACCAACATTCAACATTATAGTTCTTATAGTTTCGGAAAAAAGTGGCTGGAACATACGGACGGACAGACAGACAGACAGTGAGACATCACAAATGCTTAAGGATTCCGTTTTTTGCCATTTGGATACGGAACCCTAAAAATGGTTACTGTATGTTAACCTCAGGAGATAAGTATATATATGGCACCGCGGGCTTTTCTGTAGACACATTATTTTGTTCTATCATAAATGGTTTTGACGGCGCACGCGATTTTAGGAATCTTATGGTGCGTCCATGCTTCGCGAACCGAGCACGAGCCGAGCCACGAACGAGCACACTGCGAGCACGATTCGCGTAGCGTGGACGGGCTTACGAGCCTCGAACGAGCGCGATTGTCAGTTTTTCACGAACAACAGGATTCGCATCGTGCGTGCTCGTTGTAGGTTCGTTCTTGGCTCGGCTCGTGCTCGATTCGCGTAGCATGGACGCACCATTATAGGTATTTTTTTGCACCTTGGGTAACATTATTGAAAATTCGTAGGATCCCTATTAAAAAAAAACGAATCCTACTATAGTTCCCGAGATTAGCTTAGCTGCTGAAAGAGTTATGAATATGAAAGTGGATGGATATACGAGAACAGGGAGACCGGAAAAGAGATGGATTGATTGTGTGACAGATGATATGGGAGCAGTATAAGAAAGGAGTGGATGCTGGTATGACGGATAGAAGAGACGAATAGAAGAAGCGTACATATTACGCCGACCACCAGTGATTAGGAACTGGTCAGGCAGATGACGATGATGAATTAAGTTAGCCGAAAATAAATCCGTGATGATGTTGTTTTGGTCTATTGATATTTTTTGATGAGTTCATTAAATAATATAAATCAGCACAGCGCTGAGACGCGCTGTATTGCGGGCGTCCTAGTTATATTGCGTGCGGGCCATATGGCCGCCATTGACAGGCCCGAATTTGGGGCATCAATAATTCAATTATAATTGCCAAAGACCGTGTTTCAAAATTGCTCATAATTAAATAATAGCTACTGATCAATTCATGAGGTAACCATTGTTATAGGGTAATTTGTAGTACCCGCCTGGCTGGCTACCACCCTCAAGTTGAAAATCTGTCGCCAAGCACCTATCGGTGTGTTCCGACAGCTGCACTTGAGAGCCAGTTCTTTCTGGGCTTTGTGTGTGCGCACCACCTTCGGCCACATCATCACTTACCATGTAGAGATTTTAGTCAACCGCAAGCCCATTCTTTAACCATTATAAACAAACCTCTGGTACTTTAAATCGAGCGTGGCCTCGCGGGGCCAGTTTATAGTGGTTATCTATAGCTTGTCGTGTATAGCCGTACCCGTATAAAACGTGTAATGGAAAGGGAAATTCATACAAAAATTCTTGCTTCCAAGTTTATTGAATTGAAATCATAACCAACGTGCCACTCGCTAATATATCTATCTATATCTCTACATATAAAAATGAATCCCTATTTCCCTTGGTCACGCTATAACTTGAAGACGACTTTAGGTACTGATTTCATCCATCTTTTCTTTTAAGTTTTCTAATACTTTGTTAAAGGTTCTTACGGAAAAAAATAAAGAAAGTTGCGAGGTTAAGGTAGGGTAGGGTATAGGGTAGTCTGCCGCCCACCAACATCGGGCCCGAGTAGTGGAGCGCACGCTACTCAGGAGGAGACGGCGGAGACAAGAGCTCCGGTCTCTGCCGTCGACGAAGAGGAGGCCTCCGATCAGGCCGTCGCTGCTGGATACGCGGACGAATGCTTCGGCGCCCCCGTATATCCAGCCGGCAGCGACAGGTAGGAACACCGTGGGGTTTGGATTTCCCCACGTAAAAAAAAAAAAAAAAAAAAAAAAAAAAAAAAAAAAAAAAAAAAAAAAGGGTAGGGTATAGGGTAGGACACCACGCAAAACGAAGTCGCGCCAGGAAACTAGCATTATTATAAAGACGTCTCTTTCCCGATCTTATCGCCCAGTACCAAATTTTATACGATGTATACTAAGGTGGTATCAAAATAAATTCTCGTTCAAAAACCAAGTCCACCCCTGTCATATGTGCTCTCTTTACGAGTTAATGACGTATTAAAGATAGCCGTCGTAGGTTTGTATAGGTCATTATGACGATTTACGATAGCATTGTGTAAAAAGGGAGTTTTATTGACCAGGGTCCTATGGGATAATAAAAATGCTTTTATTTGTTCCCATCGCTTGTGTTGTTTGCGAAACATTTATACCTTCTGCATTTTTTAATCTATGCATATATCTTTTGAGCCTACGTCGTCAGTCTTCGGCTCGTTCAAATGTAAGAGAAAACAAAAGAAAATCATCACATTAAAGTGATAAAATGCTTAAATAGGTAACCAGTTATTGTAACAAAAAAATTATCATTTTCAAGGCGCCCCGATCCCGCAGAGAAAGTTCTATAGTTCCGACTTCAGAGCTCATTCAATTTTCAATTCATTCAGAGATTTATATAGTATTTATACTCAAAGACGTTATTAAACGCTTATAATGCCTCGGAGTCATAGAACAATTAACCCAAAGAAGCGCAATGACGTTCATTTTGCTTGAAATATATTCCGCCAATTTCCCACCGCCGACAATGCGCTCTGTCAAGGATACATGCACTCTGATTGGCCAAGTCACAAAGACACGATGCAGCGAGTGGCCTGCAAAAAAAAATGAACATAATAAATGTAATTTATATTTGTGGTGTGATGCCAAAAAGGACTCCAACTCAGTATATGCTCTGGCAAGTACTTACCATAAGCACTGATTTTCAGTGGAGCTCCTTGAAAAAGTTGTGATGCGCTCGCGGGGTGATCCTGACATAAATAAATAAATGTGAGGTGTAAAATAAGTAAGTACATACATAATTAAAATAAAACAATTAATTATAACTTTATATTGAAACATAAAATAGTGTCATAATGATATATTACAAATATTGAATAGATAGAATATATAATGCTTCTCAAAAAGATACTCTGGACCACAGATTACAGAATAAGGCAGATGGAGCGCGCGGAACACGGGAGTGAGGCCAAAAAAGCAAATCCAAATAAAAAAACACGTACCTGGTATTCGCTTTTGAATGTGTATTTGCTTTGTTTAACAAATTTTATGTAACAAAAAACACTCCTTTATTAAGAAACGGTGGTTAAACAATGCAAATACAAACTGGAAAACGAATACCAGGTATCAGATTTTCAATTTGTATTTGCTTTTTTGGCTTCACTTTCGTGTTCTGCGCGCTCCATCTGAATTATTCTGTAATCTGTGCTCTGGACTTTCAAAATTCGTCACATTTAAAAAGAAGACATGCCAAATGGAGTTCTCTTCGGATACCTGCATTATTTAGGTGAGGAGTGACATGCGTACTTGGTAAAATATTAAAGCAATATCTATTGGGATTACAATAAAACCACGGAAGCCATTTTTCTATGTAGCGTGTATTCGACTCCATTACAGATACAACCATAGACACACTAGACCACATTCAATAGACAACAAACATATTAGGGATTGCTCAATAATCGTACAATAGAGATGTCCAACACTCCCTCTCAATTTGAAATCTCTTTAACAAAATAATTTTAAATTGTCTCTCATTAATACAGTGTTTACTCTTACAATAGACGCACTTTATACCTAAGTCTAAAACAATAAACTGTAATACTGAACTACTACACAATTTGTTAATTTAATTATAACATTCAACTTATATACCTACTACCTATTCAATTTTCAAAAACACAAAATAATGATGTAACTCCGACTAACTTATAACATTTTATATATACCAACAAATACAGTTTAATTAAAATATAGTTTACAAACAGAAATATGTTTTATTTACTTATGTTATTTACTCAGTGGTATAAGAAACTAGTTTGTTTAAACTTACATTATATTCATTTTAAAAGTTAGATAAGAATGTTGATTACTTGACAATGCTTTGGTAAATATATCAGAAATATTTTTACTACTTTCCACATAAGCTAATGCTATTAATTTCTTTGCTATGATGTCTTTTATATAGTGAGCTTTAATGTCTATGTGTTTTGACCTTTTACTATTTTCATAACTCTCAATCAATCTTAAAGTACTTTGATTATCTATCAATAATTTGCAACAAATGTTTCCTGAGTTGAGATCCAACAAGACTCCCCTTAAATTAACAAATTCACATACTGCTTGAGCTCCTGCTAAATATTCTGCCTCAGCTGTTGATAAGGCAACTGAAGCTTGTTTCTTAGAATACCAAGAGATTAGTTTCCCACAGTAGAATACTGCACAGCCGCTTGTACTTTTCCTATCGCATTTGTCACTTGCCCAGTCTGCATCGGAAAATGTCATCAAATCCTTGGGACTTCCTTTACATCTGTATACTAAACCTTTATCTTTGGTACCCTTAAGGTATCGTAATACTCTCTTTCCTGCCTTCCAAATGCTTTCTGTAGGTTTATCTAAGAAACGACTTAAGTATGAAACCGCAAATGTAATATCAGGTCTACTATTTGATGATATAAACAAGAGAGAGCCAATAAGTTCTTTATAGGGTACATTAATTATGTTTTCAGTTTGATTTGCATTAAAGCCAGCTTCCATTGGTGTAGATACTTCTCTACATTCTGTCATTTTGAACTTTTCTAGTATTTTATCTATCTGTTTAGTTTGACTTATCTTAATTCCATTTTCTAATTTCTTAATTTCCATACCCAAAAATGTTTGTATCTCTCCTAAATCTTTTGTATTAAATTCCTTGTATAGTATTTCTTTTATTCTCTTTATTTCCTCTTGTTGTCCCATTAATAATATGTCATCAACAAATACTAAGAGTTTCACATCCTCATTGAAGTATAAGCAAAAATCATGACCTGACCTATTCAATCCTGCTTTTAGCATAATATTGTTAAACTGTTTATTCCAACACTTAGGACTTTCCTTCAATCCATAAAGACTCCTCCTCAGTTTTAATATTTTGTTTCCTTTAACATTAATTCCTTGTGGTACTTTAATATAAATATCTGATTCCAATATTCCATTCAAAAATGCTGTTGGCACATCAAGTTGATAAACAGGAAGATTTTCTTGTACTGAGTGTGCTAAGAATGCTCGTACAGTGGACATTCTAGCCACTGGTGCGTAATTTGTCTCAAAATATTTATCTGCTATTTGAAAACCTTTTACCACCAATCTTGCCTTCTTGATACCATTTTCTTTGATATTAAAAATCCATCTAGTGTCAATAGCTTTTATTCCTTCTTTGTTTTCAGTAACTGTCCAAGTTTCTAGTTTTTCCAATGATTCTACTTCTTTATTTATTGCTTTTCTCCACTCTTTGTCTTTAACAGCTTCATTATATGTCTGTGGTACTTCATCTTCAGTATTAGTTATTAAACAATATGCTGTGTACAACTCATAATCCTGATAGCTTGTAGGTTTATTTATTATTCTTCCAGATCTTGTTCTTGATTCACCTTCTTCTTCTCTATTATTTTCTTTAGTTTCTTTTTCTGGTGGTTCCTCATTTTCATTCTTCTTTTGGTTATCTATCCCTTCTTCATACCTAATTCTTTTCTCATTGTCAGGTAGTTTTTCTTGATTATCTTTCTCTTCGTCTTCATACCTTAACATTTTCTCTTTTTCATTATCTTCTCTTTTTCCTTCTAACTCATTTTCTTTGGTATTAAATTTAGTCTTCTGTTCATCAAATATTACATCTGTAGAAATAACAATTTTGTTATTTTCAGGATCCCACAGCCTATATCCGGACTTTGTGTAACCAACCATAATCATAGGCTTTGCTCTTGCATCTAATTTACTTGGTTTTGGTATTGTGACTCTCCATGCCTTTGAGCCAAACACTTTTATTCTGATGATTTTATTTGATCCAAACCAAATCATAGCTGGTGTTCTGTAATTCAATACTCTACTAGGACATCTATTCAATTCATATGCTGAACAACATACAGCTTCTCCCCACAATTGCCTAGGTAGTTTTGTCTCTGCAAATTTTGTCCTTGTTCTGTCTAATAATGACCTGTTCATCCTTTCACTGGTTCCATTCTGCATTGGTGTGTGAGGTGTTGTATACTGCAGTTCAATACCCTTTTGTCTACAATAATTTTTAAAATAGTTTGATGTAAACTCACCTCCATTGTCCAGTCTTATCTTTTTAGTTTTAAAATTCAGTTGTGTCTTAACTTGTTTAATATAGTCTATCAAATTCTGTTCTGCTTCATTTTTCACTTTTAATAATTTAACTGTAACGAAATGAGAATAATCATCTACTATAACCTGAAAATATTTTTCTCCATTAATGTTTTCTGGTCCAATAGGGCCGCATACATCCGAATGTATCAAATCTCCTATCTGTTTTGAATATTTTCCTTTTTCTTGAAAAACTCTTCTTGTGCTCTTACCTTGCGTACAGCTATCACATTTTTCATTAGATACTGGTAACCCTAAAATTTTTAAACCTTTTCTATTCAAGTGGCCCAGCCGTCTGTGCCACAAAGAGCTGTCTTTGTCTTTCTCTCCACTCAACATACATTTGTTGGTACCTAACTCCAAATTTATTATATATAACCGTGACTGTAATTGTCCTTGAATAACTTTTTGTCCTTTACAAATCGACACAACATTTTCATGGAATTTTACATGTAAACCTTTGGCTAATAACTGCCTAACTGATAATAAATTGTATGAAAGATTTTGAACAATTAAACAATCAATAGTAATCTGTTCATTTTTCCAAGTAACAGATATTTTACCCTTCTCTTTACTAGTTAAATACTCACCATTTGCTACATAGATTTTAATCTCATTAGTCTCTACAATGTCAAACATAAAACATTTATAACAATCTTTAATTAGATGTTCGGTAGCTCCCGAGTCTATAATAAACTTAATTGAATTGGTACTGAAATTATTTTTACTATCATTATGTTTCACCTCTTCGTTTTCCCCAAAAGCTGTAAATACCCACTGATCATTAGTTACCTCCTCATCATCCATTGCATAGGTTGCTCTACTTGGCACACCTCTTCCTCGTCCTCGTGTCATTGGTCTTCGCTGCCATGCTCTTCCTCGTCCTCTAGTATTACCTGGTCGTCGTCCATATGATGTTGAATTACTCCTTCCTTGCCCATAATATCCTTTTCCTTGTTCTCTGTCACCGTGTCCCTGTCCCTTTACGTTGCATTCAAATGATTTATGACCTCTTTTTCCACATGTATAGCATGAGAATGCCTGTTCTAAAGTTGTTTCTTTATTTGTAAATTTTATTTCGGCATCCAACAACCTTGCTTTTATAAATTCAATATTTATCTTGCTGTCATTTGTCATAGTTTCAATAGATGTTATTACTGCCTCATATTCCTGTGGCATAGCTGCCAATAAATAACATATTTTGTCTTCTTCTTCTATTTTACTACCAATGCCAGTCAATTCCCTGACCAAACCGTCAAATAACATAAAGAAATCTTGCAATTTAGTACCATACGCACACTTTAAGGTTATTAATTTCCTTCTAAGATATAGTTTATTGAATACACTTTTTCTTTCAAAGAGTTGTTCTAGTGCATCTAGCATTTCCAATGCTGTTTCACTGTTTTTAATTATTTCCAAATATTTGTCACTCAGGCACTGCACAATAAGGCATTTTGCTTTATTGTCTTTCTTTTGGAAGTTTTTGTCGTCATCTTTATTGTAACATTTATCTATTGTATTTTCAACTTCTTTTTCTTGCAATAGCATTTTTACGCGGTACTTCCAGTTTGAAAACGAATCGCCTTCCTTCAATATGGGTAACAACTTTTCCATTTCGTTTATAGAATAAAGTAGCACTCGATTTACCAAAACAAACTTTTACTGTTTCTTATATTTGTTCGCAATGCCACATAGTATAACTTTTTCTTGCTTTTTCTTCTCTTACGTTTCGTTTATGCGCAGTGGAAGCGTGCTATTGGGATTACAATAAAACCACGGAAGCCATTTTTCTATGTAGCGTGTATTCGACTCCATTACAGATACAACCATAGACACACTAGACCACATTCAATAGACAACAAACATATTAGGGATTGCTCAATAATCGTACAATAGAGATGTCCAACAATATCTAGCACATGCATTCTGAACCCTTTGTATGACCCTATCAGTTCGTGCCAACAGAACTGTCTGTAAAATACAAAATACGGGCTTCGACGGATTTTTGAGCATTGATCTACGGATTTTTAAAATCTGATCTGGCAGCACTGGTTTGACTTGAGTCCGTCAAACTTTTTGGCGGGAACTTGCAGAGTGATGTTGCGTTTTCATTATTATTTTCATTAAGTCGTGTATTTTGGGTTTTATTGCATATTATCGGTAGTATATTGTATTTTATCCAATAAAGAGATCGTACATGTGCACCAGTGAAGTGAAATTAAATCACAGCCATAATGAAATGAATTATGTCTATCGTGACTTTTCAAGTTGTCTCAAAGAGTCCGTGAAAAGTTTTAGTATAATGACCACCATTTTACTAAAACATGTCTTTGGACCGTGACTTATGATGCGGACTATGTGAAAGTAAATGTGCAGACTATATAAAAGTGATATTATAAATAAAATTACACATATGAAAAGGCTGTATGGTTCATTGACCCTTGCCTATCTTTTTATGCATGAATGAAAAAACTTCTAACTACATAAAACTTTTGATTGTGTTGTGTCCAGAGTTGCCAACTTAGCTACTTTATAGCTAGATCTAGCTATTTTTTGGTGTTAGGCAGCTACAATTATATGAAACTTGTAGCTAACTTTTCTAGCTACTTTTTAATACTTTCCAGATTTCGTAATAGGGCACTGTATCTGGAAAGAAGCATACTAAACGCGACTCTATTTTTCTGGGTGAGGGTATAGGTCGATGGCCGGGTATTCTCAGTTTCATTTCTTCATTCAAACCGTATATTACTCCTATAAAAGTCTGTGCTACTTGTGTTCTCCTATCAATTTAAAACTGATGCTCGCTGTTTTAATATATATGTCGGGAGGGACATGACATCATCATATGGGTGCTACAAAACGCAGGTGACACGTAGAGCTAGCTTCGTGTCGCTTCGGCAGAGTCTCGGTGGAGCGATTGAAGGGAGCAGGATCATTCATTCCATGATCGACACTCGGAATAAAAGTACGAGTGTGCGGTAGTCGCGTGCCGAGGAACTGTCTCACGTTTTGATAGTGTCCATATAGTGTAATATTGTATTCTGTATACGCCCAGTGATTAATTGAAAGACATTGAATGTGACTATATTGTAATGACGTTTATAGTGTAAAGAACATTATTGTGAAAGACAATTAAAACCGAATTGTAACTGTTATTGTGTTAAATCTTATTGGAAATCCCTTGATATTATCAAAGATGTCGGATACAGATCACTCTCGGCCTCCTGTACCGACATATATATTATTGTGAAAATTGAAGTAACCTGTGAAAAAAAGGTAGGTAATTTACTGATTTTTAATACTCTCGTGTTGGATTTAATAAACATGATTTTTTATTCTTATTTACCTACTAAGTAACATTTAGCTACTTCTAGCAACTTTTTTGGGTAACAAAATCTGGCAATCTAGCTACTTTTTGCAAGATGTCTAGCTACTGGCCAAAGCTAGCAGTTGGCAACACTGGTTGTGTCAAGAATCATATGTGATGATATGTGTGTACAGTCTGTCGCGACTTAGAAGAAAAAAGTCAATGAAGTTTGGTAGAACTTTTATGGTGCTCTCTCATTTCCGTAGTCTGTCTCGCTCTATGATTAAACGTCATTTGTCAGTTGTTGTTTCCCTCCAGTTTTAAATAAATGAAAACATTTTGATAAGTTGGGAATATTATATTATATTACAGAATATTATACAGGATAGTGGTTAATATAATTGCTAAGTAGAATAATAAGTGTTTTGCTTACGAAACCGTTTCTTTTTTAACTAAGATTGAAGTATAGAAAATGCGAAGTGTGCGGATTAAGATCGGCAAGCAAAGATGGTAAAAACCGTGTTTTTATGGCCAAATTTCCCCTGGATGCAGTTCGGTAAGTAGAATATCATATTATTTATTATGAGTTCTATAATTCCTTTAATAAAAACATCTAAATAGTATCTTATGGTATATACCATAATAATATATAAGAAAATAGAGTTGTGCAACATTTATTATCGAATTCGATATCGATATTTTTATATTATTAGGTGCCGAAAATGACAGGCAACGAGGACTCGGCTTACATTCCAATAGAGAAACTAAATGAATTAAAATATATTTACGGAAACCATTTGGTTGAGGACTTTCAGAAAAAAAAACCACCAGTTTCATCCATAAGAATCTCAGCTAAGCCACTCTCTAAAGACAAACTTAACCTGTTGTGATGGTTTAGGTCCGATCGGACCTCGCGTCAAGCTATTCGGCCGTGTCGGTTTAGGTCCGATCGGACCAGATCAAATTACAAAGCGACTACGACTCGAATTTCATGGTTATGTTACACATTATCGTTTTAAAGTGCTCAACATTTGGTATGTCAATAGAGAGCATTAAATTCCACATCCGTTTATAATACGCATCATGTTACTACCAGTATAAAAAAAATGAAATATGATCCATTGTTTGTGGTCAATGACCTGAATGAGTTTTCTTTCTCCAAGGCTCTCCGAAAATGAATGCATAATTGTAATTAACTAACGTATTTCCTGTAAAAGGTGAGTGATTTGTATAGAATATTAGTTTATCTAACCGTTTTAGTAATAATATTTATAATTTTTGATGTATGTAATTAGAATTCCTTGAATCTAAACACATACTTGTGACTCAAAGTACTCCCGTGTTTATAATCAAGAAAATCTTATTTCACACATCAGGAATTATATAAATCATTATTAAAACGTTTAGATAAACTAATATTTAATACAAATCGCTTACCTTTTACAGGCAATCCATTAAATATCACTATTCACAATCCATTTTGTTTTAAGTCTCGGCACAAGAGTCAATTTCACGTAATGCAGCGCCTATTATTTCCAAATAGTTTTTTCAAACATATGCGTATAATATTATGAGATAAGAATTAGGGACTCTTATAACCTAATACAATCAATAATGGTTCGAAACTCATTTACGATGTGTGTATAACATGACCTGAAAGTGGGAGGTCTATTTTTAGCCATTGCTACACGAATCTACCTATATTTTTTTATTTTACAATAGTGTAGTGCACAAAATTTGTATCATTCGCCGAGTTTAGACGATTATCGATCAAATAGTTGGTAACAGCAACCCTAAATCATAGAATAAGAGCATCTATGGACACACAAAAAAAAAAGTTTGTTTGTTTATTATTGTGTTCTCGATATTTATTATGAGCATCGGATTTCTCTTTTTTGCTTACTTGAGACTAGTAAAACAAATGTATTTATTAGATTAAACGTTTATTCGTGTTGATATAAAGGTGTGTAATATGTGGACAGAGTTATTCGTCTTGAAGTGCAAACTCGAAATGTTTATGAAGTGTCGTTTTTGCATAGTTGGCATTTTTTCCAGGTTTCTTATTGGAATCTTGTAATACTTCATTCCAATTCCAATAAGATTCCTATAAGAAAATTTATTCAGGATGACGCTGTAAGTTACTGTTTCTTGATTAATACTGTAAATACCCAATGTTTATGTTTTATTGACCTTGGGTGCCGTCCGCCATTTTGCAAATTTGCAAATTCCGCGAAATCTCGCAGGTCAAGGGCAGCTGTCAAATTGACAAATTCGCGAGTCTATAGGTAAGGGATTTTCTGCTACCTTTACAAAGAACAGTGAGCATCAGGTCAGTAACATACATATTTAAAATCAATACAAATAAAACGATAACTTATTATATAAATTTTAAATATTTTCACATTCATCTAGATTATCCACCTACTTCTTCGGCCCCAAATGCTTCTTTGGATATTGAACAATCTATAAATTTAAATGATAATTTATCAGTAAATTGCAATGAAATATATAGCGAGTATGATATTCCAGTAGAATATACTATAGAGGTAAGCCATACAAGTGAGCAGCTGCAAGGTATATAGCCACTTTTTGATTTTATTTCACAAGACTTTATAAAATCAATTTGATACAAAATAACGATCATCTTCTATTCCAGATATTCCGCATATTCATACTGTTCCTGCTAGCGGTAGAGCTAAAGGGGTCATTGGGCAAAATGTTGTTCACTATCTCTTACGTACCCGACTCTGGATCTATGTAAAACTGTTGATTCATGTGTTTCTGTGTTTGAGCATAATGTAAGAGAAAATCATCACTCTATCAATATTGGCAAATATTGCCAGTTAATGATGATGACAAACCTAAATTTATCATGGTTGTGTGAGAAGCACATTAAAAATGTATCTGAGGCTTTGCTGTCTCGATTGGCAGCTTTGTTAATCAGAAATGAATGTCGTAAAGTTAATGCTTCAGTTAGTGACACAGAACAGTTTAATGCAGACAAAAATAAAGTTGCTCAATTAACGAGTTCAGCAAAATAATATTACTGTGCTTATCTAATATGTAACATAACATATACATTTTAGGATTCTTCTTAAGGCTAATCCTAGTTTAGGACTCTTATGTAGCCAATCCTATTATTAAGGTTACGTTGTGGGCAGAGTCAACAAAACTCCAACTTGCGAATATATTTTATTACGCTATATTAGGAGTGCACAACAATAATAATAACATGACACGTGTGTTTATCAAAAGGCAACGAGTTTGTTCTATGGCGACTGAGTGTGACGACTGCGTGTGACGACTGCAAGCGGCGCATACGGCGTACGCTTTATATTGCAGGGATAAAGCTATGAGTCCATACATACAACATATTTTTTTAGGATTCACAAAAAAATGCCTTATCAGGGCCTAAACAGGATTTACTTTTTGTTTTGATAAAACGTCTAGTTGCAAATATTATGTAGTTTTAATTAAACTCCAATCAAAAACCTTACTGTATATTAATATAATGTGTATTGTATTATTTAGTTCTTTGTCTCGACATTTTACGGTTTTCTTAAATACCCCGGTCTGTGATCCACAGGAAAAAATGCATCTAATTCCCCTTCCTATTTAATATTATATTTATACAGTAAAAAATATTAATATTTATTATTATTATGTAACCTTGTGTATTAATATATTGTATGGTATATTATATTTGTATAAAAGTCATAATCTGTACAAAGTACCACTTTGTTTTGGTAGTGCTAAAATAAAATCAGAGGATCTTAAATATCTATATTATTTACAACAGTATATATATGTATATATATATCGATATCGATAGATTTAAATATCTACTAAGCAGCGCATCTCTATTTCGTTCTAAGGTTGGTAGTCCTGATTCACTGATTGTTATTATTGTCAGTTGTTCTCATTGTGGCTTTTTTTGGTACCCAATTGATATTTTATCATTTTTATCTTGCTCTATGGAGTCCCGTCTCTTCTTACGTACCTAGTTATTTAATACTCTAGGTGCGTTCGAATTGGGGTATGGTAGCAAAAATAACAGTAAAAAATGCCAAAAATGATCACAACTGGCGTTCGATTTGGAAAGTTGTGGGCGAAATTGGCGTTTTGAACTGTTTTCGTTCACCGTTCGTTTTGCTTGGAAACAGTTAAAAACGACATCGTGAACTGCAAATTTTGACCCACCTCCGAGGCAGGGTCGTTTGTGATCATATTTTGACATCTTTGAATCTGACAGATAAGTTTCGGAAAATTCATACGGGATGCGAAAATTCTAATTTTTATTGTAAAATTTTATAGAAATACTAAAAGGCAAGAGAATAATTTGTTAGATTAACTTTGTTTAATTATTAACTGAAGGAAAAGGTAGGTTGAGACAAGTGACATGCAGGCGATCAGCATGGAAATGACATTTTTGTATCTAATCGTTCGATTTGGGAAATATCGTTTGTGGCAAAAGTTGCAAAATTGTTGAAATTTTAAAATTCGAACGCTTAAACAAAAATGCCCATTTTGAAACTGTTAAAAACGACATCACTCCAATTCGAACGCACTATTAGTGTGTGTATTTGATATGAATGGATTTGAGGTTATATAAAAAAAGATTTCTTTGTTTTTTCGTGGTTTTTTTCCAATTATGAAAACTGATCTATAGAATTAGGTATTTACTCAATATTTATTATATATTTCTTTGACAATTGAGTTGAATCACGTGTTTTAAAACTACTTTTAATACATAATTTGCGATAACTTCCATATAAACAAACAAACATGTCGTTACTACCTCGAACGACGTTGCATTTGATAGCTGCTGCGTGCGAAAATATGGGTATTGGCGCGAATGGAGCACTGCCTTGGAAATTAAAGTAAGTTATTTAAAATAAATAGAGGCGGGTTGTAAAGTTGGGGTGTACTCTAAAGTGCAATGTGAAATAAAATGAAAAAAACTTTTTTTTTACCTTATTTCAGCTATGGACATAAAGAAAATTACTTTCGACCTTCAAAATTAGGAAAAATAATTCAATGTTCCGTCCGTATGTCAACATTGGTGCCTTGGTCAAAATGTTACAGGCCCATAACTGACAGTTTACGATCGACCGCTTACCATCAGACAGGCCATACACTTGGTAACCGACTTTGTCATATACAAAAAACCTGCATCATACAATACCTGCCACTAGAGACTTGATGAGTTTGACATCTGAAATTGTTGACTATGACTTCTTTTTAGCAGTATATATTTTATTATAATGATGCTCGGTCCCTTCATTAATGGCCGATTCCTATAATTTACAGACCAGGTTCGGTTAAAATTAAGACTCATATCTTTACTAACAATGAAGCAAAGACCTCAAAGCTTTGCATAGCAGACCCTCCCATGTGGAAGTAGCTATCACAGGTAAAATTAGCTTATGAAATGATGTATATGCCCAGTTTGGCAATAAAAATACATACCATTGGTAAGCAAAACAATTTGTTTTTGTTTGTAGAAACCGGGCATAAGTCATGAACAGTGTCAGATGTCAAATAAATGGTGTGTCAAGTCACATCTTTAGTGGCAAGCACTGTAAAATTTTGTTGTTTCGTTGTGGCATCAAGAGTTAATAAACAAAGAAATTCACTTTTGAATTTACTATTTTTATAGGAACTAAGATAGTATGGTTTGTTTATTAACTGGCCGTCCCCTGCCATTTCATGCGCTTTTCCAGGATTAAAAGTAGCCTATAAAACTCGGGGGATAATGTAGCTTCCTATTTGTGAAAGATATAATACATATACTACTTTTTGTTTGTAAATACATACTTAATATACATAATTACACCAAGACTAAGGACATATAGACATGTTCATGCACACAAATGCATGTCCTGTGTGGGAATCGAACCCACAACCAGTGCGATAGGTGGATTCTTGACCAGAGTCTTAACCAACCATGCCAGCTGGCCCGTCAAATATATAAGTATAGATAGTATTAGTATCTTAATATCAATCCAAAATGTTACTTACAGGAAGGAAATGGCATACTTCGCAACAATGACAACAAAAGTCAAGGATCCGGAGAAGGTGAATGCGGTAATCATGGGCAGAGTCACGTGGGACTGCATCCCATTGAAGTACCGCCCGTTGGTCAACAGAGTCAATATTGTACTGAGTAGAAATGCTGATATTGTCAAGGAAAAGGTATGTAAGAAGTGGTTTGTAAACACCTCATACATTGTGTTTTTACAAGCTTTTATTATTGCCATTCTATTTTTAACTTTATTTCATTTTTATTATTTGTTGTTATAGTGGCAATAGAAATACATATTCTGTGACATTTTCAGGTGTCTACCTATTTCGGTTCAGGTGATACATCTTACTGACACACAGACGGACAGCGGAGTCTTAGTAATAGGGTCCTGTTGGGCACCAAAGCAAAGAACATAAGAAAAGGATTTAAGAAACTTATTCCTGTCAAAATAGTCCATTCATCATCAACATGAATTTAGTAGATGTCAACATTATTTACGTCTGTTTACCCTCAACTTTAACAGCTTAAAATATCTTCTATCCTTTTTCGATAATGTGTGTAAGAAAGAGATGTGACGTGATTAAAATTAGTTTAGTGCGGTTTGCAACAGACTCGGCATGATAGTCTAGTTTATGCATTTTTTATTAGAAGTTGAGGTTTATATTGTGGCTTTTCAGGTACCGACAGGAGTGATAGTGGTTCCAGGGTTGGATGAGGCAATCAGCTACATTGAAGGCAGAGAGGACATTGAGTCCACGTGGGTTATTGGAGGTTCCTCTATTTATCAGGTAACTCATGTTGCAATTTTTGCTGAGAGAAGTAGAATATCTCTCAATGTACAGCTCGACTGGGGAAGCACCTCCACCTTACAGAATGCCGCAGACAAATAACTTTATGTTGCGTTCCTGCGTGTAAGGTCGCCAGAGCTCATTGGGGAGGGGGGAAAGGTCAGTAACACGTGAGTGATGCCTCGAGTGTTGGTTTTCATACTTTTGTATTTTACTTAAAGCATTTGGAAAAAAAAAGCTGATATAGTCAGAATGTAAAAAAAAAAGTTACGTTGCTGAGTTTCTTGCCTGTTCTTCTCAGTTGAAGGCCGACTTACGAACTGGTGGTAACTTCAGTAGCTTTGACCTTCGTAAGTCCCCTACTAGGGACTAAATTGAATAAATGGCTACCATCCACCATCGCAACTCTCGCCATCGACGGAGAGTCCATCTTCACACATTGAGACCAGAATTGTTTCAAACTGTGCGGGCTCAAAGCAGTTTCCTTCCGCGGACGCTCTCATTGTGGAATGAGCTCCCCGCCGTGGTGCACCCAATGGAGTACAGCATGGGGTTCTTCAAAAAGGGTGTGAAGAGATTTCTTCAGGGTCGGCAACGTGCGAGTGACACCCCTGGTGTTGCAAGCGTCCATAAGCCGTATGCTTGTTTGCCAACTAAGTGGTATAAACAATGGCTTTTACCCATAAACATATAAACAAATCAAGACGGAGTGTCACTTTATAAGATAGTGAAGCCGAAAATTTTCTACGTGTGTGTGAGTAAAATCAGTACTGGCCCAAGCAGGCACAACTCACAAGTGATACTGAGCCTTATTGTCACTGTTAAAGTCTCAATGCGGAATGACAACAGATCGGCTTCCTATGGTTTATATGTGTGTGTGAGGCCATGTATTTACAAGAACGCCGGCTTGCTATTACTTGCGTCACTTGAACACAGACCGTTCCGTCTTTCATTTTTTCTTGGTCTGAGCTTATACCGTTTTTTTTTTTTTTCCAGTCTGCAATGGAGCACCCAAACGTAGGTAAGATCTACCTGACAGAGATTCAAAAGTCTTTCGACTGTGATACGTTCTTCCCAAACATCGACAAGCAGGGGTTCCACATGGTTGATGAGGAGGAAATACCGACAAACAGACAGATGGAAGGTGACATTAGTTATTATTTCAGAGTGTATAGGAAACTGTAATTATTAAAAGACCGATTATCTTATAAGCAGTATTTGGATGTCAATTTTGGCCATAGAGTTAAATTATTATAGAGTGCTAGCGTTACGAGCGCGTATAAAGCCAGAAGCGAATGTCAGATGAAACAAACTTATGTCTAATATTCGCGTGGCATGAGACGGAGATAGCGTGTTTCGCGGAACAAAAATGAACTGAGCGCTTCTAATCTAAATAACTAGTAAAGTATAGAATATTTAAAAAAATCGTTAGTATCAGCCCTAGGTCATACGTTAGTGATATTATTTATCGAATTTTTGTCTTAATTAGATACACCATGAACGAATAAAAACGAAAATTAATTAATATTAGAGGTATCTTTGTGATTTTTTTCTATCGAGGAATTTTCATTCCATTATGTTTCTGCTCAGAGTGAACCCTTATGTAATATAAAATAAATATTATTTAATTGGGTAAATTTTTTTTTTTTTTTTTTTTTTTTTTATACGACTAAGTCGGTAAACAAGCATACGGCCCACCTGATGGTAAGCGGTTACCGTAGCCATATGGACGCTTACAACACACGAAGCATCGCTCACGCGTTACCGACCTTTCCCCCCTCCCCAATGAGCTCTGGCGACCTTATTCACGAGCAGGAACACAACTTTACACAACATAAAGTTATTTGGCTGCGGTATTCTGTAAGGTGGAGGTACTTCCCCAGTCGAGCTGCTCTTTGAGCGAATAAACGCTATGCTCTACCTCTCTTCAAATTTCAATTCTAAGATATGTTATTTTGCTTTATACGCACTCTTAACAAGTTTGGCTTGTACGAAACGTGAGCAGTTTGCATATAGTTGCTTTCATATATGTATATATATCATAAATGTATATATATGAAAATTTACCATCATAGAATCAACCACAGACTAAACAGATGAACCTTATTGTAAAGCTATAAGATTAATTTTCATATGACTCAAGCACCTGTCGCAGAGATCAAGCTATCTTTTACAAGGTATAGTGGATTTACTGTCAGAATAATTGGACTGTTTTACAAAAAACTTAAACCGACTTCAAAGTACACTAAGAAGTAATCAAATCCTGATCTGATGACAATGGGACCAAACGGGAAGTGTAACCTTCCAGACAAAAAAAGAATTTTCCAAATCGGTCCATAAGTTATGAGGTAACAAACATAAAAAAAAACAAAAAACACAACCGAATTGAGAACCTCCTCCATTTTTTAAGTCGGTTAAAAAATGACGATATGAGTTCCTTGTCATTTGTTCTAAACGAAAAAATTGGCATTATTATGTATTTAGTCGTTCAATCAAAGTTCAAGGTCAAACATTTAAACGTTGCGCTTTAAACAATTGCGCATCTGTAGGTGCGTTCGAATTGGGGTATGGTAGCAAAAATAACGGTCAAAAATGCTAAAAACGATCACAACTGGCGTTCGATTTGGAAAGTTATGGGCGAAATTGACGTTTTGAACTGTTTTCGTTCACCGTTCGTTTTACTTGGAAACAGTTAAAAACTACATCCGTGAAATGCAATTTTTGACCCACCTCCGTGGCAGGGTCGTTTGTGATCATATTTTGACATCTTTGAATCTGACAGATAACTTTTGGCTGAAAATTTAAACGGGAACCGATAATTATAGTTTTAATTCTAAAATTTGATAGAAACACTTACAGGCAAGAGAATAATTTGTCAGATTAACTTTGTTTATATATTAACTGAAGGAAAAAAGTAGATTGAGACAAGTGACAAGCAGGCGATGAGCATGCAAATGTCATTTTTAGATACAAAAATCGTATCGTTTGATTTGGGAAAAATCGTTTGTGGCAAAAGTTGCAAAAATTGTTGAAATTTTCCTATTCGAACGCATAAACAAAAATGGCCATTTTGAAACTGTTAATAACGACATCGCTCCAATTCGAACGCACCTTGTGAATAAGCGCGCCGTGTCACGTCGCACGACATGCGCGTCATCACACCTCTGTCTTTCTCTCTCGCTCGCGATCCAGCTTATGAGTATGAAGGAGACAGTTATTGTTTTGCTTTTGCTACTGCTCATAAATATAGTGGTATTTTTTTTGATAGATTTAACTGACTGATTAGAAGCAATAATGTAATAAAACATCCTGTAACTTGAAATCTTGTAAGTGTAAGTACCGTGAACGTGCCAGCTTGAGTTAACCGTCCTGTAACCATGCTCACGGCACATACTATAGTACAGTCGCCCTCTTAAATCTCTATGGTAAAATTCATATTTTTATTGATACTAATTTACACAGATTACAGAATAAGGATGGAGCGCGCGGAACACGGGAGTGAGGCCAAAAAAGCAAATACAAATTGAAAAACACGTACCTGGTATTCACTTTTGAATGTGTATTTGCTTTGTTTAACAAACTTTATTTAACAAAAAACACTCCTTTATGAAGAAACTGTGGTTAAACAATGCAAATACAAACTGGAAAACGAATACCAGGTATCAGATTTTCAATTTGTATTTGCTTTTTTGGCTTCACTTTCGTGTTCCGCGCGATCCATCTGAATTATTCTGTAATCTGTGCTAATTTAAATATATATATAATATATAAATTACTTTATTATATTTTTATTCATATAAATAAAGAAGTGATAAACAAAATCACAAATAAAAAACCGGCCAAGTACGAGTCAGACTCGCGCACCGAGGGTTCCGTACAAACCTGTAGGTATATAAGTAAATGGTAGTATAGACCTGAGTATTTGATATTAATTTCAATTTATGACCTATTAAAAAAAAACTACTTACTAGATCTCGTTCAAACCAATTTTCAGTGGAAGTTTGCACCGTAATGTACATCATATATTTTTTATAGATTTATCATTCTCTTATTTTAGAAGTTACAGGGGGGGGGACACACATTTTACCACTTTGGAAGTGTCTCTCGCGCAAACTATTCAGTTTAGAAAAAAATGATATTAGAAACCTCAATATCATTTTTAAAGACCTATCCATAGACACCCCACACTTATGGGTTTGATGAAAAAAAAAAATTTGTGTTTCAGTTCTAAGTATGGGGAACCCCCAAAATTTATTGTTTTTTTTCTATTTTTGTGTAAAAATCTTAATGCGGTTCACAGAATACATCTACTTACCAAGTTTCAACATTATAGTTCTTATAGTTTCGGAAATAAATGGCTGTGACATACACGGACAGACAGACAGACAGACAGACAGACAGACAGACAGACAGACAGACAGACAGACAGACAGACAGACAGACATGACGAATCTATAAGGGTTCCGTTTTTTGCCATTTGGCTACGGAACCCTAAAAAATTACCTCATATAAAATTTGTCTCGAATATTAATGTTTTTTTAGGACAATCATTTAAGTGCCTGAACATGTCACTTAAAAATGAATTTAAGTATTTTTAAATATTTGTTTGCTCATATTTGACGAGCCAGTTGGCGTGGTTGGTAACACGCCGCAGGTCGTGGGTTCGATTCCCATCCAGGACATGCATTTTTGTGCATGAACATGTCTGCATGTCCTGAGTCTAGGTGTAATTAAGTATGTATTTACAAAAAAAAAGTAGTATATGTATTATATCAGTTGTCTGGTTTCCATAGTACAAGCTCTGCTTAGTTTGGGATCAGAAGACCGTGTGTGAGGAATGTCCCAGGATATTTATTTTATATTACATACTTTTGTCCGTATACCAATTTATTGGCCAAACGATGTAATTGTGTTAAATAAGTACACACGGCTACAGATCAAGCTATACATTTCCAGTATAAGCTGATCTCGCATTGTATAGGATTTCCGTACAATGGGAGGTTAGCTTATACTAGAAATGTATAGCTTGATCTGTAGCCGTGTGTACCTAGTTATTACAAGCTTTTTTTTAATTTTACCTGTCCGGTGTCTGTAAGCGTAACTTGCAAGTTAAATTTGACACACTTCCCAGCGTTCGATTGAGCTGAAATTTGGTACAGTATGAGGCACGAATGGTGAGCACAGATAGGCAGCAGTGGGGGCAAGCTCGCGCATCTACACTTTTGGCCAAATGACACGCGAGAATCCAATAGACGACGAGGGTCGACTGAAGAACCAATCGTGTCCAGCTCGGCGCTCCGCCCTGCTTCATTCCGACAAACAGAACGAAAATTAACTACTGCGCAGCTGTCGATCTGTGCTCACGTGTGTGTGTATATTGGATGACAATGCAAGTACATTCAACATAAAAAGCTTGTATTTTTTTTTTATGTTAGTACTTGTTTTTTTGAAGTGAAAACTTTTTAGCGGCGTTGTGCACTTTTTTTGTGATGGGTAAAAAATGTTAAACTCGCGTCAGGACACGTGACCTGATCGAAAATTCGTAAGACGGAGGGAGAGTAGACCGCCGGCGTCGAAGGAGAGAAAGTATCCTCCTTTCTACCGTACGGCGAAAATGTATGCCTGCGCCTGCTGTTTCGTTTAGGCGGCGCAGGGCGCTTGCGCGAATGTTCGTGTGTGTTTGTGTTACAGCGTGCCAAATAGTTCTGAAGTGTCACATTTTTAATCTTTATATATAAAATTCTATGGTAAGTGTGTATGTCACTGAACTCCTCCTAAATGGCTGGACTGGTATGCGTTTGGATGGCGCCCTGGATGGTTTAGATTCACAAATCAGCCCGGCAAATGGCGCTGCAGTCGATAATATAACCTAGATACCGACTGCAGCGCCATCTGCGGGGCTGATTTGTGAATCTAAACCATTCAGGGCGCCCCCTAAACGCATACAAAAATAGAAGAGTAAAATAAAGTATAAATAAATATCGAATATTCGTCTTCGTTCGGAAAGAAAAGGCGGCTGACTCAGCCTAATGTCGAGGTACCCCCCAACGCTGATATTCTGCCGTCGCCTCGTGTAATTAAAGCAATTCGTGCAAAATTATTCCCTAACCATTCCAAACTATCTAATATGCACAACGTTAATATTCAAGTTTTCACTTCTGCCGGCACTCCCGGAGTGCAACCCGTTGTTTTTTTTATATTTGTTTATTATGTTTGTTACCAAAACAATTGTTAATTATTAGTATAAGAAGCCTTTAATACGTAAGTTCAAAAATAATCGAAGAAGCATTTTATAGCTTGATTTTGTATTTAATAGAAGTATTATATACGATTTAATAGTCTGTTTAAACATGAAATACATATATTGGGCGTAACGAAAAGGGTATATCAATCCGAAGGTGAAGACTGCATCACGGCTGCGTTCAGTGCCTACGCTCCGGTTGCAACCATTCGCTCTATCCCGTTCAGAGGCTCGGTTAACGTACGTTAACAGCAGTCAATCCGCCATACTTTTCATACAAAAGCTCTGTACTAATGATGGCGTTGTTAAACATTTTTCGTTAGATGTTTGAAACAAATTGGTATCTTGTGAACTATATCTAGTCGTGTATCTGGGCAAAAATAAAAGAAAGTTTGAAACAAATTCAGTAAAAGCCTCCGAAAAACAGCGAACACAAATTTTACCTGAACTTTGGCCATATCTAATGTACACTATAAATCGAAAAAGTCTTGCAAATGTATTGGAGATTCTAAATAACTAACTTTTTTTTCACAAACTTGTAACATTTTTTCCTGGAACAAGTTTTATGATCAGCGGAATTTACCGACTGATAACCGACGGCTCTGATGCGTTATCTCTTTTTTTGCAGTCAAACATTACGTTGGATGAAAGTACAAGCTTTTAGGCTATGCTTGCGTTGAAGTTGCGTTGGCCATGAAGGGCCCCTTAAACCGCATAAACGTGTTCAGTGCCTCAGAATAATCACAACCGAACTATCTAGAACGATGACGAGAATGTGTCAAAATTAATAAAGACATTGACATTTCATTCATACCCGTTCGGGAGCCTAGGAGTGTGGGTAAAAAACAACTTGAAAGCCATAGCAGGCACTGAACGCAACCCAGGTACAGATTCTATATAAAATGTTTATCCGGACCGGTATTTTTCTATAATTTTAGATCATCAGATGATCAGAGATCTGCAGATATATTTGTATCTGCAGATGTTATCTGCAGATATATTTTGATATCGGTAACGATAAAATATATATTATCTGCGCAGTATGTGTTGCTTCATTGAATTATATAAGGAGCGATTTTGAAAAATATGCGCTCAGATCACGGGCTCAGATACAGATATCTTATCGTATACGTGTGTTATGAACTTAAGAACGGCTAGTCAAGAGGTAGCGTAGTTAAATACATTCCACTTTGTTAATAAAACAATCCATCACCTAGTCTAGATATAAGATACCCTAGAGTAGTATACTTGCTTCAGTGAAGTGGCCGTCCACCTGATGACCAGTGGCTTCCGAACTGATACCCTGAATAGCCCTGATTCTGTTGAACTAATTTTAATCTCACTATGTCTCTTTCTAACCAAGAACATAAGAAAAGGATGTAAGAAATTTAGTCCTGCCAAATTATTCCAATGCTTGTTTTCAATATAAATTTACTCGTCATATATCACGCAAAATAAGACGGCAAAGATTAATTTGACAGCTTTAAATATGTTCTATCCTTTTTCAATAATGTTGGTAAGAAAGAGATGAGATGTGACTACAATTAGTTTCGTGCGATTTACAACAGAATCGGCACCATTATAGTCCGATCACCGTTAAAAAAACAATAGAAATGCCCTTAATTCACTTGCTTGAGGTTTCGGTGAAGGAAAACATAGTGAGGAAACCATATCATGATGGCAAGGTACTTTGTAGTACCCAGCTGACTGGCTACCACCATCTACTTGAAAATCTGTAGCCAAGCACCTATCGGTGTGTTCCGACAGCTGCACTTGAGAACCAGTTCATTCTAGGCTTTGTGTGCACCACCTTCGGCCACATCATCATATACCATGGTTAGATTGTGGTCAAACACTATACATAGTTAAAGAATATGAAACTTGGATGTTATGTAAGATGTTTGTTGCTGAATCAGGCATCAAAGGATTTGGCAGGCAGAATAATGTTCTGTTGGGTAATATTTTGAAACGATGATCGTCGTGTCTTGATGTATTTCCGAGCTAGCTAGTGTATAAATGAAACAATATTTTAAAATCATTTGGATGTATTTGTGCTTTTTACAAAGCTTTTGAAAGTTTGTATTGTTGAAAATTGTATTTAATAAAAGAATTTTGCAGTATGTGTTGCTATTATTTAACTCTTTATTATAATGTTAAACAAGTGCCATTTAAAAAAAAAATCCTTATTAATAATTCCGCATCTTCCATAATGAGAATTCAAAGAGAATTTCTTTGTCTTTGATTTAGGTAAATCGCTGGATAAAATTTTCATAATCGATAATAATACCTACCTATATTTTTTTCTCTAATTAAAACATTAATTGAATACCTACTATAATACTGATTGGAACAAATTAAAATAATTTTTATTCTCTTTATAATAATTGGCATATTATTCGTCTCGCTACCCTAGGTTAAAAATAAAATCGTGCGGTCCTTCACTATCCGTTGAGGGTTCCATAACAATAATACTAAAACGGTACTCTTACATGATCACTTTGTTCTGTCATTAAGTACCTACCTACTTATCAGTTTGAAATTAATATAAAAAAAACTTTTTAACAAAAAAATAAACCACCGAAAAAACTGAAAAGCAAAAAATAATTTTGAATATAACTTGAATTTTATAAGGTTTTGCAGTCGGGGACAAACCAATAACATAAGCTATTACGACAATACGACATTAAATGAAACCACGTAAAGTACTCATGTATACGATCAACTTTTACTATGGGACCGGGGGCTCTACCGCGTAACTTTAGTGTTAATCGTAACGAACACCATTAATGAATTACTTCCAATCAGGGCCCACGAATGGTCATTGTCGCGACATACCGCGTGCGCATCATTGGATGCTGGTTTGGTGTTCGTTACGATTACCACCAAAGTTACGCGGTAGAGCCCCCGTAATAGCTTATGTTATTGGTTTGTCCCCGACTGCAAAACCTTATAAAATTCAAGTTATATTCAAAATTATTTTTTGCTTTTCAGTTTTTTCGGTGGTTTATTTTTTTGTTAAAAAGTTTTTATTTTATATTTTTTTGTGGCTATACTCTACTAATTACTACATGCTTAATTTTTGATGTAATACACAACTCAGCATTAAAATCTATGAGTGAACAATAAATCATCCCTATTTTCCCACCCTTAGGGTAGGTATTTTTTATCCATATTTATATGGGACCACCTTCGAGGTATACCCTATCCAATAAAAAAAGAATGATCAAAATCGGACTGTACTCTGTCAAAAGTTATGCGTGATCATACATAAAAAAAAAAAAAAAAAAAAAAAAAAAATATACGCGTCGACTTGTAAACCTCCTCCGTTTTTTCGTCGGTTAAAAAGGCCTGTAAATACTTCAATGCAATAAAAAGATACATTTCAAAGCATATTTTCATAATAGAATTTTGATACAAGTGAAACAGAAAAACTTAGTCATAATTAAAAAATATAGAATTGTTTCACTAGAGCCAATTTCATACAATGCGCGAGCTTTGTGCACACAAACAAATGGATGATGGTAAGGAACCCTCAAATCGCGATCTCACTCGACCGTATATTTGGCAAAAAATCACTTAAAATATTTACTAGACAAATACTCCCGAAAATACTAAATACAGTCCACTACCGTGCACCCAAAGTAGGTTAAAATAACGACGTCAATTTAAGTTAAAGATGCAATATGTTCTAATTCGCATCGGGAAACTAAACTAAATATTTTATTTTTAGCAATAGCTTGCGAGTATGGTGATAATCTTCTAACAGTGCTCGCCATATTCAAAAAGAAAGTATCTATGTCGTCTCGCGTATCTTCATTCTTTTTAAGTAACTGTGCTATTAGTGCTGCTGAGTTCAACAGCTGTGCCTCCGAATTCTTTGTATTCGGCTTCTTTTGTTTCTTATTTTCAATGATGGAAGACGCATCTGTAATTAAAAATAAAAATAATTAGCTAAAACCAGTAAAATTTTACACTAAATACTGTAGTGGTTTTCCCAAGGGAGTATAGCTTGGACTTCTTCATCAGGGTGTGAAGAGATTTTTGCAGGGTCGAGGGCTATGCGCCTCGGCCTCCAGTGTTGCAAGGTAGGTAGAATAAAAATAAGTTAATTATTACAAAAGGTACGCAAAAAAAACAGTTGTAAGTAGTTCTCGCGTTACGGTGCACGATAATATAATATTATGTTACTTATACAATGACAGGGATACTTATCTCAAACGTTGATTTTCTTCAATTATTTAACCGCTATTCTTCTAATTACATGGTAATCGGGTCACGATACATTAAACCTTATTATAATGGTAAGCTAGTTTACTTTTTCTATGACTTTCTTAAAAGACCTCTTACCGGAAACACAATCTTCTGCATTAACATTACTGTAATGTGTCAAATCATTCCATACAGCATTCTGAGTAATATCATAGGGTACATTTCCATTATTTCTGATACCTTCATCACCATTCTGCATCTTATCCATGTCCCAATTAATTTGGGGTTTGCAATCAACTTCTATAGGAGTATCAAAATCAATATGCTGTGATTGGTTACCATCTAAAACTTCATCCTTAGTAATGTCGACAGTTTTCAAAACGAAATATGGTTGCAGAAACGACATATCAGTTTCATATGTCCACTTTTTTAGTTTTCTTGGTATACCACCTTTGAATTTTCTTTTATTTAACGCTCGGCGGTATGAGTCTCGTAACTTTTGCCATCTATTCTTGCAGGCAGGTGCTGAAAAGGTAAAATTACATAGGTTTGATGAATACAAAGTGTAATGGAAAGGGTATCTATCTATGGTAGGGTATAGACTCTTTAAAAAGTTTCAGTTCAAAATAAATTACTAAAAAAATCATACTCATATCTTCATAATCAACGTGTCATCGCTCAATGAGGATCATTATCTTTTAACGTCACTTGCTTTTTTAAAATTACTATAAAATTTTCTCTTTCGCGATCTGTGCGCTTAGTACCAAAGAAGTACATTTATGGATATGCCCTTTCCGTCACATGTTGTATGTGTACCCGTGGATGCATTAATGTTTTATCTCTTTCTATATGTTACTAGATTTCATCCCGCGGTTTCACCCGCATTGCCGAGGGATCTTGTTTTCCCGGTATAAAAAGTATCCTATATGTTATTCGATATCATGATCTACCCACGTGCCAAATTTCATCTCGATTGGTTGGGCCGTGGAGCCGTCAAGAGGTAACAAACTCACTTCTGCATTTATTATATTAAAAGGATAGGTAGTCGCTTCCATAACTACTTAATTCAACTACAATTTGGTTAGCTGGTTCTAAAATAAATGTTTTTTGTAATTACGACCTGATTTTATTATCAAAAGATCTTTTGAATATAAAATCATTTTTGATCTTTTTAATATCAATTGATCAAAAGGACCTAAGTGCGATCCCTGTAGAACGCCGGAAGATGTAATAAAGTAAGTACCTACCTAGATTGGACGCCATTATCACTACATACGATCTAACTTAATCTTATAGGCTTCATTGAAAATGAATTAAACCAATTATACAAAGAATGTCCTACGCCTCAGTAATAGTAAAGTAATATTATTACGATGGTCCACTTTGTCAAACGCCTAACTGAAATCCGTGTAAACGGGAGTCCTCTTGATTGCTATGATATGTTGGTAAAACAGTGGATCTGTCTATTCTGAATAAAAACTATGTAGACTTTCAGTAAATTGGTAAATTAACTAAACAGTTAGGGTAACTAGACATTCAGATTTGAAAGTACTTATTAATTCAACCAACTTTTAATATGAACCAACTCAGAAAGTTATAAATAATCTGCTGTGCTATATTATTTTGGTTGAGTAGGTATGGAACATTTTAATGAAACAGTTGTTTTTATTTTTCGCGCTTTTTGAGTGAAAGTAAAACTTCGTAAGATTTAGAAAATAGTAGTTATATAATGAAGAATTTTAACAGTACATTTCTAACGAATCCGGAAGTAGTACACAAAAATCGTTTTATTTAATTATTAATTTACAGGATTGTAAATAAGAGTTTTGGTAAACGTTAAAAAAATATCTATTATTTTTTATAAGCATATTTAAAAAGCTTTAAGATACGATAGACTTCAAGATACGCAAAAAACCGGCGGTTTCTCTAAAAACCGTAGAGCTGTGTATACTTTGGGAAATGTACAAAAATAGTTAATCTTAAACAAAAAGTATCAATTCTACAATTTGTTGAACTTCTACGGTCGCTAATCAATGAAACATCTATCCATATTGTTCTACGAAGGTAAAAAAAAAACGAAAAAATTCCAATTTCCCGCCTCCGTACTGATGTCATATTTAAAAAATATATATATAGGTAGGTATGTACTTATATAATAATAGGTGAGTTTGGTAACAGCACAGAATATTTAATAGTACTACGAACAGTGTAGAATCACAGTCTATAAAACCATAGGTAGTAGAATTGGTATAATAGTATAAAGTACCCAAACAAATCGCGCGCCCTTTTTTTATGTGTTGCCACATGATAACAAATTACCACAGATGTTTTATGGAGTAAAAATAAGAAAAGAAATAGTTATGAGTACTACTATTTATTATTATAGTATAACAATTTTTCATAGGTATTTCAGATTTATAAATTAAATTCTATTTTTTTGGAAGAGTTTAGTAACAAAGAGTCATAGTTTATCTATAATAACTATTTTTATTTAAAGATATGAAGATAAACTATAATAAAAAAAACTAACGTTTTAGGTAGGTATCTTGAAATTTTAGTATGGAAACACTGCATTGTTTATTTTTAATTTATTTGAATCGATCGCTCGCTCGCTTGCTATTTTTAGCTTATGTATGCAACTTACGCCAAGCATTTATCAACCATTTCATATGTATTTAAGATTGTACGTAGGTATGTACCTGGTTGTTTCAAATCTTCAGAGATCTGCTTCCAAGCCTTATCTTTGCTATCACCATCCGTGTAATATGGGTGAGATAAATCGTACAGAAATTGGTATTTTTTCACTGATCTAATCAACCTTTCGTCTTCCATTATCAAAACAAAATACTAGGAACTATTCTTTGGTTATTTTCACGAACACAACAATATCTTACTACCTATGTAAGAAGAAGCTAACAAAATAATGTTTACAACGGGCGGAATGTATGTAAAACTGCAAGACGATCGCGATTCTCAATTTATCGAATCGATACGTCCGTACGACGACGGAATATGACTGTGTGGGTGCTGTTACTGTCATGGCACGGTCACGTGGTGACGTCATAGTTATCGATTGAAGCGCTAGGACGTTTTACGCAACATCGTAGCATAAAATCTATTTTAAACAATACTTAACGGTTTATCCACTGATAGCTTTATATAGCTAAAAATCATTTATACATAAGTACATAAATTAAATAGTTTCTAAAAAGTCAAAAAGGAATAACAATGCAATAAATATTTTATTATAATCAACCTTATACTTAGAGTGGTAAGGTGCATGATAGATTGCAGCACAGTCTAGTTCTATCTCGCTCGTGTGATTCGCACGCTCCTGTGTACACTGCATGGTATTAAAAGTGGTATGGTATAGGCTGTGTTATGGGTATGGTGAATAAACATTAACCCCCTTATTCATAATGAAGTTATCAAACGTTGATTAGCTAAAATTCCGAAGTCTTTATCTGACACGTGACCTTTGGTGATCGAAAGAGTGAGACGGGGCACACTATTACACTGATTTAGTTAACAAGCGATTATGAATAAGGGGGTTATAAAACAATATTTTCTAACTTTATTTTTAAATGCACATATTACATGTCTACGACCAATTACATTTCATGGCCCCCATTTTAAATTTATAGTGAATATTTTTTGCGTAAAAAGTATTTTTTGCCAATTTCGTGACTTGCGATTGGAGTATATTTATTGATTTACGATTTTGCCATAGGTAATACATGTATGCAGGTAGGTATGTTATAGAATTTTTACTCTAATGTAGCTACGTGCGACATATTTCGGACCGCACCTTTTTTTATTAAATGGGCTTGCGTTTGGCCACTGACCCATAAAGAACGATGACGAAGCCTAAGATGGAATATAGTCCCTAATCGATTTATAATAGGGTTTATCGTGCGCCGGCATTTAAAAATAAAAAAAAATGGCGTCTGATGATGGATATGCCAGGCTCCGAACAAAAATCAACGAACCTCTTTCATGAAAGTCCGTTCAGTAGTTACTATACGTTCTATAGTATCAAACAAACATACATTTTTACATTTATAACATTATTAACTAATTTTCGCCCTGCGGTTTTTGCTAATATATCAAGAATTTGGTAAGAATTAGGTAGAATAATTTAAATTAATTATTGTCAAATTCTACATATTTTAATTTGCCAACAAGTGTATCTGATAAAACAGCACG
Source organism: Achlya flavicornis (assembly GCA_947623365.1). Lineage (NCBI taxonomy): Eukaryota > Metazoa > Arthropoda > Insecta > Lepidoptera > Drepanidae > Achlya > Achlya flavicornis. Next base: position 2,708,985 of record OX392495.1, on the reverse strand, counting down.
GAACCACGGAACGCTGTGACGGAACGTTACGAATGTGTTTAACCGTGTAAGGGTGTATTCGACCAAGCTAACAAAAGTCTTGTACTGAGATCAAAATAACAAACTTTAGAGTCATTGAACGTTTTACTAACCAAATCTTTTTCCAAGTATGACTATCTACTCGAGAGTTATTTAGTTTTACCGCCAAAATGCATGGAGTTATACATGTTATCCGAGATTATAGATGCGAAGCTGGTTACTAACAATTTTTGTACATCTCCCAAAATAGTAAGTTTTACGGTTTTTAGCGAAACTGTGAGAAATGTTCAAATGTGGCTCATTATACAAAAAACATTCATAACATAAAGTGCCAAATGAACTTCTACTGTCGCTAAACAATGAAACATCTATCCATACTGTTCTACGAATGTAAAAAAAAAACTCAAAAAATTCAAATTTCCCGCCTCATCGAACTACGAAGTGCCGCGTTGCATAGGCGTACGATGTAACCTTGTATATGCGTACAATGCAGACATTTTTTTTGTATTACATTAAACTTCAGTCAGTTTCTTTATACAAGTCACAAAAAACATAAGTAAAACAAATTGTCACAATTACATTTTATTAAATTATAAAGAAACTGATACCCGGATCAGAAAGCCAGCACACTCTACATATATAACGATTGTTATATCTTTTGCGCGGAAAAATACGCGAACTACTTTTACCATGGAAACTGGGAACGCTCATAACATAACAGATAAAAAAAACAATATGTAATGGTAGGCCTATACAACAAGGATATTTTAAAAACTTTTACAAGAGACTTTCTCTACATGTTTTTATACATTAAATAAAACCTTTTTTTTTTTTTTTATATTTATCTTTCAGTTCTTTTCTCCGTATTTTCCGTTGGATGCATTCTGACAATTATATATTTCTTGATAATGGCTCGAATAAGTGGTGGAAAAAGTGTATTTTCTTAGATTTTTTTTTCTTTTTTGGAAGGAAACGTTTGTTTTCCTTCTGCTGACCGAAGGAAAACAAACGCCCATATTTGTTAATTCTATCAGCCTATGAAAAATCAATTTTTCATATCTAATATCTCGGCATCTGGTCCAATAGGAGACTCAATTTCCACTTTGATATACTTCTTCTGTTTTAAATCTTTAATAATAAGTAGCAATGATTTGTTCCTTTTTTTTAGCCTCACATTCTGCTTCTGTAAATATTTTATCTTCTTGGCTGCAATTTTCTGTCGTTTTTCTAATCTTACAATTCTTTTTTTTAAGTGTTCTTCCATAGGAGAATCAAATATTGAATCAAGATCACTAATGTCAACGTCTATTTCCTCATCTTGAGAGCTTTGTGCTGGCTTCGCAGGCTTGACTTCGTCGTCGGGAATCTGTAGATAAATATTTAGGTTTATTATGAACTAGCGGCCCACCTTGGTTACGCACGTGAACTTATTGTAAACCTTTCGGGAGGAATGTTTCACACAATAGTGAAAACCACATCAAAATACGTTTAGAAAGTAGCTAGCGGACAAACAGATAATACAAACGCGACAATAATAATTCGCTTATTATCAGGCTACTAGGACCCATAGATAAAATACCTTACAATATTTATTATATATAAGATACCTTACAAACTAACATAAATATTATAATAAAACATTTCTTGTTAATATAAACACTTATGCTGTTTTTGCGCGATCGTGTGGTACAGTATTATCAACTGATAAGGCGCGTCGTGAATCTTCGTTCGCACAGAAAAGAAAGTATGGCCCGAAGATTAACGGAAGATTGCTTAAAACTTACAATCAACCTTAGATCACTACTATAAGGTTGATAATACAGTGCAGCTGTCAGTTCCGTCTCACTCGCAAGTGACGCCCCTCCGCACGCAGCTGGCTGCCGAACAATAGCATTTCCCGCGCTTTGAAAATGTATCTTCTGCGCAGGTACATCGGTAAGCCATATTAGTTGGGTACTACTGTACCTACTTGTGCGTGGTGAGCGACTTTTAACAGCTCCGGTACCATTCTGGACAAATGGTAGTGAGCGATCACGGTGTGACTCACATTTTCTCAAGAGTACCAGGGGCGAGTACTCTGGCGGCGTGACCTACCGCAGAGGGTCTCTGACGCTTCGTAAGGGATTGCCAGGTATAGTGTGCCGTCTTTTATGACCGACAGGTTGGTAGAGGTGGCCAATATAGAAAATCTCAGTAGATTGATAAGGGTTTGTACCTACTTGTCCGCGAAAGCGACTTTAATTCAATTAGTGATATACATAAGTGAGGAAGTAAAAGTGATAAATATGCAAGATTTAAGTACCTCTATCTTAAATCGCGGCATTGCCGATGCTTTCAACCTTTTTAGTCCAGTTTTTGAAATATCCACATCTTCGTCACAAAAATGAGCAGAGCATACTCTCGTGTTTTTATGAGGCTTAAAATAAGGCTCTTTTCGTTGTTTCCTAATAATACGAATCCAAATCTGTTTGCGCTCTGGATCATTTGGAAATCTGTAATTTAAATATATTTAATAATAAATAAGTACCTATTCTATAATATTTAAAAAAATCACATAAGTAATTAATTTAATAATAAATTTTTGTTTTATTTTATTCTTATTCAGGTAGGTAATAGCTCAGAGTATATAAATACTACGTACAAGTAATAGGTAGGATAGGTTTTACCAAAACTTAAAATTAAACTAAGTAAACTTAATTTTTAAGGCACAAAAAAAATACGTCGGTACAAGGTTACTTTTTAAAATGGCTCACATATGTATATGACACATGGCCGCCATTACGGACTTCGGTTGTAAAATTATCGCTTTGAAATTCCGTATTCTAATTACAACAAACAGTAGGTATGTTACTTACCGATGATAAGATATCCCTTGTAGTTTTTTAACTTTTGTATCGTAGTTTTTGCAGCCTTTCACTACACAACTAGGCATTTTTAAGCAAACAATGGTGCCGATTCTGTTGTAGATCGCACTAAACTAATTTTAGTCACATCTCATCTCTTTCTTACGAACATTATTGAAAAAGGATAGAACATATTTGAAGCTGTCAAATTATTCTTTGCCGTCTTATTTTGCGTGTATTTAGGCGTAACCGCGATAGATGGCGACTAAATTTATATTGATAACAAGCATTGGACTAATTTGACAGGACTAAATTTCTTACATCCTTTTCTTATGTTCTTTGTTAGAAAGAGACATAGCGAGATTAAAATTAGTTTAGTTGTGAACAACAGAATCAGGGCCAATAATTAACAAACGAACTGTTTCGCGGATCACAGACAACTGAGTCGCGTTGGCCCTAAAGTGACTTTTTAGGGCCAGCGCCACAGAATAAATAATAGTTTCCAGCCGTAGCTACGTATGTAGGTATAGATAGGCCGTCGGCGTATAGCGAAGAAGATAGCAATAGTTCGACATAATTACCCCTCTGTCGCAGAATCTCATATTCTCAAAACATCATATTCGCAATATATTATCATTATATATATTTGGATTTTTATTGTATTTAGACGAAATTATCTATTATATTTGCATAATATTGACAGAAAATACACTTGAGTATAGTAATCCTTTGATTTCCTTACTGTATCAGTAAAAAAATACTACTGACCGATGAAAGGTTATGTTTGGTTCATTTCGTTCACTACAACAATTCACTATCACTACACACTAAACAATATCTTTGAGAATATCAAGAGAATATATACAAAGTTATAAATAACATACAATTAGGGTTTGACAGCTCTCATCAACAAAATATCTTTTGTTCTGTTTAGTCCTGCTCACACATACACGTATCTCGCTTTCGTGATTATAATAATATTAGTAGCCTGTCTACCTACCATTCTTAATCTACATTTATGGTGGATGCTCAGCATGAGGCGGGAAATTTGAATTTTGTCACCAAAAAATTTGTTACGTTTGGAGACTTTTTGGCGGGAACTTGCAGTGACGTTGCATTTTCGTTTTTAGTTTCATAAATTCGTATATATTAGGTTTTATCAGTGGTATTTTATCCAATAACGATCAATCCATGTGCACCAGTGAAGTGAATTATGTGTATCGTGACTTTTCAAGTTGTCTCAATAAGTCTGTATAGGTAAGTTTTTGTACAATTACCACCATTGTACTAAAACATGACTTTTATGGACGGTCACTAACAGTGCGGACTATATGAAGTGATTTATTTTATGACTATAATAATACAACTCGAGAAAACTCAAGACAAGGCTGTATGGCTCAGACCTTGGCGAATATGACAAACAACAACAACATCCAGGTATAGTTTTGATGATGAAGTGGTGGGCGGATTACTAGTTTCTATATATCAAGGTAGTGATGATTTAAATAAAACGATCAATTGATTCAAGATTAACTTTAATCATTTTCGTCAATTAATACATTATCCTTATAATTAAAACTACTACACAGCGCGTTCAAGTTTATTTTTTAACAAAAACAGCAAGATCGAATAATACTTTTAGAAAATGAAATACTGGATTATAAGAACAAACGCTGTGAAATTATATACTAAGGACCGTTTGAGTATACTTACTCATTTTGAGTTCACTCAAAAGAAACTTACTTCAATTGATTCAACTCAAAATGAGTGAAAAGTGTAAAGATGGAGTGACGTCAATTGAATTTTTATTTTATATCATAAAAGCATGTAATCTGAAGATTGTTTTTAGTGTTTTGTGGACGAAAATAATTTGTTAAGACGTCTACACTAAATAATGTTATTTTTATACTCAAACAGTAATAATACTAACATAAAGAATTTAACGTAAAACCAACTTACATTCTAAATCTCTATGTATAATTTTTATTTTTAGAAACTAACGCGAAGTGTACTTCGCAAGCAAAAGACAAAATATAATGATTAATTTTTTATTGAAAATTAAAACCAAAAATATTTCGAACCGGACCAAGTCTTGCTTGTGAGGTGTAAAATTAAAGAATCGAATAACGGCGTGATAAGACTTGTGAAAATTAAGTGGTATTCGAAATATTTTTACCAAGTTTTTTTTTTATTTTTAGTTTTTTTTTTGTATTTTTTTGTTTATTTTATACTTATTTCGCTCTACCCCCGGAGTGGGTGAATAATAATTATAATACACGACGACATACAATTATTTTATCATATATGTAATAATTAAAGAAAAAAATATGTAGGTGTATTAAGACACATTTCTACTATGCCAGTTTTGATTATTTCATTCAAATAAACAATATGAATTGAACATGTAATAGCAATACTTCAAAACTGAAATGGTAGAAATTATAAAAATGCAATCAACGTGAGTTTCTTATGACATAACATTGATAAATGCTTTCTTGATTTTAAGTTCAACTACTAAAAATGAGTAGAAAAAGTAAAGCATATTAGTGATGTTAATTTTGAGTCTTGACTCAAATAAAGCATTATTTAAAAAAAAATGTCGTGAAACTATGAAAAGAAAATGTCATAAGAATTCCAAGTTGATAACTGTAATAACATACTAATCTACTACACTACAGACTTGTTGGCGCCTCAAATCTAAGCAAGCCCTTTAATATATATTTTTGTATTAAATATTTAAAAAATGTGCAGATTTCAAATACTGTTTTTACTTAACTACTCGATGTGATAGCTTGATTAAGAAAACTCGATTTCATTGATCAGAATACACTTTGAAAAATTTCAACTCAGAAGTAAATTCAACTCGAAAGAAGTAAATTCAACTCAAAAGCAGTAAGTCCAACTCAAAAGAGGTAAAATATGAAATCGAGTTGTTACAAATCTACTGCATGTTGTAGTGCAAAAATATATAGTCAGGATTGTTGATTTGGTGTGGCATGATGGGAGAGTTGGGTGGTAGCAGTTGAAATCCCATAAACATGAAAGTACGCAGTATGGTGGCGCGGTCCGGACGGCTCTTCAACACGCAGATGATGCAGCTGTTCAAAAATATATATTAATAACTATAAATACTTTTTATCATAATTAAATAAAATAGTAATGTCCTGGGACAGTCCTCAAACACGGTTATCTGATCCCAAACTAATCAGAGCTTGTGCTATGGAAACCAGATAACTGATATTATGATAGATATTGTAACTGACAATAATTTCAACCCGACTCATTTTTTAGACAAATACTTTGGAGAAAATAGCCAATATAGTCAGATCGTCAAAAAAATATTTAAAACTACATGTTTGACACCTCCCTGAGTTTCTTGCCTGTTCTTATCAGTTGAAGGCGTACTATACTTTAAGCTACGCCTGTCGTGGTCGGTACCTGGATGGGTGACCTAGTGGTATTTCAAATCGAGCGTTTCCGTGCTTCGGAAGGCACGTAAAGCCGTTGGTCCCGGTTATCACTTAATTGTGATAGTCGTTAAGCTAGTTGGATGCCTCCTAGGCGGCTTGAAAAATTCCAACAGTAGGTTGACCACTAGCCTACCTCCACCGATCCGCAGTGGGCACGCGTGGTGGAGTATCGCCCATTCCCTTTCACCCTCATTTGTGAAAGGTGGCCTGTGCTCAGCAGTGGGACATTATAGGCTGATGATGATGATAACTCAAGATATTTTTTATAGATAGGATTGTCTCCTAAGGCCAAATTCATCTGGTGGATGTACATACTTGTTGCATGAGAGCCGTTCCTCAGCGAAGTCGAGGAGCAGCATGAAGCTTTCCTTACTACCGGCTTGCAGGACCCCCGGCATACGCAGATACATTGTATTGCCAAGCACCACCTGTATATAACAATAAATAATATACTCTATGAAACTAAAGCTTTCACGATATAGTATGTTTTATTACATTACTGCTTCTAATCAGTCAGACAATTCTAATGGACGAATGGAAAAAAATACAACTCTAATATGAGCAGTAGCAAAAGCAAAACAATTGCTGTCTCGTTCATACTCATAAGCTTGGTGGCGCGCGAGAGAGACTATTGAATATTCTGTATGTGTATGGGTACTATATCAGGCATAGACTCTCTATAAAATTGTTTCAGCTCCCAAATATATGCAAATCTTTTGCTTCCAAGTTTATTGAATTAAAATCTTAACCAACGTTTTTTTTTTTTTTTTTTTATCCTAAGTTACACCTTTAGTGTTCCCTATTCATACTACAATCTAGCCTTAATATTAGGCTAATAAGTAATTTATATTTAACATAAACTTCTATATTGACTATATCTAAGAATGTGTCCATTAACACTTTTCTTATTGTCTCTATTAAGGGGAAGACACTTTGTTCTTGTGTTCTTTATATGTAGCACTTGGACTATGTTACACTATTTTCACTATCACTACACTAGCTCAAACGGTTTAGTTCTTTTGAGTCGTCTCACTATATCTGTGTGATCGAGGAGCTGGATTGCCTCAACGTTCACATGGTGATGAAGCCGGTTGTGGTGAGCTTCTGCATATTTTTTAATCACTGTCTGAACGAACTCTACCAACGTGTCACCGCTCTGAGGGTCATCATCTATTCACGTCACTTGCTAATATTATACACAGGCATATAAGAAGAAGATATTGTACAATTAACTCTTTCGCGATCTTTGCGCCTAGTACCAAAGAAGTCGTGTATCTATACTACTTTCTTGTTTGTATGTATTTATCTATATAGGGTGACTGGGTAATTTAGTAAACGATACTTAGACACATGATTGTACTCATAACAAACAACTTTTTTTTTTTAAATTTACTTAGCACATGAGCCCATAATATTTAGTACCTAACAAGAATAAGAATGACTTTTTGGCGGGAACTTGCAGAGTGACGTAGCATTTTCATTTTTATTTTCATAAATTTGTGTATTTTGAGTTTTATTGTGTATTATTGGGGGTATTTTACCCAATAAAGATCATCCATGTGCACCAGTGAAGTGAAATAAAATGAATTATGTGTATCGTTACTTTTCAAGTTGTCTCAAAATGTCCGTGAAGAGTTTTAGTACAATGACCACCATTGTAGTAAAACATGACTTTTATGGACGGTGACTGACTGAGGACTATAATGTGAAGTGATTTATTGTGACTGGAAACTATAATATAACTTGACACTGGCAGAAATGAGCCCTAATTTGGGCTTGGTTGCCAAAATTAAAAATAAGAAGAAGAATAAGAATACACTATCAGCTTTTATTTAATTTTGTTATTTATCCCTATTTGTTTCTTTGGTATAGTTGTTTGTTATCATGAGTACAATCATGTGTCTAAGTATCGTTTACTCATTATCAGTCACCCTACAACAGGTGTAGATTTCGAGATTGCATATTTTCGAAACCTATGTTGGGTTAGTCGTTCTGAACAACTTTTACTATGGAACCAATAGTGAATACTCAAAATTTGTTTTGAACTTTTCTTACAATTAAAAATTGGACTGTTTTACAAAAAACTTAAACCGACTTCAAAGTACACTAAGAAGTAATCAAATTCTGATCTGATGACAATGGGACCAAACGGGAAGTGTACCCTTCCAGACAAAAAAAGAATTTTCCAAATCGGTTCATAAATGATGGAGTTATGAGGTAACATAAACAAAAAAAAAAAAACATTCAACCGAATTGAGAACCTCCTTCTTTTTTTGAAGTCGGTTAAAAATATCACCTTGCTTGATCATAATGTACGAAAAGTAAAAAAAATTTTTTTGAGAATTCAATGTTGTTCTCATAGTAAAAGTTGTTCAGCACGACTAACCCAACATAGGTTTCGAAATTATGCCATCTCAAAATCTCCACCTGTTATACAAACTGTCCAGCTTTATAATATAGTAAAGACACATTTTACGCAATAGAATATAATTACATAATGCACTTTGACCGTTGATAATATGTCATATACTACGCTTAGTTATCTACTGTCAATGCCCTCGAATGAAATTATTCATAATGCAGATTGTATTCTAGCTTGTAATTCTCAATTTATTTTAACGCAACTTTTTTATTTAAAACTAGCCTGCTTTTGCGGGGTTTATAAAATATTTCATGTATATTAACATGTTGCTGGTAATGTAATCTCAACATTGGAAGTGATTCAAAACTCTCTAAAATGTTTTTTTTTTACAAATCAATGTATGGATCTCGCCATGATTCTTTGGCACAGATAACCTATGCTATGGGTAGGAAAGTTAAAGTACCCTATTACTTTAAATCCCTATTTCGGACGAAACATTATGCAATCTAAGGATGTGGGGATGTTTATTAAAAAAAAAACGGATTTAGATGAAATTTGGTACACGGATATAATATGTTCTGAATTAACTCGGGGATTTTGGATGAAAAATAATATATGCCTCGAGAACGCAGGTGAAATCGCGGGGTGTCCCCCGCGATTTCACCTGAGTTTCACCTGCAAAACATAACATCATAACGGTTTTGGCCGCGAATAGTCAAATTCGCCGGAATGACAGAAATTCGCATTTTTATCCCGGGGTTCTAAAAATATTTTAAATGGCTTAAGTTATTCCATACGCACCAAGGATCAATAACAACGTCATTCTAACGTCTCTAAAAAACTTTATGTTTTTGTACAAATCTCGCCATGATTCTTTCATTGCGATCGGTTCAAAAGAATATGATAGGAATTAGAACTTACAGCCTCCCAGCGAGTAACGGTGTTCTCGGTAAGGAAGATCTTGAATTCAACCTTGACTGGCTGACGGTCCTTGCGCTCCAGGATCTTGTTTATTATCTGTAATATTTAACATAATATTAATAAAAACTGGCACACCTGGCTTTTGAGTAAGTAAGATATAAGGGTGGTGCACTATGCTATTTAGTGGTATGCTATGAGCAATATGTTATGTAGTTGTATGCTATGAGCACTATGCTATTTAGTGGTATGCTATGAGCAATATGTTATGTAGTTGTATGCTATGAGCACTATGCTATTTAGTGGTATGCTATGAGCAATATGTTATGTAGTTGTATGCTATGACCACTATGCTATTTAGTGGTATGCTATGAGCAATATGTTATGTAGGTGTATGCTATGAGCACTATGCTATTTAGTGGTATGCTATGAGCAATATGTTATGTAGTTGTATGCTATGAGCACTATGCTATTTAGTGGTATGCTATGAGCACTAGGTTATGTAGTGCTGTAGTATGAGCACTATGCTATGTGGTATGATATGAGCACGATGCTATGAAGTGGTATGGTATGAGCACGACACTACGTAGTTAGTGGCTACGACGCTATGTAATGAGATGTTATCTCGATTGGATGACGTGGCTTGGAGCATTATTGCACTATGCTTAGTTGTTTGTTTTTTGTTTACTGTGTATAGGCCTGTGTTTGACTGCAATGTCACCATGGAAAATGATGATTTGGCCGAAGGTGGGAAGCATGAAGGAACTGGCTCTCAAGTGTCGTGTGCAGCTGTCGGAACACACCGATAGGTGGCCAGTTTACAACTTGAGGGTGGTAGACAGCCAGGCGGGTACTACAAAGTACCATACCACTGTGCTATGTTTTCTCACGATATTTTCGAGCTCAAGCTCATTGTAGGTTTCGACTCGGGACTCTCGTCTTGGCATCCGACTTCACTACCACTGAGCTGTCATCGCCTCACTTACCTGACATGACACTATGGCATGGTATTAGCACGACACGATGAAGTATAAGATGCTTTTTTATACTACTTAGGTAGGAAACAAGCATACTGTCTACCTGATGGTAAGCGGTAACCGTAGCCTATGTACGTTTGCAATCCCAGGGGTATCACCTACAGAAATCTCTTCACACCCTTTTTGGAGAACCCCATGCTGCTTTTTAAATGACATGACATAGTTATGGCGGTGGTGTTATGTTACATACCGGTTCCTGATGGAGGTAGGAGGGGGTGTGCGCAGGCGCAGGCTCGGAGAGGAGGCTTTCGGCGCTGGACGCGAGGGAACTCGCGCTCGCCCATAGTAGGGCGCTCAACAAGTCACCTGATATACATACAACCATTAGTTAGACAATCACATAAACCAATAAGCATCTGCTCCGACTCCAGATCAGAAGGTTTCGTGTTCAGATCACGTGGGGGTCACCAAAGGGCGTAAGGTTTACCTAAGGTGACACCTCCTTTTAAGTTATTGTGCCTGGGGACCGCGGTCCAACTGCACATGTAGGACAGTTGTATATATGCAGATTCTCGAGAAAACTTCGTAAGCGCGATGCAGGATGTTGTGGCGCCATCTATCTTTCTGTGTACGAACTATCTTAGTGTAATTGATAGATGGCGCTACACATAAAAGACGCCATTAAGGTGAAAAATTTGTAGTCCATTTCCGTTTAGCCCTCAAGAGATGGCGAGCGCATCGCAAAATGATAACATTGTTTCTGTGTTTTTGATAATAAATACATGAATAATATTATGTTTTGTGGTATTTAACGACAATTATTCTATACTATCTTTATTATCTAAGCGAAATTGGGACGTTTAAGTTAGGCTGTAATTGTTTAAGTAAGAGTTTGCCATCTCAAACCTTTCTTAAAAAAAATGATTTCTGTATGTGAGTAAATGTTATGTGTTGAATTTTATACATTTCCACACCAGCAAGGACAGCACACAGTAAGACTAAGCCATAACTGTATCCCCAGGCAATAACAATGCAACTCAAAATCGCGTAAGACAAGTTAGTAGACAGTTACAAGGAAGATCTGGTGACGTGTAGTGTATGTGTATAGGGTGTGTAGGGTACTTACGGTTGTTGTCGTCGTGGGTGGGTGTGGATGGTGTCGCGGGGCTCGAGGCCCCGCTGGCCACCCCTCCAGGCGGTGCCGAGCTGTGTGCAGGGACATCAGGACCACCTGACACACATAACTAGTTTTACACCTACACAGAACACGACGACAAAATCCACTACGAAAACATTTTAACGCCATCTATCGAACGCCCACAAACGCTCGTTCTTGTTCACGAAAGAAACTGTCTCATCTTTTTTTATTACAGGTAATCCACTATTAATGCAGCAAACATTATCCAAGTAGAAAGTCTTGACAGCGATATTTATCTATAAATTTAAATTTTCGACCCCTCCATTCCAGCCCATATTGCAGAGACAATAAAACAAAATTCATCACTACGTTTCGGTAAGCAATATATAACATTATTCCAAATGATACATTAGATCAGTTTCTGAAATTAGCCGCTGTGACAGGACGGAGGGAGTCACATCATAGGGGTTCTTTTTTTACATTTCGGACCGACCGCAAATCTTTTTTCATTCCGAGTAACAGAGCACGCTGAACATAAGCTGGTATAATTAACAGTATAGTTACCACAGAGGCCCGGCTCCCAGGCACAGCGAGAAACACTCGGCGTCCGAAGCCGACAAAGCCGAGCGCTTGCTGGCGGCGCCCGACGCGCTCAAAGACGCGCCATCGCCGCTAAAACAAAACGAATTATATGTTTATCACATGAGACTAACTAGTAAAATCTCTCAGTGATGAGCTTCCTGTAAAAGAAACCGGGTAACCATATCAGGGGATAGCCTCGGATGTATTCTGCATTCATACAAATACTATTGGCAACTCGGGCCGCTTGAACGGGACGAGAAAGGGTAGGACGACACGAGCGTGATGGCCTCGCCAGCGAGGACGAGCAATAACTTATCGGTGTGTTCTGGCAGTTGCCCTTGACATTAGTGTGTGCTTGCCACTTTCGGTCACATTCTCATTGATCATGGTTAAACCTGTGTTTATAGGCCTGTGCCTATACCTATTCTAAGTTCTTCAATCAATGCTATAGTCAAGTGTTGAGTCGAAATTAAAACATTTGAATTTGGAACGTACCAATGATATTAGGTTTAATTTCGACAAAAAAAATGTGAGTCTATTCTGATTTTATACAGGCCTAAATCTCAAAACTTTGTAAATAATACATCTAAGTTTATCGATAAAAAAACCTCATATGACGGCACTAGCTTCCGGTACTCCTGATATTTTGTGTTATATCAAAGGTGCCAGGGGTCGTAAAACATAGATAAAGTATTAAATAGTAGCTAAAGAACCTGAACAACTATCTAGTAACTTAATGTTTCATCATAGGGCTTGAACGATTAGAAAAAAGAAAGATTGTTCCTAGTTCTGTGAAAAAATATGAAAATCTTCGTAGCTTTCTTTTAGACGTAATATAAACATAAGTAACTAAAAGATTAGGTATGAAAACTTTGCATTCGTAAACATAAAAGTCTAGCTAACTATTATTCCGTGTTTGCATAACAATAAACCGTATCATATGTCTTTCCAGTGAGCTACTATCTAAAGAACTTGTCAACATGACGATTTAAAGCAATATAGTTCTCAGATATTTGTAAAGTAACAAGATCTCACTGCATTCGGTAACTGCTTTCGATAAGGAATTTTCCATAGCTTGAAAAATTTAAACAAAAGATTTGATATGAAAATCTTGATTTGGGTTTTTATCTTTTTATATCAATCAATGAAAATTATGATACGGAATTAAATTTAACTAAGCAATTTTTATGAACATTTTTCCTAGTAAAATGAAAATATTTTTTTAATAAATAAATTATCACATAAATAAAAATATATTTTTATTTTCGGACGTCAAAATTGCGCCTTTTAAACAGAAATAATTCTCATGATTATAGCATTAGGTTAATAGCCTTCAATAAAAGTGAATAGAAAGTAACTCTGCATTTTTATTCCAATTGACAACAAAAATATAAGTACAGTGAAGAATATGTATGTGTATATGTATTTATGCATCATATTGTATGTAGTATGTATGTATAAATATGGTACGTATTTATATTACTTATCTGAATGTGTGTATCCCTTCTGCTTGTTTTTAATGTGTAATGTATCTATTAATTTTATTATTAATGTGAGCTTATAAAATCCCATTTTAAGTCACCATTATTTTTTACCAAATACCTACGGTATTTAGTTTCTCATGTTTTTTTTTAAAGATAGATAAAAAAAATCTTTTTAAGTAGATTTAAATATTTATAATTGTATTTATTTTTAGTTCTAGTTGTAATCAATTTTTGTTATTTTTTCCTTTATATCAATAAATATAAAACTGTACCAGTGCGTACCGACCTGGGAAATCTGGGAATAGATAGAAATATTCTACTTTTACTGTATTTTTCCCTTGAATTCTTAAATTGTTGTTTCACTGTTTGTCTGTTAGTGTTTTTGTTTCGGCTAAACTGCGAAACGCGATTCTGACGAGACTTTTACCACTGACAGATAGCTGATGTTATAAAGAGTAAGTTAGGCGAGAAAATAAAACCGTAGGGGGTCAGCTAGTATGTACAATAAAAAATATTTTTAATAAATCTTACCAGTACAGTTTGGCCAATTTGACAACCATATTTCATAAAAAAAATTATAACACAGAAAAAAAAGTTGGTAATTAAATATCTATATCACAATAAATGGAATGTTTCACTTAAAAATAACACAATAATAAATTGAAAAAACCTAAAATCTAGGCTAGAAAATAAACAGCCGATTTTTCAGAGGTGCTTTTCGAAAAAAGATTTTTATGCTGTATGCAGTATACAGCATATTATGAACTTTTTTTACTTTTTTTAAAGTTTTCTGGATTTTTAACAACGTGTAATTTCGATGGAAATTAAAAGCAGACTAAATTTGTAAACACTGTGGATGCCAAGACAAGCCAGGGGCATGCCAGTGTATTAAAAATAGCATGTTTCATAAGGTGGTGGTAAAAAGACGATCAAAATACGGCGTGATTCACTAGTTTTATTGGGATGGGAGCGTAGTTTCATTTTATTTTTTGATATATTTTTACTCAGCCTTGAATGTTGTCTCATTTATGTAGTTATAGGACGCGCGTCCTAGCTGGGAGGCAACGAGTGAAATAACAGTTAATAACCTAAAAAAATCCTTACTTCCTTACTAATATTATAAATGCGAAAGTGAGTTTGTTTGTTTGTTACGCCTTCACGCCTCAACTACTCAACGGTTCATCATGAAATTTGGCATGCAGATAGCCTATGGTATGGAGAAGGACATAGGCTACTTTTAATCCCGGGAACGCGGGGGACAGCTAGTAAAAACTATAAATATGATATTTACAAAGCATACCTGATAAAAAGGGAAATAGATATAAAAGCAAAAATATTTATAAGTTTAATTTTTTGGTGTTTTATTTAAAGAACAATTTAAAAAAACTTACGTATTTGAAGAACATCCTGTACAAATTAAATTTTGTGTTCAGTAACGTTTGCCAAATATACTTTATTTTCTAATTTACGACTTAGATATGAGGAAAACTGTTGTTTTGGTCTATATCCATAGCAAAAATGTGTATTTTAGGTTAACGGTGGGAGAAAAACAATTATTTTATAATTTGGGGTAAACGGTACATTAACTGCCCACTTGACACGTTCGTTTCGTATTTTTTAGAATTTTGCTTTTATAGACTACTAAATTTTGAAATTGTTAAATGTTAAAAAGAACAGCCAATTTGATTGGTTCTTTAAAAATACGTAAATATTTAACCGTGCGGAGTTTGAAGTTATTTCTATAAAAATCCTATATAACATGGTAAAATTGAAATTTGTTTTGACACCTGCTTTTCTTTTGGATGACTTCAAAACAGTACATAATAGTTCCTACATCACGAGTTTGCTTTTTAGTGCATATAGGTATTATCTTTATTGGATTCGTTATTTTTTTGTAAAGCTGAACATAGATAAATCATACACTAGAATAACATGCTATGATACTTTTTAGTCGATAAATTATAAGATCTTTCAGAAACGCGAGTGAAAAAGATATACTAGTTTTAAAATATAACACCTTGGGAGTTTTTGACTAAATAAAAGTACAGTAATGGTACTGAGCTTTATTGTCACTGTCCACGTCTCAATATGAAAAGACAACCGATCGGCTAATCGGCTTCCTATGGTCTATATGTGTGTGTTAGGCCATCAACAAGAACGCCGGCTTCCTATTACTTGCGTCACTTAAGAACACAGACCGTTCAGTCTTTCAATTTTTTTGGTCTGAGCAAGTAACCTTGATTTTTAACAACACTAGCGTGCGCCCTTCCAATGTTTTCAATTTTGCCAATTATTTAATTTAGAAATAGTCGATCCTGATTTAATAGCTCTGTAGTCGAACCCATTTTTGATTTTCCACGGGGTATACCCCGCTGACTTCCGAACCAGTGATAGCTTCTGTAGCTTCATAAGTGAGCCTTCGACTTTACTACGTAATGTCCATAATATAGCCGGAGTATGTCAATATTTGGGGAAGGTAGACGAGTATTTATTTTATTGTCTCCATAGACTAATACCAAATTTCATCGCGATAGGTTAACAAACAGCCGACAATAGCTTGATCAAAGCCCAACTTTTCTTTCCCGTTCATTAGCAAAAGTAATACATCATCATAACTAAATAACAATCGATGAGAAACATAGCAACAACAACGTTTTGACGTCATTTGAAACTTTGCCATAATTCGAGTAAGGTGTTTTATTGTATTAAGGTTATAGGTACGTTACGTGAATTCTATTTTTAATATTGAGCTGTTCAGAAATGAGGGTGTAGCCGTTTGAATCAAAACAAATCTTTATATAAAACGATTGTCGTCACAAAAAGTTCATAACATGTATTATATCTGAATTGTTATTGCAGTCAAGGGACTCATAAGAATATGTACAAAAGATACAGAGATAGATAAAGAGATTGTATTTTCCAATGTAATTTTTTCTTAGCAAACCAAGACCACCAACAAGCTATCCCAACAAAACTATAAAAAAACACATAAAAGTAACCAGTAAAATATTTATAAGATAAACAGTATTATGCCATTCCACAGCGACTGTAGATGTACAACGTATATGCCATATTCTGCAAACAATACTAATTATTCAACGATTCCGATAAGCGAAAGATAGGATGGAAAGTAAGATAAATATAGAACGAAAACAAAACATCACGTGAACTATTTGGCGTGCATAATATTTACTTTTTTTATTCCGGGCGTGGCCGAGTAATTTGGGTGCGTTCCAGTTAAAATATGCTAAAACTTTTCCGCTGCATTTAAAAATAAAACTAAAAGAGGTAAACAAAACGATATGGGGTTCTTCAAAAAAGGCGTGAAAAGAGCTCTTCAAGGTCGGCAACACATCGGCAATCCCCTTGGTATTGCAAATGTCCATAGGCGGCGGTGACCACTTACCATCAGGTGGACCGTCTGCCTGTTTGTCAACCTATTGACATAAAAAAAAAATAAAAAAAAAAAAAAAAAAACAAAGTCTAAGAAAACCATAGCACGGTGTTAGGGAACCATGTGTCCCGCCAACTGCACTTGTGAGCACCATCACATCATCTCTGACCACCTTCATATAACTTTTTCTTAATCTGTTTTTTTTTCACATCTACTTAAGGCTTATTTTTCAAAAATTAGAACAGTTTCTGTATAGAATTATCCAGAGGTAGAGCATAGCGTTTATTCGCTAAAAGAGCAGCTCCAGGGAAGTACAACCATCTTACATAAAACCGGTGTTCCTGCGCGTGAGTACGGTCGCCAGGGCTCATTAGGTAG
Source organism: Achlya flavicornis (assembly GCA_947623365.1). NCBI lineage: Eukaryota > Metazoa > Arthropoda > Insecta > Lepidoptera > Drepanidae > Achlya > Achlya flavicornis. The sequence continues at coordinate 2,691,421 of OX392495.1, read as the reverse complement.
GGCAGGTCGGTAGCGCGTGAGTGATGCCTCGGTGTTTTGCAAGCGTCCATATAGCTACAGTAACTGCTTACCATCACTCGGCCGGGCCGTATACTGGATTACCGATTTCGTAGTTAGTAGTATAATAATTGGACTGTTTTACAAAAAACTTAAACCGACTTCAAAGTACACGAAGAAGTAATCAAATCCTGATCTGATGACAATGGGACCAAACGGGAAGTGTACCATTCCAGACAAAAAAAGAATTTTCCAAATCGGTTCATAAATGACGGAGTTAACAAACAAAAAAAAAAAAAAAAACAACCGAATTGAGAACCTCCTCCTTTTTTTGAAGTCGGTTAAAAAAAGCGGCCAAGTGCGAGTCGGACTCGCCATGGAGGGTTCCGTAGCAGCAATATATATTTGAGTTGATTGAATGAAAGGTAAATTGCGGTTTACGATTTATGACGCATTAAAAAAAAACGACTTACTAGATCTCGTTCAAACCAATTTTCGGTGGAAGTTTGCATGGTAATGTTGTGGCAGAATAAAACCGGCCACGCGGTACAAGTTACTTTGGACTGTAATATAGGTATTTGGTGGAACTACAAGAACCGAAGGAAACGAATGCTTTCTTTCCCACTATCTCTGCCCCAAAGACGAAAACCAATGATCAAAGAACACCTACCTCGTCTGGCTTCTTCACCGGGCCCGTAGGTAAAGCACCGCTGCGCGCTGGACTTGAATTGGTTCTTGTGGCTCACACACTGGTTCAAAATGGCTAAAGTACGAGATTTAGTTCACACGAATATTTAGTCCTTAAACGGACGCGGGTCTAGACCCTGTTTTATGTTGAACACAACACAACACTATATTTTCAAGCTAGCCGAAACGTTCGGTGGCCTGCTGCGCTCGCGTTCAAAATTGGACTCGTCCGGTGTGGAGTGGCGCCGCTCGACGGCCGGCAGACGCAACAAATACGGTTGCGTTCCGTTTCAGCTGACTTAGCACAGCGTTCAATGAAAATAATTTCCATCGATGAGGCAGATAACGAACACCCCCCACCGAAAGCTTCGTGAAGCTTTCTCATTTAAGAGAGAAAGAAAAAGATATATCTAAAGATAAGATAGTCTGGTCCTAAACCAGGTGTAAAGAAAACTAAAAATATAAGTAGATACACTAGTCTAACAAAGTATACTAATTTGAAAACTAATATTTAATTGACAAAAGGCAAGAGACTAAGTTTATTAACAGGTCTCTGAAATGTATTTCTTTTAGAAGAGCTTAAAGTTACCTTCCGAATGATACCATCTGGACTAGGATGGATTTTCTCTACCCTAGCCAGCGGCCAATTGCACGAATGGGCTTGATCGTCTTTGACTAGCACTAAATCTCCTATTTTAAGGTTAGGAGTTGAAGTGAACCATTTAGATCGCTGTTGAAGAGTATTCAAGTAATCATGGCTCCATTTTTTCCAAAACAATTGAGAACAGTTCTGTAAATATTGCCAACGTGACAAGTGCGTTATAGGAACGTCTGTTAAATGATACTCTGGTACAGCAGTCAGACTCTTACCGATCAGGAAATGCCCTGGCGTCAAAACATTGAATTCGTTTGGATTATCACTAGTTGGTAGTTCACACAACGGACGTGAGTTCATTATTGCTTCTATTTTACAAAATATTGTAGTAAGCTCTTCAAACGTCAAAGCTTTGTTACCAACCGCACGCACAAGATGGTATTTCGCGGATTTAATGCCGGCTTCCCAGAGCCCTCCCATGTGAGGGGCGCTGGGAGGATTGAACTTCCAACAAATTTGACGCTGAGCGCAACCGTCCAAGATATTAGCATGATTAGAATCATTCGATAGAAATTTTTGAACTTCAGTAAGATGTTTACTAGCCGCAATAAAATTAGTACCTTGATCCGAGTAAACATACGCGCATAGACCACGACGAGCTACAAATCTGTCTAAAGTAGCTAAGAAACAGTCTGCACTCAGTGAAGATAATACTTCCAAGTGGACCGCTTTGGTCGAAAAACAAACAAAGAGTGCTAGGTACGCTTTATCTATCTGGGCGTTACGACGACGTAAGTTTTCTTTTATATAGAAAGGACCGCCAATATCTACACCTACATGTTCAAAAATTTTGTTAGGTAATAAACGCGTGGAAGGTAAATCAGCCATCCGAGGCTGAAGCATCGGAGGATTACATTTGTAACAAGTCTTACATTTAGACAGTATCGAACGAATAATACTGCGGGCTGAAAGTATCCAGTAGGTATTATTTAAAATATTTTGTAAATTACGTGGACCCGTATGTAAGTATTTTTTATGAAAATGTTCGATCAAAAGTTTTGTAAATCTACTCTTTTTCGGTAATAAGAGCGGATGTTTAGCATTGTAAGGTAAATCTGAGTAAGTCAAACGACCCCCCACCCTGAGGTAACCACTTCCATCGAGGAAGGGACATAGTTTCCTTAACGAAGGAACGTAAACGGAGCCCTTGGCTAAAGCTGTTATTTCTTGATCGAAGTGTGAACCTTGTACTAATTTTATCAAGCAATCGTGAGCTTGATTTAAATCAAATGTTGTCAATATTTTTTGATTTTCAGTCAAATTATCTTTTTTATGCATTCGAAATAACTTTAAAATACGAGCTATGGTTCTTTGTAATTTTGTATACGATGAAAATGAATTAAGAATTCGATCAAGAAATTCAGATTTACTTTCAATATTAATTTGTTTTTGAGTAAGAAGGCTAAACGCGTTTGAGTTAGCTTTTAATTCCGGAATGTCAGATTCATTTCTGTTTGAAAAAATATTTATAGGCCAATTTTCTCTACAATCACGTAGCCATTCCGGGCCTTCTAGCCACTGAGTTTGAGAGTTCAGTAGATTAGTTGGAGATGTCCCACGGGAACATACGTCAGCTATATTATTTTCTGTATTTACGTGTTGCCACGACTCAGGTGATATTGTACTAACAATTTGTGTAACACGGTTACACACAAAAGTTTTCAATTTAAACGCAGCCGTTTGTATCCACGCTAATACTATACTTGAGTCGGTTAATGCCGTGGTGCGAGTCACTTTAACACGGGTTAAAATTTGCTTAACGTAAGCAATTTGCTTGCTCAAAAGAACAGCACCCATAAGTTCTAGTCTGGGAATTGTCATCGATTTGACAGGAGCAACTTTGGATTTCGCCAATAGTAAACGAGTTTTAACTTGGTCAGCATTACGAGAAATAATGTAAACACACGAAGCGTACCCACGCGAGGATGCATCACAAAATCCCACCAATTCACATTCAGATTGCTCTGGAAGTAATATATGGCGTTCAATGTGCATTTCAGACAATCGAGGAAGTTCTGAAATAAATTCTTGCCACTTGACACAAACGTCACGTGGCAGTTGTTCGTCCCAACCGATGCCTAACTTCCAGAGGTCCTGTAAAATGCATTTAGCGACAAAAGTACATGGCGAGATGAATCCAACGGGGTCGTAAATGGATGCTAATATTCTCAGAACGGATCTTTTTGTTGTAATAATATCGTTTTTATTCACTGAAAAACTAAAAGTGTCATGTAAAGGTGACCAATGTAAACCAAGTAATTTCAGCGAACCGTTCACGTCGTTATAATGTTTATCTAGCGCGATATTTTTCTCACGATATTCCTCCGGCACACGTGATAGTAGGTCCTCGCTGTTACTAGACCATTTCTTCAAAGTAAAGCCTCCGCAATTCAGTAGTTCGATTATTTCGTCTTGAAGCGCACACGCTTGTGAAAACGTTTCACAAGACCAGAGAGCGTCATCCATGTAAATACCTTCCCGCAAAACGCGAGCCGCTGAAGGAAAACGTTCCCCTTCGTCAGCAGCTAATTGAAGCAATGTTCTAATAGCAAGGAATGGACTACTACTGATTCCGTATGTAACTGTTTTTAATTCGTATACTTTGACAGTTTCGTCACTTGACGACCTGTAAAGAATATGTTGATATTTACGATCGTTTTCATTAATTAAAATAGCCCGATACATTTTACAAATGTCGCTCGCGAAACAATATTGAAACAATCTAAAATTAATTATTATAGCATTTATATCACGATATAAGTTCGGTCCCGTTAACTGAATGTCGTTCAAAGATATATTGTTACTAGATTTAGTCGAAGCATCGAAACAAACACGTAAAGGCGTGGACGTACTACTAGGTCTCAGGACGATTTGTAGAGGAATTAAGTATGTACTTGGTTCACTACTTGTATACAATTCCATGTGACCAAGTTTTTCGTATTCCAACATAAAATCATCGTATGCTTGTCGTAGTAGTGGATCACGTGCGAGTTTACGTTCTGTGGTTAATAGTCGACGCTCGGCTATGGCGCGCGTATCGCCGAGGGGCGGCCGCTCGGGCACGAACGGTAGCGGAACCACATAAGTACCGCTAGCATCGCGACTATGTTCGTTTACAAATATTTCCTCAGCTAATTGATCGAGAGGGTTCAGTACAGGTTTGCACGGCAATTCCTCCACTTCCCAAAAATCTCGCAATACACGATCTAAATTTTGTTCCTGAGATAGTGACAAATGTACGCTCCGCGAATTCGTAGTACTTTCGTAGTACAATTTGCCGCTAACTACATAACCAAAGATTGTAGCAATAAGGTTTGGAATATTTGAATTAATATTGATCGGTTTGTCTTTTATCAAATCCGGCACTATGTCATTTCCGAGTAAAATATCAACTGGCGATTTTTCATAAAATAATGGATCAGCCAAATCAAAATCTTTGTATTTTTCAATTACATCACGTGAAAAGGAAATATTGGGCATGTCCGAAGATACTTTTGACACTACGACCATATCAACCGAATAAAATGGAACGTCCGATTTTATTGATTTTAAATTACAATTAATCATACCGTAATTTTTTACTATTCCGCCACCTAGTCCCGAGACTGTAAACGGACATTTTTTACGAAGTAAGCCCAAACGTTGAGCGCATTCTAATGTTATAAATGAACTTTGCGCGCCAGAATCGAGAACAGCACGGCAGTTCTGATACTGGCCGGTAACGTCCACAATGTGTGTACGCATCGTTCCCAACACAACGCCATAATCAGGGTTCTCATTCACGGAATGAAAACTTTCCATCACGGTGGCTGCAGCATGCCCGGCACTCACGGAATGCGAGGGAGATACCGCAGAGCCTGCATCAGAGCGAGACGGATGCGAGGGCGCGTTCGACGCCAGAACGTCTGCGTCGTGGTGTAAGAGATAATGATGAAGTTTCGAACATACTCCACAAGTCATATTACTTCTACAATTTTGTGAATCATGACCTGTTTTTAAACAATTTACACATAATTTTAATTGGTTGACACGGTCAAACCTATTTTTTTGAGACAGTTTACGAAACTGTTCACACCTGTATATCATATGATTTTGTTGACAATGAACACAGACAAATTTATTATTATTATCACTACGTGATGTAGTTAAACCTACCTTGGGCGAATTTTGTTTATACTGAGAATATTTATTACTATAAAAATCATTTGTTTTATTGTTTTTATTTTGATTTAAGTTTTGCGACGACTTCGGTTTGTACTGATAAGGTGTAGGCCAGGAGCTAGTGCTCGGTGTTGTATGTTCAAGCACTTTTATTTGTTTATTTACAAAAGTAATTAATTCGAAAAAAGTTGGTAATTCATTTTGATCGCGACTTTCTTCAAAGAGTTTTTTAGTGTGACCATCGAGACTACGTAATGCTATATGACAAAATAAGTAGTCATCTAAGTTTTTAATATCTAAAGCTTTAATAGCCTTTAAGGAATGATCAAATGTTTCGATAAATAAAGTTAAATTACCGATCGTATCTTTTGATAATGGTGCAAAACTCAGCATTTTGTCTAAATACCTTCCGGTCAATGCCCTTTTATCTTGGTATTTATCGACTAAACTTTGCCAAACTACCATGTAATTGTTGGCAGTGATCGGAAGATTCTTAACCATATTCAATGCTGGTCCCTTTACACATGATAAAAGATAGTGAAATTTATCAATGTTATCAAATTTACGATTATGTACTAAGGACACAAATGTATCATAAAATGTTGTCCAATTTTCAATTTGACCGTTGAATTCAAATAAAGTGAGCTTCGGTAATGATGGTCGCACTAAATTACAATTTTTATTATCATCAGATTTTTTAACGTCTGACTCCTGGTCTAACTTTTTGCAATTTAACGCAACTCGTTTGCATGTAAAATATAATTCATCGAAACTATCCAAAGCTTTCGTGTTTGGTTTATTTTTAGGATTTAATTGTAATTCAATCATGACAATATCCATGATAATTTTTTCGAAGTCAATACGACCTTCGTCGAGTTCTGAATACTGTATCAAAAATGTTTGAACTGAATCTAAACTGTTGAAATTAACTGTTTGGGACAAATTGTAAGCCTTTTGTAATTTGCTAAACAAATATTCTTTCTTTAATGTTAAAGTATTTAATTGTAATAATAAGTCGTCATTGGAATCCATTTTAGCCATTTTTTATTTTGTTTACAAGTAGGTAGACGGTACGTGTTAAATGAAATGGTTCGAAAAAATGGACTCGCCCAAGTGCAAGTGATCGCAGATGAAAAGATTTTAATATGTAAATTATATTGAAATTTCCTGATAAATACGATTTATCAGTATGTGAACTATGTACTTTATATAGTTTAAAGAGGAATACGGTTCGATGGACCAAAAAATGTGGCAGAATAAAACCGGCCACGCGGTACAAGTTACTTTGGACTGTAATATAGGTATTTGGTGGAACTACAAGAACCGAAGGAAACGAATGCTTTCTTTCCCACTATCTCTGCCCCAAAGACGAAAACCAATGATCAAAGAACACCTACCTCGTCTGGCTTCTTCACCGGGCCCGTAGGTAAAGCACCGCTGCGCGCTGGACTTGAATTGGTTCTTGTGGCTCACACACTGGTTCAAAATGGCTAAAGTACGAGATTTAGTTCACACGAATATTTAGTCCTTAAACGGACGCGGGTCTAGACCCTGTTTTATGTTGAACACAACACAACACTATATTTTCAAGCTAGCCGAAACGTTCGGTGGCCTGCTGCGCTCGCGTTCAAAATTGGACTCGTCCGGTGTGGAGTGGCGCCGCTCGACGGCCGGCAGACGCAACAAATACGGTTGCGTTCCGTTTCAGCTGACTTAGCACAGCGTTCAATGAAAATAATTTCCATCGATGAGGCAGATAACGAACAAATGTACATCATATATTTTTTTAGTTTTATCATTTTCTTATTTTAGAAGTTACGGGGGGGGGGGGGGGGGGTCTGTGACAGACAGACAGACATGAAGAATCCATAAGGGTTCCGTTTTTTGCTACGGAACCCTGAAAATATACATTGCTTTAAGACAGGTTTTCCAGATATTTAACAAATGGGAGTGCCACATGGTATAAACGTCATGAATAAACATTAATCTGCGACACTGGCGCCACGATCGGCAGCTAGGTACAATCTTATCAGCCGTTCGAAGGCTAAATATAATTCAAACGAGTGTTTATCTCTAATGTTTGTTGGTTCTATATATTATTTAGCCTACATATCTTTACTAATATACTAAAGCTGAAGAGTTTGAACACGCTAATCTCTGGAAATACTAGTCGGATTCTAAAACATCTCTCACTGATAAGAAGTTGCATTATCCCCGAGTTTTATAGGCTTTACATTCCGGCAACGCGGGCGAAATCGCGGGAGACAGCTGTCAATATAAAGGAGAGACTGACTGACAGATATACGTACAACTCAAACCGCAGTCTAGAAACAATAAATGTTGCCCACGGGGTCTAAAACTAGGCAGGGTTTTTCAAAATTCATCTCCTAAACTGTCCCACACTTTCTGGGATAAAAAGAGCCTAATGGACATGCCAAAGGGTATTTAAGTGCCAATTTTTTTTCTTAATTAGAGCAGGCACGAAAAAAAAGGACGGAGCATTGCCTTAACAAATGAAGCACCCACCGTACACATTTACTCCATAGTATGGCCATCGGTTGTCATTCGGCATTGAGATGCCGACAGTAACAACAAGGATCTATGTCACTTGTACTGTTTTTACTCATGCTCAATTATAGGAAATATTGTGCTTCACTTTCTGAAGGCGATGCTCCGTTCTGATTTTTTATACGTCCATGGGTTTGGGCATGAAAAGGCAACATACAAAAGATACTTTCACATTCACACTTATAATCGATAGATAGATAAAGCCAAAGTTGTGGTATATTCGTTTAGAAAATACCCATTCACTTTTAGCCTTGAAGATTCTCGTACATATGCACTCGACTGTACTAATGATATGTAAAGATATAAACAAACATACTTTAGACCTTATCTTAAACAAATAAAGACTACAATTACATTAATGCTCAGATATAAGAGTTCTTGACATTTCTAAAAACCCTTCATTATTATCTTCTCTTCGGATTTGAAGTTTAAATTTATTATTATTTTTCATGTTAATTCGAACTAGTTCCACTAATATAAGTTTGAAAAAAATAATGTTAGGTTTCTGCACTCTTCCATATAAAATGTATTCATGCTATTCAATTCCAAATCATTTATTCAAATAGCCCTTCGAAGCCACTTATGAAAAGTCTGACTCTCTAATCGCTAAATGTCACAATTCTCCGTGCGCGCAATATGGTTAAAAAGGGGTAAACAGTTTTCTCTTCAAATGAACCGTTAGCTCGCGGATGGTACGCCCATTTATGAATAAAAATGTAGGTAGATAAATTAAACCAGGAACTGCTCTCTGTTACTGGTGAATCAATTCAACTGATGAATGTTAGACTTTGTAAAACAGCTTGTTTTTCTAATATTAATGGTATTACATAAGTAAAATACAGTTAGGTAAATACGCGTGCGTGTGACGAATATAGTTCTTGTTATCAACAGGTGTTATCTTTATACTTCGTTCTCGTGATTATTACATTTACACATATACGTATACAAAGGTAAAATAAACATTACGATTTCCTACTAGTTAAAAAAAACATCTTCATTGTATTGAATTTTTTTTTTTTTATATTTTTTCTTGAAAATATATAAATATAAGTCCCTTTTACCCTCATTTGTGAAAGGAGGCCTGTGCTCAGCAGTGGGACATTATAGGCTGATGATGATCTGGGCTCTAGGATCTGATGGGCTTCTTTATAGTTACAGCTAACTAAGCGTGATATTTTTAAACACTTTTGTTATTGTCCATATCAATATTATGAATCTCGAACGTTAGGCTGTTTGTCAGTGTGCATAATAAATGATCAAACGCTTACCAGTTTATAATACATTTTTAAACACACAGGTAACCACTTAGATCTTTTGATGCTGTATAATATAACGTCACAACTCAGTACTTCATGCTTATCTCCATATAAACTTTCGTTTTGACATTTTATAAAAAGTTGCTGATTTGACCTGTCAGTAAATTGTAGTTATCGGACAAACTACTGTGTGAAAGCATCATAAAATTGTAAAACAATTGACTATTCTTTTCTTTTATGATTAAACAATGAATTACACATATTTTTGTATGCACAAATAAAACGAAAGGAAATTAATGAATATCTTGATTATGTTTTTGTATAGTCTGTACATCTGTGTTTATTTGTGACATCAAAGAAGTGTCCTCACGTGACTTGGCTGGTTATCTTGTATAAAATTATTATCTATATATCTACTTTCAACCTTGCGTTTCACCGTAGTAAAATAAGGTGAAACGAAACCCTTAGGGGTGAATTTTAAAAACCCTACTTGGCTATGTTATATATAAGGGACCTGTATGCAGTTACTTTTTAATATCACTTAAAACAAAGCCAACAAAAATTATTCTAAGAAACAATTTAATTTAAAAAATAAAGCAGAAAAAATTATCATGGCCAGATAGTATACAGTTTCCCCTGCTAATTAAAAAAAACTTAATAGTCATTATCATCATAATTTCATGACGTGTACAAGATTATGAAATATCAAATGATAACCTTTTGACCATCTGTCACCAAGTTATGACTAAGAAAGACATGATATGATACTCTAATCAATCATCATTAAATTATAATATCTTGAAGTCCAAATAATAGTTTTTTTTTTCAATGATTTGATAGTGTTCTTAAATTCTACAGAACTCTTTGGGTATCATATCTATCTTCTACTATTCAACCTTCTGGCTTTGAATTAAAGCTTGAAATCAATATTCTGAACTGTAGTGTAGGAATCTCAATGACAGCCTACCTATACAAAGAAAAAAAAAACTCATTTTATGTATGGGAAAGTCCATCACAAACAGATAAAAAACCAGGAATAAATGACTACACAAGAATTCTTGAAATAATATATGTACCTACTGTCAGCTCTCATACATAGCCAACATTGAAAATCATATGCTATACTGACTACAAACATAGCTTCCATCAATCAGTACTGTATATTTCTCAATTGAAATCAATATTGACCAATCAATTGTGATGTATTGACGGAATCAATCAGTGAACAGTCAGACATATTCTTTACTTTAGTTAGTTTATTTTACATAGGAAAGTTTTTTGACCGTATCTTGTAAAACTTCACCTACTAGTTTCTTTGACCTTGCACCTGAGGTCAAGGTGGAGGTTTTCATTACGCATGTACCATGGGGCACCCATGATTTTGTGCATGTGGCAGTTTTGACTTGAAGACTATGGATCCGTTTGGGAGTTGCATATGGGAACACAGCACAATGAGTTTCCACACAGAGTACCCCATGAAATTCTTTATTATTACCATTGGGTTATCTTATTAAACAATTTGTGGCACAGAATTAATTATTATTAAAGATTTGTTGGATGCTAGCAGCCAGATGGACTGACAATGTAAAAAGATGGCCAAATTGGGCTGGATGCGGGTGGCAAAGAATACGGAGGAGTGGGGGACAGTGATGTGCTCTTGGAAAGGTCTACGTCTAGCAGTGGCCTAAGAAAGGCTAATGATGATCATGACGGATGATAAAATAATGTTTGAGGAAAATAGTCACTAATATTTATGGAAATTTAAACAATACTAAGGAAAAGTAAATGTGCAATCTTCAATTACTGGTCATAAAGATACAACATCACAGCAAGGCTTCCAAAAAACCTGCTGATACATTATGGCTCACTAATGTAAATTACTATACTTTTCCGATGTGTAACATATATTGTGTATGATTAATAAAAATTCCTTGATGATGTTCTCTTACAAGGATCCATGCACGAGAAGTTGAGACCCTAGTGGAATGGAACTCCCTTACCTACATCCCTTGCATTTCCCTGAAGGTGCCCATATTGTACTTATAGCATGAAGCAGTAACCCTGCTACATGTACAGTATGGGAGCCATGCTTCATGATGTGTAGTATAAAAGCACACAACTGTAACATTACAGCACCAGGTGTCAACTTATCACACATGGGCAATAGTTCCATACATTTGTTGGCTAGACATGTGCATAAGCAGTATGATGTCGGAACTTTCTAGAGATAACTTTGATATCGACTTTTTGGCGGGAACTTGCAGAGTGACATAGCATTTTCATTTTTATTTTCTTAAATTTGTGTATTTTGAGTTTTATTGTGTATTTTTGGTGGTATTTTACCCAATAAAGATCATCCATGTGCACCAGTGAAGTGAAATGAAATGAATTGTGTGTATCGTGACTTTTCAAGTTGTCTCAAAATTTCCGTGTAGAGTTTTACTACAATGACCACCATTGTAGTAAAACATGACTTTTATGGACGGTGACTGACTGAGGACTATAATGTGTAGTGATTTATTGTGACTGGAAACTATAATATAACTCGACACTGGCAGAAATGAGCCCTAATTTGGGCTTGGTTGCCAAAATTAAAAATAAGAAGAAGAAGAACTTTGATATCCATAACTAACGCATGGAAGAAGAACCTAATGCTTGATAAAATGGATTTCAAGTCACAATAACTTCCAAATAATTTGTATAGCAAGCATATATTAAAGTTCTACACACATTCCATACGAATCTAGTGCATCATTGTTTTAATGGTATAAAGTCAAAGCTTATTCCATGAAGATATTACAGGAACTTGAGATTTGAGGGTAGATATAAACATCTATATGTCTTTAGGTGATGATAAATTCATAACATACCCTGATATCAATTGAAACAGATTGTAATTTATAGAGTAGTTATGCAGCAATCCTAGGAATTACTACAGTAGCCAAAACGATTTGTACTATATAGAGGAAGTAAAAAAAAGTATATCTATCTAACTTACATAAATACATGTAAGTTTAGTAGCTCAAGTCCTAATAAGATATAGAAAAAAAAACAAATCATACGATATTGCGAAACGAAGGTAGGTAATCAGCCAATTAAAAACGTGTGGTGACGTATGGCAGAAGGACAAGGTGCAAAATTGAACGTAATAAAAAGCATTCCATTCGAAATTCAAATGTTATAACCATTTCCAGGCTGTTTCAACTACGTTTACACATGAAAGTGATTACAAAATAGGCAAGATAAAGTACTTACAAGTAATTTTTCTCCTTAGCAGGGTTTGGTGCAATACTCGCTCCGCCGTAAAAAATACTACTACTAAAATTTAACTGTTGTATTAACTTCGTCATCTTGATAAAACGTAATTAAGCCTTGATATAACTTGGAAATAAAAACACGGTCAAAACCGTCAAGATTGCAGAGAAATTGCGTAGTACAAGAACTCACAGACTTCGACAAATGACAATGAGTAAATTAATTGAATGAAATTATTCGATGAATAATCAACTTGAAGTGCGAGCGAAAGGTGTTACTTGATTTGTTTCACTTGTTACGTATTTACATACAAAAAACATGTGTTGAGTAACCGTCTGAATTTGGTCGTATAATGAAATATTTCCGTAATGGCCACCGGAAATGTGACGTTTCTAATTTATTTTTGACGTTTCGTTCTACGATTATTTCTAATAACTAGTTTCGATTTGATAATCGATATAATTTTACGTGATTATGATCGTTTTCGTTTGTAGGATTACTTTTACTCTAGACTAAAGTCGTAGATGATCTAATCTAACTAACCAATTGTTATTTTTTTGGTAATTACTTCATATTATATCAAAACAATTTCGATAGGTAGTGTTTGATCGATTTTAAGGAGTGTATGAATGAATTACAAGGGTTTTATCCAGTCCATTTCACATGTGTAATATATTTATTACATACATTTTTGATTAGGTAGCATAGGTAACTTGTATTTTTGTTGTTGGATTGCAATCAGGGCACAGGAATAATAAATAAAAATTGAAGTTCTTTTAATAAAATAATTCGGATCTGGCACTCCTTGGCTTCTGCCATGATCAGCTCATTACCTCCTGCATACCCATGCCTCGCGCATGTTTCCGCACCTGAAAGACCTGTGTGTCTCCGCGAGGGGGGGTATCATCCAGTAGAGATTACCAACCCCTACCTATAATACCTAATGCACCATGATTCTTATTCCTAATGTGATTTCGTAAAACCTAACGTAAAAAATACTAACATAAAATTATAACACCGTTCCGTTTCACTCACACAACAAACCAAGAAAAATCTAAGCCCATGAGCACAACAAAACATACACAAACCGCTGTGAAGTTGGCCGCAATACTATCGATCCATTGTTACGTCGTCAATGCGTACAAACAAAAAATATTGATTTAACTTACCGATTACGAAAAATTAATGATGGCATACTAGATGATGAATCAATACTTTTAAATCTTTGTTTCTGTAACATATAACTCGATCCCGGCAATTCATATAACGTCATAACTTCACTTTAAGTTTACACTTCACTTCGATCACTTTCACTTAGGGGGTGTTTGGTTTTTCCAATTCGTTGAACATTAAAAACAATTGCACTGTGTTGGGAGCTTCTAGAATGATATTGGAACTTGTAAAACGACATTCAGGCTTGGAGGTGCGTGCTTGACTACAGTCAGTCTGTATTTGACTATACTATAATGTATAAGTACATCTAAAGCCCACCCTCTACTTTGCGGGAATAAGGGATGGTTTCATGTTAGCGGGATTATAACAAATACATTTTTTTCTTCAGAAGGAATGTCTTGGAATAAGATTTTTAAACTTGCTTTGTAATTTTTCTGAAAGTATTACTGACCTATCAGGAATCAGGATATAAAGAGTTAAATTAATGGTGTAGCATGGGACTCTCCAGCACCACAACAACCCAATCGAGATTTTATAACAATAGAAATCAATTGCTAGTTTTTAAGCCGCTGTTGTTTTAATTAACAACAAATATTAGGTTTATTTTTGCATATTCCAAGTATTTCTAGTTTTGGTTAAAATGTACTTATTTTTCTAAATGGATTTAATTTGAATTAATTGTTGTTTGAAATAGGTATTATAAAGTTTGGAACATATATTTTACCATCTTGTGAGTTCTGTGTTTAGTTGATATTACCTAATCAATGTGCAGCAAACTGATGTCAATAAATTAAATTTTCAAATCAGTTGACTCGCAGTTCCTGGAATTCAATATTTTTTATGAGTCAATGATTTTTTTATTATGCTTAGACGCGCTTCTCATCCGTGAGCCAACGCCTACTAAAAAAATAAGAGCAACCTGAAATCTTTAACTTATGTAAGCCAACCCTTATTCAACGCATGCGCTGTGACTCCCTGGATAAAAATGACGTCACAATTGTTTACACCCGGGTCTATACTGTTCACAGAAAATAAATAGAATCATTAGATTTATGAAAGAGAAACTACAATCATCTTTTTATTTATTAAAAGAAATATTTTAATAAATTATGTGTTCAACTAAAAATTAATTATTAATAAATTATTAAATTATCAATATCATACAATTTCTTAAACATTCTTTGGAACTTAAATACAATAGAATTCAAATACATAATTATAGCTTTAACAGTTTTTGTTAAAGTAACTGAAGCAACATTACTAGAACCACTATCATTCCTTTTAGTTTAGTTGGCTTTGATGAGGCAAATATCAGCCATAGTTTTCGCCTACGTTTTCGCCAAATGCGACATTGATGTTGAAATCGCGAGTATCGAATCTATATGTAAATTAATTGGTCAGAATAAGCAGTTGGCAGTTTCTGTAGTATACCTATTTGTTAAGTTCTCAAGATCGTCTATTAGAGAGCCAACTTTGATACATAGAATGGTACTAAAACTGTCATAGTAATTTTTTTCAACAAATTTCCGTAAACTTGCATAATTGTTATTGTTTTTGGCTTAAACAACATAGCTATAACATCGTCTGACTCTACGCAGCTTATAGAGTTGGAAGTTATACTTGAGATTGATTTTTCACATTGCAAATTAGTCTTAACGCCCTGTATATCAGGGCTTGGATTTGTTTGAGACGTCTCACATGTCATTTTTGGTATTAAATATGACCCGTCTAATATATCCGAAGTTCGTTGACAAGGAATAGTGAAAGCTGGTGTATTTGTGTTAGAATTAGGACTCATATTGCCTTTTGTCTCTTTTAGACATTTATTAGAATCAGATTTAGTATCACATTTTTCCTTTTTAGTTTTACTTATTTTTGGCTTGAAAATGGGTATCATTGCTGGTACATCTACACTAGACGTTTTTTCTGACTTTGTACTTTTAGATTTCTTGACTGTTGTTCGTTCTAATATTTCTTTTAATTCCTTCTTTGTTATTTTTTTACAATCTGTCTTGTCATTTTTTGAAGTATTATTTATGGTTGATGTATTTTCGTCGACGCAAATTATTGTTACTGGTTCTTGATTATTTTCTTCAACGTTATTACAAGACACTTTCTCGAATTCTTTACATAATGCTGATTTTAATATGTTTATTAAATTAGAAAATTTATCTTGTTTCTTATTGAATGACTCTTCATAATTATTTAATGATGTAATTATATCAGTCCAATCTGGTGGCATTGCAAAAGGGTTTTCTTCTGGCACAAACAATTCTGATGCTACTTTAGAAGAAATTATCTGAAAAATAATTGAGAACTGTTTTATAAAAAAACTTAAATTGATTTCAAAATACACTAAAAGTAATCAAACCCTGACCTGATGATAATGGGACCAAACTGGAAGTATACCCTTCCAAAAAACCAAAAGAATTTTCCAAATCGGTTAATAAATTAAGGAGCACCTACTGAGGTAACAAACATACAATCGAATTGAGAACCTCCTCCTTTTTGTCGGTTAATGATAAGCAGTACTTACTTAAGTAAAGAACTGTTTTATAAAAAAACTTAAATTGATTTCAAAATACACTAAAACGTAATCAAACCCTGACCTGATGATAATGGGACCAAACTAGAAGTATACCCTTCCAAAAAACCAAAAGAATTTTCCAAATCGGTTAATAAATTAAGGAGCACCTACTGAGGTAACAAACATACAATCGAATTGAGAACCTCCTCCTTTTTGTCGGTTAATGATAAGCAGTACTTTCTTAAGTAAATGGTTTTAATTCTAATAATAAAAACACTTCAAATTATACTAAAAAAACCGGCCAAGGGTGAGTCAGATCGCATACGAAGGGTTCCGTAAATTAACTAACTCAACTTTGCTATGAAAAAAAAACGCCAAAAAAGACGTTTCTTGTATGGGCGCCGCCTTTAATTTTTAATTTTATTTTAATTTTTATTATTTGTTGTTAAAGCGGCAATAGTAATACACATTCTCTGAAAATTGCAGCTGTCTACCTATTACCGTTCATGAGATACAGCTCGCTGACAGACAGACGGACGGACAGTGGAGTCTTAGTAATAGGGTCCCATTTGGCACCCTTCGGGTACGGTGCGGAACCCGAAAAATAGCTTATAAACCTATATCAACTTACATGAAAATTTAAACAACAAAATGCAAATGAAGTAATTTTGAACATTTTCCTCATTAAAATTAAATAATTAATCAAATAAAACACACCAAACACTTGATCATAACAAATTATCATTAAATCATTTGTTTATTATCGCATCGTTTTTGTAAGCAATTTTTATCGATTGCAATATACATTACATTAATCGATTACAAACAATATGTTTCGCACCACTAATCACGATCGATAAACAAAGATGTCAATGGTTCATGACGTAATCAGGAAATGCAAAAACAACTTTTTATATGACAACTTTTTTTATGTATTAAATAATTTAACTAAGATTAGACGGTAAATTTTTATGAAAATTATATTAGCTATTTATTTAATTACGTTTATTCATTTTTTTTAGATATTGACATAAATTAACTAATAATGCGGGAATGGTTTTGAATAGCCGGTGCATTGAATTCAAGCAAGGAACAAATCTTGTTCTTTTTGTTCCGTGAATTTTATATTGAATAATTGATATGATTGATCTGTGTGATTGATATAGAATTATTAGATACCTATTATAAATTTTTCGATTCCTGTATTCTTGGCACTAATCGAACTAACCCTCGAAATAAGTTCGAGTGTAAAGAGTAAATGTTGCTTTCACTTGATGTTATATTATATCCAAAATTAAAATTTATTACGAGTTTAATGTCTCGTCGAACCAGTCGAAGCAGTCCGAGCGCTAGCCCTCGAAAAATGAGACAAAATGGCGGCTTCGAAATTGTCAGAATAGCCTTACTTGATTTTACTCGAATAAAGTACGAGTTCGAACTTTATTTCGAACGTGTGATGAATTCGAGTGGTTGAGAATTGGCACCCTAGTAACTTCAGTAGCTTTGACCTTCATACGTCCCTACTGGGGCCTAAATTGAATAAATGGCTTTGACTTTTATTAGAAATATTTTTTAGTATTTTTGCAAAAGGGGCCGAAATGGGGGACCGAAACGAATGAGCTTCATTTTGTACGGTCCACAACATAATTTTATGTTCGGTAGGTAGGTACAGTATGAGCTCGGTAAGTATGAGGCATGAGTCGTGAGCACAGATAGGCAGTAGTGGGGGCAAGCTCGCTCATTTAGTACACTTTTGGCCAAATCACAATAGCCAAATTACACGCAAGAGACGAGCATCGACCGACGAACTAATCGTGTGCAGCTCGGCGCTCCTCCCCTTCTTCATTGCGCCAAACAAATCAATTTACTTTTACGCAGGTGTCATTGTTCTCATGACTCGTGCCTCATTCATACTGTAGTTTTTGTTTATGATGGAAAATTGCAAAAAAAATACCATTCCCCTTTGACTACCTATTTACCAAGCATTCCCCCTTATCTCCGAAGTTTGCAAAGCGAAAAATCTGAAATAATTAGGTACATTTCATAAAAATTTATAACAATATTACAGGAAAAATAGAACGAATTTTCTAACTAGCACAGTGTTTTCGAAATCATCTAAAGTAGTTTAGAAAAACAAAGTCATGCAGTCCGGTTTTTTTATAACAAACGTAGAAATATATAATTCCATACCTTCACTTCACAGACTGGCACTTACCCGGTTTTTAGGGTTCCTTACCCAAAGGGTGCCAAACGGGACCCTATTACTAAACCTCCGCTGTCCTTTCGTCCGTCCGTCCGTTCGACTGTCTATCTGTCGGCTGTATCTCTTGAGCCGTAATAGATAGACAGTCGAAATTTTCACAAAATATGTATATCTTTTACCGCTATAACAAGAAATAATAAAAATGAAATAAAATTAAAAATTAAACCCCATATTAGAAATATTTATTTTTGGCTTTGTTATTATTATGAAGTGATTATGAACCACCTAAGGACCAATAATAGAAGATAAATAAGGTTATTGTTATTTGTAGTCGAAAATATAACTATCTAAGTAATTGATGCCTTTGACTATCGCCACAAACTACCACCTGAAATCATTTTTATCAATTCGTCCAAAGGCCTTGCGTAACTAATACTTACATGTTTTGTTGCTTAACATTTTGTAGAAAACTAATAATGTAAAAAAAAATACTTATGAAAGTATGTATTTCACCATAGATAACTTAAAATTACTAATTATTGTGTAAGTTTCTACTATAAATAGTAGGTTTTAGGACACAGTATGTATACTCAGCCTTTTGTGTTTAGTACCTATTAAAAAAAACAAAAAAAATGAAATCCTTCGCATTTGTTCTTGTGGCTTTGGCGGTATTCTACCAGGTATGTTTTTTTTCTTTAACTTTCTTTGGCTTAACTAGCGAAATCCTAAGTAAATGGGCCTAGCCTTCTACCAAAAGAATTTAAATATTCTAAGCCTTCTACAATTCATTTTGGGAATTTTTAATTTGTCTACTGAAGACTGCTGGCTCGTCTTACAACATTTGTAATAAAAAATAAATATAACCTTAACTTAGCAATTTCATACAAGCCAGTTGATTACTCTGTCACAGCAGTTTAATTCCCATCCAGGAGAATCATTAATGTGTATGAGTATGTTTGTTAGTTCTGTCTGGGTCATATATTTACAAATTATTAATATTTGTACTATAATACTCCCTTTTATTTTACAGAATACAAATGCCCAATGCCTACCCTTCGCCTCCAACATCATCGGACCCATGTGCGGAAACTCCCCCGTACTTTCTTCTATGCCAGCCACGATTGTTCAATCTAACTCCGTTGCCAACAGTCTGGCAGATACGCTATCATTGTTGACCGTCAGCAGCCTTCTATCCGAAACTCTGCCAATGAACCCTAACGTGATTGCCACTATGCCAATTTCTACCGCTGTGCCAGTTGCGGTTGGTGGATGCGGATGCGGCGGATTCGGCGGATACAACGGATACAGCGGATGCGGCGGATGCGGCGGGTACAACTCATGCGGATGCGGATACAATACTTACTACATTTAAATTTGTTTTCAATTTTCAATGTTAGATTTTTGATGTTCAGTTTTGGATATTTTTCGAAATAAATTATTTTTATTTCAATTATAAATGGTGACATTTTTATTATGACTCACCTTGATACTTTACTCTGCTATAAATCAAAGGGTTTGAACCTCGTTTATGAAATCCAATTAGTGGTTGCGTAATATACATCCTAGAAACATACTCACAAACATGTGTGTAATTATGATATTGGTTGGGCAAATATCGAAATACATTTTGAATTACAGCAGTCAACGTCAAAAGTATTTCATCGCCTTAGTTCCGTGTCACATAAAGCATTTTTAGCAAATAAGCGCGCAGCCCGTCTGATGGTAAGCAGTAACCGTAGCCTATGGACGCTTGCAACACCAGGGTATCATTCGCGCCTTGCCGACCCTGCTAAAATCTCTTCACACCCTTTTTGAAAATCCCCATGCTGTACTCCCTTGGGAAAAACGTCGAGCTCATTCCACAGCCTGAGCGTCCGCGATAGGAAGCTCATTTGAAACCACATTTTATTAACCACACATTATGGTGCCAATGTTTGAGGAGAATGATCATCTACTTCATATCTAACTAGATAAGAAACTTTTTAATATAAATAAATTGATTTCTCAGTAGGTACTGACGTCGCGATGGCATATTATTGTTATGCAAAAGATCTTTGAGTTGTGTAAATACTTAAATTGGTAGTATTAACTTAAACTCTATGCCCCTGTGGCGGGCAAAAGGTTAAAAGGAGACAAACATCGATTCATCGACAGAAAAACAAACAATTTGTCTGGCTTTGGCTCAGCTAAATCTACTTAACACTGACTAACTTATAGACAAAGCATAGTAAAAACCGATGGTATAGTATTTAATTTTGCACGCAGGAGTTCCATGTAGGAAAGCAATCGGACAAAAAAAAATTACCGCTTGTCCCTAGGTGGAAATCTAGAAAGAAGTTTACTCTTTTTTTTTATAAAATTTTACGTTTGGTCACTGACCCGTCCATAAGGGATGAAGACGAGGCCTAAGATAGAGTACGCTTATCCAGAAGGAATCTATTCACTCTGGTCTTGAAAGTCCCAAAGATTATAGGCGTCAGGAAACACAGACGTCGGAAGCAAGTTCCACTCCCTTGCTGTCCTCATTATAAATGAGGATGCAAAACGCTGTGTCCGTATTTGACTACTCTCCCAGTATTTGAAATGTAGTTTTGCTATAAGCCTTTTATCGGAATAATTAACGTGTAATAAATGATGCACTAAATGGGTGGCCACACTGTCATTTGATTTGAGCTATCGCCTAACGTCTAACAACATTAATAATGCCATTAGCAAATTAGCGCGCTAACATCTGGCCATATCTGCGTACCTACTATGTCAAATAACGCGCTAACGCAGGTGATGCCTTAGAATATGTATAGCGTTATGACAGACGGACAGACGGACGGAGTGGCGCCATAAGGGTTCCCTTTTACCTCTTTGGTTCGGATAATTAAAAACAATAGATGTTAGTTTTTTATCCTTATTTACTTAATAAAGTCAATAAAGTGTTTGATAAAAGCTAAATTGTTTAAAATCCTAACAGCACACTTTTTATCCTATTCTATTAAACTCAGGGATAATCTAGCTTGCTATTAGTGAAAGAATGTTTATACCCGGGATAAAAATTTGCCTATAATAGTTATTTCTTTAACCTTTAGCTCTACGTAGATACAATATCAAAAACTTTTGCCGAACGACAAAAATGTAGACTCAAACTATTACTACATCTTCTAGCTAGAACATAAAACATTTTTGATTCGAATAAAAGATCCGACCTTGCCAATAAATGGCATATAACATTATTGAGGTTGTCTGGGTTAAATAGGGTATTCAGGTCGTCTGCTACTTCAGTACTTATTAGTTTACGAAGTACAAGCGAGAGTATCGATTAGCTTGTAGATTTACGCATATTTACTTCTTAGTTACAAAGTAGACTGAATCGATATTTAATAAGTAAATAGCTAGCCCAGCCCCCACAAGCAGCACCTGTTCACAAGTATGACGCGTGTGGCAGCCATCGCCCTCCTCGCCATATTGGAGGAAAGTTGGCGACTCGTCACACGACGCCGCCGCGTAAATTTTAACCATATACCTTCACATTCGCCGTATGTCTGGGCCATAGAGATACTGTACAGTAGTACCCAAATGATAAGGCGCGTCGTGAATCTTCGTTCGCACAGAAAAGAAAGTATGGCCCGAAGATTAACGAAAGAATGCTTAAAACTTACAATCAACCTTTGATCACTACTATGAGGTTCATAATACAGTGCACCTGTTAGTTCCGTTTCAATCGCAAATCACGCCCCTCCGCACACATGGCGGCAGCTGCCGACCAATAGCATTTCCCGAGCTTTGAAAATGTATCTTCTGCGCAGGTACATCGGTAAGCCATATTAGTTGGGTACACAGACTAGGTACCGTTGGGTACACTGTACTAGATTATTAGACGACTTAATAAATTAATGAATGTAAATTTCTTAACCACTAATATCACTCGCGCAATGTCAACCCTGCATAAACGGGTTTGAAAGAGTGTTGGAGGGCAGTCGCCGTATCAGCAGTGAGAGTTACATTTACTACAGGTCAAAATGTCTCCATCTGGCGTCGATGAAATCATATCAGCGCGAGGTGCACAGATATTTTTCCCGTGCGATTAGACACCTCGCGGGATGGAGGTTGCATCTAGCGATTTGTACAACGTTGGTCCAGGTTACTACACTGCTAGCACATCGTTTCCTCGTGGGACTCTGGTTACCTTACACACTGAAGGAACAGAACACCACATATTTCTTACTATGTACTTACTGCGATGTCTTTATCTTTAGGAATAATGGGTGGGTGTAAAGATATATTTTTACAAACTTCTTAGATAATAATGTGAAATGAAAGTAAAATATAATATTTTAATTTGTATTTATTAAAACCAAATAACAATAACTGAACAAGAAATAAAAACACCTAGAAAATATTACCACATCCCGGTTCTATAACCTGGGTAATAAACCCGTTGCCAGTATTGATAACGGCAGTGCCAGACGATGGCACCGTGCCGTCAACGGCAACCGTGCCATAAACGGGGAAACGGCCACTGATTTTTATAGTGCCACCTATTGGCAAATCACCAGCTAGATTAATATCACCGAATTGCAGAGCTGGTACAATTTCAGTAACTAATGGTGACACTTGGGCATTGTCGAAGTTTCCTGCCGCAGCACAAGGTCCTACGTTAGTTATAATGTTGCCAGTAAGGATATTTGACGACGGGTTAAAAGCATTGCCAGGTAACATGTTTGGGCGATTGCTGCATGGTGCTGGTAGTCCGATTGGAAGGCTGAAGGCGACCTGTCAAGAAGAAATACGTCAAATGAATAACCTACTAATATTAGAGAAGCAAAATTTTTTTATTTTATTTTATTAATACAAAAGCAATTCATATTGATAATTTTTGAAGATTTTTCTGTCTGGCCAGTACTCAAGCAATTTTGATGAGATTTACAGAGATGTAAGCGGTGAACAAGACAAGCGTATAATAAAACAGAAAATAAAAATGTGGGGTGAAATATCGCAATAAACATCTCACATCTCTGTCACTCAATTTTATTATTGAACAAGAATAGATAAAAAATTAAGCTGTCAGATTAGTTTACATATGCCATTGTCATTTACAAAAATAATTGGACTGTTTTACAAAAAAAAAAAAAACGACTTCAAAGTACACTAAGAAGTAATGAAATCCTGATCTGATGACAATGGGACCAAACGGGAAGTGTACCCTTCCAGATAAAAAAATAATTTTTCAAATCGGTTGATAAATGACGGAGTTATGAGGTAACAAATATTTAAAAAAAAACAGCCGAATTGAGAACCTCCTCCTTTTTTTGAAGTCGGTTAGAAAAGGTAAGTACTTTTGATGACCCAACTTGACAGGACTAAATTCCTTTTATTCTTCTTTTGTTTTTTTTTGTTAGAAAGAGATATACCGCGTCTAAATTAGTTTATTTTGTAAACAACGGAATAACCATTGCAGATCCCATAGATGAAGAATCAACTTACTGTCATCACCAAAGCAAGAGTCACGGCAATGCAAACAGTGTTCACCATTTTGAACTGTTATTGATTAAATGTAACAGTAACGACCGTCCATTCATTTTTATACTATTTTAATACGTTATCAATACTACGTTTATCTATTATAATTTGCGTAAAGGTTTACAAAATAGAATGTAAGGTTTGTAAATGATGTAACCAGATAGTGGTTGCTACATGCCTCGAAATTGCGATGATATTCAATTCATATGTAAGATATTTTTCATATAGGGGAATAAAATTTACGCATATTACAGTGCGGCCACCAAGAGAATTCGTTTCTCACCCTGCCCAGTTTCCGTGATTTGGCCAATAGTTAATATGTCAGAAACGCATTCTCTCAAGTTTTACAGCAGGCTAGATATGTTCAAGATCAAAATAAAAAAATCATTCATTCAGTTTAGGTCGTGGTAAGGCACTTATGAACGTTAAGTTGGTACATACAGTTGAATTTGTTCATTATAAACTATAACACCGAACGTGGCATTTTTCGTTATGACACCGATCGTGCCATATTCGATATGACACCATTTAACACCAATCGTGCCATTTTTCGTACAGTAAGAGGCACGAATGGTGAGCACAGATAGGCAGTAGTGAGGGAAAGCTCGCGCATGTATAATTTTGGCCGATAGACGGCGAGGATTGACTGACAAACCAATCGTGTGCAGCTCGGCGCTCCCCCCTTCTTCATTCCGCCAAACAGACCGAAAAATTAACTACTGCACAGGTATCTGTGCTCACCACTCGTGCCCCTAACTATACTTACCTATCTACAATAAAATGGAACATACAAACAACTGGCACTGTACAGTAGAAGCGCAGGTAGTTGGTGTATTGCAAGTTAAGCCACGCTTGTGTCCTTCGCAAGTAGTTTCTATTTAACTCTAAATCTTTGGTAGTACCCTGGCTGACGTTCACTCTCAATTGCAGCTGCATCCCAGCAGCTGTTTTGGAGTGCCAGTTCCTTCAAGGCTTTATGTGCTACCAACGTCGGCCACAATGGTCAAACACAGGCCTTATATTCTGTAAACAAAAAATAATATCCTAGGACATTCCTCTTCCTCACACACTGTCATCTGATCCCAAACTAAGCAGAGCTTATACAATGGAAAACAGATAACTGGTATAATACTTTTTGTTTGTAAATACATACTTAATATACATAATTACACCCAGACTCAGGATATACAGACATGTTCATGCACACAAATGCATGTCCTGTGTGGGAATCGAGCCCACGAACTGCGGCGCGATAGGTGGAATCTTAACCAGAGTTTTAACCAACCGCGCCAGCTGGCCCGTCAAAATGACTACTAATGCGTCTCACACCTGTTAAGATTGGGCTATACTCGGACACGGCTAATCCTATTGCAATTTGACATTCACAAGAAGGATCAGTATTTTCCTCGGCATAGCTAAGTGAAAATCCCATCATAAGCGTCCACTATTGTTTAAATTATAATTTTTTACCGTGATCCAAAGGATTAATTTTTGTAATTTGTTTGAGAGTTACTTAGTTTGCATAGAAATAAATATACCTAGAAAGAACGTCGCCATACTACACGAATATATAAAACAGGCCAACTTTTACAGGCTGCTGCGCGTAACAGCTACGTTTTACGCTCCCTCTGCGTCATTCTGCTTGTCATAGTGACGTTCATAATGATAGCAGTTGTTGAAATATTCCCATTATAATCGGGAGAAATTTAAATATTACACATTATTTAGCAATTTTATTTATTTTTATTTGATTTAGCCTCTAACAGTTAGGGCGTATTTTTATCGACGCGTGCACAGCTTCAACACTCAATCTGGATGTATCCTTAATCAAAGTTAGTTTGATTGTTTTCAATTCATTAAGTTTGCACCTGTCTAAGCTAATGATAATGCTCTAAGATATTTTTTTTTACTAGTATTCCACCCTTGTATTCCGCTTGTGGTTTCATACGCAATCCCCTATGTTAGGACTGTTATGGTATAGACAGGAGAACACGTAAATTAAATAAAAGCCATCATGGTAAGTGATGATGGGTTTAAAGGTAGTAATCACACAAAAACCTAGAAGGACTGGCTCTCATATGCAGTAGGTTCTTGGCAACGGATTTTAACTAGGTCATCTCATTTATACCACCTGTTGTTGTAGTTTCTGGCTTTAAGAACGTCTCTTTCATTTTTAACCGACTTCAAAAAAAGGAGGAGGTTCACAATTCGGTTGTAATTTTTTTTTTTTTTTTTTTTTTTTTTATGTTTGTTACCTCATAACTCCGTCATTTATTAACCGATTTGGAAAATTCTTTTTTTGTCTGGAAAGGTACACTTCCCGTTTGGTCCCATTGTCATCAGATCAGGATTTGATTACTTCTTAGTGTACTTTGAAGTCAAAGTTTAAGTGTTTTTTAACCGACTTCAAAAAAAGGAGGAGGTTCTCAATACGGCTGTTTTTTTTTTTTTTTAATGTTTGTTACCTCATAACTTCTTCATTTATTAACCGATGTGGAAAATTCTTTTTTTGTCTGGAAGGGTACACTTCCCGTTTGGTCCCATTGTCATCAGATCAGGATTTGATTACTTTTTAGTGTAGTCGGTTTAAGTTTTTTGTAAAACAGTCCAATTATCCTGTCACATAATTTATTTACATATAAAAAATCTTTTACTTATTAGCCTGCTCCGATTCCAACCTCCCCAGATACTAAATATTACAGAAATCACGTCACTGAGGTGGTACCTAAAGAACTGCTATTACGTGCTAAACGTATTATATATACATGTATATATTAACCATCCCTTATTTACTGAAAAGAAGTTGGCTTAAACAAGCTAAATCTGTATTTACACCGTTGGTAAACTTGGTAATTACCACAAAATGAATTAAAACACTTTCTCCAATGGCCGCCATTATTACAATTATACTTTTCAAAGTGTAAAACGGTTTATTTTGATATTGTGTATTTGAATATCGAGGAATGGCAACGCCAGAAAAGGATAATTGTAATAATGGCGGCCATTGGAGAAAGTGTTCATTTTGTGGTAATTACCAAGTTTACCAACGGTGTAAATACAGATTTAGCTTGTTTAAGTCAACTTCTTTTCAGTAAATAAGGGATGATTAATAGATGCCATTACTGTATGGTAGTCTAGAGGCTGCAGGCTGCAAGCACTCCCATCTGCCAAGATAGGCACACTTTTAGATACCAACGCTTTTGACCTGACTGCTAGTGTCCATTTATATGCCCACTGCTACGTCTGTGTGTCTGATCCGTGGGATCGCCTTTCCTATCGGAGAAGTATGTGGGTATATTGCTAAGTATTCCGACCTGAATTGTAGCATTCGTCGGTCTCTTGCCAGATTCAGTATTTCAGCCTGTTTAGCATGATAGACCGGGAGATACTGCCACTTTCCTGGTCATTTGTACCAGTATATCGATCCTTCAGGGGTCTAATTACGTAATGACGAAAAGGAAAATGATGGTCATAGCGCTGGTACCGGCGGCCGGTAAGGCGGCCATTTGGAATCGTCGGAAAAGTATGGCATGGTTATGGAAATCTAAATTTAATTGTGGTCTTATTGTCTTCTTCCTTAACTAAACTTTTTTATTTATTCTGTAACTTCTACTTCTGTCTAAAACTAAATTCTACGAGCCTAATAATGTTCTCTCCTTACTACTCGGTACTGAAGAATTATCTAATATTTAGTCAAGGAAAATATATAGGGTATAAAATACCTTATCTTATTCTAGAACTTAAAGTGAACAAAAATCTTCCAAAATTCATGAAAACCGTTTACACCTTTTTTCAGGGTTCCGAACGGAAACGATAGGAAACAGGCCAAGTGCGGTCCAGGTTTGTATAACAGTTACGGCCCAAACCAAGAAATATCCATCCAAGGAAGGTCGTAACTGTCGGTGTGCGAGTCATACTCAGACTAGCACTTGGTCAGAATTTTTTTCTTTTTCATTATATCTTGTCATCATATTGTAAAAAAGTTAGCTTCTATTTTATCAGTGATAAAAAGGTGTTTTTACCCTGTATTTTGCGATTTTATATTAATATTTGTGATTAAATTTCTCATAAATAGTGTGAAATATCAACTTACAATTGCAAGTTAAAGGATTAAGAAATCTTATATAGAAACCCGCAGTTAGATCTAGAGAAGCGCGATTGTCACTCTATTGCCAACAATGCAAAACTTTGCTGTTCTGCTATATAAAATCTTGAACAATAAGCAGGACCATTTTTGAAAGAAAACCATATTTTTTTTAAACAACACTAAATTTATTCACATAAAAAGACAAAACACTTTAGATGGCAATACTACGTCCACAGCCTGTAAGCCCAGCTCGACTGATACCAAACTCCTTGACAACGGGGCCAGTGACAGACAGAGAGGGCGTAATAGCCACTCCTTCGCTGGCGATGGCGATGTTGCCATCCCCGCAGCTGTAAGATACTCCGCCCTGACCACCGGTCGCTACCGCACCGTCCACCGCCACTGAGCCCATGAACGGGAGCTGACCACCGATAGCCAGCGGACCCTCGATCGTCAGCTTGTCAGACACGACGGTCACGCCGGTCGGGGCGATCGGAGATGAGCTGGTCACCGCCAAGCCGCCTGCAGCGGGTGCGATACCACCAAGACCACCAACCCCGAGGCTTGTTATTCCGTCGTATGCCAAGCCGATGCCATCAGTGATCAGAGGATTGCCCAGCAAACCAGCGGTGTATGGACTGCCGATGCATTGTCCTGAGATTGTCTGAAAAATAAATAGAATTAGTGTCTAGCTCTCCTAAGTAGGTATATGGTAGTTTCAATTTGTATAAGCAGTTCTGTTACCTGAACTAGAAGAGCTGAAGCGCAGAAGATAATTGCCTTGACCGACATTGTTGTTTGTATTTTAGTGAACTATAATGATTCAGTTAGTGAAACACCTGTTTTTATAGTTAATTATCAAATTTATCCAACAGGTTTGTAATACATGAAATATTTTACATAATACATTGAGTCACGTAATTATTATAATAAAGAAGATAAATATTACAAAAGCTTGAGTAATAAAAGATAACACTCAGAAGTGATGGAATTAAAAAGTATATAACATAAAGCTATCACTTCATCTGATATCAGTATCTTACAAAAAGCAATAATGAACACATTTGCTTTCTTATCACTTTGCTTCCAGGCATGTCTTGTGCAGGTATGTAATAAGAAATTATTTAGAATTAAGTAATTTTATAACTTGAATCTTTATACTAATTATAAAATACCTTTTTACAGTCTGTTTGGAGTCAATATAACAACTTTGGTCAAAGTTGTACTGGAGCGGCTACCAACCCCGGATTACGTGGATATAGAAGTCCCAACCCTGGGCTTGTCAATTCTGGATTTGGCAGTGTCAGATATCCGAATGACTTAGCCCCTGGACCTGCCAGTGCCAGACCATTGGCTGCTACTCCACCTGCCATGTACGGTGGCATTGGAGATGGTGATGTGTCAGTTAACGGGGAGTTGCCAGTGGTTGGCACGACGGTTATTAACGGACAAGTGCCAATGACTGGCGCAGTGAAGTTCAATGGCAATGTACCTGCTAATGGCATTGTGACTATTACTGGAACCTGTACCTGTGGATGTAATGGTCCTTTAGTTTATTAGTAGATAATTTTGTTATTATATAATTATTAAATAATTGTTAATTTTAATATTCTCGTTTCATTAGATATCTTGTATACCTAGTTTGAAGCAGAACAAGACATTTCATGACCCGTTTAATTTCCTTATGGATTATTTTAAGTATTGAAAAATATGTCCATCACTAAGTGAATGAATGAAATATTATTTTTTGTATAACACTGACATAGGACGAATAACAATGCTAATACAAATGAATGAAGTTATACAATATAGGCGGCCTTATCTATTAAGCTATCTCTTCCAGGCAACCTTTGGGTACAGGAAATGCTTCAAAAGGTGGCAAGTTGCGCATCTACCGACAAATAATACAATATATACGAAATAAACTAAACTATAAAATATAGGTACAAATACTGCAATACTTTAAGATATATTAAAACAATATAATACAATAATAATAATATAATCATTTATTCTCTCTTCACAAATTACATGTAGGTAGACCGGGGACAATAGAACCACTTTTGAAATAACCACTTATAAACCCAAATCTAAAGCTACTGCGTAAAAATCGCAGATACATATGGCATTCTAGATTTATGCTCTATACGTTTTTGGGGAAAATTTTTATTTGATCATTTTAGAACTCGAAAAATCGAGTATTTGTTCATCGATTCCCTGTGTTACAATTGACCCTTAGTTCGGGTCATTTGTACCAGAAATTCAGATGTCAATAAAACCAAACAAATCATGTATTATTTGAATAGTATTTATTGTTTATTTTTTTAACTTAATCAGTCTGTTGAGTTACATTAGTCTCAAGTGTGAGGATTAATAGTAAGACTAAAAACTACAGTACTTATGTTCAACTAATTCTAACATAATTATCTCAGTTTCAGACAGTAAAATAGACTCATGATCAATAACACAGCCAAGGAGATGTTCAAAGGCATCCCTATTTATAATTAAGTAATACTTAATACTACAAAAATATCAAATTATTCAACAGTCACAGATCCTATACAGTTACAATTGTCCCCTGGTACAAGTAACCCCGTTCTTCAAAACAAAACTATATATTATTATTATGAAAATACTGATCAATATAACTAAATAATCAATTTGAAATTGAACATGGATGATGCAGCAGCTCTTACAGACATGCCTTTTACAATTTCTTCATACGCTTGTTCGTACAGCAGAAGATCTTTTGTACCGCGATCTGTTTTTCTCTGTCTTTTCCTCGGCATCTGTAGGTAAGGTAAGAAATAATCTAGTAATTTATGTTCGAGATTTCTATGCGTGAAATCTGCTTATAATGAAAAGCTAAAACAGAAAATAAAGTTAATTATTAAAAGATATATTATTTTCTGGGTCATTTGTAACGCGGGGTTAAATGTAACGCTACAAATGACCCCGACTGTCATGGTACTATTGTCCCCAAATACCCAAAATCACATAAATTACACAAATCTCGGTTTCTATACCTAACTGATCATCACAAAGTGGCACATTTCAAACTTTGATAACTAACGAATCATAATTCAGTAACACTTTAAAACCACGGCTATTTCATAGCAAATAATAAGACAAAACATTATTAGTAATTACTTACCTTGATCACTCGAAAACGAAAATGGTCGTCTAGCACTTTCGTCTCGCGTGGCACCGAGCGGCCAACTGGTTAGCAGGTCGGAACACGCTCAAGGCATACTCGTGTACACTCACATTTGCTAATTTCGGTGTATTTGTCGAAATATGGACGATGTTACTATTGCCCCGTGCTACTATTGCCCCCGGTCTACCCTAAATAAAAACAATAATGAGCATTTTAGGTATGGCAAAAGATACAATTTGTGAAAGACTGGTGTCTGCACTAGGAAAACCTGTACCACAGATCACCAGGCTCCTACCCCGCGACAATGATGTAGTAGCTCATTCAGTAAGAATGAATGTAGAGAAAAAGTATTGCAAAAGCATTGATATACAACTAGCCTCGTCATGATGCTTATTGCAGTGTACCTGATGGTGAGCAAATGTCCATAATAAAACATACATACAGCAAATAAATTAAGTTAATTGGTAAATAAACTTAATTTAAAATAATATTTATTTATAAATAATAATAAATTTAAATACTACTATTAAATAACAACAGGAACTAATAGAAACTAAAAAGGAATTAATTACAGTGATAGTAGGAGGATAACACAGACTTGAATGATTCAATGGGCTAGTTGCCTGAAAAAATCTAATTAGTCCGTCATATATATCCGTCAAAAAAATACGAGAATATAGTTTGTTAAAGTTTCGCGTGACGTCACGGTGTGTTACACTTTTTAGAAAGTGACGTCACGAGCCCCCACTCCCGAACTTAGTCGCGCTTTATCTTCGTCAATTGTTAATGATTTATTATTATATATATATTATTATTATTATTTGGTAAAGCATATTTTTTGATAATCTAACTGACGGACTAATTAGATTTTTTTTTTACCCAGGAAACATCCCTATTGTCTGAGCTTGTCAGATCATCAGACAAGCTCAGACAATTGAATACAATTGAAAGGCGTTCCAAAGATGAACAGCTTGAACAGTGAGAGATTGGCAAAAGGACTGGGAAGTGTGTAAAGGAGTTTTGAGGCGAAGTTCAAGGAAGGTACGAAGGGAGTGATGCTGGCAGCTATAGTATTCGAAGTGTTCCTTAAGATAAGGAGGGGGATTTGGGATTCAATATAAAAGTATATAGAAGTGAAAGTATATGAGTATTCCGGCGAAGGCGAATAGGGCGCCACTAGAGCTGAGTACGAAACTGCGAGACGTGGTCATATTTGTGCAAGATAAAAATTGAAACGATCAAGTTTATTCAACTGCTCCTCTGTAAGATAGCTGAAAGTAAAGACTGTGAGAGCGCAATTTTAGTCTACATAGTAAAAAATTGCGCTACCGTCTAAGAGAACCAGCGGCGGCAAAAACCTTCCTACCATGGTTTCCTCCTTACTTCTGCTATATGCGGAGCCCAGGATAAGGTTCGGTCAATCAAGATACCAAGGTTTCTTACAACTTCACTGTATGGTATAGCGACACCGTCAAATGCTATTTGGGGTAGTTGTTCCCACTTTACTAGAGATATTAAAGTTTTACTACCAATAATGATAGTCTTAGTTTTAGCTGGATTAACTTGGAGCCCGAAACGCCTGCTCCAATTATATTTTATAGCAAGATCTATATAGGTTTAAGACTTTTATTTCTCTCATTAAGAATTTACAATTCACTTACATGAGGAATTAAACACTTATTTAGTAGTAAAAAAATAATGAGCGTCCAGACACGGTGTAGAGATTAAACATCCTACCTTAATATTATAAATGCGAAAGTGAGTTTTTTAGAAAGTGTGCTTGTTACACCATCACGCCTCAACCACTCATCGGATCATCATGAAGTGATGACGAATAAAAGTGGAAATATTTGTGGAAGAATTAAGATCACTTAATGTACTTAATTCATCATGTTTGCCAATCATAAAATATTATGTACTATTAGTTAAAATTATGTACTTAATTTAGTTGCATTATTAACTAAGGATGAAGAAGAGAAATGTTTATTTAGTTGGTGTTAGTTCACATTATTGAAAATTGTGGTTTTATTAGATTTTCCGATTCCCAGTGTCTTAAGAAATCTCTAGACTTTAGCTGGGTCCCCAAGATGTCATCGGAGAGCCAGGGAGCAGGAAGAGTATTTTATAACGTCTTGTTTTTCGAGATATTAATAACTTCATCAAATTATTAGACCTATTAATATAATACCTCGATATTTTGTATTGTTGGCGTTCACGTTGTTTATCGTGAACATCGACTTCTGGACAAATTGTATATATTTAGTTTGATCTGACTATAAAACACTTTCAATGGTCCAATATGGCTAGAGGATAGGTAAGTAGATACAGATAGAAAGACTGATAATCGAATTGAATTGAAAATAAATGGAAAGAGTAAATAATAATTAGTAATAATTTATTTTCCAAACATAACAAACGTATCTAAATATAATACTAATAAATTTAGGGACTATTACATCCGCAAGAACAGGTGCCAGTGATAGTAACAACGCCATTTGCTGGCATATTGCCATTGAACTTCACTGCGCCAGTCATTGGCACTTGACCGTTGATAACGGTGGTGCCAACCACTGGCAACTCTCCGGCAGCTGACACGCCACCCTCCCCAGTACCACCGTAAATGGCAGGAGGGGTAGCAGCTAACGGTTTGGCACTGGCAAGTCCGAGATCATTGGGGTATCTGGAACCGCCATATCCAGGGCTATTGAGACCGTTGTAGCCAAGTAATACTGGTTTTGCTGATGCTCTGGTAAGTCCTGGGCCAAATTTACTTTGACCTATAGCAACCTGTAAGAAAATAAATTTTATTTTTTACTATGATATGCTTGTTTGACCACAATGTGGTCAAATGTGGTGAGCACACTTTATGTTTGCAAACTAAACTTTACATATTATATCTCTTTCTAACAAAGAACACATGAAAAGGATACAAGCAATTTATTCCCGTCAAATTAATGAATGAAGAAAGTTAGTCGCCATAAAGATAGGTCACGTCTATGTATCCGTAAATGAAAACGGCAACTTTACTTGCTATCCTTTTTCAATAATGCTTGTAAGAAAGAGATACTATTATTTAATGTTATTTAAATTAGTTTAGTAAGATTCTCAATACCTGAATAAGACACGCCTGGAAGCAGAGTAACAAAAATGTGAATGAGTTCATTATCGTGATATGAGAGTTTAATCTTGAATGATATTACAGTTATGATTGTTTAATCTTTTATACTTTTAATTATATTACTCCATACAACAGTCAGTATATTATGTAATTATTATGAAATGTCAGTCAATCAGAGATTATTCTTGGAAAAGTGAACCAATAAGTTACAGTGGTATGATAAATGAAAGAAATTACTATAAATATAATCGTGAATTAAATATACATTATTTAAAGGTTCGTTGTAATGCTGGCAACAATGACGGTCAAAGTAATATTCTTCTGCGCGTCTGTTCTTCTGGCTCAGGTAAATTTTGAAAATACTTGGTGAAAATATGGCTCGCGCGAGTGATACCGCTGGTGTTGCAAGCGTCTATAGGCTACGGAAACTTCTTACCAAGAGGCAGGCTTAATATATGAAATATAAATTGGAAGACACTGGCAATAAAAAAAGTTTTTATTTACGTTGCGTAAAGATATTATTTTCTCTATTCAATTCTTACAGCAGATCTCAGGGCAATGCATCGGAAGTCCATACACCGCTGGTTTGCTGGGCAATCCTCTGATCACTGATGGCATCGGCTTGGCATACGATGGCATAACTGGACTAGGGATTGGTGGACCTGGCGGTATCGTACCCGCTGCAGGCGGCTTGGCGGTGACCAGCTCATCTCCGATCGCCCCGATCGGCGTGACCGTCGTGTCTGACAAGCTGACGATCGAGGGTCCCCTGGCTATCGGTGGTCAGCTCCCGTTCATGGGCTCAGTGGCGGTGGACGGCGCGGTAGCGACCGGTGGTCAGGGCGGAGTGTCTTACAGCTGCGGGGATGGCAACATCGCGGTCGTCAGCGAAGGAGTGGCTATCACGCCCTCTCTGTCTCTCACTGGCCCCGTTGTCAAGGAGCTTGGTATCAGTCGAGCAGGCTGTGGGCGTGGTATTGCCATATAAATTGTTTTGTCATTTTAAGTGAATAAATTTTGTTTTGAGTTTAAGTAAATTCGTTTTCGTTTTCTTGGTAGGTATTATACAACGTGATCCGCGGGGCTACTGCGTAATTTTGTCTTAATAAACATAATTCATATGGTCTTCCTTTTTACCCGACCGACCCGGAAGGAGGGCAATACCACAGTTTTACCATCTCTTGTAAAACTGTGGCAATACCTTATAAAATTCAAGTAATATTCTAAATTATATAGATTTAATAGCTTGTATTAGGACCAATTAGGTTGTCTAAAACACTCTTAATATAGGTACGTAAACCTAAGACTACTGTATATTTAGAGTGTTTTGAATTTAAAGACCTAATAAGGGGGCAGCGAAATTTGTCTGGACCCCGGGTGACTGACACCTACGCTTCGCCACTGTCCGTCCGTCGCTAGTCATAAGCGAAGAATAAATTAGATAGCAGCTTTATAGAAAATAAGGAGCTCTTTTCAGTTATTTTTTGTTTTACGCAGTTGGGTTTTTGTATAACAATCGTATTATATATTTAACCCGGCGAGGATGTGGTGAAAATAGTTACGTAGAGGTTGTGGAGGGTATATTTGACCCTGTATTTCTATTGCATTTTTAAAGGCTAAATTTAATTTTTTTAACAAACTATTGAAAATGATTAGATTACATGGGTATTATTTAATGGATTTTGAAGGAAAAAAAACATATGATAATACAAAATGTATTTATTTTTTAAATTTTAGCTAAGGCCTAAAAACAATCAACTTTAATAAGGCAGTTCGTTCCAAACATGTAAAAAACTAAAAATAAGTAAATCTTTTGATAAAAATGTGGATAATTTGGTATATATATATGTAGAAATCAATTAGTTTCACTAATTATCAGTCTTATATACCTACTAGACAATATTATTGCCTGTTGATGTAGCACATTTTTGGCAGAACGAAACGGTATGTTCTGGACAAATATACTTATGGCATTCTTCGCCAACGTTACCAGTCTTGCGATGTCGAGCATAAGGACACACTTGGTAACTTTTTCGTACCCCTGGAACTCTGACAGGCGGTTCCTGTTGAGATTCTCCACTGAATTATCCAATTCCCCTTCCTCTGGCGGGAGATGATTTTGAGTTTCTAAGTTAGATAGCGGTACGTTATCCTCGCTGTCATATTCACCACTAACATTCTGCTCAGTGTCACTATAATGACTGCGTGCACCCACATGATCTTCAGTTTCGCTACGGTCGGACAACAAGTCGTCGTCAATGACTGGTTTTAACAAAGCATGACGTATAAGCTCATCCTGACGCTCCCGGTTATTCATTACGCCCAAAAATACGTGAAAACACCATTACATTAAATAAAAAAAACTTCTGAAACATTGCACAAAATAGCCAACGTCGCGGTTGTGGCAGGGTCATATTTACCCTTTTTGACTTTGCGCTCCTGTATCTCCCGTTGCAGGCGGCGGCCGACTGAGTAGGGGTATTCGAACTGCGTGCGGATCCCTTAGCAACAGCTACTGAGACGTACAAGCTAAGACGGCCACGGAAAATAAAACTACACTCGATAAAAAATTGACAGGGTCAAATTGACCCCTCCACATCCTCGCCGGGTTAAGAGAGGTAGAGCATAGCGTTTATTCGCTCAAAGAGCAGCTCGACTGGGGAAGTACCTCCACCTTACAGAATACCGCAGCCAAACAACTTTATGTTGTGTAAAGTTGTGTTCCTGCGCGTGAGTAAGGTCGCCAGAGCTCATAGGGGCCCGCCCCTATGAGCTCTGGCGATAGGTCGATAACGCGTGAGCAATGCTTCGTGTGTTGCAAGCGTCTATATGGCTACGGTAACCGCTTACCATCAGGCGGGCCGTATGCTTGTTTATCGACTAAGTTGTATAAGAAAAAAAAAAAGGAACACGTGAATACCAAA
Source organism: Achlya flavicornis (assembly GCA_947623365.1). Taxonomy (NCBI): domain Eukaryota; kingdom Metazoa; phylum Arthropoda; class Insecta; order Lepidoptera; family Drepanidae; genus Achlya; species Achlya flavicornis. The sequence goes on along the minus strand of OX392495.1, from coordinate 2,654,142 downwards.
TGAGTTAAGAAAGCTATCTATTGAGTCGTTTAGTAACCCTCTTGAAGTCTAAATTAAACTCGAGATAATGGTTTTTCAATGAAGACCAGATTCACGAAGTTCATAAAGATTGACTTACGCGGTGGCCCCACTGCACGCACCTGAATCTATATCAATTCACGATTTCGCAACTGAGTGAGAGAGCAGCATCTTCCTCGCAACTCTTGCTTGCGCTTGCGCTGCTACTCCCTTGTCCTTATGTCCAATAAAGCTGCTATCTTCCTTATGTATTCTTTGCTTATTGCTACCTTACCTAGTACCTACCTTATATTCTTTCATAAGCATTTAGTAAAATGCTGTTCTTTGAAATTAAATCTATACAAATGAATAACATTGAAGTGACTATTTATAGAGTGGTTTAAACTACAAAAGCCCCGGCGTTTAGCCAAATAGATAATATAGCCTAATAAGCCGTTGCACCAGCTAGAACAATCTATTCACATTGTTTTTTAAAATAATACAAACCACATGCGCTATTTGCCAGAATAGGGGTGATTCCTAGATTTAAAAAAAGCCGTCAGTCAGATTATTATTAATATTGGAGACGTATTTTTAGCTTTACCAAATCATTAAAAGTTTACATAGGTAAAGCTAGTCAATGTGAGGGACTTCCCTCACTCCAGTCACACTCGTGACGTCACTTTAGAGTAATCCAACTATGGGGAACTACTAGCAACAGTAACATAGAGATACTTGAAAGGTTTCAAAACAAAACAATGAGAACCATGTTTAACATACCTTGGTACGTGAGCAACAGTCTCATTCAGAAAGATCTTAACATCAAAACAGTCAAACAGGAAGTAGCAGGATATAGCAAGAACTACAAGAAGCGATTATCTACCCATATCAATGAGCTCGCCTGTCAACTGCGAGGGATTGGTAGTCTTCAATTTAGAAGACTAAAGAGACATAGCGTCCCGAATCTGACCTCTAGATTCAACCACGAGTGAGAGTTTAGGCGCTGGACATAATTTCTCTTTAACCCAGACTATTCCCAGAAACTTAAATCGGACAAAAGAGTGGCTTATTGTTCAAAAACATATTGCCATGAAGCAGCAATAACAGAAGAAAAAAATAATTTTAGAGTAAAAAGTGCACTCTAACGTAACGTCACACGGAAATTCATTGAACTGGGCTGCATTAAAACCGTATTATCTAGAGTTCTATAACATTTAGAATTTTAGACCTGAAGCGGGTCACCACCATCACTCACCAGGCGAGTCAATGGGTGGCTTTCTTGACTCATTTGAAATTGACGTGTCCAAAATCTACAATCACTTGTCAGCAAAGTAGTGAATGTTCCCATGCATTAACTGTAATTATTTATTTAGTTCATTGAGTACCTAAGTTTCGTTATTATCATCATCAGCCTATAATGTCCCACTGCTGAGCACAGGCCTCCTTTCACAAATTAGGGTGAAAAGGAATGGGCAGATACTCCACCACGCATGCTCACTGCGGATCGGTGGAGATAGGCTAGTGGTCAACCTACTGTTGGAGTTTTCAAGCCGCCTAGAAGGCCTCCAACTAGCTTAACGACTATCAAAAAGTGATAACCGCGACCAAAGACTTTACAAGCCTTCCTAAGCACGGCAGGCAACACTCGATTTGAAATACCACTAGGCGGTCACCCATCCAGGTACGACCACGACGGTGGTAGCTTAACTTGCCGATCGATTAAGAACGGCTTGTCATGCTACACCACGAGCGCTTCTACCTAAGTTTACCTTGATCAATCAATCATAAGGGCCAAGGGTTAACAAACAACAAAAATTACATCAACAACAACTTATTTATTTAACAACAACCTTATAAAATTACAATACACCTGAACCGCATCCAACTCTCCCTAGTCTCGCCAGGTCCATTTCACTTGCTAATCTCTGCTCATAAGCGAGTTCAGATGCTGCGGGACCAACTCCTTCATTTACCATGCCTACAGCTCCATTCCCACAACCGTAAGAAATTGATCCTGATCCAGATGTAGGTAAAGATCCCTGCAGACTCACAGCAGCCAGGACTGGTAGTTCACCATTCACAGCAACAATACCCTCGATCGTGTTCTCAGAAACAATTGTAATGCCAGTCGGTGCAATAGGAGATGAACAGGTCACTGGGAAGCTACCGCCACTGGATGGAACTCTGAAACCCATGCCAGGACCAAAACCAGCTGACGGTAGCCCGTCTAAAGCCATGCCATTGGCGACTATGTTGGCTGATGCCAATTCATTGGCTACCGTTATTTCATTGGCTGATATTCTTGGTCCATAAGCCATTTCGTTTGCTGCCATTCTAGAACCATATGCCATTTCATTTGCTGCTATTTTAGGACCGTAAGCCATTTCATTTGTTCCCAGTCTAGGTCCATAAGTCATTTCGTTTGCTGCCATTCTAGGTCCATAAGCCATTTCATTTGCTGCTATTTTAGGACCGTATGCCATTTCGTTTGCTACCATTCTAGGTCCATAAGCCATTTCGTTTGCTGCCATTCTGGGTCCAAAAGCCATTTCGTTTGCTGCCATTCTGGGACCATAAGCCATTTCATTTGCAGCTACTCTATTACCATAAGCCATTTCATTTGCGGCTACTCTGGGGCCGTTATTAATTTCGTTTACTCCCATAGAGCTAAGTGGTATCTCGTTAGGACCAAAATTAATGTCAATAGCTGATAAAGAGCCATCGATTAAACCAGGGTTTATGTTTGCAGAGTTGAAGGCGTTGCCTAAGATTTGGCATGAGATTATCTGGAAAAAAAAGTTGTATTTAATTAGCAATTCAAGACAGATTATGTAAAGAGAGTAGAAAAAAGTCAATAAAGAGATATTGGAAAAGACGAATAATGTTTAATTTTATGTTGAGGCCAAAGTATTAAAAATAAGACATGATAATGAATTCTTTAATACATTGTATATGTTTCGAGATCTTGAAAAGGGCAGGGCTCTATCAATTTTGATGTAATTTGCTTTATGACGGTTTTTGGGGGCAAAAATTCATCTATCTAGATAATAAATAAATAATGTCTGGGAAAACGCGTTTTTCCGAGATTTCGTGCAAAGCTTGGTCGCCCAGGTAATAGTAAATAAACAATATATTTAGAGACAAGAAACTTCTGTGGGTGAAAGTACTGCTTAAAATATTGAGTTATATAAATTGGGACTATATAAATTGTGAAATTACCTGGATAAAGACAAGTTGAATGCAAATTGTGAGGAAAATCTTAGCAGCCATCGTGTAGCTTGGTTTGATGATTGACTACAGAATGATTTCTAATATAATTTCCCTATCTTTTTATACTTAAATATTACATAAAATTACAAAATTATTGATTAAATATTTATTTACTTATCAGTATAAAAAGTTTTACAAACTGATTAAAATAATGCAAGAATGAAATCATGATCTAATACGATAAATTATTTCAATTTATCGTATAAGCACGTACAATTATTTCGATAAGTTTCGATGCAACCGCACCTGTGACCGCACTGCGTAAAATGTCTACGCTACGCGAACCGAGCCGAGCGAACCGAGGGCGAGCTAAGCCGCTCTTAGTTCATCAATCGCGATGTCAAGTGTGGACGTACCACGAGCCTACGTCACAGCCTACGTGCCTGTCCAGAAGGGGCGAAATCACGGCGATTCTCTCGCGCGAATGCGAATTACGCACGTACGGCGAGATACTGGGAGCCAATACAATGCGTCCACAAGCAACGCGCGAGTAAAAATACGCACGTATTTTAAATGCATGCGAATGCACGCATTCGCGCGAGTGACTCACCGCGAAATCGCACCTTCTGGACAGGTACAACACGAGCGCGATACGAATCCCAGTCATTCCCAGTCCTCTGTGTCGCTGTGTCCGTCAAAAAACTGACAATTGACGGAGCGCAGTCGATCGCGAGCTGAACGCTTGTTCGAGGCTCCAAGTCCAACTACGTTATACGAATTCGTGCTCCACGAATGCTCGGCTCGTGCTCGGTTCGCGTAGCGTAGACGTATTTTACCAAATTGATAGATTTTTGACGAACACAGGGATTCGCATATTTCGCATCGCACTAGTGTTGAAGGCTCGTTGTACGCCCACACCTAGTCGCGAGCGACGAACGAGGAGCGGCTCCGGTCGTTCTCGGTTCGCGTAGTATAGACGCACCTTAAGAGGCACAAAATTTGAATGTTTTGCATATCAGCTCGACTGTGACCTTACTGAATATCGCAGCCAAATAACTTTATGTTGTGTTCCTGCGCACGAGTGTTCTTGCCAGAGCTCATTGAGAAGGGAAGGGTCGATAACGCGTGAGCGATGTCCTGGGTGTTCCAAGCTTCGCTTGTGATGCAATACCCATGACATCACAAGCTACGGTAACCGCCTACCACCAGACGGGCCGTATGCTGGTGTAGCGACATCTATCAGCCGTCTATCAGTAACACTGAGATAGTTCACACATGGAAGGATAGATGGCGTGGCGCCACATTATCCTGCATCGCGCCTACAAAGCCGATGTAGTGGCTCGCTCATTGTGCAAAAGTTTTCTCGAGAATCTGCATATTTACAACTGTCCAACATGTACAGTTGGTGGCTCGATTCTCGTCTAAGCTTCAACGATGTCGTAGCGACTTCGACGATTAAACTGTGTTTTTTACTATTATAATGTCAAATGAACGAATGAAAATATTCTATAGACAAATTATTGAGGCATAGACACGTTTCAATGTTTTTTATACAAAATATTTCACGAAACACAATTTAAATAGTTGATGTCGCTACGACACCGCGGACGTTTTATTACGAGAATCGAGCCACAGAGCGTGCATCTGCATACATATACAGGCTGTTTTTTGGTCAACGACGAGCGACCAAGGGGCGCTAGTACAAAAAATAAATTTTCCAAAAATGGCCGTAATTGCATTAAATACTGTAGATACATTGAGAAATGCCTTATTTAATTTGAACTAAAATTACCGCAACGTATGGTCACTAGGCACGTGCACGCAGCCATCAATCCGCCGTCGCCCGCCCCCTTTAATCCCTCGCACTCCCGTTGACTGACACTTTAACTTATTACATGATTTTCCAATTCATAATTTTTATTATTATTAAAAAATAAAGTATTTTTTTATATTTTTTTACCGACGAAAAAACGGAGGAGGTTTACAAGTCGACGCGTATTTTTTTTTTTTATGTATGATCTCGCATAGCTTTTGACAGAGTAGTCCGATTTTGATAATTCTTTTTTTATTGGATAGGGTATACCTCGAAGGTGGTCCCATATAAATATGGATAAAAAATGCCTACCCTAACGGTGGGAAAATAGGGATGATATATTGTTCACTCACAGATTTTAATGCCGAGTTGTGTATTACATCAAAAGAAATAAAAAAATAAGCATGTAGTAATTAGTAGAGTATAGCCACAAAAAATTATAAAATACAAACTTTTTAACAAAAAAATAAACCACCGAAAAAACTGAAAAGCATTTTATTTTATTTTATTTATTTTAGGAAAACTTACAGCTAATACAAACAGTAATGTACATTGTAGAGTATGAAGGCCATTTAAAAGTTCTCACATATAACTTAAATACTTCACAAAAGGAAAGAAAGTAGACAGAGCACACGTACAAGAAATAATAGAAAAAAATAATTAAATAATTAATTAAAGAATCTCTTACAAATAACATAAAATAATTTTGAATATAACTTGAATTTTATAAGGTTTTGCAGTCGGGGACAAACCAATAACATAAGCTATTAAGACAATACGACATTAAATAAATGAAACCACGTAAAGTACTCATGTATACGATCAACTTTTACTATGGGACCGGGGGCTCTACCGCGTAACTTTGGTGTTAATCGTAACGAACACCATTAATGAATTACTTCCAATGAGGGCCCACGAATGGTCATCGTCGCGACATACCGCGTGCGCATCACTGGATGAAATAATTAATGGTGTTCGTTACGATTACCACCAAAGTTACGCGGTAGAGCCCTAGCTTTAAATTCGAAAAAATGAATTGCTTAGCTTCCTTTTTATTAGACAAACATTACATTTAACAAATATTACAAAAAAAAAACATATTCTACGTAGGTTGGTTGGTTTGTCCCCGACTGCAAAACCTTATAAAAATCAAGTTATATTCAAAATTATTTTTTGCTTTTCAGATTCTTCGGTGGTTTATTTTTTTATTAAAAAGTTTTTATTTAGCACCAGTATCATTTGTATTATCAACCTTGAGTCGCTCGTCGCTGACCAAAACAACGACCTGTATACAATACAATACAACCCTTCTTCCGGGTCAGTTGGGTATAAACATTGTTATAGTAGGAAAACACCGAATACGTTACACGATTATAATTACATAATAATATACACACATATTTGTTGCGCCTACTATTAAAATCATAGCAAAATTTCACTGTACATTTAAAGAACTATATAGTTGAGTTCGTATCATTATTATTGTACGGATCCTACGTGCGTGAGTACAACTCTCGCTTGGCCGGTTTTTGTCGTGTTCGTGTCCCATTATTTTTTGAATCTATCGATTATTTATTTTGGTCAAAGTACGGTAACCCTATGCAATACCAGCCAAACAAACCATACACAAAACAATACTAATAAATTGCGAAGTTATATTAGGTAATGATTGTGTAGTGTAATTGAATCAAAATATTATTTTATTGAATCCTATGAGGTAAGCATTGTTTTATTGCCTATATGGAATGCACGCCACTGGGTAGGTTAATCAGCTGGTTGCCCTATGCATATGGGTGTACCGCAAGGCTCTAATTTAGGTCCTTTTCTTTTTTAAATTTATATTTAGGACACCCCTTTTAAGTCAAAAATACCTGCGGAATTGTATGTATTGTTTGCTGGCAATACCTCACTTATTTTACACATTTTGCAGTATATTTATGCAAACAGATATATAAGGTAGGTATTTGTAAATAAAAATATTAGAATTTTTATAAATGATATGCACTCTAAATATACTACAAATATGCATTAACTTGCAGTCTATATCTAATTGTTGCCTGTTGATTTAGGCTACACCTCCTTTAAGCCGTGAATAATTAGGATACGCCTAAGTTTAGCCAAGTGCAACTGGCACCACCTAGCTCTAGCCGGCAAAACTTAGGTGTAACCCCACTTCGGCTTTTAGCTATAACATATAATTATACTAACTATACATGAACTTATACGAATAGTTTATGTTATAAAAATATTTCCATGATATTTACCCGACCGACCCGGAAGGAGGGTTATTGGAATAAGTACTTTAACTTTAGGATCTAGAAAAGCCAATGTACTTCCATCCAGGGAATGTAGATGAAAATACAGAATAACTGAGAGAAAGCGATTTGTTTATTTCAGAAATATTATTTATTATTTTCCTTGACAAATATCAGAATACTCTTCAGTAGTAGTAGGGAGAGGCACCACAGCTGCATCCACAGGTGCCGGCAATAGAGACAGCGCCAGCGGCGGGCACGTCACCGCCGAAACTGACAGCGCCGATTATCGGCACCTGACCAGAGACGACAGTGGTACCAGCGACTCCCATCTCACCGGCGACCGCCACGTTACCTTCACCAGCACCACCGTAAACAGGAGCAGCAATTGCGGGGGTAGCAAATCCAGAAGCCAAACCTCTTCCGTAACCAGCCAGTACTGCGGCCAAGGTATCGGTTACGTCGAAAGAGTCGCCGCTCCCTGTGGCCTAGTTGGCACCGGTATGGCTTACGATGGACTCGCAGGCGCAGGCCTAGGCTTTGCAGGAAATGCATTGTCTTACGGCGGTGCTTACGATGGTGCCTATGGCATTGCCAATGCCCCCGGAATCGCTCTAGCTAGTGGCGGTGCTCTGCCCATCTCCAGCGCCTCCCCCATCGCTCCCACCGGTATCTCTGTAGCGTCTGAGAATGCCATCGAAGGAATCCTTGCCGTGACTGGAGATCTGCCGTTTTTAAGCGCTGTAGCCTGGGAGGGTGCTCTACCCACCGCTGGGGCAGGAACTGTCGCCTACAGTGCCGGTAATGGCAACATCGGCATCGTGAGCGAGGGTATCGCAGCTGGCGCGGGTGTGGCTGAGGAACTTGCTTATGGCTCCGGTTTGGCTGCCGCTAGCGGGTTTGGAGGTTATGCTGCTCCTGCTTTCAATGCGGCACGTAATTTTGGAGGTTGTGCCGCTCCTGCTTTCGGTGCCGTTCGCGGCAATGGAGGATTCGCTGCCCCTGCTTTCGGTGGTTGCGGTTGCGGCGCTGTCTACTGAAGTGTCTCAAAATTAAACTTCAATATTTAAACTCAAATAAAATCAAATGCATACTATTTCTTTTTTTGATTTTTTTTCGAATATTTTTATACTTTAAAAGCATAGCCCTGTGGTCAAATCAAATGTAGAAAAGCAAATTTACAATCTGTTGGATACACATGAATACGACTGAGCTAAAACTGAAAATTATCCACTTTGTCCTAAATGCTGGCCAGCACTAAATGTGTATGGTAGCCCTCTGACTAACGATGCATGGAAGCCGTTAAATCTGTATACTACGTTACGATTGATGGTTAAAGAAACCTCGGAATGTCAACAATTATATTGTTTTTTTTACATAGTTTGAACCTTAATATAACGACTCTGGCGAGTCAGTTACACTGGCAACGCCTGTTTGCCCTACTTTGGCTTAAGCCTCCTCCATCTCTTTTCACTCTGTTATATTTTGTAGCTATTTTCATCTTCCTACTTTCGAATCTGTCCACCTCGATTTCTTTTCCTATTTCTTGGGTACCAGAATAGTATGATTTTGGTCAACTATTCAATGCCTCTTATTATATGGCCAGTCCATTTTCACTTTAGTTTCCTTTTTTAGGGTCCCGTAGCCAAATGGCAAAAAATGGAACCCTTATAGTTTCGTCATGTGTGTCGGTCTGTCTGTCTGTCTGTCTGTCTGTCCGTCCGTATGTCACAGCCTCTTTTTTCCGAAACTATAAGACCTATAATGTTGAAACTTGGTAAGTAGATGTATTCTGTGAACCGCATTAAGATTTTCAAAAAAAAACAATAAAGTTTGGGGGTTCCCCATACTTGGAACTAAAACTATTTTTTTTTAATAAAACCCATACGTGTTTTCGACGTGGGTGTTTGGATAGGTCTTCAAAAATGATATTGAGGTATCTTATATAATTTTTTTCTAAACTGAATAGTTTGCGCGAGAGACACTTCCAAAGTGGTAAAATGTGTATCCCCCCCCTGTAACTTCTAAAATAAGAGAAAGATGAAACTAAAAAAAATATATGATGTACATGCAAACTTCCACCGAAACTTGGTTTGAACGAGATCTACAAAGTAGTTATTTTTTAATACGTCTTAAATTGAAATTCATATCAAATACTCAGGTCTATACTAACATTTACTTATATACCTACAGGATTGTACGGAACCCTCGGTGCGCGAGTCTGACTCGCACTTGGCCGGTTTTTCATTGTTACATCTTCAATTTTCATGCGTTTTTTGATAGTTCTGCTTCTGTGTTTCCTGACTCGTACAATTTAAGGACTTTCGAGGCCAGAGTGAATAGGTTCCTTCTGGGTAAGTGTGTTGCATCTAAGGCTTCGTCTTCGTCCCTTACGGGCGGATCAGTGATCAAACGGAAACCCATTTAAGAAAAAAATAATGTTTTTTATTCTGTCAGACTTCCTAATATTCAGCCTGCTTTTTTCCATTGCTGTCTGACATGTTTCCAGTTTCCTGTATTGCGTTTTAGTGATGGCCCAAGTCTGGCAGCCGTATGTTAAGACTGGGAGTACCTATACAAGTGTTGTTTAATTTTGTGTTGACGGTCATCTTAGTTTGTATTACTTTCTTATGGAACGGGGGCTTATGCCCCCGGTAACATTTCCACGCTTTCCTGATTCTTGTATCTATTTTCTTTGACATTATGTCAGTAATTGAGATTTGTTGGCCTAGGTAGGTGTACTCTTTCACAAACTCAACTGGCTTTCCGTTTATACTGATAGTGTCTTCTGATGAGTTTGTCATGGCTTTAGTTTTGGAAGTGTTAGTCATTAGACCTATCTTGCGACTTTCTTTATCCAGGTTCCTACTACGCCTGTATCTCTTTGTGTACTGTGCGTAATAGATCGATTTTACAAACCACAATCAATTCTTAATAGACTACGACAATTTCTTCTATCTTATAAAACATGTTTTACGGTAATTTATTCCGTATGTTATCATGCCGTTGTAACTGTTAAAATTCCCCACGACAATAGAACATCTATAGAGCATGCCTATATTAGCATTAAAAGAAAACGACACAAGTGAGAGATTACGATTCATTTATTTCAGAAAATATTATTTATTATTTTCCTTGTCGAAATTCTTATATAATAATAAATTAATTTTAAGGATAAAAATAAATAAAGAGAAATAATAATAATAATTTATTGTGCTGGAAAAAGTGTTTACAAATAATGTGACACCGATTCCTAAACTGAGTCGAATACTCGTATTTTAGGATTCGGATATGATCTTATATGGAATCCGAATATTCTTCAGTAATAGTAGGGAGAGGCGCCACAGCTGCATCCACAGCTGCCGGTAATAGAGACAGCGCCAGCGGCGGGCACGTCACCGCCGAAACTGACAGCGCCCATTATCGGCACCTGACCAGAGACGACAGTGGTACCAGCGACTCCCATCTCACCGACGACCACCACGTTACCTTCACCAGCGCCGCCGTAAGCAGGAGCAGCAATTGCGGGGGCAGCAAATCCAGAAGCCAAACCTCTTCCGTAACCATAACCAGCACCAGCAAGGGCAGCGTCAGCTACAGCAGCGTTGGCGATATTGGCACTGGAGAGACCAGCTCCACATCCGTAACCAGCACCAGCTAGAGGGAATCTGCCAAAGGCATCATCAGCTAGATCGAAGCCAGCACCGGCTAGACCCGCTCCGTATCCGTAACCTCTGACATCGCCCAGGCACTGGCTGAACACATTCTGGACCAAGCAAGCTTGGATGCAGACCAACAGGATAGCGAAGGTGGACATGTTTGATTGTTTTCAACGGAATGCTGAACCCAGAATGAAGTTTGTTAAACCTTGTGACCCATTTATACTAAGAATATTGAGCGATATCAATATTATTGAGTAAACAAAAACGTGACATAGTATAATTTCAAAAGCACTCGTTATCATAATTTTGCAAGTGGAATTTCGGTTCTTTGATAAGCAAGTGCTTATAAAAATTAAGGAACGAGTTCAAAGTACCATTCTCGCTCCGTCACCAGAACAAAACCAACAATGTCTGCCTAAACTGTCCTCGTCCTCTGCGCGCAGGCCCTCCTGGTCCAGGTATAATTACAAAATTAAAATATTCATAATTAAAGTGAATAAATTGGCTTTATTAATATCAACAAGTATGAACAGATTACAATCTATATATAGAAAGTGTCCTCAAGTCTGCCGCTGCTTTCGATTAACGGCAAGTTTCCCAGAAGGCTGGTAGCGTTTCCTCGTTGGATAGCCAAGCTGATGCGTTGAAATAAATAATTTAAAACAAATATAAAATATTTTTTCCGTTTTCAGACCGCATTCAGCCAGTACTGCGGCCGTGGTCTCGGCTACGTCGAAACAGTCGCCGCCCCCTGTGGCTTAGCTGACACCGGTATGGCTTACGATGGACTCGCATACAACGGCTTCGGCGCAGGCCTCGGCTTTGCAGGAAATGCATTGGCTTACGGCGGTGCTTACGATGGTGCCTATGGCATTGCCAATGCCCCCGGAATTACTCTTGCCAGTGGCGGTGCTCTGCCTATCTCCAGCGCCTCCCCCATTGCTCCCACCGGTATCTCTGTAGCGTCTGAGAACGCCATCGAAGGTATCCTCGCCGTAACTGGAGATCTTCCGTTCCTGAGCGCTGTAGCCTGGGAGGGTGCTCTACCCACTGCTGGGGCTGGAACTGTCGCCTACAGTGCCGGTAATGGTAACATCGGCATCGTTAGCGAGGGTGTCGCAGCTGGTGTGGGTGTGGCTGAGGAACTTGCTTATGGTTCCGGTTTGGCTGCCGCTCGCGGCTTAGGAGGTTATGCTGCTCCTGCTTTCAATGCCGTACGTAGCATTGGAGGTTGTGCCGCTCCTGCTTTCGGTGCCGTTCGCGGCAATGGAGGATTCGCTGCCCCTGCTTTCGGTGGTTGCGGTTGCGGCGCTGTCTACTGAAGTGTCCTAAAATTAAACCTCAATATTTTTGACTGAAATAAAATCAAATGCATACTACCTATTTCTTTTTTTTTCTTTTTTCGAATATTTTCATACTTTCAAAGCATAGCCCTGGGAACTAATTCTCAAGCACTCGAATTCATCACTCGTTCGAAATAAAGTTCGAACTCGTACTTTATTCGAGTGAAAATCAAGTTAGGCGATGCGAACTATCATGTTGAGTTGTCAAATAGTTGAGTTGTCATTTGTAAACGTAATGAAAGATAAACCTAAGGATTTCCGTTACGCACAGTCAATACTTGTTAAATTAATTTATAATTATTGAATAAAATTGATTAATTTATGAATTCCGGCTACCTCCATATCAAGATAGGTATAAAAATTGTAAAACGTTGTTTTAGACAATCGTAATATTGAATGTAATCGTGTACGATCACAAAACGCAATTATCAAGTGAAACAAAACGCATCGTGCAATTTTTATCCATCATACTGGCAACATTAATCCCAACACCCAAATGATTTCGAAGGTTAGTTCGATTAGTGCCGAGAATACAGGAATCGAAAAATTTTATCCGCCCCTCGAAACGACGAACGGACGAAATTGCACTCGTAATGCAAGTTCGATTCGAAGGCTAGTTCGAGGGAACTTGGAGAATTGGGTCCCTGCGGTCAAATCAAGTGTAGAAAAGCAATTTTACTGACTGAGCTAAAACTCAATATTCTCCACTTTATCCTAAACGCTGGCCAGTACTAAATGGGTATGGTAGCCCTCTGACGGAAGCCGTAAAATCTGTTAGGTAGACTTTAAACTTTTGGAGGTACTAATCCATACACCGAATGTCACGATTGATGGTTAAAGAAACCTCGGAATGTCAACAATTATATAGTTTTTTTTACATAGTTTGAATCCTAATATAACGATACTGGCGAGTCAGTTACACCGACAACCTGGTCTGTTTGCCCAACTTTGGCATAGGCCTCCTTCATCTCTTTTCACTCTGTTCTATTTTGTCGTTATTTCATCTTCCCACTTTTTATCTTGTTTAGTACAAACAAGATAAATCTATGTGCACCAGTGAAGTGAAATGAATTTGATTTGTGAAGAATTATGTGTATCGTGTCTTTTCAAGTTGTCTCAAAAAGTCCGTGAAGAGTTTTAGTACAATGACCACCATTGTAGTAAATCATGACTTTTATCGACGGTGACTGACTGAGGACTATATTATTATGTGAAAGTGATTTATTGTGACTGGAAACTATCATATAACTCGACAGTGGCAGAAATAAGCCCTAATTAGGGCTTGGTTGCCAAACTTAAAAATAAGAAGTGTGAGTGTTTACCACGCAGATATTTTAGGGTTACCATATTCAAGCTAACATTTTTAAAATAATTTATTAAATCGACATACCTACTTATCAACAATTTTGTTTAAATCTCTTTTTTTATACGCTAGTAATATATAAGTCAATGCTGATAAGTCTTTCGCACGCAGAATATAATGAAAACATAAGTATCATATCTCTAAGGGGATCTAACGTTTGATAAACATTGGGAAAAGGAAAATTATTATCATATTACATATTATCTTGTGTTGCCGAAACTGCTTATTTTGAAATGAAAAGAAGTTTTGGCCAAAGTGAGGTTACCACTAGTCCACTACGCCTGTGTATCTTTGTGTTAGCATTAACATTATATTATTTTAATATTATTTAATTTCATACAATTGAATATTGATTAATTATAATTTAGTTATTAGTATTATTTATTCTAAAAATGTAAAACAGTTTATTTTGATATGGTGGATTTGAATATCGAGAGATGGCAACACCAGAAAAAGATATTGTAACAACGGCGGCCATTGGAAAAAGTATTTTAATTCATTTTGTGGTAATTACCAAGTTTGCTAACGGTGTAAATAGAGATTTAGCTTGATTAGCCAACTTTATTTTCAGTAAATAAGGTATGGTCACAGACGTATGAGTAGTAGTACTTTGTAGGTACTACTACTCATTCGTCTGTGGGTATGGTTAATATTTGTGTACTGAGCGAGATAGATCGATTCTTAATAGACTACGTCATTATCTTCTATCTTATAAAACATGTTTTCGGTTTTAAACAGTAGTAATTTATTCCGTATGTTATCATCCCGTCCAATTGTTAAAATTCCCCACGACAAGAGAGCATCTACAAAGCATGTTAATAGACCTGGATAAAGAAAGTCGCAAGATAGGTCTAACGACTAACACTTCCAAAACTAAAGCCATGGCAAACATCAGAAGACACTATCAGTATAAACGGAAAGCCAGTTGAGTTCGTGATAGAGTACACCCACCTAGGCCAATAAATCTCAATCACTTATATAATGTCAAAGGATAGGATAGGATAGACACATAATTGGACTGTTTTACAAAAAACTTAAACCGACTTCAAAGTACACTAAGAAGTAATCAAATCCTGATCTGATGAAAATGGGACCAAACGGGAAGTGTACACTTCCAGACAAAAAAAGAATTTTCCAAATCGGTTAATAGATGACGGAGTTATGAGGTAACAAACATAAAAAAAAAACCTTCCTTTTTTTGAAGTCGGTTAAAAAATCGGGAAAGCGTGGACATTTTACCAAGGAACCTATTCACTCTGGCCTTGAAAGTCTCTAAATTGTACGAGTCAGGAAACACAGACGCAGAACTATCAAAACGCATGAATATTGAAGATATAACAATGAGAACAAGGAAACTAAAGTGGAAATCGACTGGCTATTATAATAAGAGGCATTGAAAGGTTGAACAAAAACATACTATTCTGGTACCCAAGATGTTTAGGAGTTTAGGGCGATGAAAATATGAACAAACACCATTCACTCAATTAATTATTTATTGACACTGTTCACTCTACATTATATGGTATAAAGACTGAAAAACTAATTTAATTGTACGGAGCACTTGTAAATGGTTTGACAGTTGACGTTAGAGAGAGAGCAGAAAGAGACAGATATAATTTAGTATCAGATATACTAAACACAAGAAATAGGAAAAGAAATCGAGGTGGACAGTTTCGAAAGTGGGAAGATGAAATAACGACAAAATAGAACAGAGTGAAAAGAGATGAAGGAGGCCTATGCCAAAGTTGGGCAAACAGACCAGGTTGTCGGTGTAACTGACTCGCCAGTATCGTTATATTAGGATTCAAACTATGTAAAAAAAACTATATAATTGTTGACATTCCGAGGTTTCTTTAACCATCAATCGTGACATTCGGTGTATGGATTAGTACCTCCAAAAGTTTAAAGTCTACCTAACAGATTTAACGGCTTCCGTCAGAGGGCTACCATACCCATTTAGTACTGGCTTTCCGTTTATACTGATAGTGTCTTCTGATGTTTGCCATGGCTTTAGTTTTGGAAGTGTTAGTCGTTAGACCTATCTTGCGACTTTCTTTATCCAGGTCTATTAACATGCTTTGTAGATGCTCTCTTGTCGTGGGGAATTTTAACAATTGGACGGGATGATAACATATGGAATAAATTACTACTGTTTAAAACCGAAAACATGTTTTATAAGATAGAAGATAATGACGTAGTCTATTAAGAATCGATCTATCTCGCTCAGTACACAAATATTAACCATACCCACAGACGAATGAGTAGTAGTACCTACAAAGTACTACTACTCATACGTCTGTGACCATACCTTATTTACTGAAAATAAAGTTGGCTAATCAAGCTAAATCTCTATTTACACCGTTAGCAAACTTGGTAATTACCACAAAATGAATTAAAATACTTTTTCCAATGGCCGCCGTTGTTACAATATCTTTTTCTGGTGTTGCCATCTCTCGATATTCAAATCCACCATATCAAAATAAACTGTTTTACATTTTTAGAATAAATAATACTAATAACTAAATTATAATTAATCAATATTCAATTGTATGAAATTAAATAATATTAAAATAATATAATGTTAATGCTAACACAAAGATACACAGGCGTAGTGGACTAGTGGTAACCTCACTTTGGCCAAAACTTCTTTTCATTTCAAAATAAGCAGTTTCGGCAACACAAGATAATATGTAATATGATAATAATTTTCCTTTTCCCAATGTTTATCAAACGTTAGATCCCCTTAGAGATATGATACTTATGTTTTCATTATATTCTGCGTGCGAAAGACTTATCAGCATTGACTTATATATTACTAGCGTATAAAAAAAGAGATTTAAACAAAATTTTTGATAAGTAGGTATGTCGATTTAATAAATTATTTTAAAAATGTTAGCTTGAATATGGTAACCCTAAAATATCTGCGTGGTAAACACTCACACTTCTTATTTTTAAGTTTGGCAACCAAGCCCTAATTAGGGCTTATTTCTGCCACTGTCGAGTTATATGATAGTTTCCAGTCACAATAAATCACTTTCACATAATAATATAGTCCTCAGTCAGTCACCGTCGATAAAAGTCATGATTTACTACAATGGTGGTCATTGTACTAAAACTCTTCACGGACTTTTTGAGACAACTTGAAAAGACACGATACACATAATTCTTCACAAATCAAATTCATTTCACTTCACTGGTGCACATAGATTTATCTTTATTGTATAAATTACAACCGATAATATCACAATAATGTGCAATAAAACTCAAAATACACGAATTAAAGAAAATAAAACGAAAACGCAACGTCACTCTGCAAGTTCCCGCAAAAAAGTCCAAACACTCACTCAATTTGTGAGCCATTCGTTTACCATTCATTTTTTTTATGCTGATATAGGGTAGACGGACGGCATTCTTGTTCGAGACACTAAGGCATAATTGACTTGCATAACGTTAATGTTATAATAGCGGTCATATTTTGAATATGTATAATTAGTTGTTGATTTTAAATTGTATTATGTATGTGTGATTTTCAAATCTTGGAAAGAACCAATTATGTGCATTTAATAAGTAAGTAAAGTTATGTAACTGTATCACTCTCTGTGCATTTTTTTTTATTCAATCTGTTATGTATAAATGTTGATGTACCAAAGTACAAAAAAAATACTAGATGGCCCACGCTTTTACGAAATAATTAATAAAATGTAACTATCTACTTTATTCTAAATAACATAATTATACGATTACCTACAAAATATGTATATGTGTAAAAGAATTTACATTTAAATATAATTTAGTTTTAATTTTGGTTCTGGAATACATAAGTACTTTCATCCCGGAAATGCGGACGAAAAAATACAGAATAATAAAAGAAAAAGACAAGAAGTTTGAGAATGCGATTCATTTATTTCGGAAAATATTATTTATTATTTTCCTTGAAGAAATATCAGAATATTCTTCAGTAGTAGTAGGGAGTGGCGCCACAGCTGCATCCACAGCTGCCGGTTATAGAGACAGCGCCAGCGGCGGGCACGTCACCGCCGAAACTGACAGCGCCCATTATCGGCACCTGACCAGAGACGACAGTGGTACCAGCGACTCCCATGTCACCGACGACCACCACGTTACCTTCACCAGCGCCGCCATAAGCAGGAGCAGCAATTGCGGGGGCAGCAAATCCAGAAGCCAAACCCCTTCCGTAACCATAACCTGCACCAGCAAGGGCAGCGTCAGCTAGAGCAGCGTTGGCGATATTGGCACCGGAGACTCCAGCTCCGTATCCGCAACCAAGACCATTCACAGCGTTAGGAATACCACCAAAAGCGACGTCAGTGAAACCGAGACCCGGCGCTCCATATCCGTAACCTCTGACATCACCAAGGCACAGGCTGAACACATTCTGGACCAAGCAAGCTTGGATGCAGACCAACAGGATAGCGAAGGTGGACATGTTTTATTGTTTTCAACGGAATGCTGAACCCAGAATGAAGTTTGGAAAACCTTGTGACCTATTTATACATAGAACATTGAGCGATAACAATATTATTGGGTAAACAAAAACGTGACATTGTATAATTTCAAAAGCACTCGTTATCATAATTTTGCAAGTGGTATTTCAGTTTTTTGATAAGCATGTGCTTATATAAATTAAAGAACGAGTTCAAAGTACCATTCTTGCTCCGTCACCAGAACAAAACCTACAATGTCTGCCAAAGCTGTCCTCGTCCTCTGCGCTCAGGTCCTGCTGGTCCAGGTATAATTACAAAATTAAAATATTCATAATTTAAATAAATATTTAAAATAATAATAATATAATATATTTTTTTCATTTTCAGACCGCATTCAGCCAGTACTGCGGCCGTAATCTCGGCTACATCGAAAGAGTCGCCGCCCCCTGCGGCTTAGCTGGCACCGGTATGGCTTACGATGGACTCGCATACAACGGCTTCGGCGCAGGCCTCGGCTTTGCAGGAAATGCATTGGCTTACGGCGGTGCTTACGATGGTGCCTATGGCATTGCCAATGCCCCCGGAATCGCTCTTGCCAGTGGCGGTGCTCTGCCTATCTCCAGCGCCTCCCCCATTGCTCCCACCGGTATCTCTGTAGCGTCTGAGAACGCCATCGAAGGTATCCTCGCCGTAACTGGAGATCTTCCGTTCCTGAGCGCTGTAGCCTGGGAGGGTGCTCTACCCACTGCTGGGGCTGGAACTGTCGCCTACAGTGCCGGTAATGGCAACATCGGCATCGTGAGCGAGGGTGTCGCAGCTGGTGTGGGTGTGGCTGAGGAACTTGCTTATGGCTCCGGTTTGGCTGCCGCTCGCGGCTTAGGAGGTTATGCTGCTCCTGCTTTCAATGCCGTACGTAGCATTGGAGGTTGTGCCGCTCCTGCTTTCGGTGCCGTTCGTGGCAATGGAGGATTCGCTGCCCCTGCTTTCGGTGGTTGCGGTTGCGGCGCTGTCTACTGAAGTGTCTAAAAATTAAACCTCAATATTTTTGACTGAAATAAAATCAAATGCATCTATTTCTTTTTTTTTCTTTTTTCGAATATTTTCATACTTTCAAAGCATAGCCCTGGGAGCTAATTCTCAAGCACTCGAAGCGAAGCGCTCGTGGTGTAGCATGATTAGCCGTTCTTAATCGATCGGAAAAGTTAAACTACGTCTGTCGTGGTCGGTACCTGGATGGGTGACCGCCTAGTGGTATTTCAAACCGAGCGTTTCCGTGCTTCGGAAGGCACGTAAAGTCGTTGGTCCCGGTTATCACTTAATGAGGAGGCACACTGACAATTTATCCCGCTAGGTGTCGTATAGTCGCTGGTGCCGTCTATCTGTCAAACACCATACATTTTTTACGTATTCGTTATCAAATAAGTTATTCAATAATTATAATGCCTTTCTGTAGTGAATGTTAATGCAATAATAAAGGTTTACACCAATTGAAAAGAAAAAAGCCGTGGATTATTAAAAAAAATGGACACCAAGCTCATAGGAAGATTATGCAGTTATCACTTCAAACCTAACGATTTTATTATAAAAGCCGGTTACTGGTTGGTTTAATTAATTGAAATTCATGAAAATCCATCAATTCAATATCAATGACAGTTACCAGTGAGGGTGGCGCCATCTGAGATTAGCTTTGCCTGTCCCTCCCCATTGTGATAGTCGTTAAGCTAGTTGGATGCCTCCTAGGCGGCTTGAAAAAAAAATTCCAACAGTAGGTTGACCACTAGCCTACCTCCACCAATCCGTAGTGGGCATGCGTGGTGGAGTATCGCCCAGTCCCTTTCACCCATATTTGTGAAAGGAGGCCTGTGCTCAGCAGTGGGACATTATAGGCTGATGATGATGAATGCTAACACAAAGATACACACAAAAGCATAGTGGACTAGTGGTAACCTCACTTTGGCCAAAACTTCTTTTCATTTCATAAGCAGTTTCGGCAACAAGATGTAATATGATAATAATTTTCCTTTTCCCAATGTTTATCAAACGTTAATCGATTAATTTCGTCCCCTTTGAGATATGATACTTATGTTTTCATTATATTCTGCGTGCGAAATACTTATCAGCATTGACTTATATATTACTAGCGTATAAAAAAAGAGATTTAAACAAAATTGTTGATAAGTAGGTATGTCGATTTAATAAATTATTTTTAAAATGTTAGCTTGAATATGGTAACCCTAAAATATCTGCGTGGTAAACACTCACACTTCTTATTTTTAAGTTTGGCAACCAAGCACAAATTAGGGCTTATTTCTGCCACTGTCGAGTTATATGATAGTTTCCAGTCACAATAAATCACTTTCACATAATAATATAGTCCTCAGTCAGTCACCATCGATAAAAGTCATGTTTTACTACAATGGTGGTCATTGTACTAAAACTCTTATCGGACTTTTTGAGACAACTTGAAAAGACACGATACACATAATTCTTTTCATTTCACTTCACTGGTGCACATAGATTTATCTTTATTGGATAAAATACCACCGATAATATCACAATAATATGCAATAAAACTCAAAATACACGAATTAAAGAAAATAAAACGAAAACGCAACGTCTCTCTGCAAGTTCCCGCCAAAAAGTCCAAACACTCACTCAATAATTATGTGAGCCATTCGTTTACCATTCATTTTTTTATGCTGATATAGGGTAGACGGACGGCATTCTTGTTCGAGACACTAAGGCATAATTGACTTGCATAACGTTAATGTTATAATAGCGGTCATATTTTGAATATGTATAATTAGTTGTTGATTTTAAATTGTATTATGTACTATGTGTGATTTTCTAATCTTGGAAAGAAACAATTATGTGCATTTAATCATAAGTATCTGGTTTTCCATTGCAAGTTCCTACATTATGAGCTGGTGGCTCACACTAATAAGTTTAGTATGTTTTATTTATCACTGTAAGTTAAGTTATGTAACTGTATCACTCTCTGTGGTTATGTCTTAAACAATATTTTTTTTTTTTTTTTTATTCAATCTTCTATGTATAACTTTTGATTTACCAAAATAAATAATAATAAGAAAGAAAATACTAGATGGCCCACCCTTTACGAAAGAATTAATAAAATGTAACTATCTATCTACTTTATTCTAAATAACATAATTATACGATTACTTACAAAATACGTTTATGTGTAAAAGAATTTACATTTAATTAAATATAATTTAGTTTTAATTTAGGTTCTGGCATACATAAGTACCTTCATCCCGGAAATGCGGACGAAAAAATACAGAATAATAAAAGAAAAAGACAAGAAGTTTGAGAATGCGATTCATTTATTTCGGAAAATATTATTTATTATTTTCCTTGAAGAAATATCAGAATATTCTTCAGTAGTAGTAGGGAGAGGCGCCACAGCTGCATCCACAGCTGCCGGCAATAGAGACAGCGCCAGCGGCGGGCACGTCACCGCCGAAACTGACAGCGCCCATTATCGGCACCTGACCAGAGACGACAGTGGTACCAGCGACTCCCATGTCACCGACGACCACCACGTTACCTTCACCAGCGCCGCCATAAGCAGGAGCAGCAATTGCGGGGGCAGCAAATCCAGAAGCCAAACCCCTTCCGTAACCATAACCAGCACCAGCAAGGGCAGCGTCAGCTAGAGCAGCGTTGGCGATATTGGCACCGGAGACTCCAGCTCCGTATCCGCAACCAAGACCATTCACAGCGTTAGGAATACCACCAAAAGCGACGTCAGTGAAACCGAGACCCGGCGCTCCATATCCGTAACCTCTGACATCACCAAGGCACAGGCTGAACACATTCTGGACCAAGCAAGCTTGGATGCAGACCAACAGGATAGCGAAGGTGGACATGTTTTATTGTTTTCAACGGAATGCTGAACCCAGAATGAAGTTTGGAAAACCTTGTGACCTATTTATACATAGAACATTGAGCGATAACAATATTATTGGGTAAACAAAAACGTGACATTGTATAATTTCAAAAGCACTCGTTATCATAATTTTACAAGTGGTATTTCAGTTTTTTGATAAGCATGTGCTTATAAAAATTAAAGAACGAGTTCAAAGTACCATTCTTGCTCCGTCACCAGAACAAAACCTACAATGTCTGCCAAAGCTGTCCTCGTCCTCTGCGCTCAGGTCCTGCTGGTCCAGGTATAATTACAAAATTAAAATATTCATAATTTAAATAAATATTTAAAATAATAATAATATAATATATTTTTTACTTTTTCAGACCGCATTCAGCCAGTACTGCGGCCGTAATCTCGGCTACATCGAAAGAGTCGCCGCCCCCTGCGGCTTAGCTGGCACCGGTATGGCTTACGATGGACTCTCATACAACGGCTTCGGCGCAGGCCTCGGCTTTGCAGGAAATGCATTGGCTTACGGCAGTGCTTACGATGGTGCATATGGCATTGCCAATGCCCCCGGAATCGCCCCTGCCAGTGGCGGTGCTCTGCCCATCTCCAGCGCCTCCCCCATCGCTCCCACCGGTATCTCTGTAGCGTCTGAGAACGCCATCGAAGGTATTCTCGCCGTTACTGGAGATCTTCCGTTCCTGAGCGCTGTAGCATGGGAGGGTGCTCTACCCACAGCTGGGGCTGGAACTGTCGCCTACAGTGCCGGTAATGGCAACATCGGCATCGTGAGCGAGGGTATCGCAGCTGGCGCGGTTGTGGCTGAGGAACTTGCTTATGGCTCCGGTTTGGCTACCGCTAGCGGGTTTGGAGGTTATGCTACTCCTGCTTTCAATGCTGCACGTAATTTTGGAGGTTGTGCCGCTCCTGATTTCGGTGCCGTTCGCGGCAATGGAGGATTTGCTGCCCCTGCTTTCGGTGGTTGCGGTTGCGGCTCTGTCTACTGAAGTGTCTCGAAATTAAACATCAATATTTTTAACTGAAATAAAATCAAATGCATACTATTTCTTTTTTTGTTTTTTTTTTTTTGAATATTTTTATACTTTCAAAGCAAATGTGGAAAAGCAAATTTACAATCTGTTGGATACACATTAATACGACTGAGCTAAAACTGAAAATTCTCCACATTATCCTAAACGCTGGCCAGCACTAAATGGGTATGGTAGCTCTGAGTAACGATGCATGGAAGCTAAATCTGTATACTAGGTAGACTTAAAACTTTCGGAGGTACTATTCCAAACACCGAACGTCACGATTGATGGTTAAAGAAACCTCGGAATGTCAATCTTAATTAATATAACGACTCTGGCGAGTCAGTTACACCGACAAACTGGTCTGTTTGCCCAACTTTGGCATAGGCCTCCTCCATCTCTTTTCACTCTGTTCTATTTTGTCGTTATTTCATCTTCCCACTTTCGAAACTGTCCACCTCGATTTCTTTTCCTGTTTCTTGGGTACCAGAATAGTATGTTTTTCTTCAACTTTTCCATGCCTCTTATTATATGCCAGTCCATTTACACTTTAGTTTCTTTGTTCTCATTGCTACATCTTCAATTTTCATGCGTTTTTTAGGGATTCGTAATGTTTGTCTGTCTGTCCGTCCGTATGTCACAGCCACTTTTTTCCGAAACTGAAAGAACTATACTGTTGAAACTTGGTAAGTAGATGTATTCTGTGAACCGCATTAAGATTTTCACACAAAAATAGAAAAAAAGATTGAGATTTGCTGGCCTAGGTGGGTGTACTCTTTCACAAACTCAACTGGCTTTCCGGTTATACTGATAGTGTCTTCTGATGAATTTGTCATGGCTTTAGTTTTGGATTTTTTTTTTAGATTGTGGAATGAGCTCCCCGCCATGATTTTCCCAATGAACAGCATGGGGTTCTTTAAAAAGGGTGTGTAGAAATGTCTGCAGGGTCGGCAACGCGCGAGTAACACCCCTGGTGTTGCCAGCGTCCATAGGCTGCGGTAAACGCTTACCATCAGGCGGGCCGTATGCTTGTTTGCTACCTAAGTAGTATAAAAAAAAAGTGTTAGTCGTTCGACCTATCTTGCGACTTTCTTTGTCCACGTCTAATAGTATGCTTTGTAGATGTAGCTCTTGTCGTGTGGAATTTTAACAGTTACAACGGGATGATAACATACGGAATTAGTTACTACTGTATAAAACCGTAAAACATGTTTTATAAGATAGAAGATATTAACGTAGTATATTAAGAATCGATTGTGGGTTGTCCGCATAACATCGATCTATCACGCACAGTACACAAAGAGACACAGGCGTAGTGGCCCTGGGAACCTCACTTCGGCCAACTTATTTTCATTTCAAAATAAGCAGTTTCGGCAACACAACATTTAATTTTATAATAATTTTTAAAATTTCCCAATGTTCATTAAACGTTAATAGATTAATTTCGTCACGCAGAGATTTGATACTTATGTTTTCATAATATTCAGCGTGCGAAAGATTTATCAACATTGACTTATATTATATTACTAGCATATAAAAAAAAAAGATTTATAAAAAAAATTATAAGAGTATGTCGATTTAATAAATTATTTTTATAATGTTAGCTTGAATATGGTAAGCCTAAAATATCTGCAAACACTCACTCAATAGGTATGTGAGAGTGAGCCATTCGTTCACCATTTTTTTTATGCCGATATAGGGTAGACGGACGGCATTCTTGTTCGAGACACTAATATAAGGCATAATTGACTTGTATAACTTTAATGTTATAATAGCGGTTATATTTTGAATATATTTTATAAGTACTTGTTGATTTTAAATTGTATTATGAACTTATGTGTGATTTTAAATTTTGGAAAGAATCAATTATATGCATTTAATCATAGGTATCTGGTTTTCCATTGCAAATTCCTACATTCTGAGCTGGTGGCTCACACTAATAAGTTTAGTATTTTTTATTTATTACTGTAAGTCAAGTTATGTAACTGTATCACTCTCATCAATAATAGCATGTGGTGTATACCTATTATTGGTATATTAAGCAATATTTTTTTAATGTATGTTTTTATTCAATCTGTAATCACATTCACGGTTCATTTTCACACGATTAATTTTAATTTTAAGTTGTATTTTACTAAGTGTATACATATTTATGTCCTTGACTGTACCTACTTTATTCTAAATAACATCATTATACGATTACATACAAAATATGTTTATGTAAGAGAATTTTCATTCAATTAAATATAATTTAGTTTTAATTTAGGTTCTGGATTACATAAGTCCTTTCATCCCGGAAATGCGGACAAAAAAAACAGAATAATAATAGAAAAAGACACAAGTGAGAGAAAGCGATTCATTTATTTCAGAAAATATTATTTATTATTTTTCTTGACGAAATATCAGAATACTCTTCAGTAGTAGTAGGGAGAGGCGCCACAGCTGCATCCACAGCTGCCGGTAATAGAGACAGCGCCAGCGGCGGGCACATCACCGCCGAAACTGACAGCGCCCATTATCGGCACCTGACCAGAGACGAGAGTGGTACCAGCGACTCCCATCTCACCGACGACCACCACGTTACCTTCACCAGCGCCGCCGTAAGCAGGAGCAGCAATTGCGGGGGCAGCAAATCCAGAAGCCAAACCTCTTCCGTAACCATAACCAGAACCAGCAAGGGCAGCGTCAGCTACAGCAGCGTTGGCGATATTGGCACTGGAGAGACCAGCTCCACATCCGTAACCAGCGCCAGCGAGAGGGAATCTGCCAAAGACATCGTCAGCTAGACCGAAGCCAGCACCGGCTAGACCCGCCCCGTATCCGTAACCTCTGACATCGCCGAGGCACTGGCTGAACACATTCTGGACCAAGCAAGCTTGGATGCAGACCAACACGATAGCGAAGGTGGACATGTTTGATTGTTTTCAACGAAATGCTGAACCCAGAATGAAGTTTGTCAAACCTTGTGACCCATTTATACTAAGAATATTGAGCGATATCAATATTATTGAGTAAACACAAACGTGACATACTATAATTTCAAAAGCACTCGCTATCATAATTTAGCAAGTGGAATTTCAGTTTTTTGATAAGCAAGTGCTTATAAAAATGAAGGAACGAGTTCAAAGTACCATTCTTGCTCCGTCACCAGAACAAAACCAACAATGTCTGCCAAAGCTGTCCTCGTCCTCTGCGCTCAGGCCCTCCTGGTCCAGGTATAATTACAAAATTAAAATATGCATAATTAAAATTAATAAATTCGCTTTATTATTAACAACAACTATGTAAAAATTACAATCTATGTAAAAAAAAAAACCTCAAGTCTGCCGCTGCTTCCGATTAACGGCAAGTTTCCCAGAAGGCTGGTAGCGTTTCCTCTTTGGATAGCTAAGCTGATGCGTTGAAATAAATAATTTAAATAAATATAAAATATAACATATTTTTTACGTTTTCAGACCGCATTCAGCCAGTACTGCGGCCGTAGTCTCGGCTACATCGAAAGAGTCGCCGCCCCCTGTGGCTTAGCTGGCACCGGTATGGCTTACGATGGACTCGCATACAACGGTCTCGCAGGCGCAGGCCTCGGCTTTGCAGGAAATGCATTGGCTTACGATGGTGCCTATGGCATTGCAAATGCCCCCGGAATCGCTCTAGCCAGTGGCGGTGCTCTGCCCATCTCCAGCGCCTCCCCCATCGCTCCCACCGGTATCTCTGTAGCGTCTGAGAACGCCATCGAAGGAATCCTTGCCGTGACTGGAGATCTTCCGTTCCTGAGCGCTGTAGCCTGGGAGGGTGCTCTACCCACAGCTGGGGCTGGAACTGTCGCCTACAGTGCCGGTAATGGCAACATCGGCATCGTGAGCGAGGGTATCGCAGCTGGCGCGGGTGTGGCTGAGGAACTTGCTTATGGCTCCGGTTTGGCTGCCGCTAGCGGGTTTGGAGGTTATGCTGCTCCTGCTTTCAATGCTGCACGTAATTTTGGAGGTTGTGCCGCTCCTGCTTTCGGTGCCGTTCGCGGCAATGGAGGATTCGCTGCCCCTGCTTTCGGTGGTTGCGGTTGCGGCTCTGTCTACTGAAGAGTCTCAAAATTAAACATCAATATTTTTAACTGAAATAAAATCAAATGCATACTATTTCTTTTTTTGATTTTTTTTTGAATATTTTTATACTTTCAAAGCAAATGTAGAAAAGCAAATTTACAATCTGTTGGACACACATGAATACGACTGAGCTAAAACTGAAAATTCTCCACAATGTCCTAAACGCTGGCCAGCACTAAATGGGTATGGTAGCTCTGAGTAACGATGCATGGAAGCTAAATCTGTATACTAGGTAGACTTAAAACTTTCGGAGGTACTATTCCAAACACCGAACGTCACGATTGATGGTTAAAGAAACCTCGGAATGTCAATCTTAATTAATATAACGACTCTGGCGAGTCAGTTACACTGACAAACTGGTCTGTTTGCCCAACTTTGGCATAGGCCTCCTCCATCTCTTTTCACTCTGTTCTATTTTGTCGTTATTTCATCTTCCCACTTTCGAAACTGTCCACCTCGATTTCTTTTCCTGTTTCTTGGGTACCAGAATAGTATGTTTTTCTTCAACTTTTCCATGCCTCTTATTATATGCCAGTCCATTTACACTTTAGTTTCTTTGTTCTCATTGCTACATCTTCAATTTTCATGCGTTTTTTAGGGATTCGTAATGTTTGTCTGTCTGTCCGTCCGTATGTCACAGCCACTTTTTTCCGAAACTGAAAGAACTATACTGTTGAAACTTGGTAAGTAGATGTATTCTGTGAACCGCATTAAGATTTTCACACAAAAATAGAAAAAAAGATTGAGATTTGCTGGCCTAGGTGGGTGTACTCTTTCACAAACTCAACTGGCTTTCCGGTTATATTGATAGTGTCTTCTGATGATCATGTCATGGCTTTAGTTTTGGTTTTTTTTTTAGATTGTGGAATGAGCTCCCCGCCATGATTTTCCCAATGTACAGCATGGGGTTCTTTAAAAAGGGTGTGTAGAAATTTCTGCAGGGTCGGCAACGCGCGAGTAACACCCCTGGTGCTGCAAGCGTCCATAGGCTGCGGTAAACGCTTACCATCAGGCGGGCCGTATGCTTGTTTGCTACCTAAGTAGTATACAAAAAAAGTGTTAGTCTTTCGACCTATCTTGCGACTTTCTTTGTCCAAGTCTAATAGTATGCTTTGTAGATGTAGCTTTTGTCGTGGGGAATTTTAACAGTTACAACGGGATGATAAAATACGGAATAAGTTACTACTGTATAAAACCGTACAACATGTTTTATAAGATAGAAGATATTAACGTAGTATATTAAGAATCGATTGTGGGTTGTCCGCATAACGTCGATCTATCACGCACAGTACACAAAGAGACACAGGCGTAGTGGCCCTGGGAACCTCACTTCGGCTAACTTATTTTCATTTCAAAATAAGCAGTTTCGGCAACACAACATTTAATTTTATAATAATTTTTAAAATTTCCCAATGTTCATTAAACGTTAATAGATTAATTTCGTCACGCAGAGATTATGATACTTATGTTTTCATAATATTCTGCGTGCGAAAGACTTATCAACATTGACTTATATTAAGTATATTACTAGCAAATAAAAAAAAAATATAAAAAAAAATTATAAGAGTATGTCGATTTAATAAATTATTTTTATAATGTTAGCTTGAATATGGTAAGCCTAAAATATCTGCAAACACTCAGTCAATATGTGAGCCATTCGTTCACCATTTTTTTTATGCCGATATAGGGTAGACGGACGGCATTCTTGTTCGAGACAGTAATACAAGACATAATTGACTTGTATAACTTTGTCACGCTCGTAGGCTTTGGCTATCAGCTAACTATCAGCCTACGACCGGAGCATTCAAAATAGTAGATGTTGAAGAAAATGAAACTTATAGACTGTCTTCCATATAGTTTATTGAGTAAAATAAAGAACTGTAACAATGAAAATATGATATAAAACACTTGTAAGAAAGAATAAACAAATATTTTGATATGAGAACTGAGACAACAATTTGGGATGCAAGGAAGTGGTGATATGAAACGAAGGAACTTACCCCAGCTGGGTTCTAGTAGTATGTTAATTATTTATACTATAAGTGCACTGGATATTGTCACATTGTACACACGGCTATATATCAAGTATTGTACACATTGGTAACTTATTTCACTTTATGCAATAAATATATTCTGATTTGTTTTATTTCACTTGTAAAGACATGACCGCACAATTTAAGTTTTGTCTCAGAACTGATCGAATAGACTGAATGTCTGATGGACATTCTTCATATGAGATTTCAAAAATTTGAAAATTAGAATTCGAAAATTGATCATATGAAAATTTAAAAATTAGAATAAAGATTTGTGACCAGAAGCAATAATAGAAATAGGAGAGGTCGCATCGTTACAATACCCGGGGCACCGTGGTAAAAAAAATCTTGAAGAGATTTTTTTTATGTATCTTCTAAATAAAATAATGTTTGGTATAATTTAGTGAAGGTAAAACCCTTGATAACGATGTGACTAAAAAAACAATTGAAAGTATTAATAAAAGAAGGCAATTGTTTAAATCAAATCTATCTCCGAGTAGACAAAGTATTTGAAAATGTTTAACTAATTGATGCAAAAGTAAAAATTTGATTGGTAAATGTAAAATAATTTCAAATTAATAAATCAAAAGTTGAAGATGTTGGAAGACAATATTTTTAAAGTAAAATGTTAGTAAAATGGTTATGTGAGTAATTAATTTAGAGATGGAATGTTATTTATAATGTTTATATACATATAGTTAGTTTCGCCATTCATAAAGATTCAAAATTCCTCACTCATACATCATATCACTTTAGCAGTCTTAATTCCATATTTGTGGAGTTAAGACGCTGCACAAAAAGAGACGCTTTATATTCATTAGAAAGCTGCTCAAGAAATCTAACTATAAATTGGTATAAGCTTATTTAGGCAGTTACCATCTGCTGCATTAAGGTTATATGATGGATGATAATGATAATCTATACACAAGTGCACACTGCACAAAATAATGTACTGTTAAAGTACTAGGTAATTGTGTTTAGCACAATAAATAAGGTAGATAGTAGTAATTACTATTAGGTAATTACTAAATAAGTAATAATTAATGTAGCATTTTAATGCTAATAAAATAACCATAGGCTTATTTAAAGTGTTGGTACCGCACTATTCAGAGATTTGAAGTTTTATGTGTAAAATACTGGACATGGAATGGGGCTTATTTAAAGAGTATTCCTACCGCTCTATACTGAAAGATAATTGCATGTAAGTAGAAGTTAATAACCTCTCTAAGAGGTAAATAATAATGAATATACAATAAGATTACGTGAAACGTTATGATGAAGTTCCAAAATAAGATGTGGTGAAAAGAATAAAATATTTTAAATTAATTTAATTTTCATATTTAAGTTAAGGTATTAAATAAGTAATATCATGATTTAAAGTTAGTTATATTAACATTAAAATAGTTAAGAATTGAATTTTCAATGAAAGTTTCAAATTGATAATCAAATGTATTTACAGTTATAATATTAAAATAGTAAAGAAATTAAGTTGTCTAATAGGAATTCTAATAATCAGTGACCGACATAATGGGTTTTTTGAATTTTGAGAATTATGTTGTCTAATAGGAATTCTAATAATCAGTGACCGTCATAATGGGTTTTTTGAATTTTGAGAAAAAAAAAAAGGATAATAATATCTATAATACACATTATTTCTTAGGTACTGGCTTAATATCCTTGATATGCCATCTACCTAAGGATTTATTAGAAGTGTCTGATAAATCATAGATCAAAGGTGAAATTTTATTAGTAATTATGCTTTTAGTAAATTTGGGGGCTAGTTTTGCAGAAAAATATTTGTCTGCAGAACTTAATGGGTAATTTCTTTTCCAAACAACATCTCCTATATTAAACTCGAGATGTTGATGGTGTTTATTATAATATTGAGCACAAGTTTGGTGCGCTTTATATAAACGTGATTGAACTTCTGAGAAAATTGTATGTAACTGTCCAATATTCTCAGCATATTCATCTCTAGGGGCAAAAATTAGTTCTTCGATTAAGTCTTTACTTTTATAAGTAGAGCCGCATGATACTAGTTCCCGTCCAAAAACTAAAAATGATAGGGTAAATTTAGTCGTTTCATTAACTGAAGAATTTATAGCAAACTGTATTTTGTTTAAAAGTAAGTCCCAAGTACGATGATCATTGTCAACGAACGATGCAATGGCTGTAATAATTGTTTTGTTATATCGTTCTACTGTATTAACTTGAGGGCAATGAATCGGAGTATAATGAATTTTAGGTATTTTGTAAAATTCAAATAATGATTGTAATTCATGACTTATCATTTGAGGACCATTATCTAATATTATAATCTCTGGGATTCCGTAAGTCATGAAGACTAAGTTTTCAAGAATATGTGCTATTATTTTTGCAGTAGCACGCTTAATAGGAAATAAAAGACAATATTTAGAAAAACAGCAAGTTACAACAAGTATAAATCTATTGAGTTTGTGGCTAATTGGTAGTGGGCCAATTAGATCAATAGATAAGCATTGAAAACATCTTGAACATTGTTTTGGTTTGCCCATAAGGCCTAATTTTTGTTGATTTTGGTGTTTGTAGGCTTGACAAGTTTCACATTTTGCAATGAAAATGGCTACATCTTTGTACATGCCTGGCCAAAAATAATTATTTTTCAAACGGTGATACGTTTTAAAGGTGCCAAAGTGAGCTGTTATAGGAGTGAAATGATTATCATGGATAATAGATTCTCTTAGTTCTTGTGGAACTACGAGTTTCCAAGTATATTCTGAATTATAATTAGTATTAGAACGGGCTAATTTATAAAGATTATTATTTTTTATAATATAATCTGGGGTGGAGGTGGGATTTGTGGAACATTTTGAATATATGGAAATATACCAGCTATCAGCTGTATTAGAAGAATTAACATTAATTAGATTTATTGGTTTAATACGTGATAAAGTATCGGGAACTACGTGATCTTTACCTCGTTTATGTTTTATCTCGAAATTAAACATTGACAACCGTATGCTCCATCGCGCTAGTCTACCGGTTGGATTGTCAAGTCGTAAAAAC
Source organism: Achlya flavicornis (assembly GCA_947623365.1). Taxonomy (NCBI): domain Eukaryota; kingdom Metazoa; phylum Arthropoda; class Insecta; order Lepidoptera; family Drepanidae; genus Achlya; species Achlya flavicornis. Next base: position 2,621,947 of record OX392495.1, on the reverse strand, counting down.
CATTGAAGAGCTGAATGATCAGTGAAAATAGTGAATTTTTTACCGTTATCTAAATAACAGCGCCAGTATTCTAGGGCTGTTATTACACTTAAGAGTTCACGTTCTGTGATAGAATAATTTCTTTGGGGACTAGTGAGAGATTTGCTCATATAAGCAATTGGTTTTTCTACACCATTAAATTCTTGTGTGAGCATTGCTCCTATGCCATAAGAACTAGCGTCACAATGAACATTAAACTGATTATTGAAATCGGGACATGATAATGTTTCTGTGGTAGTAAGGGCTTTTTTAATTTTATTGAAAGCTTCATTGGTTTCTGACGTCCATTTGAATGGAGGAGCTTTCTTGCTCGTTGAAGTAAGTACTGTTAATGGTGCTGCTAAGGTACTTAAGTTTGGTATAAAACGTCTATACCAACTTGCTGTTCCTAAAAATTTTTTCACTTCTTTTGCCGTTTTTGGTGCCTGAATGTCTAATATGGCTTTAACCTTATCTGGGTCTGTGTGTAAACCTTTTTCGTCTATTATATAGCCTAAATATTTTAATTCTTTCCTGAAAAATGCACATTTTGGAAAATTTACTGTTATATTTGCTTCTGACAGCTTTTTGAGTACTTTGTTTAATAAAATAACATGTTTTTCGTAGGTGGAAGTTGCGATGACTATATCATCTAAGTAACAGAAGATCGAGTTATCAAACTCGTCAGAAAGCAATAAATCTATGAAACGTTGTTGGGTAGCTGGTGCATTAGTTAGCCCAAATGGCATAACTTTGAAATGGTAATTTCCGCGACCTGGGACATGGAATGACGTTTTTGGTCTATCTTCCTTACGTAATGGGATCTCCCAGAAGGCTTTTGCAATGTCAATGGATGATAGATAATTTGAATTCCCAAGATTATCTATAATATCGGATATAAGTGGAAGTTTGTATGCATCTTTATACGTAATGCTATTTAATTTACGGCTATCTATACAAAAACGCCAAGTACCGTCTTTTTTAGGGGTAATTAAAACTGGGTTAAGCCATGGGCTCTCACTTGGTTCAATTACATCGAGCTTTAACATGTTATCTACTTCTTTACGAAGTGCTTCTTGTTTTAATGGAGATAAACGATAACATCGTTGACGAATGGGAGGGTGGTCTCCAGTATCTATATGATGTTCTGTTAAATGAGTACGTCCTAAAGGTAAAACTTCTGTTGATATGTTTTTAAATTTCTGAATTATCATATCAGTGGTAATACGTTGAGATTCTGAAAGATTATCGTAAGTATGTAAACGTACGTCAGTAGTATTAATTATGAATGTAGGTTTGTTTGTAAGTTTGTATAATTTAATATGGGATAGAATATCTGGGGCTAAATTAAAAGATTTCCAAAAATCAATTCCTAAAATAAATTCTTCAGTAATAGATGGGATTACATGTGCTGTAATTAATGATGATTTATTATTAAAAGTTATTGGCAATTCGATTGTACCAACAGATTGTATAGATTGTCCGTTAGCAACCGTACCTTGAATTAAATTATCATAATGTAAAAAAAATCCTCGTTTTAATAACGATTTATGAGAATTATTACCTAAAATTGTTATAGCACTACCACTGTCAAGTAATCCATTAAAAGTTAAATTATTAACATTTACTTCGATGTAGGGGCGCTCTGAATCAGATTTATTTTGAAATAGGAACGTAGAAATTTTATAAGTATTAAAAAATATTTTGATAGTATTCAGCCAATTATTCCACTCAAATTGATTGAACCTATTTGTTGTATCAGAATGGTTTAAAAAAATTCTACGTTCCTGATTAATTAGTTTTTTGGACGTATATTATGACAGACTGGACAGTTGGTAAAAATTACATCTTTCTTTCCACATTTAAAACAAACTTTGTTGGTATTGGTACATTCAGCCAAGGTATGATTGGTTGTACGGCAACGTGGACAGGTAAATATTTGTTTAGAAGTTATGGAATTTATGGGATTATAAGATGTGAAGTTATTATTAGTAAAAGGAAATTGAGGAATTTGTGGAGCATGGGTATAGTTTGAGGTATTAGGTAATTCTGAATTATTATTTTGTAAACAACCTTCTATCCATTTACAAGTTTCAAATAATGTGTTTACGGAAATAATATCATTTGGAGAAATTTTATGTGAGTAAACTGGTAATAAATTTCTTCGTAGGATTGAAATTTTTTGATTATCTGATAAAGGTGTATGAAGTTTTGCAAATAGTGATTCCATAGATGAAAAGAAAATGATTACACGTTCATTTTGATGTTGTTTACGTGAATCTATTATTTTATTTAATTTATAATCGTGATCGACTATTTCGAAATCTTTTAAAAATATCGATTTGAAAGTGGACCAATCTTTAATATCTTTTTTGGATCTGAACCAATCTAAAGCTGGTCCTGTTAAAATATCATAGATGTGATTGAATAATGAACCGTCATTAATATTTCTTGCAATAGCAAATTCTTCAACTTTTTGCAAAAAATCATTTGGGCAGCCAACACCTTTATATGTAAAGCGCTTAATTTCTTTATGGTATTTGGTATTAGGTAAAGAAGATAAATTTTGAAGGAAAGTTTCTAATGTCAAGTCTGTAGTTGGTAATTGTCTATTATTTGAGCTTGTTGATGGTATTTGAGGATTTTCTATATTTTGGAAATCTATTTCTAGTCGATTTAATTCATTGATCTGTGAATTAAATGTAGTTAAATTTTCTAGCGAAGTTTCAGTGGTGATATCAAGTAGATTTAGCCTGTTCTTAACATGAGTTAAGTAGGGTTGGATTTTTTCTTTACGTACTGGGTATGTTAAAATTGCTGATGAAATTAAAAGTATGCATTTTTTTATATCTAAAAGATCTTGTTCTAATTCATAGGGACTTGAAATTAAGCAAGGAAATGATGATGGATTTATGAGAGAACTCTCAAGTCTATTTCTTAGTTCTTCAGCTGATTGTGAAGTTTGGAAAGAAATATTCCTAAGTTTTAACTCATAAATTATTTCTGGTTTATTTAAGTAATTGATATCCATGATATCTTGATAGAGTTAAGTAGGTAATAAGTTAAGGTAAGTTATATAATAAATAATAAATATATATTGTATATGAAGTGTAATATTTATATTGGTTGCTATTGCTATAATTCATATAGTCGGTCTCGAAGACCTATGAAAATATATGCAATAGCCTAACTAAGTGTTGTAGTGGCCTTTGCTGTACTGATAATTACAAGGATAACATTTGTTACCAACCAGGCACAGCACCGACCGTGTTAATGTCTGTAAGTGTGAGTAATATATAAATAAATAAATTGGTTAATTGATTTTAACTATTCAATAAAAAATATTCAAAAAAACTTACGTAGTCTATTTACATACTACATCTATGTCAGAGCAGAGATAGATTTGTCACAGAAATTGGATTGTCATAGCAACTGTTGTTTGTTATGACAACCATAAATAAATAAAAATGTCAAACCTAAAACTGTGGAATAAATGATTAGACAGGTAAAATTATTAATAATTATGTACAGAATTTTATAAAAAAGTGAAAAATTATTTCTTTCTGGATCTTGACGTTGGTGTGTCTTCTTTTACGATAGAACAGGATTCAAATAGGTAGTTCGGGCGCCAGATGTCACGCACGTAGGCTTTGGCTATCAGCTAACTATCAGCCTACGACCGGAGCATTCAAAATAGTAGATGTTGAAGAAAATGAAACTTATAGACTGTCTTCCATATAGTTTATTGAGTAAAATAAAGAACTGTAACAATGAAAATATGATATAAAACACTTGTAAGAAAGAATAAACAAATATTTTGATATGAGAACTGAGACAACAATTTGGGATGCAAGGAAGTGGTGATATGAAACGAAGGAACTTACCCCAGCTGGGTTCTAGTAGTATGTTAATTATTTATACTATAAGTGCACTGGATATTGTCACATTGTACACACGGCTATATATCAAGTATTGTACACATTGGTAACTTATTTCACTTTATGCAATAAATATATTCTGATTTGTTTTATTTCACTTGTAAAGACATGACCGCACAATTTAAGTTTTGTCTCAGAACTGATCGAATAGACTGAATGTCTGATGGACATTCTTCATATGAGATTTCAAAAATTTGAAAATTAGAATTCGAAAATTGATCATATGAAAATTTAAAAATTAGAATAAAGATTTGTGACCAGAAGCAATAATAGAAATAGGAGAGGTCGCATCGTTACAACTTTAATGTTATAATAGCGGTTATATTTTGAATATATTTTATAAGTACTTGTTGATTTTAAATTGTATTATGTACTTATGTGTGATTTAAAATTTTGGAAAGAAACAATTATATGCATTTAATCATAAGTATCTGGTTTTCCATAGCAAATTCCAACATTCTGAGCTGGTGGCTCACACTAATAAGTTTAGTATCTTTTATTTGTTACTATGTAAGTAAAGTTATGTAACTGTATCACTCTCATCAATGATAGCATGTGGTGTTCTAAATAACACAATAATACGATTACATACAAAATATGTTTACATGTAAGAGAATTTTCATTCAATTAAATATATTTTTGTTTTAATTTAGGTTCTGGATTACATAAGTCCTTTCATAAATGCGGAAATGCGGACAAAAAAAAACAGAATAATAATAGAAAAAGACACAAGTGAGAGAAAGCGATTAATTTATTTCAGAAAATATTATTTATTATTTTTCTTGACGAAATATCAGAATACTCTTCAGTAGTAGTAGGGAGAGGCGCCACAGCTGCATCCACAGCTGCCGGTAATAGAGACAGCGCCAGCGGCGGGCACGTCACCGCCGAAACTGACAGCACCCATTATCGGCACCTGACCAGAGACGAGAGTGGTACCAGCGACTCCCATCTCACCGACGACCACCACGTTACCTTCACCAGCCCCGCCGTAAGCAGGAGCAGCAATTGCGGGGGCAGCAAATCCAGAAGCCAAACCTCTTCCGTAACCATAACCAGCACCAGCAAGGGCAGCGTCAGCTACAGCAGCGTTGGCGATATTGGCACTGGAGAGACCAGCTCCACATCCGTAACCAGCGCCAGCGAGAGGGAATCTGCCAAAGGCATCGTCAGCTAGACCGAAGCCAGCACCGGCTAGACCCGCCCCGTATCCGTAACCTCTGACATCGCCGAGGCACTGGCTGAACACATTCTGGACCAAGCAAGCTTGGACGCAGACCAACACGATAGCGAAGGTGGACATGTTTGATTGTTTTCAACGGAACGCTGACCCCAGAATGAATTTTGTCAAACCTTGTGACCCATTTATACTAAGAATATTGAGCGATATCAATATTATTGAGTAAACACAAACGTGACATAGTATAATTTCAAAAGCACTCGTTATCATAATTTAGCAAGTGGAATTTCAGTTTTTTGATAAGCAAGTGCTTATAAAAATGAAGGAACGAGTTCAAAGTACCATTCTCACTCCGTCACTAGAACAAAACCAACAATGTCTGCCAAAGCTGTCCTCGTCCTCTGCGCTCAGGCCCTCCTGGTCCAGGTATAATTACAAAATTAAAATATGCATAATTAAAATTAATATATTAGCTTTATTAATAACAACAACTACGTAAAAATTAAAATCTATGTATAAAAAAAATCCCCAAGTCGGCCTCTGCTTCCCATTAACGGCAAGTTTCCCAGAAGGCTGGTAGCGTTTCCTCTTTGGATAGCTAAGCTGATGCGTTGAAATAAATAATTTAAATAAATATAAAATATAACATATTTTTTACGTTTTCAGACCGCATTCAGCCAGTACTGCGGCCGTAGTCTCGGCTACGTCGAAAGAGTCGCCGCCCCCTGTGGCTTAGCTGGCACCGGTATGGCTTACGATGGACTCGCATACAACGGTCTCGCAGGCGCAGGCCTCGGCTTTGCAGGAAATGCATTGGCTTACGATGGTGCCTATGGCATTGCCAATGCCCCCGGAATCGCTCTAGCCAGTGGCGGTGCTCTGCCCATCTCCAGCGCCTCCACCATCGCTCCCACCGGTATCTCTGTAGCGTCTGAGAACGCCATCGAAGGAATCCTTGCCGTGACTGGAGATCTTCCGTTCCTGAGCGCTGTAGCCTGGGAGGGTGCTCTACCCACAGCTGGGGCTGGAACTGTCGCCTACAGTGCCGGTAATGGCAACATCGGCATCGTGAGCGAGGGTATCGCAGCTGGCGCGGGTGTGGCTGAGGAACTTGCTTATGGCTCCGGTTTGGCTGCCGCTAGCGGGTTTGGAGGTTATGCTGCTCCTGCTTTCAATGCTGCACGTAATTTTGGAGGTTGTACCGCTCCTGCTTTCGGTGCCGTTCGCGGCAATGGAGGATTCGCTGCCCCTGCTTTCGGTGGTTGCGGTTGCGGCTCTGTCTACTGAAGTGTCTCAAAATTAAACATCAATATTTTTAACTGAAATAAAATCAAATGCATATTATTTCTTTTTTTGATTTTTTTTCGAATATTTTTATACTTTCAAAGCAAATGTAGAAAAGCAAATTTACAATCTGTTGGATACACATGAATACGACTGAGCTAAAACTGAAAATTCTCCACATTGTCCTAAACGCTGGCCAGCACTAAATGGGTATGGTAGCTCTGAGTAACGATGCATGGAAGCTAAATCTGTATACTAGGTAGACTTAAAACTTTCGGAGGTACTATTCCAAACACCGAACGTCACGATTGATGGTTAAAGAAACCTCGGAATGTCAATCTTAATATAACGACTCTGGCCAGTCAGTTACACCGACAAACTGATCTGTTTGCCCAACTTTGGCATAGGCCTCCTCCATCTCTTTTCACTCTGTTCTATTTTGTCGTTATTTCATCTTCCCACTTTCGAAACTGTCCACCTCGATTTCTTTTCCTGTTTCTTGGGTACCAGAATAGTATGTTTTTCTTCAACTTTTCCATGCCTCTTATTATATGCCAGTCCATTTACACTTTAGTTTCTTTGTTCTCATTGCTACATCTTCAATTTTCATGCGTTTTTTAGGGATTCGTAATGTTTGTCTGTCTGTCCGTCCGTATGTCACAGCCACTTTTTTCCGAAACTGTAAGAACTATACTGTTGAAACTTGGTAAGTAGATGTATTCTGTGAACCGCATTAAGATTTTCACACAAAAATAGAAAAAAAGATTGAGATTTGTTGGCCTAGGTGGGTGTACTCTTTCACAAACTCAACTGGCTTTCCGGTTATATTGATAGTGTCTTCTGATGATCATGTCATGGCTTTAGTTTTGGTTTTTTTCTAGATTGTGGAATGAGCTCCCCGCCATGATTTTCCCAATGTACAGCATGGGGTTCTTTAAAAAGGGTGTGTAGAAATTTCTGCAGGGTCGGCAACGCGCGAGTAACACCCCTGGTGTTGCAAGCGTCCATAGGCTGCGGTAAACGCTTACCATCAGGCGGGCCATATGCTTGTTTGCTACCTAAGTAGTATAAAAAAAAAGTGTTAGTCTTTGGACCTATCTTGCGACTTTCTTTGTCGAGGTCTAATAGTATGCTTTGTAAATGTAGCTCTTCTCGTGGGGAATTTTAACAGTTACAACGGGATGATAACATACGGAATAAGTTACTACTGTAAAAAACCGTACAACATGTTTTATAAGATAGAAGAAATTAACGTAGTATATTAAGAATCGATTGTGGGTTGTCCGCATAACATCGATCTATCACGCACAGTACACAAAGAGACACAGGCGTAGTGGCCCTGGGAACCTCGCTTCGGCCAACTTATTTTCATTTCAAAATAAGCAGTTTCGGCAACACAACATTTAATTTTATAATAATTTTTAAAATTTCCCAATGTTCATTAATCGATTAATTTTGTCACGCAGAGATTATGATACTTATGTTTTCATAATATTCTGCGTGCGAAAGACTTATCAACATTGACTTATATTAAGTATATTACTAGCAAATAAAAAAAAAGATGTATACAAAAAATTGATAAGAGTATGTCGATTTAATAAATTATTTTTATAATGTTAGCTTGAATATGATATAAGCCTAAAATATTTGCAAACACTCACTCAATATGTGAGCCATTCGTTCACCATTTTTTTTATGCCGATATAGGGTAGACGGACGGCATTCTTGTTCGAGACAGTAATACAAGGCATAATTGACTTGTATAACTTTAATGTTATAATAGCGGTTATATTTTGAATATATTTTATAAGTACTTGTTGATTTTAAATTGTATTATGAACTTATGTGTGATTTTAAATTTTGGAAAGAATCAATTATATGCATTTAATCATAGGTATCTGGTTTTCCATTGCAAATTCCTACATTCTGAGCTGGTGGCTCACACTAATAAGTTTAGTATTTTTTATTTATAACTGTAAGTCAAGTTATGTAACTGTATCACTCTCATCAATAATAGCATGTGGTGTATACCTATTATTGGTATATTAAGCAATATTTTTTTAATGTATGTTTTTATTCAATCTGTAATCACATTCACGGTTCATTTTCACACGATTAATTTTAATTTTAAGTTGTATTTTACTAAGTGTATACATATTTATGTCCTTGACATTGTCATTCAATTAAATATAATTTAGTTTTAATTTAGGTTCTGGATTACATAAGTCCTTTCATCCCGGAAATGCGGACAAAAAAAACAGAATAATAATAGAAAAAGACACAAGTGAGAGAAAGCGATTCATTTATTTCAGAAAATATTATTTATTATTTTTCTTGACGAAATATCAGAATACTCTTCAGTAGTAGTAGGGAGAGGCGCCACAGCTGCATCCACAGCTGCCGGTAATAGAGACAGCGCCAGCGGCGGGCACATCACCGCCGAAACTGACAGCGCCCATTATCGGCACCTGACCAGAGACGAGAGTGGTACCAGCGACTCCCATCTCACCGACGACCACCACGTTACCTTCACCAGCGCCGCCGTAAGCAGGAGCAGCAATTGCGGGGGCAGCAAATCCAGAAGCCAAACCTCTTCCGTAACCATAACCAGCACCAGCAAGGGCAGCGTCAGCTACAGCAGCGTTGGCGATATTGGCACTGGAGAGACCAGCTCCACATCCGTAACCGGCGCCAGCGAGAGGGAATCTGCCAAAGGCATCATCAGCTAGACCGAAACCAGCACCGGCTAGACCCGCCCCGTATCCGTAACCTCTGACATCACCGAGGCACTCGCTGAACACATTCTGGACCAAGCAAGCTTGGATGCAGACCAACACGATAGCGAAGGTGGACATGTTTGATTGTTTTCAACGAAATGCTGAACCCAGAATGAAGTTTGTCAAACCTTGTGACCCATTTATACTAAGAATATTGAGCGATAGCAATATTATTGAGTAAACACAAACGTGACATAGTATAATTTCAAAAGCACTCGTTATCATAATATAGCAAGTGGAATTTCAGTTTTTTGATAAGCAAGTACTTATAAAAATGAAGGAACGAGTTCAAAGTACCATTCTCGCTCCGTCACCAGAACAAAACCAACAATGTCTGCTAAAGCTGTCCTCGTCCTCTGCGCTCAGGCCCTCCTGGTCCAGGTATAATAACAAAATTAAAATATTCATAATTTAAATGAATACCTAAATTGGCTTTATTAATAACAACAACTATGTACAAATTACAATCTATATATAGAAAAATTCCTCAAGTCTGCCGCTGCTTCCGATTATCTATATATAGAAAAATTCCTCAAGTCTGCCGCTGCTTCCGATTAACGGCAAGTTTCCCAGAAGGCTGGTAGCGTTTCCTCTTTGGATAGCCAAGCTGATGCGTTGAAATAAATAATTTAAAACAAATATAACATATTTTTTACGTTTTCAGACCGCATTCAGCCAGTACTGCGGCCGTAGTCTCGGCTACGTCGAAAGAGTCGCCGCCCCCTGTGGCTTAGCTGGCACCGGTATGGCTTACGATGGACTCGCATACAACGGTCTCGCAGGCGCAGGCCTCGGCTTTGCAGGAAATGCATTGGCTTACGATGGTGCCTATGGCATTGCCAATGCCCCCGGAATCGCTTCTGCCAGTGGCGGTGCTCTGGCCATCTCCAGCGCCTCCCCCATTGCTCCCACCGGTATCTCTGTAGCGTCTGAGAACGCCATCGAAGGAATCCTTGCCGTGACTGGAGATCTGCCGTTTTTAAGCGCTGTAGCCTGGGAAGGTGCTCTGCCCACCGCTGGGGCTGGAACTGTAGCCTATAGTGCCGGTAATGGCAACATCGGCATCGTGAGCGAGGGTGTCGCAGCTGGCGCGGCTGTGGCTGAGGAACTTGCTTATGGCTCCGGTTTGGCTACCGCTCGTGGCTTTGGAAGTTATGCTGCTCCTACTTTTAATGCCGGACGAAGCATTGGAGGGTGTGCCGCTCCTGCTTTCGGTGCCGTACGTGGCATTGGAGGAATCGCTGCCCCTGCTTTCGGTGGTTGCGGTTGCGGTGCAGTCTACTGAAGTGTTTCACAATTAAACCCCACAATTTTTTAATTGAGCTTAAATAAAATCAAATGCATACCTATAATTTCTTTGCTTATTTTTTTTCGAATAATGTATTCATATTCATATTCATTTACTTTCGACTCATGGCCCTATGATCAAAGCAAGTGTAGAAAAGCAAAACAACCATGGCAAAAATCTATTGGATATACACGAATACGACTAACCTAAAACTGATAATAGGAATTATCATTTTGTCTTAAACGTTCGCTAGAACTAAATGAGTGTGTTGGCCATAATCTGGCTGAGGATGTATGGAAGCCACTAAAGCTATATAATAGCTAGAAACCTACTCGTTTTGGCGGTACTATACCCCGAACGTCATGATTGATTATTATGTCAACAATTATAAAATTGATATTTTTTTTAGATTAAATATTTATTTGTTTTTTTTTATATGTAGCAATATCCATCATGTTCTGTTGCGTATTTAAATCATCGTCTTATTATACTTCTGATTTTTTTATATACATGAAGAAACCTGCATGCTCGAGGAGTCAAATTCAGCGGTAGCGAATGTTCACGAGACACAACAGGGTCCTCGTCCTTCCAAATGAAATATTACTTATTCACATGGCCTGCACGATGCGGGAGGTTGCCTTTGGTGAAAACAGGCGATAGTAAACGCAGCAAAATAGTTTAGTCTTATTATTTAGGAATATCTTGCACATTGAGGAACAATCCATTTAGAGTAATAATTCTGAGTACCTAATCCAATTCCACAACTAGTCGGACCAACCACTGCATCGTGTGTTCTTGACACTTGAGTTAGCCAATGCGCATTTGTGAATTTGTTGAAGGACACTCTATAGGAAAATCTATGAACCCCAGCCTACTGGCGATATGTGGTTGGTCCCGCTGTCCCGCATCGCTGTGGGAAAAAAAATATTAAGCATCAAAGCCGCTGTTGACGGATGCTGTTCCGATGTCAAGAATATATTATTAAAGCTAGCGTACCGAAAGGCTGTGTGCTATTAATTACCAACACTGTTCATCCTGCATATCAATTATGTCTCCCAATGTTTCACCCGCACTCAGGGATAAAAAGCAACTTTTTGACCCACCTTTCTTCCATACCACTGCTCGCCGTCGATGTGGAATTTATCTACACATCTTCGGACCGTCTCGATCGTCCAACCAAAGATTTAGTCGGATGTTCCTATGCGGTCCATTAGGATGTGGAATGAGCTCCGTATATCGGTTTTCCCTCAGGCTACTATATGGGATTCTCGAAATAGGCGTTAAAAGTTTTTGAGAGAGGTAGAGCATAGCGTTTATTCGCTCAAAGAGCAGCTCGAATGGGGAAGTACCTCCACCTTACAGAATACCGCAGCCAAATAACTTTATGATGTGTAAAGTTGTGTTCCTGAGCGTGAGTAAGGTCGCCAGAGCTCATAGGGGAGGGGGGAAAGGTCGGTAACGCGTGAGCGATGCTTCTTGTGTTGAAAGCGTCCATATGGCTGCGGTAACCGCTTACCATCAGGTGGACCGTATGCTTGTTTACCGATTAAGTTGTATAAAAAATTAAATAAAAAAAGAGCTCTTTAAGTGCAGCAATACTTTGGCAATCCCCCGGGTATATATTCCATTTTATTAGGCCATAACTACTTTCCCATAGCGATTCAAGACTTATCGCCATAGTAAAAGTTGTAGAATATAAAAAACCTTTCTAATGACATATCGCGTAACGTTATTGCTAATATAGACTAAATTAAATAATAATTTGTACGAGATTGACATATGGATACGCTATAGGACCTAGCGTATCCTTATGTCAATCTCATACATTTAGAAACGTTTCTATGTTTCAAACCTAAACCTTCAAATACACATGGGGAAAAATGTTGCAACGTGTTGCGCCGTGTTGCGGAACATATCTCTCAGCATCTACGTGAATGTGGAGACAAAATGTGGTGGAACATTTTGCAGACCACACTAATAGGGAATGCAAACCGGTTTCACCGAAAACCGAAAAACCGGTTATTCGGTCCGGTTTTGAAGGTGAAGAAAAACCGGTTTTTAATAACACCAAAACCGGTTTTTCGATTTTTTTCGATTATTTTTCTATATGTGGCAACACTAAAAAAGGAAGACTCGCCGCCATTTTGTAAACAAATTGCAGTACAGTGAGTATTTTTGTGGTGTACTGACGTGTTATGTGTATAAAATAAGGAAAAAGTTGAGTTTCAAGGAGAGTTGTGAGGTAAGAAAACAACTTATAATAATTGAAGTAATTATTGTTTTTCATAAATTTTAAACGTGCGATTGGTGTTAATTTTTTTCAGTATTGCTAAGCTTCCGCTGTCCGTCGGTCCGTCTATCTGACAGTGAGCTCTATGTATCTCATGAACTGTAATAGGTAGACAGTTGAAATTTTCAAAGAATGTGTATTTCTATAGCCACTATAACAACAAATAATTAATTAAAATAATGCTAAAGGGGGCATACAAGAAGTCTTTACGGAACCCTTCGCGCGCGAGTCTGGCTCGCACTTGACCAGGCTTTTTAATAACTGCTACATATTAAATTTAAAAGAAAGTTTTTATTCTATTACAGAAATCGGAAAACAATCGAATGTATAATGGAGGAATTTAAAGAAAATCAACCAAAATGCCAACAAAAATCAAGTGTATGGAGTCAGTTTTTAAAATCAACTAAAAATAATTCTGCGAAATGTAAACAATGTAATAAAATTTTGATGTGTTCTGGCGGTTCAACATCTACCCTTAGAAACCATTTGAATAAAGTTCATTTGATTTCCCTCACAGTTAGTAATGAAACAAACTCTTCTCCTACGCAACCTGAACAAATGGAGCAATGCACCGATGGTAATATTAATCTACCATCAACCTCTAATAAGCCGCAGAAGCGGAAGATATCCGAATACCTTACAAGAGAAGACTCCATGGAGTTGACTAAATCTAGAATGGTGACACTTGATGGTCTAGCATTTAGAGTGTTTGCCAATTCAGCAGATATCATTCGATTATTTAAAAATAATGGGTACACATTACCAAAGTCGGCAAACACAATAAAAAATATCGTGATTAAGGAAAGTGAAAATGCGAAACTAAAAATTGTGACTAACCTATCCTTATTAAAAAAAAAGGAGCAAAATTTTCCGTGTCCGCTGATGAGTGGACATCCACTAGAAATCGGCGTTATATTAATATTAATATACATTCCCCGCTGCTCGATTCTGCAAAAAAGTTCGTCAATTTGGGGTTAGCTAGGTTGGAGGGTTCCGCAACAGCTTTAAAATGTGCGCATATATTAGAAGAACGCTTAAAAAATTTCAACTTACACCTACAAGACATAACAGGTCTCACTACCGATGGAGCCAGTGTGATGATTAAAATGGGAAGAGCTTTACCTGTTTATCACCAATTATGTTACGCTCACGCTATACAACTAGCTATATTATCTATCTATTATAGATCACGCTACTGGGCAGCATACTGAGCAGTCGTGTTATTGAAATTTATATAAATATCCAAACCAATACATACAAATTTAGTGCTTTTATAGAACTTACTAAGAAGCAAACTCGCGTGAACTACTATTTGTTGTTTGCAACGTTACATTTCAAGAAATTCGAAGCAGTGACTAGGTAACCGCTCTTCACTACCTCGGGTAAAAGAGACGGGCTCATCATTTTTCGTCCTACTCACCGAACACCAACTACAGCAGCGTCACACGTGAGTAGCAGTAACACAGATTAACTATGAGTGTAGTACGCTCTCCAACTGGAAGTGGCATAAGCGCTGGGCGTAGCGAATCTCAACTAAATTTAGTGAGCGGTGATCCACTGCCAGAGTTTCTCGATAGTTCCAAGGTGACTGCCCGTTTTAAGCGCAAACAAACTGATGATCAAAGTCAAATCAAGCAAGATCTAAGTGAAATACGAAAACAGATGTCAGAAATGATGGTAATGCTTACTAATTTAACCACTAACCAAAAAGAATTTATTGAGTCAATATCGGGAGATATTACCGAGATTAAGGAACAAATAGTTGATATTAAAACTACCAACACAAATCTTACTGTGGAACAAAACGCGATGAAATTAGATATACTAAATATCCTCAATAATAATAAGTCCACACAGCAAAAGATTGAAACATTGGGATCTGAGATTGAGGTGCTCAAAGTTAGTTCATCGGCTCCTTCGACTTCTTTTACTCCTACTGAGACACCCGAAACCATCATGTCAGAGATCAATGAACGTGAAAAAAGAAGCAAAAACGTAATTCTTGTTGGTGTTCCTGAAGCGGTTCCAGAAAACAGAGATGAACAGATGGCTCTGGATAAGGTTGAAGTAACCAAAGCTTTTAAAACAATCTATGTTGATTGCCCGGAGCCTGAAAAAATATTTCGTCTTGGAAAATATATTCCCAATAAAAACCGTCCAATCAAAATATGCTTCAAATCACCTGAAACTGCAAAAACCATATTACGCAACAAAAATAAACTGAAATACGACAATATTAAGATATACTCTGACCAAACGCCTCAACAACTACTTTATTTAAATAATCTAAAGGAAGAACTAAAGAATAGAATGGATAGTGGAGACCAAAACCTTATAATAAAATATGTCAAGGGCGTACCTAAAATCATCAAAACACTACCAAAAAACTAAATAAAACAGGAGCAATTATAAACCAAAACGTTTTAAAAAGTGAGAGTATATCTTATCAGTTGGTAGACAAATATGGCGAAATCTCCACTAGTAAGAAATCTTTAAAAATTTTATATGCCAATGTGCGCAGTATAATTAAACCTGGCAAGCTTGATGAGTTGAAGTGTATACTTCAATCATTTTCGAATCCTCTCGACATTATAATACTCACTGAAACATGGATAAAATCTGATGAGGAAGCCAAAAGAGTTGAGATTCCAGGGTATTGTCACTACTATAACATCAGATGTAACAAAAGAGGCGGTGGAGTATCAATCTATGTACAAAACAACTTGACACATACTTTAGATGAAGAACATTGCATTCATGATAATCACTTCTTGTGGGTTTATATTGAACAATATTCGTTGAACATTGGTGTTATATACAGGAAGCCAGAACTCACAAATGTTGCAAACTTTCTAGATACTTACTCTCAACAATTACTCAAAAGAAAAAGAGCAGTGACATTTGGTGACTTCAACATTAACTTATTAAGCCCGGAACGTATACCTTCTATGTACAAAGAATTATTGCAAGAGAATGGTTACAAAATTTTAAATAAAATTGATGAAGATTACTGCACCCGAGAAACAAATACAGCCAAAACTATTATAGACCATATATCCTCAAACCTGAAAGATAATTATTTTCATTTTGCCATTATTGAATCTCAAATTTCAGATCACAAACAAATATATTTTGAGGTACAAAAGTATCAACAAAAACCCTTGAAAAGAACTACATATGACGCTATTGACTATAACAAACTATTTAAAACCTTAGATGAGAGCAATATAAGAAATGAAGAGAACGTGTTTCGAATATTAGAAGAAAAAATAATAACCAGTATCAATAAATGCAAAATAACTAAAACAAAAATTTTAAATCCACCACGGCAAGATTGGATAACCAAGACTATAATAAATGAAATAAATACGAGAAATATTCTTTGGAATCAACACAAAAAAAACCCAAGTGATAAGATAACAGAAGAAAATTTTAAGAAGAAAAGAAATGAAGTGTCTGAAAATATCCAATTAATGAAAACTAAGTATTATTTGAAGGCATTCAGCAATTGCAAGAAGCAGCCAACTAAAATGTGGAGTCTAATAAATAGTATCTCAAGTAATAAAATAAAACAAACACCCACACCGAGCAAAATTAAGATTCAAACAAGATTTACATCTGATAAAAATGAAATATGTGAATGTTTTAATTCTTACTTTTCTAGTGTTGGTTCGACCTTAGCTGATCAAATACCTAAAAAGTATCATAAAAACCTAACGTATACTTCAGCATCATGCGTTGCTGGAACATCACTTACCAAACTAACACCAGCCACCACAGATGAAATTGCTAACATAATTACAGATTTAAAATGTAATACTAGTTCAGGATTAGATGGCATTAATACTAAATCTATAAAATGTATTAAAAATTTGATAATAAATGAACTTACCAGCTGCATAAATAGGTGCATAGTTGAAGGAAGTTTTCCCGATAGTCTTAAAATTGCCAAAGTAACTCCAATATACAAATCTGGAACCAAATCTGACCCTGGTAACTATCGCCCTATTTCAGTTCTTCCCATATTTTCAAAAATCTTTGAAAGAGTACTTTATTCTCGACTTGAAAAATTTCTAGTCTCAAAAAACTTTATATATGAAAAACAATATGGTTTTAGACCAAAATCTAACACTCTTTCGGCAACTATAGATCTCGTCACGAAAATAAAACTGAATATTGATAAGAAGCAAATAGTACTAGGTGTATTCATTGATCTAAAAAAAGCTTTCGATACAGTCAGTCATAGTTTGTTGCTAAAAAAGCTATTCGACATTGGTATCACTGGAGTTGCACATGACATCTTAAAATCTTACTTGTCTAATCGCTCCCAAGTTGTTAAAATAGGTCAGGAGCAGAGTGGTCCTGAAATGATAACATACGGTGTACCCCAGGGATCAATCCTAGGACCACTACTGTTCCTGATTTACATAAATAATATCCATAAAATTGGTTTAAAGGGTGATATAACATTATATGCTGATGATACCAGTTTATTCTATTATGGTGACTCAATCAATGCTATCATAACCGAAGCACAAAATGATTTAAATCTGTTGAACGTATGGCTTCAGTGCAACCTTTTAACGATTAATATTTCTAAAACAAATTATATATTATTCACTTCAAAAAATAAGAAAATACCGAATTATTCACCTCTAACAATTAATCACCAGACTATCAATAAAGTAGATCACGAAAGATATCTTGGACTAATTTTAGACCGCTACATGACATGGAAGCCTCATCTTCACAAAATTAAAACAAAACTAGCCACTCTCATGGGTACCTTACGAGGCATTACTCGATGTCTCCCACGCCAAGTACGCTACACTATATACAATACTCTCATAAAACCACACATTGATTATTTGATAGAAGTATGGGGTACAGCTGCAAAAACAAATTTAGACACAATTCAAATAGCTCAAAATAAATTAATAAAAATATTATTTAACTATGACTTTCTCACACCTACAAACAAAGTATACTCAGATCATTGAATTATTACGCTTAGAAGCGAAGTATCGAAAAAAAATCCTCGCGACACGTAAGCCACTTGACAACCAATGTATGCGTGAGTACCATATAATTACACTCGCTGACACGCACACAAGCGCACGAGTAATGTTGCAAGCTAAACGAAATTTTTCGGTAAAATTAACCTTCCGATTTTGCCTACTAGTGAAATTGGAAGTAAGTATTCATAAAAATAATTAAATAGTTTAAAAAGTTCTGCGTCTTAGATAATTTATCATAGACACAGGCCTGTTATTTATTTATTACTAGTTGTTTCATAGTACTTATTTCGGGTATTTTAACATAATAAACCAAGACAATGTGCAGTGCTATGAACGATCGTACAATTTGTAGCTTTCCTTGGTAATGATAGGTTTCATATATGATAAGTTGCATAGAAAAAGAAGATTAAGTAGTAAGTATCTAGGTATTTAATTTTCATTTACAAAATTGAAATTTTAAAAGCCTGTAAGTTGAATTTATTTCCTGAACAACTGCCGCTCAGACCATATTTTCCTAGCTATATTCTCTTTTTTCTACTAGTCTGATTCGAAATTATTTCACTAATATGAAGCTACATTATCCCAAGAACGCGGGTGAAACTGCGGGGGACAGCTAGTCGGTTATAATAGCTGTAAGTAAAAGAAACAACTTATCGGACTTAACTACTTTATTAATAACAAAATCAGTATCAATTACGTAAAACAACGCAAATTCGCACAAAAAACAGCTGGCAACACCTTGCTCGAAATCTGAGTGAAGTATTTTTATTTTTGAATTTTGTTATTTTAGATGAATTACACTATAAAATTAGTGGCTTGCCTGTGGAATGTTACATAAGAATTCTTATCTTTCTTCCCTGGTGAATTATGACACAATTTTACTGCACAAACCGTCATATTTATTATTTTTCTCAGAGCTGCACTCACTAAAACGTCACTCAGTACACTGACAGCGCGGCGGTCATTTGGAGCCATTATGGCTCCAATTGATTGGATTATTTTTCGCGCGTGTACTTTGTTTCTATGTGTAATAATTCAATGACTCAGATACTGGAATAATGAATATTTCACAGAGCTATTTATATCATAATTGTATATTAGTTCGGAAAATATTGAATAAAGACATACACATACAAATAAGCTTCACGAAAAAACATCAAATGTACAAAAATCGGTTAAGAAATGCAAATGATATAAACTACATACCCCACGAACAAATTACGGCAAAAAAAGTATTATGTACGAGGGAGCACAAATATATAACAAACTTCCAAAAGATATCAAAGAAGCCAAATCAATGACAACTTACAAACGACTACTTAAATACCATATCCTAAACAAAACAAACACATTACAATGATACGACGATACATGCCACTTCCAGTAACGACTTGCTGTATCTCATAATAAAAAACAAATGGTCGAACGAACTCTTGAGGTAATCTTTTGCCGAATACCCACCTTGGTTTTGTATAAATTTTAATGATAGTCATGTATGCTTTGCCCAACATTATCTACATTTTATTATTACTGTAATTTCTCATTTAAGTGAAGTTAATTCTTTTGGGAAATAAAGTTATCTCAAACCTTATATTAGACGTTCTTTACAAAAAAAACGAACTGAATATCGATATAGGTATGAGTGACAGCGAATCTGGCTCTGATGATGAGGATGATTCCGATGGAATTACCTTGATAACATTTGAAAGCGGTTATCAAAAGAAGCCTACAATACTATCAACGAACTACAAGTATATAATTGATAAAGTGAGAAAAACAGTTAAGATCTTCAGAAAATCACCCACAAAGAACGACGAAATCTTACAGAAATATGTTCTAGAAGAGTTTGGCAAACATCTTTCTCTTGAACTAGATTGCAAGACCCGATGGAGTTCCTTGTGTAACATGTTGCAGAAATTTATTAAGTTGTATGGGTGCGTCCAAAAGTCATTGTTAGATTTAAAATCTAGTATTCTATTCATAGATGAAGAAATTTCGTCTCTAAAGGACATATGTGAAGTTTTAGATGTACTCAAATGCGTCGTAGAAGTGTTATGTCAAGAAGATGCTACTCTTCTTACAGCAGACGTAGCATTAAAGCACATGTTCAAGAAACTGACAAATTTTCATGGTGATTTCAGTAATGTACTGCGCAGCTCTCTGCAAAAGAGAATCGGTGGCAGATATCTTACTGTCCAAGGTGTTCTTAAATATTTGGACAACGCGAACATTTTTTTTGAGGAAGAGTTTGTAGATTCAATTTTTCAAAAACCATCGCCCGAATCAATAAGAACTGTTATTATGTCCCTAGTTACCGGTAATAATAGTGGTACAACTTGCAGTAGAGATATATGCGAACCTGAACCATCGACATCAGAAAGACCAGCACAAACGTTTGCTAGTTTCAAAGAAGAGTTGCTGCATGTGTTAAAACCAGCCACTAATACAACTAAATCTTCCACGTCATCAGCCGTAGAATCACGATTAGACACATGCCTGCCAGAGCCTGAGATGCTTATATGTGAAATGGCTTTATATGAAAATGGTGGATATCGTGGGAAATTTTTAACACAGGCTTATAACAGTCTACTAACTATTAAACCAACCAGTGTAGAATCAGAGAGAGCTTTTTCAACAGCGGGCTACTTTTGTAATAAATTGAGATCAAGGCTCAATGATTCTACACTGGATGCTTTAATGATATTGAGGTCATACTTTAAGATTAATAATTAGATTGTATTTTTTTAATGTAAATAAGTTGATTGTTTTAATATTATATAGCTTTTTGAGACTGATTTATTATTTAATGTTTAAAGATTTATTGATGTTCTTTTATAAAAATAAATATTTTTAATTGTAATTAGGATCTAATCAATATCAATACGGTAATTGATAAGATCGTACAAGTTGAGAGTGATTTTGAGACTGAGATTTTCATCAGATGAAGATTTTGTTTCTTTCTAATATTGAGGTCATACTTTAGGATGAATAATTAGATTGTTTTTTTAGATAAGTTGATTATGTTTGAATATGACCTATATAGCTTTTTGAGACTGATTTATTGTTTAATGTTTCATAGATATTTTTTACAAAAAAATATTTTAATTATAATTACGTACAAGTTGAGAGTAATTTTGAGACTGAGATTTTCATCAGATGAGGAGTATTATGGTCCTTTATATGTTTTTTTTATATAAATGTGTCATTTACGATTTGACTGTGACTAGCGTTATTTTTAGTACTTTTTTTTAGTAGATTTACATTTAAAAAAAGTTAAATGGTTACTTTTTCTGTATAATTTACATATGGAGTAGTCCAAGTAGCATTGTTTGATGATTCCCGCAGAACTAATCTAATCGCAATTAAAAACAAAGCAAAAATGATTTTTTTATTACGACAATCGTTTAAAATATAGATAATAACAACCAACTACAGACTATTTATATGCATAGACTACACGTCTATGCATATAAATAGTCTGTAGACAGAGTTGATTAAATCTATTATTTCCATCAATTTGATGTTTCTTTTATACCCCTTTCATTAACTTAATAATTCTTCGAAGATTGCGATTTTTAAGTCTTTGGCACGGTTATTATACGATTTATAGAATTAATGCGGTTTTTTTTGAAAAATACAAAAAAACCGGTTTTAAAACCGGTTTTTTCTCAAATAACCGGTTTTGCTACGGTTTTGCATTCCCTACACACTAATCGGAGCGGCACAAGCAACATGTCCCGCGTCGCATAATATGTTGCGGGGCAGTGGGCAATATTGCAGCGTCATGTAGATTGAGCGTAGCGCGTCATTTTGGGGGAAACGTTGTCCCCTAGTGTATCTGACGCACGTCAAATGACTCCGAAACGATATGATCTATGAATGTCACACTAAGATAATTTTCTCTAATAGAAATTTATTTTGTCATTTTTGGATTGAATACTCGTTTAAAATAACTTATACACTTTTGATTTATTTATTCAGTAAACATGGTATTTTGCACAATTTAAAATATATCTCAGTAGTAGTAGGGAGAAGCGCCGCAGCTGCATCCACAGCTGCCGGTAATAGAGACAGCGCCAGCGGCGGGCACGTCACCGCCGAAACTGACAGCGCCCATTATCGGCACCTGACCAGAGACGAGAGTGGTACCAGCGACTCCCATGTCACCGACGACCACCACGTTACCTTCACCAGCGCCGCCGTAAGCAGGAGCAGCAATTGCGGGGGCAGCAAATCCAGAAGCCAAACCTCTTCCGTAACCATAACCAGCACCAGCAAGGGCAGCGTCAGCTACAGCAGCGTTGGCGATATTGGCACTGGAGAGACCAGCTCCACATCCGTAACCAGCGCCAGCGAGAGGGAATCTGCCAAAGGCATCGTCAGCTAGACCGAAGCCGGCACCAGCTAGACCCGCTCCGTATCCGTAACCTCTGACATCGCCGAGGCACAGGCTGAACACATTCTGGACCAAGCAAGCTTGGATGCAGACCAACAGGATAGCGAAGGTGGACATGTTTGATTGTTTTCAACGGAATGCTGAACCCAGAATGAAGTTTGTAAAACCTTGTGACCCATTTATACTAAAAATATTGAGCGATATCAATATTATTGAGTAAACAAAAACGTGACATTGTATAATTTCAAAAGCACTCGTTATCATAATTTTGCAAGTGGAATTTCGGTTTTTCGATAAGCACTTGGCTTATAAAAATGATGGAACGAGTTCAAAGTACCATTCTCGCGTCACCAGAACAAAACCTACAATGTCTGCTAAAGCTGTCCTCGTCCTCTGCGCTCAGGCCCTCCTGGTCCAGGTATAATTACAAAATTAAAATATTCATAATTAAAATTAATAAATTAGCTTTATTAATAACAACAAGTATCTACAAATTACAATCTATAAATAGAAAAATTCCTCAAGTCTGTCGCTGCTTCCGATTAACGGAAAGGTTCCCAGAAGGCTGGTAGCATTTCCTCTTTGGATAGCCAAGCTGATGCGTTGAAATAAATAATTTAAATAAATATAAAAAATAATAATAAAATAATATAATATATTTTTTACGTTTTCAGACCGCATTCAGCCAGTACTGCAGCCGTGGTCTCGGCTACGTCGAAAGAGTCGCCGCTCCCTGTGGCTTAGCTGACACCGGTATGGCTTACGATGGACTCGCATACAACGGTCTCGCAGGCGCAGGCCTCGGCTTTGCAGGAAATGCATTGGCTTACGATGGTGCCTATGGCATTGCCAATGCCCCCGGAATCGCTTCTGCCAGTGGCGGTGCTCTGCCCATCTCCAGCGCCTCCCCCATTGCTCCCACCGGTATCTCTGTAGCGTCTGAGAACGCCATCGAAGGAATCCTTGCCGTGACTGGAGATCTGCCGTTTTTAAGCGCTGTAGCCTGGGAAGGTGCTCTGCCCACCGCTGGGGCTGGAACTATAGCCTACAGTGCCGGTAATGGCAACATCGGCATCGTGAGCGAGGGTATCGCAGCTGGCGCGGTTGTGGCTGAGGAACTTGCTTATGGCTCCGGTTTGGCTACCGCTCGTGGCTTTGGAGGTTATGCTGCTCCTACTTTCAATGCCGGACGAAGCATTGGAGGGTGTGCCGCTCCTGCTTTCGGTGCCGTACGTAGTATTGGAGGAATCGCTGCCCCTGCTTTCGGTGGTTGCGGTTGCGGTGCACTCTTCTGAAGTGTTTCAACATTAAACCTCACAATTTTAAATCCAGCTTAAATAAAATCAAATGCGTACCTAACATTTCTTTGTTTAATTTTCCCTATACTTTCAAACCATGGCCATGTGATCAAAGCAAGTGTAGAAAAGCAAAACAACCATGGCAACAATCTATTGGATACACACGAATACGACTGACCAAAACTGAAAATTCCTCACTTTGACTTAAACGCTCGCCAGAACTAAATGTGTGTGTTAGCCATAGTCTGGCTGAGGATTTATGGAAGCCACTAAAGCTATATACAATAGCTAGAGACCTGATCGTTATGGCGGTACTATAATATACCACGAAAGTCATGATTTATTATTGAAGAAACCTCGGAATTTCAACAATAACATTTTTTTTCTATTCGCGCAAACGCCATGAAATGTACTTTTTCTAGGGGTACTGCTACTGGTCAATTAATGAAAGCTGGCACATTCACAGTACTCACTCATATGCAATTTCACGACGCAGTATATATTATTATTAATAATAATAATGTATTTTGCTGGAAAAAGTCTTTACAGAGATTGTAATTTTTAGAAATTGTTAGTATATTATTACTGCTAATCAGTCAGTCAATTCTAATGTACGAATGCAAAAAAGACCACTCTATATTTATGACCAGTAGTAAAAGCAAAACATTAACTGTCTCTTTCATACTCACAGGCTTGACCTCACACAAGAAAGACGAACAGACTTTTCATGTAGTGCGTCTCACACCGCGTGCTCATTCACAGACACTAGACAAGCGCAACGAGTAAATATGTTGCACGTGCCAGTTTTAGTTAAATTACCAGTACAGTAAGAGGCACGAGTCTTGAGCACGTATTTACACCTGCGCAGTAGTTAATCTAGTCTGTTTGGCGGAATGAAGAAGGGGGGTCGCCGAGCTGCACACGATTAGTTCATCAGTCGATGCTCGTCGGCTATTGGATTCTCCCGTGTCATTTGGCTACTTTGATTTGGCCAAAAGTGTACATGCGCGAGCTTGCCCCCACTACTGCCTATGTGTGCTCACCACTCGTGGCTCATACTATACCTGTATACGCATCAATGATTTGTCATTCGAACTTGGATCGTTTAATTTCAATCAGTTAAACGTCTAACTTAGAAACTAATAAGTTGTTCACTAGTCGTCGAGTTTCAATCGTATTGAGTTGTCGTCACGTTGTCGTCCTGTCGAAGTAATACGAGAATACGAATTATGAACTGAGTTTCGTTGGAACGATTTTTGAACTTCAAAGATATTTGATTTGCTATTATTTATGACAATTGGGCTTCGAGTAAATGTAAATGTAGGTCACGGATCTTTAACATCAATATTTTTCTATTTACACACTTATTTGTAGCTGGAAATCTATTAATTATGCTAGTATAATTTAATAAATGAAAGTAACTTTGTAAATATGTATGTTTGGGTCCTATTGGCATCGGAATGTCACGGGGGTTGACACTGAAAATCTGTGCTGTGTGTGACCGAATTGACTTCCATTGCAGCAAAATGCTGAGTTGTCTACCTCATTTGTCAAAAATGCGGCGTACAATTTCCCTTAATCTGTTTTAGCTTTATGTTATGTGCGTCGATTTTTTTCTAAATAAATGTGTATTTTTCCTTTCTTTTAATTTCTTATGTAGATATAGGATGCGCGACACACCCGCGAGCCAAATAGTTAAAATGATTGAAGCAATTATTAAAATAATTATTAATTAAATTAGATTATACATTCCATTCAATATTTATCCTAATTCTAATTATGTTTGTTTAGCTATGTTATTCGTATTTGCACCACACTTTAGGTTAGTTAGGTTAGCATAATGAGTCAGTAATCATTTTATTGGATAAATTGCTGAAATCTCCTATTTTTGATGTGTTCAAAATCAAATTATATGTTCCAAACCGAAATCTTCAAATACACTAGGGAAACATTTCCCTCAGCAACTACGTGGAATGTCCCGAGACAAATGTCGCGGAACATTTTGCAAGCCACACTACTCGCAATGGCGCAAGCAACATGTCCCGCGTCAAATATTGCGGATCATGTTGCGAGACAATGGGTAACGTTGCAGCGTCACGTAGATTGAGCGTTGCGCGTCATGTTGTGGGATATTCCCCTAGGGTATCTGACGCATGGTCTATGAACATAAATATAATTTTCTCCAGAACCAGAAATTATTTTGAAATGTTTGGATGGTATACCTGTCCCGTCGGTTCTCGCGAGGGACGCGCGTCCTATTATAACAATTGATGTCATTTTTATATTTTTTTACCGTGAGCCAATGAGATAATAAAATAAAATATAAACTTTTGATTCAATTTATTCAGCAAATATTTTGCACACTTTAAAATATTTCTCAGTAGTAGTATGGAGAGGAGCCGCAGCCGCATCCACAGCTGCCGGTAATAGAGACAGCGCCAGCGGCGGGCACGTCACCGCCGAAACTGACAGCGCCCATTATCGGCACCTGACCAGAGACAAGAGTGGTACCAGCGACTCCCATCTCACCAGCGACCGCCACGTTACCTTCACCAGCGCCGCCGTAAGCAGGAGCAGCAATTGCGGGGGCAGCAAATCCAGAAGCCAAACCTCTTCCGTAACCATAACCAGCACCAGCAAGGGCAGCGTCAGCTACAGCGGCGTTGGCGATACTGGCACCGGAGACACCAGCTCCGTATCCACAACTAAGACTGTTCACAGCGTTAGGAATACCACCAAAAGCGATGTCAGCGACGCCGACACCCGCTCCGTATCCATAACCTCTGACATCGCCGAGGCACTGGCTGAACACATTCTGGACCAAGCAAGCTTGGACGCAGAACAACAGAATAGCGAAGGTGGACATGTTTGATGATTGTTTGAATCCAACAAGGGAGAATCTATACTGAAAAAAATAAATTTTGTCACATTTATATACCCATACTGAAATCGAAGCAATTCTATGCATTATGCAAGTTACAAATTAATGTCTACACTTGAAAATAATCTATTTATTAGGAAATTATTTGAAGCCACATGTAATTTTGCACAATATTTATAAACAATTCTAATTCCGTAATTATTACGAACGCGAAATACGCAATAAAAATTAAAAAAATGATAAGAAATTTAAGAATGTATAAAAGGTTCGACATTAGTTTTTAAAAATCATAATCACTACAAAACAGTCTAACTTCACAATGGCAGCCAAGGCTATCTTCATCTTCTGCGCTCAAGCTTTACTGATTCAGGTATTAATTAACTCACTCATATTAGAATACATTTTCAAGTATTTCTTGAAACTATGCGATTTGAAAGCACTTTATAAATTGTATTTGTTATTTTCAGTCTGCATTTAGCCAGTGCCTCGGTCGCACTGCTACCTTTGCACCCGCAGTCGCTGCTCCCTGTGGCTATGGCAATGCCGGCTGGGCTTACGATGGTTTGGCAGCTGCAGAATACGGCTTAGCGGGTAACGGATTGCCTTACGATGCTGCATACACCACTGCTTTCGCTCCTGGCTATGCCACCGCTCCTGCCTTTGATTACGCTCCGGCTTATGGCATCGCCCCTACCAGTGGTGGTGCTATGCCGATCTCCAGTGCCTCCCCCATCGCTCCTTCTGGAGTAAATGTTCTCTCTGACAATGTGATCGAAGGTATTTTGGCTGTGACTGGTAGCATGCCGTTCGTGAGCACTGTGGCTATGGAGGGTGCGATGCCTACTGCTGGATCTGGAGCTATTTCATACGGTTACGGCAACGGTGCCATCGGTATTGTGAGTGACACTGGGTACGGCGCTGCTGTGGCTGACGGACTTACCTATGGCAATGGTCTGGCCTATGGCAATGGTCTGGCCTACAGCAACGATCTGGCTTACGGCAAAGCTGTCTAAAAAATCTAGAGTTGAAAATCGACACCCTAGAGTCTAGGGTATATACCGCCTAAGGTGTAGATTTTCAACTCTAGTTTTTTTTTTATATTGGCATCTCAAATATCGCTGTTTTTTTTTCTAAAGCATGACTCAATCAAATATAATTATTTTTTGACTAAATTAACCATGTTCTTTGAATCAATGTTCATCATTGACTTATAACAGGTAGAGATTTCGAGATGGCCTATTCTCGAAATCTATGTTGGGTTCTTTTACTATGGGACCAATAGTGAATTCTCAATTTTTTTTAAATTGACAATTCAGTTTTGGTCCCATGGTAAAAGTTGTTCAGCATGACTAATCTAGCATAGGTTTCGAAAATATGCCATCTCGAAATTTTTTTTTTACTAAATTATCAATGTTCAATGTTGTTTGATTTGTGACTCTATTAGTTAATAAAAAAAACACTGCAAAATTGTGATATTTGTGATCACAGTGCCTAAAGATATGGTCTAGCTGGTGTCAATGCTAGTATAGCTAGGGTCTAGCGTGTAAATTTTTTTTTTTTTTTTTCATTGTTAGCTTTTAACAAGATAACGGTCGTAATGATGAGTAAAAATTTGCTTAGACTACAGCCATATTTGAAGATCACAATAACAACATTCGAGTGCATTAGAGCCTTGGACAAAACAGCATTCGACAAAACACGAAGGGTCATCATGGGTCACGCTCCATACATAATAAATGTACCCAGCCTCGACATGACGACCTATTCCGTTTTTTGGAGTGTAACAAAAATATGTAATTTTTTATGTCATCTCACTAATATTAAAGCGAAAGTTTGTATGGATGGATATTTGTTACTCAATCAAATCAACTGAACGAATATGGATGAAATTTGGCACGCTGATAGAATATGTTCTGGAGTACTTTTTATCCCGCGATAGCAATTATATCCGACGGGTACGCGGATGAAACTGTGGGGCGCAACTAGTATACAATAATTATCTTCATCATCAGCCTATAATATCCCACTGCTGAGCACAGGCCTCCTTTCACAAATCAGGGTGGAAGGGAATGGGCAGATACTCCACCACGCGTGCCCACGGCGAATCGGTGGAGGTAGGCTAGTGCTCAACCTACTGTTGGAGTTTTCAAGCCGCCTAGAAGGCCTCCAACTATCTTAACGATTATCACAATTAAGTGATAACCGGGACCAACGGCTTTACTTGGATTCCAAAGCACGGAAACGTTCGATTTGAAATACCACTAGACGGTCACCCATCCAGGTACCGACCACGGCGGTGGTAGCTTAACTTGCCGATCGATTAAGAACGGCTTATCATGTTGCACCACGAGCGCTAGTATACAATATAAATGGCTAACATAAAAATATATTGCTGGTTTTTGTAAATATGTTTTTCTACGCGTTTCAAAGTTATTTTACCCATTGAGATTGGACTCAATAGAATCGTTATCATTGCAGCTAGTATCCAGGGTCTGAAGGCGGATATTGGAACTCTAAGTTGGCTACTTAGTATAGACATGATCTTTAGTTGGTAACGAGAGACAGGTGTAATGATAAAAAAAATAATGAATGCCTGAAGAAAAACAAAATATACCTACAAAAACTACTACTTCAAAAAAAAGGAGATTATCAATTCGATACGTATGTATGTCATATTATTGGAACTGCATTATATTCACATAATATGATAATCTATTAGGGCTTCCAAACAAATATACAAAATTTCATAGGTGTATGTATGTTTATCCACGCATATCTCCAAAGATTACATTATGAGACGATGATAGCTCAGTGGTAGTGACGTCGGATACCGAGACGAAGGTCCCGGGTTCGAATCCTACAATGTGCTTGAGTTTTCGGTGAAGGAAAACATCGTGAGGAAACCATAGCACGGTGGTAGGGTACTTTGTAGTACCCGTCTGGCTGGCTACCACCCTCAAGTTGAAAATCTGTCGCCAAGCATCTATCGGTGTGTTCCGACAGCTGCACTTGAGAGCCAGTTCCTTCTAGGCTTTGTGTGCTTACCACCTTTGACCACATCATCACTTACCATGGTGAGATTGTGGTCAAACACAGGCCTATACACCGAAAAAAAAAAAAAAAGATATTAAAAACCTTGGTCAAATTCTAGTGCATTTAAGAAAAACTTAACTTTCGGAATAAAAAGTAATTTAAAAAAATTAATTCCCCACCAGTGGAGAAGCCAGACCCCTACACGCCACCACCAGTGGCAGCCACCACCACTTGCGGCTAGAATACATTGTTCATTTCCCGGCGACTGGGGCCGCGCGAGTGAACGACAAAACGCGGCCACAAGTAGCGAGCGCTGTCAACTCCCGCAGCTGCAGCAAATGATGAAGTTTGTATGGAGCATTCCTAGCATCCGCCATTTTGATTTTATTTCAAAATGGCGTCCACTGGTGACTTTTATAAAAATCGATAGCTGACATCAATACAATAAAGAAATATGTGACAAAACCTCGTAAAGTGTCACGTTTCGAAAATATAAGCAACTAAACGTTATATTGTTGAGAAAAATAAAAATATTGAATGTTGAATGCAAAATTAATCACTACACCCGAAAACTGTACCCCATAATATATTTATTCAATATTTTAAATATATTATTTAAAAAAAACAGGTTATATGCAATAAAAAGTGTTAAATTAATAATATGTGAAGTAAACAGGTGAACCTAATAAAAGCGTGTTAAAAAAAAAAAAAACATGGAGCCCGAGCGCGGACGAGGACAGCTTTAGAAGACATTTAATACGAGTTGGATGGTTTTGTCCTTTCCTTACTTAGCTGATAAAGAAGAAAGTAATAAATATTTTTTGGGTTGAAATTTTGTTGATTATTTACTTTATTTCGTATCAAATTAACCAGCTTTTGAAATTTTTTAATTGTCACGTTTTTATTTTCATAATAATTATCTACCACTATGATTGAGAGTATAAATTGGTTACAGTGACTTCTAAATATCATTCTGTGTTCAGCACTTCGGTGAAAATAATCAAACATGTCCACCTTCGCTATCCTGTTGGTCTGCATCCAAGCTTGCTTGGTCCAGAATGTGTTCAGCCAGTGCCTTGGTGATGTCAGAGGTTACGGATACGGAGCGGGTCTTGCTGATGTCGCTATAGCTGATGCTGCCTTTGGCAGATTCCCTCTCGCTGGCTCTGGTTACGGATGCGGAGCTGGTATTTCTGGTGCCAGTATCGCCAACGCTGCTGTAGCTGACGCTGCCCTTGCTGGTGCTGGTTATGGTTACGGAAGAGGTTTGGCTTCTGGATTTGCTGCCCCCGCAATTGCTGCTCCTGTTTACGGCGGCGCTGGTGAAGGTAACGTGGTGGTCGTCGGTGACATGGGAGTCGCTGGTACCACTGTCGTCTCTGGTCAGGTGCCGATAATGGGCGCTGTCAGTTTCGGCGGTGACGTGCCCGCCGCTGGCGCTGTCTCTATTGCCGGCAGCTGTGGATGCAGCTGCGGCGCCTCTCCCTACTACTACTGAGAAATATTCTGGATACTTCAAGTCAATGTTTGTTTCGTGATTTTTAATAAATATTAAAATGTACTTTGTTGTTTACATTGAAATCATAATGACTATAAAACAATTGTTCCTCAGGACAACCGTCTTTCGCAATAATTATGGTTGCTGAGTATTTTTAAGAGTGTGGTAGCATACGAACAAAAATATTAAACCTTATGGTTGAAGTTCCTGGAGGGGGTGAATGTTTCATGCCGCGCGTGGTTGATTTTTGAAAAGATAAATTAAATAACTATCAAACATAAGTTAGTAAGACAAATTTAAAAAAATTAAACAAATTGTAGTAAGATGAGTAGCTGAGAATATGGGATATCAATTTACTTTTTAAAGTGATATCAAATACACAAACAAAAGTGTCTAGGGATCAAGCACGTTTAGTTAATTATTGGAAGTGAAGTTCCTAATACATTTATTTTTTTGGACTCGAAAGCCCTTTACTTGGAGGAAGTGCTATAGCGTCGCGTCAAGATGAAAGTACTTTGATATACTTTTTTATATAAACTTATAAAAAAAATACCTAAGTACGCATCCGTGCACAACACACGCCACCTGTGTGCGCCTGAGCCCATACCTGCGCCTGCGCACGGACCGTCATCCATCATGTTGGTCGTCGGCCGCCACGTCCGTCAGTCTGCGTCTGCAAGCCGCACCGATAGGAAGCGGTCACGTACATCGATACTCAAGTTCCTTACGCGATACATATTTATTTCTATAGCTTTACTTTCAATCTTCTATTACTATCTAAATTCCTTCTCCTTGTTCTCCTCTCCGCCTATCATTTATATCAAAGAGAACGGACTCCTGTAATAATATCTTGGGAAATTCTTCACTCGGCTACCTGATTCCATACTTAGCAGAGCTTGTACACTAGGCTACAGATAAAGCTATAAATTTCTAGTATAAGCTGACCTTCCATTATTCGGAAATCCTATACAATGCGAGATCAGCTTATGCTGGAAATTTATAGCTTGATCTGTACTATCAAATCAATCTTGCTCCCCTACGTGCAAGCGTGATTCCTTTCTGTGATCTACTTCATCAAATTGTATCTAGGAAACCTATCAAGTCAAGGTTAAAATCTTGAATTTCTATTAAAGTTAAAAATCCTACATTGGGCTTAGGGTATAGTTAGTATATCAGCCCATAATGTCCCATTGTCGTGGCCTCCACTCACAAATGAGGATGAAAAAGAATGAGAAAATACTCCACCTCCACCATACATGCCTACTGCAGGGGCTCCAGGTGGGCTCCACCGCGTATCTTTGGTCGTAACGAACACTGTAGTCGACAGCGAAAGTGAAAATCGAAAATTCCTAAAATATTAGAAAATACATATATTGTAATTATTCTCTTCAAACATCATATTTGTGTACATGCTAAAAATAATTTTAAAGTAAAACATCATTAGATTTGGTTGTGCTGTGATGCGCCCTATTTTCGAGCATAATATTTCTGTATAAAATACACAGTTTAACATTTTATTTTCCTTTTAATTTCTCTCCAATCTCCTACACCCACCATTAATGAATTTCATTCAATCAGGGCCCACGAATGGCTTATCGTCGTATCGCGTCATTGGATGAATCATTAACGGTGTTCGTTACGATCAGTGCCATTCAGGCAAAATTCTCCAGGGGCCGCCCCCTGGAGAATTTTTTTAAAGAGATCTAGGGGGGCGGAGTAAATAAAGGAAACAAAGTAATATTTAAAATCAATTCTAACTTTAATATGTCATGCACTACTCAATTTCTGATTGGCTGATTGAGTGCCGTCAATAAGGGATTTCCAGCTCTAAAATGATACCAGGTTTAAATAATTTGCCAAATTGTAGGGATATTCGTCGCGAATATACGTAAATCTGCTGTAGACGCGCGAAAGTGAGCGAGCGGCAACCTATTGCTATTAACGCCCCGCGGGGGCAAGAACGAAACACTGGTTACAATTACCACCAAAGATCCGCAATAGCCCAGCTGATCGGTTGTCACATAATCATTTCTGCCAAACTTCTGACTCAAATAAGTATAAATGAGGGGAAATTGTCAGAGCCGTAGGAATTTTCGTTCAGGACACGCGCCGCGCAAGAGTGAAAATAAGTGCAATCCAATATCTCAAAAATATTGCCAAAACTAGTTCTAAGTGCTTCAAAAATTGTGCAAGTGACCAGGAAATTCGGGCGGCCGCCCATTAATCGCATTTGTGACATTTTCCCAATATTCCAGGAAAGAGGTGAGCTCCATTTTTATTCCTACATTTTCCTTTGTCTCTGCGCTAGATTGGGGTTAATTATCAAAATAAACAGAAATACGGGAGCATCAACTAATCCCGAACCCGCGCGAAAACATATTGGTAACATTTTGGAAGCTGGCTCTCGACATCGTGCTATGGACATTGCTCTGGGCGTTACACAAGTTTTGTAAGCTCACCGTACAAAAGCTACTGCATCACTGGCAGTGATTGAGCTGAGCGCCATGAAGGAAGAACTCGCATCAATACACGCAGATACTACACAAATCGCATGAATTCTAACTTTGTTGAAGTTAGTTGCGAGGTTTCATCGCTCTTCAAGGTTGTTAATAAGCGATCTAACCATCAGATATTTTATTTCAACTGTATAAATCGTGATAGTCCTACGAGGACGCCTATCCAACGTCTATCGTTTGACAAATGGTTTCCATCGATCCATCAGTCTCTGTAATATGAACTTATGAATAGCACTTGTAAAATGCAGACTTAGGTGAAGATCGTCATAAATTAAATGTGCCAACCACATCATCCGGTTATCACGGAGATCTATGGTATGGTATATAAAATAGGTTCTCCATATGTGAAGGTGGTACCGCCATAAACTTTACTAACATCTTTTCTCTTTATAACGAGACTATACGATGGCGCTATATTTATTTTTGACTAAACTTTTTGTCCCTAACGAATGTTGGAGCGTATTCTCTTCATCTCGGTCAGCACCGATTTTTAAGACGTTTTCAGGATAAGAAATTGAAAATAAAATCTTCAAATAACTGGGTTCTAGCCTCTAGCCAGCCGGTCCAGCCGTTAGAACAATAAAAGGATTTCTGGTTATGAATGAAGGATCACATATTTTACAGGTCGAATAAGTCAATGAAAACAACAAATTATAAGCTGATATTTATTTAACGTCAATACTCATGATGACTTGACATATTGAGAATATTCCTCAGTTATAGTAGGGAGATGCGCCGCAGCCGCATCCACAGCTGCCAGTAATAGATACAGCGCCAGCGGCGGGCACGTCACCGCCGAAAGTGACAGCGCCGATTATCGGCACCTGACCAGAGACGATAGTGGTACCAGCGACTCCCATATCACCGACGACCACCACGTTACCTTCACCAGCGCCGCCGTAAGCAGGAGCAGCAATTGCGGGGGCAGCAAATCCAGAAGCAAATCCTCTTCCGTAACCATAACCAGCACCAGCAAGGGCAGCGTCAGCTACAGCAGCGTTGGCGATACTGGCACCGGAGACACCAGCTCCGTATCCGCAACCAATACCATTCACAGCGTTAGGAATACCACCAAAAGCGATGTCAGCGACACCGAGACCCGCTCCGTATCCGTAACCTCTGACATCACCAAGGCACAGGCTGAACACATTCTGGACCAAGCAAGCTTGGATGCAAACCAACAGGATAGCGAAGGTGGACATGTTTGTTTGTTTTCAACGAAGTGCTGAACACAGAATGATGTTCGGAAGACACTGTAACCCATTTATACTGTTAATCAAGAGCGATAATGTATTATTATGAAAATAAAAACGTGACATAAAAAAATCAATAGCTGTTGTAACTTATGGAGTAAAGTATATAATTTTATCATAATAACAACACTTACAAAATAACTTCCTTCTTTATCAGTTAAAGAAGTATATAAAGCAATAAACTTAATTCGAATACTATTCTCGTTCCATTAACTAGAACACCAACTACAATGTCTGTCAAAGCTGTTCTCATCCTCTGCGCTCAGGCCCTCTTGGTCCAGGTAATATTTTTTTAAACGTCTGAATTATCCTGAATTCAGATTTCATAAGGTGAAGATGGTGTGGCGAAGGAAAGGTGATAAGTACGCAAATCCAAAACATATACTGGGGTACTTCTTACACCGCGAAAATATTTATATCATGAGAGCTCGGGTTACAGGACGCGACAGAAGTAAATTAATCTTTTTTTCCATTTACAGACCGCATTCAGCCAGTACTGTGGCCAAGGTATTGGCTACGTTGAAAGAATCGCTGCACCCTGTGGCTTGTCTGGCGCTGGCTTGGCTATCGACGGACTCGCTTACAATGGCCTGGCAGGCGTAGGTCTTGGTTTCGCAGAAAACGCAATGTCTTACGGCGGTACTTACGGTAGTGCTTACGGCGGTGCTTATAACGGTGCCTATGGTATCGCCAACGTACCAGGAATTTCTCCCGCCAGTGGCGGTGCTCTGCCCATCTCCAGCGCCTCCCCTATCGCTCCCACTGGTATCTCTGTTGCGTCTGAAAACGCCATCGAAGGAATCCTTGCCGTGACTGGAGAACTGCCGTTCTTGAGTGCTGTAGCCTGGGAGGGTGCCCTGCCCACCGCTGGGGCTGGAACTGTCGCCTACAGTGCCGGTAATGGCAACATCGGCATCGTGAGTGACAACGGGTACGGCGCTGATGTGGCTAATGTCTACGGGAACGGTCTGGCCTACGGTAACGGTTTCGCTTCTGGCGCAGCTGTGGCTGACAGATTCGCCTATGGCCCTGGTGTAGCTGCCGCTCGTGGGTTTGGAGGTATTGCTGCCCCTGCCTTTGGTGGATGCGGCTGTGGCTCTGTCTACTGAATATTCTAATTTCTTAAACGAGCAATAAATTAATATTGTCAAATGTATTAATGACCTTTGTTTTATTCATGAGTGTTAAGTTAAACAGTGTCATTTACTTTAATTCGTTTACTTACGATTATTGTAATTTCAAAATTTCGTTAAGTTATTTGTATTTTTTTTTATTAACAGTCATATGAAATTAAATGCAACGAAATAATTTTAAATGAAATAATTAATTCATTCAAATAGGCCTTCACCACATGCACGGTTCGGAAGATTGCTTTTGCTGAGAAAAGCCGGTAATAAACTCAGCAATTACTTTTACAAAAACAAACTTATAAAGAATCATGACGAAATTTGTACAAAAAAATAAAGATTTTTATCTTGAGGCATTTAAAATATGTTTGAATCCTCGGAATAAAAATGCGACATTCTATGCCTTGCCGGCGAATCGCGTCCAAAACCATCCAACAAATCAATTAATGGATCTCGCCATGATTCTATACATCAAATGTTTCCTGCGAGAGCGAGTGCTACACCCAAGCAGTAAATATTCGTTAATATTGTATTAAGCCTTCTGTTGAACTTAAGAGACGGTAAATTTAAAATTTCATTAGGGATCTTGTTATAAAATTGTACACTCAGTCCTAAAAATGAGCTTTGCACTTTTTGGAGTCTATAAGCAGAGGTCACAAGTTTAGCCTTATTTCTAGTATTAAAAGAATGCACGTCACTTTTTTTTACAAAAAGATATTCTATATATATTCTGCATAAATATACTGCGATGCTACCACAGAGTATAGAAAGGAAAGCTACTGATAGCACCTGTAACTGTAAGTGCGTTTTCACACGAGACGATAACGACACATTTTTGTCGCGACGATAAACGACTGACGATAATTGGCAAACGGTCATGTCGTCGTTCGTTTTCACACGAGGAACGATAACCGCACCGTAACGACAGTTACAGCGAGGTGACAAGAAGTGTCGTTATCGTTATCGTGCTGTTCGCCGTGTGAAAGTCCTGACGTTTTTCAATACATTTCGAAGGTCCGCTAAATCGCACAGTAAAAAAATCGTCACGATCTAGCCGAACCAACGACATAGCCGAATTATCGTTCCTGTGTCGTGCAGTGCTGTGTCGTTATCGTTGCGTGTGAAAACGGTACATAGAAATGTATGGTCGGCTAAATCGTCACAGTTTTTTTACTGTGTGGTTACGGTGTCGTTATCGTCTCGTGTGAAAACGCACTAACGCGTGTTAACCGTTTTCTTCCGCGGACGTTCGGACTGTGAAATGAACTCCCCGCAGTGGTTGTCCCAATGGAGTACATGAGGTTCTTCAAAAAGAGTGTGAAGATATTTCGTGAGGGTCGGCAACGCGCGAGTGCTGCCCCTGGTGTTGCATGCGTCCATAGGCTGTATTTGCTTACCATCAGGCGGGCCGCAACCTTAGTGCTCTAATGATTTTGTGAATTATAATTTGCAAACGTAATAACGTCCATCAGAGGGCATGAAGTACAAAGCAATAAAAATCATCAAACGTAGATAAATAGTTCAATCTTTGTTCGTAGACTCCACTTTAATCTAATAATAAATGCATCATCTCCATTTCCGAACTCGACAATTCGATAAGTTTACACTTTTTCTGGTAAAACATGACGCGACCAGCCCACATCTAGCAAAAACTGCCTGAAATCGGCAGAGATAGATTATGTACGGATCGTAGAGTGAAGATTCTCTGTCTACGGTACGGATGGTATACGTTTGACAGTTCAACTAACTGTTTTTTTTATAGAAACACACTACGTCATTTCTTTACATTTTGGCTACGAGTCGTATTTTACAGAAACAGTTTAGACTTACGCCTGGTAGAATATTTGACGGTTCGTAAGTAGAACCGTTTTATCTTTATAGGAACCGGGCCTTAGTCAGTCACCACCAAAGGTCCAGGAGCTTTGGCTGCTGGAGGTGTCCAGGGCCCCGCATGTCTTACCATGCGGCGGAGCTATCTGTACAAAGGGGCGAATCGGCCCCGGAACTGACCTGAACTGAACTGAATACTTGCGGGAGTGTGCGACGTCTATAAGTTCTTTTAACATAAATAAAATGTATTTACCTTCTAATATGTACATACATCCCTGTTGATAAAGTTTTAAATGAATGTTGGCAACAAAAGAAACCCGCCATAATAGATAGGCATTTGGGCGATGTAAGAAGTTTTTTAAGTTTTATCAAATGAATTATCTAATAATAAAATTGATCTCAAATTATTTTATAATGAAAGTACTATAATTCCAATAAATGTTTTCCAAAGTTGAGATTTACTATTCTACACCTATACAATTTGGTTCAAAAACATCCGTCTGTATTTGAGGAAAATTAAAGAAAGATATTGTTGCACTTGATTTTAATTCAAAGCTTGATCAAAATATTCGGTGTTTT
The DNA here is from genome assembly GCA_947623365.1 of Achlya flavicornis. Lineage (NCBI taxonomy): Eukaryota > Metazoa > Arthropoda > Insecta > Lepidoptera > Drepanidae > Achlya > Achlya flavicornis. The sequence continues at coordinate 2,583,743 of OX392495.1, read as the reverse complement.
TGTTTATGGGATACTTCAGTAGACAGCACCGCAACCGCAACCACCGAAGGCAGGAGCAGCCAAACCTCCAATGCCACGTACGGCACCGATATTAGAAGCAGCATAACCTCCAAAACCACGTGCGGCATTGAAAGCAGGAGCAGCAACACCTCCGAAGCCACGAGCGGTAGCCAAACCGGAGCCATAGGCAAGATCCTCAGCCACAGCCGCGCCAGCTGCGACACCCTCGCTCACGATACCGATGTTGCCATTACCGGCACTGTAGGCGACAGTTCCAGCCCCAGCGGTAGGCAGGGCACCCTCCCAGGCCACAGCACTTAAGAACGGCAGATCTCCAGTCACGCCGAGGATTCCTTCGATTACATTCTCAGACGCTACAGAGATACCAGTGGGAGCGATGGGGGAAGCGCTGGAGATGGGCAAAGCACCGCCACTGGCGGGAGCAATTCCTTGCGCGTTAGCAATGGCGTAGGCACCATCGTAAGCACCGCCATAAGCACCGCCGTAAGTACCGCCGTAATTACCGTCGTAAGCACCAGCTAAGCCACAGGGTGAAACGATTCTCTCAGCGCAGCCGATACCGCGACCGAGGTACTGGCTGAATGCAGTCTGAAAAAAGAAAAATAAAATTTACTAGTTTCTGCGCCGCTGTTCTCATCGGCGTTTTCGAGAGACTTCTCCCTCTCTTCCTCCTCGTTGGCAATTAGCAAATTTTTGATTAATTAATTAGTTCTTCTACTTTTTTGTTTTGTTTTTATGATTATATTTAAAAACTTACCTGAACCAGGAGGGCCTGGGCGCAGAGGACGAGGACAGCTTTGACAGACATGGCAGTTTCTGTTCTATTTGACGGAACGAGAATGGTACTCACATTAGTTTTTTTATTGTTTTTATACTTCTTTAACTAATAGATAAGCTATTTGTCGTAATTTTGATTTCGTACTTTGTTTCAGTATCACCATGAATTGAAATTTTATATGTCACGTTTTTACTTTCATAATTTCAAAATAATTGAGTATCATACTTGATTCATAGTATAAATAGGTTACAGTGCCTTCCGAATATCATTCTGGATTCAGAAATTCGTTGAAAACAATCAAACATGTCCACCTTCGCTATCCTGTTGGTCTGCATCCAAGCTTGCTTGGTCCAGAATGTGTTCAGCCTGTGCCTCGGCGATGTCAGAGGTTATGGATACGGAGCGGGTCTAGCTGGTGCCGGCTTCGGGCTAGCTGATGATGCCTTTGGCAGATTCCCTCTCGCTGGCGCTGGTTACGGATGTGGAGCTGGTCTCTCCAATGCCAATATTGCTAACGCTGCTGTAGCTGACGCTGCCCTTGCTGGTGCTGGTTATGGTTACGGAAGAGGTTTGGCTTCTGGATTTGCTGCCCCCGCAATTGCTGCTCCTGCTTACGGCGGCGCTGGTGAAGGAAACGTTGTGGTCGTCGGTGATATGGGAGTCGCTGGTACCACTCTCGTCTCTGGTCAGGTGCCGATAATCGGCGCTGTCACTTTCGGCGGTGACGTGCCCGCCGCTGGCGCTGTCTCTATTGCCGGCAGCTGTGGATGCAGCTGCGGCAGCTCTCCCTACTACTACTAAGGCTTTTATTGGATATAGTTTGAATCATCATTTGTTTTATGAAATTTAAATAAAAAACTGCTTGTAATTTTTGTTTTTATTAACTTTACTTTAAATTATATTAGAATCACCCATTGTCTTGTTATTTGCAAAATTATCATGATACATATTTTTTTCTATGGTTAATAAAGTTATAATAATTTTATTAACTGGACTGTTTTACAAAAAAATAAACCGACTTCAATGAACGCCCGGCCGACCGACCGTGCGATGACGATAGTTAGTGATGACTCACACACGAGTCAGATGGTAGTTCGCACTTCGCTAATATGTTGTTCGGCACAACCGGGTCGCACTCGAGCGCACGACGGAATGAAATTGTGGCTTATTCGAGCATCGTCGAGTCACGTATCATCACGTCTCGTCTCGGTGTGAGCTGACCCTAATACTGCTTGTGCAAGGAAATGATTTTACTTACACATATACCTTTATAGAAAATAATATGTTTCATTGTCATAAAGGCGATTTTATTTTACATCTAAGTATGTTATTTGAGTTGTTTTCTTGCTCATTAAATATTTGAACCATTCCTTAGGTTATCGCAGTTCTGAATATCTCAACAACATATACTACTATATGTTGTTGACAAGTGTCTTCACTTTCGTCAGTTATACGACTATCTGTAACACGGTAAGTTGAGTTATTGTTTGTGTTTTGTGGATATATATTGTAAGATTAAAGGGCTCTGCGAGATATTCAACCATTTTGGTATGTTATATGTAGGATGACGGGGTTTGAGATCGGCAAATAAAAACTGCAGATTCTTCCAATAACAATTGATACTTTATTTTCTTTACTTTTAACAATCTTCACGTCTTTCGTCCTTTCGTCCAAGTCTATCTCTCTCTTTCATCCCTCCCTTTCACTCACTCACTCCACGTTCCATTCTATGCATCTTTCACACGTTCCATTCCTACATCTCGGCCATTCTGATATCTGACTGTCCTCAGTCAGATCAATCTTATCTAAGTACATCTTAAATTATGTTAGTAACTTACCACTACATATTAACAACTAAAGGTTAATACAATTTCTTACAACTTAGGTACTTACTTTCAAATATCATCTTACACTCTTTTAATACAAATAATAACTCCTTTACATACTGAATTTATTTTATAATAACAAAAACAACCATAAACTTACTAACTTAAACTCATAACAAAGCAAAATAATATTTCCCATATAAAATAAAAAACACTATTACCTTTGTTTACATCTTATTATTCTATGCAAGTAACAATAAACTTTTTTTTTTATATTGCAAAAATCTAAGTCTTCTCTAGTCTTCATTTTAGATTTTTTCCAATTGATCTGTAGTGCATATTGTAATGAAATTTCTAAAACTTCTATAAATCTCTGTAGCACTTTGATAACTCTGTCTTTAAGCCACTCAAATACCTGGTTTTCCACAAGCTGTTGCTCGGCCAGCGATAACCGCCGCGGGCGCTGAGCTATAGGAATGTCATCTTTGAGTACAATTCGCAACTGTATCGGGGCTTCCTTCGTCTGAATAGGTTGATAATTTTCCACACAGTTGAGGACGTCACTTCTTACTTCTTTGTTCTGAATGTCACCTAAAACAAACTCATCCTGGCACACCAAACAACTTAAATTTCCCAGCCACTCATCAATACTAGGAATAATAATCACAGAACCCTTTGACATTATGGTAACTACATTTTGCAAAAAATCTTGTCCCAGAATAACATCACAAGGCATAGCGTCTCTAGGTATAACGTAGAACATCACTTGGTAATCGTGTCCATCGAGATTTACTGCCGTTATCACTTTTCTTGTCGAGGTAACCTTAGATGAACCAAGTCCAATAAAGTCAATCCTTGTGTTTTGGTAATCGGGAGAACCTATTTGCACGTACCAGTCACACGATAATAAATTCACTGAACTGCCAGTCAATTAAAGCTTTGGTTTGATGCTGATTAACTAAAATCATCTTGCAAGATCGTTCAAAACTTTTTTCTTGAGCCGTCGGAGTGTTGTTATAAACAGACTTGAAGTTCGCGTCGTCTGGACTTGCAAAATCCGCCATGTTGTGACACCTGTCACTCACGTCGCTCGCGATTGGCTCTTTGCGTTCCGCCATCTTGGACGTCATCTCGGGGATACCAACATCAGAATCGGGAATGCTCGGAGTGAAGTTAGCCACACATATAGTCGATGAAGTCGTCGCTCGGCTTTTCTCGGAAGTCTTCGTATTCGGCAACTCTCTCCGTCTCGTTCGCTCTTGAGTACTTTCACTTTTTGCCTCGTTAGTGCACTGCGTTGCAATATGGCCAAAATTATTGCATTTAAAACATTTCAGCCCTTTTTCTTTATTAGGACATTGAGAAGATTGGTGATTCTTCTCACCACAACTGTAGCAACGTATATCTGTCGTTGTATGCTTCGTAGAATTAGTCGAATGTCTTGTAGCTTCTGATTTCGTCATTTTATCTCTAATCATTTCATAAATTTTGAATTTTTCTTTTAACTCAGAATATGTCGTAGCACCATACAGAACAATCTTGTTAACCTCTGAGTCGACTATACCGTCGATTATATACCGTATAGCGACATAATCAGGCATCTTGCCGCGTTTGCCCATTTCCTTCATAGTAAGGAGATAATCTATGCAGCTCTCATTACTGCGCTTCTTGCGTTTAGCCATCATTTCGTGTATGGTTTTGCTGTCAATCAAATCGGGAAATTCTTTGCTAAGACCCGTTTTGAGTTCATCCCAACTCTTAAATGGACGTTCTGAGCGTAACCACAATGCTGCCGTACCTGTGAGAGATCTCCTTGCCACTATCAGCGTTTGCAATGGCGTCCATTTAAAAATTTCGGCGTTATCTTCGATATCCTGCACCCATCGTTGCACTGAATAGGTCTTGTTCGTACCGCTGAACGTCGGAACGAGGTCATCTGCGTGTAGATTGCAGCTTTTGGTCTGCTGAGTACACGAACCTGAAGCGAAATGCTCCTGCGCATCGTCGTAGTCGGCTTGGCGACTTTGTCGGCGTTCCTTGTTGTTTCCACCCATATTTCCGTCTTGAAATAAGGATTTCGTCTTCGTCTTAGATGAAGAAACAACAGGATCCGTTCGTCTTTTTCGTCGTAGCACCGATCTATGAGACCGATCACACTGCCACGCCGGTTCTCGCACAACGTCGATCCGATATGTTGAATCTCGGAAATATCCTCGATCCCGGACGAGCCCCCAAATTTGTAGGATGACGGGGTTTGAGATCGGCAAATAAAAACTGCAGATTCTTCCAATAACAATTGATACTTTATTTTCTTTACTTTTAACAATCTTCACGTCTTTCGTCCTTTCGTCCAAGTCTATCTCTCTCTTTCATCCCTCCCTTTCACTCACTCACTCCACGTTCCATTCTATGCATCTTTCACACGTTCCATTCCTACATCTATATGAGTATGGAATTTAAGAAAAATAGGGCAAAGACCAAGTTTCAAGTTCAAGTTTATATTAATTTAAAATTTGATAAGATTTTTGTAGTAAAAAATATTGAGTCACAAAAAAGAGGAGCTTTTATGTTCGACGCGTTCGACCTATGGTTCATGTTTTTACCGATTATTCTGCATAATATCAACAAGCGTTTGGATATCTATTTGCAAGTAATTTGGACTTTTTTTACAGTTAAAAGCATTATGTTATATCTCTTTCTCCCAAATTTTTAATTTTTTTTACACGACTAAGTTGGCAAACAAGCATACGGCCCACCTGATTGTAAGCGGTTACCGTAGCCATATGGACGCTTGCAACACACGAAGCATCGCTCACGCGTTGCCGACCTTTCCCTCCTCCCCTATGAGCTCTGGCGACCTTACTCACGCACAGGAACACGACTTTACACAACATAAAGTTATTTGGCTGCGGTATTCTGTAAGGTGGGAGGTACTTCCCCAGTCGAGCTGCTCTTTGCGCGAATTAACGCTACGCTACCTCTCTTAAAACTACTTCCTACTTTGCTTTTTAGTTAAAAAGGTTTCAAAAAGGGTGTGAAGGGATTTCTGCAGGGTCATTAATTATGAACGTTATAATGGGTCCCAAATTACACGCGATTTCACAAACCTTCTTTTTCTTTATATTGTATTCACTTATATTATTTTGAAAAACCTGATAAGCAGAATACGATAAATATTAAATTAATATCGGACAAAACACACGTTCTTTCCATAATTTTAAGAAAACTTATTATAAAAGACATCCAATGATAGGTACTAACATCTTTGTAGTTTTTTTTTTATACCACTTAGGTGGCAAACAAGCATACGGCCCGCCTGATGGTAAGCAGTTACCGTAGCTTATGGACGCTTGCAACACCAGGGGTATCAATCGCGCGTTGCCAACCCTGAAGAAATCTCTTCACGCCCTTTTTGAAGAACCCCATGCTGTACTCCATTGGGAAAACCACGGGCGTCCGCGAAAGAAAGCTCCTTTGAGCCCGCACCGTTCGAAACAATTCTGGTTTCAATGTGTGAGGATGGATTCCCCGTCGATGGCGTGAGTTGCGATGGTGGAATGTAGCCATGGGCAACAAGTCGAAATATTCCTTAGAACACTTTATTTTGTAATTTTTCCCACATTGTATTCAATCTCTACCAGTTATTATATATTTATCTGGAAACCTTTACAATTTCAGACCAAAATGAAATGCATCCTACTGGTTTCCTGCCTCGTCATCGCCCGAGCTGGCATAATCACGGACGACATCTACATCAACGGAGTCAGGCATCAAAAAGAAATCTTAATCGAAAATATATTTTTGCTATGGCCGTGGCCTCTGGCCATAGATTACAAATATAATTATTTATATATCCTTGATAATAACCAAGATAATAACCGACCGGTAATATTGGATTTAAATACCAACGAGCGTAAATATATTGAAGGAGTACCTTTAGTTAGATCATACAGTGTAGATCAGAAGACCAATGATCTATACGTTGGGACTACAAGAGGTATTTATAAATATAAGCCGAGCACCGGCGAAACAGAACTTGTCGGCGCTGAAGGAGTCGATATACAGTATTTATATTTCAAAGAAGTACTATATTATATCGAATTTCGGTCAAATAGAGTTTTTACATTAATAAATGGACACTCTGATAAGCTTGTTAGCTTGCAATATGAAGTACGTAGATTCGTTGATAACCAAGATGGTATGTTCTTCACCACTGATACTCAGTGGCTGTACGGTCAGCAGAAAGAGAGTGACCAGCATACTTTATATTATAACGAGACTAATGTGTATAACCTAGCTTTGGACAGAAACAACAAAGTTTATTTTTCTAATGACCATGACATTTTTGAAGTTTTAAATTACAATGGTACTTACAGAAAAGTAATATCTATTAAAGAACTTAGAGGTATAGTATTTGATAAGAATAATGACATTATATACAGTGGTATCAATAAGATATATAGATTAAAACCAATAGCAGAAGGGAATAATACTATAAATGATTCAGGTCATCATGAACAACAAACTGATGACAAATTTAAAACGAGCTCGTAACAGGAGAGTAAAATAATACTACTATGAAAAATAACACATTTCAAGCAGATTTTAAGACAGGTTAAACTTTAAGTAAGGAACCGTATGGATATTAAGAATACATTTATCAATTAACAACTGGTAGGATAAAAACAATCAACATAACAACATCTGCATCTAGGACCAGCCACACAGCCAGCTCCTGCAAGTTCTCTGTAACCAAGTTCAACAGCTCCCGAGTTTCCGTAGCCAATTCCTGGTGCTGGAGCAGCAAGAGCTTCAACGCCCTCGCTGATGATACCGATGGCACCGTTGCTGCAACCGTACATAAAATATCCAGATCCAGCAGTAGGCAACGCGCCCTCTAAAGCCACAGCAGCCAAGACCGGACCAGCACACCAGTCACGGAATGCATTCGATTGCGTTCTCAGCTACAATGGAGACACCTACTTGAGCTATGGGAGAGGAGCAGGTGACAGGGAAAGCACGGCCACTAGCAGGAGCGACGGTGCCATAAGATAAGTCAGAGCCATAACCAGCAGCCATAGCGTCGTAAGCCACAACATTGGCTGTCATAGGTCTGTAACCGAATTCATTGGCTGCAAGAACGATACCGTCAGCAATGATGCTGCTGCTCGTGATGCCAGCATCGTATGGACCTTTAAAAGATTGGATTGAAATGGCGTGAAAGTTTTTTGTTTATTTCTCACCTGAACAAAGAGACAACATATTAATTTTAGTAATATTACTCCTAATAATATTAAAAACTAGCATTCCACCCTAAAAGGGTTGTAAAATTCTTCCCTTAAAACATAATTACCCCCTTTTGTCCCGTTAGGGGTCGATTTTCGAGAAACCCAAAAACACGTGTACTTTCTGCCCAAAGCTATAGATTTCCAAGTTAATCGGGATGCGCGTGACTTTCTTCCATACAAACTTTAAAATCCCCTTAACATAAGGGTTTTTAAGTTATTTTGTGTCTTCTTTTATCTTGAATATCAATAAACCCTATAAAGGTGGATATCCATTAGAGATGTGCTAAGCTGCGTTGCGAGTTTTTTTTTTTATACAACTTAGTCGGTAAACAAGCATACGGCCCGCCTGATGGTAAGCGGTTACCGTAGCCATATGGACGCTTGCAACACACGATGCATCGCTCACGCGTTACCGACCTTTCCCCCCTCCCCAATGAGCTCTGGCGACCTTACTCACGCGCAGGAACACAACTTTAGACAACATAAAGTTATTTGGCTGCGGTATTCTGTAAGGTGGAGGTACTTCCCCAGTCGAGCTGCTCTTTGAGCGAATAAACGCTATGCTCTACCTCTCTCAAAATAAAATAAATATGTTTTAAAGTACCAATAGAATCACTTCATTCACCTAGCCTCGCTCCGCACAGCTCTGGTGGATATGGGCTAGCGGAGCGAGGTTTTTGTACATACAAAACAAGCTAGAAATGCGTGCGAGGAATCCAACCCAATCCACCAGAGAGTGCGAGGAATGTGTCCGAGGAATGTGTGCGAGAAATCAATAGATCGTGTTTGGTAGAGGTAATTCCGAAAAGAGTCCGCTACCTATCCTCGCACCGCTCATCTTACACATTCCTCGCACTCTCTGGTGGATTGGGTTACACCGTTTCACAGCGTCGCTACGCATTCTCCCATCCAGCCTTAGGGGTGGGTAGTTTCGAAAAACTAATATAGAGAATCTTTATTATTTATTTAGGTATGTAATCGTGCCAACTTTCATGTTTGCAAACCCAAGGACTTCTTTGATAAATCAGTCAGTCAGTCAGGACATTTGAAATTTGGCACACAGATAGAATATGTTCCGGATTAATACATAAAATACTTTTTATCCCGGAAAAACATTCGATCCATCAGGAACGCGGAAATAACGGGGATAACCAGAACTATAATCATTATAATTATACAATATATTTTTAATGGTCACATAATTAAACACAAACAACAAAATACAGTATTATTAATATTTTATTAGAAGGAGTCAAAAATCAAAAGTTGACTCTATATTATCCAGAATATTCCTCAATAGTAGTAAGGAGAAGCGTCGCAGCCGCATCCACAGCTGCCGACAATAGAGACAGCGCCAGCGGCGGGCACGTTACCGCCGAAACTGACAGCGCCCATTATCGGCACCTGACCAGAGACGACAGTGGTACCAGCGACTCCCATCTCACCAGCGACCAGCACGTTACCTTCACCAGTGCCGCCGTAAGCAGGAGAAGCGATTGCGGGCGCAGCAAATGCGGGAACTATACCTCTTCCGTAACCAAAACCAGCACCAGCTATGGCAGCGTCAGCTACAGCAGCGTTAGCAATACTGGCACTGGAGAGACCAGCTCCACATCCATAACCAGTGCCAGCGAGAGGGAATCCACCAAAGGCAGCATCAGCTATAGCGACGTCAGCAAGACCAGTCCCATATCCGTAACCTCTAACACCGCCAAGGCACTGGCTGAACACATTCTGGACCAAGCAAGCTTGGATGCAGACAAACAGGATAGCGAAGGTGGACATGTTAGATTGTTTTCAACGAAGTGGACCCAGAATGTTGTTTGGAAGGCAGTGCAACCACTTTATATTGTCAATCAGGAGTGATAAATTTATTATTATGAAAATAAAATCGTGACTTTAAACAATTTCTTTGTAATGTAATGTATGTAATAATTTATATGAAATAGAGAAAATACCTATCATATATAAATGGATTTACCTCTGGTTCCTCTATCTATATTCTCTTGAGCACAGGTTATTATGGCATATGTTGTCTTGGATATGTTGTATATTGGCATAGGTTGGCTTGGAATACAGTTGCCATCTTCCCCAAGCTTTTGCTGATTCCATTTTGGATCCATCAGTGAACCACACCAGACTATCTTGTTCTGGTGGATCGAGTCCCTTCATCTAGTCCTCTATTGTAGGGATTTGGACCTTGAAAGACCTTTCTAACACAGACATAGTTTGCATTTTATCGGATATTGTTGGCATTTACTATTTTACATTGCAAGAAATAATCGTTTTTTTTTTATTTTGTACTGGCAACAATGCCACTAAACGATTATTATAAAAGCAATACTTATATTAAAGCCTAAGAAAAAGAAATCTTAAAAAGATAGATGGCGTGGCGCCACATTATCCTGCATCGCGCTTCAGAAGTTTTCTCGAGAATCTGCATATATACAACTGTCCGACATGTACACGTGGACCGCGGTCCCCAGGCACGATGACCCAGCCTGGCGGAAGATCTTCCCTTTTAAATGGAGGTGTCATCCACCTTGCATTGCCAGGTTCATTGCAAAGTCCGCTAATGATTGCGTAAGGCAGCCTCTCTTATGATTATGTATCCTTATATATATATAATAATAGGACAAATAAAAATTGACAGCTATCACTGTAAATTTGTGATAAATATAGGTGCCTATTTTGAGATGGTATTTAATAATTATATTTTAACGAATTTAAGGAAATGACATTATAATACTGCAATAATAATCATAACATTTAATGAAACAAAGTTTATTTACATTTAGCAATATTTATTAATCGTTTTAGAAATCAGAATAATCAGTAGATAGCGCCACAGCCGCATCCACCGAAGGCAGGGGCACCAATACCTCCGAACCCACGAGAGGCAGCTACACCGGGGCCATAGGCAATTCTGTCAGCCACAGCTGCGCCAGAAGTGAAACCGTTGCCGTAGCCCATACCGTTACCGTAGGCAATTCCACCAGCCACATCAGCGCCGTACCCGTTGTCACTCACAATGCCGATATTGCCATTACCGCAACCATATGTGACAGTTCCAGCCCCAGCGGTGGGCAGGGCAGCTTCCAAAGCTACAGCACTCAGGAATGGCAGATCTCCACTGACGGCGAGGATTCCTTCGATGGCGTTCTCAGACGCAACAGAGATACCGGTGGGAGCGATAGGGGAGGTGCTGGAGATGGGCAGAGCACCACCACTAACGGCAGCAATTCCTGGAACGTTGGCGATACCATAGGCACCGTTATAAGCACCGCCGTAAGCACTGCCGTAAGCACCGCCGTAAGACATTATGTTTTCTGCCAAACCAAGACCTGCGCCTGTCACACCGTTGTAAGCGAGTCCGTCGATAGCCAAACCAGCGCCAGACAAGCCACAGGGGGCAGCAATTCTTTCAACGTAACCGATACCTTGGCCGCAGTACTGGCTGAATGCGGTCTGTAAATAGAAAATAAGATGAATTAACTTCTATCGCGTCGTATAGCTCGCGCTCTCATGACATAAATATTATTCCAGTGTAAGATAAGAACTACCCCAGCATGTTTAGACTTTGCGTGCATATCACCTTTCGTTCGTCGTCACCTTCATCTTAGTATGAATTTTGAAAAGAGGATATATTCATGGACATTTAAAAAATATTACCTGGACCAAGAGGGCCTGAGCGCAGAGGAAGAAAACAGCTTTGACAGACATTGTAGTTGGTGTTCTAGTTGATGGAACGAGAATGGTATTCGCATCAAGGTTTTTACTTTATATACTTTTTAAACTGATAAAGAAGGAAGCCAGCTTTCGTAAGTGTTGTAATTTTGATAAATATATAATTCAACAAGCATATAAGTTACAACAGCTATTGATTGTTTTTTATGTCACGTTTTTATTTTCATAATAATTAATTTTATCTGTCTTGATTCACAGTATAAATGGGTTACAGTGTCTTCTGAAAATTATTCTGTGTCCAGCACTTCATTGAAAACAATCAAACATGTCCACCATCGCTATCCTGTTGGTCTGCATCCAAGCTTGCTTGGTCCAGAATGTGTTCAGCCAGTGCCTCGGTGATGTCAGAGGTTACGGATACGGAGCGGGTCTCGGTGTTTCGGACTTCACTTTTGGTGGCATTCCTAATGCTGTGAACGGTCTTGATTGCGGATACGGAGCTGGTGTCTCCGGTGCCAGTATCGCAAACGCTGCTGTAGCTGACGTTGCCCTTACTGGTGCTAGTTTTGGTTATGGAAGAGGTATAGCTCCTGGATTTGCTTCTCCTGCTTTCGCTTCTGCTTACGGCGGCGCTGGTGAAGGTAACGTGGCGGTTGCCGGTGAGATGGGAGTCGCTGGTACCACTCTCGTCTCTGGTCAGGTGCCGATAATCGGTGCCGTCACTTTCGGCGGTGACGTGCCCGCCGCTGGCGCTGTCTCTATTGCCGGCAGCTGTGGATGCGGCTGCGGCGCTTCTCCCTACTACTACTGAGAAATATTCTAGATGCTTTGAGTCAACCTTACTGTTATGACTTAAATAAATATCAACCTTAGTATATTGTTGTTTGTATTTAATTATTTGGCCACAAAAATCCCTTAAACAATCTTTATCTTTATCTGTTGCTTTTTTACAGAATTAATGTCATGAATATCATAGAAGATATTTTATAAAGCAAATTTTCCGATTAATTATGACTCTGCTTTGGAATCAGGCTTGTTATCTTGCGAATCTCTTATAAATATAATAAATTATTTTATTTTCAAAAAGTCTACAGTCACTTTCTGTTGCCTAAAATTTTGTTTATCAAATGGAATGGTAATCATTGCCTTGTGATGTTGAGCTAATCGAGAATTAGTCCATAAAATTGAATCACTGGTGGTATTTACTGAGTATCTACTTTCATGGCAGACTAAAAATGAACAAATAAAAAAAATATGGCGAAAAGTACGACAATGGTGCCAATTTTGTTATAAATCACACTAAACTAATTTTATAGCACTGCGTGTAAAAAAAACCCGCACTTATCACTGTACCAGTAACGTTATTATTATATTTTAAATATGCTGTATAATATTATATACCCATACATTGTACATGAGGTCCGGTCAAGAGCGAGTCAAGATTTCGAAAACAACAAAAAATTATTGGGTTAAGAGTATGGAGCGAAGACAAAGAACCTTCAGTATTTTTTTAATTTTCAGCATTTTTTGGCTGGATCGCATAGCTCACAGCTCTAAAAACCACGTACGGCCTTTTGACCGGCGAGGCATCAGTGCCGAGATATTATTGGCTTTGAAAATTGTTGAAGCTGAGAACACTGAGCTAAATTTTCAATGAAAAACGTATTTTTATAGATTATGTATTTTCTTTACTGGACCAGTGTTAATCATGGCAGCATTGAAGTTTTTAAGGACTTAGTTTATTTTTCTTTTAAGACATATGGCGGGCGAGATATTTTGGGCTCGAACGCCAATAGTTCGAGCTGGCGCGGTTGGTTAAGACTCTGGTTAAGATTCTTTGTGAAGTTAAGTCTCCTGGACATCGAAGAAGGCTGATGTTGCTAAAATACGTAACAAACACACTTTCTAAAAAGTTGTCACTTTTTTTTCAGCTGGCCATTTGATAAAATCATACAATTAGTAATCGAACTCTGTCAGAAGTTGACAGCACATGTGATGCGGAATGTATATTGGTAGGTGACCCTAAGCGGTGTTCACAGCTTCTAAATATCAATGAGAGATCATATGACGGTTCCCTTTGTATTATAACGATCAATATTCGTAGTATAAATCGTAATCTGGATCTTTTTCTGGCTTTTGTTTCTAGCGTTGATATTAAAATAGACATCATTGTGTTAACAGAATGCTGGACAAACAAAAACAATCCACCTCCGATCATTGATCACTATAATATGGCATATACTAAAAATAATCTGAATCAAAATGATGGTGTCGTAACATATGTACGTGAAGAAATAAATGCAACTTTCTTAGAACCTAATATAGTGGAAGGAAATTGTATATTAATCACAATAGGTCACCAATACTCGATTCTATGTTCGTATAGACCACCATGTTTTCGAAATCCAAGTAATTACCTAAATTCACTAGAAACAGTCCTTCAAAGTATTTCAACTCGTAATATTATTTTAACAGGAGATATAAATATTGATATCCTACCTAACAACCTCACTAGCAATGCACATAGCTATCTCAACTTGATGGCTATGTATGGTCTGATACAGGGAGTCGATAAACCCACTCGGATTAATTCATGCATAGACCATTTCATGGTTAAAAGTTGTCATAACTGGAAAACCATTGTGTTTGAGCAACTATTGACTGATCATTCTCCGATTTTGCTGTTTATAAATAAAACAAATATTACCAAAAATACAGTAAGTCATAATAGAACTAGGATTAATTACGAGGAACTCAAAAATCAGCTTTCGAAACAGATGTGGACTGATTTATATTCTATGGAGGATGTTAACATTGCTACGGAACTTTTTGTTGATCGCCTGTTAACATACATTTCTGCTAATAGTCAAATAATAAAAGTGCCTAAAAAAAACAGACCCATTAAACCATGGATTACAACTGGGGTTGTAAGGTCACTAAGGAAAAGAGACAAACTGCATAAAAAATTGAAAAAGCAACCAAATGACAAAATAGCTAAGGAACGATATATAGCTTACAGGAACATATGTAACAGAATTATAAAAGGATTAAAGAAACATTACTACGAATCACAATTAGATAAATACAGTGGCAATATTAAAGAAACATGGAGAATTATAAAAGACGTTTGTAATTATAACAAAAGTAAATCATCTTCAAGTGAATTACTGACAGTCAAACCAAACCCAATAGATTCGCTTAACGATGTCAATGGGTTTTTTTTGTCAGTTGGACAGAAACTGGCCGATATTATTCTCAATAAAATGAATGCAACTGAACAAGAACTAGCTCTAAAATCTGAAACTGTGAACAAGCCTCTACACTCTATGTCATTGTTTCCAACAGATGCTTTTGAAGTTAGCGCTGTTATTAATGCTCTGAGATCAAATAGTGCACCAGGCTGGGACAAAATAACGTCTTATACACTCAAACAAATCATTCCCTTCGTTGTATACCCAATTACATACCTTTGCAACCTGAGCTTTCAAACTGGAACCTTTCCAAATATCTGTAAAAAAGCAACAGTATGTCCAATCTATAAAGCTGGTGAAAAATCTAATCCGACAAATTATCGGCCTATATCCCTCCTTTCCACGCTTTCCAAAATATTTGAAAAGCTCGTAAATAAGCGACTCATGAAATATCTCGAAAAAAAACAGATGCTTAGTAGTAATCAATTTGGCTTCAGAGAGAAAAAATCCACTGAAGATGCTGTCATGAGGCTTACCACTCTTCTTACAAATTACCTAGATAATGGAAAGCGCTGTGTAGGCATATTTCTAGACTTACAAAAGGCCTTTGACACGGTTTCAGTACCGATTCTCCTTACTAGGCTCGAAAACATTGGTGTAAGAGGAATTGCTCTAAAATGGTTTGAGGGGTATCTAAATAATCGACAACAGAGCGTGCGAGTTAATGACATGGAGAGTGACATTGGTTTGAGTAAATTCGGGGTTCCTCAAGGAAGCACATTAGGGCCATCCTTATTTGTCATTTACATTAATGAGCTCTGTAAGACCATGCTCCCGGGGATGGAGCTCCTGATGTTTGCTGATGACACAGTACTCCTGTTTCAAGAGAAAACTTGGGAATCAGTTGCGGCACTGGCTGAGAAGGGCCTTTCTAGAGTTACTTCCTGGCTGGAAGACAGTCTCCTGTCACTCAATACCAGCAAGACCAAATATATTTGTTTTAGCAAGACAGTCTCGGCCAGTCCTGACAGCAATTTTAATCTGACAATCCATTCATACCCTTGCAATCGGAAGGATGATCATAGGAACTGCTGCTGCGATAAGCTTTCTCGAGTTGAGTATATAAAATATCTAGGAGTTACACTTGATGCTAACCTTAAATGGCGAAATCACTCGGATATATTGTCAGCTAGAGTAAGAAAACTGATATATGTTTTTAAAAACCTTCGATCAGTTGCGAGTCAAATGTTACTTATACGGACCTACAAAGCATTGTGTGAATGTATAATTAACTACTGCATCTGCACCTGGGGTAACGCTGCAAAAACGCACCTCATTACAGTAGAAAGAGCACAAAGAGCGGTCCTTAAAGTTCTTATGCACTTGCCCTATAGACACCCCACTACGGATGTCTATGAAAAGACACAGGTACTATCCGTAAGAAAATTATTTATTTTTCAGACACTGAGAAGATATCACAAAAACATAGTGCCAAACTTGCCTATTACACATAAAAGAGTAGACCGTTGCCCGGTACCACGTGTTTATAGTAAATTTGCCCAGAAACATTTTGACTTTGTAGCTCCACACCTGTATAACATACTCAGCAGGCATCATAAAGTAAAAAAATATTCCAATTTTGAAATTAAAAAAGTTATAATTACATGGCTTAAGGAACTTAATTATGATGAAGTTGAAAGTATGCTATAACTACGTGATTCTGGCACAAGTACAAACTCATACATTCACTCCTCACTCACATACACTCACTCCACAAACACATACACCCACTCCACATACACATACACACACCACACACAAGCACACACATACACAAGATCACATTCCTTCGCAAGGTAGATGTCTAGTTTGCAATTTTTATATATACCTTTTTATTTTATTTCATTGTTTATTTTTTAAATATTTTTTTGCTATTGACGTAATTTATGTTGCACAAGCTGGGAGAGGACGCTGGCTCCTGAATCACAGATTATTCTAGTTTGGGAGTCAGAGGCTTCACATCATGTACTGTACTAACTTATGTCATGAAATAAAATTATTATTATTATTATTATTATTATTATTATTATTGTATGAATGATTTCGACCTAAGAGTTCTCACTTCATAGGTTTCAGTTGCCGTTAACTAACAAAAATATGTATTGTTCGAAAATCGAACTGACCACCACGAGCATAACACAAAAAAGAAAAAAGGCGTGATTGTGAAGAATGTGAAACAAAAGACGGTAGTTGCGCCGTTCACGCAAGTTCTCAATAGCCACAGTAGATATTTTGATATTTCTACTGTGCAATAGCGCTGGCAGTTTAATTATATATTTTTTTATTGGAACGAATTTTAAAACTTTCTTTATGATGATTTTCTTTTGTTTTTTTCTCTCTCTTTCGCTTCGCTCTTGAGCCTGACCCGCTATATAATTACCCCGCGCTTTTTAAATTCATGAGAAATATATCGCCAAACACCACCTACACACAGATAACATACAGTAACACAATTTAACAACATTAAACTACATTTTAACTACGGTGTAAGTGCAGTGCAAATGTCTCCGAAACTTGTGTAAGTGGTAGCTATAAGTCCTCAATTACATCGATTCCCGGGAGATCAGCGCATATCAACGGCCACAGGGTGAATCCTGTGCCCGGCGTGAGTAGACAGTGTTTGGTTATCTCGCAGAGGGTATGGAAAGTTGATTACTTACCTCTTGCCTTCGTCTTGGGCTGCTTGAACCCCTCGCATTACTCAGGACTCTACATAACTCCCTCGCTTCGCTTGGGATTCAAGTTTATAATCCTTTGCTACGCTCAGGGCCAATATGCCACCCGTGACGTAAAAAATGGTGTATCCCCTTGGTGCAAAATCTATATAAATTTTTCAACAATCAATATTATATAATTTTCAATTGTTTTGATTTGTTTGCCTGTTTTGTTTGTTGCTGTTTGTTTGTTTAACCTTAAGTAGTTATATACCTCACACCGGTGGAAATATACCGCTATGACGTTGACTGTGAGTTTCTTGCCGGATTCTTCTCAGTTGAAGGTCGAGTTCCGAACCGTTGGTAACTTCAGTAAATGTGACCTTCATAAGTGCCCTTCTGGGGCCTAAATTGAATGAATGGCTTTGACTTTGACCGGTGTAAAGTCATTTTGTTAACGTTCATAAGTGCCTTATCAGGGCCTAAATTTAATGAATACTTTTTGAATGTAAATTAAAATTTGATAGTCAGACGTAGTAGCATTATAAGGATTCCTTTTTACCTGTGTCAGGGCGGTAACCTCACAATGTGCTACACTTGCATACTGTGATGCGATATTTGTAATACTGTTTACTTGGCACAACATTCACCAACCATGCACCATAGTGCACAAAATTTTGGTAGATCCATAGAATGTAAAAATAATATTTATTCAAAGAATTCATTTATTCATAAATTTAAACAACAATTATCTAAACATAATAACAATGCAACCATAATAATCATTATCTTATATTCCACAGCCACATCTAGGGCCAACAACAGGACCAACGCCGGCAAGTCCTCTCGAGCCAAGTCCAGCAGCTAGTGTGGCGCCGTAGCCATTTCTACCACCATATTGGGTTCCATAACCTAATTCAGAGCCTATTGTGTTTTCGTAGCCCAGTCTGGCAGCCGGAGCCGCGAAAGATTCAATACCCTCGCTCACAATGCCGATGGCACCGTTCCCGCAACCGTACACGATAGATCCAGACCCAGCAGTAGGCAAAGCGCCCTCTAAAGCCACAGCAGCCAAGACCGGCAGTTCACCATTCACAGCTAGAATACCTTCGATTGCGTTCTCAGACGCTATAAAGATACCCTTTGGAGCTATGGGAGATGAGCTGGTTACGCGGAATCCACGGCTACTAGCAGGAGCGATGTTACCATAAGACATGCCAGAACCATAACCAGCTGCCAGAGTGTCATAAGCCAAAGCATTGGCTGTCACAGATCCATAAGCGAAGTCATTGGCTGCCAGGTTGATTCCGTCAGCAATCATGCCGCTACCGATGATGCCAGCATCGTATGAGCCTCTGAGGCACTGGCTTGAAATGGCCTGGAAAGTTAAAATAAATTAATCATATATTTGATATTAAACAATATAATCGTATATTCGTACATGGAATATTATTATTAGAAATATATTTCTTTATTTCTCACCTGAACAAAGAGAGCTGAAGAGCAAATGACTAAGAAGAATTTGGCTGCCATATTTGTTTTTGTATAATACTGATTTTTCTTTAGAATAAAGAACACAATGATTGTCATGAATTCCCTTCGAAGGTTTTATACTAGACTATTGCTGCAACATCAAAGACTTATCGGTAGACAGTTATGTAAACTAGTACGTGACTACAAAGTGTAACTATTTTTTCTTTGATAACCTGATTATGATGTCACATCTAAGGTAAGGTCAGGGTTGTTACGATAAATTGCGCTATCTATAACATGCAACCCTTCCGATATCGAAATGTTTACATAAAATATATGAAAAAATTATAATGATAGGTAAATATGGAGTTATTGTTTTGCTTTTTATTCTCGACGGAACCGTGAAGGTTCACAGCCCAGATTGCATCTATGTGTCCTCTTATCTTATCTTGTGGAGGGGCCGAGAAATAACTCTGACACTTCGACCCATTTGGATCTATTGTGGTCCCCTATATGACTTACCCCTCCCCAGTCTCGTTGAAAACTCTTTCCATGAGTATTACAACGAGGCTAGGAGATATGAGCCTATAGTATCCAATCCCTAGGAGACTCATTCCCTTACCAGCCAGAGCATCGCATGTGCACAGAAGGTACTCCATGCGTTCCGTTTATTCCCCAAACAACCTGTACATGTGTGTCACGGTTAGACCCATCTTCATAAGTATGTCATTTGTTCCAAAGTGCCCAGTAAAGGCCCCAAGCAGGTAGCGGGTTTGCCCCCTGCTCATATTCCAAATGTATTCCCGGGCTTTGAACGTAGAGCCTAGGAATTTCTTAGTGTTGTAGACCGGTATTAGACAGCCAATGTATCGTTGTCTGTTATCTGTAAACTCCCTAAATGTGGCTTTTACGAGACACGTCAAAATGCCTACACATGGTTCTGGACCCACAAAATCATCTGCCACTTCGTTACCATGGATTCCTTTGTGCCCAGGGAACCACATCAGTCTTACCCTGTTATGCTTCCCAAGTTTGTTTAGGGTTTGGACAACATCCAGAATAAGTCTGGAGTCCGCCCTGTAAGATGCCATGGCTTTGATTGCAGCCTGACTGTCACTAAGAATATAAATGGATTTACCTCTGGTTCCTCTATCTATATTCTCTTGAGCACAGGTTATTATGGCATATGTTTCTGCTTGGAATACAGTTGCCATCTTCCCCAAGCTTTTGCTGATTCCATTTTGGATCCATCAGTGAACCACACCAGACTATCTTGTTCTGGTGGATCGAGTCCCTTCATCCAGTCCTCTATTGTAGGGATTTGGACCTTGAAAAACCTTTCTAACACAGACATAGTTTTCATTTTATCGGATATTGTTGGCATTTACTATTTTACATTGCAAGAAATAATCGTTTTTTTTTATTTTGTACTGGCAACAATGCCACTAAACGATTATTATAAAAGCAATACTTATATTAAAGCCCTTACTTTCTCTCTTACTTATTTTTCTACCTTCACTGTGGAGGCAGACATTATGACCTTCCATTGTTATTATATTTAAGTTAATATAGATATTATTATTCTATTTAAATTCACACTCGAATATCTCGCTCAACGTATAAGTATAGCTATACAGAGAGGTAATGCCGCCAGCATTCTGGGCACGCTACCACTTGGCAGCGACCTTGATAGGCTAGCCTATTTATAAGTTTTTTTTTTTATTGTTGTATTATTTTTAGTTTTAGTTATTAGTATTTTATTATTTAGTTTAAGTCATTTAGTAGAGTTTTGTTTTAATGAATAAATAAATATAAAGTTATTAACTCTTAAACAATAAATTCACACTATGCATTTCATTTAACGGGCATAATCCTATTTCCTATAGATATCATGCTTGTTACTCAATCCAGGCCTTCATTTCCATCGAACTTGGAGGCATCCCATAGGCCAGCAACAGCAAGAAGATGTGTGTCTTCCTTGCCTCAAATTCAACCATCATATGCCACAATAATACATAATTTTAAAAACGTCAAAATACGTGTTTTATTCTTTGTGTAAATAAGAAAATGGTGAAAAGATTTTTTTGATTGCCCTTTGCGGGTTATTCCTCATAGGGAAAGAATAAAAAAAATGCACGTCATGAATTAATATGCCTTAATTTAATTTAATCAAATTACATACACAAAAATATTACCACTACAAACTTTACACCTTATATTTGTCTATTTTACATAGCACTGTTTGCGCCGGCTGCACAGGCCGCTCATTCAAGCAATGGGTGGGCGACATTCGTGCAGTGGTCAGAAAAGAAAGGCTATGCCTGGATGAGGCCTTTACCAACAAAGTAAAGTACTTAGTAGTTTTTCATAGTAGTTATTTCATAATTAATTTAATTGTAATTTATTTCATTATGCAAAATTTAAGGTGTCCGTCTGCAATATCTTATAAAATTTATGTAAAGTATTTTCAAAATTCTATTGATTACTTGAGAGCTTGTTTTTCTCTTTTCAACTAATTTTTATTTTACAAAGCCAGGCTTTTTGTTGCTTTGAATAATTTATTGTAATTATGTAATAAGTTTTTCTTTAATAACGTACTATTACTGCTATTACCCTTCCACAAAAAATATACATTTACCTAATGATAGTCCCATGTAAAAATAATTTATCGATATGTATGTAGCGACATCTATCAGCCATCTATCAGTAACACCGAGATAGTTCACACACGGAAAGATAGATGGCGTGGCGCCACATTATCCTGCATCGCGCTTCAGAAGTTTTCTCGAGAATCTGCATATATAGAACTGTCCGACATGTACACGTGGACCGCGGTCCCCAGGCACGATGACCCAGCCTGGCGGAAGATCTTCCCTTTTAAATGGAGGTGTCATCCACCTTGCATTGCCAGGTTCATTGCAAAGTCCGCTAATGATTGCGTAAGGCAGCCTCTCTTATGATTATGTATCCTTATATATATATAATAATAGGACAAATAAAAATTGACAGCTATCACTGTAAATTTGTGATAAATATTATTTATCACAAATTATTTTGAGATTGTATTTTAAAATGATATTTTAACGAATTTAAGGAAATGACATTATAATACTGCAATAATAATCATAACATTTAATGAAACAAAGTTTATTTACATTTAGCAATATTTATTAATCGTTTTAGAAATCAGAATAATCAGTAGATAGCGCCACAGCCGCATCCACCGAAGGCAGGGGCACCAATACCTCCGAACCCACGAGAGGCAGCTACACCGGGGCCATAGGCAATTCTGTCAGCCACAGCTGCGCCAGAAGTGAAACCGTTGCCGTAGCCCATACCGTTACCGTAGGCAATTCCACCAGCCACATCAGCGCCGTACCCGTTGTCACTCACAATGCCGATATTGCCATTACCGCAACCATATGTGACAGTTCCAGCCCCAGCGGTGGGCAGGGCAGCTTCCAAAGCTACAGCACTCAGGAATGGCAGATCTCCACTGACGGCGAGGATTCCTTCGATGGCGTTCTCAGACGCAACAGAGATACTGGTGGGAGCGATAGGGGAGGCGCTAGAGATGGGCAGAGCACCACCACTAACGGGAACAATTCCTGGAACGTTGGCGATACCATAGGCACCGTTATAAGCACCGCCGTAACCACTGCCGTAAGCACCGCCGTAAGCCATTGTGTTTTCTGCCAAACCAAGACCTGCGCCTGTCACACCGTTGTAAGCGAGTCCGTCGATAGCCAAACCAGCGCCAGACAAGCCGCAGGGGGCAGCAATTCTTTCAACGTAACCGATACCTTGGCCGCAGTACTGGCTGAATGCGGTCTGTAAATAGAAAATAAGATGAATTAACTTCTATCGCGTCGTATAGCTCGCGCTCTCATGACATAAATATTATTCCAGTGTAAGATAAGAACTACCCCAGCATGTGTTTAGACTTTGCGTGCATATCACCTTTCGTTCGTCGTCACCTTCATCTTAGTATGAATTTTGAAAAGAGGATAAATTCATGGGCATTTAAAAAATATTACCTGGACCAAGAGGGCCTGAGCGCAGAGGAAGAAAACAGCTTTGACAGACATTGTAGTTGGTGTTCTAGTTGATGGAACGAGAATGGTATTCGCATCAAGGTTTTTACTTTATATACTTTTTAAACTGATAAAGAAGGAAGCCAGCTTTCGTAAGTGTTGTAATTTTGATAAATATATAATTCAACAAGCATATAAGTTACAACAGCTATTGATTGTTTTTTATGTCACGTTTTTATTTTCATAATAATTAATTTAATCTGTCTTGATTCACAGTATAAATGGGTTACAGTGTCTTCTGAAAATTATTCTGTGTCCAGCACTTCATTGAAAACAATCAAACATGTCCACCATCGCTATCCTGTTGGTCTGCATCCAAGCTTGCTTGGTTCAGAATGTGTTCAGCCAGTGCCTTGGCGATGTCAGAAGTTACGGATACGGAGCGGGTCTCGGTGTCTCGGATTTCACTTTTGGTGGCATTCCTAACGGTGTGAATGGTCTTGGTTGCGGATATGGAGCTGGTGTCTCCGGTGCCAGTATCGCAAACGCTGCTGTAGCTGACGCTGCCCTTACTGGTGCTAGTTTTGGTTATGGAAGAGGTATAGCTCCTGGATTTGCTGCTCCCGCTTTCGCTCCTGCTTACGGCGGCGCTGGTGAAGGTAACGTGGCGGTTGCCGGTGAGATGGGAGTCGCTGGTACCACTCTCGTCTCTGGTCAGGTGCCGATAATCGGTGCCGTCACTTTCGGCGGTGACGTGCCCGCCGCTGGCGCTGTCTCTATTGCCGGCAGCTGTGGATGCGGCTGCGGCGCTTCTCCCTACTACTACTGAGAAATATTCTAGATGCTTTGAGTCAACCTTACTGTTATGACTTAAATAAATATCAACCTCGTACTTTGTTGTTTGTATTTAATTATTTGGTCACAAAAATCCCTTAAACAATCTTTATCTTTATCTGTTGCTTTTTTAACCGACGAAAAAACGGAGGAGGTTTACAAGTCGAGGCGAATTTTTTTTTTTTTTTTTTATGTATGATCACGCATAACTTTTGACAGAGTAGTCCGATTTTGATAATTCTTTTTTTATTGGATAGGGTATACCTCGAAAAATACTTACCCTAAGGATGGGAAAATAGGGACGATTTATTGTTCACTCACAGATAAAAAAAAAAAACATTCGTGGGCCCTGATCGGATGAAATTAATTTATTTATTTATTTATTTAATCAAAAGGAACGATCTACAGCATTTCGAATAATATTATTATAACATTTTGTTTAGTTAATTTGCCAATTACAGAGTTCCATTACTATACTTAAAATTTACGATTTACAGACCAAAAATAACAAAGTACCTAAAAATAAAAAGTTTAAATTAAAAAGAATTACAAATTTTAAGTAAGTTTTAATTTTAATTAATTAATGGTGTTCGTTACGATTATCACCAAAGTTACGCGGTAGAGCCCCCGGTCCCATAGTAAAAGTTGATCGTATACATGAGTACTTTACTTGGTTTCATTTAATGTCGTATTGTCGTAATAGCTTATGTTATTGGTTTGTCCCCGACTGCAAAACCTTATAAAATTCAAGTTATATTCAGAATTATTTTTTGCTTTTCAGTTTATTAGGTGGTTTATTTTTTGTTAAAAAGTTTTTATTACAGAATTAATGTCATGAATATCATTGAAGATATTTTATAAAGCAAATTTTCCCATTAATTATGACTCTGCTTTGGATTCAGGCTTGTCATCTTGCGAATCTCTTATATATAATAAATTATTTTATTTTCAAAAAGTCTACAGTCACTTTCTGTTGCCTACAATTTTGTTTATCAAATGGAATGGTAATCATTGCCTTGTGATGTTGAGCTAATCGAGAATTAGTCCATAAAATTGAATCACTGGTGGTATTTACTGAGTAGATATCTACTTTCATGGCAGACTAAAAATTAACAAATAAAAAAATATGGCGAAAAGTACGACAATGGTGCCAATTTTGTTGTAAATCGCACTAAACTAATTGTATAGCACTGCGTGTAAAAAAACCCGCACTTATCACTGTACCAGTAACGTTATTATTATATTTTAAATATGCTTACCCATACATGTTACATGAGGTCCGGTCAAGAGCGAGTCAAGATTTCGAAAACAACAAAAAATTATTGAGTTAAGAGTATGGAGCGAAGACAAAGAACCTTCAGTATTTTTTTAATTTTCAGCGTTTTTTGGCTGGATCGCATAGCTCACAGCTCTAAAAACCACGTACGGCATTTTGACCGGCGAGGCATCAGTGCCGAGATATTATTGGCTTTGAAAATTGTTGAAGCTGAGAACACTGAGCTAAATTTTCAATGAAAAACGTATTTTTATAGATTATGTATTTTCTTTACTGGACCAGTGTTAATCATGGCTGTTAAGAACTCCTTGAATTTGATTTATAAATAGAATATTGATTTTTTTGACATGTAAAAAAATAGAGTGATGGAGATGAGAGCAAATAAAATGACTAATGAGAAAACCTGAAAATTTTGTATTTTATTGTTGGTGGACGCGATCAATCGCCCACATAGTGGTCCTTCGAGTTGCGAGAAATGGATCAGAATATTTTACGTCGGAGTGCAAGATTAAATAAG
Organism: Achlya flavicornis; assembly: GCA_947623365.1. Classification (NCBI taxonomy): domain Eukaryota; kingdom Metazoa; phylum Arthropoda; class Insecta; order Lepidoptera; family Drepanidae; genus Achlya; species Achlya flavicornis. Next base: position 2,558,104 of record OX392495.1, on the reverse strand, counting down.
AATATTTCCAACATGGAAAAAAAGACAATCGCTCCTTCGACTTCTCATGATCAACGGGAAGAAATTAGATCAAAGGCTGCGTCGTTACACTCAACACGAGATTCAGTAAGTACACGCTCCAGTGCCACAACTAAACTTCGACTGGCTCAGGCAAAAGCTGCACGAGAGATAGCTCAGCTAGAACAAAGGCGCCTGGACGCTGAATGCGCAGAAATGCAAGCACGAGAAAAAGCTCAGCTAGAACAAAGGCGTATTGACGCTGAATGTGCAGAAATTCAAGCTCGTTTAGAGGAGGAAAAAGCGCAGATCGACCTAGATGAGGAAGAAAAAGCGAGTCGATCTTCACATTCACGTGTCCTAAAATGGGTAAACGATACTACTTGTGCACCGCAAACTTGTGAAAGTACTAAGTGTGGAGTTCTGCCAAGCGACCAAAAGGGTGAGTTTCATACCAATATTGTCAAACAAGACCAAAAAAACGATGACATAGTGAACTTCACACGTGCGATTACAAACGCTATTAAAAGTGCCGCCGTCAACCACCCACCGTCAACCTCGCTTACCCAAGGAGATAAGCTTTTAGGAAGAATATCAGCTAGAGACCTGCCTACATTTTCTGGTGATCCTTTGGATTGGCTACGATTCAAGCAAGCCCTTGGCACTACAACAACAATAGGCCAATATTCGGAGGAAGAAAACGTAGCGCGCCTGCAGAGATGCTTACGTGGGGAGGCGTGGGAAGCAGTTGCTGCTCGTGTTATCACCGTTACGTCTGCCGATGAAATTATGAAAACGTTAGAAATGCGTTTCGGCAGACCAGAGCTAGTTCTGAATAAGATTATGAGCGAGATAAAGAAGATACCGAAACTTACTGGATCAAGATCGGAGTTGGTAACTTTAGCTACTAAAGTAGCCAATTGTGTAGCCGCGATTACTGCTACTAACTGTTTAGAATATTTACATAATCCCTATTTAGTTTCTGAAATTGTTAATAAATTTACTGAGAATTTAGTTTTTAGATGGATAGATTATTATGTCGCCCAAGATGCCGCCTACCGTCCACGATTAGCCTTGTTGTCCGATTATTTAATGCGTGAGGCAGAGCAAGTGTGTAGGACTGGGGTGATGGAGATGCCACTAAAATCTAAGTCTCTATCCTTAGGTGTCAATCGACATCCTGTACTAGCGGCAACAGAAGACGATTGTAGTTTTGACATTTGCCGTGAGAATGATAATACTATTTCGTTTCAGAAGCATAATTTTACGCCTGACACAAAGCTGCAATGTTCTTACTGCAAAAAAGATGGTCACACGTTGGATAGCTGCTCATCCTTTCTAGATCAGGACATAAATAAAAGGTGGGAGTGGATTTGTAACAAAAAACTGTGTTTTAAGTGTTTCAGCCCCAAGCATCAACGTGGACATTGCAGATCAAGGAAGCAATGTAAAACTTGTAACCGTGGTCACCATACACTGCTGCATCGGGAAGATTGGGTGAATTGGATAAATAATAAGCAGCCAGACAATACGAAAAGGTGCGATGAGACTACAGCAAATGTATGGGCAAACCCCGTGATTAAAAGGCGAGTATTTTTAAAAATGTTACCTTTGATTATTGAGGGTCCTACTGGTAGTGTAAGCACATGTGCACTACTTGACGAGGGCTCCACTGTCAGTTTAATAGATAGTCACGTAGTAGAGAAAATAGGCGCAGAAGGCCCCTATGTAAATCTTGAACTGCAAGGAGCTATTGGCGAGAAAAATAAACTTAATAACAGTCGTATGGTTTCGTTAACCCTACGTACGCCGACGGGTTCATTCCTCCTGCAACGAGTACGTACAGTGGACAATCTTTCTCTACCAATACAAAAACTGGATAACATATTGATCGATAAATACTCTCATTTACAGTCTGTACCATTAGAAGCATACGAAGGAAAACCCACGCTGCTTATTGGACAGGATTATTGGCAGCTGATTATAAGCAGAGAGATCAAACAAGGACGGATGAACGAACCTGTTGCTTCGCGGACTATGCTTGGTTGGGTATTACATGGTTTTGTTTCTTCTTGCTGTAATATAAATCCCGAGTTTAATTACCATGTTCACCACTCAAATGAAGCTGACGTAGAGTTGCATGATCTTGTGAAAAATTACTTCCGGATTGAGAGTATTGGTATAAAGCGTGAAAACCAAAAAGAGTTTTCACCAAATGAAGAACGTGCTTTGAGCATTCTCGACACTAAGTCAAAAAAAATAGGTGACAAATGGGAATCAGGACTTCTTTGGCGATCCGATGACATCTCTCTACCTGACAATAAGAAGTGTGCTATGCAGCGTTTAATGATTATTGAAAAAATGATGGATGCTGACCCTGCCTTTGCTGATGATTACTCGAAACAGGTGAACACTCTGTTGGAAAGAAGTTACGCGGAAGAAGTACTTGGTCCTTTATGTGGTAAAAGAGTTTGGTTTCTACCACACTTCGGAGTTCGCAATCCAAACAAACCTGGTAAACTTAGACTAGTTCACGATGCGAGAGCTGAAACTAAAGGTATTTCATTAAACACAGAGCTCTTAGCAGGTCCTGATCTTCTTAACTCATTGTTTGGTGTTTTGATTAGATTTAGAGAGAGAGTAGTTGCAGTGACAGGAGATATTAGGGAGATGTTTATGCGCGTAAAGATTAATGAAGAAGATCAAAAGTCCCAACTCTTCCTATGGCGCGGAATTAATAGACAAGAACCTCCCCGTACGTATAAAATGACCTCTATGATTTTTGGTGCAAAGTCGTCCCCCTGTACGGCAACATATTTGATTAGAAGAAACGCCGAAGAATTTGCGATCTCTCATCCTCGAGCAGTGGCTGCGATTAAAAGAAGACATTATGTAGACGATTATTTGGATAGCGTAGATACGATGGAAGAAATGAAACAGTTAGTTGAGGACGTGACCTACATTCATTTGGCTGGTGGGTTTGAGATTAGAGGTTTTGTATCTAACAAGCCTGAATGTGTCCCAGAACAGATAGACACACCATCGGTTAATTTGTTTCAGTCGGAAACTACTCAACGTACACTAGGAATGATATGGAAGCCACACAAAGATGTTCTTAGCTTTGACCTCAGTTTTAAGAAACTAGACGCAGACTTATTAAATGGAACATGTAAACCGACGAAACGGGAGATACTAAAGGTTATTATGTCTATTTTTGATCCTCTTGGTATGCTTAGTCCCTTTCTGATTCGTGGTAAAATTCTTTTACAACAACTTTGGCGAAGTGGAGTGAAGTGGGACGAAGTAATAGGTGATGCCTTTGCTAGGACTTGGTTCAGCTGTTTACTTGACCTAAAGACTTGTCAAAATTTTTATGTCCCACGATGTTACGGTTTTAGTGCATTAGATTCATTTCAGTTACATGTTTTCGTCGATGCTTCAGAACAAGCATATGCTGCGGTTGCTTACCTGCGTCGTGATAATAGTGAGGTAGCATTTGTGGCTGCAAAATGTAGGGTTGCACCTTTAAAGTCGGTTACTGTGCCCCGATTAGAACTTCAAGCCGCGCTCATGGGCGCTAGGCTCAGCGAAACTATTAAAAAGGAGCAAGACTTGAACATTGAACAAAGGTTTTTCTGGACAGACTCTCGCGTAGTATGGCATTGGATACAAAACACATCCTACGAGAAAAATTCCTTTGTATCCAACAGACTATCTGAGATAAGAGAGATATGTAATCCCACTGAGTGGAAATGGCTGCCAGGTGAATTAAATGTTGCAGACGAAGCTACTCGAGCAAAGCAACAAACAATTGCGGGATTAAAATGGATTAAAGGTCCTGATTTCCTAAAACGCTCCGAAGATAACTGGCCTAAGATCACTCCGTCTGTAATTTTGGACGAGATTGAGCATACTTTAGTGACACATACTAGAACAAAATTTCTACTTCCTGATATTAACCGATTTTCAAAGTGGATGAGATTAATTCGCGCAACAGCTTATGTGATTTTATATGTTGAACGACTACGCGTTAAGTCACCTGTATCTTTACAGAGTCGACATTTAGATCGTGCTGAACAACTGTGGATCATACAGAGTCAACGTGAAAGCTTCCCGGATGAACTTGTTAAAATTGAAACTAAACAACCAATTAATAAGGGTGGCCGTTTGAAGAATCTGTGTGTCTTTATCGACGATAGTGGAGTTTTGCGTCTGAAAGGTAGAGCGGGAGCGATTAAAAACGTACAAGCCTGTATGCTGGATCCTACAATACTGGATGGACGAAATCAGTACACACGCCTCCTGATTCAATATTATCACGAAAAGGCGTTTCATGCATACACGGAGACCGTTGTAAATGATTTGCGTCAGAAGTACTGGATTATACATTTACGTCCTACTGTCAAAGCTATTCAGCATAGTTGCCGTTACTGTCGGATTGAAAAGGGTCGTCCTCTTCAGCCTACAACAGGAGACTTGCCCGCCGCACGATTAGCTCATCATAAACGACCATTTACACATTGTGGACTAGATTATTTTGGCCCAATGACTGTGACTATTGGCAGGCGACATGAAAAGAGGTATGGTGCATTATTTATCTGTATGACTACGAGGGCAATTCATCTAGAGTTGGCTGGTAGTTTGACAACAGATTCGACGATTATGGCGTTGAGACGTATGATGTGCCGTAGAGGATGCCCAGAAGTTATATACTCCGATAATGGCACAAATTTTCGCGGAGCTAACACTGAGCTACTAGCTGTAATGAGAGAATTAGATAACAATGAAATTGCAAATTATTTTTCCAATAAAAGAATTGAATGGCGATTCAACCCTCCGTCAAGTCCACACATGGGTGGTAGTTGGGAAAGGTTAATCAGAAGTGTCAAGACTTCATTGAAGATTGTTTTGAAGGAACAGGCTCCAAAAGAAGAAACATTGTTAACGTTGCTTGCAGAGGTAGAACATATTATTAATTCGCGTCCATTGACTCACGTTTCAGTCTCTGAGTCAGACCCTGAAGCGCTGACGCCAAACCATTTTCTTTTAGGAGGACCGTCAAACGTTCCTTGGTTAGGTAATTCTGAGATTGTGACCCGCAAATGCTGGAGAAACGCTCAGCGTCTTGCAGATCAATTTTGGAATAGATGGCTTCGAGAATACTTGCCTTCGTTGTTGCCTAAGCCATCTCGAGAAGGAGGCAGTGATTTAAAGGTAGGTTCTGTGGTTTTAGTGGCAGTTCCATCAATACCTAGAAATGTTTGGCCAAGGGGAGTGGTGATTAAGTTGTTTCCGGGGCCAGATGGGATAAGTCGGGTAGCCGATATTCGGACGGCTGGCGGTATACTTCGGCGACCATTTACTCGTTTGATTCCGATTAATTTAGAAGCAGTGTAATAGCTTTAATTAATATTTTTTTTTTTTTTTTTTACTTATTTTAGGCGGGAGAAATGTTAAGAACTCCTTGAATTTGATTTATAAATAGAATATTGATTTTTTTGACATGTAAAAAAAAAGAGTGATGGAGATGAGAGCAAATAAAATGACTAATGAGAAAACCTGAAAATTTTGTATTTTATTGTTGGTGGACGCGATCAATCGCCCACAATGGCAGCATTGAAGTTTTTAAGGACTTAGTTTATTTTTCTTTTAAGATGAAATTAATTAATGGTGTTCGTTACGATTACCACCAAAGTTACGCGGTCGAGCCCCAGATGACCGTGTGTGAGGAATGTCCCAGAATATTTATTTTATTTGTAGCTTACAACCGAGTTTAACATCTGCTTTTTATTATGAGGATTTTGTTTTCTTTCCAAGCAAGATATGCAAAAAAATACTATAAAATGATTGTGTTAGCAATTGTTGAAAAATCATGACAATCATTTTTGCCACGAATATTCATGACATTTTGCTATATTTTGTGAAGTTAAGTCTCCTGGACATCGAAAAAACAAACACACTTTCTAAAAAAGTTTTCACTTTTTTTTCAGCTGGCCATTTGATAAAATCATTGTATGAATGATGTCGACCTAAGAGTTCTCACTTCATAGGTTTTAGTTGCCGTTAACTAACAAAAATATGAATTGTTCGAAAATCGAACTGACCACCACGAGCATAACACAAATAAAAAAGAAAAAAGGCGTGATTGTGAAGAATGTGAAACAAATAGTAGTTGGGCCGTTCACGCAAGTTCTCAATAGCGCTGGCAGTTTAATTATATATTTTTTTATTGGAACGAATTTTAAAACTTTCTTTATGATGATTTTCTTTTGTTTTTTTCTCTCTCTTTCGCTTCGCTCTTGAGCCTTACCCGCTATATAATTACCCCGCGCTTTTTAAAAAGAAATATATCGCCAAACACCACCTACACACAGATAACATACAGTAACACAATTTAACAACATTAAACTACATTTTAACTACGGTGTAAGTGCAGTGCAAACGTCTCCGCAACTTGTGTAAGTGGTAGCTATAAGTCCTCAATTACATCGATTACCGCGAGATCAGCGCATATCAACGGCCACAGGGTGAATCCTGTGCCCGGCGTGATTAGACGGTGTTTGGTTATCTCGCAGAGAGTATGAAAAGATGATTATTTACCTCGAGGATTAAGCTTGCCTTCGTCTTGGGCTGCTTGAACCCCTCGCTTCACTCAGGACTCTACATAACTCCCTCGCTTCGCTTGGGATTCAAGTTTATAATCCTTTGCTACGCTCAGGGCCAATATGCCACCCGTGACGTAAAAAATTGGTGCAAAATCTACTATAAATTTTTCAACAAACAATATTTTGAATTGTTTTGATTTGTTTGCCTGTTTTGTTTGTTGCTGTTTGTTTGTTTAACCTTAAGTTATATACCGCACACCGGTAGAAATATACCGCTGTGACTTTGCCTGTGAGTTTCTTGCCGGATTCTTCTCAGTTGAAGGCTGAGTTCCGAACCGGTAGTAACTTCAGTAAATGTGACCTTCATAAGTGCCCTTCTGGGGCCTAAATTGAATGAATGGCTTTGACTTTGACTGGAGTAGAGTCATTTTGTTAACGTTCATAAGTGCCTTATCAGGGCCTAAATTTAATGAATACTTTTTGAATGTAAATTAAAATTTGATAGTCAGACGTAGTAGCATTATAAGGATTCCTTTTTACCTGTGTCAGGGCGGTAACCTCACAATGTGCTACACTTGCATACTGTGATGCGATATTTGTAATACTGTTTACTTGGCACAACATTCACCAACCATGCACCATAGTGCACAAAATTTTGGTAGATCCATAGAATGTAAAAATAATATTTATTCAAAGAATTCATTTATTCATAAATTTAAACAACAATTATCTAAACATAATAACAATGAAACCATAATAATCATTATCTTATATTCCACAGCCACATCTAGGGCCAACAACAGGACCAGCGCTGGCAAGTCCTCTCGAGCCAAGTCCAGCAGCTAGTGTCGCACAGTAGCCATTTCTACCACCAAATTGGGTTCCATAACCTAGTTCAGCGCCTATTGTGTTTTCGTAGCCCAGTCTGGCAGCCGGAGCAGCGAAAGATTCAATACCCTCGCTCACAATGCCGATGGCACCGTTACCACAACCGTACACGATAGATCCAGACCCAGCAGTAGGCAACGCGCCCTCTAAAGCCACAGCAGCCAAGACCGGCAGTTCACCATTCACAGCTAGAATACCTTCGATTGCGTTCTCAGACGCTATAGAGATACCCTTTGGAGCTATGGGAGATGAGCTGGTTACGCGGAATCCACGGCTACTAGCAGGAGCGATGTTACCATAAGACATGCCAGAACCATAACCAGCTGCCAGACTGTCATAAGCCAAAGCATTGGCTGTCATAGGTCCATAAGCGAAGTCATTGGCTGCCAGGTTGATTCCGTCAGCGATCATGCCGCTACCGATGATGCCAGCATCGTAAGAGCCTCTGAGGCACTGGCTTGAAATGGCCTGGAAAGTTAAAATAAATTAATCATAATATATTTAATATCAAACAATATAATCGTATATTCGTAGATGGAATATTATCATTAGAAAAATATTTCTTTATTTCTCACCTGAACAAAGAGAGCTGAAGCGCAAATGACTAAGAAGAATTTGGCTGCCATTTTTATTTTTGTATAATATGATGTTTCTTCAAAGAACACAATGATTGTCATCGATTCCGTTTGAAGGTTTTATACCAATTTATTGCTGCATCATCGAAGAGTTATCAGTGAGAAAGTTACGTAAACTAGTACTGTGAATGCAAAGTGTAACTATTTTTCTTTGATAACCTTATTATGATGTCACATCTAGGTAAGGCCAGGGTTGTTACGATAAATGATGTTATCTATTATATGCAACCCTACCGATATAGATTTTTTTACATTATTGTTATGAAATAGGGAAATTGTGGAAGAGTAGTTGTCTGCGCCATTTCATTCAATTATACTTGCAACATTTAAAACCAATCACTCACATAACTCTAATACATTCACACACTTAAATCACGCATTTCCCATCTCTTTCCCTCTATTCATCAATCATTCAAAAAACCCTTCCGCTCACTCACTCGCATCAAAAGACTCAGCAAGTCAGTCTATCAACCAACGTCCGCGCGCGCGCAACATACTGGCTGGCCAGCAGGAAAATAACGCAAAACCTGTGCTCCAGTACGAGCACCATCCGAGTGCTCCAACCACTAGTGAGGAAGGATCCCAAAAACAGCGACCTATGTAAGTCCCAAAATTATCCTACATTCCTTCGTCACAAGTGTTGGTCCATACGACCCGAATTCCTATTCCATACTCAATTTACACTACAATCTACTCACCCATACGCATATTATACATTATATAACGCATATTTATTATAAATAACGCATATTTAGTATCCAAAACGCATATTCATCGTACTTTGCATAATTACGTTGAAGCAATTCGCACGCCATTTTTTATTAACGTATGGTAATTTCTGCCGTTCAATATTTACAATTTAAATTAATCTCATTAATCTTTGCATATTTCACTACGAAATCTTAATAAATCGTTGCCGTACAATATATACGAGCTATTTACCCTAATATTTATTAACGATTAATATTTTTAACTAGTGAAATTACTCGATTAACTTTCGTTCAGAATGTCGACTGGAAAACAAAAACCTGTCGCAGGGATTTCAAATGTTCGGATTTCCCTATTAGAAGCAAAGAAAGAACGTCTGTTTGAAATGGTTCAAAATCTTTACAATTTAAGTTTAAAGGTTGAGGAACCTACCATTAAAATTCAGTTTTTAGCTCGTGTACATTCGTTGGATAAAACGCGAACAGAGTTCATCGAAACATTAGACAGTTTAATTACAGAATATTTAGAGGAAGATCCTACGGTCAAACCGAACTACTCGTCTTTAAATTCATTTGATGAACTATACTGTTATGTGAAACATACCGAAACTACACTCACACCTCAAAGTGTTCACAGTAAACAGAATTTTGAGTTAATTCACCAAAAATTACCTCCTCTCCAGTTAGTGGGATTCGACGGCACTCCTACTAAATGGTCAATATTTTATGAAAATTTCAAAAGCATAGTTCACGATAATCCTAGGTTGTCCAACACAGAGAAGGTTCAGTACCTTGTCGGGAAGTTAAGTGGGAAAGCTTTGACCGTGTGTTCGGGCATACCATCGACTTCTGATAATTATGAAATTATCTGGAACGCGCTCATAGCTAAATATCAGGACGTTAGGGTACAAGCATCGCAGTATATCGATCAGATAATTAACTTTAAAAATAATCAACCATTAGATACGTTTATAGAACAGTTTTGTTCAGCAGAGGCGGCATTCAATCGTTTAAAATTGGACAATCCGTCCGATTTTATAATAGCACATATCGCGCTCAGTAAGCTAGACAAAGAATTGGTTAACTTGTTCGAGCAGTCGCATCGTGATATTAAAATACCCACTTTTAAGGATGTTAATAAATTCTTAATCGAACAAAGTAAAATACAGTCATTACGCCCTAACACGTCCTACTCTCATGCATCTCATAATAAAAATATTTCACAGATGTCAAATAATAATCGTGCAAATAAACCTAAACCGACTCAAACATTTTTAGTGAATACAAACTCGAATAATACTGAACATACTACTAGAAGTACTTCGTGCATTATTTGTAATTCTCCAATTCATCCTCTCTTTAAATGTCAACATTTTTTACAATTAGACCCGCGTAAACGCAGTGAAATCGTTTACAAAAATCGTTTTTGCAAAAATTGTTTAGGCTTTCACGATGTAAACAATTGTAAATCGCAAACTAGATGTTATGTGTGCCAACAGAAACATCATAGTCTATTACACTTCAATGATTTTCGACGCTCGGGAATCGAACCCGCTACCCAACGCAATACTCTCGCTGCGACATCGCCGCAGTCGGGCGCTACAGCCGCCCGGCCGCCTGCGCCGTCACACGTTGCGCACGGGCAATCGTCCGGTGTGCACGCCGCGCACGCCGCGCGCGCCGCGCCACTCGCTCCCGCGCATACGTCCCCGCTCACACTAACCGCTACCGCCTCGCTCCCGTCCGCGACCGTATCTACCGCCACCAACGCTTCTAACGTGTCGAACTTAAACTCGGGCGCAAATTTAAACAGTGATTCGTTTATTGCTACGAACACTTTAATTAATAACGCTAAGAACACTACTGTGTTGTTACCTACGGCCTCGGTGTACGTATACAATATGAATAATGTACGTTCTAATGTTCGTGCCTTTATTGATACTGGATCGATGAGTCATTTTTTAACTAAAGCTTGCTGTGAACGTTTGAATCTCGCTATTTCACCCGACTTGTCACCTGTCCGAGGTATAGGCCAAACGGAAAGTGCTTGTTTAGGCTTTACTACATTGAAAATTCATTCACGATTTGATAGTACGTGTTCATACTCGATCACCGCTAGAGTGATAGACACTATTACCGACCGTTTACCGAACTCTCATATTGACACTTCGCAACTTAAACATTTTGAACATCTGCCTTTGGCCGACGATTATTTTGATACTCCCGGCGAAATAGATTGTTTACTCGGTAGTGAGTTTTTCCCTGTCATTCTCGGCAATGATAAGGTCACATCCCCGCACTCTTCGGTCGTAGCATTGGAATCGACTCTTGGATATCTTGTTATTGGCAGAGCCGACTGCACTTCTTTCCCTTCATCTCGCATACACCCACGCACGCAAAATTCTGAAAAAAGCTTCTTTTGTTCAGTCAACAATTCACAATCGCTTACGAAACTCACGGAACGTTTTTGGGAACTCGAAAATGTTCCTAATAAAATTCACACTAGTGCCGATGATGAGGCCTGTGAAGAATTATTTATCGCTACTCACTCACGTGATGATACCGGTAGATATACGGTACATCTCCCATTTAAACACAACCCTTCTGAGTTAGGTAACTCTCACTCAATTGCAAAACGCCGCTTACTCCTACTGGAGAAGAAACTCGACTCTCAACCTAACCTTCGTTTAAATTATAACGCTACTATTCAAAATTACATTGATAATGGCTATCTCACTGAAGTCTATGACTTGAAACCTAACAATGAATGTTACTATATCCCTCACAGAGCTGTATATCGCCCTGAGAAGGCTACTTCTAAAACGCGTATAGTAATTGACGCCAGTTGTAAGACGACCTCCGGGAAATCTCTCAACGATTTGCTTTATACAGGCCCCAATCTTCAAAGCAATATCTTTGATTTGCTTATTAATCTACGCATGTTTTCAATTGCTCTAACTGCAGACATCGAAAAGATGTACTTCCAACTCAAACTCACGCCTAAACATCATTCATTTCAGCGAATTTTATATAGATTTGACTCCCACTCAGAAGTACGAATGTTCGAATTCAATAGGGTCTCATTTGGTATCTCAAGTTCCCCGTACCTCGCGATGCGAGTCGTTCGTCAACTCGCTAGGGACACTCGTGACATATGGCCACTCGCCGCTTGCGAGGCCGAAACTCATATGTATATGGATGACTACGTGAGTTCCATTGATGGGCCTGGCGTGGCTGAGCAAATGTATCATGAAATGGTGGATATGTTCAAGGCCGGCGGCTTCAACATCATTAAATGGATCTCTAATAGCTCTGAATTAATGAATAAAATTCCCTTGTCACATAGGAATTCTGAGATCGTGAGTTTTGACAAAAACCCTGAGACTCCGGTGAATACTAAAATCGTAGGAATGCAATGGCAACCCACTTCAGATAACTTTCAGTTTAAAATCAATTCGGAAATTTCGAAATGTACAAAACGCACAATCCTCTCAGTAACTGCTCGCCTCTTCGACCCTCTGGGCTTAATTGGTCCAGTGGTCGCTTATATGAAACTTCTTGTTCAAGAATGCTGGTTGTCGAATCTCGATTGGGATGATCCCGTGCCGCAATCAATTCATGATAAGTGGATGCAATTCCATGGCGAACTATCTAGCCTAGAACTCATTAAAATACCTCGTCATATAGGTATAACTTCAAATTCATATATTACTCTAATAGGCTTCGCCGACGCGAGCGAAAAATGCTATGGAGCTGCAGTTTATTTACTTGTCAGTCTAAATGAAAATTCTCATGGTTTAGTCAATTTGCTCGCCTCAAAGTCTAGGGTCGCTTCACTAAAAAAGATGTCGATCGCGCGCTTAGAACTCTGTGCAGCCCTACTTTTAGCAAATCTTATTGACTGTGTTCGCGAAACGCTAACTAAACGATGCCACATAAATAAAATTGTTGCCTTTTCTGACTCGACTGTCACGCTTACTTGGATACACTCGCCAGCTTATAAATTCCAAACGTTTATTGCAAACAGAATCTCTGAAATAAATTCTAAGCTTCCCGCTCCACACTGGTATCATGTTAAGGGCACAGAAAACCCAGCTGATATTATTTCACGCCCAGTTACTCCTAACGCTCTGTTAAACTGTAATGAATGGTTTCACGGCCCGCAGTGGCTAACGCTCCCTATGTCCGAATGGCCATTGGATTGCTTTAAAGCAAGTCCTAAAGACTACGACACTTTAGAAATAAAGAAAGCAATAGTACTAACAGCAAACGTAACGACGCTCCCACAGCCTATCAAGCATCCTGTGGCTGCGCTAGCAGACCGCGTGTCTAGTTGGTCAAAAGTATTGCGTATATTTGTTTACATTCTACGCTTCTCTAAACGTTTACCTAACAATAATTTAATATCTGTTACGGACTTGGACGCTTCCGAACTTTACCTTATACGTTACGTTCAAGAAAAACATTTCTCTGATGAACTACACGCTATTAAAAATAATAAACCCTGTAGTAAACGCATTATAAAACTCAATCCATTTATAGACAATCAAAACATACTCAGAGTAGGTGGTAGACTCACGCACTCGCAACTGGACTACGGTCAAAAACACCCTATATTACTCCCTAATAAAGAACGCATAACTCAACTAATAGTAGATTATTATCATTTAGTCAATTTGCACACTGGCCCCTCATTATTACTTGCTTTAATTAGGCAAAAATTTTGGATACTTTCCGCCCGAAATCTCGTTCGCCAGAGAGTTCACGCTTGTAACGTTTGTTTTAAACTCAATCCAAAATTTATTTACCCGAAGATGGGTGATCTTCCCGTTTTTAGAATTTCAGAAGCCAAGGCTTTCGTATACACAGCTGTAGACTACGCTGGCCCCTTTTTTATAACCCATATACGTCATCGTGGGGTCAAAAGTCATAAAGCGTATATCTGTCTATTTGTATGTCTCACAACCAAAGCCATACATCTAGAACTGGTATCAGACTTAACTACAGAATTATTTCTAGCAGCCTTTAAACGATTCATTTCTCGTAGGGGCCCTGTCTCCATGATATATAGTGATGGGGGCACCAATTTTATTGGCGCTAAACGCAAGTTAAATGAAATTTACACTCTTATACAGTCCACTTCATATAACAATTATCTGAGCGAACAGCTATTGTCTACGCATCGCATTCAATTCAAACGTAGTCCTCCATATGGCCCTCATTTTAATGGGCTCAGCGAGATCAACATCCGTTGTGTCAAAATGCACGTAGCCAAAGTGGTATCTACTCGTATTCTTACATACGAAGAGTTTACCACTGTGCTCGTGCAGATTGAGGGACTACTCAACAGTAGGCCGTTGTGTGTCCTCAGTTCGGACCCTTCGGATATTTCCGCATTAACACCAAATCATTTTATAAATGTAACGCCTCATAAATTTTTACCCGCTGAAGACGTAACGCACATTAATGATAATCGTTTAACTAGATTCGAAATCATTAGTAAACTCACGCATTTATTCTGGCGCCGATGGAGCCAGGAATACCTTACTTCATTACAACAAAGGGAAAAGTGGAACACTCCCACTAACCCTATTAAATTAGGTTCAGTAGTCATAATCAAAGATCAAAATGCACATCCATTATGTTGGCCTTTGGGTGTGGTCGAGTCCCTCTACCCTGGAAAGGATGGTGTTGTAAGAACTGTCAACGTTCGCACAAACTCTGGCAGTTATATTAGACCAGTAGTTAGGATTTGTCCGTTACCAACTCAATAATAATTTCGATTAACTCTAGTTCAAGTACAGTTCAACACAATATTTTCTTTCGTAATTAGTAAAATTTTTTATAACTCAATATTTAATTTAGAGGAAACCTCTAGGCCGGCGGAGTTGTCTGCGCCATTTCATTCAATTATACTTGCAACATTTAAAACCAATCACTCACATAACTCTAATACATTCACACACTTAAATCACGCATTTCCCATCTCTTTCCCTCTATTCATCAATCATTCAAAAAACCCTTCCGCTCACTCACTCGCATCAAAAGACTCAGCAAGTCAGTCTATCAACCAACGTCCGCGCGCGCGCAACATACTGGCTGGCCAGCAGGAAAATAACGCAAAACCTGTGCTCCAGTACGAGCACCATCCGAGTGCTCCAACCACTAGTGAGGAAGGATCCCAAAAACAGCGACCTATGTAAGTCCCAAAATTATCCTACATTCCTTCGTCACAGTAGTTTTTAATTATTTTATTATTTATTTGTCATTGGCTAAAGCAAATATAGCAAAGTCAAAAAATAGATTAGTTAATTATATTAGTTCGATTGTAGAAGTGCCTAGGTCAAACATGGAAATTATACATTTCGATGAAAGCCGTTACATTTAAACCATGATAACATCCCATTAATAAACTTCTATAAAAAGACTGTTAAGTAACGAAGGAAGACCAATAATAACAATACACAAAAGCATGAGGTACAAAAATCTATGCCACCATGCTTAGAAACATCCAAGCAACGGGATATTAAAAATGTGTTGTGTTGTGATGATGTGAAACGAATATTTAACGCTGCCTCGAGGTTCGATTTCGTAAGCAGAATTGGTGAGATTTCTGGTCTTTTGCCAAAGCTGTTGAGGGGGACTTTTGCCATTCGTCCTTACCGTACGTAAGCCTAGCCTAGCCGTAGGGCGCTAGGTAACTTGGCCCACATAGTGCTATGGAGAAAATTGAGAATCTCCTCCTCGAACCTCGAAATCGACATTTGGATGACCGTGATTTGTGGTAGTCTGCTCACATGCACCTGTACCCAAAAAGGGCGACAGATCAGACCCAGCAAATTACACGCCGATCGCCATCACATCCCTTCTCTCGAAAGTGATGGAGCGAGTGATCAACCCGCAACTCTTGAGATACCTAGAGGATCACGATTTGTTGAGCGACCGACAATACGGCTTGCGTTATAGTCGCTCTGCTGTTAACCTCCAAACATCTAGCATGTGTATCTGTCGCAGGTAACTAATATAATTAGCCGTTCAAATAAGAGCCTAGACTTTTTACTAAACGCCGCCATCATCTTTTAAATGACTAGGCTAGGCAAGTAGTTAAAAGTTATTGATCCAAGTCATTTGCTTAGCTGTCTGATTAAATGGCTGCATATTATTCAGGCCGCTAGTTGAACGGCGCCGTTTAGTAAAAAGGCTAGGCTGTTAATTGAAAGGCTAGTTAAGCTAGTTGGCTTCGACATATCTATCACTAAAATTAAAACCATACCCAGAAACCAGATAACTGATATACTACATATATACAGACATGTTAATTGTTAATGCACACAAAAGTGTATTCCGAACCGGTGGTAAATTCAACTGTATGTACCATTGATAAGTGCCTTACCAGGGCCTAAACTGAATAAATGACTTTTTGATTTTGATTTTGAATGAATGTCCCCGGACCTGCGGCGTCCATAGGGCTATGGTTACCGCTTACCACCAGGTTGGCCTGGGTCGGGTTCGCTACATGAGTAGATAGTACAAAAAAACATTACATAACATTTACATTCACATTTCTAAGGCGGTTATGACACTGCCACGCATCACGCTGCTGCGTGTCAACGCACCTACAAGCGTACTTGCGGGAGTGCAGAGATCATCGTGCGGGTTTTTTACGCACTCACACGCGTAGTTGCATTTTGTGGATTCACGGCGGCTCTGACTCATTTCAATCAAAGCCGTCACAAACACACGTCAAGCCCATCCAAAATCACACACGGCACTGCAACTTGGTGTGCCATACCTTGCGTCTCGCCCCATACCCACGCGCGTATGCGCATGTTTCTCCGCTTGTAGGCGCGTGATCTGCATGAACGCGCGTGGATGCATTTTCTGTGTGTTGGACTGTGCGTGTTTTCTATACAAATGGAGATACTTACAAGCAACGTTAAAACACGCATTCACGCGCTACGCTGCGTGGTGCGTGGCAGTGTGATAACCGCCTAACTGACAACAATTGCGTGCCTCGGCACGGCGACGGCAGAACTGCAAAGTAGACTCAATCCATATTAGCAACCGTAAGCAGACAAGCCTTCACAAGCAGCACCTGTTCACAATTATGACGAAGCCAATGGTTCAACGGCCTAGAGTGACCTAGACGTAACATCAGCATATTCATTTTCAGCTGACGACGTTTACATTCCGTAATTATTGTTATGACTTGCGGGCACATTTTGCTGACGACAACCAAATGAATATTATGACATGAGTTGGTTATTTTATCGACTACTTTTATTTACTCACGACGGATTGGAGAAGGTTGTGTGTACAAAAAATGAATGTTCCCAAGTATATCTCTCAAATGGTTTTTTTTTTTGATACGGCTTTCTGTAACAGAAATGTTTTGTGTGTAAGCCACATGGGGTAACGATTCTTTCAGAGCAGCCGATACCGCGGCCAAGATAGGTACTCCCGCCCACAGGGGGCAACAGTACTCCATAGTTGCAGTCCATGCCTTGGTGTGAACCACCTCGACCTGTTGAGCGCACACCAGGTTTTCATGACGTTTTTTAATCATTTAAATAAATTAATACGATTGAGGGTTTATGTCACACGAGCTATAAAATAGCCTTCTCGTGCCCTAAGTAAGTCAATTTTTGCACGGCATGAACATACACACACGTATCATACTATATTATTTAATACACGCATCGGAAAATTAACCCAAAGAGGCGTAATGACGTTGATTTTGCTTGCAATCTATTCCGCCAATTTCCCACCATCGACAATGCGCTCTGATTGGTCAAGTCTAGAACACACGATGCAGTGATTGGTCTAAGGACCAAAATCAATGACAAATCACTGATTAGTTTCGGAATCGGATTGCTCGGTATTACTACTATAGTAGCGTTGCCAGGCGTCCGGATAAAGCCGGACATAGTTAGGCTTTTTAATTGCGTGTCCGGCCAAATAAACGGTGTCCAGCTTGTCCGGCGTTTGTTAGGCTTTTTACATTTCACGAGCGAGCGCCGAGCGTGGCCGAGCGCAGGATAAATGTTTAAGTATCTAGAATTTAATTTTGACTGATGACTATTTGACTGATTAATAATAAAGTGCCTACCTACCTAAGGCTGATTTGGCATTCGATTTTATTTATTATTTCACTAGAATTTAATAAGATTTATGATAATAATCAAAAAAGATTGATTTTACATAAAAAAAAAATTCTTCAATCCTCAATAATGTAGTGGCTGGTCTGTCCGGCTATTAGGTTTGGCGACCTGGCAACCCTCTATATGTTCTCGGTATTGTTCGATAATTACACGCCATTAAAATATCACTAGTCCGTGTGCAAACACACTGTATAAATATAAGTTTCGTTTAGAGACTCAACTTTTAAATAACTGTAGTCGAATTAAGGGAAGGGGCCGTATATACTCCGATATTGACTATATGTAACATAAATCAAACAATGGTTTTATTTATACATTTGACTATATTTATTAATCATTTATGGAATCAGAATATTCAGTAGACAGAGCCACAGCCGCATCCACCGAAGGTAGGGGTAGCAATACTTCCGAACCCACGAGTGGCAGCTACACCAGGGCCATAGGCGATTCTGTCAGCCACAGCTGCGCCAGAAGCGAAACCGTTGCCGTAGCCCATACCGTTACCGTAGGCAATTCCGCCAGCTACATCAGCGCCGTACCCGTTGTCACTCACGATGCCGATATTGCCATTACCGCAACTGTATGCAACAGTTCCAGCCCCAGCGGTGGGCAGGGCAGCTTCCAAAGCTACAGCACTCAGGAATGGCAGATCTCCAGTGACGGCGAGGATTCCTTCGATGGCGTTCTCAGATGCTACAGAGATGCCAGTGGGAGCGATGGGGGAGGCACTGGAGATTGGTAGATAACCGCCACTGGCGGAAGCAATTACTGGAGCATTGGCAATACCGTAAGCGCCATCATAAGCACCGCCGTAAGTCAAGGCGTTTCCTGCCGAGCCGAAACCTAGGCCTGCCACACCATTGTATGCGTTAGTAATACCAGCGCCACAGGGAGTAACGATTCTCTCAGAGCAGCTGCGGCCAAGGTACTGGCTGAATGCTGTCTGAAATCAGAAAAAATAAATTTAATTAGTTTCTGCTCCGCGGTATTATCGGCGTTTTCGAAAGATCTTCATGTTATGCCAGCGTATGTTATTGGAATTCTCTGCTTCCTACTTGTTTCCTACCTTGAGCCACATCATTTTACTTCTCGTAATTAATTTGTGATCAAATATAAGCATAGTAAACCACCATCGCAATATTAAATGAAACGAATAATTAAGAACATATTTAAACATTTACCTGAACCAGGAGAGCCTGGGCGCAGAGGACGAGGATAGCTTTGGCAGACATTGTAGTTTCAGTTCTATTTGACAGAACGAGAATGGTATTCAAACTGTAGTTTTTTTGCTTTATATAGGCTGTGAGATAAGGAAGTTGTTTTGTCGTAATTTTGATTAATTCATAATTCATTTTATTAAAAACACTACAAGTGGATATTAAAATGTCACGTTTTAATTTTCGTAATAATTAAGGTATCACAGCTGATTCAAAGTATAAATGGGTTACAGTGACTTCCGAATATCATTCTGTGTTCAGCACTTCGTTGAAAACAAACAAACATGTCTACCTTCGCCATCCTGTTGGTCTGCATCCAAGCTTGCTTGGTCCAGAATGTGTTCAGCCAGTGCCTCGGTGATGTCAGAGGTTACGGATACGGAGCGGGTCTCGGTGTCTCTGACGTTGCTTTTGGTGGTTTTCCTACCGCTGTGAACGGTCTTGGTTGTGGATACGGAGCTGGTCTTGCCGGTGCCAATATTGCCAACGTCGCTGTAGCTGATGCTGCCTTTGGTGCTGGTATTGGTTACGGAAGAGGTTTCGCTCCCGCATTTGCTACCCCCGCACTCGCTGCTCCTGCTTACGGCGGCGCTGGTGAAGGTAACGTGGCGGTAGTCGGTGAGATGGGAGTCGCTGGTACCACTGTCGTCTCTGGTCAGGTGCCGATAATGGGCGCTGTCACTTTCGGCGGTGACGTGCCCGCCGCTGGCGCTGTCTCTATTACCGGCAGCTGTGGATGCAGCTGCGGCGCCTCTCCCTACTACTACTGAGGAATATTCTAAAAGCTTCAAGTCAACCTTTGTTTTATGATTTTTATTAAATATATATCAGCTTTACCTACTTTGTTGTTTTAATTGAATCACTCCACCGTTTCTCAGTTTTTAAACTATATTTACGCAAATAATAATCATTGCTAAGGTGTTTTGCAAGATATTATTTTGAAAATTATTTGACAAGATGAAGAGCAAATTGATTATCAGTCCATAAAACGCGATGAATGGGCTATCACGCACTAATCAAAATCAATGTTTGTTTGTTAGTATTGAATGCGCTGCCTTACCGTTCATACGATAGCGATAAAACTTTGTCAATTTATTGCTTGCACTTACAGGAAGCTAAAACCCGGTATATTTAACGACAGCACTGTTGTGGACAGTTATTCCAGCCCACAGGCTTCCAATGATGAAACCTTGACGCTTAGAGACCATGATTGAGCGTATTAACCTGAATCTGCAAGCAGTCTATGAAGGTCAAATTTACCAGTAGTAGGTCAAGTTTAATCCCTCCAAGACACATGCGTCTCTGTTCACCGCTAAAAGGAGTCCTTTCCTTACCTGACTCCTTCTTTCCAGAATATATCCTTACCGATTGCCAGACAGCTTGAACTGTCTGTCATAGCTTTAACTACCAAAAAGTAGTTCTATTGAGTCAAAGGCGAAAACAGAGCTGCAAAAAATTGGGCTTCCTCTGTAGGGCGAGGCGGTGCTCTACACTGCGTCAGTTGCTGCAACTATACAAAGCACAAGTCCGTTTCTTATACATCGAGTACTGCTGTCACCTCTGTTTGAGATCTGCCAAATACCAGCTGGAGGCCCTTGACTCTATAGACCATTGTGCTAGGAGACTCGTCCATGATGTTTCGTATATGTAAGATTTCGTGTTTGTCTGTCTTCTTTAGCATACATTATTGAGAATGCTGCAGTACTGTTTTGTACTGTTCAATTTAATTCCTCCATACCCATTTCTCCATCGAACAACAAAACGCTGGGAGAATTTCCACCCACACTTTGACACTCCGCTTATATAGCCACAATGCTTCGCTTCTGAGTTGCTTATGCGAACAACAAAGGAGTGGAACTATCTTCCGAGGTCTATGTTTCCCGACACGTTTTGCCTAGTTGTATTCAAGGAGAGAATACGCATTTTCTGGGTTAGCGTGGTACATTATAGGCCTCGTCATAACATGGAGTTATGACATGAGGAGTTTGGCGCAAAAGCAAAACGCAAGTCCATTCAACATAAAAAACACACACACACTCTCACCAATACACACATACACACACCCTTCTAGATTGCATTAATATCTTTCCGAACCGATATTGAATTCAGAATTTTCATCAGAGCCTGAAAAGGTTTATTAGAATTTAAATTTTGAATAAATGTAGAGAATTTTTTCGTCACTAAAAGTGAAGTTTCCATGGATATTTTTTCATAGTTAGAAATAAATCTACACCAGAGAAAACTTATTACCCCTTTTTCAACATATTTTGCACGGAGGAGTGTGTGATATGGCACAGTTAAAGTTTATAAGATACTTAGATACATGATTGTACTTATGATAACAAAGAACTTTGCCAAAGAAACAAATAGGGATAGACAAATAGTCCGGATGGTATGTCTTTGATCCCTTGGAGTGTCGGCAATTCGCTGGTGTGGGATGCCACATGTGTCGATACACTCGCGCCATCTCACTTACCGGCGACTTGTAAAGCTGCAGGGGCAGCGGCGGCCAGTGCGGAAAATTCAAAATTCAATAAATATGCATCGATTGGACCCAATTATATTTTTACGCCTTTTGCGGTCGAGACCTTGGGACCATGGGGGTCAGAAGCTCGCCGTTTTGCTCGCACCTTGTCTTCAAAATTGATCGAGACCTCCGTAGACCAGCGGGCGGGGAGCTTTATCCGCCAACGCGTCAGCTTGGCTATCCAAAGAGGAAACGCTGCCAGCCTTCTGGGAACCTTGCCGTTAATCGGAAGCAGCGGCAGGCTTGAGGAAATTTTCTATATATAGATTGTATTTTGTAAATATAGATTGTATTTTGTACATATTTGTTGTAAATAATAATAGGGATAAATATGTAACTAAATTAAATAAAAACTGATGGTGTATTCTTATTCTTGTTAGGTACTAAATATTATAGGCTCATGTGCTAATAAATTTAAAAAAAACTTTGGGATAAGTAGTTGTTACCCTATATGAAGAATATGGTTGAATTTCGATCACTGGGGGATCATAGTAAGAATAAAGATGTGGCCTAAAGCATCGTTGGTTGTTTACCTCTATCATCACAACATTTTTTTTTAATAATATCACGTTCCGTTGTTATTTCTTTACCCGGTGTCATACTTTTTGTAGTTCATCCTTTTGTACTTTTTTTTTTCTTTTTTTCTCTTCTTTCATAGTTTTTTATTTTAAATGTAAAGGCTTTCTTAGAAATGTATAATCTCGAATGTTCAACTTAGACACTTTATACAAACAGAAATTTTTATTTACAAAATATGTACAAAATACAATCTATATATAGAAAATTACCTCAAGCCTGCCACTGCCTCCGATTAACGGCAAGGATCCCAGAAGGCTGGCAGAGCTCTTTGGATAAAAAAATCTTAAAAAAAAAAACTTTATTCAAACTAATTTGCCTACTCTTTGAATAGCACACACGCGAAGAGCGGTAAGGCCATTGGTCGATGGGCGGGGCAATGCAATTATAGAAGTGCTTACACGTCATTACTTTGCGGGCGACAGATGGTGGGCAGTGATAAATCTGTGAGGAGTTATAGAGTGTCACCTCTTTACGTACCTAGTAAGTGTATTATCATTATCACTTGACTTCATCATTAGGGTTCCGTAGCCAAATGGCAAAAAACGGAACCCTTATAGATTCGTCATGTCTGTCTGTTTGTCTGTCCGTCCGTATGTCACTGCCACTTTTTTCCGAAACTATAAGAACTATAATGTTGAAACTACTTAGATGTATCCTGTGAACCGCATTAAGATTTTCACACAAAAATTGAAAAAAAAAACAATAAATTTTGGGGGTTCCCATTACTTAAAACTGAAAATCTTTTTTTTTTTTTTAAATAAAACCCATACGTGTCTATGGATAGGTCTTCAATAATGATATTGAGTTCTAATATTTTTTTTTTCTAAACTGAATAGTTTGCGCGAGAGACTTCCAAAGTGGTAAAATATGTTCCCCCCTCTGTAACTTCTAAAATAAGAGAATGATAAAACTAAAAAAAATATTACCATGCAAACTTCCACCGAAAATTGGTTTGAACGAGATCTAGTAAGTAGTTTTTTTTAATACGTCATAAATTAAAATTCATATCAAATACTCAGGTAGTATAGACCTACAGGTTTGTATGGAACCCTCGGTGCGCGAGTCTGACTCACATTTGGCTGGTTTTATTTTGTTAGATTATTCATTGATAGGTATTTTACTAACTCTTCCACAATTCACCATTTCATAAATATAATTTTAATATTTCGATATCGGAAGGGGTTGCCTTGCATGTAATAGATGGCGCCATTTATCGTAACAGCCCTGACCTTAACTTAGATGTGACATCATAATCAGCTTATCAAACAAAAATTTTTACACTGTGCAATTGTTAAACAAAAATTGTTACACGTACTTACTAATTTACATAACTTTCTATCGATAACTCTAATGATGCAGCAATAATTTGGTATAAAACCTTTGAAGGGAATTAATGATATTCATTGTGTTCTTTATTCTGTAGAAACGTAATAATATTGTACAAAAAAATGGCAGCCAAACTCTTTTTAGTCATTTGCGCTTCAGCTCTCTTTGTTCAGGTGAGAAATAATGAAATACATTTCTAGGAACAGTAATCTATCTACGAATATACGATTATATTCTTTGAAATTAAATACATGATTAATGTATTTTAACTTTCCAGGCTATTTCAAGCCAATGTCTCAGAGGCTCATACGATGCTGGCATCATCGATAGCGGCATGATTGCTGACGGAATCAACCTGGCAGCCAATGACGTCGCTTACGGACCAATGACAGCCAATACTTTGGCTTATGACACTCTGGCAGCTGGTTATGGCCCTGGCGCGGCTTATGGCAACATCGCTCCTGCTAGTAACCGTGGATTCCGTGTAACCAGCTCGTCTCCCATAGCTCCAGCGGGTATCTCTATAACTTCTGAGAATGCAATTGAAGGTATTCTAGCTGTCAATGGTGAACTGCCGGTCTTATCTGCTGTGGCTTTAGAGGGCGCGTTGCCTACTGCTGGGTCTGGATCTATCGTGTACGGTTGCGGCAACGGTGCCATCGGCATTGTGAGCGAGGGTGTTGAATCTTTCGCTGCTCCGGCTTCCAAACAGGGCTACGAAAACGCACTAGCCGCTGAACTTGGCTATGGAAACCAATTTAGTGGTAGAAATGGCTACGGTGCCACACTAGCTGCTGGACTTGTCTCAAGAGGACTTGCCGGCGTTGGTCCTGTTGTTGGCCCTAGATGTGGCTGTGGAATATAAAATAATGATTAATATGGTTTGATTGTTATTATGTTTAGATACCTAGTTGTTGTTTTTAATCAGGAATAAATGTATTCTTTAAATTTATTATTTTTTTTACTTTCTATGGAGCTACCACATTTTAGAGCATGTGCATTTAGGTGAATGTTGTGTTGTGCCATTTGGATGCAAAAAAGTTATCAGTTTTTTAACTATCGCATCGCATTATACAAGTGTACAGTAGTACCCTACTAATATGGCTTACCGATGTACCTTCGCAGAAGAAACATTTTCAAAGCGGGAAATGCTATTGGTCGGTTGCTGCCGCCATGTTAGCGCGCGCCTTGCGGAGAGGCGTGACTTGCGATTGTGACAGAACAAACAGCTGCAGTGTATCATGAACCTTATAGTAGTAGTCTAGTGATCTAAGGTTGATTGTAAGTTTAAGAATTCTTTCGTTAATCTTCGGGGCCATACTTTCTTTTCTGTGCGAATGAAGATTCACGACGCGCCTTATTAGTGTGGTACTACTACAGTACTACTGTAACACATTCTAAGTTTACCGCGCCACATATATCTTTTTTAGTATTCCGAACCAAATAGGTAAAAAGTAAAAAGGAATTCTTATGATGCGAATCCGTCCGTGTGTCCATCTGTCACAGCGGTATATTTAAGCAACTACTTCTGCTATTTATATTTGGGCTTTATAGCTTCTAATATTCTGAATAGTTAAAAAAAAACACCTTGCCTAAATCCAAATTAAAATTAAAAAAAAATATTATTAAGTATTTTTCATTCATTCATTTCGGCCCTTTTTGAAATGGCAATTAAATTTTTAACATAAATATTAAACCGCAAGAGCACGACTTGTTTCATAACAAATAAATATTTCGCTGACTTCAAAACTGCAGTGTCAGATAAAATTTACATTATATCATACTTTTTGTGTACTTTGAAGGCGGTTTAATTGTTTTATAAAAAAGTTAATTTATTTCTCAATTTTATTTTGATTTTCATGTGCGTATGTAATAACTCTCAAGATTTGTCACATACCGAGAATGTGCTAAATAAATTTTGTCGACAATATTGAATAAAATAATTCAATCGCGATGTGAATCTTTTTTCTGTGAGGAAATCCATCATATCTTCAATTTCCTTGGTTAGATCATTACATTTTGTATGGGTTTAAACATTTTAATAGCATAAGCCGTTTCCGAATAATTGGTGAAATAAAAAAATAAAAGAGAACTTTTTTGAAGTCGGTTAAAAAGGGCCGAAATGGAGATCCGAAATTTCAAAATAGGGCGATAAGTTATACAAATATAAGGGCTTAATTTGTACATTCTAAAGAGGTTTTTATTGTCTTATATGCTGTGTAAGTTTCAACTTATTATGATGAAAAATTATTATTTTTCATACCCATTATTACCGAAGTTCGCAAAGCTAAAAATCTGATGTCTGAGAGTTTCATCATTTTTATCATAAGTCAAAAACTACGCGATGTAAAAGAAAATAAAAAACTGGGTTTGAATTATTTAATGAATGAAAGTCCTTTCACACGCTACCCCATTTAAAATTCTGGCCCTGCTTTGTAATTTCAGTCCCCATTTTGGAACCTTAAGCAATGTTTTTATTGTTTTTCATTTGTTTGGGTAAACAATATTTAAAACTTTTCCACGAATCCGGTTATTGAAATATACCGCTGTGACAGGCGGACGAATTCGCACCATAAGGGTTCCTATTTTGGCCACAATTATATAAAAAATGATACAATACCAGAGCTCAAAAACAATGGAAAAAGTTGCTTTTAGAATAATTTCAAAAAAATTCATTACAATAATACTGCAAAAACCTACAAATAAGTTTGTTTGAGGGATGGTCAAATAATTAAATACAAACACCAAAGTTCTAAGGTAAATATTTATTAAGAGTCATAACACAAAGGTTGACTCAAAGTATCCAGAATATTCCTCAGTTGTAGTAGGGAGAAGCGCCGCAGCCGCATCCACAGCTACCGGCAATAGAGACAGCGCCAGCGGCGGGCACGTCCCCCCCGAAACTGACGAAGCCGATTATCGGCACCTGACCAGAGACGAGAGTGGTACCAGCGACTCCCATCTCACCGACTACCGCCACGTTACCTTCACCAACGCCGCCGTAAGCAGGAGCAGCGACTACGGGGGCAGCAAATGCGGGAGCAATACCTCTTCCGTATCCAATACCAGCTCCAAAGGCCGCATCAGCTACAGCAGCGTTTGCAATATTGGCACCACTGAGACCAGCTCC
Organism: Achlya flavicornis; assembly: GCA_947623365.1. Classification (NCBI taxonomy): domain Eukaryota; kingdom Metazoa; phylum Arthropoda; class Insecta; order Lepidoptera; family Drepanidae; genus Achlya; species Achlya flavicornis. The sequence goes on along the minus strand of OX392495.1, from coordinate 2,531,332 downwards.
GTATCCGCAACCAAGACCATTCCCAATGTTAGGAATACCACCAAAAGCGACGTCAGCGACACCGAGACCCGCTCCGTATCCGTAACCTCTGACATCACCTAGGCACAGGCTGAACACATTCTGTACCAAGCAAGCTTGGAAGCAGACTAATAGGATAGCGAAGGTAGACATGTTTGATAGTTTTCAACAAAGTGCTGAACCCAGAATGATGTTCGGAAGACACTGTAACCTTTTTATACTGTGAATCAACTGTGATAAATAAATTGTTACGAAAAAGAAAACGTGAACGTGACATTAATGAAATAAATTAATCAAAATTACGACAAATGACCTAATTATCTCCAGCTTATAAAGTATAAAAAGCAAAAAAACATACAATTTGAATACCATTCTCGTTCTGTCAAATAGAACAGAAACTACAATGTCTGCCAAAGCTGTCCTCGTCCTCTGCGCCCAGGCTCTCCTGATTCAGGTAAATGTTTAAATATGTTAATAAAAAATATTTTAGATTTTTTATATCGCTATTTCTATGGTGGTATACTACGCTTGGCTTATATCTGATCACAAATTCAGTATGTATTAAGTAAGTATCTGGCTGAAGGTGGTAATCATAGAATACATTTTAATTTTCTGTTTTCAGACTGCGTTCAGCCAGTACCTTGGCCGTGGTATCGGCTGCGCTGAAAGAATCGTTTCCCCCTGTGGCTTAGCTAGCAATGGCTTGGCTAACGCATACAATGGTGTGGCAGGCGTAGGTTTCGGATCGGCAGGAAACGCATTGGCTTACGGCGGTGCTTACGATGGCGCCTACGGAATTGCTTCCGCCAGTGGCGGTGCTCTACCAATCTCCAGCGCCTCCCCCATCGCTCCCACCGGCATCTCTGTTGCGTCTGAGAACGCCATCGAAGGAATCCTTGCCGTGACTGGAGATCTGCCGTTCCTGAGTGCTGTAGCTTTGGAAGCTGCCCTGCCCACCGCTGGGGCTGGAACTGTCACATATGGTTGCGGTAATGGCAACATCGGCATTGTGAGTGAGAACGGGTACGGCGCTGATGTGGCTGGTGGTATTGCCTACGGTAACGGTCTGGCCTACGGCAATGGATTCGCTTCTGGCGCAGCTGTGGCTGACAGAATCGCCTATGGTCCCGGTATAGCTGCCGCTCGTGGATTCGGGGGTATTGCTGCCCCTGCCTTCGGTGGATGCGGCTGTGGCTCCGTCTACTGAATATTGCTAAACTACTGATTCCATAAACAAATAAGAAATACAATCAATCATATAAATAACCTTTGTTTTATTAATGTTATGTTTAATATCCGATATCGTCCTTTATTTTGTTAGAGTACGTTCATTACGAAGCTGAAAGAATGAGTTTAAAAAAAAAAAGTGTGTCTAAACAAAACTTATCTGTCTTTAATTTTATATGGTAATGTAAAAAAAACCTGTTTACACTAACTAAAATAAAAAATATACCTATCAACAAAAAAAACTTATGTAGGAATATATTTTGCGTCCTTAGTTAATGCTTTATGTACATATTATACACTTTCAAACATACAATGGACTCAAGTTTGAATGCAAGAGTCGAGGACTCTCTTTGAACACCAGTTCAATTTGTTGATTATGTTAGATTCATATTCTCATGATTATCCTAACTTAATATTATAAATACGAAAGTGAGTTTGTTTGTTTGTTACGCCTTCACGCATCAACTCCTCAACGGATCATCATGAAATTTGGCATGCAGATAGCCTATGGTATGGAGAAGGGCATACGCTACTTTTTATCCCGGGAACGCTGGTAAAACCGCGGGGGACAGCTAGTAAGTAAATAAATAGCAAACTTAAGCAAAATTAAAAATCAAATTAAAATATTAGCAGTGCATATAGACCCAGCTGTACTGAACCACAAAATATTCAATAGTACTGACTACTGATAGTACTACCGTAACAGAACTGCGCTGCAGTGAAGCCTGCCTGATATTGTTACTTGCCACAATTCTACGGCGAGTTTCATTGTAAGACAAAGAAAGAAAGGAAGAAGGAAACAAAACTCTAATTGTGAGCAAACAAGAAAGCATAAGAAGACTAGTAAGGTGGATGGAATACACGATTGCATGGATTCATCAATACTAGCAAGACCTATGTAAGGTTAACATGATACATCCGATTTAAATTTACCTCTAATTGAACTGACTGTCTATTTATTTGTATTATAACTCGCATCCTTCACTCAAAATTGTATAATAGCGTTATTGAGTTCATAAAACAACCATCCGCCATATTGAATTAATGTGACATCAGATTTAATTACCTAAGCCATACCATTTTGAATCTAATTAAATCTAAATAAATTATATTTATTCTTTCATTCGCTTTACACATTCATACACTAATTTGCCACGATCGTTACCTACTTACTACAAAATCGTATAACAATATTTTATATCGATTGAACAAGTGAAAGTATCTTAGCATCCTTCACAAATGTATCTTTATTTCTCTTTCTAGCTCCATCAACCGACTCTGATCACCAGAAGCAGCGCAAGAAAATCTGCTTTGAAATAAAAAAAACGCATCCAAATCAATTCACCCGTTTAAGAGCTTCGGTACCACAGACAGATAAAAGTGGAAGTCGCTCACATCCCTTCATCAACTAGAAAGAGCTAATGATCTTCAAACGGCTGCACCGATTGTCTAAGAATCAGCGCAAGAAAATCTGCTTTCATATGAAATAATTTTGAATATAACTTGAATTTTATAAGGTTTTGCAGTCGGGGACAAACCAATAACCTACGTAGATATGTATTTTTTTTGTAATATTTGTTAAATGTAAAGTTTGTCTAATAAAAAGGAAGCTAAGCAATATTGCTAACGCAATTAATTTTTTCGAATTTAAAGCTAGGGCTCTGCCGCGTAACTTTGGTGGTAATCGTAACGAACACCATTAATTATTTCATCCAATGATGCGCACGCGGTATGTCGCGACGATGACCATTCGTGGGCCCTGATTGGAAGTAATTCATTAATGGTGTTCGTTACGATTAACACCAAAGTTACGCGGTAGAGCCCCCGGTCCCATAGTAAAAGTTGATCGTATACATGAGTACTTTACGTGGTTTCATTTAATGTCGTATTGTCGTAATAGCTCATGTTATTGGTTTGTCCCCGACTGCAAAACCTTATAAAATTCAAGTTATATTCAAAATTATTTTTTGCTTTTCAGTTTTTTCGGTGGTTTACTTTTTTGTTAAAAAGTTTTTATTTTATAATTTTTTGTGTCTATACTCTACTAATTACTAAATGCTTAATTTTTGATTTCTTTTGATGTAATACACAACTCAGCATTAAAATCTGTGAGTGAAAAATAAATCATACCTATTTTCCCACCCTTAGGGTAGGTATTTTTTATCCATATTTATATGGGACCACCTTCGAGGTATACCCTATCCAATAAAAAAAGAATTATCAAAATCGGACTACTCTGTCAAAAGATATGCGTGATCATACACATAAAAAAAAAAAAAAAAAAAAAAAAAAAATATACGCGTTGACTTGTAAACCTCCTCCGTTTTTTCGTCGGTTAAAAACCGCATCCAAATCAGTTCTGTCGTTTAAGAGATACGGTGCCATAGGCGGACACAAGTGGAAGTCACTCACATCCCTTCATCAACGAGAAAAAGCTGATGATCTTCAAACGGCTACACCGATTTTGATGTAACATATCTAAGAACCAGCGCAAGAAAACTTTCATTCAAATAAAAAAACCGCATTCAAATCGGATGATCCATGAAAGAGCTTAGGTACCGCACAGGTAGACTTTTACGTCAAACTTATAAAATCAAAAAGTCATTTATTCAGTTTAGGCCCTGGTAAGGCACTTATGAACGTTAAGTTGTAAATACAGTTGAATTTACCACCAGTTTGGAATACACTTCAACTGAGAAGACTCCGGCAAGAAACTCAGCAAGGCTTTTATTTTTATGGAAGATCTTTTCATTTATGCTTATTCATACAATCGCACTTAGCCAGGGGGGGTGCAAGTGCAGAGAGAAGCCACTACAACCATATATTCTTGTCTTCCACGTAATGAGCCACCTTATAGTAGAGAGCGCAATCTAACAACTTGAGACAAAAATGATCCTAACGAAACCCAGGAATTACGCACTTATTAGCTACCTTTTTGCGTCGGGAGGTAAAAAAAAGGAACAATCGTTGCGGGAGCAGACGCGGCGACGGTGAGTAGCGATAAATCCGCGGGGCGCGGGCTAATTATCAGTACCTCTTCTGTACGTAGTAAGTGTTAGTATTCTTTGCTTGTACCGTCGATCGCATATCTAGATCGATAGGCTTCGGTAACCGCTTACCATCAGGCAGGCCGTATGCTTATTTGCGATCAAAGTGGTATAAAAAAAGAAAACATTCTATTTCATAAAAATATTGTTCATATTTCGATATCGGAACGGTTGCATGTAATAGATAGTGCCATTTATTATAACAACCCTGACCTTACCTTAGATGTGACATCATAATCAGGTTATCAAACAAAAATTGTTACACTTTGCAGTCACGTACTTACGTTTACTTAAGTCATATAGGTACTTACAAATTTACATAACTTTCTATCGATAACTCTAATGATGCAGCAATAATTTGGTATAAAACCTTTGAAGGGAGTTGATGACATTCATTGTGTTCTTTATTCTATAGAAACATCATATTGTAAAAAAATGGCAGCCAAATTCATTTCAGCCATTTGCGCTTCAGCTCTCTTTATTCAGGTGAGAAATAAAGAAATACATTTCTAGTAATAGTAATCCATTTACGAATATACGATTATATAATTTGAAATAAAATATACGATTAATTTATTTTAACTTTCCAGGCTATTTCAAGCCAATGTCTCAGAGGCTCATACGATGCTGGCATCATCGATAGCGGCATGATTGCTGACGGAATCAACCTGGCAGCCAATAACTTCGCTTACGGATCAATGACAGCCAATACTTTGGCTTATGACACTCTGGCAGCTGGTTATGGCCCTGGCACGGCTTATGGCAACATCGCTCCTGCTAGTAACCGTGGATTCCGTGTAACCAGCTCTTCTCCCATAGCTCCAGCGGGTATCTCTATAACTTCTGAGAATGCAATTGAAGGTATTCTAGCTGTCAATGGTGAACTGCCGGTCTTAGCTGCTGTGGCTTTAGAGGGCGCGTTGCCTACTGCTGGGTCTGGATCTATAGTGTACGGTTGCGGCAACGGTGCCATCGGCATTGTGAGCGAGGGTGTTGAATCTTTCGCTGCTCCGGCTTCCAAACAGGGCTACGAAAACGCACTAGCCGCTGAACTAGGCTATGGAACCCAATTTAGTGGTAGAAATGGCTACGGTGCCACACTAGCTGCTGGACTTGGCTCGAGAGGACTTGCCGCCGTTGGTCCTGTTGTTGGCCCTAGATGTGGCTGTGGAATATGAGATAATGATAAATATGGTTGGATTGTTATTATGTTTAGATACCGAGTTGTTGTTTTTAATCAGGAATAAATGTATTCTTTAAATATAATATTGTTTTTACTTTCTATGGAGCTACCACATTTTAGAGCACTACGGTGCATGGTTAGTGAATGTAGTGTTGTGCCATTTGCATGCAAAAAAGTTATCAGCATTTTAAATATAGCATCGCCTCATACAAGTGTAACACATTCTAAGTTTACCGCGCTACATTTAACTTTTTTAGTATTCCAAACCAAACAGGTAAAAAGGAATTCTTATGATGCGACTCTGTCCGTGTGTCCATCTGTCATAGCGGTATATTTAAGCAACTTCTTCTGCTATTTAAATTTGGGCTTTATAGCTTCTGATATTTGGAATAATTTAAAAAAAAAAAGCTTAGTATAATTGCAAATGAAAATTGGAAAAGAATATTATTATTTTTCATACATTCATTTCGGCCCTTTTTGAAATGGCAATTAATTTTTTAACATAATATTTAACCGAAAGAGCACGAAGTGTTCCATAGCAAACAAATATTTCGCTGACTTCAAAACTGCAGTGTCTGATTAGATTTACATATAGGGTGACTGGTCATTTATTATACGATACTTAGACACATGATTGTACTCATGATAACAAACAACTTCCCCAAAGAAACAAATAAGGATAAATAACTAAATTAAATAAAAGCTGATGGTGTATTCTTATTCTTGTTAGGTAGTAAATATGATGGGCTCATGTGGTAAGTATATAAAATAAATGTTTCTTTGGGAAAGTTGTTTGTTATCACGAATACATACATGTGTCTAAGTATCGTTTACTAATTATCAGTCAACCTTTATATCATACTTTTTAGTGTACTTTGAAGGCGGTTTAATTGTTTTCTTAAAAAGATAATTTATTTTTCAATTTTGATTTTCTTATGGTCCAATATCTCTCAAGATTTGCATATCATTGAAAATTGTCGACAATATAGAATTGAATGCTTCAATTGCGATGTTTGTGCTTTTTTCTGTGAGGAATACCATAATATCTTCAATTTTCTTGGTCAGATCATTATACTTTTGTATGGGACCACCTCGGAATAGGTCCCTTGATATAATACAGTTTAAACATTTTAAATAACATAAATAAGCTGTTTCCGAGTAATCGGTGAAATAAAAAAAGACATACGTGTACTTTTTTTGAAGTCGGTTAAAAAGGGCCGAAATGGAGATCCAAAATTTCAAAATAAGTTTGAATGGTGTATCACAATAAATGTAAGGGCTTCATTTGTAAATTCCAAAGAGGTTTTTATTGTTTTATATGCTGTGTAAGTTTCAACTTCTGATGAAAAATAAATAAAAGCCTTTTCCCTCCACCTTATCACCCAAGTTCGCAAAGCTGAAACTCTGATGTCTGAGGGACATCATTTTTCATCATAAGTCAAAATGGTTTTGGGTTTGAATTGAATGAAACAAAGTCCCTTCAGACACTACTCCATTTAAAATTCTGGCCCTGCTTTGTATTTTCGGTCCCCCATTTTGGACCCTTTTGCAATCTTTTTTTTATTTGTCTTTTACAATAAGGAATGTTTTAAATATTGTTTCCCGAAGTAAACAATATTTAAAACTATTTGACTAATCTGGTTGTTAAAATCTACCGCTGTATCAGGCGGACGAAGTCGCACAATAAGGGCGCCATATTTTGGCCACAATCGATACTAATATAATAAAGCGGAAGAGTTTTTTTGTTTGTTTGTTTGTTTAAACGGGCTAATCTCTAGATCTACCAGTCGGATTCTAAAAGTTCTTTCACTAATAGATAGCTACACTATCCCCGAGTATTATAGGCTACTTATCACGGGAACGCGGGTGAAACCACGCGAGGCAGCTAGTTATTAATAAAAAAGCTAAATATTTTATCTCCCATAAAACTAGGTATCTACTTGGTGAGTACCGCCAGTGATTAAATTATGCACTGATTCTACAGTAGCAAAACATCATAACACAAGGCAATGATTACCTACCTTTCCATTTTTTAAACAAAACGTTTTTCCACTAAAATTATATTGTATAAGGGATTCGCTAGAAACCATGTCAGAGTTCAAACACAATGGAAAAATTTTCCTTCCAAAAATATTCTTTGCAATAATGAAGCAATATATTTGCTTCAAGATTGCAATAATACTGCAAATAATTGAACTGCTTTACAAAAAACTTAAACCGACTTCAAAGTACACTAAGAGGTAATCAAATCCTGATCTGATGACAATGGGACCAAACGGAAAGTTGACCCTACCAATCGAAAAAAATATTCTCCAATTCGGTTAATAAATGATGGAGTTATGAGGTAAAAAACATAAAAAGAATACAACCGAATTGTGAACCTCCTCATTTTTTTGAAGTTGTTTAAAAAAAGAAAAATAAGTCCTCCTTTTTTTATAGTCATCTAAAAATAAGATTGTTTGAAGTATGGTCAAATAATTAATAAAATACAAACACCAAAGTTCTGAGATAGATATTTATTAAGATTCATAACACAAAGGTTGACTCAAAGTATCCAGAATATTCCTCAGTAGTAGTAGGGAGAAGCGTCACAGCCGCATCCACAGCTGCCGGCAATAGAGACAGCGCCAGCGGCGGGCACGTCACCGCCGAAACTGACGAAGCCGATTATCGGCACCTGACCAGAGACGAGAGTGGTACCAGCGACTCCCATCTCACCGACTACCGCCACGTTACCTTCTCCAGCGCCGCCGTAAGCAGGAGCAGCGACTACGGGGGCAGCAAATGCGGGAGCAATACCTCTTCCGTATCCGATACCAGCTCCAAAGGCCGCATCAGCTACAGCAGCGTTTGCAATATTGGCACCACTGAGACCAGCTCCGTATCCGCAACCAAGACCATTCCCAATGTTAGGAATACCACCAGAAGTGACGTCAGCGACACCGAGACCCGCTCCGTATCCGTAACCTCTGACATCACCTAGGCACAGGCTGAACACATTCTGTACCAAGCAAGCTTGGAAGCAGACTAATAGGATAGCGAAGGTAGACATGTTTGATAGTTTTCAACAAAGTGCTGAACCCAGAATGATGTTCGGAAGACACTGTAACCTTTTTATACTATGAATCAACTGTGATAAATCAATTGTTACGAAAATAAAAACGTGAACGTGACATTAATGAAATAAATTAATCAAAATTACGACAAATGACCTAATTATCTCCAGCTTATAAAGTATAAAAAGCAAAAAAACATATAATTAGAATACCATTCTCGTTCTGTCAAATAGAACAGAAACTACAATGTCTGCCAAAGCTGTCCTCGTCCTCTGCGCCCAGGCTCTCCTGATTCAGGTAAATGTTTAAATATGTTAATAAAAAATATTTTAGATTTTTTATATCGCTATTTCTATGGTGGTATACTACGCTTGGCTTATATCTGATCACAAATTCAGTATGGATTAATTAAGTAAGTATCTGGCTGAAGGTGGTAATCATAGAATACATTTTAATTTTCTGTTTTCAGACTGCGTTCAGCCAGTACCTTGGCCGTGGTATCGGCTGCGCTGAAAGAATCGTTTCCCCCTGTGGCTTAGCTAGCAATGGCTTGGCTAACGCATACAATGGTGTGGCAGGCGTAGGTTTCGGATCGGCAGGAAACGCATTGGCTTACGGCGGTGCTTACGATGGCGCCTACGGAATTGCTTCCGCCAGTGGCGGTGCTCTACCAATCTCCAGCGCCTCCCCCATCGCTCCCACCGGCATCTCTGTTGCGTCTGAGAACGCCATCGAAGGAATCCTTGCCGTGACTGGAGATCTGCCGTTCCTGAGTGCTGTAGCTTTGGAATCTGCCCTGCCCACCGCTGGGGCTGGAACTGTCACATATGGTTGCGGTAATGGCAACATCGGCATTGTGAGTGAGAACGGGTACGGCGCTGATGTGGCTGGTGGTATTGCCTACGGTAACGGTCTGGCCTACGGCAATGGATTCGCTTCTGGCGCAGCTGTGGCTGACAGAATCGCCTATGGTCCCGGTATAGCTGCCGCTCGTGGATTCGGGGGTATTGCTGCCCCTGCCTTCGGTGGATGCGGCTGTGGCTCCGTCTACTGAATATTGCTAAACTACTGATTCCATAAACAAATAAGAAATACAATCAATCATATAAATAACCTTTGTTTTATTAATGTTATGTTTAATATCCGATATTGTCCTTTATTTTGTTAGAGTACATTCATTATGAAGCTGAAAGAAGGAGTTTAAAAAAAAAATGTGTCTCTAAACAAAACTTATCTGTCTTTAATTTTATATGGTAATGTAAAAAAAACCTGTTTACACTAACTAAAATAAAAAATATACCTATCAACAAAAAAACTTATGTAGGAATATATTTTGCGTCCTTAGTTAATGCTTTATGTACATATTATACACTTTCAAACATACAATGGACTCAAGTTTGAATGCAAGAGTCGAGGACTCTCTTTGAACACCAGTTCAATTTGTTAATTATGTTAGATTCATATTCTCATGATTATCCTAACTTAATATTATAAATACGAAAGTGAGTTTGTTTGTTTGTTACGCCTTCACGCATCAACTCCTCAACGGATCATCATGAAATTTGGCATGCTGATAGCCTATGGTATGGAGAAGGGCATAAGCTACTTTTTATCCCGGGAACGCGGGTGAAACCGCGGGGGACAGCTAGTATGTAAATAAATAGCAAACTTAAGCAAAATTTTAAATCGAATTAAAATATTAGCAGTGCATATAGACCCAGCTGTACTGAACCACAAAATATTCAATAGTACTGATAGTACTACCATAACAGAACTGCGCTGCAGTGACGCCTGCCTGATATTGTTACTTGCCGCAATTCTACGGCGAGTTCCATTATAAGACAAAGAAGGAAAGGAAGAAGGAAACAAAACTCTAATTGTGAGCAAACAAGAAAGCATAAGAAGACTAGTAAGGTGGATGGAATACACGATTGCATGGATTCATCAATACTAGCAAGACCTATGTAAGGTTAACATGATACATCCGATTTAAATTTACCTCTAATTGAACTGACTGTCTATTTATTTGTATTATAACTCGCATCCTTCACTCAAAATTGTATAATAGCGTTATTGAGTTCATAAACTAACCATCCGCCATATTGAATTAATGTGACATCAGATTTAATTACCTAAGCCATACCATACCATTTTGAATCTAAATAAATTATATTTATTCTTTCATTCGCTTTACATATTCATACACTAACTAGCTTCTGCCCGCGGCGTCGCCCGCGTGGCCTACAGGAAACAAATGACATATTTTTCTTCAAAAACAAACGTAATAAGTGCTGTCACTCCCTCTCAATTGTTTTTTTTTCTTGTTTAAGCCCTATTGACTCTGTTCATCTTCATCGGCATCTCCCATTTCGAAAAAACTATGATACACGTGACCTTTCTTAGTGGATACTTACACTTCACAAAGAACACACCCTCAAAATTTCATGTCTCTAGGACCAGCGGTTTAGGCTGTGCGTTGATATATCAGTCAGTCAGACTACATTGGCTATTTTTTCCCATTTTTTTTTATTTACATAATAAAGTATTAATAATAATACACAATCATAAAAACTCATGAAAAAACCAAGAACTTAAATTACGTTTGTAATAATATGTTTTACTGAAAATTCAACCCCCGTTTCACCCTCTTAACCCCTAAGAGGGTGAAACGGGGGTTGGAATTTCGAAAAACCCTTTCATATTTGATACGTACACTTCACAAAGAACACACCCTTCAAATTTCATGTCTCTAAGACCAGCAGTTTAAGCTGTGCGTTGATATATCAATCAGTGATTTCCCATACACAACTTCATCCTGCTTTTCATCCCTTCGAGGGTGGATTATCAAAAAAAGCTAAGACACGTATGAATGAATTAATTAATTTGAAGATCCTAACTTCAAAACTGATGGACTTTCATACAAACTTTCATCCCCTATTTTACCCCCTCAGGGGTGGAATTTCGGAAAACCCTTTCTTAGTGCTTACCTACACTTCGCAAAGCACACAACCTCCAAATTTCATGTCTGTAGGACCAGCGGTTTAGCCTGGGCGTTGATATATTAGTCAGTGAGATCCAATACACAACTTCATCCCGCTTTTCATCCCTTCGAGGGTGGAATTATCAAAAACGCTTAGACAGGTATAAATTTAATTTTCAATTGTCAGCCTTAACACTAATTTTGAACATCCTAACTTCGAAACTGACGGACTTTCATACAAACGTTCATCCCCTTTTTTACTCCCTTAGGAGTGTAATATCAAAAAATCCTTCGTTAGTGGATGCCTACACTGTATAATAATATATTTAGTGGTGTTTAATGTGAAAATGAAGGACTTGCATAAGTAACTTCATCCCTCATTTCCCCCCTACGGGGGTATAATTATAACAAACGCTCAGACACCTATACATTAATTTTCAATCTTCAGCCTAAACACAAAATTTGAAGATCCTAACTTCGGAACTGACGGACTTTCATACAAACTTTCATCCCCTATTTTACCCCCTCAGGAGTGGAATTTCGAAAAACCCTTTCTTAGTGGATACCTACACTTCACAAAGAATACACCCTCCTAATTTCATGTCTCTAGGACCAGCGGTTTAGGCTGTGCGTTGATATATCAGTCAGTCAGTCAGTCAGTCAGGACTTTGAATCTGTATATCTGTATTTTTAATATATAAAAGGAAACCGTGACTGACTGATCTATCAACGCATAGCTCAAACCACTGAACCGATTGGGCTGAAATTTGGCATACATATAGTTGTAATGACGTAGGCATTCGCTAAGAACGGATTTTTGGAAATTCCACCCCTAAGGGGGTAAAATTGGGGATGAAAGTTTGTATGAAAGTCCGTCAGTTTTGAAGTTAGGATCTTCAAATTTTGTGTTTAAGCTGTCGATTGAAAATTAATTTATAGGTGTCTCAGCGTTTTTGATAATTTTGATCCCCAAGGGGTGAAAAGGGGGATGAAGTTGTGTATGAGAAGTCCTTCATTGTCAAAGTAAATATCACTAAATTTATAATTATGTAGTGAGAGAATCCACATTAGAAGGATTTTTGGAAATTCCACCCCTAACAGGGTAAAATAGGGGATAAAAGTTTGTATGCAAGTCCATCAGTTTTGAAGTTAGGATCTTCAAATTTTGTGTATAGGCTGACGATTAAAAATTAATGTAAAGCTATTTCAGCGTTTAAGATAATTCCTCCCCCGAAGGTGGAAAAAGGGGGATGAAGTTGGGTATGCAAGGCCTTCAATTTCACGATAAACTTCACTAAATGTATTATTATACAGTATAGGTATCCAGTATGGAAGGATTTTTGGAAAATCCACCCCTAAGAGGGTAAAATAGGGGATGAAAGTTTGTATGCAAGTCCGTTAGTTTTGAAGTTAGGATCTTCAAATTTTGTGTATAGGCTGACGATTAAAAATTAATGTAAAGTTATCTCAGCGTTTATCATAATGCCACCCCCGAAGGTGGAAAAAGGGGGATGAAGTTGGGTATGCAAGGCGTTCAATTTCACGATAAACTTCACAAAATTTACTATTATACAGTACAGGTATCCAGTAAGGAAGGATTTTCGGAAATTCCACCCCTAAGAGGGTAAAATAGGGGATGAAAGTTTGTAGAACCTAAGTTCAAAACTGACGGCAAGTCCGTCAGTTTTGAACTTAGGTTCTTCAAATTTTGTGAATGTTGTCACAGCGTTTGTGATAATTCCACCCCCGAAGAGGGAAACGGGGGATTAAGTTGTATATGAAAGTCCTTCATTTCCACAGTAAACATAACTAAATTTGTAATTATACAGTGTAGGTATAAAAAAAAAAAGTTTTTTTAATATTACCCCCCTATGGGGGTAAAATAGGGGATGCAAGTTTGTATGAAAGTCCATCAGTTTCAAAGTTAGGATCTAAAAATTTTATGTTTAGGCTGATGATTGAAAATTAATTTATATGTGCCTCAGCGTTTTCGATAATTCCGACCCCGAAGGGGTAAAAAAGGGGATGAAGTTGTGTATGGATGTATACTAAATTTATTATTTAAGCTTATAGTTGGAAACTAACGCAACGAATATCGGTGTTGTTGGAATTTGATAATATACACGTTGAATATTGAAATAATGTACACGTGTATCATGTTATTAAGAAGCCTACTGCCGCCCATCATATGTCTGTCAGCCACGAGAAAAATTCTCAGCCGTCTGTTTTTTTTTTTTTTATACGACTAAGTCGGCAAAGAAGCATACGGCTCACCTGATGGTAAGCGCTTACCGTAGCCATATTGACGCTTGCAACACACGAAGCAACGCTCACGCGTTACCGACCTTTCCCCTCTCCCCAATGAGCTCTGGCGACCTTACTAACGCGCAGGAACACAACTTTACACAAAATGCAGTATAGGCTGCAGTATTCTGTAAGGTGGAGGTACTTCCCCAGTCGAGCTGCTCTTTGAGCGAATAAACGCCTCTCTTTCTTGGTTGAGGAACTTATGGATAGATCTCCGCCCGTCGATCTTTCTGTCTGTCTGTCTGCTACGGCAATTTTTAAATTATTGTTTCAAATTTAAAACTAAGGTGTCACACAAGCATACGGCCCGCCTGATGGTAAGCGGTCACCGTAGGTACTCGTGCGTTGCCGACCCTACAGAAATATCTTCACACCCTTTTTGAAGACCCCCTGATTATACTCCTTTGGAAAAGCCACGGCGAGGAGCTCATTCTACAGCCTGAGTCTACGCGGTAGAAAACTCCATTGAAACCGCACAGTAGGAACCATTTCAGTTCCAATATCTGAGTATGGACTCCCCGTCGATAGCGGGAGTTGCGATGGTAGAAGGTAGCCCGTGGGCATCAGATCAAAGAATTCTTCAGAGAACTTTCCGTTGTCTCTCGTCAGATTGACAGACGGACAGAAACATCTCAGCTGTCTGGAAATTATTGAGAAACTTGTGGATATAGGTCTCTACCCGTGTATTCGTCTGTCTGTCTATGTGCCATGAGCAAATATCTCAGCTGTCATGAAATGGTTGAGGAACTTTTGCATAGGTCTCCACCTGTCTATCCGTCTGTCTGTCTGCCACGAGTAAATATCTCAGCTGTCTGGAAATGGTTGAGCAATTTGTGGATAGGTCTCATGGCGTACTTTTAGACAAATAATCCCGATCTCGACACCACCCAAAAAAACATATTTCACCTTGCCATACATAGACCCATAACAGCTGATCGGACAGTGTATGTATGCATATCTCTGCCGGTAGATTTTCAGATCTTCTTCTTCGAATCGGGAACGTAAACTTTCCACAAATAGATGAGTTGATACAAATACCAACATAGGTAAAATGTATACTGATGTTACTATGAACACAAACCGATAGAGTGATTATGCACCAGAGAGCCATTATGACTCCCAAAAATGACCAACCCGCTGCGATCAATGAAATGTTGATATATTCCTTTGAAGGTTGTTGCCACCATGGTCGATATGGATGAGTCGGTAAATTATCCTGATCAATTTTTAAACTCTCTTAATCCGCCGGCTAATCCGTGTCATATATGTTGGTGCTCCTGTCATATTGATTAGAAATATACGGTCTCCAAAATTGTGCTGTGGATCTAGACTTCAAGTAATAGCTCTCCGCCGCAATGTTATTGAGAACAAAATATTAACTGGTTCTGCCAGAGAAGAAACAGTGTTCGTGCCGCGTATACCATTGATCCCAAATCCTTCGTTTAATTTAAAAGTTTACAGTTCCTTATCAAGGTTTGTGTCGCGATGGCTATTAATAAATCGCAGAGAAAAAATGAAGAGAAGAAAATTTGCTAGAGTTTATTTACGGCAGGACTGTTTCAGTTTTATGTGGCATGCTCGCATGTAAGCTCTCAATCTACCTGAACTTCATCGTGTCAAATATCACACGTAGTGGCGGGCAATAGCCATGAACAAAGCTCTATATTGTTACAATGATTCATATCTAGAAAAAATAATTAATCTACGCGGACGAAGTCGCGGGCTAAAGCTAGTATTGAATAAAATAATTCAATCGCAATGTGAAGCTTTTTTCTGTGAGGAATTCCATCATATCTTCAATTTCCTTGGTCAGATCATTATACTTTTGTATGGGACCACCTTGGGATAGGTCCCTTGATATAATAAAGTTTAAACCATTTTGATAGCATAAGCCGTTTCCGAGTAATTGGTGAAATAAAAAAAGACAAAAGAGTACTTTTTTTTAAGTCGGTTAAAAGGGGCCGAAATGGAGATCCAAAATTTCAAAATAGGGCTATAAGTTATACAAATATAAGGGGCTTAATTTGTACATTTTAAAAAGGCTTTTATTGTCTTATATGCTGTGTAAGTTTCAACTTATTATGATGAAAAATTATTATTTTTCATACCCATTATTACCGAAGTTCGCAAAGCTAAAAATCTGACTGAACTACGTGATGTAAAAGAAAATAAAAACTGGGTTTGAATAAGTCCTTTCACATGCTACCCCATTTAAAATTCTGGCCCTGCTTTGTAATTTCAGTCTCCATTTTGGAACCTTTTGCAATGTTTTTATTGTTTTTCATTTATTTGGGTAAACAATATTTAAAACTATTCCACGAATCCGGTTATTGAAATATACCGCTGCGACAGGCGGACGAATTCGCACCATAAGGGTTCCTATTTTGGCCACAATTATATAAAAAATGATACAGTACCAGAGCTCAAAAACAATGGAAAAAGTTGGTTTTAGAATAATTTCAAAAAAATTCATTACAATAATATTGCAAAAACCTACAAATAAGTTTGTTTGAGGGATATTCAAATAATTAAATACAAACACCAAAGTTCCAAGGTAAATATTTATTAAGAGTCATAACACAACTTGGTTGACTCAAAGTATCCAGGATATTCCTCAGTTGTAGTAGGGAGAAGCGCCGCAGCCGCATCCACAGCTACCGGCAATAGAGACAGCGCCAGCGGCGGGCACGTCCCCCCCGAAACTGACGAAGCCGATTATCGGCACCTGACCAGAGACGAGAGTCGTACCAGCGACTCCCATCTCACCGACTACCGCCACGTTACCTTCACCAACGCCGCCGTAAGCAGGAGCAGCGACTACGGGGGCAGCAAATGCGGGAGCAATACCTCTTCCGTATCCAATACCAGCTCCAAAGGCCGCATCAGCTACAGCAGCGTTTGCAATATTGGCACCACTGAGACCAGCTCCGTATCCGCAACCAAGACCATTCCCAATGTTAGGAATACCACCAAAAGCGACGTCAGCGACACCGAGACCCGCTCCGTATCCGTAACCTCTGACATCACCTAGGCACAGGCTGAACACATTCTGTACCAAGCAAGCTTGGAAGCAGACTAATAGGATAGCGAAGGTAGACATGTTTGATAGTTTTCAACAAAGTGCTGAACCCAGAATGATGTTCGGAAGACACTGTAACCTTTTTATACTGTGAATCAACTGTGATAAATCAATTGTTACGAAAATAAAAACGTGAACGTGACATTAATGAAATAAATTAATCAAAATTACGACAAATGACCTAATTATCTCCAGCTTATAAAGTATAAAAAGCAAAAAAACATACAATTTGAATACCATTCTCGTTCTGTCAAATAGAACAGAAACTACAATGTCTGCCAAAGCTGTCCTCGTCCTCTGCGCCCAGGCTCTCCTGATTCAGGTAAATGTTTAAATATGTTAATAAAAAATATTTTTGATATTTATATCGCTATTTCTATGGTGGTATACTACGCTTGGCTTATATCTGATCACAAATTCAGTATGTATTACGTAAGTATCTGGCTGAAGGTGGTAATCATAGAATACATTTTAATTTTCTGTTTTCAGACTGCGTTCAGCCAGTACCTTGGCCGTGGTATCGGCTGCGCTGAAAGAATCGTTTCCCCCTGTGGCTTAGCTAGCAATGGCTTGGCTAACGCATACAATGGTGTGGCAGGCGTAGGCTTCGGCTCGGCAGGAAACGCATTGGCTTACGGCGGTGCTTACGATGGCGCCTACGGAATTGCTTCCGCCAGTGGCGGTGCTCTACCAATCTCCAGCGCCTCCCCCATCGCTCCCACAGGCATCTCTGTTGCGTCTGAGAACGCCATCGAAGGAATCCTTGCCGTGACTGGAGATCTGCCGTTCCTGAGTGCTGTAGCTTTGGAAGCTGCCCTGCCCACCGCTGGGGCTGGAACTGTCACATATGGTTGCGGTAATGGCAACATCGGCATTGTGAGTGAGAACGGGTACGGCGCTGATGTGGCTGGTGGTATTGCCTACGGTAACGGTCTGGCCTACGGCAATGGATTCGCTTCTGGCGCAGCTGTGGCTGACAGAATCGCCTATGGTCCCGGTATAGCTGCCGCTCGTGGATTCGGGGATATTGCTGCCCCTGCCTTCGGTGGATGCGGCTGTGGCTCCGTCTACTGAATATTGCTAAACTACTGATTCCATAAACAAATAAGAAATACAATCAATCATATAAATAACCTTTGTTTTATTAATGTTATGTTTAATATCCGATATCGTCCTTTCTTTTGTTAGAGTACGTTCATTACGAAGTTGAAAGAATGAGTTTAAAAAAAAAAGTGTCTCTAAACAAAACTTATCTGTCTTTAATTTTATATGGTAATGTAAAAAAAACCTGTTTACACTAACTAAAATAAAAAATATACCTATCAACAAAAAAAACTTATGTAGGAATATATTTTGCGTCCTTAGTTAATGCTTTATGTACATATTATACATTTTCAAATATACAATGGACTCAAGTTTGAATGCAAGAGTCGAGGACTCTCTTTGAACACCAGTTCAATTTGTTGATTATGTTAGATTCATATTCTCATGATTATCCTAACTTAAAATTATAAATACGACAGTGAGTTTGTTTGTTTATTACGCCTTCACGCATCAACTCCTCAACGGATCATCATGAAATTTGGCATGCAGATAGCCTATGGTATGGAGAAGTGCATAGGCATAAGTGTATACTTTTTATCCCGGGAACGCTGGTGAAACCGCGGGGGACAGCTAGTAAGTAAATAAATAGCAAACTTAAGCAAAATTAAAAATCAAATTAAAATATTAGCAGTGCATATAGACCCAGCTGTACTGAACCACAAAATATTCAATAGTACTGACTACTGATAGTACTACCGTAACAGAACTGCGCTGCAGTGACGCCTGCCTGATATTGTTACTTGCCACAATTCTACGGCGAGTTTCATTGTAAGACAAAGAAGGAAAGGAAGAAGGAAACAAAACTCTAATTGTGAGCAAACAAGAAAGCATAAGAAGACTAGTAAGGTGGATGGAATGCACGATTGCATGGATTCATCAATACTAGCAAGACCTATGTAAGGTTAACATGATACATCCGATTTAAATTTACTTCTAATTGAACTGACTGTCTATTTATTTGTATTATAACTCGCATCCTTCACTCAAAATTGTATAATAGCGTTATTGAGTTCATAAAACAACCATCCGCCATATTGAATTAATGTGACATCAGATTTATTTACCTTTTTTTTTTTTTTTTTTTTTTTTTTTATTAGCGTGGGGAAATCCTCATAGGATACCCGACCGCCCTGGGTGGGAGCGGCCAGGTTATGCCGGACTTTTACCGGCTAAAACCCCACGGTGGTCGCCACCTGCGCTACAGAGGGGGGCGGGCTCTCGTGCAGATCGCGTACCTGCTCGCCCCTCCACGCGCGGCGCTGTGATAGCCCGTCCCGGGGGAAGTGTGATACCTCCCCCCAGCACCCTCGCGGTGCTATCGCACGATGAGTCGTGACCACAACGACTCATCGTCCTCCTCGGGGCCGCTTCTGGGCATTCAGGGTCCCCACCCCGATTGCCCACGACCCCGAAGGTCCCCGTTTAGTCGCCTTTTACGACAGGCAGGGGAACACCGTAGCTGTGATTCTAAGCCCCAGCTACAGGGCAGGAGGGCCGCCACGAGGCACGGCCGCGCCTCGGCGGCGTCGTCTCCGGGCGGGATCGGCCCTCTCCCGATCCCGCTCAGCAGCCTCCTTCTGGACCATTACGGTCTCACAGAAGGAGGCTACGGCCCTCCACAGATTTATTTACCTAAGCTGTACGGGCGGCCGGGGACCTCGTGTAATAAGACGCCGCTTAGGACGAATGCGCGAATCGTGAGATCCCTTTTCCCGTACTTTATTTTATTTGCTGGATTGCCAAGGGCGTCATGAAAAGCCGTATGGTTGGTATATAAACGATTTATTTATTGAACTTTAACACTTCTGTGACAATCTGTCTGAATACAATAATTAACAAACTTTTTAAATTACATAGATGATTTACACAAATATACGTAGACAATGGGTGCCTGATGCTACACTGATATTTTTACTTAGCCGCTACTATGGCATCTGCCTTACTGTTTACCGATGGGGTAACTAACTAGCCGCTACTGTGGCATCTGCCTGACGTTATACTACTTGATGGTAATCTCAACTTGGCATCTGCCTTACTTGGTACTGTCCCGGTACTGTCCTACTACTGTGACATCTGTCTGACTACTACTACTACTATACTTAGTAGATACTTGCTGTCCTGGAATCGATACTAAATGAGAAAAATGTACTGATTATATGCAAATTATAAACGCTGTGTATACGACTCACGCGGTGAGCGAGTAACTTTTTTACGAGAGAAAACATATCTTTTTCTTGTCTAATTTAAGTGCATTTAAGTAACCTCTCTATCTTGCATATAGCGCTAACCTTGTCTAAAAGTTCTAGAAGGATCTAATCCAAAAAGTGTAGTCCGGTTACCACATCTCCAAAGGTTCTCCGATACATTTTGTCTCCCTTTCGCATATATAAGGAAATTTTATTGTTGATATTTATAGTTCCGGGTAAAATCACGTAAATTTCAAAATATGATCAGGGTTTCATTCAGGGCTTGTAGTAAAACTTATTATTTAGGTCTTACGTTAGGTAATGCGAGTTTAAACAGTAAATACATAGTAAGTAGTTGGTGTGCACATATGGTGCTTACGAAACAATTCTAACTAGATTACTATGCCTAATCGAGTGTTTTGTTGACATGTTAACACTTTTTTGTTAACTTAGGTTTCAACATGAATACTAACTTTATCGTGTAACAAGTTTTACATTTGTAGAGGGTTATTCACGATTCTAAAAGTACATTGTAAATCTTAGTTCTACCTAGACTTTGTCTAGACTTTTACCTATGTTTAGGGTTCAAGTACTGTTTATTTACTATACAATTTATGTTGATACGTATTCTAAGGGTAATCATTGTACACTCGGGAGTAAACTCTTTAATATTTCTTATTTCTAAACATTTTAATTTTAACAAAATATTACGTAATCATAAAAAATAACAATAAATGTCCTGAACACAACAAGTGTCCCGAACATTCTCCCGCCGTTCTTCGACTACGGTGTCGATGAAGACATTTCCGGTTGAGGGACTACTGGCTCGGTGGGCAGGATGATCAGCTTCTTCGTGGGACGTCGTAGTGTTCCGCTTCGGGTGCGCACGTCGACTGCTCGTACGATGCCATCAGCTCCGGGGTAGATTGCTTCGACGATCCCTCTTGGCCATGTGTTGCGAGGCAGGTTGTCGTCGGCGACTAGTACGACGTCTCCAATTTTGATCTCCGCGCCTCTTCCGTGTGGCTCCCGCCGGTATTGCAAATCGGGGAGGTATTCTTTCACCCATCTTGCCCAAAATCGGTCGGCAAGATGTTGTGAAGCTCGCCAGTGTGTTCTGCCGATGAGGTCCTTTTCGTTGAAGGTGCCTGGTGCCGGAACTCGCGCTGACCCGCCAAGAAGGAAGTGGTTGGGGGTCAGCGTTTCTTCATCCTCAGGATCTGTAGACACGTGCGTAAGGGGACGACTGTTGACTGTGTACTCCGCTTCAACCAATAGAGTTGCGAGTACTTCTTCTGGGGGATGTTGCTCTTGAAGTATCACTGAGAGGGCGGTCTTAACTGATCGGACCAGCCGCTCCCAGGCTCCTCCCATGAACGGAGCTCCTGGCGGAATGAAACGCCAGGATATCATCCTCTTGGTGGCTTCGTCTTCAGTGGCTGCGTCGATGGATTGACGCAGCTCTTTGTCAGCGCCACGCAAATTTGTCCCGTTGTCTGACCAGATTTCTGTAGGACATCCTCTCCGTGCTATCATCCTTCGCAGGGCCATGACCGCAGAGTCCGTCGTCAGGGATGCTGCCAGCTCCAGGTGAACCGCCCGTGTGGTGAGGCAGGTAAATAGTGCCCCATACCTCTTCTGGCGACCACGCCCGACTGTGACTGACATCGGGCCGAAATAGTCGAGACCCGTGTATGTAAAGGGCCTGACGTGGTGAGCCAGTCTGCATGGGGGGTGGTTTCCTGTGGCTGGCTGTGACGGCATATTTCTTCGAATGCGGCATGGTAAACATCGGTGGACCATCATCTTCGTGACTGGACGTAGGCGTAGAATCCAATAGTATTGGCGACATTCGTTTATTGTTGCCTCTACGCCAGCGTGCAGCAGCTGTCTGTGGGTATATTCAATCCACAGCTTCGTTGTTATGTGATTTCCGTCGAGGACAGGTGGAGACTTCTCGAGGCCGTCAACATTCTTCGTAGCTCCGATGCGAGACCTCAGCAAAATGATTCCGTCGACTAAAGCGACAGATATTGGGCGCAGACGACTGCTGGTAGATACAGCCCTGTTGTTCTTCAAGTCTTCCATCTCTGTAGGGAAGGATTCTTCTTGGCTTGCTCTTACCAGCAGTTTCTCGGCTTCTCTCAGAAGGATGGCGTCCAATGGCACGAATCTTCTTGCTGTTGCATCGGGTTTGGCAACTGTTGGCCTTGGTTTTGACGCCTTCTGTTTGCGTCTCCAATCCGGATCTGCCTCCGTGTTCTTCAGCGTGCGTTTGTAATGTGCACGCTGTTTTGTTCGCCTGCACAGATTGATGAACTGTAAGACTCTAGCTGTAGCGCGGAGATATCGTTCCCACTTGGAGAAACGAGCGCCGTCAGGTATGACGTGGCTCAGCTTCGTTTTCTCGCGCTTCTCGGTGATGTTGAGTGTCTTCTCTTCACCAGTCAGTTCCTTCTGTGTAGGTTTCTCTGTTGGCCAGGTGCTCGGGTCGTCCATGAGGAACTCTGGACCCTGATACCATCGATGCTGGCCATTGAAGTGAAGCGGGACGTCGCGAGTTGCATCGTCTGCGACGTTAAGCTTCGTAGGCACCCAGCGCCATTCATTCAGCGTACTATGTTCTTCTATAGCCGCGATGCGGTGGGCGACAAACGGTCGGTAGGATCTGGATCCCGTTTTCAGCCAAGTGAGCACCGTCTTACTATCTGACCAGAAAGTCTTGGACTCTGGTTTCCTGGGGTGCTCGTCTATTACAGTGGCTGCCATCCGACTTCCCATTACGGCAGCTTGCAGCTCCAGACGTGGTATCGAAGTGAGCTTCAGAGGAGCTACTCTTGACTTCGCGATGATAAGCGATATCTTCACGAGTCCTTCTGGTGTTACTGCTCGCCAATAGAGCGTAGCGGCGTATGCAGTTTCACTTGCGTCAACGAATACGTGCAGTTGAAGTGACGTGGCATTGCTGTAGTTGAGGTAGCAGCGGGGTAGAGCGACTTGTTTTAGGCTCTTCAAGTGACCCATCCAGTCTAGCCATTGGAGTGCTAGGTCGGGGTCCAGGGTTTGATCCCATTCTGTACCACGGCGCCATACTTCTTGAAGTATCTGCTTTGCTCGTACCGTGACGGGTGATGCCAATCCGAGTGGATCGAAGAGTGACATCACAATCTTGAGTGCTTCTCTCTTCGTCGGGGCTGCGCTGTTGAGGATAGCCGGTGGTATTCTTGCCAGATCCAGATTGAAAGCAAGTTCATCTGATCCCGGCTTCCAGATCAATCCTAGTACCCTTTCAGTTCTGGTACCGTCGCTAAGGTCAATAACCGACTGTGGAGTTGCGTTATCGTCTAATGCTTCTAGGACTTTACTTGAATTGGAAGTCCACTGACGCAACTCGAAGTGACCTTGCTTATGGATGTCGCGTACTTCTGAAGCCGTCTTGACTGCATCTTCAATCGTTTGAAAGCTGTCCAAATAGTCGTCAACATAATGGTTGTTGACAATCGCTGCGGTGGCTTCAGGATGCGTTTCTTTAAATCGCGACGCATTGTGATCTTTAATGTAGATCGCTGTAGATGGGGAACTCGTGGCGCCGAAGATCAGTGACGTCATACGATATTCTTCGGGTTCTCCATGTCTACGCTTTCCGCGCCATAAGTATCTTAGCGCGTCTCTGTCTTCAGGGCGAATCTTAACTTGCATGAACATTTCAGCTATGTCAGCTGAGACAGCGATGGGGTGTTGCCTGAAACGCATCATGACCCCCGGTAATGACTGCAGCAAATCAGGACCCGTGAGAAGGTGGTCGTTCAGTGAGACCCCCTTTGTTTCTGCTGCAGCATCATGGACTATTCGAATCTTCCCCGGCTTCATAGGGTTCACCACTGCGAAATGTGGTAGGTACCACGTCCTATTAATTGTTTTCGCCAGTGGAGCCGGTTCAGCGTAGCCCTTCTCTATAAGTGCTGTCATCTGTTGTTCATACTTTTCCTTCAGCTCTGGATTTCTATCGATCTTCTTCTCGGTGGTGATAAGCCTCTTCATCGCGTTGTCGTAATTGCATGGCATCGCGATGTTATCATTCTTCCATAGGAGCGCCGTCTGATACTGTCCGTCTTCGGTTCGAGTTGTGCACTCATCGAGTATTTTGAGTGCACGTTGTTCCGGATCAGTCTGCGGCTTCTTAGGTGTAATCGTCAACGCCTCGATCGCAAAGTGATGTTTCAATTGTGCATCCATACTTTCCTCCATTGTAAAGTGATGGACGAAGTCGATGCGTTTTCCCAGCGACCTTGTATGCGCACCATGGAGAACCCAACCAAGCGGAGTGTGTGATGCTATTGGTTGGCTCTTCTTTCCTTTTCGTACCTCTGAGGCTAGAAGTAAATTCCAGTTATCTTGACCGACAAGTATCTTTGGTTTGGCTTCTACAAACTTCAAAGCGTCCTGTATGTCGATCAGATGTTGGCAGTCGTCCAGATCTTCATCGGCGACTGTCTGAGTCGATAGCCTCAGGTTATCAATGGTGCGTGCGTAAATCTTATGTGGCTGGGTTGCACCCTTAATGGTGATTGCGATGCGTTGAGATGTCGAAGCAGGTACTTCTGCTCCTCCTATGGCTTCGATGTGCATTGGTTGGCAGGGTCCATAAGCGCCGACTGTGTCGGCGTCGATCAAAGTCACAGTTGACCCATCATCCAACAACGCATGTGTGTTGACTTCTCCCGCCGGTCCGGAAATCTGTACAAGCAGTACCTTCAAGTACGTCTGCGATTGTACAGGCAGCCAAGTCGACGTAACTTTTTCCGTCTTATCTGTCCTGTCACTCGTATTCCTTTGCTTCTCATAATGGAGCAAGTGGTGGTGTCTATATGGGCATTCGTTGACGCCGCATTTGGGCGGCTTGCAATTATGCGTCTTGTTCCTGTATCTCAAACATCGGAAACAAAGTCGGTGCGTCTTTGCAAGATCCCATCTTTGGTTGATGTCGGCATCGCGGAATTTATCGCAATCTGGTGGCGAATGTCCCTCTCGTTCACATATACAGCATCTATATGGCTTCCTATCAACGTTCGCATTAGCGTTTAGCGTACGTTGAGTGCGCTTGTAAGGATTGCGCGAAGCTGGCTCTGTATGTGAAGTCGAGGGTATGACCTCTACTTGAGCGTAGGGTGCCCATAATTCCACTTCTCTCTCGAGGAATCGGGTGAGTTTGAGCAAGTCTGCTTCCTCTTTGGGCTGCATGGCGGAGAAATCGAACCATCTATATCGAAGTGTCGGTGTTAGCTTATCGATCGTGACCTTCGTCAGCTCTGGATTGTATAAGTACGTAGTCTTATTCAGAGCACGAAGAGTCGCCACTATATTCGTGACCTTGCTTGACAGTATGCAAAGGTCTTTAGATGAATCCGTGAACCGTGGCAGGTTCCTAAGTCGATCCATCTCTGCGAGAGCTATTGAGTCCGGTCTTCCAAAGCGGGACTCCAATATTTTCATCACTTCAGTGGGATTGGCACTATTAATGAGCAGACTCTCAACGGCCTCTTTAGCACGTCCTTTAAGTGCACGGCGTAGTCTGGTCATATTCTCGGTTTCCGAAAAGTCAGTTGCTGACTCGAAGTACGCTGTTCGGAATGACAGCCAATCCTGATGCGCGCCAGTAAAAGCAGGTAATTCGAATCGGTAACGCGACGGCATTGCGCGTTGACCTGCCTTTACAGCAATAGTGATTGCTGACGCTAACTCACTGAAATCTATTTTCTGTTGCGCAGAATACGGGGTGATTGCAGCTTCTATTCCCGTCGGTATCTGCGCTTCTGGTCTCTGAGGGATTCCTTTATTACCCTGTACAGAGTGTTGAGGGATTCCTTTATTACCCTCATCGTTGTCAACTTTTGACTGCTGTTGAGTCATCTGAGTCTCCGAGGTTGCGCCCAAGAGCACGACTGGATGCGTAGCTACGGATGGATATGGTGCCGCAACAGGTGCGGCGTTACAATTCGGTTCCACCTCTCGGTGCTCTGGCTGGTGATGAGGCTCATTCGAAATAGCAAGCAGGCGCTGACTCTTGTCTAGCCATGTGTCCACCCTCCGGGCAGTGGATTTGATGGACACGGATCCTACGTCGTCACCTTCAGACTCTTCAGATTGGTCTATGACGGCGAGGCTAGCTATTGCTAGCTCAAGTTTCAGTCTTGCTACCTCTTCTTTAGCCAGAGCTATGCGGCGCGCTCGTTGACTCTTTGTTGACTTATTTCCCCTGATGGTGCTGCGTTCGATTCGGTCATCAGGGGCCTGTCTTTGATCGGTTCCGGTTTCCTCTTCGGTAGTAGTAGTCGTAAACCCTGAGGTTAGGGTAGCTTCAGTAGCAGTGGCAGTACGACTCGACGATGGTGCTACTGTAGGGGCAGTACTCCCCGTTGGGGCGGCATCTGTGGCCAGATCGTCTGCAGGTGCTGGCGGCGGTGCGTCGCCATCGCGACTCTGCGATCTGCCTCTTGCGGTAGTTGATCTGGTACCAACCATGGCTGTGGCCGTTCAGTATCTTGGATAATCCGGCTCGAAGGACCAAATGTACGGGCGGCCGGGGACCTCGTGTAATAAGACGCCGCTTAGGACGAATGCGCGAATCGTGAGATCCCTTTTCCCGTACTTTATTTTATTTGCTGGATTGCCAAGGGCGTCATGAAAAGCCGTATGGTTGGTATATAAACGATTTATTTATTGAACTTTAACACTTCTGTGACAATCTGTCTGAATACAATAATTAACAAACTTTTTAAATTACATAGATGATTTACACAAATATACGTAGACAATGGGTGCCTGATGCTACACTGATATTTTTACTTAGCCGCTACTATGGCATCTGCCTTACTGTTTACCGATGGGGTAACTAACTAGCCGCTACTGTGGCATCTGCCTGACGTTATACTACTTGATGGTAATCTCAACTTGGCATCTGCCTTACTTGGTACTGTCCCGCGGGTCTATTTCCTAAAATTGGTGCGTACGTTTTGAAGAAGATTATCGATAATCATCCGGTGGTTTCATTACCACCAAAATGCTATTTTGTAAAAAGTACACACTTAATGGTGGTCGTGAGTGAATGATAATAGAGTTTCGTTTATTCAACTTAGCCACGCGTTGATACATTTTTAAAGTTACTTTAAATGCAATTATTAATTTATATTAAATTAGGGTTCCAATTGTTGTCAAGTTAAAACATATTTACCGTTTGTTATTTGCTTCCTAGAGCGTTCTTTGTGAATCATAAAAATAAAGGAATAAAATGAAAAAACCGAACGTGCAAAGCAGTGTTACTAGAACGTTATAAAAGTCCGATGATATTTTTTAGTAGCTACTTTATCTTATTGGATTACACATTGTTTTCATAACAGATATGTATTATTTCAATTATTTAAGTTTAAAAGTATGCATTAGATCTAAATTGGCATAAGTAGCTCAATTAAAAGTAAAAGAAATTATATCTAGAAAATGTTTTGGCTGAAAATTAGTAAAATGAGTCTGGCAACACTCGTACCTAACCTAAAACGTCGTATAATAACAAAACAAACGATAAAAGTTAAAGTTTGTGATAAAATACAAGAAAGTAGACCACAAAAATATAATCACTCCTTTAAACTAGCTACTTTAAAGTACCTATACCTTCTTGCTGGACTAAAATCTTTCAGAGTATACAAGAGTATATTACACCATAAAGGCCCTAAGCACCTCGCCCTAAGGCTACATTATCTCTGTCCACCTAAAGTTGGATACGTGACGATGTGTCCAATGATTATATCGTATTAAAATTCTAGAATGCCGGCGAATAAAATTTGTCGTCTCTGGGCCACAAGCTCGGCAGATCCACAAGCACAAGCTACGGCCGCGGCGGGCCGCCTTCAAATCCTAGCTTAACGCTGTTGGGATTGGTGACATCAAAACCCCGGATAAGTGAAGATGTAAGTAATTCATAAGGTTATTTAAGTACCTATCATGTCATTTGTTTACTGAATGTATGTTTACTCTTATGATTTTCATTATGCTCTGCCCTATACTTAGCGCACTAACTTATTATTGTATTTATAGGGCATGTCTTGTAAAGCTACCTACAAAAAGTGACAATGTTATGTATCTTGATTTTTGGAATAGTGTATATAATTATATTCACATTTTATAGGACTAGGATGATATTTCTTGTAATTAAATATTAGCTGTCATATACTCAATATTAATGAGGAGGAAGGCTTTGGTTAAAAGGTATATAATACTGCTTTCAGGTTACAACTGATGACAATACAGCCACTTCCAAAGAAGCTGCCACCTTCGCCCATTGCAGTGGGCCCACTGCCAGAGCACTGCAGATTGAGGAGCGCAGGGTGGCTGCAGAGAAGAGACTTTCAGATGCAGTGAAGAGTTTGGCAGCAGCCATGGCCACCATGTCTGCCATAGTCCAAAATACAGACAATGGTTCGAATTGTGTCCCAGTTGTTCGATTCAAATCATTGTTTGTCATTTTGGAGTGCCTTCTTAGTGCTTAATCATAATAAATGAATTTGAATGCCTACATAGGGAACTGATAATGGTATTTGTTATTATCTCTATATAATTATATTGCACCAATTAATAAAAAATAATACAATTCTTATTTAAAATAGATTTTTAATCAAATAAGTTATATCAGGCATATTAATAAACTGTACCACTATTTCGGAAGGTTGTTTTTTCTAAGAAGATTGTCGGAAAGAAACTAAGCAAATATTATTTTATAATAAAAATTTTCATGTGTAACAAATAGTTTTAATTTAATAAATGATTGTTTATTGTGCTTTTTATTTACTGTAAAAGGTGTGACTCAAATTACTACTTGATAAATTCCAGGTATACAATATCATATATCACATATTTAACAAGGTTCAAGAGGTGACAAACAAACTTCACATTTATAATGTTAAGTAAATGCAGAAATTACTAATAATCAATCTAGTGTATATACTATAGCTACTATTGAATATTCTGTGACAATAGTAAATAACCTACCTTAAATAGGTTAAATAATAAAGACGACTTATTTACTACAAATCACAATTCTAATACTATAAAGTGTACATACAATAACAAATAAATGAATCTCTTAAATTACTGATACAAATTATGACAGTAAACATGCAATCTACTAAAATTGTTACAGATTATGTGAAAATATTAATATATGAATAATTAATTTAATACAATAAATACATATGAACAATTCTTATTCTACTAAATGAACTAAGGTATCTATCAAAACATATTCCATATAAAACTAAATTAATACAAATGCCTATACATAATCCTATTCTATATAAAAATTATAGATATACAGAAAACTAAATCTTATTCACAAACTAATTCAATACAATAACTACTACTTAAAGCTATTCAATATAAAACATATATCATCTTATACATAGGTACACCTATTCTCTATATAACTAATTAAAATAGTACTTATACATAAAACTGCATTTCTTGATGCGACATGTGTTCTTTCAC
Source organism: Achlya flavicornis (assembly GCA_947623365.1). Classification (NCBI taxonomy): domain Eukaryota; kingdom Metazoa; phylum Arthropoda; class Insecta; order Lepidoptera; family Drepanidae; genus Achlya; species Achlya flavicornis. Next base: position 2,501,611 of record OX392495.1, on the reverse strand, counting down.
AGGGCTGCAGTTCCAAATGTGTGACATGCCTCGCAAGTAAAATTCGTAAATCTGGATCACAAATCTGCAAAACAAATAGCCAAATTTTATAAGCATATTAAATAAAATAACTCACAATATTTTAGAATAACATACCACCATGACATTAAGGGAGTGGTTATACTTCCTGTTGAAGTATACTTCCTTATTGTCCTTGGGGTGAATGATAGCAATTATGTACCATCAATGCACCCTAAAACCCCAGGAAATGCAAATTTCTCTATGAATCTAAAACAACATTATTACCTAACCTTTTGGTTTGAGTTTGTGAATTACATTCATAATGTTCTTATCTTGTTGAAAGTGTAAACCTTATTAGAATAAACTGAAAGTTATAAAAATAACCTTACTTACCTCTTTGAAATTTTATCTCTATCTGAGTGAGTTTTAGAAAAAATATTTTGTACATATTTTCTCAAGATGTGAGGCGATTTAGCAAATTTGTGACTGCCATCAGACAATCCGTCGGTCTGTGATAGGTTAAAAGAGCTGTTTTCCCTATATTGCCTTGATAACTGCCGCTCCGCTCACATAGAGTGCTGCCAGTATCTGTAAGACAAGTGATTGTTAGAAAGTTTTAAGTTAGGTAGTTAAGTATATCACCCAGCTCATTTAATAGAAGTAGGCATGTGATTTGTACATCATTGAGAAGGTGGCTTATTTATTAAAAAGCCTTGATTCTATATTCTATGTTTGTTTTAATGTGTTGTAAGGTTCCTGATTTCTGGAGGCACAGCTGTAACTCTTTTTGTGGATGCCATAAGCGGGATCAAGTTCTTGCAAAGCATTGTGATATTGGCCTTATAAGTGGCAATATCTAGTGAAATAACTTTGAGTAGGTACTGTTGTTAGAGCTTTAAAAGGGTAAGTAGGTAATAATAGTTTCGGAACAAGGTTATAACCTATAGGTTTTATACGTTTCAAAGGATGAAATTATCTGAGAACGGAGTCTCCGGTAGCAGCATGGGCCTGCTTAAGTCCCTCTGCATCCTCCACTCTATCCTTCCTCTTGACTTTAAGCGTTTATCCTCCGCAAATCCCAGCAAATACGCTCTCGCCATTTCACGCTCAGTACACATGAAATATACAAAAAAATACGAAAACCAAGAAACAGCACTTAATATTTACGCAAACACTATGAGAATATAACAATAAAATGCAAAAACTATACAAAATATGATAAATTTAGCTGAAGAAGGGAGCACATTAGTCCCCGGCTTCATTTGACATTAGCGAAACTTAATCGTTTTCGTTTTTTTTTTTTTTTTTTCTTACGTGATACCAAAAAATGATAATCATGTGTCAAAAACATAGGGTTTTCATTCATTCAGTGGTCTTTAGTGGTAATCGTTTGACTGGTGGTCGTGTGACAGTTACGTGATACCACGATGATCACCAAAACTTAATCAGACTTCAAAATGACATTAGTACGATTACCACCAAACTTAGGAAATAGACCCGCCGGTACTGTCCTACTACTGTGACATCTGTCTGACTACTACTACTACTATACTTAGTAGATACTTGCTGTCCTGGAATCGATACTAAATGAGAAAAATGTACTGATTATATGCAAATTATAAACGCTGTGTATACGACTCACGCGGTGAGCGAGTAACTTTTTTACGAGAGAAAACATATCTTTTTCTTGTCTAATTTAAGTGCATTTAAGTAACCTCTCTATCTTGCATATAGCGCTAACCTTGTCTAAAAGTTCTAGAAGGATCTAATCCAAAAAGTGTAGTCCGGTTACCACATCTCCAAAGGTTCTCCGATACATTTTGTCTCCCTTTCGCATATATAAGGAAATTTTATTGTTGATATTTATAGTTCCGGGTAAAATCACGTAAATTTCAAAATATGATCAGGGTTTCATTCAGGGCTTGTAGTAAAACTTATTATTTAGGTCTTACGTTAGGTAATGCGAGTTTAAACAGTAAATACATAGTAAGTAGTTGGTGTGCACATATGGTGCTTACGAAACAATTCTAACTAGATTACTATGCCTAATCGAGTGTTTTGTTGACATGTTAACACTTTTTTGTTAACTTAGGTTTCAACATGAATACTAACTTTATCGTGTAACAAGTTTTACATTTGTAGAGGGTTATTCACGATTCTAAAAGTACATTGTAAATCTTAGTTCTACCTAGACTTTGTCTAGACTTTTACCTATGTTTAGGGTTCAAGTACTGTTTATTTACTATACAATTTATGTTGATACGTATTCTAAGGGTAATCATTGTACACTCGGGAGTAAACTCTTTAATATTTCTTATTTCTAAACATTTTAATTTTAACAAAATATTACGTAATCATAAAAAATAACAATAAATGTCCTGAACACAACAAGTGTCCCGAACATAAGCCATACCATTTTGAATCTAATTAAATCTAAATAAATTATATTTATTCTTTCATTCGCTTTACACATTCATACACTAATTTGCCACGATCGTTACCTACTTACTACAAAATCGTATAACAATATTTTATATCGATTGAACAAGTGAAAGTATCTTAGCATCCTTCACAAATGTATCTTTATTTCTCTTTCTAGCTCCATCAACCGACTCTGATCACCAGAAGCAGCGCAAGAAAATCTGCTTTGAAATAAAAAAAAACGCATCCACATCAATTCACCCGTTTAAGAGCTTCGGTACCACAGACAGATACAAGTGGAAGTCGCTCACATCCCTTCATCAACTAGAAAGAGCTAATGATCTTCAAACGGCTGCACCGATTTGGATTAAACATTATCTAAGAATCAGCGCAAGAAAATCTGCTTTCATATGAAAAAACCGCATCCAAATCAGTTCTGTCGTTTAAGAGATACGGTGCCATAGGCGGACACAAGTGGAAGTCACTCACATCCCTTCATCAACGAGAAAAAGCTGATGATATTCAAACGGCTACACCGATTTTGATGTAACATATCTAAGAACCAGCGCAAGAAAACTTTCATTCAAATAAAAAAACCGCATTCAAATCGGATGATCCATGAAAGAGCTTAGGTACCGCACAGGTAGACTTTCACGACAAACTTATAAAATCAAAAAGTCATTTATTCAGTTTAGGCCCTGGTAAGGCACTTATGAACGTTAAGTTGTAAATACAGTTGAATTTACCACCAGTTTGGAATACACTTAAACTGAGAAGACTCCGGCAAGAAACTCAGCAAGGCTTTTATTTTTATGGAAGATCTTTTCATTTATGCTTATTCATACAATCGCACTTAGCCAGGGGGGGTGCAAGTGCAGAGAGAAGCCACTACAACCATATATTCTTGTCTTCCACGTAATGAGCCACCTTATAGTAGAGAGCGCAATCTAACAACTTGAGACAAAAATGATCCTAACGAAACCCAGGAATTACGCACTTATTAGCTACCTTTTTGCGTCGGGAGGTAAAAAAAAGGAACAATCGTTGCGGGAGCAGACGCGGCGACGGTGAGTAGCGATAAATCCGCGGGGCGCGGGCTAATTATCAGTACCTCTTCTGTACGTAGTAAGTGTTAGTATTCTTTGCTTGTACCGTCGATCGCATATCTAGATCGATAGGCTTCGGTAACCGCTTACCATCAGGCAGGCCGTATGCTTATTTGCGATCAAAGTGGTATAAAAAAAGAAAACATTCACCATTGTCAAAACGGTATTTTTCTAACCGTTCTATTTCATAAAAATATTGTTCATATTTCGATATCGGAACGGTTGCATGTAATAGATAGTGCCATTTATTATAACAACCCTGACCTTACCTTAGATGTGACATCATAATCAGGTTATCAAACAAAAATTGTTACACTTTGCAGTCACGTACTTACGTTTACTTAAGTCATATAGGTACTTACAAATTTACATAACTTTCTATCGATAACTCTAATGATGCAGCAATAATTTGGTATAAAACCTTTGAAGGGAGTTGATGACATTCATTGTGTTCTTTATTCTATAGAAACATCATATTGTAAAAAAATGGCAGCCAAATTCTTTTTAGTAATTTGTATGCCATTAAGTACAGCTCTCTTTGTTCAGGTGAGAAATAAAGAAATACATTTCTAGTAATAGTAATCCATTTACGAATATACGATTATATAATTTGAAATAAAATATACGATTAATTTATTTTAACTTTCCAGGCTATTTCAAGCCAATGTCTCAGAGGCTCATACGATGCTGGCATCATCGATAGCAGCATGATTGCTGACGGAATCAACTTGGCAGCCAATAACTTCGCTTACGGATCAATGACAGCCAATACTTTGGCTTATGACACTCTGGCAGCTGGTTATGGCCCTGGCACGGCTTATGGCAACATCGCTCCTGCTAGTAACCGTGGATTCCGTGTAACCAGCTCGTCTCCCATAGCTCCAGCGGGTATCTCTATAACTTCTGAGAATGCAATTGAAGGTATTCTAGCTGTAAATGGTGAACTGCCGGTCTTAGCTGCTGTGGCTTTAGAGGGCGCGTTGCCTACTGCTGGGTCTGGATCTATCGTGTACGGTTGCGGCAACGGTGCCATCGGCATTGTGAGCGAGGGTGTTGAATCTTTCGCTGCTCCGGCTTCCAAACAGGGCTACGAAAACGCACTAGCCGCTGAACTTGGCTATGGAAACCAATTTAGTGGTAGAAATGGCTACGGTGCCACACTAGCTGCTGGACTTGGCTCAAGAGGACTTGCCGGCGTTGGTCCTGTTGTTGGCCCTAGATGTGGCTGTGGAATATAAAATAATGATTAATATGGTTTGATTGTTATTATGTTTAGATACCTAGTTGTTGTTTTTAATCAGGAATAAATGTATTCTTTAAATTTATTAATTTTTTTACTTTCTATGGAGCTACCACATTTTAGAGCATGTGCATTTAGGTGAATGTTGTGTTGTGCCATTTGGATGCAAAAAAGTTATCAGTTTTTTAACTATCGCATCGCATTATACAAGTGTACAGTAGTACCCAACTAATATGGCTTACCGATGTACCTTCGCAGAAGAAACATTTTCAAAGCGGGAAATGCTATTGGTCGGTTGCTGCCGCCATGTTAGCGCGCGCCTTGCGGAGAGGCGTGACTTGCGATTGTGACAGAACAAACAGCTGCAGTGTATCATGAACCTTATAGTAGTAGTCTAGTGATCTAAGGTTGATTGTAAGTTTAAGAATTTTTTCGTTAATCTTCGGGGCCATACTTTCTTTTCTGTGCGAATGAAGATTCACGACGCGCCTTATTAGTGTGGTACTACTACAGTACTACTGTAACACATTCTAAGTTTACCGCGCCACATATATCTTTTTTAGTATTCCGAACCAAATAGGTAAAAAGTAAAAAGGAATTCTTATGATGCGAATCCGTCCGTGTGTCCATCTGTCACAGCGGTATATTTAGGCAACTACTTCTGCTATTTATATTTGGGCTTTATAGCTTCTAATATTCTGAATAGTTAAAAAAAAACACCTTGCCTAAATCCAAATTAAAATTAAAAAAAAATATTATTAAGTATTTTTCATTCATTCATTTCGGCACTTTTTGAAATGGCAATTAAATTTTTAACATAAATATTAAACCGCAAGAGCACGACTTGTTTCATAACAAATAAATATTTCGCTGACTTCAAAACTGCAGTGTCAGATAAAATTTACATTATATCATACTTTTTAGTGTACTTTGAAGGCGGTTTAATTGTTTTATAAAAAAGTTAATTTATTTCTCAATTTTATTTTGATTTTCATGTGCGTATGTAATAACTCTCAAGATTTTTCACATACCGAGAATGTGCTAAATAAATTTTGTCGACAATATTGAATAAAATAATTCAATCGCGATGTGAATCTTTTTTCTGTGAGGAAATCCATCATATCTTCAATTTCCTTGGTTAGATCATTACATTTTGTATGGGTTTAAACATTTTAATAGCATAAGCCGTTTCCGAATAATTGGTGAAATAAAAAAATAAAAGAGAACTTTTTTGAAGTCGGTTAAAAAGGGCCGAAATGGAGATCCGAAATTTCAAAATAGGGCGATAAGTTATACAAATATAAGGGCTTAATTTGTACATTCTAAAGAGGTTTTTATTGTCTTATATGCTGTGTAAGTTTCAACTTATTATGATGAAAAATTATTATTTTTCATACCCATTATTACCGAAGTTCGCAAAGCTAAAAATCTGATGTCTGAGAGTTTCATCATTTTTATCATAAGTCAAAAACTACGCGATGTAAAAGAAAATAAAAAACTGGGTTTGAATTATTTAATGAAAGAAAGTCCTTTCACACGCTACCCCATTTAAAATTCTGGCCCTGCTTTGTAATTTCAGTCCCCATTTTGAAACCTTAAGCAATGTTTTTATTGTTTTTCATTTGTTTGGGTAAACAATATTTAAAACTTTTCCACGAATCCGGTTATTGAAATATACCGCTGTGACAGGCGGACGAATTCGCACCATAAGGGTTCCTATTTTGGCCACAATTATATAAAAAATGATACAATACCAGAGCTCAAAAACAATGGAAAAAGTTGCTTTTAGAATAATTTCAAAAAAATTCATTACAATAATACTGCAAAAACCTACAAATAAGTTTGTTTGAGGGATGGTCAAATAATTAAATACAAACACCAAAGTTCTAAGGTAAATATTTATTAAGAGTCATAACACAAAGGTTGACTCAAAGTATCCAGAATATTCCTCAGTTGTAGTAGGGAGAAGCGCCGCAGCCGCATCCACAGCTACCGGCAATAGAGACAGCGCCAGCGGCGGGCACGTCCCCCCCGAAACTGACGAAGCCGATTATCGGCACCTGACCAGAGACGAGAGTGGTACCAGCGACTCCCATCTCACCGACTACCGCCACGTTACCTTCACCAACGCCGCCGTAAGCAGGAGCAGCGACTACGGGGGCAGCAAATGCGGGAGCAATACCTCTTCCGTATCCAATACCAGCTCCAAAGGCCGCATCAGCTACAGCAGCGTTTGCAATATTGGCACCACTGAGACCAGCTCCGTATCCGCAACCAAGACCATTCCCAATGTTAGGAATACCACCAAAAGCGACGTCAGCGACACCGAGACCCGCTCCGTATCCGTAACCTCTGACATCACCTAGGCACAGGCTGAACACATTCTGTACCAAGCAAGCTTGGAAGCAGACTAATAGGATAGCGAAGGTAGACATGTTTGATAGTTTTCAACAAAGTGCTGAACCCAGAATGATGTTCGGAAGACACTGTAACCTTTTTATACTGTGAATCAACTGTGATAAATAAATTGTTACGAAAAAGAAAACGTGAACGTGACATTAATGAAATAAATTAATCAAAATTACGACAAATGACCTAATTATCTCCAGCTTATAAAGTATAAAAAGCAAAAAAACATACAATTTGAATACCATTCTCGTTCTGTCAAATAGAACAGAAACTACAATGTCTGCCAAAGCTGTCCTCGTCCTCTGCGCCCAGGCTCTCCTGATTCAGGTAAATGTTTAAATATGTTAATAAAAAATATTTTAGTTTTTTTATATCGCTATTTCTATGGTGATATACTACGCTTGGCTTATATCTGATCACAAATTCAGTATGTATTAAGTAAGTATCTGGCTGAAGGTGGTAATCATAGAATACATTTTAATTTTCTGTTTTCAGACTGCGTTCAGCCAGTACCTTGGCCGTGGTATCGGCTGCGCTGAAAGAATCGTTTCCCCCTGTGGCTTAGCTAGCAATGGCTTGGCTAACGCATACAATGGTGTGGCAGGCGTAGGTTTCGGATCGGCAGGAAACGCATTGGCTTACGGCGGTGCTTACGATGGCGCCTACGGAATTGCTTCCGCCAGTGGCGGTGCTCTACCAATCTCCAGCGCCTCCCCCATCGCTCCCACCGGCATCTCTGTTGCGTCTGAGAACGCCATCGAAGGAATCCTTGCCGTGACTGGAGATCTGCCGTTCCTGAGTGCTGTAGCTTTGGAAGCTGCCCTGCCCACCGCTGGGGCTGGAACTGTCACATATGGTTGCGGTAATGGCAACATCGGCATTGTGAGTGAGAACGGGTACGGCGCTGATGTGGCTGGTGGTATTGCCTACGGTAACGGTCTGGCCTACGGCAATGGATTCGCTTCTGGCGCAGCTGTGGCTGACAGAATCGCCTATGGTCCCGGTATAGCTGCCGCTCGTGGATTCGGGGGTATTGCTGCCCCTGCCTTCGGTGGATGCGGCTGTGGCTCCGTCTACTGAATATTGCTAAACTACTGATTCCATAAACAAATAAGAAATACAATCAATCATATAAATAACCTTTGTTTTATTAATGTTATGTTTAATATCCGATATCGTCCTTTATTTTGTTAGAGTACGTTCATTACGAAGCTGAAAGAATGAGTTTAAAAAAAAAAGTGTCTCTAAACAAAACTTATCTGTCTTTAATTTTATATGGTAATATAAAAAAAACCTGTTTACACTAACTAAAATAAAAAATATACCTATCAACAAAAAAAACTTATGTAGGAATATATTTTGCGTCCTTAGTTAATGCTTTATGTACATATTTTTCACTTAACACTTTCAAACATACAATGGACTCAAGTTTGAATGCAAGAATCGAGGACTCTCTTTGAACACCAGTTCAATTTGTTGATTATGTTAGATTCATATTCTCATGATTATCCTAACTTAATATTATAAATACGAAAGTGAGTTTGTTTGTTTGTTACGCCTTCACGCATCAACTCCTCAACGGATCATCATGAAATTTGGCATGCAGATAGCCTATGGTATGGAGAAGGGCATACGCTACTTTTTATCCCGGGAACGCTGGTGAAACCGCGGGGGACAGCTAGTAAGTAAATAAATAGCAAACTTAAGCAAATTAAAAATCAAATTAAAATATTAGCAGTGCATATAGACCCAGCTGTACTGAACCACAAAATATTCAATAGTACTGACTACTGATAGTACTACCGTAACAGAACTGCGCTGCAGTGACGCCTGCCTGATATTGTTACTTGCCACAATTCTACGGCGAGTTTCATTGTAAGACAAAGAAGGAAAGGAAGAAGGAAACAAAACTCTAATTGTGAGCAAACAAGAAAGCATAAGAAGACTAGTAAGGTGGATGGAATACACGATTGCATGGATTCATCAATACTAGCAAGACCTATGTAAGGTTAACATGATACATCCGATTTAAATTTACCTCTAATTGAACTGACTGTCTATTTATTTGTATTATAACTCGCATCCTTCACTCAAAATTGTATAATAGCGTTATCTGTATATATAAAAGGAAACCGTGACTGACTGATCTATCAACGCATAGCTCAAACCACTGAACCGATTGGGCTGAAATTTGGCATACAGATAGTTGTTATAACGTAGGCATCCGCTAAGAACGGATTTTTGAAAATTACACCCCTAAGGGGGTAAAATAGGGGATGAAAGTTTGTATGAAAGTCCGTCAGTTTTGATGTTAGGATCTTCAAATTTTGTGTTTAGGCTGACGATTAAAAATTAATTTATAGGTACCTCAGCGTTTGTGATAATTCCACCCACAAAGGGGGAAAAAAGGGAATGAAGTTGGGTAAGCAAGGCCTTCAATTCCACAATAAACTTAATTAAATGTATTATAATACAATGTAGGTATCCAGTAAGGAAGGATTTTTGGAAATTCCACCCCTAAGGGGGTAAAATAGGGGATGAAAGTTTGTATGCAAGTCCGTCAGTTTTGAAGTTAGTGTCTTCAAATTTTGTGTTTAGGCTGTCGATTGAAAATTAATGTAAAGTTGTCTCAGCGTTCGTGATAATTCCACCCCCAAAGAGGGAAAAAAGGGGATGAAGTTGGGTAAGCAAGGCCTTCAATTCCGCAATAAACTTAACTAAATGTATTATTATACAGTGTAGGTAACCAGTAAGGAAGGATTTTTGGAAATTTCACCCCTAAGGGGGTAAAATAAGGGATGAAAGTATTAAGGCAAGTCCGTCAGTTTTGAAGTTAGGATCTTCAAATTTTGTGTATAGGCTGACGATTGAAAATTAATGTAAAGTTATCTCAGCGTTTATGATAATTCCACCCCCGAAGGTGGAAAAAGGGGGATGAAGTTGGGGATGCAAGGCCTTCAATTTCACGATAAACCTCACAAAATTTATTATTATACAGTATAGGTATAAAGTAAGGAAGGATTTTTGAAAATTCCACTCCTAAGTGGGTAACGGCCCGCCTGATGGTAAGCGGTTACCGTAGCCTATGGACGCCTGCAACACCAGGGGTACCACGCGCGCGTTGCCGACCCTGCAGAAATCTCTTCACACCCTTTTTGAAGAACCCCATGCTGTACTCCATTGGGAAAACCACGGCGGGGAGCTCATTCCACAGTCTGAGCGTCCGCGGAAGGAAGCTCCTTTGAGCCCGCACAGTACGAAACAATTCAGGTTTCAGTCCGTCAGTTTTGATTTTGGGATCTTCAAATTTTGTGTATAGGCTGAAGATTGAAAATTAATGTGAAGTTGTCACAGTGTTTGTGACAATTCCACCCCCGAAGAGGGAAAAGGGGATTATGTTGTATATGAAAGTACTTCATTTCAACAGTAAACATCACTAAATTTATAATTATACAGTGTAGGTATCCACTAAAGAAGGATTTTTTAATATTACACCCATATGGGGGTAACATAGGGGATGCAAGTTTGTACGAATGTCCATCAGTTTCGAAGTTAGGACCTTCAAATGTTGTGTTTAGGCTGATGATTGAAAATTAATTTATATGTGCCTCAGCGTTTTTGATAATTCCGACCCCGAAGGGGTAAAAAAGGGGATGAAGTTGTGTATGGAAGTATACTAAATTTATTATTTAAGCTTATAGTTGGAAACGAACGCAACGAATATCGGTGTTGTTGGAATTTGAACTCTTAAGGGGTGAAAAGGGGGATTAAATTTTGAATTTGAGTTCTTTATTTTCGGAGTAAAAATCACAATTTTTTTTATTACTCTTAAGGGGATGAAGTTGTGTATGGAAGTATACTAAATTTATTATTTAAGCTTATGGTTGGAAACTAACGGAACGTTAGCGTTTTTCGAATTTCAATCCTTGAAGGGGTGTAGAGTACTGTAGAGGGGATGAAATTTTGTATTGAAGTTGTTCATTCACACAATTTTGTATTGAAGTAAAAATAATGTACACGTGTATCATGTTATTAAGAAGCCTACTGCCACCCATCTATCAGTCTGTCTGCCATAAGAAAAAATCTCAGCTGTCTGTTTGAGGAACTTTTGGATAGATCTCCGCCCGTCGATCTGTCCGTCTGCTACGGGCAATTTTTAAATTATTATTTCATATTTAAATTTAATACTAAGGTGTCACACAAGCATACGGCCCGCCTGATGGTAAGCGATAACCGTAGGTATCACTCGTGCGTTGCCGACCCTACAGAAATATCTCTCTTCACACCCTTTTTGAAGACCCTCTGGCTATATATACTCCTTTGGGAAAGCCACGGCGGGGAGCTCATTCCACAGACTGAGTGTACGCGGTAGAAAACTCCTTTGAAATCGCACAGTAGAAACCATTTCGGTTCCAATATATGAGTATGGACTCCCAGTCGATGGCAAGAGTTCGATGGTAGTAGGTAGCCCGTGTGAATCAGATCAAACAATTCTTCAGAGAACTGTCCGTTGTACAAGCGATACACACATAAGGAGGCAGTCTCTCCTCAGACTGACAGACAGACAGAAACATCTCAGCTGTCTGTAAATTATTGAGAAACTTGTGGATATAGGTTGTACGTAGTATTTATATACTCTGAGATATAGGTCTCCACCCGTGTATTCGTCTGTCTGTCTGTCTGTGTGCCATGAGCAAATATATCACCTGTTATGAAATGGTTGAGGAATTTGTGGATAGGTCTCATAGCGCAATTTTAGATAAATAATCCCTATCTCGACACCTCCCAAAAAAGACATATTTCACTTTCCCATTCATACACGATGCATATTTCTGCCGGTAGATTTTCTGATCTTCTTCTTCAAATCGGGAACGTAAACTTTCCACAAATAGATGGGTTGATCCAAATACCAACTTAGGTGTAGATAAAATGTTATTATGAACACAAACCAATACAGTGGTTATGCGCGAGAGAGCCATTATGACTCCCAAAAATGACCAACCCGCTGCGATAAATGAAATGTTGATATATTCATTTGAAGGTTGTTGCCACCATGGTCGATATGGATGAGTCGGTAAATTATCCTGTTCAATTTTTAAACTCTCTTAATCCGCCGGGTAATCCGTGACATGTATGAAGGTGATTGATTTGAAATATACGGCCTCCAAAATTGTGCTGTGGAACTAGACTTCAAGTAACAGCTCTCCGCCGCAATGTTATTGAGGCCATAATATTAACTGGTTCTGCCAGAGGAGAAACAGTCTTCGTGCCGCGTATACCATTGATCCCAATCCTTCGTTTAATTTAAAAGTTTACAGTTCCTTATCAAGGTTTGTTTAGCGATGGCTATTAATAAATCACAGGAAAAAACTCTGATATTTGCTAGAGTTTATTTGCGGCAGGACTATTTCAGTTGTATTTGGCATGCTCGCATGTAAGCTCTCAATCTACCTAAACTCATGTCAAATATCACACGTAGTGGCGGGCAATAGCCATGAACAAAGCTATATATTGTTACAATGATTCATATGCAGAAAAAAACAAAAACTACGCGGACGAAGTCGCGGGCTAAAGCTAGTTGAGTTCATAAAACAACCATCCGCCATATTGAATTAATGTGACATCAGATTTAATTACCTAAGCCATACCATTTTGAATCTAATTAAATCTAAATAAATTATATTTATTCTTTCATTCGCTTTACACATTCATACACTAATTTGCCACGATCGTTACCTACTTACTACAAAATCGTATAACAATATTTTATATCGATTGAACAAGTGAAAGTATCTTAGCATCCTTCACAAATGTATCTTTATTTCTCTTTTTAGCTACATCAACCGACTCTGATCACCAGAAGCAGCGTAAGAAAATCTGCTTTGAAATAAAAAAAACGCATCCAAATCAATTCACCCGTTTAAGAGCTTCGGTACCACAGACAGATAAAAGTGGAAGTCGCTCACATCCCTTCATCAACTAGAAAGAGCTAATGATCTTCAAACGGCTGCACCGATTTGGATTAAACATTGTCTAAGAATCAGCGCAAGAAAATCTGCTTTCATATGAAAAAACCGCATCCAAATCAGTTCTGTCGTTTAAGAGATACGGTGCCATAGGCGGACACAAGTGGAAGTCACTCACATCCCTTCATCAACGAGAAAAAGCTGATGATCTTCAAACGGCTACACCGATTTTGATGTAACATATCTAAGAACCAGCGCAAGAAAACTTTCATTCAAATAAAAAAACCGCATTCAAATCGGGTCATCCATGAAAGAGCTTAGGTACCGCACAGGTAGACTTTCACGACAAACTTATAAAATCAAAAAGTAATTTATTCAGTTTAGGCCCTGGTAAGGCACTTATGAACGTTAAGTTGTAAATACAGTTGAATTTACCACCAGTTTGGAATACACTTAAACTGAGAAGACTCCGGCAAGAAACTCAGCAAGGCTTTTATTTTTATGGAAGATCTTTTCATTTATGCTTATTCATACAATCGCACTTAGCCAGGGGGGATGCAAGTGCAGAGAGAAGCCACTACAACCATATATTCTTGTCTTCCACGTAATGAGCCACCTTATAGTAGAGAGCGCAATCTAACAACTTGAGACAAAAATGATTCTAACGAACCCCAGGTGCCAATTACGCACTTATTAGCTACCTTTTTGCGTCGGGAGGTAAAAAAAAGGAACAATCGTTGCGGGAGCAGACGCGGCGACGGTGAGTAGCGATAAATCCGCGGGGCGCGGGCTAATTATCAGTACCTCTTCTGTACGTAGTAAGTGTTACTATTCTTTGCTTGTACCGTCGATCGCATATCTAGATCGATAGGCTTCGGTAACCGCTTACCATCAGGCAGGCCGTATGCTTATTTTCGATCAAAGTGGTATAAAAAAAGAAAACATTCACCATTGTCAAAACGGTATTTTTATAACCGTTCTATTTCATAAAAATAATGTTCATATTTCGATATCGGAACGGTTGCATGTAATAGATAGTGCCATTTATTATAACAACCCTGACCTTACCTAAGATGTGACATCATAATCAGGTTATCAAACAAAAATTGTTACACTTTGCAGTCACGTACTTACGTTTACTTAAGTCATATAGGTACTTACAAATTTACATAACTTTCTATCGATAACTCTAATGATGCAGCAATAATTTGGTATAAAACCTTTGAAGGGAGTTGATGACATTCATTGTGTTCTTTATTCTATAGAAACATCATATTGTAAAAAAATGGCAGCCAAATTCTTTTTAGTAATTTGCGCTTCAGCTCTCTTTGTTCAGGTGAGAAATAAAGAAATACATTTCTAGTAATAGTAATCCATTTACGAATATACGATTATATAATTTGAAATAAAATATACGATTAATTTATTTTAACTTTCCAGGCTATTTCAAGCCAATGTCTCAGAGGCTCATACGATGCTGGCATCATCGATAGCAGCATGATTGCTGACGGAATCAACCTGGCAGCCAATAACTTCGCTTACGGATCAATGACAGCCAATACTTTGGCTTATGACACTCTGGCAGCTGGTTATGGCCCTGGCACGGCTTATGGCAACATCGCTCCTGCTAGTAACCGTGGATTCCGTGTAACCAGCTCGTCTCCCATAGCTCCAGCGGGTATCTCTATAACTTCTGAGAATGCAATTGAAGGTATTCTAGCTGTCAATGGTGAACTGCCGGTCTTAGCTGCTGTGGCTTTAGAGGGCGCGTTGCCTACTGCTGGGTCTGGATCTATCGTGTACGGTTGCGGCAACGGTGCCATCGGCATTGTGAGCGAGGGTGTTGAATCTTTCGCTGCTCCGGCTTCCAAACAGGGCTACGAAAACGCACTAGCCGCTGAACTTGGCTATGGAAACCAATTTAGTGGTAGAAATGGCTACGGTGCCACACTAGCTGCTGGACTTGGCTCAAGAGGACTTGCCGGCGTTGGTCCTGTTGTTGGCCCTAGATGTGGCTGTGGAATATAAAATAATGATTAATATGGTTTGATTGTTATTATGTTTAGATACCTAGTTGTTGTTTTTAATCAGGAATAAATGTATTCTTTAAATTTATTATTTTTTTTACTTTCTATGGAGCTACCACATTTTAGAGCATGTGCATTTAGGTGAATGTTGTGTTGTGCCATTTGGATGCAAAAAAGTTATCAGTTTTTTAACTATCGCATCGCATTATACAAGTGTACAGTAGTACCCTACTAATATGGCTTACCGATGTACCTTCGCAGAAGAAACATTTTCAAAGCGGGAAATGCTATTGGTCGGTTGCTGCCGCCATGTTAGCGCGCGCCTTGCGGAGAGGCGTGACTTGCGATTGTGACAGAACAAACAGCTGCAGTGTATCATGAACCTTATAGTAGTAGTCTAGTGATCTAAGGTTGATTGTAAGTTTAAGAATTCTTTCGTTAATCTTCGGGGCCATACTTTCTTTTCTGTGCGAATGAAGATTCACGACGCGCCTTATTAGTGTGGTACTACTACAGTACTACTGTAACACATTCTAAGTTTAACGCGCCACATATATCTTTTTTAGTATTCCGAACCAAATAGGTAAAAAGTAAAAAGGAATTCTTATGATGCGAATCCGTCCGTGTGTCCATCTGTCACAGCGGTATATTTAAGCAACTACTTCTGCTATTTATATTTGGGCTTTATAGCTTCTAATATTCTGAATAGTTAAAAAAAAACACCTTGCCTAAATCCAAATTAAAATTAAAAAAAAATATTATTAAGTATTTTTCATTCATTCATTTCGGCACTTTTTGAAATGGCAATTAAATTTTTAACATAAATATTAAACCGCAAGAGCACGACTTGTTTCATAACAAATAAATATTTCGCTGACTTCTAAACTGCAGTGTCAGATAAAATTTACATTATATCATACTTTTTAGTGTACTTTGAAGGCGGTTTAATTGTTTTATAAAAAAGTTAATTTATTTCTCAATTTTATTTTGATTTTCATGTGCGTATGTAATAACTCTCAAGATTTGTCACATACCGAGAATGTGCTAAATAAATTTTGTCGACAATATTGAATAAAATAATTCAATCGCGATGTGAATCTTTTTTCTGTGAGGAAATCCATCATATCTTCAATTTCCTTGGTTAGATCATTACATTTTGTATGGGTTTAAACATTTTAATAGCATAAGCCGTTTCCGAATAATTGGTGAAATAAAAAAATAAAAGAGAACTTTTTTGAAGTCGGTTAAAAAGGGCCGAAATGGAGATCCGAAATTTCAAAATAGGGCGATAAGTTATACAAATATAAGGGCTTAATTTGTACATTCTAAAGAGGTTTTTATTGTCTTATATGCTGTGTAAGTTTCAACTTATTATGATGAAAAATTATTATTTTTCATACCCATTATTACCGAAGTTCGCAAAGCTAAAAATCTGATGTCTGAGAGTTTCATCATTTTCATCATAAGTCAAAAACTACGCGATGTAAAAGAAAATAAAAAACTGGGTTTGAATTATTTAATGAAAGAAAGTCCTTTCACACGCTACCCCATTTAAAATTCTGGCCCTGCTTTGTAATTTCAGTCCCCATTTTGGAACCTTAAGCAATGTTTTTATTGTTTTTCATTTGTTTGGGTAAACAATAATTAAAACTTTTCCACGAATCCGGTTATTGAAATATACCGCTGTGACAGGCGGACGAATTCGCACCATAAGGGTTCCTATTTTGGCCACAATTATATAAAAAATGATACAATACCAGAGCTCAAAAACAATGGAAAAAGTTGCTTTTAGAATAATTTCAAAAAAAATCATTACAATAATACTGCAAAAACCTACAAATAAGTTTGTTTGAGGGATGGTCAAATAATTAAATACAAACACCAAAGTTCTAAGGTAAATATTTATTAAGAGTCATAACACAAAGGTTGACTCAAAGTATCCAGAATATTCCTCAGTTGTAGTAGGGAGAAGCGCCGCAGCCGCATCCACAGCTACCGGCAATAGAGACAGCGCCAGCGGCGGGCACGTCCCCCCCGAAACTGACGAAGCCGATTATCGGCACCTGACCAGAGACGAGAGTGGTACCAGCGACTCCCATCTCACCGACTACCGCCACGTTACCTTCACCAACGCCGCCGTAAGCAGGAGCAGCGACTACGGGGGCAGCAAATGCGGGAGCAATACCTCTTCCGTATCCAATACCAGCTCCAAAGGCCGCATCAGCTACAGCAGCGTTTGCAATATTGGCACCACTGAGACCAGCTCCGTATCCGCAACCAAGACCATTCCCAATGTTAGGAATACCACCAAAAGCGACGTCAGCGACACCGAGACCCGCTCCGTATCCGTAACCTCTGACATCACCTAGGCACAGGCTGAACACATTCTGTACCAAGCAAGCTTGGAAGCAGACTAATAGGATAGCGAAGGTAGACATGTTTGATAGTTTTCAACAAAGTGCTGAACCCAGAATGATGTTCGGAAGACACTGTAACCTTTTTATACTGTGAATCAACTGTGATAAATAAATTGTTACGAAAAAGAAAACGTGAACGTGACATTAATGAAATAAATTAATCAAAATTACGACAAATGACCTAATTATCTCCAGCTTATAAAGTATAAAAAGCAAAAAAACATACAATTTGAATACCATTCTCGTTCTGTCAAATAGAACAGAAACTACAATGTCTGCCAAAGCTGTCCTCGTCCTCTGCGCCCAGGCTCTCCTGATTCAGGTAAATGTTTAAATATGTTAATAAAAAATATTTTAGTTTTTTTATATCGCTATTTCTATGGTGGTATACTACGCTTGGCTTATATCTGATCACAAATTCAGTATGTATTAAGTAAGTATCTGGCTGAAGGTGGTAATCATAGAATACATTTTAATTTTCTGTTTTCAGACTGCGTTCAGCCAGTACCTTGGCCGTGGTATCGGCTGCGCTGAAAGAATCGTTTCCCCCTGTGGCTTAGCTAGCAATGACTTGGCTAACGCATACAATGGTGTGGCAGGCGTAGGTTTCGGATCGGCAGGAAACGCATTGGCTTACGGCGGTGCTTACGATGGCGCCTACGGAATTGCTTCCGCCAGTGGCGGTGCTCTACCAATCTCCAGCGCCTCCCCCATCGCTCCCACCGGCATCTCTGTTGCGTCTGAGAACGCCATCGAAGGAATCCTTGCCGTGACTGGAGATCTGCCGTTCCTGAGTGCTGTAGCTTTGGAAGCTGCCCTGCCCACCGCTGGGGCTGGAACTGTCACATATGGTTGCGGTAATGGCAACATCGGCATTGTGAGTGAGAACGGGTACGGCGCTGATGTGGCTGGTGGTATTGCCTACGGTAACGGTCTGGCCTACGGCAATGGATTCGCTTCTGGCGCAGCTGTGGCTGACAGAATCGCCTATGGTCCCGGTATAGCTGCCGCTCGTGGATTCGGGGGTATTGCTGCCCCTGCCTTCGGTGGATGCGGCTGTGGCTCCGTCTACTGAATATTGCTAAACTACTGATTCCATAAACAAATAAGAAATACAATCAATCATATAAATAACCTTTGTTTTATTAATGTTATGTTTAATATCAGATATCGTCCTTTATTTTGTTAGAGTACGTTCATTACGAAGATGAAAGAATGAGTTTAAAAAAAAAAGTGTCTCTAAACAAAACTTATCTGTCTTTAATTTTATATGGTAATGTAAAAAAAACCACTGTTTACACTAACTAAAATAAAAAATATACCTATCAACAAAAAAAACTTATGTAGGAATATATTTTGCGTCCTTAGTTAATGCTTTATGTACATATTATACACTTTCAAACATACAATGGACTCAAGTTTGAATGCAAGAATCGAGGACTCTCTTTGAACACCAGTTCAATTTGTTGATTATGTTAGATTCATATTCTCATGATTATCCTAACTTAATATTATAAATACGAAAGTGAGTTTGTTTGTTTGTTACGCCTTCACGCATCAACTCCTCGACGGATCATCATGAAATTTGGCATGCAGATAGCCTATGGTATGGAGAAGGGCATACGCTACTTTTTATCCCGGGAACGCTGGTGAAACCGCGGGGGACAGCTAGTAAGTAAATAAATAGCAAACTTAAGCAAAATTAAAAATCAAATTAAAATATTAGCAGTGCATATAGACCCAGCTGTACTGAACCACAAAATATTCAATAGTACTGACTACTGATAGTACTACCGTAACAGAACTGCGCTGCAGTGACGCCTGCCTGATATTGTTACTTGCCACAATTCTACGGCGAGTTTCATTGTAAGACAAAGAAGGAAAGGAAGAAGGAAACAAAACTCTAATTGTGAGCAAACAAGAAAGCATAAGAAGACTAGTAAAGTGGATGGAATGCACGATTGCATGGATTCATCAATACTAGCAAGACCTATGTAAGGTACACATGATACATCCGATTTAAATTTACCTCTAATTGAACTGACTGTCTATTTATTTGTATTATAACTCGCATCCTTCACTCAAAATTGTATAATAGCGTTATTGAGTTCATAAAACAACCATCCGCCATATTGAATTAATGTGACATCAGATTTATTTACCTAAGCCATACCATTTTGAATCTAATTAAATCTAAATAAATTATATTTATTCTTTCATTTGCTTTACACATTCATACACTAATTTGCCACGATCGTTACCTACTTACTACAAAATCGTATAACAATATTTTATATCGATTGAACAAGTGAAAGTATCTTAGCATCCTTCACAAATGTATCTTTATTTCTCTTTCTAGCTCCATCAACCGACTCTGATCACCAGAAGCAGCGCAAGAAAATCTGCTTTGAAATAAAAAAAAACGCATCCACATCAATTCACCCGTTTAAGAGCTTCGGTACCACAGACAGATACAAGTGGAAGTCGCTCACATCCCTTCATCAACTAGAAAGAGCTAATGATCTTCAAACGGCTGCACCGATTTGGATTAAACATTATCTAAGAATCAGCGCAAGAAAATCTGCTTTTATATGAAAAAACCGCATCCAAATCAGTTCTGTCGTTTAAGAGATACGCTGCCATAGGCGGACACAAGTGGAAGTCACTCACATCCCTTCATCAACGAGAAAAAGCTGATGATCTTCAAACGGCTACACCGATTTTGATGTAACATATCTAAGAACCAGCGCAAGAAAACTTTCATTCAAATAAAAAAACCGCATTCAAATCGGGTCATCCATGAAAGAGCTTAGGTACCGCACAGGTAGACTTTCACGACAAACTTATAAAATCAAAAAGTAATTTATTCAGTTTAGGCCCTGGTAAGGCACTTATGAACGTTAAGTTGTAAATACAGTTGAATTTACCACCAGTTTGGAATACACTTAAACTGAGAAGACTCCGGCAAGAAACTCAGCAAGGCTTTTATTTTTATGGAAGATCTTTTCATTTATGCTTATTCATACAATCGCACTTATCCAGGGGGGATGCAAGTGCAGAGAGAAGCCACTACAACCATATATTCTTGTCTTCCACGTAATGAGCCACCTTATAGTAGAGAGCGCAATCTAACAACTTGAGACAAAAATGATCCTAACGAACCCCAGGTGCCAATTACGCACTTATTAGCTACCTTTTTGCGTCGGGAGGTAAAAAAAAAGGAACAATCGTTGCGGGAGCAGACGCGGCGACGGTGAGTAGCGATAAATCCGCGGGGCGCGGGCTAATTATCAGTGCCTCTTCTGTACGTAGTAAGTGTTAGTATTCTTTGCTTGTACTGTCGATCGCATATCTAGATCGATAGGCTTCGGTAACCGCTTACCATCAGGCAGGCCGTATGCTTATTTGCGATCAAAGTGGTATAAAAAAAGAAAACATTCACCATTGTCAAAACGGTATTTTACTAACCGTTCTATTTCATAAAAATAATGTTCATATTTCGATATCGGAACGGTTGCATTGCATGTAATAGATAGTGCCATTTATTATAACAACCCTGACCTTACCTTAGATGTGACATCATTTATTTATTTATTTATTATGGGACAAAAAACAGCTACAACATAAATATAAGAAAAAGATTATACATTCAAAAAAATCATCAATATTGCAGCCCACTACATTGTCCGCAGATAGCTTTAAACATATTAGATTATAATGTGCCACTAGAGGCTATAAAGAAAAAGTATTTAAAATTGTATTGCATAAAGTTAAATAATAATGAAATTTAAAAAATAACAAATAATCACATAAACATTCTTCTAGACTAAATTGAAGTTGAAAGCGATTAACTTCTAAAAAATAAAAATAAAACTAAACAACAAAACAAAACAGAAACAAATTAAGTATTATTAAAAGCATCGTGTAAGAATTTAATTGTATCTTTTCTAAATTTCCATTTAGAACATGCAAAAATATCAATGTCTATAAAGTTTGAATTATACGACTCAACCATTCGGCGCAAAGGGCAGCGTAGTCCAGTATTCGTGCGACAGGTATTGACGGCAAAAAGAGTTCCTGCACGAGCACTACGTTTATTGACAGTACGAGGTACTACGTAACATAATTTACTCGTGAGGTCTATTGAGTCAAAACTGTTGTGAACAATGCCATGCAAAATGTTCGCTTGCAGATACTCACGCCTAGCTTCTAGGGGGAGAAGTTTGTACTTATCTAAAAGTTGTGAGTATGACAACCGTGACTTAAAGCATCTGTAGTGCATAGATCGCAAGAACTTGCGCTGGACTCTCTCAATCTCATCTACATATTTTTGATAAAATGGGTCCCAGATAGGAACAGCATACTCAAGTTGTGAGCGTATGAGGGTTTTATACATGTGTACAAGGGTAGATGGTCGTTTGAATTCAGTCGAAGACCTCATCACAAATCCATACATTTTAAATGCCTTGTTAACAATGTTTTCAATATGCTGGCTTAGCTGAAGCTTACTGTCCAGCAGAACGCCCAGATCTTTAACTGATGAGATATTACCTAAAGTAGCACTGCAGAGGTTATACTTGTGATCTATAATTGATTTATTTTTTGTAAAATGAATATAATTACATTTAGGGACACTAAGTTGGAGTTTATTTGTCACACAATATGTCGTTAGCCTCTCCAAGTCCTCCTGAAAGAGCAGGCAGTCTTCAACAGAGTGAATACATTTATATGCTTTAAGATCATCCGCATACATAATAAATTTAGAATTTAAGAAACATTGTTTTATGTCATTTATATACAGAATGAACAGAAGTGGTCCCAGTATCGAACCCTGTGGTACGCCTGATGTGACATGTATGGTGTCAGACTGATAACCGTTTATAACCACCTTTTGTGTGCGATTTTGTATGTAGGAAGAAAACCAGCGAAGTAGATTACCACGGATACCATTAAATGCAATTTTATTAAGAAGTATCTCATGATCGACCTTGTCAAAGGCCTTTTTGAAGTCTGTGTATACTGCGTCAACTTGCACACGTTTGTCGATATTTTCAAAAAGATGGCTAGCAAATATTATGAGATTGGATACCGTTGAACGTTGCTTAACGAAGCCATGCTGCTCAGGAATAATTACGTTATGCAAAGTTGGGTAAATTACATTATGGACCAGTTTTTCAAAAAGCTTTGACAAGGCCGACAGTATTGATATAGGCCGGTATTGTTCAATGTCATGCTTTGAGCCTTTTTTGTGCACCGGCGTGATATTTGCCCTTTTCCAGACCTCAGGGAACACGCCTTCACTCAAGCATTTATTGTAAATTATGGAGAGCGGTTTACATATGCTATCGGCTGTATATTTAAAGAAAGAGGCTGGAATACCATCAGGACCGGGTCCCTTGGAAGGGTCGAGTAGTTTTAATTCTTTTACTATGTTGGCCTCATCAATATGTAAGTCACTAATAATACTGGCATTACTTGTGAAATCAGGTGGCGCACTCCAAGTAGACAGAGTAGACGATATGGGTTCAAAAGCAGACAAAAAGTAGTTTGAGAACATGTTACAAATTATGTTCGGATCATTAGACTTACAATTTTGATATTGCATAAGGGATGGGATACCAGACTTCGCCTTACGGTTAGAAACATATGACCAAAAATGTTTGACATTAGATCTTAGGTTTTCTTCAACGGATCCAATATAGGACGCATAGCAAGTCTTGCATATTTGTTTAAATGAGGACCTATACTCGCAGAATCTATTGTAGTCCTTAATGTTATTGAACTTTTTCCATTTGGTCCAACATTGTTTTTTCTTTTTAAAAATCTTAGTTAATTGCGGAGAGAACCAAACGGGAAAGACAAACGATCGAGACTTGGAAAGGGGTATATGTGGTTTTATGATATCATTTAACATATTATAAAAAGTTTCCAAAGCCTCCTCCGCCGGGAGATGATCGAGTAAGAGTGACCAATCAGTCTCATCGATGCATCCATTCAATAGAGTGTAATTTGCCCTGCGGAAATTATACTTAGTCATGGGTTTTCTTTTCATTACTTGTACAGTTAAGTTTATGGGAGCAATTACCAGAAAAGGTGGGTGATGAGGGTCTACTGGCAACAAAGGGTCTTTCAAAGAAATGTATGTGCATAAGGTATTAGATATAAATAAGTCCAGAATCCTTCCGTTACAGTTAAGGGTGCTATTATACTGATGCGCACACAGCAAGGACATGAGTTGTTGTAGCTGAGAGCAAACAGGTGAGGATCCCGTGCACAGTGCAGCATTTCCGGTGTTGGTGTTAAGAGTCGGGATAGCACTCCATGTAACATCTGGAAGATTATAATCCCCTGTGATGTATATATTTGAAATATTAGCCTCCATTAGCATTTCTTGTAGTGAGTCGAAATGAGATGTGTATACGTCCGCTGACGCCCACGGTGGAATATACGCAGCACTAATTACATGTATTTTTGACTTATCCCTACTCGGTAGTTCAACCATAAGGTGCTCAATGCAAGGTATAGGTATATTATATAAGAATTTAGTAGTGTCAAAAAGAACTGGTCTCAGTTCGCGCAACACAGCAATAAGGACCCCACCACCGTCCTGTCTGCGAGTGGCTAATCTATCCCGATCGCATCTATACACCACGTAGCGTTGGTCAATAAACTCATTATTATCGATGTCGGACACCAACCATGTCTCAGTCAGAATAATAACGTCATAGGAGCATGACAATATATTCATAAACAATGTGTGCAATTTGGTTCTTACACCCCTACAGTTTTGATAGTATATCGATAATTCTTTGAGTGTACTATCCATTAAGAACCCACGCTGTAACAAATCCATATAAATTATTAAATATATTAATCGTATGAGTATTTATAAACGCAATATATTGAGTGCATCGACAGTCAAAACTATCTCGCATATAAAGAAGTAAACCGGGACCGCCCGTCGTCATCTCCACAAAAACGTAAGTAAAAACACAGTTTGTATCATACTCACAACATTGAAGTTTTTTGCGCGTTTTATAATTTTTATTCATTAATATACCCCGTCGAATTGTTGAGTGATAATGAGTGGCAAGAAAAATAAAAAAAATATAATCATCATTAGTTATGTTTTCATTGAGATGCATGAGATTGAAATTGCTTATATTGTTTATCTTTAGACATTGATATTTCATTGATACATTTGTACAACTAATGTTTAGGACAAAATACATTACATTATAAATAATAAGATTAATAATTAAATTATTGTTGTTTACATTTCGCGAATAACATAAAATGAGGCAGGTGAGAGAAAAAAGTAACCATAAAAGAGCAGCGACAATATTAACATGCGATAAAATACATAGACTATTACGGTAAGACGGTTGATAGCTAATTAGGTACGTTATTATGATGGCAATAAGATCTGTTAGAATGAAATTATTAGTTAGTACTTGATCTGACCTTCTTGAGGTCGGTCTCTCCTCGTATTGCAAACGCCGTAGTATCATCTCGCTCGCGGACCAGTATGGTGGCATTATTAATCCACACGTATTTGAAGTGGTGTTTCTTTGCGACTTCGCGGGTGCAACGAAATAATTGTTTCTTTCGCTGCACCCGCGAATCGTAACCCGTTGATCATAATCAGGTTATCAAACAAAAATTGTTACACTTTGCAGTCACGTACTTACGTTTACTTAAGTCATATAGGTACTTACTAATTTACATAACTTTCTATCGATAACTCTAATGATGCAGCAATAATTTGGTATAAAACCTTTGAAGGGAGTTGATGACATTCATTGTGTTCTTTATTCTATAGAAACATCATATTGTAAAAAAATGGCAGCCAAATTCTTTTTAGTAATTTGCGCTTCAGCTCTCTTTGTTCAGGTGAGAAATAAAGATAAATACATTTCTAGTAATAGTAATCCATTTACGAATATACGATTATATAATTTGAAATAAAATATACGATTAATTTATTTTAACTTTCCAGGCTATTTCAAGCCAATGTCTCAGAGGCTCATACGATGCTGGCATCATCGATAGCGGCATGATTGCTGACGGAATCAACTTGGCAGCCAATAACTTTGCTTACGGATCAATGATAGCTAATACTTTGGCTTATGACACTCTGGCAGCTGGTTATGGCCCTGGCACGGCTAATGGCAACATCGCTCCTGCTAGTAACCGTGGATTCCGTGTAACCAGCTCGTCTCCCATAGCTCCAGCGGGTATCTCTATAACTTCTGAGAATGCAATTGAAGGTATTCTAGCTGTGAATGGTGAACTGCCGGTCTTGGCTGCTGTGGCTTTAGAGGGCGCGTTGCCTACTGCTGGGTCTGGATCTATCGTGTACGGTTGCGGCAACGGTGCCATCGGCATTGTGAGCGACGGTGTTGAATCTTTCGCTGCTCCGGCTTCCAAACAGGGCTACGAAAACGCACTAGCCGCTGAACTTGGCTATGGAACCCAATTTAGTGGTAGAAATGGCTACGGTGCCACACTAGCTGCTGGACTTGGCTCGAGAGGACTTGCCAGCGTTGGTCCTGTTGTTGGCCCTAGATGTGGCTGTGGAATATAAAATAATGATTAATATGGTTGGATTGTTAGTTGTTGTTTTTAATCAGGAATAAATGTATTATTTAAATATATATTGTTTTTACTTCCTGTGGAGCTACCACATTTTAGAGCACTACGGTGAATGTTGTGTTGTTCTTTGGGAAAGTTGTTTGTTATCACGAGTACATACATGTGTCTAAGTATTGTTTAATAATTACCAGTCAACCTTTATATCATACTTTTTAGTGTACTTTGAACTCGGTTTAATTGTTTCATTAAAAAGATAATTTATTTTTCAATTTTGATTTTCATATGCTCCAATATCTCTCAAGATTTGCATATCATTAATAAATTGTCGACAATACTGAATAAAATGCTTCAATCGCGATGTTTGTGCTTTTTTCTGTGAGGAATTCCATCATCTCTTCAATTTCCTTGGTCAGATCATTATACTTTTGTATGGGACCACCTCGGGATAGGTCCCTTGATATAATACAGTATAAGCTGTTTCCGAGTAATCGGTGAAATAAAAAAAGACATACGTGTACTTTTTTGAAGAAGTCAAAATGGTTTTGGATTTGAATTGAATGAAACAAAGTCCCTTCACACACTACTCCATTTAAAATTCTGGCCCTGCTTTGTATTTTCGGTCCCCCATTTTGGAGCCTTTTGCAATCTTTTTTTTATTTGTCTTTTACACTAATCTGGTTGTTGAAATCTACCGCTGTATCAGGCGGACGAAGTCGCACAATAAGGGTTCCTATTTTGGCCATAATCGATACTAATATAATAAAGCGGAAGAGTTTTTTTGTTTGTTTGTTTGTTTAATGCCCTCGTCCGCAGTCGTTTGGAAACAAATGCTATAATTTGGAATCCTTAATGTTAGAAAAAATTCAAAATAAATTTACTCGGTTTTTATATTTGAAACAGTGCGGCACCTATCCTTACTATGTTAATGTACCCAAGCTTATTTGTAATGGGTATGGTGGGCTACAGTAGGCTGCAGGTGAGGAGGGAATATGTGTGGAAGGTATTGCGTGGGTGGGTGCATCATCCGGAAGTGCTAGCGGAACTGAAGCTATGCGTACCAGATGAGTACATATTTACGCGTCGCCGTCCTGTGTTACTCCTTGTGCCATTTGCTAGGACTAAATTGCTTCAGTATGCCCACCTTTCACGTGCTATATGGTGTATAAATGTCATTT
Organism: Achlya flavicornis; assembly: GCA_947623365.1. Lineage (NCBI taxonomy): Eukaryota > Metazoa > Arthropoda > Insecta > Lepidoptera > Drepanidae > Achlya > Achlya flavicornis. The sequence continues at coordinate 2,474,255 of OX392495.1, read as the reverse complement.
CCCGGGATATTGATATTTTTAATTGTGGCCAGTCGAAATTCATCGAAGCAGCTCACAAATGCATTGAAAATGATATATCATTATGACTTACTTATTTTTTTTTATTTTATGATCTTATACAATTTAATTATATTTTCTTTTTATTAATATTTTATGTAACAGCTTTTGTAATTTTTGTTATAGCATCGAATTAGTATTATATTGTAATGGTGTTATAATTTTCAATAAATAAATGAATAAATTCAATAAACAAATAAATTATAAGATATTCGCTGGAGAGTCAGAGTTCAAAAACAAAAAAAAAAAGTTTGCTTTCAAAAATATTCTTTGCAATAATGACGCAATATATTTGCTTCAAGATTGCAATAATACTGCAAATATTTGAAATGCTTTACAAAAACTTAAACCGACTTCAAAGTACACTAACAAGTAATCAAATCCTGATCTGATGACAATGGGACCCAACGGAAAATTTACCCTTCCAAACGAAAAAAAATATTATCTAAATCGGTTAATAAGCGGACGGAGTTATGAGGTAACAAACATTAAAAAAAATACAAACGAATTGAGAACCTCCTCCTTTTTTTGAAGTTAAAAAAAAATAAAAATAAGTCCTTCTTTTTTTTAAGTCGTCTAAAACTAAGATTGTTTGAAGTATGGTCAAATAATTAATAAAATACAAACACCAAAGTTCTGAGATAGATATTTATTAAGAGTCATAACACAAAGGTTGACTCAAAGTATCCAGAATATTCCTCAGTTGTAGTAGGGAGAAGCGTCACAGCCGCATCCACAGCTGCCGGCAATAGAGACAGCGCCAGCGGCGGGCACGTCCCCCCCGAAACTGACGAAGCCGATTATCGGCACCTGACCAGAGACGAGAGTGGTACCAGCGACTCCCATCTCACCGACGACCACCAAGTTACCTTCACCAGCGCCGCCGTAAGCAGGAGCAGCGACTACGGGGGCAGCAAATGCGGGAGCAATACCTCTTCCGTATCCGATACCAGCTCCAAAGGCCGCATCAGCTACAGCAGCGTTTGCAATATTGGCACCACTGAGACCAGCTCCGTATCCGCAACCAAGACCATTCCCAATGTTAGGAATACCACCAAAAGCGACGTCAGCGACACCGAGACCCGCTCCGTATCCGTAACCTCTGACATCACCTAGGCACATGCTGAACACATTCTGTACTAAGCAAGCTTGGAAGCAGACTAATAGGATAGCGAAGGTAGACATGTTTGATAGTTTTCAACAAAGTGCTGAACCCAGAATGATGTTCGGAAGACACTGTAACCTTTTTATACTGTGAATCAACTGTGATAAATCAATTGTTACGAAAATAAAAACGTGAACGTGACATTAATGAAATAAATTAATCAAAATTACGACAAATGACCTAATTATCTCCAGCTAATAAAGTATAAAAAGCAAAAAAACATATAATTAGAATACCATTCTCGTTCTGTCAAATAGAACAGAAACTACAATGTCTGCCAAAGCTGTCCTCGTCCTCTGCGCCCAGGCTCTCCTGATTCAGGTAAATGTTTAAATATGTTAATAAAAAATATTTTAGATTTTTTATATCGCTATTTCTATGGTGGTATACTACGCTTGGCTTATATCTGATCACAAATTCAGTATGGATTAATTAAGTAAGTATCTGGCTGAAGGTGGTAATCATAGAATACATTTTAATTTTCTGTTTTCAGACTGCGTTCAGCCAGTACCTTGGCCGTGGTATCGGCTGCGCTGAAAGAATCATTTCCCCCTGTGGCTTAGCTAGCAATGGCTTGGCTAACGCATACAATGGTGTGGCAGGCGTAGGTTTCGGCTCGGCAGGAAACGCATTGGCTTACGGCGGTGTTTACGATGGCGCCTACGGAATTGCTTCCGCCAGTGGCGGTGCTCTACCAATCTCCAGCGCCTCCCCCATCGCTCCCACCGGCATCTCTGTTGCGTCTGAGAACGCCATCGAAGGAATCCTTTCCGTGACTGGAGATCTGCCGTTCCTGAGTGCTGTGGCTTTGGAAGCTGCCCTGCCCACCGCTGGGGCTGGAACTGTCACATATGGTTGCGGTAATGGCAACATCGGCATTGTGAGTGAGAACGGGTACGGCGCTGATGTGGCTGGTGGTATTGCCTACGGTAACGGTCTGGCCTACGGCAATGGATTCGCTTCTGGCGCAGCTGTGGCTGACAGAATCGCCTATGGTCCCGGTATAGCTGCCGCTCGTGGATTCGGGGGTATTGCTGCCCCTGCCTTCGGTGGATGCGGCTGTGGCTCCGTCTACTGAATATTGCTAAACTACTGATTCCATAAACAAATAAGAAATACAATCAATCATATAAATAACCTTTGTTTTATTAATGTTATGTTTAATATCCGATATTGTCCTTTATTTTGTAAGAGTACATTCATATGAAGTTGAAAGGATGAGTTATTTAAAAAAACCGGCCAAGGGCGAGTCAGACTCGCGCACCAAGGTTCCGTACAAACCTGTAGGTCTATAAGTAAATGTTAGTATAGACCTGAATATTTGATATGAATTTAAATTTATGACGTATTAAAAATAGACTACTTACTAGATCTCGTTCAAACCAATTTTCGTTGGAAGTTTGCATCGTAATGTACATCATATATTTTTTTTAGTTTTATCATTCTCTTATTTTAGAAGTTACAGGGGGGGACACACATTTTACCACTTTGGAAGTGTCTCTCGCGCAAACCATTCAGTTTAGAAAAAGTTATATTAGAAACCTCAATATCATTTTTAAGACCTATCCATAGAAACACAACACGTTTGGGTTTTATTAAAAAAAAAAAAGAGTTTCAGTTCTAAGTATGGGGAACCCCCAACATTAATTGTTTTTTTTTCTATTTTTGTGTAAAAATCTTAATGCCGTTCACAGAATACATCTACTTACCAAGTTTCAACATTATAGTTCTTATAGTTTCGGAAAAAAGTGGCTGTGACATACAGACGGACAGAAAGACAGACAGACAGACAGACAGACATGACGAATCAATAAGGGTTCCGTTTTTTTCTATTTGCCTACGGAACCCTAAAAACCGCATCCAAATTGGGTCACCCATCAAAGAGCTTAGGTACACACAGGTTTTCACAGACTTTCACGACAAACTTATAAAATCAAAATCAAAAAGTCATTTATTCATTTTAGGCCCTGGTAAGGCACTTATGAACGTTAAGTTGTAAATACAGTTGAATTTACCACCACTTAAACTGAGAAGACTCCGGCAAGAAACTCAGTAAGGCTTTTATTCTTATGGAAGATCTTTTCATTTATGCTTATTCATACAATCGCACTTAGCCAGGGGGGATGCAAGTGCAGAGAGAAGCCACTACAACCATAATATATTCTTGTCTTCCACGTAATGAGCCACTTTATAGTAGAGAGTGCAATCTAACAACTTAAGCCAAATGGTCCGAGCGAACCCCAGGAATTACGCACTTATTAGCTACCTTTTTGCGTCGGGAGGTAAAAAAAACCGGCCAAGTGCGAGTCAGACACGCGCACCGAGGGTTCCGTACAAACCTGTAGGTATATAAGTAAATGATAGTATAGACCTGAGTATTTGAAATGGATTTCAATTTATGACGTATTAAAAAAAAACTACTTACTAGATCTCGTTCAAACCAATTTTCGTTGGTAGTTTGCATCGTAATGTACATCATATATTTTTTATAGATTTATCATTCTCTTATTTTAGAAGTTACAGGGGGGGGACACACATTTTACCACTTTGGAAGTGTCTCTCGCGCAAACTTCTCAGTTTAGAAAAAAATGATATTAGAAACCTCAATATCATTTTTGAAGACCTATCCATAGACAACCCACACTTATGGGTTTGATGAAAAAAAAAATTTTGAGTTTCAGTTCTAAGTATGGGGAACCCCCAAAATTTATTGTTTTTTTTTCTATTTTTGTGTGAAAATCTTAATGCGGTTCACAGAATACATCTACTTACCAAGTTTCAACATTATAGTTCTTATAGTTTCGGAAATAAATGGCTGTGTCATACGGACGGACAGACAGACAGACAGACATGACGAATCTATAAGGGTTCCGTTTTTTGCCATTTGGCTACGGAACCCTAAAAAGGAACAATCGTTGCGGGAGCAGACGCGGCGACGGTGAGTAGCAATAAATCCGCGGGGCGCGGGCTAATCACATATCTAGATCGAATCGATAGGCCAAGGTAACCGCTTACTATCAGGCAGTCCGTATGCTTATTTTTGATCTAAGTGGTATAAAAAAAGAAAAGATTCATCATTGTCAAAACCAAAACGGTATTTTTCTAACTGTTATATTTCATAAAAAAAAAGTTTATATTGCGATATCGGAACGTTTGCATGTAATAGATAGCGCCATTTATTATAACAACCCTGACCTTACCTTAGATGTGACATCATAATCAGGTTATCAAACAAAAATTGTTACACTTTGCAGTCACGTAGTTACTAATTTACATAACTTTCTATCGATAACTCTAATGATGCAGCAATAATTTGGTATAAAACCTTTGAAGGGAGTTGATGACATTCATTGTGTTCTTTATTCTATAGAAACATCATATTGTAAAAAAATGGCAGCCAAATTCTTTTTAGTCATTTGCGCTTGAGGCTCTCTTTGTTCAGGTGAGAAATAAAGAAATGCATTTCTAGTAATAGTAATCCATTTATGAATATACGATTATATTGTTTGATATTAAAATATATGATTAATTTATTTTAATTCTCCAGGCCATTTCAAGCCAATGCCTCAGAGGCTCATACGATGCTGGCATAATCGGTAGCGGCATGATTGCTAACGGAATCAACCTGGCAGCCAATGACTTCGCTTACGGACCAATGACAGCTAATACTTTGGCTTATGACACTCTGGCAGCTGGTTATGGCCCTGGCACGGCTTATGGCAACATCGCTCCTGCTAGTAACCGTGGATTCCGTGTAACCAGTTCTTCTCCCATAGCTCCAGCGGGTATCTCTATAACTTCTGAGAATGCAATTGAAGGTATTCTAGCTGTAAATGGTGAACTGCCGGTCTTGGCTGCTGTGGCTTTAGAGGGCGCGTTGCCTACTGCTGGGTCTGGATCTATCGTGTACGGTTGCGGCAACGGTGCCATCGGCATTGTGAGCGAGGGTGTTGAATCTTTCGCTGCTCCGGCTTCCAAACAGGGCTACGAAAACGCACTAGCCGCTGAACTTGGCTATGGAACCCAATTTAGTGGTAAAAATGGCTACGGTGCCACACTAGCTGCTGGACTTGGCTCGAGAGGACTTGCCAGCGTTGGTCCTGTTGTTGGCCCTAGATGTGGCTGTGGAATATAAAATAATGATTAATATGGTTGGATTGTTAGTTGTTGTTTTTAATCAGGAATAAATGTATTATTTAAATATATATTGTTTTTACTTCCTGTGGAGCTACCACATTTTAGAGCACTACGGTGAATGTTGTGTTGTTCTTTGGGAAAGTTGTTTGTTATCACGAGTACATACATGTGTCTAAGTATTGTTTAATAATTACCAGTCAACCTTTATATCATACTTTTTAGTGTACTTTGAACTCGGTTTAATTGTTTCATTAAAAAGATAATTTATTTTTCAATTTTGATTTTCATATGCTCCAATATCTCTCAAGATTTGCATATCATTAATAAATTGTCGACAATACTGAATAAAATGCTTCAATCGCGATGTTTGTGCTTTTTTCTGTGAGGAATTCCATCATCTCTTCAATTTCCTTGGTCAGATCATTATACTTTTGTATGGGACCACCTCGGGATAGGTCCCTTGATATAATACAATATAAGCTGTTTCCGAGTAATTGGTGAAATAAAAAAAGACATACGTGTACTTTTTTGAAGTCGGTTAAAAAGGGCCGAAATGGAGATCCGAAATTTCAAAATGGGGCTATAAGTTTCAATGGGGTATCACAATAAATGTAAGGGCTTCATTTGTACATTCCAAAGAGGTTTTTATTGTCTTACATGCTGTGTAAGTTTCAACTTCCGATGAAAAATAAATAAAAGCCTTTCCCCTCCCACTTATCACCCATGCTCGCAAAGCTAAAAATCTGATGTCTGAGGGACATCATTTTTCATCATAAGTCAAAATGGTTTTGGGTTTGAATTGAATGAAACAAAGTCCCTTCACACACTACTCCATTTAAAATTCTGGCCCTGCTTTGTATTTTCGGTCCCCCATTTTGGACCCTTTTGCAATCTTTTTTTTATTTGTCTTTTACACGGCGGACGAAGTCGCACAATAAGGGTTCCTATTTTGGCCATACTCTTAAGACTTTTTAACAAAAATATTAAACCGAAATTCAAATTCAAAACTTTATTGCATTCATGTGGATAGAAGATGACAAATATATTTAATGTACAACATGAAACCCTGTTAGGGCACAGCAAATAAATAAAATAAAATATAAACTTATAAAAACTAAAATTATTAGGTACCATATATACACATATATGTACATATAACAATATTTAACTTGTATAACAATATTTAACAATATTTAAAGAGCACGATGTGTTTCATAACAAACAAATATTTCGCTGACTTCAAAACTGCAGTGTCAGATCAAATTTACATTATATCATACATTTTAGTGTACTTTGAAGGCGGTTTAATTGTTTTGTAAAAAAGTTAATTTATTTTTCAATTTTGATTTTCATGTGCGTATGTAATAAATAACTCTCAAGATTTGTCACATACCGAGAATGTGCTAAATAAATTTTGTCGACAATATTGAATAAAATAATTCAATCGCAATGTGATGCTTTTTTCTGTGAGAAATTCCATCATATCTTCAATTTCCTTGGTCAGATCATTATACTTTTGTATGGGACCATCTTGGGATAGGTCCCTTGATATAATAAAGTTTTCTTGGTCTGACTATAGACTGTAGATTGCAGTGGGGTGCTCACCTGGAAGCCTTAGGTGGTAAACTGAGCTCCGCTGCGTTTGCAGTCAGCAAAATAAGGCAACTGACGGACATTAATACAGCCAGATTAATTTTGTTTTGCATATTTTCATAGTCTTGTCTTACGGCCTTTTGCTGTGGGGCTCTGCCGCAGACTTGGAATCAATTTTTGTATTACAAAAAAGGGCAATTCGCGCCATCTACTGTTTGGGTTCTCGCGAGTCTCTACGAAATATATTTCCGGATATTAATATACTAACTTTACCATCTCAGTACATTTTTGAAAATATTATGTATGTCCGCAAGAACATTAATTTGTTTCCAGTCAATAGTGACTATCATGATAGAAACACTAGAAACAAAGACAAAATAATTGTACCTAGATTTAGATTAGCTAAAGTAAATAAGTCCTTTCTTGGGAATTGTATTAAATTTTACAATAAAATACCTCATAGCGTGACCAGTATGTCCTTTTTTAAATTTAAGGAACATATCAAAAAGCGGCTGTTGAGTAGGGCTTATTATAAAGTGTCTCATTATATTGACGACAAGGATGTATGGAAGTAGCTTCTCTCTGCACCTGCCTCACTGAGCAGATAGTTCATGGTCCATTTTAATTCAAAGTATGCTATTATTATTATAAGTTATATTTTTAGGTTACAGATTATATTACCTATTGTAATTAAATTAATTCAATTCAATGTTCTTCATTTATTTAGTTTGATATAAATGCATCGATTTATTATGTCTGTCTAATTGTTATATTTTTTTTTTTATTTTGTGAAATTTAGTCTAAGCTTGTCAATAGTCACAGTGATAACAAATTGTGTGTTTAGTGTTTCCCTTTAGTTATTTTTTATTTCTAAGGCAGACTTAAGTAAGTCATGCTCACTTTAAGGCCTTTGCTTGCGGCGGCGTCGTGTGACGGGACTTCCCTCCAATATGGCGAGGAGGGCGATGGCTGCCACTCGCGTCATACTTGTGAACAGGTGCTGCTTGTGGGGGCTGGTCTGCTTAAGTTTGCTATTTATTTACTTATTAAATATTTTTTCAGCCTACTTTGTAATTTTGCCGCCACGCCGGGGCACGCAATTGTTTTCAGTGCGATTAGAATGTAAATATTATTATGTAATTAATCTAAGCCTGTTTTGAAAAGAGTAATTGCTGAGTTTATTGCCGGCTCTTCTCAGCAAATGCAACCTTCCGAACCGGTATTAGAGTATTAGAGTCAGACTTTTCATAAGTGCCTGCGAAGGTCTATTTGAATAAATGATTTTTGAATTTGAATTTGAAACCATTTTGATAGCATAAGCCGTTTCCGAGTAATTGGTGAAATAAAAAATGACAAAAGAGTACTTTTTTTAATATGCTATAAGTTATACAAATATAAGGGCTTTATTTGTACATTTTAAAGAGGCTTTTATTGTCTTATATGCTGTGTAAGTTTCAACTTATTATGATGAAAAATTATTATTTTTCATACCCATTATTACCGAAGTTCGCAAAGCTAAAAATCTGATGTCTGAGAGTTTCATCATTTTTATCATAAGTCAAAAACTACGCGATGTAAAAGAAAATAAAAACTGGCTTTGAATTATTTAATGGAAGAAATTCATTTCACATGCTACCCCATTTAAAATTCTGGCCCTGCTTTGTAATTTCAGTCCCCATTTTGGAACCTTTTGCAATGTTTTTATTGTTTTTCATTTGTTGGGGTAAACAATATTTAAAACTATTCCACGAATCCGGTTATTGAAATATACCGCTGTGACAGGCGGACGAATTCGCACCATAAGGGTTCCTATTTTGGCCACAATTATATAAAAAATTATACAATACCAGAGCTCAAAAACAATGGAAAAAGTTGCTATTAGAATAATTTAAAAAAAAATCATTACAATAATACTGCAAAAACCTACAAATAAGTGTGTTTGAGGAATGGTCAAATAATTAAATAAAAACACCAAAGTTCCAATGTAAATATTTATTAAGAGTCATAACACAAAGGTTGACTCAAAGTATCCAGAATATTCCTCAGTTGTAGTAGGGAGAAGCGCCGCAGCCGCATCCACAGCTACCGGCAATAGAGACAGCGCCAGCAGCGGGCACGTCACCGCCGAAATTGACGAAGCCGATTATCGGCACCTGACCAGAGACGAGAGTGGTACCAGCGACTCCCATCTCACCAACGACCGCCACGTTACCTTCACCAGCGCCGCCGTAAGCAGGAGCAGCGACTACGGGGGCAGCAAATGCGGAAGCTATACCTCTTCCGTAACCGATACCAGCACCAAAGGCAGTATCAGCTACAGCGGCGTTTGCAATATTGGCACCACTGAGACCAGCTCCGTATCCGCAACCAAGACCATTCCCAATGTTAGGAATACCACCAAAAGTGACGTCAGCGACACCGAGACCCGCTCCGTATCCGTAACCTCTGGCATCACCTAGGCACTGGCTGAACACATTCTGTACCAAGCAAGCTTGGAAGCAGACTAATAGGATAGCGAAGGTAGACATGTTTGATAGTTTTCAACAAAGTGCTGAACCCAGAATGATGTTCGGAAGACACTGTAACCTTTTTATACTGTGAATCAACTGTGATAAATCAATTGTTACGAAAATAAAAACGTGAACGTGACATTAATGAAATAAATTAATCAAAATTACGACAAATCACCTAATTATCTCCAGCTTATAAAGTATAAAAAGCAAAAAAACATATAATTTGAATACCATTCTCGTTCTGTCAAATAGAACAGAAACTACAATGTCTGCCAAAGCTGTCCTCGTCCTCTGCGCCCAGGCTCTCCTGATTCAGGTAAATGTTTAAATATTTAATAAAAAATATTTTAGATATTTTATATCGCTATTTCTATGGTGGTATACTACGCTTGGCTTATATCTGATCACAAATTCAGTATGTATTAAGTAAGTATCTGGCTGAAGGTGGTAATCATAGAATACATTTTAATTTTCTGTTTTCAGACTGCGTTTAGCCAGTACCTTGGCCGTGGTATCGGCTGCACTGAAAGAATCGTTTCCCCCTGTGGCTTAGCTAGCAATGGCTTGGCTAACGCATACAATGGTGTGGCAGGCGTAGGCTTCGGCTCGGCAGGAAACGCATTGGCTTACGGCGGTGCTTACGATGGCGCTTACGGAATTGCTTCCGCCAGTGGCGGTGCTCTACCAGTCTCCAGCGCCTCCCCCATCGCTCCCACCGGCATCTCTGTTGCGTCTGAGAACGCCATCGAAGGAATCCTTGCCGTGACTGGAGATCTGCCGTTCCTGAGTGCTGTAGCTATGGAAGCTGCCCTGCCCACCGCTGGGGCTGGAACTGTCACATATGGTTGCGGTAATGGCAACATCGGCATCGTGAGTGAGAACGGGTACGGCGCTGATGTGGCTGGTGGACTTGCCTACGGTAACGGTCTGGCCTACGGCAATGGATTCGCTTCTGGCGCAGCTGTGGCTGACAGAATCGCCTATGGTCCCGGTATAGCTTCCGCTCGTGGGTTCGGAGGTATTGCTGCCCCTACCTTCGGTGGATGCGGCTGTGGCTCCGTCTACTGAATATTGCTAAACTACTGATACCATAAACAAATAATAAATATAATCAATCGAATGTATAACCTTTGTTTCATTAATGTTATGGTTAATATCGGAGTGTTAAAGTCCTTTCCCTTAAATTGCTTTGCTTGCTTTTTCCTATGGCAACTTAGTGGTATAAAAAAAAAAAAATATTGAGTAGGACATTCGACTACCTCAGTAATTTCAAAATGCTTTCGTCATTATTAATTTTATTAATGCTTTCGTAAGACTGTAAGTGTAAGTGAAGCGATAATTTAATTGTGAAATCACAACAATACCCAAAACCCAGCGGGGCTCATGAGAAGTATCATGCATGTTCTTCTCCTCATACGGGACTTTTCCTTATCGTTATAGCCCATATACATCCATGTCGCACCCTCAGTGCAACAAAGTCACAACAGGTCATTTTGTTATTTTACAGGAACAAACTTTAAAGATGTTTCTTTTTGAAAAAATTTCCTTGATACTAGGTTACTATCATATATTACTACAGTAGCTAAAAAATCTCAATACATCTATGTATATTGTTTGTTCTTTTAGCTCTACAGTTTCATGTAAATATTTTATTATGAATTTCTAAGAAAATTTAAATAAAATGGAAAATAAAAAAACGTGGTCCTGAATTTGCATAAGGTTTTAAATAAAATACAACTTTTTTATTTCGTACACTTTTTCAAAAAAATCAACTACAAAAAAAAACTGTATATTTGAGATAAACAGTTTTTTTTTTTTAAACATTAAATTCGGTAGGTCTTCTTACGATAAGGAGGACGTTTTTATATTGCCTTGGCCTTTCCTCTACTTAATATGTAACATAGACGAATGTTCTTAAAACGCAGTCTCACGTGTCTCATTGATTTGGAATTCTGGTTCTTGTTTTAGACTCCAATACCTGACTTGCTTATGTAGTTTCTAGGGCTGCATTACTTTCTGTATTTAATACATTAGATTTGGAGCGGGAGATACATCTTGAGCTCGATCTACTGCAAGAGCTAGACGAGCTACTGCTAGAGTAGGACGATCCACTGCTGGAGCTAGATGAAGTACTGCTAGAGCTGGAGTTGTGATGGGTTGGTTGAAAAACATTTTTTGTTCGTTGTACGTCTACACTTGACATCGCGAGCAACGAATTAATAGAGGCTCGGCTCGTGCTCGGTTCGCATAACGTGGACGCACCATAAAGGTGGGTACTGAATGGCGTTACGGGGCGTAACCGGGGCGTGTGCCTTTCATCCGAATTCATAAAAACTGTTGATGCGTCATTGAGCCACAAACATCCAAAGTAACAAACATCCAAACATTCGCATTAAATGCCTACACACATAGGCCTATACATAAAGGCCTGTGTTTGACCGCGATCTCACCATGGTAAGTGATCATTAGGCCCAAAATTGATGCACACTGCACACACGACGACGGGGAGTCCATCCTCACATATTGAAACCTGAATTGTTTCGTACTGTGCGGGCTCAAAGAAGCTTCCTTCCGCGGACGCTCAGACTGTGGAATGAGCTCCCCGCCGTGGTTTTCCCAATGGAGTACAGCATGGGGTTCTTCAAAAGGGGTGTGAAGAGATTTCTGCAGGGTCGGCAACGGGCGCGTGATACCCCTGGTGTTGCAAGCGTCCATAGGCTACGGTAACCGCTTACCATCAGGCGGGCCGTATGCTTGTTTGCCACCTAAGTGGTATAAAAAAAAACACACACACACAAAGCCTTGAAGGAACTGGCTCTCAACTGCAGCTGTCGGAACACACCGATGTTTAGCTACAGGTTTTCAACTTGAGCGTGGTAGGCAGCCAGGTGGGTACTTACTACAAAGTACCCTACCATCATGCTAGGCTTCCTCACGATATTTTCCTTCGACGAAAGCTCAAGCTCATTCTCAGTGAGTCTATATTGTAACTTTGATTTAAATTAATTTTATTATTATTATTGTAGGATTCAAACGATTGGCAAAGTCAAGAACACTAAAAGAAAGGACTATAACACTCCGATTACATGAATCAAACAAAGGTTATTTGTACAATTGATTATATTAATTATTTGTTTATGGAGTCAGAATATTCAGTAGATGGAGCCACAGCCGCATCCACCGAAAACAGGGGCAGCAATACCTCCGAACCCACGAGCGGCAGCTACACCAGGGCCATAGGCGATTCTGTCAGCCACAGCTGCGCCAGAAGCGAAACCGTTACCGTAGGCCAGACCGTTACCGTAGGCAAGTCCACCGGCCACATCAGCGCCGTACCGGTTATCATTCACCATGCCGATGTTACCATTACCGCCACTGTATGCAACAGTTCCAGCTCCAGCGGTGGGCAGGGCACCCTCCCAGGCTACAGCACTCACGAATGGCATATCTCCAGTCACGGCGAGGATACCTTCGATGCCGTTCTCAGACGCTACGGAGATACCGTTTGGAGCAATGGGGGAGGCACTGGAGATGGGCAGAGTACCACCACTGGCGGGAGCAATTCTTGGAGCGTTGGCAATACCAGCCATACCGTAGGCACCATCGTAAGCACCGCCGTAAGCCAATCCGTTGCTTGCTAGGCCGAGAATTGCGCCTGACACTCCATTGTAACCGTTACCCAAGCCAGTGCCTGCTAAACCACAGGGGCTAAAGATTCTCTCAGCACAGCCGATATCACGACCTAGGTACTGGCTGAATGCAGTCTAATAAGAGAAGAAAATAATTTAATGGTTTCTGCTATTATAGGCGTTTTCTAGAGACCTTCATGTTCTCCCAAGAAAACGCTGTTACTTAAAGTTACTCTCTACGTTAAGCCAGCGTATTTTCTAGGCATTCTATGCATCATCTCTTAACGTAATGAATATAAATAAAATTAACTTTTGGGTCTGAAATAAGTATTTTGAATTGCATTGTAAAGATAAAATCCAAATGAAGCTATTTATTCAAATAGGGAAATCTATAACAGATTTTTACTTAGTTTTCGACTTATTATAAGAATTTCTCAATATAATACCTCTTCTCCAAAACCAAGTGTAGCAAAGCCTCCGAAGCCACGAGTGGCAGCCAAACCGGAGCCATAGGCAAGTTCATCAGCCAGAGCTGCCCCAGGTGCGACACCCTCACTTACGATGCCAATGTTGCCATTACCGCAACTGTAGGTGACAGATCCAACCCCAGCGGTGGGTAGGGAACCTTCCAAAGCTACAGCGCTCACGAACGGCATATCTCCAGTCACGGTGAGGATACCTTCGATGGCGTTCTCAGAAGCTACCGAGATACCGGAGGGAGCGATGGGGGAGGCACTGGATATGGGCAGAGCACCACCACTAGCAGGAGCGAATCCCGGAGTGTTGGCGATACAGTAGGTACCTTCGTAAGCCAATGCGTTTCCTGCCAAGCCGAAGCCTGTACCAGCCAGATCGTTGTATGGGAAAATATCATTAGCCAAACCCACGCCACCGAAGTTACAGGGGGCAGTGATTCTGTCGGAAAAACCACCTGCGAGGTATTGGCTGAATACGGTCTGAAAAATAAATTTAAGAATTTATTCTTCTAATGAATGAGTAGGTTTTTATGCAATAGTTGGCAAACACATATACGTCTCGCTTGGTGGTAAGGTTACTGTAGACTTATAGTAATAGTAATAGTAATAGTAATAGTAAAAGTAATAGTAATAGTAATAGTAATAGTAATAGTAATAGTAATAGTAATAGTAATAGTAATAGTAATAGTAACAGTAACATTAATAGTAATAGTAATAGTAATCTTTATTCAGAAACAAGAATTAAATTAGATACACAACATCAATATAGCTAATCAAAGTAATTACAATTAATTCACTCAACTTTAGTGCCCTGGTTCTCAAACTAGGTCCAACCTGTATCTTGAGAACCAGGTTCCTTTCTTAATGACTTACTAACGTGAATACATTTTTTGCGCAGATCCACAAATACTTATAGACGCTTGGAACATACGGTACATCACTCACGAGTTACCGTCCCTTCTCCCCTCCCCGAAGAGCTTGGTGACCTTACTTGGTCTTAGGAACTTGGCTGTGGTATTTTTTAAGGTCAATTCGGTCGGCTCTTTGAGCTAAATAAGCTTACTACTCTTAAAACTATATGGTATTAAAACTATGACTTATCGGTGGATCAATAAAACAATATTTTTGATATTATACCTGGACCACGAGGACCTGAGCCCAGAGGATGAGGACAGCTTGAGCGGACATTGTTGGTGTTCTAGTTCAAACGAAACGTGAATGGCTTTCAGACCTAGTGTTTTTCTTTTTATACTTATGAGCAAAGTTTAGCAATTATATCCACGAATTGTTTGCACTTTTCTTTTATCGTAACATGGTATTAAAAAATCACGTTTTTATTTTCACGGAAATTTATTATCACTCCTATTGACAAATTTGCGGTACAGTATATATATGGGTCACATATCTTCAAAATACCATAGTGTTCAGCGTTTTGTTGAAAACAATCAAACATGTCCACCTTCGCTATCCTGTTGGTCTGTGTCCAAGCTTGCTTGGTTCAGAATGTATTCAGCCAGTGCCTCGGCGATGTCAGAGGTTACGGATACGGAGCGGGTCTCGGTGTCGCTGACGTCACTTTTGGTGGTATTCCTAACGCTGTGAATGGTCTCGCCGGTATTGGTTTTGCTGACGCTGCCTTTGGTGGATCCCCTCTTGCTGGTGCTGGTCTTGGTTACGGAAGAAATATAGCTCCTGGATTTGCTTCTCCCGCTTTCGATACTCCTGCTTATGGCGGCGCTGGTGAAGGTAACGTGGCGGTCGCCGGTGAGATGGAAGTCGCTGGTACCACTGTCGTCTCTGGCCAGGTGCCGATAATCAGCGTCGTCAGTTTCGGCGGTGACGTGCCCGCCGCTGGCGCTGTCTCTATTGCTGGCAGCTGTGGATGCAATTGCGGCGCCTCTCCCTACTACTACTGAGTAAATTAGACATTTTGGGAAAATTAAATCGTCAATGAACTAATAAGTTTTTGTTTTCATAGAACCTAAGTCCGAATCCCCTTGCTACTTGGTTAAGGCCATTCCGATCGTTTGTTACAATTTATCTCATCCTTTTTTTTTCTAAGGGTTTTCTGTTCGATTTGAACAAAATTACGTCAATGTTGCTTAGATGCAACATATATTATATAAGCGTAAAAAGGAACATTGCACTTTTTGGTGTCAATAAACAGAGGCCAAATTTTATACCATAGTTCCTAGTATTGATAGAGTGCGTCACATTTTTTTTTTTACAAATTGATTACTATTTTGATAAACGAATACTATGATTGTATAAATATACTGCGATGCTACTGTGAGGATACTTATATGTTTAAACTTATCTCGTATTATTAGCTTCACCCGAAATGCAATGAAAATAGTTTATACAGAATGACAGATCGCGGGCGGCACGGCACCGATGAAATTATTGGCGCGGCTTTGGCAAGATACCTCTTGCTGTCGTCACGCAGCAAGGGAGCGGACCGCTCGCTGGAAGCGTGTGGTCAGCAGGACTGGTGGCTTGTAGACGTTGGATTGAGTTGAGGCGGTGCCGGGCCGTTCCTGCCATGAAGCGGTGCTGATAGTGAGCGATGACCTTTTCTCTATAAAAGAGCCCAACTAACAAAGGAAAATTATGATCATAGCGCTGGTACCGACAGCCCAATCGCGTGGGCGTTAATCGAACGTGTCGGATAAATTACGAGGGTCGAACGATTTGTTCCACAACTATTTTGTATTTTCCGATAGTCGATGAAAAAGAGATAGGTGGTTGCGCGTATTAAAATGAAATGTTGTAGACTTAAGCTAGTTATTAAGTTGGTTTCAATAAAGTATTATAATTATTATAATATTATTTGTGCGAGGCTAATTTTTGCATAGCTAATCATCGTCGAGTAGTCATTCATGAAAATCACCATGCCATATTTTTCCGACGATTCCAAATGGCCGCCATACCACCGCAAAGGTGCGATTAACGCCCACGCGATTGTGCCGCCGGTACCAGCACTATGAACATCATGTACCTTTTCCTCATTACGTAATTAGACCCCTGAAGGATCGCCATACTGGTACAAATTACCAGGAAATTTGTGCCAGTAATCTCCCGGTCTATGAGCTTAAATAATGATAAATAAGTTGCACATTTTGGAACAATGGTGCTGATTCTGTTGTTTACAACTAAACTAATTTAGCCTCACTATGTCTCTTTCTAACAATGAACATAAAAATCTAAAAATCAAAATCAAAATTCATTTATTCAAGTTAGGCCCTTATAGGTCTCTTATTAATGTTAACAAATGACTCTACACCGGTTCCAAATACAACTTGAACTGAGAAGACTCCGGCAAGAAACTCAGCAAGTATTCTTTTTTTTTAAATGTGTACTTATAAATATTACAATTTACAAAATATATATAAGAAAAGGATGTAAGAAATTTAGCCCTGTCAAATTAGTCCAATTCTTGTTTTCAATATAAATTGAGTCGCCATCTATCGCGGTCCCGCAAATGAAAACGGCAAAGTCTAATTTGACAGCTTTAAATATTTTCTATCCTTTTTCATAAAGTTCGTAAGAGTTTTTTTTTATAACACTAAGGTGGCAAACAAGCATACGGCCCGCCTGATGGTAAGCGGTTACAACGCTTGACGACGCTTGCAACACCAGGGGTATTTATTACTCGCGCGTTGCCGACCCTGAAGAAATCTCTTCACACCCTTGTTGAAGAACCCCATCCTGTACTCTATTGGGAAAACCACGGCGGGGAGCTCATTCCACAGTCCGAGCGTTCGCGGAAGAAAACTCCTTTGAGCCCGAACAGTTCGAAACAATTCTGGTTTCAATGTGTGAGGATGGACTCCTCGTCGATGGCGAGAGTTGCGATGGTGGTGGAAGGTAGCCGTGGGCATCAAGTAGAACAATTCTTTAGAACACTCTCCGTTTTACAAGCGATAGAACACACGTAAGGAGGCAAAGTCTCTCTTCAGACTGAGGGGCTCTAAGCCGCTTATGAGCTCGGGACCGTCAACAATTCTGATGACACCTCGCTGAAACCCAGTCTAAAAACCCAAGCTGGTATCCAGGTGCTCCCGCCCATAGATGACAGCAGTACTCCATATGAGGCCGGATCTGCGACTTATAAAGTTGCAACCTGTGCCCCGATATGAAGTACTGCCTCACTTTGAGCACTCCAAGCTTTTTGGTTGCCAGCTTAACCTTGTCTTCCAAGTGACTTCGGAACAAAACGTCGCTAGAAATGACGACGCCAACGCCCGATGCTTTGACTGATATTCAAGGAAGATTTCTGGAATTGTGGAGCCACAGACCATGGGGTTTATTATATTTCTAGGGTTCCAGATGGACAGAGGTCTGACGTGGAGCTCGCACATAGATAAACTGTGTGCGAGATTAGGTAGTGCGTGCTATGCGCTCTGTCGACTTTCGCGTTTAGTTTCCACTGATTTAGTACGAGCTTCTTACTTTGCGACCGTACACTCGCTGCTTCAGTATGGGGTGGAGCTTTGGGGACGTGCTGCGGACAGGGAACGCGTTTTCCGCATGCAAAAGCGCGCTGTTCGAGCAATAGCACAGGTGTCGCAGGCAACTTCAGCCAGACCCTACTTCATTTCCCTTAGCATTATTACGCTGCCTTGTATTCTAATATACCAGGTTGCTGTATATGTTAGGGAAAATATAGCTAATTTTAAAAAACAAGGAGCGCACGGAATTAATTCTCGCAGAGCTCAGAAGCTCGCCGCTGTCAGGCACAGACTGGCTAAATCTGACAGACTGGCCCACATCATGGGTCCAGCGGTATACAACCGCTTACCTGACTCGGTTCTCCGTACAAATACGTTATTATCATTCAAATCTTCCCTGAAACGTTGGCTCGCTGAGAAAGCGTTTTATAGCGTAGAAGAATTTTTGACATAGTGGCATAAATCTATTATAATTTAAATTTGAAATTATGTAATGAAATGTATAAATTATGACTTGTAATCTTAAATATTACTAATAAATATGTTTATCTGTTTATCTGTTTATCTGGTTTTCTAAGTGGTGAACGCGCAGGCTTGAGTCTTGGTGGGATTGGAATGATGTGATGTGATTAAAATTAGTAGTATATGTATTATATCAGTTATCTGGTTTCCATAGTACAAGCTTTGCTTAGTTTGGGATCAGATGACCGTGTGTGAGGAATGTCCCAGGATATTATTATTATTATTATTATTATATTTCATATAAATACTGCAACGCATTTAAATATCGAAAGGGTTGCCTACTAACCATGCCTGCAATAGATAACACTTCACCGTAACAGCCCTGACATTACCTTAGATATAATTAGTCTTTGTAGTCACGTGCGAGTTTACCTAATTCTCTCGCTGATAACTTTTATATAAAGATGGTGCAGTAATCATTGAAAAATAATTTTGTATAAAAACTTTGATATAAACTGAAACAAATCATTCTATTTTTTATTCTAATACATTTACATTGCATACAAAAATGGCAGCCAAGTTCTTCTTAGTTGTTTTCGCTTCAGCTCTCTTTTTTAAGGTGAGTAAAATTAAAATTCCCATTGTATTAAATTTTAACAACAAATATTACAATAATCTTGTTTCCATTTCCAGACTATCTCAAGCCAGTGCCTTGGAGGTCCATACAACGCTGGCATCGTCGGTACTAGCATAATTGCCGACGGCATCGGCCTGGCAGCCAATGATGTAGGTTACGGACCTATTACTGCCAATGCTGCGGCTTATGACGCTTTCGCAGCTGGCTACGGTCCTGGTTTAGCATATGGAAATGTCGCTACTGCCAGTGGCCGTGGATTCCCTGTCACATGCTCCTCTCCCATAGCTCCCATGGGCATCACCGTAGCGTCTGAGAACGCAATCGAAGGCATGTTGGCCGTGACTGGTGAGCTGCCGGTGTTAGCCGCTGTGGCTTTAGAGGGCGCTTTGCCAACTGCTGGATCTGGATCTATCATGTACGGTTGCGGCAGCGGTGCCATTGGAATTGTGAGCGAGGGTGTTGAATCTTTCGCTGCTCCGGCTGCCAGACTTGGCTACGAAAACGCACTAGCCGGTGAGCTTGGCTATGGAAAGCAATTTGCTGGTGGGTTTGGCTATGGTGCCCCAATGACTGGTGGACTTGCAGGAGTTAGCCCTGTAGTTGGTCCTCGAAGCGGCTGTGGCTTTTAATAGTATTTTGTTAAACTGTTAACGTTTTAATCATAAATAAATGTATTTAATTTCTATTATCTTGTTTTTGTTTCACAAATATTGTAATTACACTTACATGTTTTTGTTTTATCATGATCTCTAGGATGATCGTACGTTAGGATGAACTTTGGGGTATTATGCTTATGTCTGATGTTCTCGGCACTAGATTAAAGTTACCTAAATAGATGGAAAGTAGA
Organism: Achlya flavicornis; assembly: GCA_947623365.1. Taxonomy (NCBI): domain Eukaryota; kingdom Metazoa; phylum Arthropoda; class Insecta; order Lepidoptera; family Drepanidae; genus Achlya; species Achlya flavicornis. The sequence goes on along the minus strand of OX392495.1, from coordinate 2,454,288 downwards.
TAGATAGATAATAATTTATTGCCTCACCACATGAGTGAAAAAACAAAAATATACAAAAACTTAGATTACCTAATAAAGAAAGTGTTCAGGCAGCCTTATCACTGAAAGTGATATACCAGGCAATCTGTAAATGGAGAGGACTTAAAAATAACTGGAAAAGACTACTGATTAACTGGCACTAACTTAAGGTTAAACATCAATTACGAGGTGGGAAATTTGAATTCTTTCGAGATTTTATTTTATTTTAGCTTCGTAGAACAATATGGATGGATATTTCAGTGATTCGCGACCATAGTTGTTCATTTGGCACATTGTGTTGTGAATGGTTTTTGTGTAATATGAGCCATATTAGAACATTTCTCGCGGTTTACCGTTAACCTCTCTAATATACTTCACGCCAAACTTTGAAGTTGCATTTGCTGAAGAGCCGGCAATAAACTCAGCAATTACTCTTTTCAAAACAAGCTTAGATTGATTACATAATATTTACATTCTAATCGCACTGAAAACAATTGCGTGCCCCTGCGCGGCGGCAAAATTACAAAGTAGACTGAATAAATATTTAATAAGTAAATAAATAGCAAACTTAAGCCGATCAGCCCCCACAAGCAGCACCTGTTCACAAGTATGACGCGTGTGGCAGCCATCGCCCTCCTCGCCATATTGGAGGGAAGTGAGAGTATTAAGATGATTGCCGCTCACTTCGTCAAAAAGTTGTCAATTTTAGTATGTTTTCAAGGCTCCTAATGCACTGGAATCAGTCGGTATTACGCGTGACATCGGCAAAAGGCCGAATGATTAGATTCTTTGATCATCAAAACTCGGGAGACCGTCGCGGGCGGAGGGCTTTTTCCGCCATCTTTAGCTTTTTCAACCAAATAGGTAATGCTGCCAGGATGCTGGGAGCCTTGCCGATGATCCGCATTATTCTTATTTTTTATTAAATATGTTGATTGTATTTTGTACCTATATGTAGTAATAAAGTTAAATTAAAAACGTGACATATTTTTGTTACAAAATTGTTGTGTAAACTATTCAAGCATTTACGTAACGATAATAAATAATATAACTAACTGATATAAACGTATAAAAAGAAATGAACTCGCTTTGAAAATCATTCTCATTCCGTCAACTAGAAAACAAAGAACAATGTCTGCCAAAGCCATCCTCATCCTTTGCGCCCAGGCCCTCATGATCCAGGTATAATTAAAATTAAACCTCATACTTAGGTAAGTTTATTAATCCTCCGATAATTTATTCATAAATACGTTTTCAGATTGCAATCAGCCAGACATCGTACAACGAAGATGAACTTCCGTTCTTGGGCACTGTAACAATAGGAAGTGATATGCCAGCTGTGAGTGACTGTCCCACATATGACCCCAGTTTAGCCTTATGTGGTTTCGGAGGCCTTGCTGCTCCTACTTTCAGTAGCACACGTGATTTTGGAGCTCCAATCGCTTCTATTAGTGGTGCATGCGGCTGTGGCACTGTTAATATAATCATTGAGACTCCTTTAATTAAAAATAAATCAAATTAATTGCATTAAAGTTCTTTAACTTCCCTTATTGATGACTGTGTTGTGTTGGTAATTTCTATAGCTAAACCCCTAGCAGTATGTTCTAGACTTCTAGTAGATATGAGATTCAAAGTTCAAAATTCAAAATCATTTAATCAAATAGACCTTCGCAGGCACTTATGAAAAGTCTGACTCTAATACTCTAATACCGGTTCGGAAGGTTGCATTTGCTGAGAAGAGCCGACAATAAACTCAGCAATTACTCTTTTCAAAACAAGCTTGGATTCATTACATAATATTTACATTCTAATCGCACTGAAAACAATTGCGTGCCGCGGCGCGGCGGCAAAATTACAAAGAAGACTGAATAAATATTTAATAAGTAAATAAATAGCAAACTTAAGCAGACCAGCCCCCACAAGCAGCAGCTGTTCACAAGTTTGACGCGTGTGGCAGCCATCGCCCTGAGAAGTAAGGACCAAACGATGTTAGGCTGCTCACACGAACCACAACCCCACTACAACCGCAACCAGATCACAACCACACCACGTGGGCGCACGGAAATTTGTATGAAAATTAATAGTTGAACACGGACCATATTTTGCCGTCACTATCGACCCCTTGTGTTATACTGACCACACCGCAGCGTCGTCGCAACCACAACGCAACCGCAAAAAAACACTATTCACACGTAACGTAACCACAGCTTGACTTCATTTTGTCGCGGTTATAACAGGTGGAGATTTCGAGATGGCATATATTCGAAACCTATGTTGGGTTAGTCATGCTGAACAACTTTTACTATGTGACGAATAGTGAATTCTCAAAAAATCCAACATAGGTTTCGAAAATATGCCATCTCGTAATCTCCACCCATTATATAACCGTAATTTTATTATCATCCATCCTTTATTGAAGTCTGATGTCAAAGTGAAGGAAGCTTGTAATTTGATTGTTTTAATCATGTTCTTGTTTTAAAAATTACACACATCGCACTATATTTCCTACGTATGTGTGAGTAAAATCAGTAGGTACTGGCCCAAGCAGGCACAAGTGATTCTGAGCCTTGGCCGTATCCAGCTGCCAGAGGTAGAGCGTCGTAAGCCAAAGCATTGGCTGTCATAGGTCCATAACTGAATTCATTGGCTGCTACAGTGATGCCGTCTGCAACTTCTCAATGCGAAATAACAACCAATCGCTTACTATGGTATACATTGTCCGTACTGTTTTTTTTATACTTCCATGGTTTCTAGATAGTTTTAAGAAATGGTGGTTGGCCCTCCGCTGTTCCTTTGTGGGATGTGTGTCACCACAACCTTTAGCTGCATCAACATTTTCTACGCTAAACAACAACGGTTCTGACAAAACTTGTTTGTCAGAATTCCTTATTGAGTTCTTTTAAACAAAAATGGCGCACCATGTCTGGATTGAAGTACCCAAGGCACTCTACTGCCCTATAGGGTCTTTAGTACTTTCGGTCCACTCTTTGTTCGTCCGCGTACCGAAAAGCCTAAAATGTTGATATGTCTTATTCTTATCTATAACACGCTAATTCAATTATTGTTTTCTATTACCCTACCGTTAACTATGAGCTTAGAATATTGTATCAGAGTAGATGATATTTCAATAAAACAAGGTGCTTAATGAAAAATTGGTGGCGGAATAGAACTTCGTATATACTGTAATTGGTTATCCTTAGGTCATCCATTCAAGCTCATGGTTTTACTAGAAGCCTCTTGGGCGGTTTGACACCCTTCCGTGTACATGTGCCGCGGCAGCAGACAGGGATATTCTATCAACACAAGCACAAAGCAAAGATACCATGAAATCCTACACAGACAGGCCTTCATTTCTTTATTTGATTAACACGATCTGTTCTTGAGTTTTGATCTCGATTTATAATGCAGGCCTTAGACAATTTTAGAAGCAAATATTTTTAATTATTCGAAAGTAGACATAGTCCGAATAGCAGCCGTGACCTTCTGCGACAAAGTCTTGCCGCGGAAGGAGGCGGCGGATCGGAAGCGCGAAGACGATGTCGATTCGCTCATCCGCTGCCTAGATGCGGCAGGCTGCATCGAGTCTTGGCCTATGGGCCAATGTTCTAACGGAGACTATGGGAGGTGGATCGGGGGATCTGCCTCCGACAGTAGAGGTCTCATGCTGGAGGCGCCTAAGTATTCCTGGACGCCTCATCCGAGGATGGGTGGGGCTCAAATTTGTTAATCATTTGTACGCTATATATGTTATGGTGTTTGGAAGGAAAATATATCCCTTTTTTACCATCTTTACTTGGAAGAACTACTAACATCGTTTTTGCAGTTTAATACTTTCATGATCCCGTGAAATAACGATCACGTACCAAGTGTCATTTCCAAGTGGTAGCTAAATAGTTATAGAATACAAAACACATCCAAATAAGTTTCAAAAAACATATATTTATCAATAAAAAACAAACATATTAACATGATAACTAGCTCATATTCCACAGCCGCATCCAGGGCCAACAACAGGGCCAACACCTCTATATCCAAGTCCACCAGATACAGGGGCACTGTAGCCAAGACCGCCAGCAAACTGGCTTCCATAGCCAAGTTCAGCAGCAAGTGCGTTTTCGTAGCCAAGTCTGGCAGCCGGAGCCGCGAAAGATTCAATACCCTCACTCACAATGCCGATAGCACCATTACCGCAACCGTAGACAATAGATCCAGATCCAACAGTGGGCAACGCGCCCTCTAAACCGACAGCAGCCAAGACTGGCAGCTCACCAGTCACGGCAAGAATACCTTCGATTGCGTTCTCAGATACAACGGAGACACCCATGGGAGCTATGGGAGAGGAGCAGGTGACTGGGAATGCACGACCGCCAGCAGAAGCGACGTTGCCATATGCCATGCCAGGACCGTATCCAGCTGCCAGAGGAAGAGCATCGTAAGCCAAAGCATTGGCTGTCATAGGTCCATAACCGAATTCATTGGCTGCTACAGTGATGCCGTCGGCAATCATGCCGGTACCGACGATGCCAGCGTTGTATGGACCTCCGAGGCATTGGCTAGAGATGGTCTGGAATAGTTAAATCATTAAATGTAATTTATATTTGAGCACAAACCAAAATATCGTCATATTCATAGACAAAATATATTTAGAAACAGATTTCGTATTTTTCTCACCTTGACAAAAAGAGCTGAAGCGCAGAGGACTAAGAAGAACTTTGCTGCCATTTTTGTATGTGTTGTTTGTTTGAGAATACAAAGCAGAATGATTTATTTTATTTACCATCGAAGGTTTTATAACAAATTATTTTTCAATTATTACTGCACTAGATATGAGCTATCGGTGAGAAAATTATGTAAACAAGTACGTGACTGCAAAGTGTTACGAATTTTCTTAGATAACCTGATTATGATGTCACATCTAAGGTGAGGTCAGGGCTATAACGATAAGTATTGCTATCTTTTCCATACATGGCAACCCTTTATGTATTACGAAAGCTCTGTTTCGACAATATTTATGTTTTATTTTCTACATATTATGTTAAAACCACGGATAAATATTTTTTTTGTTATTTTTTATATTACAAAATAATAATGAATTGCATTGTTGATAACATCATAATATATAAAGTATAAAATGGTGAGCCGTTAACTATTCAAATCATACTCTAAATATTCCTCCTATAAACAACTACCTACTACAAAATTAATTAAATTAAAATGGCAGCAAAGGCTATCTTCTTCTTTTGCGCTCAGGCACTATTGATTCAGGTATGTATATTTAAACACTCATTTTTTTATTCCAAAGTATGCATTTCTGTTACAGATATGTCTACAATAATATTCCAGTCATTACTAACAATTTGAATTATTTTCAGTCTGGATTCACCCAATGTTTCGGCCGCAACGCTGCCATTGCACCTGCAGCTGCCCCCTGCGGCTTAGCCGGTGCTGGCTTGGCTTACGGCGGTCAGGCAGCTGCAGAATACGGCTTGTTGGGTAACGCCTTGGCTTACGATGCTGCCTGTAATACCGGTTTTGCTCCTAACTATGTCACCGGTCCTACCTTCGACTTTGCTCCAGCTTATGGAGTCGCCCCTTCTAGTGGCGGTACCCTGCCTATATCCAGCGCTTCCCCCATTGCTCCTTCTGGATTGTATGTTCGCTCTGATAATGTAATTGAAGGTATCCTGGCCGTGACTGGTAGCATGCCGTTCGTGAGCACTGTGGCTATGGAGGGTGCCTTGCCCACTGCTGGGTCTGGAGCTATTTCGTATAGTTGCGGCAACGGTGCTATCGGCATCGTAAGTGATTCCGGATACGGTGCTGCTGTAGCTGACGAACTTGCCTATGGCAACGGTCTAGCCTACGGCAATGGACAGGCCTTCGGCAACGGTCTGGTTTCCGACAACAGTGTCGTTTACGACAACAGTCTCGCCTACGGGAATGGTCTCGCCTGCGGCAACGGTCTGCCCTACAACAACGGTTTGGCCTACAGCAACAACCTCGCCTACGAGGGTGTTGTAGGACCAAGTTATGCCGGCTGTGGTTATAGTGATATTTATTGAAATTAATAAGGTATTTTTTTATGAATAAATAAACAAAATATGAATAAATCGACTGGATTTCATTGTTCACAAATAAAATTATAGCCGATCAGAAAAAACTTAAGTTGGATATCATTGTGTTGAATACACAGAATAAATTTTGTGTATACTTTAGCAGTGCTAATTAATGAACTCCGCCTTAAAAATAGACTAATGCTTCACTCTTTTTTATACGTATAAGTCGGTAAACAAACTGCCCACCTGATGGTTAGTGGTTACCGTAGCCATATGGACGCTCGCAACACACGAGGCTTCACTCACGCGTTACAGACCCTCACCCCCTCCCAAATGAGCTCTACAAAAACTAAAATTGCAATTTTAAACTCCATCAAACGACTCCATTTTCAAAGTCCATAAAATATACTCATTAGTTTGTTAGCAACTCTGCGCTGCCTGGTTTTATGTTGGTCGGGCGAACTCTGGTGTCGTCTCTCGGCGAGTGGCAACATTGACGGGTAGCTGTCATGGAGCAGCCGGGACTAGCCGCGAGCCGACACTTTTGCTCCAGCGATCGAGGGCGATTCATCTCGTACTAATTAATTATATTGCATACTATTTTGTAATTGACCGCCATTTGCAATTTGTTAACCTCATTTCATTATTTTATTAATAACGTGTTGAATCTATTTGTGTTTATATTACCGACCTGTAGTTTCTTGCCTGTTCTTCTCAGTTGAAGGCCGACTTACGAACTGGCGGTAGCTTCAGTAGCTTTGACCTTCATAGGTGCCCTTCTAGGGCCTAAATTGAATAAATGGCTTTGACTTTGACTTTGACTACCCTCACAAGTTACTCACTAACTAGACACAAAATGACAAAGTATTGAACTGAATATATTTACTACAAAACGTAAAGATTCGAAGATTTTTGATCGGAGCCTTGCATACTCATCAGGCGCCATTTTGTTTTTTTTTTATTTTTCAACAGTGACTGGTATTTTGAGCATAAGGCTGCTTTTCCACCAGAGATGTGCTATGCTACGTTGCTGTGGATGCGTTTGATATCCACCAATCATATTCATTGGTGCACATAGCTTAGCACTGGTGGAAAGGGAATCAACTAAGATAATGTTTTTTATATGGAAGGATGCGTGCTATGGATGCGATTTTCAATCAGTTCAATTGATACAGTACAGTCAAAATCAAAATCAAAAAGTAATTTATTGTAAGGCACTTATGAACGTTACACACAGTTGAATTTACCACCGGTTCGGAATACACTTAAACTGAGAAGACTCCGGCAAGAAACTAAGCAAAACTTTTTTTTTTGTTGTGGAAGATCTTTTCATATTACAGCTTTTTTTCCAAATACTTATACAATGCTTAGGATCAAAGTGCTGTTCCATCGGTGGTCCGCCATATTTTTTAAAACCGGATGTATGGAGCGAATCTTTTAAGTTGACGTTTGTATTAAGTTTGAATTTTGTCGCCGAAAGTCAAGCGACAACATAGTACTATTTTAGATACCATCATGACCATTCCAGAAAGTTATTTGTATCTGGTATCTGAATAATTAATTTGAAAGGATCTTGCATTTTATACTTGTACAACACTGCTTATGAAAACTTTCGTATTTTACTGGAAAGAATTACGAGCATGCAAATAAAACTAGAAAAGTGTATGTTATTGACTAGGGTAGTTGGTACTAGGGTAGGGTAAGGGTAGGACACCACGCGAACGAAGTCACCGGGCAGCTAGTTGCTAATATGTGGTAAGTAGGTAATATTGTAAGACTACCTCAGTATGTAAAAAAGACGATTTTCAGCGATATCCAGAGCTGCTCCATTTGAAGGAGTATCCGATTGATATCTATCCATCTATCAATGCGAAAAACAGTACCTAAGCTTCAGCATTACAGACTGAAGTATCATGTAATGTGTCAATAATAGTAACCACGTCGGACCGAGTAAAGAAGTTCTTGGCACTTAGGGAGCTTAGGTATATGAAAACAAAAAACTTTCTAATAATTGAAGATTTTATTTTCCCAAAATGTTTACTTTACTCAGTAGTAGTATGGAGAGGCCCCGCAGCTGCATCCACAGTTGCCGGTAATAGAGACAGCGCCAGCGGCGGGCACGTCACCGCCGAAACTGACGACGCCGATTATTGGCACCTGGCCAGAGACGAGAGTGGTACCAGCGACTCCCATCTCACCAGCGACCGCCACGTTACCTTCACCAACGCCGCCGTAAGCAGGAGCAGTGATTGCGGGGGCAGCAAACGCAGGGGCTATACCTCTTCCATAACCAATACCAGCACCAGTAAAAGCAGCATCAGCTACGGCAGCGTTAACAAGACCGACGCCGGCGAGGCCAGCTCCGTATCCGCAACCGAGACCATTGACAGCGTTAGGAATGCCACCAAAACTGACGTCAGCGACACCGAGACCCGCTCCGTATCCGTAACCTCTGACATCACCTAGGCACATGCTGAACACATTCTGGACCAAGCAAGCTTGGATGCAGACCAACAGGGTAGTGAAGGTGGACATGTTTGATTGTTTTCAAAGAAGTGCTGAATACAGAATGACATTTTGAAGACATTGTGACCCATTTATACTATAACAAAAGTGTCGTCACTGGAGTGATAGTACATTGTTGTGAAAATAAAAACGTGACTTTTTTAAATTACATTGTTGTGATAAGATTAAAAAAAAATAAAAAATTCAAACCTTATTTCGAAACTTATGTAGAGATAATAATTTACTAATATACAATAAACTATAAAAGGAAACAAATCGATACAAATACCATTCACGCTCCGCACCAACTAGGTCACCGACTACAATGTCTGCCAAAGCTGTTCTCATCCTCTGCGCTCAGGCCCTCATGGTCCAGGTATAATTTCAAAAATATTCTTATAACAATCCACCGATCAGTACCTATTCATTTGAAGAAATTATTTGTCTCGCAAACCTAATGTTTACTCTCTTAATGTTATCCGCAATAATACATCTTACTTTAATCCCATCGCTCGTATGTGCCGGCAATTCAATGAGCTAATTAAAGACAACCCCTCACTAGATTTGTATAACGCTAACTTCAATATTTATAAGAGAAAAATATGTAATATCGTCAAAGATTCATAATTCAAATGCTCTGTAGGTTCATAATCACTGCATGCTTGATTAATCTACATACTTGATATAGGTAAACTTTATTTTTGTAAGTATTTATATGTTAGTTTTAAGTACTTACAGTTCGGACCTACAAGTTTTCTTTCTGGAACACATGTTTTGGGTTACATTTAGATCCAGCAACTTTTTCATAATATGATAAGCAATCATGATGGAACCTGTTTTATGTTTAATAAAATAAAATAATCAAGAATTTATCAAATGTTTTTTCGTTTTCAGACCGCATACAGCCAGTGCCTCGGAGGCGGTATTGGCTACGTCGAGAGAATAGCTTCACCCTGTAACTACGGTGGCTTGGCCAATGATGTTTTCGCGTACAACGGCTTGGCAGGAAACGCGTTAGCCTACGGTGGTACTTACGGTGGTGCTTACGGCGGAGCTTACGACGGTGCCTATGGTATCGCAAACGCTCCAGGAATCGCTCTTGCCAATGGCGGTGCTCTGCCCATCTCCAGCGCCTCCCCCATCGCTCCCAGCGGTATCTCGGTAGCGTCTGAGAACGCCATCGAAGGTTACCTCGCCGTGACTGGAGATCTGCCGTTCCTGAGCGCTGTAGCCTGGGAGGGTGCCCTGCCCACCGCTGGGGTTGGATCTGTCGCATACAGTGGCGGTAACGGCAACATCGGCATCGTGAGCGAGGGTATCACAGCTGGTGCGGCTGTAGCTGATGAAATTGCCTATGGCTCCGGTTTGGCTGCCGCTCGTGGCTTCGGAGGTATTGCTGCTCCTGCTTTCGGTGCCGCTCGTGGTTGCGGAGGCGTTGCTGCTCCTGCATTCGGTGCTTCACGTGGATTTGGAGGTTACTCTGCTCCAGCGTTCGGTGGATGCGGTTGTGGTGCTGTCTACTAAATAATTGATAGGAATATCGATGAATATGAATGAAAAATAAATCAAATTATTTGTATGAAAACTATTTTTACTTTCCATATATAGTCAACGACTATACTGAATTGGTTTAAGCACTTAAGAATCAGTTCGATTCGAGGCTTCGTGCAGCTCAAATACGCTTTTTTATTACTATTTGTTTCTATTTCATTACATATTTACAGCATGTACCTACACACCAGACAAATCAAACGACATCTTCCTCTCCAAAATCCGTCATGCCGTTTAGTTTACTGAGAGTAGCATACACATTATCGAAAATCATTATTACCCGGCTTCTTGGGGCAGACTATACAATTCTTAAGAGAAACAAAATATCAAAGAGGTGGAAGATAATACGGAGGCTCATCGATTGTTGATCATTGCTCATAAGAGGTCTGGCGCATATAGTTTTTTCAAAGGTTGCCACTGCCATTCAGCGTAGCAATGCTAGCAGCTTTCTCGATACGCTTCCAAAGATGATTTTCCGAAGATGATTCCGATGACGGGCCAGCTGGCGTGGTTGGTTAAAACTGGTCACAGATTAAATGCTCTGGTGAAGATTCTACCTATCGCGCCGCAGGTCGTGGGTTCGATTCCCACACAGGACATGCATTTGTGTGCATGAACATGTCTGTATGTCCTGAGTCTGGGTGTAATTATGTATATTGTAACGATGCGACCTCTCCTATTTCTATTATTGCTTCTGGTCACAAATCTTTATTCTAAATTTTAAATTTTCATATGATCAATTTTCGAATTCTAATTTTCAAATTTTTGAAATCTCATATGAAGTATGTACATCAGACATTCAGTCTATTCGATCAGTTCTGAGACACAACTTAAATTGTGCGGTCATGTTTTTACAAGTGAAATAAAACAAATCAGAATATATTTATTGCATAAAGAGAAATAAGTTACCAGTGTGTACAATACTTGATATATAGCCGTGTGTACAGTGTGACATTATCAGTGCACTTATAATATAAATAATTAACATACTACTAGAACCCAGCTGGGGTAAGTTCCTTCGTTTCATATCACCACTTCCTTATACCTATACCAAATTGTTGTCTCAGTATCCATATCAAAATATTTGGTTATTCTTTCTTACAAGTGTTTTATATCGTATTTTCATTGTTACAGTTCTTTATTTTACTCAATAAACTGTATGGAAGACAGTCTATAAGTTTCATTTTCTTCAACATCTACTATTTTGAATGCTCCGGTCGTAGGCTGATAGTAAGGCAGATAGCCAAAGCCTACGTGCGTGACAATATCAGTGGCGTGCATTGGTTTTCGGACTAGGTAGGCAGAAGAAATCATGGCCATACACGCCTAAATATGCCTCCTAGATAGATTATGTTTTTTGACCCGATTCGTAAAATTGTTTAGTTCAGCGTATCATTCCGCACACATTTGGTATGATTCATTAGCAAACAAAATACATAATAACAGAATAATAGATTCGAATAACAGCACCCAGATAGCCAGGTGTTTAATAAACATAATATTCTGTGTTAAAATGTCTAAGATTTTTACCTTTGATTTAAATCCATGAATGTTTTGGAGTTGGTCTACAGCAAGTACAAGCAACAAACGAAAACTGACTAAAGGAATAATTTATCGACACATTTTGCATCTTCACCACAAAATTTCTTCATTTCACACACAATACACTTCATAGATACACTTCGCAAAATCACAATAAGTAAATAACAACAACATTGCATACAATGCCAGCCAAACCATAAACAAACCAACACGATTAAATTGCGAAGTTATATTTGAGTTGCTCTAATGTTGGTAAAGTAGTTGTAACTGTAGTCTTTTTAATTTGGATGGGTTACTTTACTTACAACAGAGAAGGTAAGGTTACTTTTGGTCCATAAATCGCGAATGCCAAATGTCAGTATGCTACGCATAGCAAAAGCGTGATTTATGCTTTCGTCGTATTATCTTAAAGAAGTGTGTGTGTGTGTGTATGAATATGCCGAAATCGTTTTAGTGTGCGTGAATTGCCGTGAATTTGAGAGGCGAACTCGCGAGTGCCTGCACGGTAAAGTTTGAAATTTCGTATGTTGTTTGAATGTTAGGTTAGAATTTTTATTTAAAGTGATTATGTTTTTTTTTTTTTTTTTTTTTACTGTGTATAGGCCTTGGTTTGACCACAATCTCACTATGGTAAGTGATGATGTGGTCGAAGGTGGTAAGCACACAAAGCCTAGAAGGAACTGGCTCTCAAGTGCAGCTGACGGAACACACCGATAGGTGCTTGGCGACAGATTTTCAACTTGAGGGTGGTAGCCAGCCAGACGGGTACTACAAAGTACCCTACCACCGTGCTATGGTTTCCTCACGATGTTTTCCTTCACCGAAAGCTCAAGCTCATTGTAGGATTCGAACCCGGGACCTTCGTCTCGGTATCCGACGTCACTACCACTGAGCTATCATCGCCTTAAAAATGTAGTTTAATTGAATCAAAATATTATTGAATTGAATCTTATGAGGTAGGTATTGCTTATTTGCCTATATGGAATGCACGCCACTGGTATGTATTTACAAACAAAAAGAAGTAAATGTATTATATCAGTTATCTGGATTCCATAGTACAAGCTCTGCTTAGTTTGAGATCAAAAGACCGTGTGATAAATAAATACATGGGAAGTAACTTGGCACAATTATTTGTTGTAGTTTAGATGCGAATCTTATTATTTTTACAATATTGTATTTAGTTTCATCTGTCCCGGACCCAGGTGTTTGTAATCATATCTTGCATGACAAATTTAACCCACTTTAAATTTTGCATACATATGTAAATCGGATTACAATGCAATATTATACGACATGGAGCTGATCTGATGATGGAGCCGCAAGGTGGCCATGAGAACTCTGTAATAAAATGATGCATCGAGTTTGGGCTCGTGTGATTCGTTTTGACGAGAACTCTGGTTCTAGGGTCTGATGATTTCTTAAGTATGACCAAGTTTAATGAGAAAGTTATGTAGGTCATGAATTATGGTTATATGACAAAACTTTTTATTATTTTTAACCGACTTCAAAAAAAAGGAGGAGGTTCTCAATTCGGTTGTACTTTTTTTTTTTTTTTTTATGTTTGTTACCTCATAACTCCGTCATTTATCAACCGATTTGGAAAATTATTTTTTGTCTGGAAGGGTACACTTCCCGTTTGGTCCCATTGTCATCAGATCAGGATTTGATAACTTCTTAGTGTACTTTGAAGTCGGTTTAAGTTTTTGTAAAACAGTCCAATTATGTTGGCAGCGAGTTACGCAACGTTACGTTACGTGTTCGTGGTGTAGCATGATTAGCCGTTCTTAATCGATCGGCATAGTTAAGCTACGTCTGTCGTGGTCGGTACCTGGATGGGTTACCGCCTAGTGGTATTTCAAATCGAGCGTTTCGCGCTTCGGAAGGCATGTAAAGCCGATGGGTGATAGTCGTAAAGCTAGTTGGATACCTTCTAGGCGGCTTGAAAAATTTCAACAGTAGTTTGACCACTAGCCTACCTCCACCAATCCGCAGTGGGCACACGTGGTGGAGTATCGCCCAGTCCTTTTCACCCTTATTCGTGAAAGGAGGCCTGTACTCAGCAGTGGGACATTATAGGCTGATGATGATGAGTTACGCAAAACGTCTGTGATAACTGACCACGCGCCGCTATGTGTGATTCAACTTACGCGAGATTTGTGTCGACGGATATATTTAATAGCTTTGGTATATATTTTTGACCACCAGAGGACTCTCCTCCTGATTATTTCTTACTATTTCCTGTTTCAAAGTTTTTATATTTTTTTTTACATAATTTATACCACGTAAAAAATGTAAAATCGTGTAAATTATGTGGATTAATAAATGCTACTTCTTTATCTCTTTTAACAGAAGTCGGCCATGTTTATCGCCAAATTTCTATCACGAGATAAATATGGAAAGCGCGAAATTCGGGGTCCATAATTCGCATTTACATGTTTACACTGCGCTGTTTGAAGTGAAATGGTACCTATTTCCATTTTTTCTGCTTTCCAGAGGTGAATGATCTGGACCCAGTCGTGGGAAACGGTCCCTCTAAAGCCACAGAAGTACATAAAAAGGTTGTATAAGAAACAGCCAATTAAGTTTAAGATAAATTTATTTATCAATAAAAAACAAATATGTTAACATGTTTACAAACTTAAATTCCACAACCGCATCCGGGACTAACAACAGAGCTAACGCCCGCAGGTCCTCTGTACCCAATTCCACCAGCTAAAGGGGCCCCGTAGCCAAGACCACCAGCTAACTGGCTTCCATAGCCAAGTTCAGCGGCTAGTGTGTTTTCGTAGCCCAGTCTGGCAGCCGGAGCAGCGAAAGATTCAACACCCTCGCTCACAATGCCGATGGCACCGTTCCCACAACCGTACACGATAGATCCAGACCCAGTAGTGGGCAACGCGCCCTCTAAAGCCACAGCAGCTAACACTGGCAACTCACCAGTCACGGCCAGAAAGCCTTCGATTGCATTCTCAGATACAATGGAGACACCCACGGGAGCTATGGGAGAGGAGCAGGTAACAGGGAATGCACGGCTACTAGCAGGAGCGACGTTGCCATATGCCATGCTAGAACCGTATCCAGTTGCCAGAGGGAGAGCATCGTAAGCCAAAGCATTGGCTGTCATAGGTCCGTAACCGCACTCATTGGCTGCCAGGCCGATGCCGTCGGCTAACATGCCGCTACCGACGACGCCAGCATTGTATGGACTACCGAGGCATTGACTTGAGATATCCTGGAAAAATTAAATGAAAATAATAAGATTAAAATATGATCGAAAATAGAATTAAGTTCTGTCAATGAATCCAGAAAGTTTTATTTTTTATTCTCTCACCTTAACAAATAAAGCTGAAGCGCAAATGACTAAGAAGAACTTTGCTGCCATTTTTATATTGTTATGTTGTATGTTATAGATTACAAAAGAGAATGTTTTTTTTCAGTTACTGTCAAAGTTTTTATACCCAATTATTCTTCAATACTTACTGCAATCTTGAAGTAACATAGGTTTTATCTCTAACGAAATATTATTTTCCAACAAATAGATTCCCCAATTTAATATTTCATAAAAAAAAAATTACCAACAATGTTTGTATACATCGTAGGTTTTCCATCTATGTAATAGATAGCGCCACTTATCGCAAGAACCTTGACCTTACATTAAATGTGACATCATAATGAGGTTATCTAAGAAAATTCTTTTGTAAGCACGTATGAGAAAGTTATGTAAACTAGTACAGTTTACATAACTTTCTCACTGATAACTTCAAGATTGAAAAATAATTTGGTATAAAAACTTTGATGGCAACTTAAACATTCATTCTGATTGTTTTATTCTAAAACAAACAACACATACAAAAATGGCAGCTAAGTTCTTTTTAGTCCTTTGCGCTTCAGCTTTATTTGTAAAGGTGAGAAAAAAAAATGATTAAATTGACTCAACTAAATTCCACTTTCGAATATTACCATTATAATGTTTGGAATTATTTACCTAACAGCTTTTTATTGAACCTTTCAGAACATCTCAAGTCAATGCCTCGGAGGTCCATATAATGCTGGCGTCGTCGGTAGCGGCATGATAGCCAACGACATCGGCCTGGCAGCCAATGAGTGCGGTTACGCACCTATATCAGCCAATGCTTTGGCTTACGATGCTCTCCCTCTGGCCGCTGGATACGGTTCTGGCATGGCATATGGCAACGTCGCTCCTGCTAGCGGCCGTGCATTCCCTGTTACCTGCTCCTCTCCCATAGCTCCCGTGGGTGTCTCCATTGTATCTGAGAACGCAATCGAAGGCATGCTGGCCGTGACTGGTGAGCTGCCGGTCTTGGCTGCTGTGGCTTTAGAGGGAGCTTTGCCTACTGCTGGGTCTGGATCTATCGTGTACGGTTGCGGGAACGGCGCTATCGGCATAGTGAGCGAGGGTGTTGAATCTTTCGCTGCTCCCGCGGCCGGACTGGGCTACGAAAACGCACTAGCTGCTGATCTTGGGTATGGAAGCCAGTTTGCTGGCGGTCTTGGCTACGGTGCCCCTTTGGCTGGTGGACTTGGGTACAGAGGACCAGCAGGTGTTGGCCCTGTTGTTGGTCGTAGCTGCGGCTGTGGAATATAAGCTAGTAATCATGTTATTTTTTTGTTTTTTATTGATAAATAAATATATTTTAAACTTCTTAACTTAGTTGTTTCTCCTACCTCTGATATAATATCATATCATATATCAGTTGGTAATTGTCCTTAGTGGGTGGTGATCATATGATAAATATATAATAGGGGCCATCATTTTCAAACAGTTCAGCTTCTATATGTCAATGTGAACGCAAGCCCCATCGATCCAGCTTTCGACATCGACGGCGCATTGGACATTTGGCGAAAAACACGATGGAGGTCGTCAAACCATATAGAATTTCTAAAAACCCGCCATGTTTTTTGGGGAATTTCAAAAGCGATATTCGGATCCCACAGTTTATTTTTTGTGTTTATTTTCTAATATAGAAATAATATTCCCATTATTTTTTGGACCAAAAATTACAATTATTGGCAAACAAGCATACGGCCCGCCTGATGGTAAGCGGTTACCGTAGCCTATGGATGCGTGCAACACCAGGGGTATCACGCGCGCGTTGCCGACCCTGCAGAAATCTCTGCACACCCCTTTTGAAGAACCCCATGCTGTACTCCATTGGAAAAACCACGGCGGGGAGCTCATTCCACAGTCTGAGCGTCCGCGGAAGGAAGCTCCGTTGAGCCCGCACAGTTCGAAACAATTCTGGTTGTAATGTGTGAAGATGGACTCCGCGTCGATGGCGAGAGTTGCGATGGTAGAAGGTAGCCGTGGGCATCATCTTAAACAATTCTTCAGAACACCGTTCGTTTGCAAAAACTATTGAAATAGTTCCCTGAGTTTCATAAGATAAAAGTCAGCTCTAAGAATTTACGAAAAGTACGTAATGTACATAATATACTTTTCATACCTGGTAACAGTAAATTTCCGTCGGGACAAAGAAAAAAGTATGCATAGGTTTGAAGTACGTACACTACTCTGGCGGCCCTGGGATCTCGGCTTCATAGGCTGTCATTTGATGCCCATATTGTTATAATAACGAAGTTTTTGTTTTTAATCCCCCCCCCCTCTCTTTTTTTATTCGTATATTCCATATTAAAATAATATAGGTACCCTATGTCACTACCACAGTTAAGACGAATCTAACGACACCTAAAACGTTTAAATAGGTTTAAATCCATCGAGCCGTTTAGGTTGTAGAGCGTGCCAAAGAAATAGACATACAAGCATAAATAATTACATACACTCGAAAAACATAACCGGACTAAAGGCCCAAGCTGGTATCCAGGTGCTCCCGCCCATAGATGACATCAGTACTCCATATGAGGCCGGACCTGCGACTTATAAAGTTGCAGCCTTTGCCCCGCTGTGAAGTACTGCCTCGCTCTGTTGAGCACTCCAAACTTTTTGGATGCCAGCTTAACCTTGCCTTCTAAGTGATCTACGTGACTTCAAATCAAATCAAAATCAAATCAAAATCAAATCAAAATCAAAATTCATTTATTCAATTTTGGCCCTTATAGGGCACTTGTGAAGGTTAACAAATGACTCTACAGAACTCTCTTCAGAACAAAACGTCGCTAGAAACGTCGACGCCAAGGATCCCGATACTTTGGCTGATGTTCAAGGAGGTGTTCTGGAATTGTGGAGCCACAGACCATGGGGTTTTCTTAGCGGTGAACGCGCAGGCTTGAGTCTTCGGAGACACTAGTTAGTGTACTCTCGATTTCAGACACCAGCCGTTCGCGGCTTTCCTCCACCTCGGAATGAGGGTATTAGCACGCCCCGTATAATGAGCGTCCCCTGTACTGTCGTCCGCATAGCAATTAATGCCGTCAATAGACAGCATATCATTGATATGCAGAAGGAACAGTGTTGGGGACAGCACAGAGCCTTGCGGGACGCCGGCATTTATGTCCATGCTATCGGAGCAGCTACGGTCAACGATGGCTCTTATGCATCTGCTGGACAGAAAGCTGACGACCCATTTGCATAACCCCTTGGGAAGCCCGTATGCCAGTAACTTAACTAAAAATATTATCGATAGGATACAAATTATTTTTAAACAATTATTACTTAAAAATAAACACATACACGTCATGCTCGACCATAGACACATGATCACGCCAAAGATATTTTATACACGTCACCGAGAAAATTTGCCGTGACAGACGCACAGACAGATGCACGAGTGAAACTATGACGGTTCCTTTTTAACACTGTTTTAGTTTCACCTGTATGTATGAAACGGAATCTCCAAACAAACGTTATTTTCATCAAATTTAAAACGTCAGATTAAACAGAAACTTTTTACACTTATCAAGGACCTATCACAATACAATAATTTGGTACCATCGTTATTACTTTTTAGTACAGGATTTTTTTAATGCGAGTTTTTTTAGTTTTTAGGGTCCCGTATCCAAAGGAGAGAAGAATTAGAATATTAGAGTCAGACTTTTCATAAGTGCCTGCGAAGGTCTATTTGAATAAATGATTTTGAATTTTTGAATTTGAAAGGGTAAAACGGGACCCTATTACTAATACTCCGCTGTCCGTCTGTCTGTGTGTCTGTCTGTCCGTCTTTCACCAGGCTGTATCTCATGAACGGGAATAGGTAGACTGTGGAAAATTTTAGAGAATATTTATTTCTATTGCCGCTATTTGCTTTGATTTGATTTTGATAAAAATTCAAAATTCAAAATCATTTATTCAAATAGACCTTCGCAGGCACTTATGAAAAGTCTGACTCTAATACTCTAATACCGGTTCGGAAGGTTGCATTTGCTGAGAAGAGCCGGCAATAAACTCAGCAATTACTCTTTTCAAAACAGGCTTAGATTAATTACATAATATTTACATTCTAATCGCACTGAAAACAATTGCGTGCCCCGGCGCGGCGGCAAAATTACAAAGTAGACTGAAAAAATATTTAATAAGTAAATAAATAGCAAACTTAAGTAGACCAGCCCCCACAAGCAGCACCTGTTCACAAGTATGACGCGTGTGGCAGCCATCGCCCTGCTCGCCATATTGGAGGGAAGTGAGCAACCCGTCACACGACGCCGCCGCAAGCAAAGGCCTTAAAGTGAGCATGACTTACTTAAGTCTGCCTTAGAAATAAAAAATAACTAAAGGGAAACACTAAACACACAATTTGCGACTATTGACAAGCTTAGACTAAATATCACAAAATAAAAAAATATAACAATTAGACAGACATAATAAATCGATGCATTTATATCAAACTAAACTAAACTAAACTAATAGCACAATGAGTTAGTTACTATTGTACGGAACCCTCCGTTTGCGAGTCCGACTCGCACTTGGCCGGTGAAAAAAAAACCAATATTTTCATATAGTACCTATTAATACATTAAATTATTAAAAATACATTACACACTACCATGCGTTTGCCGCACGCACATGTCAAACTGAGAAAATGTCAAACTTAGCATAATTTCGTAGTCATAGTTTGTTTATTAAATAATACGTGAAGAGAATTTATTAAAACTTACAAAAACTCGATCACTACGATTATACAGATAATGTACCTAATAGCTCAGAGTATTTAAATACTACGTACAAGTACAACTAATAGCTAATGCATTGCAATATCATTTATTAAAAAATGTTAACCACGCAGGTCTGAGTTGGGGTTCTTGGTAAGTACCTAAGTAGGTTCCAATGAAAACAAATAAATTTTCTGATATTGATTTTATTTTCCCAACATGTTTAATTTACTCAGTAGTAGTAGGGAGAGGCGCCGCAGCTGCATCCACAGCTGCCGGTAATAGAGACAGCCCCAGCGGCGGGCACGTCACCGCCGAAACTGACGACGCCGATTATTGGCACCTGACCAGAGACGAGAGTGGTACCAGCGACTCCCATCTCACCAGCGACCGCCACGTTACCTTCACCAGTGCCGCCGTAAGCAGGAGCAGTGATTGCGGGGGCAGCAAATGCAGGGGCTATACCTCTTCCGTAACCAATACCAGCACCAGTAAAAGCAGCATCAGCTACGGCAGCGTTAACAAGACCGACGCCGGCGAGGCCAGCTCCGTATCCGCAACCGAGACCATTGACAGCGTTAGGAATACCACCAAAACTGACGTCAGCGACACCGAGACCCGCTCCGTATCCGTAACCTCTGACATCGCCGAGGCACTGGCTGAACACATTCTGGACCAAGCAAGCTTGGATGCAGACCAGCAGGGTAGTGAAGGTGGACATGTTTGATTGTTTTCTAGGAAGTGCTGAATACAGAATGACATTTTGAAGACATTGTGACCCATTTATACTAAAACACAAGTGCCTTCACTGGAGTGATAGTACATTGTTGTGAAAATAAAAACGTGACTTTTTTAAATTACATTGTTGTAATACGATTAAAAAAAAATAAAAAATTCAAATCTTATTTCGAAACTTATGTAGAGATAATAATTTACTAATATACAATAAACTATAAAAGGAAAGAAATCGATATAAATACAATTCACGCTCCACATCAACTAGATCACCAACTACAATGTCTGCCAAAGCTGTCCTCATCCTCTGCGCTCAGGCCCTCATGGTCCAGGTATAATTTCAAAAACATTAATTTATTAATACACTGATAAGTTCCCATAAAAAAAAGGAAGCGCTCGTGGTGTAGGATGATAAGCCGTTCTTAATCGATCGGTAAAGTTAAGCTACCATCGTCGTGGTCGGTACCTGGATGGGTGACCGTCTAGTGGTTCAAATCGAGCGTTTCCGTGCTTCGGAAGGCACGTAAAGCCGTTGATCCCGGTTATCACTTAATTGTGATAATCGTTAAGCTAGTTGGAGGCCTACTTGTTGAAATATTCATACGTTCTAGTAAAAAGCGTCGAGCTTATCGCATTTTTAAACTCCCGTGCTAACGTAGTCATAAAGAAAAATAATTCATAAAATGTTTTTTTTTTTCGTTTTCAGACCGCATTCAGCCGGTGCCTCGGAGGCGGTATTGACTACGTCGAGAGAATAGCTTCACCCTGTAACTACGGTGGCGTGGGCTTGGCTAATGATGTTTTCGCATACAACGGCTTGGCAGGAAACGCGTTAGCCTACGGTGGTACTTACGGTGGTGCTTACGGTGGAGCTTACGACGGTGCCTACGGTATCGCAAACGCTCCAGGAATCGCTCTTGCCGATGGCGGTGCTCTGCCTATCTCCAGCGCCTCCCCCATCGCTCCCACTGGTATCTCGGTGGCGTCTGAGAACGCAATCGAAGGTTACCTCGCCGTGACTGGAGATCTGCCGTTCCTGAGCGCTGTAGCCTGGGAGGGTGCCCTGCCCACCGCTGGCGTTGGATCTGTTGCATACAGTGGTGGTAGCGGCAACATCGGCATCGTGAGCGAGGGTGTCGCAGCTGGTGCGGCTGTAGCTGACGAAATTGCCTATGGCTCCGGTTTGGCTGCCGCTCGTGGCTTCGGAGGCTTTACTGCTCCTGCTTTCGGTACCACTCGTGGTTGCGGAGGTGTTGCTGCTCCTGCATTCGGTGCTTCACGTGGATTTGGAGGTTACTCTGCTCCAGCGTTCAGTGGATGCGGTTGTGGTGCAGTCTACTAAATAATCGATATTCCTTGAATGAAAAATAAAGCAAATGATTTGTATGAAAACTATTTTTACTCTCCGTACCGATTACTGTACTGAATTCGCTTCGAGGCTTCGTGCGACTAATACCAAATATAGCTTTTATAAAATTATTCTTTGTTTCAATTTTATTACATATTTACAGCAAGTAACACAAACAAATCTAACGACACCTTCCTCTTCAAAATTCGTCATGCCAGTTAGGCTAAAGTTATATGTGTATGCAAGTTTCTATGTTACCCTCACATAGAAACATGCATACAAATAAAACTGATAAGCACCCTTCTTATTGGGGCAGACCATAACTCTTAAGAGAAACAAAATATCGAAGAGGTGGAAGACAGACCGGAGGCTCATCGATTGTTGATCATTGCATTTGAGGGATCTTGTAACAAGCGGGCTGGCGCAAATAGGTTTCTCAAAGAATTGTCATTGGCATTCAGCGTAGCAATGCTAATAGCTTTATTGGCATGCTTTCTTATTTTTTTTGTTGTAGTATTTATTTTTAGTTCTTTAGTCATTATGCCCCACTTACGAATGGACCGCAGGGATCGCTGTCCTGGTGTCTGTAATCAAATCTTGCGAGTTAAAGAACAACATCCCGGTTTACGATTGAACTAAAATTTTGCATGCATAGGTTAATCGGATAACAATGCAATATTTATAATATGATATGGAGCTGATCTGATGATGGAGCCGGAACGTAGCCATGAGAACGACGCAACCCCATCGAGTTTGGGCTCGTTTGATTCGTCTTGACAAGGACTCTGTTTCTAGGGTCTGATGATTTCTTATGGTGCGTCCATGCTCGGCGAACCGAGCACGAGCCGAGCCACGAACGAGCATACAACGAGCCTACAACTAGAACGATGCAAATCCCTTTGTACGTGAAAAAACTGACAATCGCGCTCGTTCGAGGCTCCCGAGCCCGGCCACGCTACGCGAATCAAAGAAATTGACGCGAATCGTCACTGCGAGCGCAGTGTGCTTGTTCGAGGCTCGGCTCGTGCTCGGTTCGCTAAGCATGGACGCACCATAAAGTATGACAAAGTTTAATGAGAAGGTTATGAATTATGGTTAGATGAGATTTTTTCCAAGACGAAACTTTTTGTTAATTTGTTGGCCAGCTTACGTAAAACGTCAGTGATAAGCTATGCGTGACGCTATGTGTGATTCAACTTACGCGAGAGTATGTTTTCTTTTCATCGACTTTAAAACGTCAGATTAAACAGAAACTTTATACACTTATCAAGGACCTATCACAATACAATAATTTGGTACCATCGTTATTACTTTTTAGTTTTTTTTTTTTTTTTTGGACAGGATTTTTTAATGCGTGTTTTTTAGTTTTTGGGTCCCGTACCCAAAGGGTAAAACGGGAACCAAGCCTGCCGCTGCTTTCCCAGGTTCCCAGAAGGCAGTCAGCTTTTCGTCCTTGGATAGCCAAGCTGACGCGTTGGCAGAAAAAGCTCCCCGCCCGCTGGTCTCCGGAGGTCTCGATCAATTTTGATGACAAGGTGCGAGCAAAACGAGCATTCTATAAATCTATTTCTTTTTCGGGTTTCCGTAGCACAAGCTCTGCTTAATTTTGGATCAGCTGACCGTGTGTGAGGAATGTCCCGTTATCTACTAATCGTGAACCATTTAACTGTTTTTAAATGAAACGCTTTCATAATCCCATGGTATGATCACCACCCACCAAGGATAATTTCCAACTAATATATGATATGATATCCGAGGTAGGAGTACAAGAAACAACTAGGTTCATTAGATGTTTAAAATACATTTATTTATCAATAAAAAACAAAAATGTTAACATGATAACTAGCTTATAATCCACAGCCGCATCCAGGACCAACAACAGGGCCAACACCTGCAGGTCCTCTATACCCAAGTCCACCAGTTACAGGGGCTCCGTAGCCAAGACCGCCAGCAAACTGGCTTCCATAGCCAAGTTCAGCGGCTAGTGCGTTTTCGTAGCCAAGTCTGGCAGCCGGAGCAGCGAAAGATTCAACACCCTCGCTCACAATTCCGATAGCGCCATTCCCGCAACCGTACACGATAGATCCAGACCCAGCAGTAGGCAAAGCTCCCTCTAAAGCCACAGCAGCCAAGACCGGCAGCTCACCAGTCACGGCCAGCATGCCTTCGATTGCATTCTCAGATACAATGGAGACACCCACGGGAGCTATGGGAGAGGAGCAGGTGACAGGGAATGCACGGCCACTAGCAGGAGCGATGTTGCCATATGCCATGCCAGAACCGTATCCAGCTGCCAGAGGGAGAGCATCGTAAGCCAAAGAATTGGCTGTTATAGGTGCGTAACCGCACTCATTGGCTGCCAGGCCGATGCCGTTGGCTATCATGCCGCTATCGACGACGCCAGCATTATATGGACCTCCGAGGCATTGACTTGTGATGTTCTGAAAGGGTCAATAATTAGATAATTAGATAAATTAATCCAAACATTATAATGGTAATATTCGCAAGTGGATTTTAGTTGAGTCAATTTAATCAGTTTTTTTTTTCTCACCTTAACAAATGAAGCGGAAGCGCACAGAACTAAAAAGAACTTAGCTGCCATTTTTATATCAATTGTTTGTTTTAAAATAAAATACAGAATGATTTTTTAAGTTGCCTTCAAAGTTTTTATACCAAATTATTTGTCAATCACGAAGTTATCAGTGAGAGAGTTATGTAAACTTATACGTGCTTACAAAGGTATTTTCTTTGATAACCTCATTATGATGTCACATTTAAGGTAAGGTCAGGGTTGTTGCGATAAGTGGAAGCCTACGATGTATACAAACATGATTGGTTAAATATTTTAATGAAATATTAAATTGGGAAATCTATTGGTAGGAAAATAACATTTTGTTAGAAATAAAAAGTATACTTCGTGATAGCATATTGAAAAATAATTGGGTATAAAAACTTTGAGAGCAGCTCAAAAAAAACATTATGTTTTATAATCTAAAACAAACAACATACCTATACAAAATGGCAGCTAAGGTCTTCTTAGTTTTTTGCGCTTCAGCTTTATTTGTTAAGGTGAGAGAATAAGAAATAACACTTTCTGGATTCATTGACAGAACTAAATTCCATTTACGGTCATATTATTTGAATTTTTATATCTAATTATTTTCATTTCATTTTTCCAGGATATCTCAAGTCAATGCCTCGGCAGTCCATACAATGCTGGCGTCATCGGTAACGGCATGCTAGCCGACGGCATCGGCCTGGCAGCCAATGAGTGCGGTTACGGACCCATGACAGCCAATGCTTTGGCTTACGACACTCTCCCTCTGGCAGCTGGATACGGTCCTGGCTTGGCATATGGCAACGTCGCTCCTGCTAGTGGCCGTGCATTCCCTGTTACCTGCTCTTCTCCCATAGCTCCAATGGGTGTCTCCATTGTATCTGAGAATGCAATCGAAGGCTTTCTGGCCGTGACTGGTGAGCTGCCAGTGTTAGCTGCTGTGGCTTTAGAGGGCGCGTTGCCCACTACTGGGTCTGGATCTATCGTGTACGGTTGCGGAAACGGTGCCATCGGCATTGTGAGCGAAGGTGTTGAATCTTTCGCTACTCCGACTGTCAGACTGGGCAATGAAAACGCACTAGCCGCTGAACTTGGCTATGGAAGCCAATTTGCTGGCGGTCTTGGTTACGAAGCCCTTTTGGCTGGTGGAATTGGGTACAGAGGACCTGCAGGTGTTAGCCCTGTCGTTAGTCCTGGATGTGGCTGTGGAATTTAAGCTAGTAAACACGTTAACATATTTGTTTTTTTTATTGATAAATAAATCTATTTTAAACTATTTCGTACAGTTACAACCTTTTTATTTACTACTGGGAATGATTCAGAGGAAATGCTGGTGGCGTTTGTTCCATACAAACTAGCGATGGGCGATTGTTCCAAAAAAAGTAATCGAAAGAATCGACAATTGTAAAACTGTACATTCGATTGTCGATTCATTCATTCTAACGAATAAACAATCGACCTTTCGAATGAAAATTGACGCACGCAACGCAGGTTGCAATAGTATGTACAATCGACGGGTGAACGCGGGGGCGAATAGATTCATTCATTCGGCTGACGACGGACAGCCAGCGCACGGCACAGGCCACACTCGGTGCCGCACGAAGCGAATTATGAACAATCGAAAGATGTCAATTATTATTCGAATGATTCGAATAAATTGGACAATCGAATAATTCGATTGTTTTTAGTAACAATCGCCCATCGCTAATACAAACGTAATTCTCAGTTTCCTCTCTGGATAATGACACTAGAGCAAAGATTATTCTACCATGCAGTGTGTAGGTAGCTTACTACCACTGTATGTCCCTTGGTTGTGTTTTTCTCCATAAATTGTGCGATGTTTGGTGCCAATCAAAGAGAAAGCTGTAAGCCTCTTTTTCAAAAGTTGAGGATAATTTCATTGTACTCGCTCTACATATACGAAGCCTGTTTATTTGTAAAAAATCATCCAGGCTATTTTAATACTATAGCAAAAAAAAGGGCCCACGAAAAAGCCGCTGGAAAATGTTAGTAATGCCACATCACAAATCCAAAACTACTTTTTTTGACAAATCAATATATGTTATAGCGACAAAGCTCTATAATAATCTACCAGTCATTGAAAAACTTAAAAATTACGCTCTTCAAGCATTGGTTAAGCGAGATCCTCATAAATAAATGTTATTATACCATTGGTGAGTATTTTAAAGACGATTTTAGATAAATGGTAAATGATAGAGCCGGAAGGAACTCCAGATCAGCTCCATGTCATATCCGATTTACATATGCATGCAAAATTTTTGCTCAATCGTAAACGGGAAGTTGGTCATTAACTGGCATGATTTAATTAAAAACACAGACATCGGGACAGTTGAAACGAAATAAAATTTATCGAGCGATATACCCTGCCGTCCATTTAAAAGTGGGGCATAATGACTAAAGAACCAAAAATACATACTACAACAAAAAAAACCGGCCAAGTGCGAGTCAGACTCGCGCACCGAGGGTTCCGTACAAACCTGTAGGTATATAAGTAAATGGTAGTATAGACTTGAGTATTTGATATTAATTTCAATTTATGACGTATTAAAAAAAAACTACTTACTAGATCTCGTTCAAACCAATTTTCGGTGGAAGTTTCCACCGTAATGTACATCATATATTTTTTATAGATTTATCATTCTCTTATTTTAGAAGTTACAGGGGGGGGGGACACACATTTTACCACTTTGGAAGTGTCTCTCGCGCAAACTATTCAGTTTAGAAAAAAATGATATTAGAAACCTCAATATCATTTTTGAAGACCTATTCATAGACACCCCACATTTATGGGTTTGATGAAAAAAAAAATGTTGAGTTCCAGTTCTAAGTATGGGGAACCCCCAAAATTTATTGTTTTTTTTTCTATTTTTGTGTGAAAATCTTAATGCGGTTCACAGAATACATCTACTTACCAAGTTTCAACATTATAGTTCTTATAGTTTCGGAAATAAATGGCTGTGACATACGGACGGACAGACACACAGACATGACGAATCTATAAGGGTTCCGTTTTTTGCCATTTGGCTACGGAACCCTAAAAAGAGTAAGCAGGCCAAGAAAGCTGCCAGCATTGCTACGTTGAATGGCAATGGTAATTCTTTGAGCTAACTATATGCGCCAGCCCACTTATTACAAGTTTTTTTTTTTTTTTATACCACTTAGATGGCAAACAAGCATACGGCCCGCCTGATGGTAAGCGGTTACCGTAGCCTATGGACGCTAGCAACACCAGGGCTATCACGCGCGCGTTGCCGACCCTGCAGAAATCTCTTCACACCCCTTTTGAAGAACCCCATGCTGTACTCCATTGGGAAAACCACGGCCACCTAGATCCCTCAATAAATAAGCAATGGTCAACCAACAATCGATGAGCCACCGGTCTGTCTTCCACCTCTTCGATATTTTGTTCATGCGGTTCATGCCCCAAGAAGAAGGGTGCTTAAGCTTATCAATTTTATGTGTATGCAAGTTTCTATGTTACCCTCATTAGTCTAAATGGCATGAAGGATTTTGAAGAGGAAGGTGTTTTGTTATTTGTTTGTGTTACTTGCTTGAAAATTGAAACAAAGAATTATTTAATAAAAGCTATATTTTTTATTTGCCGCACGACGGCACGAAACCTCGAAGCGAATTCAGTACAGTTATCGATACCGAAAGTAAAAATAGTTTTCATACAAATAATTTAATTTATTTTTCATTCAAGGAATATCTATTATTTAGTAGACAGTACCACAACCGCATCCACTGAACGCTGGAGCAGAGTAACCTCCAAATCCACGTGAAGCACCGAATGCAGGAGCAGCAACACCTCCGCAACCACGAGCGGTACCGATAGCAGGAGCAGTAAAGCCTCCGAAGCCACGAGCGGCAGCCAAACCGGAGCCATAGGCAATTTCGTCAGCTACAGCCGCACCAGCTGCGACACCCTCGCTCACGATGCCGATGTTGCCGTTACCGCCACTGTATGCAACAGATCCAACCCCAGCGGTGGGCAGGGCACCCTCCCAGGCTACAGCGCTCAGGAACGGCAGATCTCCAGTCACGGCGAGGTAACCTTCGATGGCGTTCTCAGACGCTACCGAGATACCGCTGGGAGCGATGGGGGAGGCGCTGGAGATGGGCAGAGCACCGCCATTGGCAAGAGCGATTCCTGGAGCGTTTGCGATACCGTAGGCACCGTCGTAAGCTCCGCCATAAGCACCACCGTAGGCTAACGCGTTTCCTGCAAAGCCGTTGTATGCGAAAACATCATTAGCCGAGCCGACGCTACCGTAGTTACAGGGTGAAGCTATTCTCTCGACGTAGCCAATACCGCCTCCGAGGCACTGGCTGAATGCGGTCTGAAAACGAAAAAAAAATCATTTTATGAATTATTTCTCTTTAAGGCTACGTTAGCACGGGAGTTAAAAAATGCGATAAGCTCGACGCTTTTTACTAGAACGTATGAATATTTCCGACGCAAAAAAGCGTCAGCGTGCGAACACGTATAGGAGAAGTCATACGTTAAAAACGTTCATGCAAACGTAGTCTAAGTCTAATGTATAGGAACTTCATCATCATCATCAACAGCCTATAATATCCCACTGCTGAGCACAGGCCTCCTTTCACAAATCAGGGTGAAAGGGAATGGGCAGATTCTCCACCACTGGAGGTAGGCTAGTGGTCAACCTACTGTTGGAGTTTTCAAGCCAACTAGTAGGCCTCCAACTAGCTTAACGACTATCACAATTAAGTGATAACCGGGGCTTTACGTGCCTTCCGAAGCACAGAAACTCTTGATTTGAAATACAACTAGACGGTCACCCATCCAAGTACCGACCACGTCGGTGGTAGCTTAACTTTACCGATCTATGCAGAACGGCTTATCATCCTACACCACGAGCGCTTTCTTTTTTATGGGAACTTATCAGTGTATAAATAAATCAATGTTTTTGAAATTATACCTGGACCATGAGGGCCTGAGCGCAGAGGATGAGGACAGCTTTGGCAGACATTGTAGTTGGTGATCTAGTTGATGCGGAGCGTGAATGGTATTTGTATCGATTTCTTTCCTTTTATAGTTTATTGTATATAAGTAAATTATTATCTCTTCATAAGTTTCGAAATAAGACTTGAATTGTTTCCAATTTTTAAATCTTATCACAACAATAAAAAGTCACGTTTCTATTTTCACAACAATGTACTATCACTCCAGTGAAGACACTTGTGTTATAGTATAAATGGGTCACAATGGCTTCAAAATGTCATTCTGTATTCAGCACTTCCTAGAAAACAATCAAACATGTCCACCTTCACTACCCTGTTGGTCTGCATCCAAGCTTGCTTGGTCCAGAATGTGTTCAGCCAGTGCCTCGGCGATGTCAGAGGCTACGGATACGGAGCGGGTCTCGGTGTCGCTGACGTCAGTTTTGGTGGTATTCCTAACGCTGTCAATGGTCTCGGTTGCGGATACGGAGCAGGCCTCGCCGG
The DNA here is from genome assembly GCA_947623365.1 of Achlya flavicornis. Classification (NCBI taxonomy): domain Eukaryota; kingdom Metazoa; phylum Arthropoda; class Insecta; order Lepidoptera; family Drepanidae; genus Achlya; species Achlya flavicornis. The sequence goes on along the minus strand of OX392495.1, from coordinate 2,424,422 downwards.
CGTCGGTCTTGTTAACGCTGCCGTAGCTGATGCTGCTTTTACCGGTGCTGGTATTGGTTACGGAAGAGGTATAGCCCCTGCGTTTGCTGCTCCCACATTTGCTGCCCCCACAATCACTGCTCCTGCTTACGGCGGCGCTGGTGAAGGTAACGTGGCTGTCGCTGGTGAGATGGGAGTCGCTGGTACCACTCTCGTCTCTGGCCAGGTGCCGATAATCGGCGTCGTCAGTTTCGGCGATGACGTGCCCGCCGCTGGCGCTGTCTCTATTACCGGCAGCTGTGGATGCAGCTGCGGCGCCTCTCCCTACTACTACTGAGTAAATTAAACATGTTGGGAAAATAAAATCATCAGTATCAGAAAATTTATTTGTTTTCTTTGGAACCTACTTAGGTACTAACCAAGAACCCCAACTCAGACCTGCGTGGTTAAAAATTTTTAATCAATGATATCGCAATGCATAAGCTGTTAGGTACTTTATCTGTATAATCGAAGTGGTCGAGTTTCATCATCATATCAGCCTAGGGATGTCCACCGCTGACCATAGGCCTCCCCCATTAACTTCCACTTCGAACGGTTTTGGGCCGCTTCCATCCAGCGGTGCCCAGCGATCTTGACCAGATCGTCGGTCCACCTGGTTGGAGGTCGTCCCGCTCGGCGCTTTCTAGTACGTGTTCGCCACTCGAGAACCTTCCTTCCCCATCGGCTATCAATTCTTCGAGCGATGTGGCCTGCCCATTGCCACTTCAGCTTACTAACTCTACGAGCTATATCGGTAGTTTTCGTTCTCCTACGAATGTCCTCGTTTCGGACCCTGTCACGTAGAGAGATTCCGAGCATAGCTCGTTCCATAGCGCGCTGAGTGACTCTGAGCTTATTTATGCGGCCAGCAGTAAAATACCACGTCTCTGTACCATATGTCATCACTGGTAACACGCACTGATTGAAGACCTTTGTCTTCAGACTCTGAGGTATTTTAGACGTGAAGATGTGTCGAGTTTATGTAAGTTTTAATAAATTCTCTTCACGTATTTATTTAATAAACAAACTTTGACTACGAAATTATGCTTAAGTTTGACATTTTCTCAGTTTGACATGTGTGTTTTTTTAATAATCTATGTATTAGGTACTATATGAAATTTTGTTATTGGCTTTTGTTAACCGGCCAAGTGCGAGTCGGACTCGCAAACGGAGGGTTCCGTACAATAGTTACTAACTCATTGTGCTATCAAAATCAAATCAAATCAAATAGCGGCAATAGAAATACATATTCTCAAAAAATTTCCACTGTCTACCTATACTCGTTCATGAGATACAGCCTGGTTAAAGATGGACAGACAGACAGACAGACAGACAGACAGACAGACGGACGGACAGCGGAGTATTAGTAATAGGCTCCCGTTGTACCCTTTGGGTTCGGGACCCAAAAACTAAAAAACTCGCAGTAAAGAACCCTGTACAAAAAAAAAAAAAAATCTAAAAAGTAATAACGATGGTACCAAATTATTGTATTGTGATAGGTCCTTGATAAGTGTATAAAGTTTCTGTTTAATCCGATGAAAAGAAAACATACTCTTGCGTAAGTTGAATCCAAAGAAATTGGACTAAAGCTGTTGAATCACACATAGCGTCACGTGGTCAGCTTTTCACTGACGTTTTACGTAAGCTTTTTTTAGGGTCGGCAACGCGCGCGTGATACTCTTGGTGTTGCAAGCGTCCATAGGCTACGGTAACCGCTTACCATCAGGCGGGCCGTATGCTTGTTTGTCACCTAAGTGGTATAAAAAAAAAAAAAAAAAAAAGCTGGCAAACAAATTAACGAAAAGTTTTGTCTTGGAAAAAATCTCATCAAACCATAATTCATAACCTTCTCATTAAACTTTGTCATACTTAAGAAATCATCAGAAACAGAGTCCTTGTCAAGACGAATCAAACGAGCCCAAACTCGATGGGGTTGCGTCGTTCTCATGGCTACCTTCCGGCTCCATCATCAGATCAGCTCCATATCATATTAATATTGCATTATTATCCGATTAACCTATGCATGCAAAATTTTAATTCAATCGTAAACCGGGATGTTGGTCTTTAATTCGCAATATTTGATACAGACACATAGACACCAGGACAGGCGATTGAGCGATCCCTGCGGTCCATTCGCAAGTGGGGCATAATGACTAAAGAACCAAAAATACATACTACAACAAAAAATATAAGAAAGCATGCCAAGACCTTAGTGGTATAAAAAAATACAAATTCATAAGCGAATAATTACGAAGTCCATCGTGTTTTTCGGCAATTGTGTAAGGCGCCTTCGCTTCTTGCACCATGTCGAAAGCATGGGGCATAGGTTCATATTGAAAATAATAATTATGGCAGCTGAAAATGGCGTTTGAAATTAAATGATGTCCCTTATTATATTTTTCCCTTCCCTCATTATATGCCCCGCTGATTTACCCCCCTATATCACATAAAATCCAGTAGCAAACTAGTTCTCTGTCAGACAGAATATGTTTGGCAATAGAAATAACCAAATCAGTCATCGATATTATGGGAAGTAATAAAAATAGTTTTAATGCAATTCAATTGATTTATTTTTCATTCAAGGAATATCGATTATTTAGTAGACAGCACCACAACCGCATCCACCGAACGCTGGAGCAGAGTAACCTCCAAATCCACGTGAAGCACCGAATGCAGGATCAGCAACACCTCCGCAACCACGAGCGGCACCGAAAGCAGGAGCAGCAAAGCCTCCGAAGCCACGAGCGGCAGCTACATTGGAGCCATAGGCAATTTCGTCAGCCAAAGCCGCGCCAGCTGTGACACCCTCGCTCACGATGCCGATGTTGCCATTACCGGCACTGTAGGCGACAGATCCAGCCCCAGCAGTGGGTAGAGCACCCTCGCAGGCTACAGCGCTCAGGAACGGCAGATCTCCAGTCACGGCGAGGTAACCTTCGATGGCGTTCTCAGACGCTAGTGAGATACCAGTGGGAGCGATGGGGGAAGCGCTGGAGATGGGCAGAGCACCGCCACTGGCAGGAGCGATTCCTGGAGCGTTGATTATACCGTAGGCACCGTCGTAAGCACCACCGTAGGCCAATGAGTTTCCTGCCAAGCCGTTGTATGCGAAAACATCATTAGCCAAACCCACGCCTCCGTAGTTACAGGGGGCAGCGACTCTCTCGACGTAGCCAATACGGCCTCCAAGGCACTGGCTGAATGCGGTCTGAAAACGAAAACACATTTTATCAATACTTATTTAGCTTTATTTACAACAAATATGTACAAAATATAATTAATATATAGAAAATTTTCTCAAGCCTGCCGCTACTTCTGATTATCGGCAAGGTTCCCAGAAGGCTGGCAGCGTTTCCTCTTTGGATAGCCAAGCCGACGCGTTGGCGGAAAAAGCTCCCCGCCCGCTGGTCTCCGGAGGTCTCGATAAATTTTGAAGACAAGGGGCGAGCAATACGGCGAGCTTCGGACCCCAACGGTGCCAAGGTCTCGACCGCAAAAGGCATAAAAATATAATTGGATCCAATCGAAGCATATTTTTTGAATTTTATCAATTAATTTTCTCTAAATATATAGGTAGGTTGTCCGTGTATTAATAAAATTATATTTTTCAAATTATACCTGGATCATGAGGGCCTGAGCGCAGAGGATGAGGACAGCTTTAGCAGACATAGTTTCTTTTCTAATTGACGCAACAAGAATGATATTCAGATCGAGTTATTTTCTTTATATACTTATCAGTCATTCACTTTACTCCATAAGTTTCGTTATTAGAATAAATGGATTGTTTGTACTTTATCGTAACATGGTCCAAACAGCAAAAATATCACGTTTTTATTTTCACAATAATTTATTATCACTCTTGTTACAGTATAAATGGGTCACAGTGTCTTCAAAATGTCATTCTGCGTCCAGCATTTCGTTGAAAACATACAAACATGTCTACTTTCGCTATCCTGTTGGTCTGCATCCAAGCTTGCTTGGTCCAGAATGTGTTCAGCATGTGCCTAGGTGATGTCAGAGGTTACGGATACGGAGCGGGTCTCGGTGTGTCTGACGTTGCTTTTGGTGGTATTCCTAACGCTGTCAATGGTCTTGGTTGCGGATACGGAGCTGGTCTCGCCGGCGTCGGTCTTGTTAACGCTGATGCTGCTTTTACTGGTGCTGGTATTGGTTACGGAAGAGGTATAGCCCCTGCATTTGCTGCCCCCGCAATCGCTGCTCCTGCTTACGGCGGCTCTGGTGAAGGTAACGTGGCGGTCGCCGGTGAAATGGGAGTCGCTGGTACCACTTTCGTCTCTGGTCAAGTGCCGATAATGGGCGCTGTCAGTTTCGGCGGTGACGTGCCCGCCGCTGGCGCTGTCTCTATTACCGGCAGCTGTGGATGCAGCTGCGGCGCCTCTCCCTACTACTACTGAGTAAATTTAATATTGGGAAAATAAAAGCATAAATATCAGAAAAGATTTTTGTTTTAATTAGAACCCCTTAACTCGGATCTACGTAGTAACCATTTTTGTGATAAATGATACTACAAGCTAATGCTAATACAGTAATCTTTAAGCGTATCATGGTCCTATGTTGTATTTTTATGGTGTACGTGTATTTTAAAAGTGATAATTTCAGAGTAAGTTGGTCTTTATCCTCCCAATTATTTATTCATAAAAAAACATAAAAAGCTATTTCAGGCCGTGATTAGATTAACGTGTTTCACAGTTTTAGTACCCAATTAAAAAAAACAACTAATGAATTAAAGTACCTACCGTTTTCATAAAATATTCAGCCCTTGAACATAATGAGCATAATAATTTAATTACTACATGTTGATTCTGATTTAATCATAAATGTATATTAAATTCATAATTAATCATAAAAAGTTACATTGATATCAGAGAGAGCACATAAACATTTATATGCTTTAGTTCAATAAATTCAATTAAATCTTTTCAGGGATCCGTAGTGTAACTATGAAATTCACATTCAGTATGTTTGACAACCTTTAAGGTGGCTTTCAGAGATGTGGAGCTAGGTATGACCCGCGAATATCACCGCTTTCTTAGCGTCTCTTCACAATCTACATACTTCTGAATCTGAAGGCACATAAGGTTCATCTGGCATGTAAGGCAGACTTCTGATCAGTTCGGTTTTACGAGAGGTAAGTCCACTACGGATGCGGGAGCTAAACTTATTAAGCATATTTTTCAGGCCTGGGAGTGCTCACACGATGCTATTGGTATCTTTTGTGATCTCTCCAAGGCATTTGATTGCGTAGATCACCAAACGCTAGCTCTTAAACTTAAGTTATACGGAATTCGCGGAGTGGATCTCGATCTTGTGGTTTCCTATCTTTCAGGGCGCCAACAAAAAGTAGGAATCAATGGTAGTGTGTCATCGGGCTCCTTAGTCAAATTAGGCGTACCTCAAGGCTCGATTTTAGGCCCATTTCTGTTTCTAGTTTATATAAATGACCTACCTTATATGGTGAAAGAACTATCAGATGTCGTTTTGTTTGCAGATGATACGTCTCTGATATTTAAAGTAGATAGAAAAGACAAAGATCTTTTAAAAGTTAACTACGCTCTGAAGACTGTGTCTCAATGGTTTGCTGCCAACAATCTTATGTTAAACTCAAAAAAAACAAAATGTATAAGATTTTCATTACCAAATGTACCAAAAGTTGATACCAGTGTTATTGTGGATGGTAATAAACTTAATGTAGTAGATAAGACTGTTTTTCTTGGTCTGACTATAGACTGTAGATTGCAGTGGGGTGCTTACCTGGAAGCCTTAGGTGGTAAACTGAGCTCCGCTGCGTTTGCAGTCAGCAAAATAAGGCAACTGACGGACATTAATACAGCCAGATTAATTTATTTTGCATATTTTCATAGTCTTATGTCTTACGGCCTTTTGCTGTGGGGCTCTGCCGCAGACATGGAATCAATTTTTGTATTACAAAAAAGGGCAATTCGCGCCATCTACTGTTTGGGTTCTCGCGAGTCTCTACGAAATATATTTCCGGATATTAATATACTAACTTTGCCCTCTCAGTACATTTTTGAAAATATTATGTATGTCCGCAAGAACATTAATTTGTTTCCAGTCAATAGTGACTATCATGATAGAAACACTAGAAACAAAGACAAAATAACTGTACCTAGATTTAGATTAGCTAAAGTAAATAAGTCCTTTCTTGGGAATTGTATTAAATTTTACAATAAAATTCCTCATAGCGTGACCAGTATGTCCTTTTTTAAATTTAAGGAACATATCAAAAAGCGGCTGTTGAGTAGGGCTTATTATAAAGTGTCTCATTATATTGACGACAAGGATGTATGGAAGTAGCTTCTCTCTGCACCTGCCTCACTGAGCAGATAGTTCAAGGTCAATTTTAATTCAAAGTATGCTATTGTTATTATAAGTTATATTTTTAGGTTACAGATTATATTACCTATTGTAATTAAATTAATTCAATTCAATGTTCTTCATTTATTTAGTTTGATATAAATGCATCGATTTATTATGTCTGTCTAATTGTAATATTTTTTTATTTTGTGATATTTAGTCTAAGCTTGTCAATAGTCACAGTGATAACAAATTGTGTGTTTAGTGTTTCCCTTTAGTTATTTTTTATTTCTAAGGCAGACTTAAGTAAGTCATGCTCACTTTAAGGCCTTTGCTTGCGGCGGCGTCGTGTGACGGGTCGCTCACTTCCCTCCAATATGGCGAGGAGGGCGATGGCTGCCACACGCGTCATACTTGTGAACAGGTGCTGCTTGTGGGGGCTGGTCTGCTTAAGTTTGCTATTTATTTACTTATTAAATATTTTTTCAGTCTACTTTGTAATTTTGCCGCCGCGCCGGGGCACGCAATTGTTTTCAGTGCGATTAGAATGTAAATATTATGTAATTAATCTAAGCCTGTTTTGAAAAGAGTAATTGCTGAGTTTATTGCCGGCTCTTCTCAGCAAATGCAACCTTCCGAACCGGTATTAGAGTATTAGAGTCAGACTTTTCATAAGTGCCTGCGAAGGTCTATTTGAATAAATGATTTTGAATTTGAATTTTTGAATTTGAATTGACTTCTTTTATTGAACTCCTATGTTTGTTTACTAACTCTATATCTACGCCAAGACTGACCAATCAGGGCCGGTTCACAATACGACGGTTTGACATGGATAGATTATAAACTATCGAAAATGAATACGTTATATTGTAAGCAGTACGGTACAAATCACAATTTATCGATAGTTTACAATCTCGCTAGGTAGATTATAAAGTATCGGTTTTCACAAAAAAAACTGTGACATAATATATAATTATATGCAGATTCTCGAGAAAACTTCGTAAGCGCGATACAGGATAATGTGGCGTCACGCCATCTTTCTCCCCGTGTGTGAACTATCTCAGTGCTCCTGATATATGGCTGACGTCGCTACAATTTTGTACCTTTAGACTCCACCCAACCGTGCGGTCACCGTCACCACGTCTCTACGCGGCAAACCGCGTGCTTTGACGGCACGTCCGCCACTCCACACGGGTTCCGCGCCGCGAAGGTCAAACTCGTATGTTAATGTTCGCCTTAAAAAGCAATAAAATCATAACATATTTGATAAACTAATTAATTTTTTTCAATTTTTCCTGTTAGATAACCATGAATAATATATAAACAGCAAATTCCCTTTATTTTCTATTACATTCGACGCCATGGCATCTACAATTACTGCTATTGTGTTATTTCTGAGTCTACTTGGAGTGTCTCTTGGTTATGGTAAGTCACTTTATTGTAAACAATTCGGTATCAAATGAAAGCTTAATTAAGTAGTTTTTTTACTGTGTATAGGCCTGTGTTTGACCACAATCTCACCATGGTAAGTGATGATGTGGCCGAAGGTGGTGCACACACAAAGCCTAGAAGAAACTGGCTCTCTAATGCAACTGTCGGAACCCACCGATAGGTGGATTTTCAACTTGAAGGTGGTAGCCAGTCAGGTGGGTATTACGAAGTAGCCTACCATAGTACTTTGGTTACCTCATGATGTTTTCCTTCACCGAAAGCTCGAGCTCATTGGAGATAGGTAGCTAATGACATATCTTTACTTCAATGTGATGTTGTTCCTGCGGTGAGTAAGGTCATCAGAGCTCCATGAGGAGACACTGTGCTGGCAGTGTGCGAAGACCAGCGATGTAGTACAAAATTAAACCCTTCCACTACAGGAATAGCGCGTATTCTCAACCCCTCTTCAATTTCCTGGGCATGAAGAGATGCAGGGTCTTCAGTACGCTAGTGATACGATTGCTATTTCAAGCGTCTATCGGTCAACGATTACCAACAGGCAGGGCGTACGCTTGTTTGTTACCTTAGTAGTATCATCATCATCGGCCGACAATGCCCCACTGCTGAGCACAGGCGTTCTTTCACAAATTAGGGTAAAAGGGAATGTAGTGGAGTATCTGTCATACTCCACTACGGGTGTCCATTGTGGATCGGTGGAGGTAGACTAGTGGTCAACCTACTGTTAGAGATTTCAAAGCACCTAGTATGCCTCCAACTAGCTTAACGACTATCACAATTAAGTGATAACCGGGACCAACGGCTTTACGTGCCTTCCGAAGCACGGAGACGCGGCAGGCACCAATCTAGGTACCTACCGACAACGACGGCGGTAGCTTAACTTTACAGCTAATCATGCTGCACCACGAGCCCTTTAACAGATGGTAACATACCGTGTTCGACTATTACCCAACCTTTATGTTCAAGGGTGGAAGGATGTCTGATTTTAGATTGTAGTTTCTTCTTAGTCGTGCACTCTTGGCAGTGGTCGTGGTCATGGATTGTTCCTTTCGCGCATGACCGCTGCATTAGCAATGTTCCTCCATTTTTGTCTATTTGTGGCGTTTCGGGAACATTCGGTTATAATTGTAGATATGGAGGAGCAATTTTGGATGACTCCACTATTTAAACGGTAAAGCTTACGCCAAGCTAGGTCATCGTGACTAGGACCCTTTGTATTTATGCAGAATGTTTACGGAATTTCGTCAGTGCGATGCAGGATTTCGTGGCGCCATCTATATATCTGCGTGTGAACTACTTTATGTAGGTGGTCACTACATATGCCGCTGAGAGAATGCGTTCCTCATACCTGTTAATATTGGACTATTCTCGGAAACGGTTAATACTATTGCCATGGGACATTCAAGTTCAGAATTTTCTTAGGCACAGCAGTGCTATTCTGTAACGTTCATTTGAAATATTACTTCTGAATCCGCGATGAGATTAAAGTTTCATATTATTAAAATGAGTGAGTACGACATTAGCGCCACTGAGTGATGACGGAAGCGAGATGAACTACGACAGGTGAGTATTTTGACGTTATGAATATACTTTTGCGTTCTCGAAACTCACTTCACTTCACTTGGCCTTGATTTTATCTTGAGAATACCAATACAATGACAAGTGATATGACAATCGAAGTGAGTGTGAGTTGCGAGGTGAGTTGCGAGATGACTTTCGAGGTGATTTACCTTTTACAGAATAGCATAGCAGCTCAGTGAGCGTCCCATCGTAATCAGATTAGCCGTTTCCGGACTAATATTAACAGGTGTCAGAAATGCATTCTATCGGCGGACGCACTGTTATATGTATGTCACCGTATTTATTTGAAAAACGTTAGTTTAAAATCTACCTAGCGAGATTATAAACTCCCGATAAATTGTGAACTGTATCATACTGAATATAACGTATTCTTTTTCGATAGTTTATAATCTATCCATGACAAACCGTCATATTGTAAACTGGCATCATAGCTTTCTCTGTCTACGCTTGAATGCGTCGAACGCACCTTGCGCACTGATTGGTTAAACGCCATTTGTCCCGCCCCACCATCTTTGGCGATACGTAAAACGTAGTTGATTGTTTTTATTGTTTCTTATAAAATACTAGCTGTTCCCAGCGGTTTCACTCTCGTTCCGGGATCGTACGATCGTCGCCAATAAGGACGACGCCTCAAACTCTAATAAATGTTATTTCCTACAGTTATCCAGGATTCACCAATGGTGGGTATAGCAAAAGGTCACCCTGTGGCTATAGAAAATGCTCCGTACATGGCTGCTCTGTTTGAAGTCGTCTCCTGGCCTGATCATATCAGACTGGTTTGTGGAGGAACAATCATCCATCGTAAATACATTCTGACTGCGGCACAATGTCTCATTCAGTAAGTTAACTTTGTTTAAAATATATTCCGCCAATTCCCCACCACCGACAATGCGCTCTGATTGGCTAAGTCAAGGACTCATCTACTCTGATTGGCTAAGGCAAGGACTCATGTACTCTGATTGGCTAAGTCATAGGACTCATGCGCTCTGAATGGCTAAGTCAAGGACTCATGTACTCTGATTGGCTAAGTCATAGGACTCATGCGCTCTGAATGGCTAAGTCAAGGACTCATGTACTCTGATTGGCTAAGTCAAGGACACATGCGCTCTGAAATGTAATTTAAAAAAATTAAATCGACTTCAAAATACACTAAAAAGTATGAACTCTAATCTGACACTGATTTGAAGTCAGTGAAAGAGCACGACGAATTCCATTGAAAATATTTCGCTGACTTCAAAATCAGTGTCAGATTAGAGTTATTTCATACTTTTTAGTGTATTTTGAATTCGATTTAATTTTTTAATAGACAACATAGGTTAAAAATCTTCACGTCAAGCTCAAGGAGCTTCCTTCCGCAGACGCTCAGATTGTGGAATGAGCTCCCTGCCGTGGTTTTCCCAATGGAGTACAGCATGGGGTTCTTCAAAAAGGGTGTGAAGAGATTTGTGCAGGATCGGCAACGCGCGAGTGACGCCCCTGGTGTTGCAAGCGTCTATAGGCTACGGTAACCGCTTACCATCAGGCGGGCCGTATGCTTGCTTGCTACCTAAGTAGCATAAAAAAAAACTTACCTCTTATTTCCAGGGATCTTGAAGAATTGGTTGTTCAGGTAGGCTCCACCACACTGACATCTGGACGGGCCCGGCAGCCGTACGAGGTGAAAAAGACAATCCCTCATGAACTATTCAACGAGAACAATTTCGGCTACGATATAGGTCTCATTGAGCTGACCAGGCCTTTGACCTTCGGTCCTACTGTCGGCAAGATCCGTCTAGCAAATGACATGGTGTTAACTCCAACAAATTTCATCGGTAATGTCACAGGTTGGGGTAGCACGAAGAATGTAAGTTAGACTTCTTCATCATTTTTAACCGACTTCAAAATAAAAAAAAATTAAAAAATTAAAAAACAGCCTAACTGATAACCTCCTCCTTTTTTTTGAAGTGGGTAAAAAAGGGGGAGGTTCTCAATTCGGTTGTTTTTTTTTTATGTTTGTTACCTCATAACTCCGTCATTTATTAACCGATTTGGAATTTTCTTATTTTGTCTGGAAAGGTACACTTCCCATTTGGTCCCATTGTCATCAGATCAGGATTTGATTACTTCTTTGTTTACTTTGAAGTCGGTATAAGTTTTTGTAAAAATTAATATAATTGTAATTTCTTATATTTTTTTTACTTTGTATATCCCTTTTTACCACAATCTCACAAGGTTAAGTGATGATGTGGCCGAAGGTGGTGCACACAAAGCCTAGAAGGAAGGCTCTCAAATGCAACTCTCAGAACACACCGATAGGTGCTTGTCGACATATTTTCAACTTGTAGCCAGCCACTACTGGGTACTAAAAAAGTACCCTACTACCGAGTACCAACGTGCTATGATTTCCTCACGATGTTTTCCTTCTCAAGCTCATTGAAGGATTGAACTACAGCTGAGCTATCATCGCATTAAAATGCGAAGAAGTACATTTTATTTTTTCTTATAGACCTTCAACTACCCGCCATCTGAACAGCTGCGTCAGGTAGAAATGATCGTGAGGAGATCTATCGGCTGCGAAGATCACTTCGACAACTTTTCACCGGAGAGAGAAATCTGCTTTTGGAAGATCACCGCGGGACCTTGTATTGTAAGTAATGTTCATGTTTTTATGAACTTTTAGCGGGCATCTACATAAAGAAGTACACAACCAAATGGATAGATGGCGCCATAAAATCCTGCATCGCGCTATCGAAGTGCAGACATCAACCTTACTCCTTGTAGTCCTTTAATGCGGGCTCTGGTTAACTTTAAAGAGTTAAAGCTGTCGGAAAACAGACACCGGAAGAGTGCTCCAGCATAAGGAATGAAGAAGCGAAGCGTCGTGTCTTAATGCAGTTGTCAGATTCAAATACGAGTTAATTTTAAGAGAGGTTAGAGCATAGCGTTTATTCGCTCGACTGGCGACGTACCTCCATCACAGAACACCGCGGACAAATAGCTTTGTTGTGTTCCGCGCGAAGGAAGGGTCGGTAACGCGTGAGTGTCGGTAATGCCTCGTGTGTTGCAAGCGTATATATATGTCTAAGCCTTACCTGAGGCATGACATCAGGCAGGCCGTATGCTTTGCTTGCCGATAAAGTTACATACAAACATGGTTTCCTCTTGATGTAAACTGCTTCTTCACCTTTTATAATAGCTATTAATATTGTCTCCAGGGCGACGCTGGCGGCCCCTTCACAGCTAAAAACCTTCAGATCGGCGTCATGTCGAGAGGCAACACCTGTGGCCACATGCCAACTATAGTTGTCAAAGTTGCACCGCACTTGGATTGGATATATAAAGTAATAAATAAAAGCCTTTAAAGTTTGATTTTATACAACCAAAAATTTTTGAGGTGAGCCACAACGTAAATTAAGACCTCTGTTATTCCGGTACTCTGGTATTACACATATTTTAGCGAAAAAAAGTGCAGATTTCGCACGCATATTACCTATCTATGTAAATAAATCTATGTACCTCTGTCAATTCTATAAGTAGTCTCAGAGGCGTCAGTTAGAATTTATCTCCATCTTTGTTTATTGAATAGCTATAGAATGAGATAAGCTTTGATTAAGGATACATCCAGATAGTGTCGCAGCTGTGCACACGTCGATAAAAATAGCCCCTAACTGTTAGGGCTAAATCAAATAAAAATAAATAAAATTGCAAAATAATGTTCAATATTTAAATTTCTCCCGATTTTAATTGAAATATTTCAACAACTACTATCATTATGAACGTCACTATGACAAGCAGAATGACGCTGAGGGAGCGTAAAACGTAGCTGTTACGCGCAGCAGCCTATAAAAGTTGGCCTGTTTTATATATTCGTGTAGTATGGCGACGTTCTTTCTAGGTATATTTATTTCTATGGAGATAAGTATAAAGATAAATCTAGTGTGGAACACATTTTGAATATTAGCAAAATACATCCAATATCTAAAAGATACATATCCAGAGGTTTTTGATCCATCATGCGGGAGCCTGTAAGGTCGTAATCGTTTGGCAAATAGCACACTGTGAGTGGCTTTAGGCGTTGCCACGGCGCATTTCCTTGTTTGGTTCACCGCAAAGTTTGTTGATAACCTACTACGTCTTGGATTATATTAATTTGACCTAAAATGAAATCATAACACTCAACTCCCATCTTCTCATTCCCTCACACAGTGCATCGTCTTCAATCTTCTGTCTTTGTCTTATCCCATCCCATCTTCCACTTTTAGAAACACATTTCATCCACAATGCTTCTTGATTGTGTTGCAAATCGCACTAAAATAATCACATCCCTTTCTTACGAACATTATTGAAAAGAGATAGACAATATTTAAAGCTGTAAAATTAGTCTATATGCATGCCATTGTCGTTAAATAATCGTGACCAATTTTTCTGTAGCAATTGGACTTATATTTTATGTTAGAAAGAGATGTACGACTCAACTTTGTTTAGTTTTAACAAAATAATTAGCATTTTAAAATAGTTCTCAACAAAGTAAACTATTATAAGTAATAAATTTTATAATTTGTTACATTGTCAAAAATAAATAGATCAGGAAATTTATTATTGTATTATATTCATAAATCATTAGAATAAAATCACGTCATGTTTGTTTTTATCAATAAATTGCATTGCAGAAAATATCACAGTTTTTTTATTTACTAATCACTATACGAATCGTCTTATCGGTAACTTAGGTTACCTAGTATACGAGCTGGATACGACAATACGACATTAAATGAAACCAAGTAAAGTACTCATGTATACGATCAACTTTTACTATGGGGCCAACTTCGAAATCGCAAACAAAAATACAGCTTTTCATACATTTTTGCCGAGGACACCGAGACCTTTTGTATGAAAAGCAGTAAAACTTTTGTACGTGATTATACAACATGATATCGAATAGTCTATGGCGAAACTGAATATTTACTAGCTATAGGCATTTGTATAATTTCAATGGAGAAAATATACACAGAAAAACATTAATGTACAGTTTATTCATATATCTAGAACAATAAAATGTTTTTCATGACACCTACAGAAAAACACTTTAATACGTCTGACTTTTGTTCCAGATAAGTTACATAGCTCTTGGACTAGTTGCTCCAAGGACCGCCTAGTACAATCGCACTCTATTTATATTCTAACTCTATGGTTAGAGCATACTACCTACTATAATAGGCCAGTACTAATATTGGATTATAGGTTCACTCGACGATAAAAAAAAATAAAAAAAAAAAGCCTTGCTGAGTTTCTTGCCGGAGTCTTCTCAGTTTAAGTGTATTTCGAACCGGTGGTAAATTCAACTGTATGTACCAATTTAACGTTCATAAGTGCCTTACCAGGGCCTAAATTGAATGAAAAACTTTTTGATTTTGATAACCCTATCTATCGTTTCATATTCCGCGTCTGTAGGAGATAGAGATACGTAATAGAAAGAGAGTTGTTTGTAGGTACTACTACTACTACTTTCTATTCTGTGGTACCACATCTATAAGGGAATCTAACTTTTTTAACAGGTGCTGCTTTTGGGTGCTGATCTGCTTAAGTTTGCTATTTATTAACTTATTAAAATATCGATTACGACTACGCACGCAATTGTTGTCAGTGCGATTAGAATGTAAATATTATGTAATGAATTTAAGCTTGTTTTGAAAACAGTAATTGCCGAGCTTATTGCCGGCTCTTCTCTGCAAATGCAACTTTCCGAACCGGTATTAGAGTCAGACTTTTCATAAGTGCCTGCGAAGGTCTATTTGAATAAATAATTTTGAATTTGAATATTATTCATGAAATAAAACAAAATAACTGATACACAATTTCTTTATTCAACTGTAGTTCACTTGCGACTTAATTATAAATATTAATTAGTACATCACTTTATTATGAGTGTCAACTTTAAATGCATGTAGAAGGAAAACCTAATGGTTAAAACACTATCCGGAAATTATCAAAAAATAATCTGAAATTTTTGCATATACTATTAACATTAGCGGACAAAAACAAAAAAAACATGTGTAATTTCTGCATATACTATAAAAGTAACATATACAATGGACGCAACTATCGTCTGTCCGTTTTGCCAACTCCACGTTTGCCAGAGAACAAATGCTTCGGCATTTTGGTCCCGATGAATCTGTCTGCTTCTCCCTTGAGACCCATTCTCTTGGTCTTCTTGGCAATTGCCACATGCGCCATGTTCTTCGCACGCTTTTGCATCTGTAATTCAGTAAATTTGTTGTCAGTAAAAAACGTAGGTTAAATAGATAAACCTTAATGGAAAGGGATAAGGTTCATTTTGGTCTGACATCATTGGTGAAATAATTTGTATTATGTAGAATGTCAGTTATCTGGTTTCCATAGTACACACGGCTACTGATCAAGCTATACATATCTAGTATAAGCTGACCTGCCATTGTACGGAAATCCTATACAATGCGAGATCAGTTTATACTGGAAATGTATAGCTTGATCTGTAGCCGTGTGTACAAGCTCTGCTTATTTTTGGGATCAGATAGCCGTGTGTGAGTAATTTCTTATGTATATATATATTTTAAGGCATATATTATATTTAAAGTAACCAAAATTGAATATAAACCTTTACAATAACAGAATAACTCAAAACTACATGCATGATGTTATTTTTTACATTTAACATTTTAAAATAAAAAAAAAACAAGAATTATATAAGTATTTATTATGATTGAATACGTGTGAATATGTGTTTGTGTGTGGGGGTGTGGGGGGTGTTTGTGTATGTGTGGGGGGGGGGGTTGTGTGTGTGGGGGGGGTTTGTGTGGGGGGGGGGGTTTGTGTGTGGTGGGGGGGTTTGTGTGTGAGTGGGGGGTGTCGTATTTGACCATGAAACTAGAGAAAGTAATACTCACAGCAACATCCTTAACCCCCTGTTCGTCTCGTGCGGGCCGGCTGACGGAGCGCGCGCGGGAATCCATGCGGGCGCGTTTCGCGACCGGCCCTGCACCGGCCGCGGACTGCGAGCGGGACCGCGCGCGCGTGCGGGTGAAGTGCGCTTCTTGCGTGTCCGACATGTCCACGCCTGGGGGGAGAGGGTAGTACGGGTGGTATGCTTAAGTTTGCTATTTATTTACTTATTAAATATTTATTCAGTCTACTTTGTAATTTTGCCGCCGCGCCGGGGCACGCAATTGTTTTCAGTGCGATTAGAATGTAAATATTATGTAATGAATCTAAGCCTGTTTTGAAAAGAGTAATTGCTGAGTTTATTGCCGGCTCTTCTCAGCAAATGCAACCTTCCGAACCGGTATTAGAGTATTAGAGTCAGACTTTTCATAAGTGCCTGCGAAGGTCTATTTGAATAAATGATTTTGAACTTTACACAATTACGACCTAACTTACAAAAACTGAGCTATTATTACTACGTATAGAGAAGCTGAAGCGCTCGTGGTGTAGCATGATAAGCCGTTCTTAATCGATCGGCATGTTAAGCTACCACCGTCGTGGTCGGTACCTGGACGGGTGACCGCCTAGTGGTATTTCAAATCGAGCGTTTCCGTGCTTCGGAAGGCACGTAAAGCCGTTGGTCCCGGTTATCACTTAATTGTGATAGTCGTTAAGCTATTTGGAGGCCTCCTAGGCGGCTTGAAAACTCCAACAGTAGGTTGACCACTAGCCTACCTCCACCGATCCGCAGTGGAAACACGTGGTGGACTATCTGCCCATTCCATTTTACAATGATTTGTAAAAGGCGGCCTGTACTCAGCAGTGGGACATTATATGCTGATGATGATAGAGAATCTATCATAAGCAAAGGTTATGTCCCATTTATTACAGTCAACTAAAGTGCGCTAAAGCGCTGAAACAATAATTAGTCGTCTAAGCAGACAGTAGAAACACGTAGCGCTATCAGAACGCTTTTAGGAGTACTTTTCTCTAAAACACCATGATTGTCACGGCGCTTACGCGTTTCGCTCATCGTTCTACAACAACAAGTGTGACCGGATGGCCTCACTTGTTGTATAGCTCGACACTGGCAGAAATAAGACCTAACATGGAAACTTACAACTAAGAATAAGTGATATTTACCAAGTTTTTCCATCTCGTCCCTCAGTTTGTGCGTGGAGCGGTCGCGCCCCCTCGCGCGAGTATTGCGCGGCATCACCGGCTTGGTGGACTGTTTCGTCAGACGAGACTCGTCCTTCAGGACTGCCTTCTTATTGCTACAATAACAATAAATATGAACACCCGATTAAAGGACTCTCAAAAAGTGTATAAAGATATCAATGTATCGCGCTACACCCGATACCAGTCTATCTAGAAATAAGCACAAACTTGCTGTACCTTTAACTCGGCTCAGCAAAGTCCTTAACTCTTTCAAGGGGCAATGTAAACGTTTCTATTATAAAGTACCCAAAGAAATCCAAGAGCATCAAAAAGATATAGATTCAAAAAGATTGTAAAACAGAAGTTATGCAAGAAAGGGTACTATAAAGTTTCTGATTTTGTAGATGACAAGAATGCATTTGAATGAATTGTTCGCTTCGCAGGCTATTGTTATATATATTTTGTAAATTGTAATACTTATTAAATAAATTATTAAAAGAAACAAAAAACCCGACTGCGTAAAACTTTTCAGTTAATTTTTGTTTTACGCAGTCGGGTTTTTTGTTTCTTTTAATAATTTAATTTATTTCAGACTTTTTAGTTTTATACAGAATGAGTTGTAAGTATTATTAAGTAAATGAGCTGTACGGTAAAGTAACGCTAACAACCATCGCAACTCTGTGAGTTACGTACGGTAACCGCTCATAGTACCTATACCTACTGTCCTTGCATTAAACACGGTTTTTTGCAATTTACGTCAAAATGGCAGCACAAAAGTATTACAATATATACATATATGGAATGGGCTGTTCACAAGCTTTCATTTGATACCCATATTGTTATAATAACGAAATTTTTGTTTTTAATACCCCCCCTCTTTTCTTATCCGTAGACGCCATATAAAAATAATATACCCATGACACTCCCACAGTCAAGACGAATCTAACGACACCTCATATGCTTAAATCCATCAAGCCGTTTAGGCTGCAGAGCGTGCCAAAGAAATAGACATACATACATACACTCGAAAAACATAACCCTCCTTCCGGGTCAGTCGGGTAATTATATGGGTCAAAATAACTTCGAAACCCACAAAAAAAAACTCAATCGCATAAAAATGGTTACTGTGAGTTATCCATAGGATATAGACATATCATCACATACTTTTAGATATTTTTAAGTTACCCAATTCCGTAGTATATAATTTTGACATTGTTCATAATGTTTTCACATATACATACCGTATCTGTATGGCGAGTTGCCTTATTTCTTTCATAGTGTCGTCGAGCTCGATCTTGGGCACTGCGTACATACCGCCCGCGGCGCGGAGCTCCTCCTCCTTTTCTAGATCTGCCAGTTTCTGGAAATCACATCGAAAATGATACAGTCGGAACATTACTTACAATCAGACCAGGGACCCAATTCTCACTTCCCTCGAACTAGCCTTCGAATCGAACTTACCTTATGAGTGCAATTTCGACCGTAAAATTTCGAGGGGCGGAGTCAGTTTTTCGACCGCTACGCCTCGGCAAAAACTTGCCATCCAAGTGACGCCTTTAAATCATGTACGTTAAAGTAAATTTTATGACAAGAAAAATTGTGGACGGCTCGCGTTTAGCATCAACTGTTTCATCTTGTCATTATAAGATTGACTTAAAGGCGTCATTTTTTGCCGAGGTTTAGCTGTGCTGGTATAGTGTGTGGTGACCTTTAAGGTAACCTCTCCATATAAATCCTAACTAATATTATAAATGCGAAAGTGAGTTTGTTTGTTTGTTTGTTACGCCTTCACGCCTCAACTACTCAACGGATCATCATGAAATTTAGCATGCAGATAGCCTGTGGTAATCTGTGGTATGGAGAAGGACATAGGTTACTTTTTATCCCGGGAATGCGGGTGAAACCGCGGGAGATAGCTAGTAAGTACATACCTCGAATATCTCCGGATCAATATAGTCAGCGATGTTGTGTCCCTCCCAGAACTCCGGAATGGGGTCGTGTCGCTCCTCCTCGGGTATATCAGCGTAATTCTTCTGTAGATCTGTGTGATACATTATATGGCTTATGAGTAATCCATCAATCATTTTTGATTCCATTTCCGAGACCATTTTTTTTTTTTTTTTTTATACAACTTAGTCGATAAACAAGCATACGGCCCGCCTGATGGTAAGCGGTTACCGTAGCCATATAGACGCTTGCAACACACGAAGCATTGCTCACGCGTTATCGACCTATCCCCCCTCCCCTATGAGCTCTGGCAACCTTAGTCACGCGCAGGAACACAACTTTACACAACATAAAGTTATTTGGCTGTCGTATACTGTAAGGTGGAGGTACTTCCCCAGTCGAGCTGCTCTTTGAGCGAATAAACGCTATGCTCTACCTCTCTTAAAACTTAACCATAACCATTGACCATAACTTGAATCGATTCATTATTTTTGTGAAATACCAGAAACCCTATGCCATACCATAAAAAAACAATAGGAATAAACGGCAAAGTAATATTTTAGTGGCTGCAACCTTGGTGGTTTTTTAACCGACGAAAAAACGGAGGAGGTTTACAAGTCGACGAGTATATTTTTTTTTTTTTTTTTTTTTTTTTTTTTTATGTATGATCACGCATAACTTTTGACAGAGTAGTCCGATTTTGATAATTCTTTTTTTATTGGATAGGGTATACCTCGAAGGTGGTCCCATATAAATATGGATAAAAAATACCTACCCTAAGGATGGGAAAATAGGGATGATTTATTGTTCACACACAGATTTTAATGCTGAGTTGTGTATTACATCAAAAGAAATCAAATATTAAGCATGTAGTAATTAGTAGAGTATAGCCACAAAAAAATATAAAATAAAAACTTTTTAACAAAAAATAAACCACCGAAAAAACTGAAAAGCAAAAAATAATTTTGAACATAACTTGAATTTTATAAGGTTTTGCAGTCGGGGACAAAACAATAACATAAGCTATTACGACAATACAACATTAAATGAAACCACGTAAAGTACTCATGTATACGATCAACTTTTACTATGGGACCGGGGGCTCTACCGCGTAACTTTGTTGAACACCATTAATGAATTTCATCCAATCAGGGCCCACGAATGGTCATCGTCGCGACATACCGCGTGCGCATCATTGGATGAAATAATTAATGGTGTTCGTTACGATTACCACCAAAGTTACGCGGTAGAGCCCTAGCTATAAATTCGAAAAAATGAATTGCGTTAGCAATATTGCTTAGCTTCCTTTTTAGACAAACATTACATTTAACAAATATTACAAAAAAATACATATCTACGGTACGGTACGTTACGGTAGTTATTGGTTTGTCCCCGACTGCAAAACCTTATAAAATTCAAGTTATATTCAAAATTATTTTTTGCTTTTCAGTTTTTTCGGTGGTTTATTTTTTGTTAAAAAGTTTTTAATTTGGTTGGGTTATCTAAGCTTACCTACTCAAGTCGAATAAATTGCGAATGTAAAATGTCGGTGTGGTACGCATGATAAAACCGTGATTTATACTTACGTCGTATTATCTTAAAGTGTGCGTCTATAATATATGAATATGCAGAAATCGTTTCGAGTGTGTGTCAATTTGATAGGAAGACTGCGAGGGCTTGCCTTACTGGCGGCAGTTTGAATTTTCGTATGGAATGTTAAGTAATTATTTTTAATTGATTATGTAGTATAGTATCTTTATATTATTTTATTCATTACTAGCGGCCCGGTACGTGCTTCGCTACGTATAAAGAGAAATAATAAAAATTTGATAAATAAAGAACCGCTCGACCGATTTTGTGCAAACTTCACATAAACCATCTACTAAATAGTCCGAACAAAGCCTAAGCATTTAGTTTGGATAGGTGAGCCCGTTCGCGAGTTATAAAATTACAACGAAAAGTGGCATTGATTTTTATACATATTGATTATGAGGTAGGCATGCTTAATTGTTTATATGGAATGCACGACACCGATATTGCAGGAAAAAACTTTTCAAACCTATCATATTAATCTACGGATAATATAACTTTTTCAATAGTTTCAAAACACTCACCAAGAACATAATCGTCTCCCTCTTCCAACTCAATCTCCCTCTCAAGCTTGCGCTTCTTAGCCTCTCTGTCGGCCTGCTGCTGCTTCTTGAGAGCGACTGAGGGGGGGATGCAGGGGGGGCGCTCCTTGCCGTCGCGGGGGGAGGGGGTGGCCACGTGGAGACGGTTCAGTATACCGTCCACCTGTGAAGGAAGGAAGGTAACATTTGTTAAACTGAAAAGTATACTATATTAAACGAGCAATATTTGTGTTTTGAAATCTAGAAAACGACTCAAACTGTTTATTTTTTTACTGTGTATAGGCCTGTGTTTGACCACAATCTCACCATGGTAAGTGATGATGTGGCCGAAGGTGGTGCACACAAAGCGTAGAAGGAACTGGCTCTCAAGTGCAGTTAGCTAGTTTTCGAACAAACCTCAGTCGCCCAAGTACCTAATGCAGCGTCATGAGCAAATGAGTCAATCAAATTTTCTTGTTTTGTTATTCTGGTCCGTGGTCCAAGAGATAAATAATTGGACTGTTTTACAAAAAACTTAAACCGACTTCAAAGTACACGAAGAAGTAATCAAATCCTGATCTGATGACAAGGGGACCAAACGGTAAGTGTACCCTTCCAGACAAAAAAAGAATTTTCCAAACCGGTTCATAAATGACGGAGTTATGAGGTAACAAACATAAATAAAAAAAAAAAAAAAAAAAAAACAACCGAATTGAGAACCTCCTCCTTTTTTTGAAGTCGGTTAAAAACTGTTATAATACTGGGTGTTGTTCTGCATTTGTGCCATATTTAAGGTTGATATTTACCTTGTATAGAACACTAAAAAATTATAAAATCATGGTCGTAAAATTAAATATTATTTTTAAAGTTTTGTAAAAATAAAAATCCCCCCGTCTTTGACGATGTTTTATAACGATTTATAAGGTCTAGTTTGGTGACCGCTGCGCAGCGGATATATAATAGAATAAGAATATTCTGATTTGACGTTAATTACAAATCATCAATAATTGTTTACTTATTAAGCTCAGAATTAATTACCTATTTTATAATAACTAAATAAATCATTTACTATTGGTTCTGTAAATATGGCACGAATGCAAAACAACACCCTGTATATGCTACTAATATGCTTAGGATAGTCCATACAATAATGGGCTAATGTAGACAAAAATGTACGTTTGGTGAATGGTTACATAGAAAATCGTGGTTTCAACGAGTTGTCCAGGGGACTCAACCATGGCAACGAGGTACAAGAAAAAGTTGTTCGACCGAAATAATAATTTTGCGCCCATGCGGCCATGTGATAAATTAAAACGCAAAAAAGTTTAAATTCAAAATAAAGTAAGGAGTTTGTGTACATATTTTAGAAAGAAATTTAAAAAAATGTGACCATCCAAGAAGGAAATCTCTGACTTATTGGCTTATTTACGTTATAATTTTCATTTTCATAAATTCTTGTATTTTGAGTTTAATTGTGTATTTTCAGTGGTATTTTAATAATGGTATTTTTTAGTGGTCATCCATGTGCACCAGATGAAATTAATTATGTGTATCGTGACTTTTCAAGTTGTCTTAAAAAGTCCGTGAAGAGTTTTAGTACAATGACCACCATAGTAGTAAAACATGACTTTCATGGACGATGACTGAATGAGGGAAAGTGATTTATTGTGACAGGAGAATATAATAATACTAGCTGCCCGGCGCGACTTCGTTCGCGTGGTGCTACACTACCCTACACTACCCTATCCTACCCTACCCTAAAATGTGATAAATGAAGAACCGCTCGACCGATTTTGTGCAAACTTCACATAAACCATCTACTAAATAGTCTGAACAAAGCCTAAATATTTGGTTTGTATAGATGAGCCCGTTCTTGAGTTATAAAATTACAACGAAAAGTGGCATTGATTTTTATATATATAGATAGATATATAAGATAACTCGACATTGGCAGAAATAAGTCCTAATTTGGATTTGGTAGACAAACTTAAAACTAAGAAGAAGGAAATCTCTGAAAAGCCCCAGCAATAAAAACCAACGGCCTACCTTCTTAGTCCTCATTTTCTCAGTGACCCTGTGCCCCAGCAGTCTTTCGCACGCGTCGATCTTGACCTCCTGCACTCCCTCCTCGGTGACAGTCGACATTCGCATCACCGGCACCACTGATAGATCCGAATTTGTGTCCGCACTTCATGTGGAAAATTCAAACATTGTTAACAATGGACATAATAGGTTAGGTTAGAAAAATATTCGACACGTATTTGTTCTTTTGTCAATCGACCAAAAAATTACGAAGATATGGTGCGTTGAAGTTACCCGTGACGTCACGCCTTTGTACACTTTTTAACTTGACGTCACGAGCCCCCACTCCCGAACTTGGTCGCCCTTTATCTTTGTAAAGTTTTATTTATTTGATGAGAGAGGTAGAGCATAGCGTTTATTCGCTCTAAGAGCAGCTCGACTGTGGAAGTACCTCCACCTTACAGAATACCGCAGCCAAATAACTTTATGTTGTGTAAAGTTGTGTTCCTGCTCGTGAGTAAGGTCGCCAGAGCTCATAGGGGAGGGGGGAAAGGTCGGTAACGCGTGAGCGATGCGTGTGTGTTGTGTGTTGCAAGCATCCTTATGGCTACGGTAACCGCTTACCATCAGGCGGGCCGCATGCTTGTTTACCGACATAGTTGTATAAACATAAAGTTATTTGGCTGCGGTATTCTGTAAGGTGGAAGTACTTCCCCAGACGAGCTGCTCTTTGAGCGAATAAACGCTATGGTGTACCTCTCTCGAAACTTACTTAACAAGGTTCCCCTTGGAGCAGGCCAGTTGCAGTTCCTCGATGAGGGCCCGCTTGTTGGGAGCCAGGTCCTCAGGCTTGCACACGTCCATCTTGTTCAGCACCACAATCAACGGCTTGTTTATGAACAGGGGCTTTATTGACTCGAACAGGGATATCTGGAATAGAGGAACACTAGAAATAAGAACTAATTTTTTTAAATGTAAATCCGTCATTGGCTGTTTGATTAATCTTATATGTTCATTCAAATTATACTAAGAGTTGTGGATTTTATTTGATTAATAAATAAATAAAAATAAAATAAAAATAATTATGTCTAGGACTGAACGGCTGCTCGATTCCTCAAACATACCTGTTCCTCAATACTATGTCCGCACTGCTCGGACGGGTCTATGAAGTAGAGCACGGCTGCTCGCAGATGGGCTAGAGCTGTGACTGCTTGCATCTCTATCACGTTTCGCTCCTCTAACGGGTGATCGAGGATTCCAGGTGTATCTATCACCTGTAAGAACACATTTTTTTTAACCTATAGATCCAAATATCACTCTACTGATAGAAACACAGTCTATAAAACCATACAGTCTTTCGACGAAGCCAGGGCCAACCCTTATCGAACTACTGAGATTTTATATAGTGGCCATCTTGCCCACCCTTAGATATAAAAAACGGCACACTATTTCTTGCAACCCCTTACGAGGCGTCAGAGACCCGTCTGTGGTAGGTCCTGCCGCCAGAGTACTCGCCCCTGGTACTTATTTATTAACCATCCCTTATTTACTGAAAAGAAGTTGGCTTAAACAAGCTAAATCTGTATTTACACCGTTGGTAAACTTGGTAATTACCACAAAATGAATTAAAAACACTTTCTCCAATGGCCGCCATTATTACAATTATACTTTTTCTGGTGTTACCATTCCTCGATATTCAAATACACAATATCAAAATAAACCGTTTTACACTTTCATAATAAATAATGCTGACAATTAATTATAATTAATCAATATTCAATGGTATGAAATTAAATAATATTCAAATAATATAATGTTAATGCTAACATATTAAAAATATGTGAGTAGACAGGGCAATCGTGTAGGGTGTGAGGGGCGAGACGTAGCCCGACCTGCGAACAAAACGATGTTAGTAGCTCGGGACACAGCATACTTTATATGGCCGTCGCGATACTGTATAGTCGTTGCCGGCATTTTCCACGAGATCAAAGGCGTCGGACGACTGTATTGTTCTATAGACTGTGATAGAAATTCCTGTGTGGTGAAAAGGACAATGTAATGTTTGAGAAAATAAGTGATTTGATTGAAAGAGAATTTACCACAGATACAACAAAACTAGTTACGAACCTGCCATCTCAAGTACTTATAGTCCATGTGACCGACGTACAGACTCTTTGTTGTGAACGCGTACGGTTGGACTTCTACGTCGGCACGGGTTATCTGTATACAAAACAACAACATATTATGTGATAAAAGGTATATTATATTACAATACATGTGTGCAAAGTTGGTAATTACAGACGAGGCGGTATTAAGATATGGAGCCGTGTAATGATCAATGCACACTTGTGTCATACGACGTTTTTCAACACACTTGCGAGGAAAAAACAGATTTATATTTTTTTAAGTAGATTTTTTGATAATATAACCAATCACACAATGAAAACGTTAACAAATAAGCTCAGGTTTCTTTTTACAGCGATGCGCTGTCGTAATAAGCTGTCTTATGATACTAAAATCGGTGCAATAAGAGCGCTTTTACGGGCGATTGTGTTGAAAGAAATAGTATATGTAGGTAGTATATCAGTTATCCGGCTTTAAGGATACATCCAGATAGAGTGTCGCAGCTGTGCCCGCGTCGATAAAAGTAGCCTCTAACTGTTAGGGGCTAAATCAAATAAAAATAAATAAAATTGCACAATAATGTCTAATATTTAAATTTCTCCCGATTTTAATTGGAATATTTCAACAACTACTATCATTATGAACGTCACTATGACAAGCAGAATGACGCAGAGGGAGCGTAAAACGTAGCTGTTACGCGCAGCAGCCTATAAAAGTTGGCCTGTTTTATATATTCGTGTAGTATGGCGACGTTCTTTCTAGGTATATTTATTTCTATGTTATCTGGTTACATCGAAGAAATATCCCTTTAGAGTAGAAATAGTGAACAATCAAATTCCGAAACTAGTCAGTGATTTTGAACAGTAAGGACCACTTGGTCCATCGTGTGTTTGTGACTTGGCCAATCAGAGTGCATGAGTCCTTGACTAATACCCGGTTTCAATAAACAAAAACCAATCGTTTCGCTTACCAACGGTAGGTTTTTTTATTGCCAAACTGGGAAAATAGATCATTTCGTAAGCTAATTTTACCTGTGATAGCTACTTCCATATGGGATTGTCTGCTATGCAAAGCTTTGAGGTCTTTGCTTCATTATTAGTAAAGATATAAGAGTCTAAATTATAATAAATCGTAACCGATAACGGTCCGTAAATGATTGAAACCGGGCATTAACCAAATCAAATCAAATCAAAAATATTTATTTGTAGAATATAGGTACATACAATGGTGTTATTCTAAATGAGGACCACTATATCCACACCAACATGGCATACAAAATAAAAACATAGATAATATTATATAAACACAATCAAAACAACTATTACATTACATTTAAATACAACAATAAATAATAAAATATCAATTTTTTATGTGAGAAGTCAAAAAAAGGCAAGACATTAGATATCCTGCTGAACAAATCGGGTATAATGTAGGTAGGTACCTAATATTAAATATCATTTAAAAATTCTTCTATTGCATAGTATGTCCTTTCAATTAGAAAATTGTGGAGTTTTGTTTTGAACTCGTTAATATTAATAAGTTGACGAATTGTGTCGGGCAATTTGTTAAATATATGTGGGGCCATGCAGAATATACTACTGTGCAAAAGTTTTGTCTTAGATGGCAACAGTGCCAGCTTATTCTGATGTCTTTCACGGACTCGATGTGTAAACAGATTCAAATTTGTCTTTACGAATATTGCTGCTTCAAAAATGTACAGAGAAGGAAATGTTAAAATTTTTAATTTTCTGAAAAATGGTTTACATGAGTCCATTTGTCGCAAATTACACATCGATCTAATGCAACGCTTTTGGGCTTTGAAAGCACACAGCTTATCAGTAGAGTTACCCCAGAAGATAATGCCATACCTAAGAGTAGACGCAACATAACCGTGATATGCGGCTAAAAGAGCAGTTTCATTAACAGTTTTACTTAATTTGTACAGAGCATATGAGAATTTATTAAGTTTTTTACAGGTCTCCTCTATATGAAACTTCCATGTTAATTTATTATCTATGTGTAGTCCCAAGAATTTCGTTACATCCGTATTTTCAATGCGATTTCCAAGATAATTGATGTTCAAATTATGTGGACGATTATTCCGTTGCTTAAAATCCATTGCTTTAGTCTTTTCAAGATTAATTTTAAGATTATTATTATTTAACCAATCTATTATGGAACTCAAATTGTAATTAATGTCAGTCTCAAAATTTATTGAATTTTCATTTGTAAATAGTACTGTGCTATCATCGGCAAATAATGTCATGGGATATTTTGTAGATTGAGGTATGTCGTTAATATAAATTATGAATAATAATGGTCCTAGTACGCTACCTTGGGGTACACCATTTTCGTTATGTCTTATTTTAGAAAAAAATGAACTATCAATTTTATTGTTTCGGCAAATCTTATTAATTTGTGTTAGTTGCTTACGTCCACTTAAATAAGAATCAAGTAGCTGTAGCAAATTACCTCTGACACCATAACTGTACAGTTTCGCTTTTAATATTTTATGGTCGACATAATCAAATGCCTTAGTCATATCCATATAAACTGCTACAGTTTGTAATCTCCTATCAACGCTAGATGTGACTTTGTACAAAAAATCGTAGATTGCCGCATTAATATTTTTGCTTTTGCGGAAACCTTTTTGTTCAAATGCAAAAATTCCGTTTTTTTCAAAATACTGGTACAAGCAATCATAAATAACTCTTTCAAATACTTTTGAGAAGACGGGAATCAAGGCAATAGGTCTATAGCAGCAAACTTTTTCTTTATCATCTTTCTTGAAGATGGGCTTGATTATTGAGGTTTTTAGTTTGTCTGGAAAAATACCTTGTTGAAGACATAAGTTTACAATGTGGCTAAGAGTTTCTGCAATTATTCCACAAACATCTTTTAAAACTTTAGTTATAATGCCATCATAACCAGCACTCTTAGTGTTTTTTAGGGAATTAATTATATTAAATATGTCAAAGGGAATAGTAGGTTTTATAAATATAGATTTGGGATTGTTGTAATTTAACGTCTTAGTATTATTCTTATTATTATTAGGTCTAATTTCATCAATAAAATAATCATTAAAAGTATTAGCTATTGTTTCGGGATCAGAGATAGTATGTCCGTTTATTTTTAAGGTCGATATATTTTGCCTAGGATGATTAGACTTCGATTTTTTTATTATGTCCCATGTAGCCTTACATTTATTTACAGCGGAATTAATATAGAAGTTATTTTGTGATTTCTTAGTTAACCGTATAATTTTTTTATACTTCTCCGCGTAAAGTTTAAAGCATTTTCTATTTTCTGTGCTTGGATTTTTCCTGTATTTCCACAATAATTCCCTTTTACGTTTGCTACATAGTCTTATACCACGTGATATCCATTTAGGTCGGGTAACGGCATGTATTTTTACTTTGATAACGGGAAAACAAAGGTCATAGAAAAGTTGAAAAATATCGTGGAAGTGATTAAAAGCTAAGTTAGCATTGGTTTCATCATACACCTCTTGAAATGTAAGCTGACTGATGTATGACTGAAACTTAATTCTATTTTCTTTGCAATAGTCTCTTTTCATACAATACCAATATTTAAAGTTGATCTTTTTCCTCTTTGGGCATGACAATAATTGGGCAGTATGATCGGAAAGAGCAAATTCTCTTATTTCACCTTTACAATTTTTTACGTTATGTATGATATTATCTATGCAAGTTTTACTACTTATTCGCGTAGGCTGCCTGAATTGTGGCGTAAGATTATAGCTAAGGAGGAGATGCTCAAATTCTATTGATTGTTTTGTTTTTGCTAACAGATCGATATTATAATCACCACATATTATAAGTTTTTTATTATTTTTGTAGGAAAACTTTGAGATAATGCACTGCAATTTTGTGAAAAAAATATCAAGAGACCGCATGCTATTGTTGGGAATCCTATAAATACAAATCACAATCAAATCACAATCGATAAGTTCTATAGCACAACATTCAATCACATTTACAATCGATAGATTGTTTATTTCATCGATACTCCGAGATTCAAGATAATTCTTTATTAATATGCATGCCCCACCATGTCTATTATTCCTATTAAAACATGTAGCTAATTTAAAATTTGAGATCGTTAAATAATTAATATCGTCAGCCTTCATATTGTGCTCTGTGAGACATACTATATCAATAGGTTTACCTTCATTTTCTAATTCATCTATACACACACATAGCATATCCGATTTGTTCATAAGGCCATTGATGTTTTGATGTAATATATTTATACAATTATTATAGAAAAAAATTATTTGTGTTGTTCTTATCATCATTTACATTGTCATTATTACAAAAGTTATCATTATGATTTTCATTGATACAGATTAATTCAGAACTATTATTTATTTGTGAATCTGCGTCACCTTCAGAATTTGTCTGAGTACCAATATCATTACTTTTAATAATGCTTTGGGTCTGAGTGCATTTCCAATAAAAAAAAACATTTATTTCTCTTCACAAATATGTAGATACAAAAAAAGTGCTTACGCATTATGCGAACCTGATTTGTGAGAGATCCACCAGACCAATCAGAGCACATTGTCGGCGATGGGAAATTAGCCGAATATATTTCAACCAAAATGAACTTCACTGCGCTTCTTTGGGTTAATTGTTCGACGTCTGGTTTCCATAGTACAAGCTCTGCTTAGTTTGGGATCAGATGACCGTGTGTGATATTTATTTATATAAAACTTACCTTGTTGATGAAACTGGATTTTCCCACATTAGGGAATCCGCAGATAATGATAGTACGCGTGTAAGGATCTATTGATGGTAAACGGGCGAGATGCTGTCTGACCTGAGGACAATATCAGACATTAGAATTCAATGTCACACACGTCATACTTGTGAACAGATGATGCCTGGCGATGGCTGTGGCGTGGACGGCGGTGGCTGCCACACGCCGCATACTTGTGAACAGATGCTGCTTGTGGGGGCTGGTCTGAACCGAGTTTGCGATGTAATTAATCTAACCTTGTTTTGAAAAGAGTAATTTTAGAGTTTATTGCCGGCTCTTCTCAGCAAATACAAAACCATTCATTCAAATAGACCTTTGCAGGTACTTATGAAAAGTCTGACTCTAAAACTATAATACCGGTTCGGAAGGTTGCATTTGCTGAGAAGAGCAATAAACTCAACAATTACTCTTTTCAAAACAAGCTTAGATTCATTACATAATATTTACATTCTAGTCGACTACATTAAAGTAGACTGAATCAATGTTTAATAAGTTACTAGTAAACTTAAGCAGACAAGCCCCCAGAAGCAGCACCTGTTCACAAGTATGACGCGTGTGGCAGCCATCGCCCTCCTCGCCATATTGGAGGGAAGTGGGCGACCCGTCATTCGACGCCGCCGCAAACAAAAGCCTTAAAGTGAAAGAAAAATACACACCTGTTCCAAGTAAGTGAGATTGGCCCCCTGTCTTTTCATAATGGTGGCCATCCGACCGAGGGCAGCACGCTTCAGCTGTTTGCATCGGTACAGGGAGTCTCCGTACTTTAGCAGACGTACATAGTCTTTTGCTACACTGTAATATTAAGGTTAGGTTTACATGGGAGGAGACTAATGAAAGGTTACATGAAAATCTTTTAAAGCCATTAATATGTCTGTGCCAACTTTGTGGAATAAATAACATGGGCCAAGTGCAAATCGGACACATAAAGGGTTCCATTAAGATATTCCTTGTATCGGGACCCCGTTAATTCTCCATTTTATTATTTGTTTTTTATAATGGCAATAGAAATACACACTCTGAAAATTTCAACTGTCCACCTATTAGAATTCATGAGAAATAGCCCACTGACAGCAGGCTTAGAAATATGGTCCCATTGGCACCTTTTAGGAACAGAACTGTAATGAAAAAGAACTATGTCAATCACTCAACCACTCATTACAGTACTAGATCTGCTTAGTTTTCAATGCCTCATGATAGTTTTTAATACTTAATAGTGTTGTGGCATGCAGATGTCTCCATCGAGCGATTGGTACTACAGGGTAAAGTGGAGGACTCCAGAGCGCATTGAAGATCACCCATGTGACAGACAGAACCGACCAAATTAAGGCTGCAATAGGTGGTACTGACTACTCCTGAAAGGCAGCAGTTAGGGAAGAATGGCGACGTGGTGTGAAGCAGACCACAAATTACACGTCTTGACAACCACAACAACTCTGTCAATAGTGCAATGCATAAGAATACTTACTTGTCAATCAAATGTCTAGCAGTGTTAAGTTGTCCAAGACCAAGTTTGTAGTGATCCTTATCGTACAGCACATTCATCAAGTCTGCATAGAATGGATGCACATCATCTAGTTTAGGGAATTCCTGTAAAAGTCAAGGAGACATACAATTGGTCAGTTCCATCTTTACTATAAGGGTACAGGGACTCGGACCTGAAAGGCAGATATATTTTACACTATGTTTTATTATATTTTAGGCCGGGCTATTGCGTATCTTTGGTGGTAATCGTAACGAACACCATTAATTATTTCATCCAATGACGCGCACGTGTTATGACGCGACAATTACCATTCGTGGGCCCTGATTGGATGAAATTCATTAATGGTGTTCGTTACGATTACCAGCAAAGTTACGCGGTAGAGCCCCAGATCAGTTCATCTCACTATGGTAAGTGATGATGTGGTCGATGGTGGTAAGCACACAAAGCCTTGAAGGAACTGGCTCTCAAGTGCAGCTGTCGGAACACACCAATAGATGCTTGGTGCCACATTTTTAATGTGAGTTTGGTAGTCGGCCAGGTGAGTACTACAAAGTGCCTTACCGTCATGCTATAGTTTCCTTCTTGGATAGCTCAAGCCTTTGTCTTTGCATCACTACCACAGAGCTATTACTTTTTAGAAAAAAAACAAAAGATCATTACTGATTCATCCGTTTGCAATTATACTTTGGGAACTAATTGTGCACAGGCTGGGGAAAGTTTCTGACAGTGGGAAAGAGTAGCTTATCATAAATACCTGAATAATCCTTGAAAGTCTATCATGGAAATTCTGTTGCGTAAATTTCACTTTTCTTATGTAAAATCCGCGTATCCGAGATATTTTATAATGTTTATGTACTACAGTCGGTGTTTTCCTTTGTGTTTTCGACAAAATTATGTCTATAAAGTCCTGTAATATAAAGTTAGGCACAGTTTTAGGTTATAACATATGACTTTATTTAAGTTTGAAGTTAAGATGTAAAAGAAAATAGTATTTACCTTTGCTGTAGGAACTACAGCGATCTTTTTAAAGTTGTATAAACTCATTTTTGTTTATTTTATTGTACTTTCCAAATTAAAAATTGCTCGAAGCGAGCTCATCACGTAAACACGTGTTTAAAAAGAATGAAATGTCATAATATTTGCATTCTGAAACTTTATTATATTTGGTTCTCGTATCGCAGTATTCGCAGTGCTTCACTGTGTCTATATCAATTTCTCATCTATTTAAATTTAAAGCTAGCCAAAAAATACTTAAATTTAATATTAATCTCAAGAAAAAAAGTTTGTAAGTAATGTTTCCAAGATTAAAATTTCAATGAAAAACATGTTCAGATTTCTATACTTAACTTCCGAACGTTCCTCGTAAATAGCATACTTACCAGACTTACAAATATAAAAGATTTATCAGAAAATAAAACTAGAAAAAACATATGAAAAATGATGTTCCGATAGAAAATTAATACAGTACAAAATAATTTTATATCAATCTACTGTTTCCTATACATACCTATAATGTTATTTGAACAGATATACCGTTTTACTATTTAGGAAATTATTGTTAGACTGGTAACACTACTTATACATGTCATGTCATTTAATTTTCGCCGATGTATATGTATGTTCGGCGAGGTTATAATTTTTGCGGAATCTCGAAAAAAATGAAAAATAATCCATTCAAATTTATACATTTCGATTAAGAAGCTATTACACGCAACTACAATTTATTAAACACGTTGATATATAACCAAACTACGATTCTCTGTGAGTATAAAATGGTTGCATCATATTTCATTTGTTTTTCGTATCCACCCAAAATATTACCCAAAAAAAAACATATTGTAAACGATCATCAAAAAACTCTTTAATAAAACTTCTATTCGCTGTTCGGCGTTATCATACAATCAGAATTGTTAAAAAAAGCGAGTGATGTGTGTCATTTCAGGATATTTGTTGGATGTTAAAAACATCAGGAAAAATGTATTCGAGACTTCACAATACTCTACGGACGGGGATGAAACATCGCCTCGCGTCGTCCAACCAAAAGAACTACAGTGGAAGTATATTAAAAAAGAAAGAATCTGTATCTAAGAGTGTACAACCAGGAAAAACTACCCATGGCTTCTTATGCACTGATGTAGAACATATAAAAGAGTATAACATGACAGCATACTTTCTTACACATGTAAAGACAAAGACAGAGTACTTGCATTTAGACAGAGATGACACAAATAATGTTTTTTCTGTTGGATTCCGTACAACACCCATAGATTCCATGGGAACACCTCACATTCTCGAACACACAGTACTATGTGGTTCTGAAAAGTATCCAGTACGAGATCCATTTTTCAAAATGCTCAATAGATCGCTTGCAACTTTCATGAATGCTTTAACTGGCCCAGATTATACATTTTACCCATTTTCGTCACAAAATGAAGTTGATTACA
Source organism: Achlya flavicornis (assembly GCA_947623365.1). Lineage (NCBI taxonomy): Eukaryota > Metazoa > Arthropoda > Insecta > Lepidoptera > Drepanidae > Achlya > Achlya flavicornis. The sequence goes on along the minus strand of OX392495.1, from coordinate 2,390,028 downwards.
GAAACCTACAGAAAGTGTATTTAGATGCAGTATTCAAACCTAATCTGTCAAGGTTAGACTTTTTACAAGAAGGATGGAGATTAGAGCATACAAATTTGAATGATAAAAACTCTGAATTAGCTTTCAAAGGTGTTGTATATAATGAAATGAAAGGAGCATTTTCTGAAACAAGTTCATTATTTGGACAAAAATTCATTAATACAATTTTACCAAAGGGCACATATGGGTATGTGTCTGGCGGAGACCCATTGTGCATTCCAGAATTGACCCATGAGCATTTAAAGAATTTCCATGCAAGACACTACCATCCAAGCAATTCTAGAATTTACTCTTATGGCAATTTTCCACTAGAAGCCAATTTGAAATTCGTCAATGAAGAATATTTGAGCAAATACGAGTTCCTAGACCCTAATAATACCAAAGTGTCACCGCAAGAAAGATGGCGTAATCCAAAACGAACCCAAATAAGCTGTAGAGTGGACCAGTTTGGGGGTCCAGTTGAGAAACAGAATCAAATTGCTATTGGTTATGCAATGTCAGACATTACAAACATTTATGAGACCTTTATGCTAATGGCTTTAGCAGAATTAATGATAATTGGGCCAAACTCAGCTTTCTACAAGAGCTTAATTGAGAAAAATATCTCTGGAGGCTACAACTCCTTAACAGGATATGACAATCAAATCAGAGACACATTATTTGTTGTAGGCCTTAGAGATGTTGAGAAATCTAAATTTGCAGTAGTAGAGAAAATTGCCAATGAAACACTACAACAAATCTATGAGAATGGATTTGAAAAGGACCATATTGAGAGTGTCCTACATGGTTTTGAATTATCAATTAAGCATCAGTCACCAAAATTTGGAATGAATTTGCTTTTCAACTTAATGCCTCTGTGGAACCACAATGGGCCAATTTTGAATGCTTTAAAAGTGAATGAATTACTAGATAAATTGAAATCTAATCTGATGAACCCAAGTTACATTAGAGATGTAATAGAGAAATACTTCATAAATAATAATCATAAATTGATAATGACAATGCAACCTGATCAGGAATTTGATGCAGTCTTCAATAATGCTGAAGCAAAATTACTTCAAGCTAAAGTCAAAGCTTTAACTAATGAGCAGAAGGAAGCAATATACAAAGAAGGCTTAGAACTTTCTGAAGCACAGAAAAAAGTACAGAATCTTGATGTGTTGCCATGTCTGAAGCTAGAGGAAATTACTCTGAACAAAACTGCTCCAGAATTAAAACACACAGTGTCTGGTATAATACCATTGCAATTATGTGAAGCCAACACAAACGGAGTAACATATTTTAAAGGAGTGTTAGGAACAGATTGTTTGAATTCAAAGCAACAGCAAATGCTACCCTTCTTCAACCATATCATTGATAAATTTGATATGAGATCTTATAACTATAGAGATTTTGACAAACATGTTAGCAAAACTACTTCAGGGTTGAGTTTCATCACTCACATTACTGAACATATTGATCAACAGGAACAGTATGAGCAAGGTGTTTTGATTTGCAGTCACTGTCTAGATGAGAATCTTCCAAAAATGCTTGATATTTGGGAAGAGATATTCAGTAGACCTGATTTTGGTAATGAAGAAAGAATGACAATGCTTCTGAAAAACTACTGCTCGTCTTTAACTAATGGAGTTATTGATAGTGGACACACTTATGCTATGCAGGCTGCAAGATCACTAATATCTTCTGTAGACGAATGTAAAGAGAATTTAATTGGTCTTCACCATGTAATGACTATGCAAGAAACCCAGAAAAACTTAAAAATTGATGAAGTTCAAGACATAGTAAATGGTATTGGCAGCGAAATTTTATACGGCAACAACTTGCGAGCTACATTCCACTACTGCAACACAAACAAGAATATCCACGAGCATTTAGACAAATTCTGCTCAGTATTGTGTAAAGGGGAAGACAATAAAGATGTTAACAGAATTAACTGGACAGATTGTAAGAACATGCCGAAAGAAGACCGTGGTATTCATATTTCGATGAATGTACCAGTAAATTTCTGTGCCAAAGTAATACCTACAGTTCCATATACAGATCCCGATTACCCTAAATTGCGCGTGCTATCTAGATTTTTAACTTCGAAGTATTTCCATCCTGTAGTCAGAGAACAAAATGGCGCATACGGTGGTGGGGCTATGTTAACTCTGGATGGAATTTTCAACTTTTATTCATATAGAGACCCAAATTCCCGAGTAACTCTAGATGTTTTCGACGAAACAGCAGATTGGATGGCGAAGAACACAAATTTAGTCGATGATCAGAATCTTTTCGAAGCAAAGCTCTCGATTTTACAACAGATGGACCAACCAGTCGCTGAATATATGAAAGGAGTTGACCTATTCCTTTATGGGCTTTCGTATGACTTATGGCAAACGCAGCGAGAGCGTGTTTTGGCCGTTAAAAAAGAGGACTTGATTGAAGTTTGCCAAAAATATTTGACAAATGACAAGTGGTCAGGCAGATGTGTGATCGGAAATGGGTCCGGCCAGGAATTAAGGAAGGGTGACGAGATTTGGGAAAAGATAAGCGGACCGCAACAAGATGATGTTTTAAACGTTAAAAACTGAGTATATTTTATGTAGGAGGACTTGAATATGTCTTTATAATTCATCTAAATAGTGTGATGTGAGCTGCAAATTAAGAAATTAGAGTAGTTGTTGGTTGATACTGAGATAAAGCCGCTTCAGAAAAGTACTATGATTATGTAATAAACAACAACATAATTTCGATGGAATAAAAATAGACCATAATTATGTAATTCAGAACTGGACCATTTGTATCCTACTCTAACTAAGTTTTTATCGTCTCTTCGTACCTTTATAGACCAAGTCAGTGCATTTTATAGGTCTACTAACTGTCCCCCTCGGTTTCACCCGCGTTCCCGGGGTAAAAAGTAGCATATGTCCTTGTCCATATCTGATTGGCTATCTGCATGCCAAATTGCATGATGATCCGTTGAGGCGTGAAGGCGTAACAACTTCGATATCCCAGTGTAATTGGACATCTACTTCGCATTTAGCCCGCATTAAATGTATTTACAGAAGTTCATCTTTCGCAATAAACAGCGATTATTTATTTCTGAGTATAGATACATTGTTATTAATAAATATTATTTTTGAATTCTATACATTGTTTCTATTCTACCCTAATTTATTTGAAACCCACCGGGGTTTTCTATATCGTTATACTTAGTAGGAGGAGAGAATTAGAAACTTCGCTGGTTCAAACGCAGTCCTAACTTTTATACAGATTAATATCAATGTGAGTAAACATTTAGTCCCTGTAAAAATATTTGATTGTTATTAATAGTTATTAACCGACGAAAAAACGGAGGAGGTTTACAAGTCGACGCGTATATTTGTTTTTTTTTTTTTTTTTTTTTATGTGTGATCACGCATAACTTTTGACAGAGTAGTCCGATTTTGATAATTCTTTTTTTATTTATGCTGAGTTGTGTATTTCATCAAAAGAAATCAAATATTAAGCATGTAGTAATTAGTAGAGTATAGCCACAAAAAATTATAAAATAAAAACTTTTTAACAAAAAATAAACCACCGAAAAAACTGAAAAGCAAATAAAAACTTTTTAACAAAAAATAAACCACCGAAAAAACTGAAAAGCAAAAAATAATTTTGAATATAACTTGAATTTTATAAGGTTTTGCAGTCGGGGACAAACCAATAACTACCGTAACGTACCGTACCGTAGATATGTATTTTTTTTGTAATATTTGTTAAATGTAATGTTTGTCTAAAAAGGAAGCTAAGCAATATTGCTAACGCAATTCATTTTTTCGAATTTAAAGCTAGGGCTCTACCTCGTAACTTTGGCGGTAATCGTAACGAACACCATTTATTATTTCATCCAATGATGCGCACGCGGTATGTCGCGACGATGACCATTCGTGGGCCCTGATTGGATGAAATTCATTAATGGTGTTCACCAAAGTTACGCGGTAGAGCCCCCGGTCCCATAGTAAAAGTTGATGGTATACATGAGTACTTTACGTGGTTTCATTTAATGTTGTATTGTCGTAATAGCTTATGTTATTGGTTTGTCCCCGACTGCAAAACCTTATAAAATTCAAGTTATATTCAAAATTATTTTTTGCTTTTCAGTTTTTTCCGTGGTTTATTTTTTGTTAAAAAGTTTTTATTTTATAATTTTTTGTGGCTATATATATTACAAAAAAATACATATCTACGGTACGGTACGTTACGGTAGTTATTGGTTTGTGCCCGACTGCAAAACCTTATAAAATTCAAGTTATATTCAAAATTATTTTTTGCTTTTCAGTTTTTTCGGTGGTTTATTTTTTGTTAAAAAGTTTTTATCTTACGATGCAATTCGTATTTCAGGTTTATCAAGACCATGGCATTACCACAATATTTCGAGAAACCAGATGAATATTTTGAAGAGTCACTTCTATTTTTCAAGGAATATCAGCATTTATTTAACTTTGCAAATACAGACATTCTAGTTAACAACACACTAGAACAAATAAAAGTAAAGAATGTGGAAGAAATTCAAGTTTTTGGCAAAGATTTTGACTTGAAGACTGTCGATGATGAATATTTGAAAGATTTTTTCGTAAAATTGAAAAGATTTAGTGTTATTCACGATGATATTGAAGTAGATAATGATTTGGAAGCGGTTGATGTTCCTGTTAGTCCTAAGAAGAAACATGAAATTATTCATTTAGCTAAAGAAATTATAGAAATGTGTGAAAAAGTTGAATGTGGAATGGTAGTTGATTTTGGATCTGGTCTGGTAAGAGCTTATTCCTTAGCGAAAGATGTTCACATTATTGTGTCTATTCTTATAGAGGTGTTGAACATACGACATAAGTGAGCTGCGTTTTAATAAGTTTGTTAATTTTTAGGGCTATGTTGATCAACAGATATTCAAAAGTACAAACTACAAAATTCTTGGCTTGGAATGCAATGAAAGCCATTACGTGGGATCTAAAAAGCGACAGAGAAAATATCACGAAAACTCAATAGAAAATGTGAAATATATAAAACAAAGAATTACTGAAGAGTCTCATACTAATATCTCTGAATATTTGAATGATAAATTTCCAGATCAGACTTGTTTCTGTATAACAGGACTACATGCATGTGCAGATTTAACAGTTGACTCTTTGAATCTGTTTTTAAAGATGGCGGACGCGAATGCTCTTGTTCTAATGCCTTGCTGTTACCACAAGATGTGCAACAATGATGGTGTATTTAAGAATTTCCCGCTCAGTTACTGTTTGAGAAGAGTTTTCGAAAGATATAACGGTTTAGAATTTTTAAAAGTACCGTTTTTGAGGTTAGCCGCGCAACCATCGAGCGGCCATGACAGTTTGAATGATTTGGTTTTTAATTTATTGGCAAGGGCTGTTCTACAGCTTTATGCTAGCAAACGTAAGTGATATACTCTCATTTGAAAAGGTCTGCAAAGGTAAATGAAGGCAATATTGTCGATGGTGGCGCCCCCACCACGCGTGGTGTGGTGGTGGTGTATCTAGAGATAAGTTGGTGGGACTGTACCATGGTGAGATTATGGTTAATCACAAACCCAAACATTTTAAAAACGTATTAAAGAAATATGTGGCTCGAAGGACCACAGAACACCGAAGTACTTAGGCTCGCATTGCAGATCCAGAATCAGAACAAATCAAGGTGTTCTCAGAGAGGTAGCGGACACAACAGGTTCGTCAAATTGCTGACGACAGGGGAAGTACGTCCACCTTACCATTGGCGTATCTAGGGTTACTTTCTAGGAGGGGGCCTGGGCGGGGGTCTAACCTTACCTATAAAGACAATTCTGGCGGTCATTGTCTTAAATTGGAAGGGTGTGGTAGTCAGCCAGGGTAATTACAAAGTACCCTACCACCGTGCTATGGTTTTCTCACAATATTCGTTCACGGTAATCTCAAACTCATTGTTGGATTAGAACCTGGGACCTTCGTCTCGGCGTCATTGCCACTGAGATATCATTCCCTTAGTTAGAAGCTCCTTGCAACTTCGACTCAAGAAAGATTTTATTACTAGGTACAGTCGAGGACATAAATATGTATACACTTTTTGAAATTCAAAAGCAATCTTCTCGCATGTTTAACATTTAAGTGTTAAACTATTACACAAATTATAATAGTATATGTTAGAAGATTCTGCCTTTATAATATCTCATAATTTCAATCAGTAGTTTAAGAGGAAACCGTTGTTGAATTTTACTAAGTGTATACATATTTATGTCCTCGACTGTACGTACTGTAATTTAGTTTAATTTTTCGACAGGTAATTGCAATATAAAAAGAAACAAAAGAAAAGCTGTAAAAACTAGAACAATGGAGAATGATTTTGAAAACTATATTCAAGATGCCTCCACACACGGTTTTACACTTAGCAGAATTGAACCTTATGCGAGTCATAATAAGAGCGAGTGTAATTTTGATTTGGATGAAATACGGTCAATTTGGCACCAAATAAGCGACTCGATTTTTAAAAAAGCGGGCATTTTTATTTTACTGCAAAATTATTTACAGCCAGTTATTGAAAATTTCGTTTTGTTGGATCGATTGGTGTATTTGAAAGAAAATGGAATCAAGAATGCTGTGTTTAAAAAAATATTTAATGAAAAAAAATCTCCTAGATGTCTAGCACTATTAGCTTATAAATAATAAATAACATCTATAGATATATTTTTATTTAGTAACCTTATCATACAGTTGTTGGTACTTCTACTTCATTTCAACAAAATTATTTATCCATTCAAAAATAATCATCCATACGTTTCATATAAAATATGCATACTTTAACTCATTTTCACAACTAATGACCTATAAAAGACACCAAATTACGTTTAATAAAATTAAGTACCTATGTAATACAGGAAACAAGAAAATCAGAAATAAATTAATATAGGTACAGTCAGCAACATCAGTGGCTGAACAGATCTAACTTTACAATACGTAAAAATAAATTAAGTAAACAACAAACTGTCCAGCTACAGATGATGCTGACCGTACATAATAAGAATAATCAACAAAAAAAAACCTCTTCATGGCCAACAAATAACTTATGTCCAACAATTTAAAGGACCACTTTTGTTACGTTACGTTAGACGTTTTGGACAGGCCGGTTGGCGTGTCGATTTGTAACCTTACAAGGCTCGCCTTGAGTTCAATTCTCAACGGACTTTCAGGATGTTTTGTTTTTCTAGCCAGTACGGGCAAATTCTGAACTAAAGATCTCAGACAAAAATGCTGAAGGGTTTTTTTTTTTGTTATTTTTAATGGCATTTTTATTTTCTTCACAATTCAGCTCATGGTTCCTTTCAGTGTTCAGAACCGGTCAGAACTTGCCCACACTAGTGAGAAAAAAATTAACATGTATTAAGTAGTTTATCAGTTATCTAGTTCCAAAGTACAAGTACTTAGTTTGCAGATGATGGTCATAAGTGAGCAATCTCCCAAGATATTTATAATTATTTTCGTTATTTGAAATTTCAAAATTAAGATGTTGTCCTCTTGCAATAATCTAAGGCAAAAAATTTTTTTTTGTGGTAATTATCCCTGATTATCACCATCGCATTTTATTTATTAATATTTTTTAAATATCTACGCCATCTTTTTTTTTTCAATTTGTAAATTTACTTCCTCATCTTTATTTTTGATTTTTGGTCGACCAGGTTTCTTCTGCACCATCATCTTTTTCTTCCACTCCAACATTTTATTAGTCTCTGTATGTATTATTACTTCGCCCGTTGAAGGGTCTATCGGATATAATCCTTCCGGGGTGTGTTTTTTCTTCGCCATATCCATACTGTGCCTACGTTTCATATGTTTGTTATAATTCGGCCAATTCGTAAAGTCTCTTTGACACACCTCACAAGAATATGGTTTAATACCAGTGTGTTGACGAATATGTTGATTAAGTATAGTTTTAAAACGGAAACCTTTGTTACAAAATGAACAAATGTAAGGTAACGCATCCGTGTGAATGATGCTATGGGAGTTAAGTTGCTTCTGTAATCGGAAGCAGCGTCCACACTGATCACATTCAAATGGTTTTTGTCCGTCATGAACTCCAACATGACTACGTAGTTGTGATATAGTTTTGAATGTATATTTACAGATTTCACACTGATGCGGTCTTACATCTTCATGTAACAGCATATGGCCAGCCAAGTTTTGTTTGTTCAGAAAACATTTTCCACATTTCTCACAAGTGTGGTCACGTTTTCTTTCTGTGTGTATCAGTAAATGAGTGTTCAAGCTTGTTTTATGTTTAAACGTCTTTTGACATAAAACACATGTTAAACTATCTTTAGTTTCCTGTATCATAGGTACCTGACGTGACCGTTTATCCTTGTAAAGACTTTCCGTATGTTTATGTAAGTCTTCACTACTTGAAAATGTTGTGTTACACCCTGGGCACATATGTTCAGAGTCAATATGTGTTGCTTTATGTTTATTTGCTTCATGAAATGTTGAAAACCGTACAGAACATTTGTAACATGAATATTTGAGAAATTTTCTGTGCCTACGGACATGAATTAAGAAACTGTCAAGTTTTAACTTTCTTATATTACAATCGGTACATCTATAAGCATTACAACAGTTGTGGTATTGCAAGGAATGGATCTTTAATTCATCTATATTTGGGAATTGGGTCTCACAGTATGCACACACCCAAATATAGTCCTTCCATGTTAGTTTTAGCTGAGCCAACGGTATTACATCCAAATCCTGACTCTTTTTCAACTTTCTTTTTGGGTTTCTTGGTATAACTGTCACTTTTTTCACAGATTCTTGCTTGCTATCGGAGACTTCTCTATCAGATTCTAATTTGACATCAATATCTTCCTCGTATTTGACATCAGGAGGTTCATAAATGCTATTTTCGCTATCGCAACACGTCTCCTCTTTTTTAATGTGTTGCACTAAAACCAAATCGCTCAAAGTCGCTTGGGCATGTTCTACAGCTATAACAAACTGATAAGCTCTGTTTAACGAGTCAATACATACGAAACATATGGTTTTTGGTAAGTTACCATCATCTAAATCTGTAGTGGCGTTTACACGGGTTAGTTGACTTGTCATTTCTCGTCGTTTCTCTTCATCGTCTTCTAAGTTCGTCAGTTTACTGGTCGGTTTCATTTCAGCGCAGAGCCGACAATATGAAATAACTTCATCACTCATATTGGAAATATGATGTTTTTAATAAAATGCATATAAATAAAATGCACACTGTTGGTTTACATCACGCCTGGCAATGTTCTAATCAAAATAACCCACTGTATCGAATGACAGTGCAAAGTTCTTACTCGACGTTCTCGCCCCTCTCTTTCTTCCTTCGCCCCCGCCATGACCCATGCCGGCCATTTTATTTTCATTCCATTCCACAGAGTACTTTTTATAACTACCTAGCAATTCCATTCGTCAATATCAAAGAAATTGGACTAAAGCAGTAGAAATAGTGTCAAAACGCAAACTTTATAATTATATCTGTCACGATAATTTTCATACGATTACTCCATAAGATAAAACAGGAATGAGATATAGTTGTGTGTTTCTGTTCATACCGCCTGTAACCCATTTTGAGTTGTCAGTGGTTACGTTTGGTCTAATTGTACTACCAAATTGAATAGGTCTAAAAGTGAACTATGGTGTTGGCCCTATGATGTTGTTTTTATTTTAGTCGTAGTTTGTTGACATACAGCAGACGGACGACGACTACGCGAAAATTTAAAATTAATATTGTTTATTTAGATTCAAGCAAAACTAAATGTATTAAATTGTGATCTGTGATAAACACAAAAATGGTGTGTGTTGTAATCGAGTGCAAATATCATTCCTACCGAAAGGAAAATGAATCTGAAATTATTAGCTTTCATCGGTAAGACGGCATTTTGAACATATTTCGGATTTTATTCGTAAGATTGCTTTGATAATTTGTAGAATTGTAGACTAACATTTATGTATTATAGTATTATGCGTATTATATGTTTAAAACAAATTAAATTACCAAAATATTGCTATATTTTAAATATTTTGGTATAGTCTGAATAGTGCCGTACATTACTTATCGACAAATCAATGAGGATAAACTTTCCTTCACGAGACGCTGGTCGGGGATTTCATATTTTTTTGACAGAAAGAAGATGATCTAAGAAGTCTTTCAGTGAAGTCCTTTTTTTAAGAAACAATAATTTTTTCATAATTTTCGATAGTTAAATAATAGAAGATTGTTAATAAAATCACTATTTTGCGTCGTTTCGTTATGAAATGGCTGGCGACAGCTAAGCTGCGGTTATTCCTGCAGCGCCAGAGCCGATGCAGAAGTGAATTTATGCAAAAAACCTCATACATAATCTCAAACTTCAACCATGAATATCTCGGAATCCATGAGCATGAGCTTCAAGTTTGGGGGGTACCGAGGGGAAGGGCTTCCCCCCCTTCCCCGCGTCTCGTCCAGGAAAGTTTTACCATTTCTATTTTTTATTTAAACCAAATTTTGTCGATATCGATATTATTGTATTCAGAACCCTATTGTAAATTTACTTGATCAATAAAGTCTTGCAACAGTGTACAACCTTACTATTTTAGGATATAATAAATATATAACTGTCTCTTTTTGGCACAAAGAATCCCAGTAAGAGTAATGAGTACAGCTATTCAGAAGTCGCTTCATTTTTTAGAGCTCGTTCTTTGCTATTCTTTATTCTATGGACAATATGCACCTACCTGTCATCAAACACGTGTTTGTTTTGATGAGAACTTAAGTTCTTATGTCGATTTATTTCCACCTCTTTTAATCCATAAATTCAGTGTTTTCCGTATTTGTATGACGAGATGTGTTGTATTGATAAATTTCCGCCACTTTAACAACATTTCAATACAGTGATTTCGGCATTTTTAAGTTTCGAAAATGTTGTATGCCCAAGTGCAACAGTTTACGCCAAGACGTTAACCTACATCAGTTTTCTATAAGTGAGGAAAATAAGAGACAGTGGATGAAGTGTATTAATTGTGAGACAATAACTTAACAGCGATCCACGCAAATTATATGTTTGTCACCTGAAGAGTGGCGCATATCGAAGCTTGGAGATTTCTTCAGGGAACCCGACAAATATCTTTTTTGAAGCAGGTAAACAACTATCGATCTACAAGTTGACTGTAATAATATTATATCTTATTATTATATGTATTATTCCTAGTCAACTCATAACATTTAAAGCTATAACCCAACCTTTGGGGGTGTGAAGGCATATTAAGTCTAACCCAAAATAAATGCCTGGCAAATGCAGTTATATTGAGATATATATAACACATTAATAACCATGGCTCCAGCAGAGTTAGAAATCTATTGTTTTATATGGTTAGTTCACCCTTATTCCTTATTTATTTTAACATAGGTTGACGGGCCAGTTGGTTAAGATTCCACCTGTTGCACCGCAGGTCGTGGGTTTGATTACCACACAGGACCGCATGTCCTGAGTCTGGGTGTAATTATGTATATTAAGATTGATTAATTATGTATTTACAAACTAAAAGTAGTATATCAGTTATCTGGTTTCCATAGTACAAGCTCTGCTTAAGTTGGGATCAGATGACTGTGTGTGAGGAATGTCCCAGGATATTTATATATAGTTACAGAGATAAATTGCATTTTTTCAGATAACAAGAAAACTGTATGCGGTGATCATAGTTAGTCAAAGAAGCGCCACAATGATCATTCATATTACCAATGAAAGTCGCAAGAACAGAAGTTTTTGGTATGTATACATCATCCAGCACTTTTTGAATAAATTAAAAGAAATAATATAAAAGTAAAATTAAATTAAATTAAAAGTTTACTTTGATTATAAAATACTACTATGGGTAATGGACATGCCATTTATAGATCTTTACTCACTGGACTAGAGCATGATGAGGCTGTTTCCACTTTACACAAGAATATTTAACATTCTGTCCATATTGATGATACATGAACGTTTAGGTTTTAAAATAATAACAGCTCATACAAATTTTCAGATACCTCTGTCCAACCATCAGCTGCGAGCCATCAAAGTAATGCCACATGTGTGTCTCTGAATAACACAATGCAAATGAACTCAGGTAATTTTTTGCCATTTAATATAATCTTATCTAGTAATGTGTCCCCCTGTCCCCTTTGTATTAGATTAAGTGCTGGCTCAGTATCTCCAGCAGTGTGTTCCATTTGTGTAGGCTATTTCTATGTAAAATTTATAGCTGACATAAAAATATAATATTTTTAATGCATAATTAATTACTACACCAAAATTCTTTACCAATAAATTATATATACAAAAAAGGCAGATGATAGGAATGCCAGTCTCCATACTAAAATCTTCAAATCCTTCGACTATCTTGTACATAAAAAATAAAACATTTCAATGATTTTGTCATTATTTTCAGCCACCTTTTTGATATTTTTTTCATAACACAATGCAAATGAACTCAGGTAATTTTTTGCCATTTAATATAATCTTATCTAGTAATGTGTCCCCCTGTCCCCTTTGTATTAGATTAAGTGCTGGCTCAGTATCTCCAGCAGTGTGTTCCATTTGTGTAGGCTATTTCTATGTAAAATTTATAGCTGACATAAAAATATAATATTTTTAATGCATAATTAATTACTACACCAAAAATCTTTACCAATAAATTATATATACAAAAAAGGCAGATGATAGGAATGCCAGTCTCCATACTAAAATCTTCAAATCCTTCGACTATCTTGTACATAAAAAATAAAACATTTCAATGATTTTGTCATTATTTTCGGCCACCTTTTTGATATTTTTTGTGACGCTTTAGGACAAAGACACCCTAGTATTTTTTGTTTGCATGGATATCTTCAATCGATGTATATAGGCTTCATCGTACGCCACTATTTGAAAAAATAAAAAAAAAACAATATGGAGCCTGATGATTAAGCTAGGCTCCGATCGAAAATCTTCGCACTCCTTTACAGTTACTTTATACTTTGTTTACAGATATTTTAATGATTCCAACAGCAGTCCAGACCCATCCAGACCGTCACTACAGATAGACTTAAAAATGAAAATTTAAATAAATAATTTGTAAATAAATAATTGTTTCATTTATTATTATACTATAAGACCTTTTGAAATAAAAAATAATTGTATTTACCCTAAAGCCCCGGCCCTACATATCATAGGCTGTATGACTATTTTTCATTGCACCATAGTATGGAAAATAAAAAAAAAAAAAACGTCATGTTCAATTTCTGCATACGGTTTATCACCAATGTTCGTCAGATGGCGGTCTGAACTTTAGTTCTCTTGGTAGTTTGTGGTTTACATTACAACAGTTTACTACTTACCACAGACTATTATAGGCGTAGATCAAAGAGTATAGTAACTATCCATAAAGGCGTAGATTGAGGATACCTATAGATTTGCTGTCAGCGAATGGCGAAGAAGAAAGCTACAAATACAATTAATACTGCCATATTTACACTTTTACCCCATTATGTGGGTAAACCGGTATTGGGTATTTTGGTTTTACTATACAATGGGTGTGGCAGGTGTCAATCCCATACATAGGTTGATCGTTTACTAACGATGACGATTGTCGACAACCATCTTGTCTAGGGGGCCGATGACACTGTTATAACTTCATAGAAGTCAAAATAAAACACGGGATTGATGAAGAATACTTTAATTAAGACCTTAAGAGACATAAGGACTAGATGACTTTTTTTATGAGTTGTTGTGACGTTGTGACTTATCACGTTTTGACCGCAACCTGCTCAGGTATTGATTGTATAAGATTAAATATTCGGCCGGGGCGTGGTTAATAAATAGTTAATTGAATACTTTATATGTTAATGTTAATAATGTCTTCGTAAGTACAATAGCTTTTATTTTTTACGTACAATTGCATTGCCGAAAGTTGACGCCTATTGAAAGGACTCAATAATCAACGATGTTAACGCTCTACTGTGGTTTTGCGTAAAATTAAGTCTGAATTACGGATTTGGGTTGAAGGTAGTGCGAAAAGTTATTATTTCCAAAGTAATTATTTTTAATGTTTGTATCAAACTTACGTATAAATATATAAAACTACAAAAAATAAAACACGCTATTTAAAGTGGTAAAAATAATAAAATGCTGGTATCCCCATCAACTTATAATCCGACTATTTACGAATGACAGGTATTAACCATAGTTAACCACCTACAATAATAAGCCTCACACTTTGGTCGGTTAGAAAATTGCTTGCCATCAACGAGGTCAACGACACTGATTTTGACACTGATGTCAAGAATAGAAACCTATACGCGAGATAGGGACGATAAAATATGCTTAGTCCTGCTCACACATACACGTTTTGACATATACGTATCTCGCTTGCGTAATTATTATTATTTTAGTGGCAAATCTAGGTATCCTCAATCTACGATTATAGGAGATACTACTAGTATACGTAGTCCCCTATAGTGGTCTGTGCTACTAGTGCGTTCGAATTGGAGTGATGTCGTTTTTAACAGTTTCAAAATGGGCATTTTTGTTTATGCGTTCGAATTGGAAAATTTCAACAATTTTGCAACTTTTGCCACAAACGATGTTTCCCAAATCAAACGATTAGATACAAAAATGACATTTCCATTCTGATCGCCTGCTTGTCACTTGTCTCAAACTACCTTTTTCCTTCAGTTAATCATTAAACAAAGTTAATTTAACAAATTATTCTCTTGCCTGTTAGTATTTCTATAAAATTTTACAATATAAATTAGAATTTTCGCTTCCCGTATGAATTTTACGAAACTCATCTGTCAGATTCAAAGATTTCAAAGATGTCAAAATATGATCACAAACGACCCTGCCTCGGAGGTGGGTCGAAATTTGCAGTTCACGATGTAGTTTTTAACTGTTTCCAAGCAAAACGAACGGTGAACGAAAACAGTTCAAAACGCCAATTTCGCCCACAACTTTCCAAATCGAACGCCAGTTGTGATCGTTTTTGGCATTTTTGACTGTTATTTTTGCTACCATACCCCAATTCGAACGCATCTTACGTATCTGCATTTTTTTTTTTTTTTTTGAAATGGCACTTGTTTAACATTATGCCAATGTCAAGTTTAGGAAACTGATATTTATTTAATAAATCAGAATAGTCGGGAATTTGGAAGGGATAAGTAATGTTGGATATGAGCTTAGGGTATGAGGATACGGATTTAGAAAAGGAAAAAGACACTTGGTGCTGTTACAACTGACAACAGGCACGTATCGTTCGTATTCGTACATAACGTATCTACTTACAACAATGACATTTCTTTCTTCTCAGTCTTGCCAACCAAAAAGGAACTGCCAGACTTTCGAAAAAGACCATTTTCGAAGGTCTGGCAGTTCCTTTTTAAGCTCCGTTTTTTGCAAATATTTTGTTCTTTCTTTTTCATAAGTATAATCTCAGCTTTCGTTTGTTATCACTTGGACCATTACTAAGGAAACTCTGTATATACATATTTACATTTGCATCCACCCCCTAAAAATGTCATAGTAGGTAAAACTGCATCCACTGAAGATTATTTTCACCCGAAGTAAACAATATTCCATAGCAATAAGTATCAGAATCCTATAGTAAAAAACAACCCTTGGAAGCAATTTCTCCTCCGGAGTGTCTGGACTTGGGTAATTTAGTTTAGCGGTTAGCCGCTAGAGGCGCTGTATCGCCGGGTATTGTAGGTGTATTTTTTTTTGTAAATTTTGCCGATAAATATTAGCGATGGGCGATTTTTACTAAAAACAATCGAATTATTCGATTGTCCAATTTATTGCAGCATTGCCACGTTTGATCCTTTGGCCAAAAAAAGCCAAGCCCTGGCTGTATGCTTCATTGACTCTTGCCTATCCTTTTATGGTTGAAAAAACGACTACTACTACTGTCTGTCTATTGCAAGGGGTGCGTTCAGTTACTACACTGTTCGACGATCGCACCCACACAGTCACAGTCTATTAAACCATACAGTCGTCCGACGCCTTTGATCTCTTGAAAAATGCCGACAACGTCTAGACAGTATCGCGACGGCCAGGGTTGTCACAATTAAACAATATTTATAAAATTATTTATTTGTTAGCATTATTATAATTTAAACAATATTATAATAACTACTCCAACATCAGACCATGAAAACCATACATGGTCAAAGTTCATCTCACGACAATTCCAACAACCCCAAACATGGCTAGGATACGATGTTCGACTATGGAGTTCTAGTGCTTACCCTCCTACTCCATCATCAGACCCTGAAAACCATGCATGGTCAAAGTTCATCTCACGACAATTCCAACAACCCTAAACATGGCTAGAATACGACGTTCCATTATGGAGTTCTAGTGCTTACCCTCCTACTCTATCATCAGACCCTGAAAACCATACATGGTCAAAGTTCATCTCACGACAATTCCAACAACCCCAAACACGGCCAGGATACGAAGTTCCGCTATGGAGTTCCAGTGCTTACCCTCCTACTCCATCATCAGACCCTGGAAACCATACATGGTCAAAGTTCATCTCACGACAATTCCAACAACCCCAAACACGGCTAGGATACGATGTTCCACTATATAATAATAATAATAATAAAGCCGCAGGGCAGCTTGTGGCGAGCTGTTGGTGAGTAGCGACACCACGGACCCGAGATCTCCCGGGGGCGGTACCTATGCCCCCGCCTCTGGCTTGCCTTCACTGGCCGGCCTGAGTGGAGCGCGAGAGCTATATGCTCGAAAGGGTGGAAGTGCTCAATCTGCGTAATAGCGGGGAAACCCGCTCCGAGATTACTCGCGATGGTGAAACCGGTGCACACCTCTCGACACCCTTAGCTGCTGACACCAATGTTGCTCCCTTTGTCACCGCGCGGTAACTGATTTTGGGGGGCCCATTTAGTTAGCGGCGAGTCACCGTCTGCCAGGATTATCAAGATTGAGACGTTTGATTTGGCAGGCGTCCCGTTGTCTCCATCAATAGCCCTGCAACCATTCCAGCAAGCTCCCTCCCATAGACCCAGTATAGTTTCCTTCTTCTCTGCAATAGTCCTTGCACTTCGCGGATGCTGTCTTTGGCCGTATCTCTTCAATAGTACGGACAGAGATAGAATCCGCTTAGTGTACATATCCCAACACATTAAAGTATCTTAAAGGGGCCTCTACGTGTTGGATCCGTATCCCCATGCACGCCTTCCAAAAGGACCGGTCCTCGGGCCGTGAAATTCCAAAAGGAAAGATACAAATAATAATAATCTTTATTTCAGGTGTATACCCATAGAATACAATGCAATGTACAGTACAAATACAAAAGTAGAATTAAAATTACGCAATAGCATAAGGGTCAAAAGGACAATAAAATAAAAATAAAATAAAAGACAAAGTGCAATAGCACCGTCAGAACAGTCAGCAGTTCAGCACCTACAGTGCATATTCCGTACTATGGAGTTCCAGTGCTTACCCTCCTACTCCATCATCAGAAATATTGAAAAAAAAAAAGATTTCCAAACACTCATGCCCTGTGCCTGTTACCTATACCTGTGTACCTATTAGATATTTTTACCGTCCGCCATTCGGCCATTTTGTTGGCGTTATTAATTTGACACGACATGACAAATATAAAATTATTATTGTATGCACTCTACGATAACAAACCCTTATTTATTTACCTTTCTTCTGTGTGTAGAAGCTGATGAAAACGCAGATCTTAATTTAAATAGGATGAAGACTTGCAGTCTCTCACAGCACACGTCGTTTGCACCATTTTAAATAAACAAATCAATATAAATTAATTATAGACACGCGTTAGCCCTGAATTCTGTTTACCGAGCTACTAACATTGTTTTGTTCGCAGGTCGGTAACGGCTTTCCCGCGTCTCGCCCCTCACACCCCGCACGATTGCCCTGTCTAGACGGCTTCGTCGACCGACTGTATGGTTTAATAGACTGTGACATCATGTTATGTTATTGAACTTTACTGAACGCTACGATGATCGTCGGGCGATGACACTGTGTAGTTACTGAACGATGATTAAGATTATTAAGATGATGCCCACGGCTACTTTCTACCATCGCAACTCTCGCCATCGACGGGGAGTCCATCCTCACATATTGAAACCTGAATTGTTTCGTACTGTGCGGGCTCAAAGGAGCTTCCTTCCGCGGACGCTCAGACTGTGGAATGAGCTCCCCGCCGTGGTTTTCCCAACGGAGTACAGCATGGGGTTCTTCAAAAGGGGTGTGAAGAGATTTCTGCAGGGCCGGCAACGCGCGCGTGATACCCCTGGTGTTGCAAGCGTCCATAGGCTACGGTAACCGCTTACCATCAGGCGGGCCGTATGCTTGTTTGCCACCTAAGTGGTATAAAAAAAAAAAAAAAAACGTCTATTGTGTCTATGGTTATTTATTTTTGACGTTTGATTTGACGTAACGTCAAACACTCAAACGTAACAAACAGTAGGTAGGTAGGTACCTACAGATTTACAAATTCCTTACTATATTTTATCAAACATTGGTGTATGTAATGGATTAATACCACGGCAAACATGGAAAACACTTTCTGCCGCTTTTGTGCCGAATCCAAGACGTTCGACAAGCTTCTTAACTTGCAAAACGACAGTTTAAAACATGAAGAAATACTACTCAAGCTTGCTTTTCTGAACGCTGTTTATGTAGATGTTTCATCGAGCGATATTCTCCCAAAAACCGTATGTTTCGTATGTTACGAGTCTTTGAACAAAGCTTACGACTTTCTCGAAGGCGTAAAGAGGGCCCAAGATGTGTTAGTTCGCTTAATAAACGCAAATGACAATAATAAATGCGACTTCTCTGATGACGAGAGAATGGCTGTTTTTGACGACTTCCTCGCTTCAGAAGACAATACCGAAATTAAAACAGAGACCGCGACATCTAACAGCTACTTTAATGCTGCTGCTAATCTAAACTCAAGTATAGAAGTTAAGAAAGAACCGAAAGAGGAACAAAAAGAAGAGGTTCTATCAAATGATGATCAAACGGTCGACGTGCAGGATATTCTTGATGCAGCTATATGTGGAGTCCCTTTTACATCAAATGTGACGATATACGCGAAAGAGTTATCTGATATAAGTAAGAAAACGATAAATAGCTGGAAGGATTACCCGTGGGTGTGTGGTTACTGCAGCATAGAGTTTATAAACATAGATATGTTAAGAGCGCACTCGAAAATGGTCCATGGCAAGTGTGCAGCATATGTGTGTATTGACTGTAAAGCGGGGAGGAAGGAGGAGTTCCATTTATTTGTTAAACATGTTTGGAAACACAGGAAAGGATTGAGGTAAATGTTTTATTTTTTTGCACACAGTTCAACCATTTGCAGGTAGAATTAATTAAAAATTAAATAAATATCCTGGGACATTCGTCACACACGGTCATCTGATCCCAAACTAAGCAGAGCTTGTATTATGGAAACCAGATAACTGATATAATACTTTTTGTTTGTAAATACATACTTAATATACATAATTACACCCAGACTCATACAGACATGTTCATGCACACAAATGCATGTTCCTGTGTGGGAATCAAACCCACGTCCTGCGGTGCGTAAGGTGAATCTTAACTAACTGGCCCGTTAACCTTATTAACTCTGTTAGTAATATAATATTGAAAAAATATTCTAGATTGTCACGAGGTTCACCAAAAAGCATTTATGTCATAACATTACTTATTTAAGAGCTGCTGTGTTACAAAGTATAATCTATCCAAGAGGAAAATTTCATCCAAATCCATTGAGACCTTATGTAACAAATATCCTGAATTTAATTTTATCGGGGCTCTTATAATTTGACAGGTCTGAATATTGCTAGATATTTTGATGTGCAATGCAATGGGTGTGAATTATCTAAATAAATGAATTATCCTTATGCTCTTTATTTCTTTGTAAATCTTAAAATTAGTTATTTTATAACATTATATTAGAATATTTAAAAAAAAAACAATAATAAATGTTATAAAAAACCTAATTCTAGTGTCCCTCCGGCAGAGTTGGGTAGGGCCCAAGTTACGGTGGTTAGGGCCACAGAGAGTGGAACCTCCTTACAATTCGTGCCATGTCCAGAAGTACAGCATTCTGTATCTGACCCTTGATCAAGCCATCTAGCGAAATCCTCTTATTATTATCACATTAAAGTAATAATTAACCCTGTGTATACTTTTCATAATATTTTTTTTTAATTAATTGGGCTTGCCTTTGGCCACTGACCCGCCCATAAGGGGCGATGACGAAGCCTAAGATGAAACACGCTTACCCAGAAGGCATCTATTCACTCTGGCCTTGATCCTAGATTGTATGAGTCAGGAAACACAGACGCCGGAAGCAAGTTCCACTCCCTTGCTGTCCGCATTATAAATGAGGATGCAAAACGCTGTGTCGGTATTTTCGGTTATTTATTAAATGTTTATGAATAAGTATCTATAATGTGTAAGAAAACATTTGTGAGATTAAAAAAAAATCTTTTATTTCCAGAAACAAATGTTACTACTGTGATGTACTATTAGAAAAGAAAGAAAACTTAAATACACACATTAAACATCATTTTACCAAAGCACAAATACCATGTTCACGTTGTGGGGAAATAATGAAAAATGATGAGTCACTCAAAGTTCATTTACAAAGCTACGGTTCAATGAAGCCTAAGAGACGTCCCAGACGTAAACCTGGTACACCCATTACTGTTGAAGACTTAACTTGTGATCTATGTAAGAAAGTGTACAAAAACCCTAATAGTTTACGTGATCACATTAAACTACATACACAAGACCGTAAAAGGAATTATACATGTGACAGATGTGGAAAAATGTTTTACAATAAGGGCACACTTACGTCCCACATAATGTCACATGATAAAATACGTCCCCACGTCTGTAGAATATGCAATAAATCATTCCTATTTCCAAATATGTTACGAAGGCACGTTGAAATGCATTCAGGTGTGAAACCATTTTCTTGTGAGCAATGCGGAAGATGTTTCCGGTTGCAATATCAATTAAACGCCCATAAGATTGTCCACACCGACTCTATGCCATACATATGCCAATACTGTAATAAAGCATTTAGATTTAAACAGATTTTAAAGAACCATGAGCGTCAGCATACTGGTGCTAAACCATACTGTTGTCAGCATTGTGGTATGGAGTTCACAAATTGGTCAAATTACAATAAGCATATGAAAAGAAGGCATGGTACAGATACATCTAAAAAGAAAATTACCCCAGAAGGTGTCTTCCCAATCAATCCAGAGACAGGACAGATAATACAGGTACAAGATCCGGCTGGTACGGAAGAGTGGAAGAGTAAAATAATGATTCCTGGAAAAAGGGGAAAGAAGAAGGTTATAAAAGAAGAGAGTGTTTAAAATAACCCCTTAAAATCGCTTTATAACTAAATCAGTGTTAAAGTGTCCTCCGTCTCACTCTTTGGATCACCATATGTCACGTGTCAGATAAAGACTGGAATTTAACTAAAGTTTTATAACTTTATTATAAAGGTGGATAGTTTATAGTGACAATAAAATTTAAATTTTACAATATATGTATGTTAGTATAGTAAGGGGCACGAGTGGTGAGCACATTTTGAGACCTGCGCAGTAGTTAATTTTCGGTCTTTTTGTCGGAATGAAGCAGGTGGGAGCGGCGAGCTGCACACGATTGGTTCGTCAGTCGATGCTCGTCGTCTATTGGATTCTTGCGTGTCATTTGGCTACTGTGATTTGGCCAAAAGTGTAGATGCGCGAGCTTGCCCCCACTGCTGCCTATCTGTGCTCACCATTCGTGCCTCATACTGTACTATATTTTACTCTGTGCTGATACTGTTCAAAATAAAGAGAAGTATAGTTAGCACTTGTTTTGCCAGTTTAAATAAATTATCATCATCGTCTAGGGGACAAGGGTCGGTAACGCGTCTGCCATGTGTGTTGCAAGCGTCCATATGGCTACGGTAAAAGCTTACCATCAGGCGGGCCGTATTATTGTACACCGAATCCGTCATATAAAAAAAAACCTTTCTCATTAACATAGTAAAAATCTTTTCACAGTTCACATTTATTTTAATTATGTTATTAGTGATAATATCAGATGGATTTTACACCTTTTCAGGTGTTCCATATAGATGTCTGAAATTATAGCTAAATTAATTATTATTTTACACTTAAACTACATCTAAGTTGAGTAAAAAAAAAAAAAAATTTTTTTTTAATCTTTTGCCATTATCCGTAGCTAATTAATTAATTGTAAGATTAATTTATATTTTGTTGTTTACATAATATTGAATTTATCATTTTTTCAATGTAAAGAAAGGAAAACTTAGTATCTGTTGTATGAAAATAATTGTTAATATGTTTAAATTATATCATGATAATAGTTGAAACATTATTGCAATAAATATCTAGGTTAGGTAGGTAGGTAGTACATAGCTAAATTGTTATATTTTTATTACTACTTAGTATGTATAAAATATGCACATTAAATATAGGTAGGTACTCAGGGAAGTTAAATGTATAGACATTAATTATAATTTCTTATTATTTTATCATCAAAATTAAGGGGCATACCTAATATTTAAAAACAATTGCAATATATTAAATTATTTGAGTGAGAGTAATTAGTTTTTGTGCGAAGTTCCCCCCCTTCCCGCTAAAATGGAAACGGGGCAAAAGCTTGATAGTGGCACCCACTCTTATAGCGTTTGAGATAATTGTCTATTTTTACAAGCTTTTATTTCACGTGCCATGCACCATGTATGTATGTATGTTTGTTTGTTCGGGTGGAATCTGGCAAGTCGAATTTCACCCACTTCCAGTGGTCGGATTGACTTGTTTTTTGGTACACATAAGTGTATTGGAAGACAATGTAAGTACAGTCAACAAAAAGTACAGTCACCAAAAAAGATTAGTAAAAATTATTTTTTTTAACAAAAACTTATTTCAAAAATAATGTTTTCTTCCAAAAAAGTATTTGAAATAAAGGAGTATTAGAAGACACAGGTTGTTGATATAATATTTGATAGAGCTAAGTAGCAATTAAAGACAACACCTTGAATTTTTTACAGAATAAAAAAAGTAAGAAGTTCTATGTTCGACGCGTATTTCTTTCTTATTCATGTATTTTTATCCGATTATCTAAGAGTGATCAATCCAGAAAATTCCGATAATCTCGCCCGTCCGTTTTTCTGTTCGGGATTCATCTCGTAAAATGCCTCGAGATCTCGCGGGATCGGGATTGCATTACCTAGAAGCTACATTATCCCCAAGTATTATAGGCTACTATTTATCACGGAACGCGGGTGAAACCGCGCGAGACAGCTAGTATATCCTAACTTATATTATATACCTAATATTATTAATTCGAAAGTGAGTTTGTTTGTTACGCCTTCACACCTCAACTACTTAACGGATCGTCATGAAATTTAGCATGCAGATAGCCTATGGTATGGAGAATAACATATGCTTTTTATCCCGGGAACCCGGATGGAACCGCGTGCGACAACTAGTATCCTAACTAATATTACCTATAAATGCGAGTGAGTTTGTTTGTTTGTCTGTTACGCCTGCATGCAGATAGCCTATGGTATGGAGAAGGATATAGGCTACTTTTTAACGCGGGTGAAACCGCGGGGTACAGGTAGGAATTAATAAAAGATACCATTTTTTTATTATTAATTAAAAACTAGCTGTCCGGCTAGCTACTACACGACACGCGAACGACGTGGTGCTACCCTACCCTACCCTACGGGTATGAAAAATAGTTTACGTCCTATTCCAGACCTACTGAATATACGTACACACAAAATTTCATAAGAATCGGTCAAGCAATCTTTAATTTTTAAACTCGTGATATCTTCGAATGGAATGTCCGAATCAAAGAAATTGAACTTAGGTTAAAAAGTTATCTAAATGACGTAGTATTTATATTCTCTGAGGCCAAGTATATACTGTAGTCTTTGCTGAGGCCTCTGAGCCTCTGAGCTAAAGGTTTGAAACAGTCTTGAATATATATAATATCTGTAATCGATTTGAGCGTGCTTAAACCCGTACCGAATTGAATAATGACCGATTACGATGTCCCGTGAAACGTCATAGATGACGTCATGACATGCGCCATCTTGCGCTCACACCGACCATGCCCTAAACTGATATCACCGTGAGGGCTGTCAAAAAGTTACGGTTAGTTATTGTGTTTTCGGCAAAAATCTAGAGAGATTTTTGGTTTTCCATATGGCAAAGATACTTTTTATGATTTTATGAGAGAAAAATAATAAAAAATGCGGATATTCCTTTCTGCGAGTCAACTAATAAAAGAGTCTAGCGCATTGTTAATTCAGATTTTAATTAAATTCTCAAATGTTCTATTTTGAATACTGTGAGCGCGATAACGGGCGATTCTCAGCTGTCATTATCGTGATATCTAACTCGGTACGCAAATTATTGCTGTGAGCACTGTGAGCGATATTATTTAATTCGGAATGTAGCCTGAAAGACTCTGTTTCTTTCTATGGCTATGGTCATGAATAAACAGACATTATTAAAAAAAAAAACGTCGGTCTGTGTAATTCTGTGAAAAAAAGTTAATGAAGTGAAAAACGTGAAAAAGACCACAGATTAGTAAGTTGTATGAAGGTTGTATGTTTGCAAAAAAATACCGATATACTGAAACCTCAGACTGAAACCTGAAAACACAAAGATATCGATTTCTGTAATACAAAATTTAGCTCACTGTACAAAATACAATAAATAGAATTTAAGGGACGACATAGTGCAGTGTGCAGTATTAAATTATGAATTTAACGAATACCGAAGAAAATAGGGATTTCAAAATGTTTAAACATTGCCGATTCTGTGCCCAAAAATGTGAAGAACTTTTACACATAACAAATGATTCAAAAACGTACAATCACTGTAAAGAGATGATAACATTCCTCCAAATTGATTATATCGACTTATCGGACTGGAAACTACCGAAATACACATGTAGAGAGTGTCTTAACTCATTTAATAATGCCTACAACTTTTTCCTAAAGGTAAAACAGTCTCAGTTATTACTGCATTCAATATATAACGAAATATCTGTGAAAGAATCTAATAGTTGTGAAGTAACTATTCAAAATCTACAGGATACTGAAATAATTAAAGTAGAAAAAGATATAGAAGTAAATGAAAATGTTGATGAATCCATCTCAACTTCTGCGATTAATTATGATAAATCATCTGAATCTAATATTTATACATCCTCGGAAAGCGGATCTTCAGCTATATCAGTTTACAATGGTGTTCCATTAATTGATGAAAACATAAACAAAAAACAAATAAAAGGAATGGTAAAAAATGAACAGTTAGAATCATTTTTAACATACCATGGTATTCCAATATTTGATAAAGATTTTGTTGAGAACATCAATTTAAGTGATTCCTGGAATGATTATAAATGGTGTTGCTGTCATTGTAAAGAAAACTTTGATTCTATGGATGATTTGAGATATCATAGTAAAGAGAATCATAATACATGCTATGGATTTAATTGTGTTGAATGTGACGATGAATTTAATACTTTTAACGCATTTATTGAACATGTACGACAACATAGAGAAGGATTGAGGTAACAATTTATTGTTATTATTAGTTTATTTATAGACAAGCATGGTTCCTGATGTCTACATCACAGTGTTTCAGTGTTTGCAATAACTTAGCCCATTGGCTTGGGGATAGGGTCCTATCCTAGCACCTTATAACTACATAAATTAACTTTTTAACAAAAGCGAAGTGAGCGAAATCGCATAACGTTCTGTAGAAAATATTTTGCTGACTTCAAAACAGTGTCAGATAAGAGTTATTTCTTATTTTTTAGTGTACTGTGAAGGCGGTTTTTTTTTTGTTAAAAAGTTAATTTATTTTTGAATTTTTAGTTTCATATAATATACTTAAATACTTTCGCGTGTAAAGGCCTGCGTAAATAATGCATATTTAAGTGATAGCAGCAATTGCAGTTGATTTGCTGTAATTTTTTAAGTGTTCCGTTGTCTGTCTCCGAAACTCATCATCAGATCTATATGAAATTTATATGGGACCATTTCTGAATAAACCCCTTTCGAACAAAAAAATAATTTTAACAATCCATCTACATATGACGAGTTATGCCTGAACATACATAAAAAAATAATAATATATAAACATTCGAATTGAGAACCTCCTCCTTTTTTGAAGTCGGTTAAAAAATAATAGAAATCCAGAAACTACTATTCAAGTGATTAACAAAGCTTACAAAAATATTGCAGGTATTACTGCCAGTACTGCAACAAAGGCTTTAACAGTGAAGCGGAATGCCTCAATCACACCACAGGTCATTGGGAAGGCACAAAAATGATATGCGATCTTTGCGGAGAAATACTCCCCGATCAAAACTCTTTAATACGCCACAAGAGTTTATATAAGAAGAGAAAATTGAAACGTAGCACATACAGAAAAGCAGCTACACAGGTTGAATCAGTTGATCAACCACATTGGAAGACCTGGGACAGTTATGATTGGACGTGCCAGGATTGTAGTCTGAAAGTGTCTAATATCGGAATGTTGAGGAAGCATGTCCAAGAAGTACATAAGAAGTGTTTTGCAATGAAGTGTGATGATTGCTTGGAGGTGATGACAAATTTTAGGATGTTCACCGCACATGTATCAAAGCATCGGCCGTATTTGAAGTAAGTATATTACAGGATTTTATTTAGGTTCACCTGTCCTGGGTCTGTAATCGAATCTTGCAAGTTATGACCCACTTCCCAGTGTCCGATTGAGGTGAAACTTGGTATAGGATCAGTATATTGGATGACAATGCACGTACAGACAACAAAAAGTACTGTCACCATAAAAACCTTGTACTAAAAATTATTTTTTTATATAAGTACTTGATTTTAGTGTATGCACCAGGCATGCTTTTGTCAGTGAGACTAGTGTGACAATGCTAAGAAATGTTGACATTTAAGAATCAAATTAGTCAAAGCAAAATTAACCTTATCGCCTCTCAATAAGGATTATCTGTTAAATCTATGGTTATTTATATAATAATATAGATGAACCTTATTGTAAAGAAATAAAGGACTACTTTTCATAGTATTTAAAAACGTCAACATGTATATCTCTGATTTTTGGTGGAGGGGTATTTTTTTGCATTCGTCCATTAGAATTAACTGACTAATTAGAAGCAATAATGTAATAAAACATACTGTATCATTAAATTGCATATGTGTGAGTACTGTTCACGTGCCAGCTTTCATTAACCAACCTGTAAGTATATCAGTCATCTAGTTTGGTACCAAGACCAAGTGGACAACCATACATTATTAGCCCAATAAGGAATTCTGGACTAAAGATGATCATGTCTTTAAAAAATAATTGTTCACTTCCAGGAAATTCTGCCAATACTGCAACATTCAAATTGAAGGCGATAATCTCGATCAACATATAAAAAACCACTACGATGGACCCCAAAAACCATGTGATGGTTGCGGCCAAATTTTCGAAAACAAACAAGTATTAATGCAGCATATGATACAATACGACTCGCCAACACGTAAAGGTACACTTACCAAGGAAGATTTAATATGTGACAAATGCAATAAGAGTTTCTCAGCCTTAGCGTACCTAAGGGCACATAGAAAAAAACACGACAGTAGTCGTGAACGTAATTATACCTGTGATATTTGTGGTAAAGCTTATTACACAGCAGTTGCTTTATCCGACCATAAAATATTGCACGATAAGAAAACTATGACATGTGACATATGCAAAATGAAATTTCACGCGAAACATACGTTGAGATTCCACATTATGACACATTCAAATATAAAACCGTTCAAATGTGATCAGTGTAGTAAATTCTTCAGGACTAAATATAACCTGGAACGTCATAGTTTATCTCATACAGATATAAGGAAGTTTGTGTGTGTGGTTTGTGAGAAAAAGTTTAAATATAATTGTAATTTGCAGAGTCATATGCATCAACATACTGGTCTTAGGCCATTTGCTTGTCAGATGTGTGAGAAGACGTTTACTAACCTTTCAAATCGTAATAAGCATATGCTCAGAATTCATGGAGCTGTCATGTCTTCTGCGACGACTGTGGTAAAGAAATCTATTGCGAAATAAAATCAGTCTATTTGGAACTTACCAGTGTCCGGCCAGCGGCACTTGAGAGCCAGCTTTCGGGTGATCGCTGGTCAGTTTCAATCAAGTTATACGTTAATTTCATAAAAATCTTCGACTCGTCAGTTTGTCCGACTCGTCAGTTTACCCATCTACTCAGGGTAAAATTAAAAAGTGCACATACAATATAGAACTTTATTTACTATACAAAAAAATACACATTGAATTGAGAGAATTCGAAAACGCCTCGCGGCGTCTCGAGGTACAGCGTGGTGCAGCACGACTCGCGAGACGCCGCGTCGCGTCTCGGTGTGAACAGATCCTTAGTTGGACATACTATCAACGAAAACTGACGAATTATATAAACTGACTGGATAGACAAACTGAAGACTTGGGGAAACTGGCGAATAAGGAAACTGACGAGTCGAAGATTTTTATGAAAATGACGAAGAAAACTGAAGAGTTAGCGAAACTGGCTAATGGCGGGAAACTGACCATACTTACTAAAACCCGAAAAATAATTATTACTATTTGCTTTATACAGGTGTATTTAATTAGATGGGTGTTTCTAGGGTCGTGTGGAAGTACTTTTATAATCATCTTTTAGATTTGGGAGCAATTTCAAAATTGCGGCAGAAAGGATCATGGCGAGATTTGTACAAAAAAAATAAAGATTTTTAGAGACGTTACAAATTACAATGAAGTTATAATTGATCCTTGGTGCCTAACGAACAACTTGAGCCATTTAAAATATTTTTAGAACCCCGGGATAAAAATGCGAATTTCTATGGCATGCCGGCGAATCGCGACTATTCGCGACCGAAATCGTTATGTTGTTGTTCTGTTTTGCGGGGTTTATAAAATATTTCATGTATATTAATATGTTGCTGGTAATGTAATCTCAACATTGGAAGTGATTCAAAACCCTCTAAAATGTTTTATTTTTTTGTACAAAACAATGTATGGATCTCGCCATGATTCTTTATGTATACAACATGGGGGCTATTTTGTTGATTGAAAATTTGGTCCCATACTTAAATTGTCTATATCGATTTCATGGTCTGTAATGAGAATTAAAGATTCATTTTATTTTTGGTTATAATTTGAATATACCTATTCTGTAATTATAATGATATAAAATGTAGAGATATCTAATCATCATTAAAACATCAGAGAAAACATAATTATTTCATTTATTAGAATTTAAATATGAAGTAACATCATAATAACAGTGTTTAAAATTTGAAATCAATTATATTTGAAAATATCATTGGCGGTAAGTAAACATATTTATCATCTCTTAGCTCCAAGTCCCCCGAAGTGAAGATTTTGGCCGAGAACTATCTAAAAACGGAAAGATATTCCTAATCATTAGCAACAGAACTATCACTACAAGTTTTCTTCCCTCTCTTACAAGGCACCATAATCTTCTCCGTCCATTCCTTAACCATCTCAAAGTCTTTCAACTTCTTCGGCTTTCCAGTCTTCGGATTGATCGGTAGCTTACCTTGGGGCGTCATCATATTTTTAGCCAAGGTAGTCCCATGTTTTCGTTTCAAATGTTTGTTGCAATTGGACCAATTGGCAAACTCCATGTTGCAAATTTCACAACAGTATGGTCTAGCTCCAGTATGCTGATTCTCATGGATCTTCAAAACGTTTCTATGTCTAAAAGCCTTATTGCAGTACTGGCAGGAATAAGGCATTATGTCTGTATGGGTTATCATATGCCCTTTTAAATGTTCCTTCAACCTGAAACACCTTTGACATTCGGTACACTGGAAGGGTTTCGACGCATAATGCGTTTTCACGTGTTTCTTTAAACGCGTCAGTGTTAGGAAACTCTTCTTGCATATCTTACATATTTGCGGCTCTGGGTTTTCGTGGATTATATTATGGGCTGATAATGCTCCCTTAGTAAAGAATGCTTTTCCACATCGATCACAAGTGTAATCTCTATTTCTTTCCGTATGCAACTTTTTGTGTGCACGTAAACTAGTTAGACTTCTCGTGAGCTTATTGCAAATATTACATGTTAGGTCTTCTTTGCTTATAGGGCGTTCTCTACGTTTGAAGGGTATTCTTTTGGGTTTAGGAGGGTTGTATATGGATATATGTTTGTGCAAGTCAGTTTTGTTTGGGAATATTTCGCCGCAAGCGTCGCATTGGTAGTCTGTTAGATGTTTGTTTATGTGGATGATATTTTTGGTGTCGTCGTCGTTGCGGGAATCGCAGTATTGGCAGAAGTATCTGCAAATCAATTCAGATACTATTAAATAATACTGTTTTAACATTAAATCATGCTTATGTGGGATGATGTGGCCGAAGGTGGTAACCACACAAAGACTAGAATGGAATTGACTCAAGTGCAGCTGCCGGAATAATAATATAGCAGCAGTACTTGGCTTAAGAGAGCTAGAACTTGTGTAGCGTTTATTCGCTCAAAGAGCAGCTCAACTGGGGAAGTAGGTATCTCTACCTTATAGAATACTGCAGCCAAATAACTTTGTTGTGTTCCTGCGAGTGAGTAAGGTCGCCAATGCTCATTGGGGAGGGGGGAAAGGTCGGTAACGCGTGAGTGATGCCCTGTGTGTTGCAAGCGTCTATATGGCTACGGTAAACGGTTACCATCAGTTGGGCCATACGATTATTTATTGACTTAGTAGTTTTAAAAAAAGTGGAATGAGTTCCCCGCCTTGGTTTTTTAGGTAGCATGGGATTCTGGGCATGGCTGCGTGCAGAGGTTTCCAAAGGATCGGCAATGCACCTGAGAGTGTTACCCTTGTTGCAACCGTCAAAAGGCTATAGGTATTCACTTATATTATATTCCTCTATACCATCATGCAGGCCCTATGGTTGTTTACTAACTTGGTAGGTAGTATTAAAAAAAATCGGCCAAGTGTGAGTCGGACTCACACACTACGGGTTGCGTAAAGACGTTTCTATCATTTTTTTTTATAGCAGCTATTAGAAATACACATTGTGTGAAAATTCCAATTGTCTACCTATTACGGTTCATGAGTTACAGCCCACTGATAGATAGACTGATGGATGGACAGCGGAGGATTAGTAATAGGTTCCCGTTAGCACCCTTTGGGTAAGAGTCCATCTTGTAGGTACAACATAAGCTAATCATACAATTGCAATTCGCAACCTTAATCTAAATCTCGCTAAACTCAAGAATGGCTGGACCAATTTGGCTTATTTTGGTTTTGGAACATTTGTGGAAGTTCAGGGAAGGTTTAAACGCAGGGTAGGGGTAGGGCACTACGCGACCGAAGTCGCGCCGGGCAGCTAGTGTAATATAAATAAGTATACTCACTTCAAACTAACTCTATGCATTCTCACATGATCCACAAAATCACTAAAGTTATCCAAACTTGACATACAGTCCACACATTTCATCGCAAAACATTTATTATGGACTTCTTTAGCGTGATTCCGTAGCAACTCCTGATTTGGAACTTTCATATTGCAATACTGACAGACCCAGGAATAGTCTTTCCATGACTGCATTTCCTCGTTTATCTCAAAAATCTCAACTCCATAAGACAAAAGCTCTTTCAATTCTGATGATATTTTCTTTTTTGATTCAGTTGTCTGGTATTGACTCAAATGTTTCAATAATGTTGTATCGTTTGGGAATATTTCTCCACATTTTGCGCAGTTTGGTTGTGACTTGTGAGTTTGTATGTGTTCAGTGTTTTCTAGTTTTATGTTGCAGTATTCACAGTAGTGGCTGTAATCAACACAGTGGAGGATGAGGGACACAAATTTATATAAAGTAACGGCCAAGTGCGAGCCAGACTCATACACGGTCAATTCAATATTAAGTAACTCAACTTTGGTATGAAAAAAAAACTCAAAAAAAGATGTTTCTTGTATGAGACAAATTTTTAACATTATTTCATTTTTTTTTAATACCACTAAGTTGGCAAAGAAGCATAAGGCCCGCCTGATGGTAAGCGGTTACCGTAGCCTATGGACACTTGCAACACCAGGGGTATCACTCACGCGTTGCCGACTCTGCAAAAATCTCTTCAAACCCTTTTTGAAGAACCCCATGCTGTACTCCATTGGAAAAACCACGGCAGGGAGCTCATTCCACAGTCTGAGCGTTCGCGGAAGAAGCTGTTATTTGTTTTTATAGTGGCAATAGAAATACATATTCTGTAAAAAAACCTGTTGTCTACCTATTATGGTCAATGAGATACTGACAGTCAGACGGATGGACAGTGGAGGCTTAGTAACAGGCTCCCCTTGGGCACAATTTTGGTCCCTAAAAACCAATAATGGGACTTCCAATACTTTCAAGAAGTGTTCAAAAGTATTTATGTAATGTTTAACTTACAGGGAGCAATCTATTTTGATAATTTGATTTGATTAAAATTTGATCTGCTTTGAAAAAATGCAAGGCAGTTTTCTACCTGATGCTCAGATTGTGGACTGAGCTTGCAGCTGTGGTTTGCCGAAGGTAGTACAGTATGCGGTGAAGAAGGAAGTTTAGTGAGCAGCAAAGCGTGAGATAACCGCTAGTGTAGCGAGCATCAATAGGCAAATAACAGCTTACCATCAGGTGGGTTGTAAGCATGTTAGTAACCTTCAAAGTAAAAAAAAATCCCATTTTTTTCATATAAAATAATGCAAACAACAAACAGACAGCAAGGTAGTGGAACTTGCTTCTGGCGTCTGTTCAGACGCTTACAATCTAGGAACTTTCAAGGCCAGAGTGAATAGGTTTCTTCTGGGTAAGCGTGTTTCTGGTGAAGCGCTCGTGGTGTAGCATGATTAGCCGTTCTTAATCGATCGGCAAAGTTAAGCTACGTCTGTCGTGGTCGGTACCTGGATGGGTGACCGCCTAGTAGTATTTCAAATCGAGCGTTTCCGTGCTTTGGAGGCACGTAAAGCCGTTGGTCCCGGTTATCACTTGATTGTGATAGTCGTTAAGCTAGTTGGATGCCACCTAGGCGGCTTGAAATATTCCAACAGTAGGTTGACCACTAGCCTACCTCCACCAATCCGCAGTGGGCACGCGTGGTGGAGTATCGCCCTGTCCCTTTCACCCTCATTTGTGAAAGGAGGCCTGTGCTCAGCAGTGGGACATTATAGGCTGATGATGATGAAGCGTGTTTCATCTTAGGCTTCGTCATCGCCCCTTATGGGCGGGTCAGTGGCCAAATGCAAGCCCATTTAATTTAATAAAAAAAAATATACCTAATACTCACATAGCTCTATGCTCCTTCACATGATTAACAAAACTCCTGAAATCACCTGCATTTTCACGACAATCCACACAATGGAATTCACCGCACACACCGTGGTATTCTCTACAATGCATCCTCAGAGCTGGGAGGCTGTCTACAAGCAGCTTACATTGACCACAGACCCACGGGTAGTTGAGCCATGATATATCCACTTTGGGGCCGTCTTCTGTATATTTTGGATCTTCATATTGTAGAGCTATTGTATGTTTATCTAGAATTAAATATGCAATGTGTAATTGCTAAATATGCTATTGGTCTTGCGAGTGAGGCGGAACTAACAACTGCACTGTATTATGAACCTTATAGTAGTGATCTAAGGTAGATTGTTCAAGAATTCTTTCGTTAATCTTCGGGGCCGTACTTTCTTTTCTGTGCGAACAAAGATTGACGATGTGCCTTATCAGTTGGGTACTACAGTAGTACTACTACTGTACCTATTAGTACATGTGTTCCACCAGCTGCACCCAAGGGTCAGATCCCTTCTAGGCTTTGGCATTCTACCACTTTTAGTTATATAATAACTTACCTGCCTAGCATTGATAATAATTATTATTAAAGACTTATTTAGCAATGCACACTCAATTAATTAATTCTCATATCTATAACATCTGAAGGAAGGTCAAAAGGTTCAGAAGTATGGCAGAGTATGGCTATATTTGTAAAGTATCTTACCATCAGTAATTTTTCTATTATTTTCTATTTTAACATCATCATCATCTTCGAAACCAAATATATCAGGATCGCTTAACTCAGACTTGAATTCACTCGTCACAATATTAGTTAAAACAACTTGAGATATTTTAACTTTCGTATAAAACTCGTGTAAAATATTTAAAGTGTTCAGACAACACACACATATGTTTTCCGGTAGCAATTTACTAGTAAAATCGACGAAATTAATTCGTAACAAAGATAGTTTTTCGATTATTTCGTGGCGTACTTGTAAGTTCGCTGTTAAGTCAGTTGTTTCGTGTAAAGGTTTAATTTCAGCACAAAATCTACAATACGAATCTATTGCACTCATTTTATCTTGTTTTATTCAAATAAATCAAATTTTATCAGCTGGTAGAAAAATATTATTTTGTTTAGACTAACTTTTTTTTCTCAGTTGTCTTGTCAAGTTGTCAATGTCTTCTTCTTCTTCTTTTTAATTTTGGCAACCAAGCCCAAATTAGGGCTCATTTCTGCCAGTGTCGACTTATATTATAGTTTCCAGTCACAATAAATCACTTCACATTATAGTCCTCAGTCAGTCACCGTCCATAAAAGTCATGTGATGTTTTACTACAATGGTGGTCATTGTACTAAAACTCTTCACGGACATTTTGAGACAACTTGAAAAGTCACGACACACATAATTCATTTCATTTCACTTCACTGGTGCACATGGATGATCTTTATTGGGTAAAATACCACCAAAAATACACAATAAAACTCAAAATACACAAATTTATGAAAATAAAAATGAAAATGCTACGTCACTCTGCAAGTTCCCGCCAAAAAGTCGTTGTCAAATCTCTTTTCTTTTCAGCGGTGCCAGAGTGACTTCACGATAGGAACACAGCGCATAAAAATAGTACGAAACTTAACTTTTGAGTACGCAATTAATAAAAAATTATTCAAGTAATTTCTCGGATAAAGTAAATGGTTTATTCATTTCATTTTTTAAGTGCCGTTTGCGCACCGAAACCGAAAGAAGCACGAAAAACAAAATCAAACCAGCGAGCGAAACCACAAACAGTAACACTTAAGTGATGATGAATAAGTCTACAAAATCGTATGATTAATACTTAAATCGTACATCAGGAAACCAAGGAACATGGAATAAAAAAGAAACAGTGGGGTTGCTACTTGTCATTTTATGCTGAAACTTGCTTGAAAGAAATTAAAATTATTTAACTTTTTTATTTTAATTTTGAATTTTTTGTTTTTTTTGTTTTGATTTTAAAATAGTACGCAAATTGGCGGGAGAGTACCTGAGAACGCTACCTAACGAAATAGTACGCAATGCGTACTAGTGCGTACCCTAATGGCAACGCTGTTTCTTTTTGTAATTTGTTCATGACCATGGATACAAAGTCCTTCAGTCGCATACATTTTATTTATAATATCACTTTCTTCATATAGTTCGCCATTAGTCCGCACATTAACTTTCACATAGTCCGCATTATTTATCAGTCACCGTCTAGTCATGTTTTAGTAAAATGGTGGTTCTTTTTTCGAGTGAGTGCCAATCGGCCCCGGTACACACACACAGAAGCTACCGGGGCCGATGGCACTTTTTTTCCCATCTGCCCCGTTAACGGGTCAGAGGCACTAAGGCAGATCGGAAAAAGAGGGCCATCGACCCCGGTTGGCTCGAATGGCTCGGTGCCCGTAAGTAACCTGGCTATTGCCATCATCATTTGTAACTGGAACCATTTGCACCCGAATTTCCGATTACTGGTGAAAATATAACTTGGTACCTATTCCATTTTGATCACGCGCCTACTAGGGGCGCCAGGGTAGTCTGTGGCCAG
This sequence comes from Achlya flavicornis, assembly GCA_947623365.1. Taxonomy (NCBI): domain Eukaryota; kingdom Metazoa; phylum Arthropoda; class Insecta; order Lepidoptera; family Drepanidae; genus Achlya; species Achlya flavicornis. The sequence goes on along the minus strand of OX392495.1, from coordinate 2,354,009 downwards.
GGTATTGATTGCACACGGGCCCTGCATGGGCTAGAGACGGCCCTGTGTGTTGCATCTTCTCTCTACGAAGTAATGACATCTCGCTGACTACGATAGTACGGTTACGTCGTGAACCAGTGATATGGAACTGGAGTTAATACATAAGTCAATGTCGTGTACACACGGCAACACATCAAGCTATACATTTCCAGTTTATGCTGATCTCGCATTGTATAGGATTTCCAAACAATGGGAGGTCAGCTTATACTAGAAATGTATAGCTTGATCTGTTGCCGTGTGTACATAATCAAATTTTAATATGACGTGAATAGAATCACAGAGTACTTTATATATATACTTGAAAAATAGAATGTTCTAAAAATCGAAACAACGCCATCTACCGGATGTCTAAGCAACCTAGATGTTAAACGATGTTAGAGAATTGTATCGTTGAATTAGCCTACAGCGCTACTTAGTAGGTATTTAAATGGTATTATCGTATAATAACATTTAATTTGCAATCATTGAGGTACTATTACTACGTACTTGTAATAAAAAACGACGTCATAATTGCGATAAAAACCACCCTATCGATTAAGTTGGACAAAATTGGTAATTTTTTAATCTAGGTATTTTAGTGAAATAAAAACAATTTACTTTTAGAAATAACGATACCTTCACCGAAAGCAACCTCATCGTAAGATTTCAGGCAATTCAGACATGAGTTTTCTACACTAACGTAATCTACAGTCGCTAGCAACTCAGTATATAAATACCTACTACGTACAACTAGCGAATACGGTGAAACATTTTGTATGAAATGCTTCCAAAAGTATCCACTAGGTGGTGCTCGTTATACTAAATATTCACCGTAGTCGCTAGCGTGTGTAGATTAAGTTAGTGTAGAAAACTCATGGTAGAGGGTACTGTATAATGATGCGTTTTTTGCGTTTTTGAACCCCTATAATTCCTTCAAAGATAGAGTGAATTGCTATTTATTGAACAAGGGTAATAATTTTATTTCTCCCCGATAAGCTCTGGCGACCTTAATCACGCGCAGGAGCACAAGTACACACATTAAGTTATTTAGCTGTGTTGCCGCTGGTCGTATAGACGGTTGCCGTACTTAAGAAAAAAAAATGCCGTATTGAAACCAAATTGCCGTACAAAATAACTAAAATTTTAGAGATCAATCTTCGTTTCCCATTAAAACTACTATATTACCAAATATATTTTCAGTTATCTTTAAAATCTCACGGCTTTTATATTTTGGCTATCATTTCGGGGGTTGGTTTGAAACTCGTGAGGTCAAACTGTTAATAATTCGAACCAATTTGAAACTTATGTACACGATTCGACAGGTATTTTGACCATAGAGGTTTCATAGGAAAACTCATCATTACTATGTATACTACTCTATTTCACATAGGATGAGCCGTCAAGGTCACGGGTTTTTACCAATTTCCAGTGAAATTCCATTTGTTTAATCTGAAATAGTACTCACAATATTTCATGAAACTTCGCTCTATCATAGTATTCCTTTATTATATGGAAATGAACATTACCCATTAAGAAATCTAATAAAATACCATGTGTCATCGAACTCATGCTATTTGAAATCTACTTTAGGTGTACTACTAATTTATGCTCTGACCGATTGCCGTATTTTAGCGTACGGCATAGGCCACTCTGCCGTACACCGTACAATTTGTTTTATCTGGGTCTGGGGATCTACCGCGTAACTGTGGTGGTAATCGTAACGAACACCATTAATTATTTCATCCAATGACGCGCACGCGGTATGACGCGACGATGACCATTCGTGGGCCCTGATTGGATGAAATTCATTGAGAGGTAGAGCCCCATTGCCTTATGAAACGGCAATTGCCGTATGTTCGGCAACACTGATTTAGCTGCGCGTGCGGTATTCTGTAAGTGTGAAAATCATACAACGTGTGCAGAATGCCTGTGCTCGTTTTTGTTTTAATATCCCACCTAGGGCACACGTCACTCCATATCTGAACAAAGCAACGGTTCTGAAAATGTCATATCGTAGAGAGTAGCAAGACTCTCCTCTTCGGTGTCATTAAAACCCAATCACCAAAATATTTATATGACAAGTTCAAATGGGCACGTGATCACAATCCATATGGCACTCGTGCGTCCAAGTACATGCTTTTGATACCACATCACAGAACGGCTACTTTTAAAGGCAGTTTCCGATACGCCGCCATGATTGTCTAACTATATCCAGCTTTAAATCAAAATATAAAACATTGGTGACATCTTATTAAATTCGTTTGTAGTATTATATTATTATGTTTGTATAAATTGTATTTTTTTTATATAGTTTTGTTTTTTTTTTGGTTTTGTGGCGGCGGCGTATCAATTCGACAGAATAATGTATTTGGTATTTTAGAATTTTTTATTATTATTTTTTGTAAAACATTTATTTAAACACCTTTTGAGACAGGGTTTCGAATCCTATAATAAGCTTGAGATTTCGGTGAAGGAAAACATCGTGAGGAAACCATAGCACGGTGGTACTTTGTAGTACCCACCTGGCTGGCTACCACCCTCAAGTTGAAAATCTGTCGCCAAGCACCTATCGGTGTGTTCCGACAGCTGCACTTGAGAGCCAGTTCCTTCTAGGCTTTGTGTGTGCACCACCTTCGGCCACATCATAACTTACCATGGTGAGATTGTGTTGATCAAACATAGGCAAAAACACACACACAGTACAAAAAATTGAAGTGATAAATAAAAACGCGAGCTTTAATTTGACACTGGTTTTTACCTTGCTTTAATTTCATCCAAATCCGCTGAGCCGTTGAACCAAAACTTTTTTTTATACAACTAAGTCGGTAAACAAGCATTCGCCTGATGGTAAGCGGTTACCGTAGCCATATGGACGCTTGCAACACAAGAAGCTTCGCTCACGCGTTACCGGCCTTTCCCCCCTCCCCTATGAGCTCTGGTCTGGCGACCTTACTCACGCGGAACACAACTTTACACAACATAAAATTATTTGGCTGCGGTATTCTGTAAAACTTTCTCATTTATAATACCTATTAGTGAAACTCTTTAAGTGGATTCCAAATATTCCAATCTTCCAGCGGGGCGCAACTAAGTTTCTATTTATTACTAGCTACGCCCCGCCGTTTCACACGCGTTCCCCGGATAAAAAGTAGCCCTAAACACCCGGGCGGGGATAACGAAGCTTCCTTTTACCTATGAAATTATTTTTGGGCACTTTCACTGAGTTATGAGGAGTAACTTATAATAGGGTTCCGCGCAAAAAAAAAAAACGTACGCGAGTGAAACTGCGGTGTCAGTTAATTCTTTTTTCTTTTAAGTTTAATAAAAGTACTTATCACATGAGCTATCTGCCAGTGAAAGTCACGTCTAAATCGTTCCAGCTGTTATGGAGATAGCCGGAGAGCCGGAACCAACAGAAGTTTTACCCGCGTACGACGTGACGGTTTTATTTTATATGCGTGGAACCCTAATTTTGGTACTTTATATACTTTCAGATGCATTTAGTGAAAAGCTGTTATTTATAAATTACAAACAGACGCTAAAATTGTATTTATTTAATATATAGATGGCTAGTAGGTACTATGTAATCAGGGGGCACGGGAGTGCCCCCCGCCAAGACGGCCAAGCGAAGCGAAGGGCACTACCTACGTGTGTGAAGTTAGAGCGTGTAGAGTCATAAGCACGAGATCTGATAACATTTTGACAGTGCGAGCCACAGGTCTCGTCTTGGCAACATTTAACATGAAAACGTTTTTATTGGTATTTGTATGTTATCACCAAGATTTATCACTCATCGGTCCATGAACCATGACTTCAATAAGAATTTGCTACGCGTGTAACTTGGTAATCGATACGATAGCGTAGTCGATTATCGCAAGTGAGTCGAAGTAATAATTTCTTTGAAAAAACCCATCGTCTACAGTTGTGTTATGTCTCGTCAACGTGAAAGTCAAGCAAAGGAGTGTTGCCAATCTCCCCGCCGTCCCTATATGTCGGCGTTCTGCCCGCTGTCCTTCTGTCTCCGGCTTTATAAAAATAAGGTAATCACATCAAATAAAGTGTAATAAAACAGTTATTTTTACAATTATTTATTGTGTAATAAGTCAGTAAGACAGTCAAGTACTTATTTCTACACATTTAATAATGAAAGAAGCGAAACGAAAACAATATCACAGTATTTAAAAATAATATTTATCAACGTCTATTTTCACTTATTTACATAAAACACATTGCTAAAACACGTAGTCAATTTTGTACATCTAAATTCTAAAGTTTAAAGACGAGACATCAAACAATCACTACCAATAGTAATATAGTATCATTTAAAACTAAACGAAAGAATACTCCATACATACTGAAACTCTTGAAAGAATCAAAATAGCTCATAAATATTAAAGCAACTCAGCCAAAATCTTCTTTTTCTTACTAAATTCTTCTTAGGTCACTTCACTTCTTTCTTCTTAGGTCATGTCGCGCTACTTCCAATGGCCTGTCAAACGCAAAATTCACACATAGACTGTGGTAGTGTTAATAATGATTTGACAGGTCATTGGAATATTCATATCCTCATTCTAAATCATACCATAGTTTATAAGGCCTTGTCCTTTTACGATATCTTTCAGAACTTTGACTAAGAAAAAGATTAGCGCATGCAGTTATAAAAAAAACCGGCCAAGTGCGAGTCAGACTCGCGCACCGAGGGTTCCGTACAAACCTGTAGGTATATAAGTAAATGGTAGTATAGACCTGAGTATTTGATATTAATTTCAATTTATGACCTATTAAAAAAAAACTACTTACTAGATCTCGTTCAAACCAATTTTCAGTGGAAGTTTGCACCGTAATGTACATCATATATTTTTTATAGATTTATCATTCTCTTATTTTAGAAGTTACAGGGGGGGGGACACACATTTTACCACTTTGGAAGTGTCTCTCGCGCAAACTATTCAGTTTAGAAAAAAATGATATTAGAAACCTCAATATCATTTTTGAAGACCTATCCATAGACACCCCAAACTTATGGGTTTGATGAAAAAAAAAATTGAGTTTCAGTTCTAAGTATGGGGAACCCCCAAAATTTATTGTTTTTTTTCTATTTTTGTGTAAAAATCTTAATGTGGTTCACAGAATACATCTACTTACCAAGTTTCAACATTATAGTTCTTATAGTTTCGGAAATAAATGGCTGTGACATACACGTACAGACAGACAGACAGACAGACAGACATGACGAATCTATAAGGGCTCCGTTTTTTGCCATTTGGCTACGGAACCCTAAAAATGAATTGGAGAAGTTATTAGTTGCGAGAGGCGCTGTGTCAATTCCTATACATTATCGTCGTAAAAACACAAACGCAATAAGCGTTTTCTGACATCAATTATTTTGGGTAGGTACCTAAAATTGAGCTATTATTCCTACGTATAGAGAAGCTATCATAAACAAAGGATATGTCCCATTTTGTTACAGTCAACTAAAGTTCTAGTTAGCGCTGAAACAATAATTAGTCGTCTAAGCAGACAGTAGAAACACGTAGCGCTATCAGAACACTTTTAGAAGTATTTTTCTCTCAAACACCGTGATTTTCACGGCACTTACGCATTTCGTTGAACGTTCTACAACAAAAAGTGTGGCCGGGTGGCCTCACTTGAACGGAATACAGTTGTGATGTGTGGCGTCTTCTATAGTAATAATAGCTCAATGGTACCTAATAGGTCTTATAAAAAAACCGGCCAAGTGCGAGTCAGACTCGCGCACCGAGGGTTCCGTACAAACCTGTACAGGTCGGTTAACTAAAGCTGGCACGTTTCAACACATTTACACCGTCTCTCTCGCGCAAAGTCAAGCTTATGAGTATGAAGGAGACAGTTATTGTTTTGCTTTTGCTACTGCTCATAAATATAGAGTGGTCTATTTTTGCATTCGTCCATTAGACTTGACTGATTGCAAATTTATGAGTACTGTGAACGTGCCAGCTTTCGTTAACCGACCTGTAGGTATATAAGTAAATGGTAGTATAGACCTGAGTATTTGATATTAATTTCAATTTATGACGTATTAAAAAAAAACTACTTACTAGATCTCGTTCAAACCAATTTTCGGTGGAAGTTTGCACCGTAATGTACATCATATATTTTTTTATAGATTTATCATTCTCTTATTTTAGAAGTTACAGGGGGACACACATTTTACCACTTTGGAAGTGTCTCTCGCGCAAACTATTCAGTTTAGAAAAAAATTATATTAGAAACCTCAATATCATTTTTGAAGACCTACCCATTCACAACCCACAATTACGGGTTTGATGAAAAAAAAAAAAATGAGTTTCAGTTCTAAGTATGGGGAACCCCTAAAATTTATTGTTTTTTTTCTATTTTTGTGTGAAAATCTTAATGCGGTTCACAGAATACATCTACTTACCAAGTTTCAACATTATAGTTCTTATAGTTTCGGAAATAAATGGCTGTGACATACGGACGGACAGACAGACAGACAGACAGACAGACATGACGAATCTATAAGGGTTCCGTTTTTTGCCATTTGGCTACGGGACCCTAAAAAGTTACCGCGAGCAAGCTCTAAACAAAACGAAATATTTTTTATTTTGAAGACAAGTTGTATGAACATACTTAAAAAAATATTTTTAAACACAAGCGATATTTATTTCTTTAAAAATGTTTACCTATTGTATAGTACAGCTAGGTATGCCTAGTTATTTTTACAACAGTAGGTATCTGAGACATCGATTAATTAGACATTTACTTTACCTAAATATTACGAGAGAATTGTTTCTTATTGTCTCCACAACATTTTAAGTTTTTTTTTCAAATTTAGTATTTGCCTAAGTTCTAGTCTGAGGCGTCGTCCTAATTGGCGACGATCGTACGATCAAACGATGCGATTTCGTCGCACGACGAGATTAAATACACAAAACGCTTTTTGGGGCACAGCCAGCAACAGCAACCTGGAAATACTCGAGAGGTTCCAAAGTAAAACACTAAGAACAATGTCAAACATACCGTATTTTATAAGTAACAAATAAATACACATGGATTTGAATATTAACACTGTTAAACAGGAGATTGCTAAATTCAGCAAGAACTACCAAGCTCGACTCTCGAGCCATGCCAATGAATTGGCTCTAAAGCTGGAAGGCACAGGAAGCGTTAAACACTCTCGACTTAAAAGACACAGTGTCCCTTGTTTGGCTCACAGATTTGAAGACAACAATGAGAGAGCTCACTGGAGCCAGCTCTCTGTATTGTGAAATTTTCAATATGGACAACGTAATGGCTCATTGTGAAAACAATCACAGATTGCCAAGTCGCGAAATTGACAACAATTTAGAGTGTCCTAATTGAAGCTCGCAAGTCATCGCGCGAGCACAGGAACATCATCGCGATCGTGCGACGAAATCGCATCGTTTGATCGTACGATCGTCGTCAATTAGGACGACGCCTAAGTATAAGCCTAAATGACTCTAAGTATCCATCAGATACTTTTCAAAACCTGTAATTGGTGGATGGGATTATCAACCCCCCCGAGGCAAGATGGCATATCTAGTCGTTTTTTTGTCATTTCAAAAAGCTGGCAGGCGGTTGAAAGGTTGTTGATGAATATCTGAAGAACACTGAAAGAGCTTACAGTGGAGCAATTAATCAATTTAAAACTACATTTATTTTATTTAATAATTAGGTAATACTATCATTTTGGTAACTAATAATGTTTTGGTATTACTTATAGTCTATTTCACATAGGATGAGTCGTGACAGTTCATGTTTTTTTTACAAATATCTACTATTTCCATTTGATTAGGTACGTACTCTGAAATAGTACGCACATTATTTCATCAAACCGAATGAATTCCTTTATTATATCGAAAAAGATTCAGAAATGTAATAAAATACGATGTGACACCGAACTCATGCTATTTGAAATCTACTTTAATAACATTTTATTTAAAAGTTCTCCCATAGAATACGTAAAACGTTATATAACGTTATAACAAGTTCTATTATAATAACGTATTAAAACACGAGCTAGAAAAAGTTATTTTCTTGTATAACGTTTTAGTAATTTTAGTACTATTGCAAAATAATTTGGTCTTAACTCTTTTTTTGCTTATTTGAAGGAATTTCCGCCACTGTATTATAATATCCTAATAACTACCTAACTAGTCTGTTTATTAACAGAAAAATAGTTGTATTAATTTTTACATCTTATATTTTAGTCGATCAAAAATAATTATCTTAAAGGTTTATCCACATTAACGTCAGTGAGTTACTGGTAAAATCGTGGTTTGGTAAACCGCGATTACCGGTCTCTTTCTTTTTTGTCTTTTTCTTTTCATTGACAACAATGATAGGTCAGTTATGTGAGTATTTTGTTAACAAGTTAAATTTATCTTTTACAAAAAAAAAAAATGTGATGTTTCTAGTTTTAGTAAACATTTATTGGGTCATACTAAGTCATGCTAAGATAGAAGAAGCTCACATAATTATTCTTCTTAATGGAGTATTAGCAATTTTATTAGAAATTAGGACTTATTTACTAAGCAATACTTATATTAAAATTTTCCTTGATATGGAATCGATAAACGTTATGTTATATTTAATGATACTTATCTTATGAAATGAAATATATATTTAATATTAATAATTTATAAAGAATCTATATTGCACCGACCCGAAATGATTGCGAAGTGGTAAGGTGTAATTGGGAACAGGGCAGGCAGATGATGAATTTATATAGAATTTCTTGAAAATACTCCGGGGTAAGAGATAGAAATTCCTTGAGAGACATCGAGTTCTACACCATTTTGTAAGTACATGATCACATTTCTAGCTAGCCCATGAAGCAAAAATCTGGATATTTGCTTCATGAGCAAGCCAGAAGGCTTATAAGAAACTTCTCCTCGTCTGTCAACCTCATTCAAAAGTCAAAGAATTTCGAAGTCATATAATTCAACATCAATTTGCAGAGAATTTAAACCTATAACCCCTTTTTAACTGCTCCTAGCATTTAAGTCACGTATATTATATAATTTTTTGAGGCTTTTATAACAGTCGGTCATTGATGTTTATAACCGCCGTAATTGGCTACTTTCCTAAAAAAATATATTTAGTCCGTCTCAGTTTGATAATCAAAAAAAAAAAAAATTGGACACGTATGTACGTATACGACTCCAATATTTTCTGATAATCAAACTGACGTACTAAATAAAATTATATATTTCTTACTCAGGAAAGTACCCAATTATCTAGTACCTATAATCCTTACCTGCTAATAGTTTTGAACCATACTTTATCTTTTACCAATGTCCGGAGCAGTTTGAATGAGTCTTTATTTTCTTCAACATGTTCAACAATTTTTCATTTTCATTCCAGATGAAAATCTAGAATTTCTTAATACTTAATGCTTAAAATTAAGAATATTTTTTTTTTTTAAATATTTGCATTTATTTTTATCTTCACTCATAATAGTTTTAAATGATTGAGAAGAAAGATTGACTTTAAGAACCTACCTATTTACTTTGTTAATGAATTTATTATATTGAATAACTCAAATACAAATTATTATTGAGCGTTAAATTTCAGTTTTTAATTACATAAAGCGCGCTTTATTCAATTAAAAATTCATTGTTATCATATTGATCCTGGGTGTTAAGCATCTCTGAACGTGGCCTATGTTCTGCTCCCTTTTTTCACAACAACTAAGTCTCGTTTGTTCGTCACACAGCCTGTGACGTGACACTCAAACTTTCGTCCCCATCTGTTTTCAATTGCGCCTTCTAGAAAATGCCCTGACCATTGCCACTTCAGCTTACTGCTAAGTCTGTAGGCTTTGACTAATGATATATCAAGACTGAACTACGAAGCTGTTTACGCGTAGATAAAAATGTCCTCTAACTGTTAGGGCGCAAATCATTTTCCCGCCCTCAGTGTCAATCGAGACGTCACTGGGACACAACCAAATTCACCAAAAGTGTATTGTTCCAGAATGTCTTTTTGTGTGATAAAAGTGTGCAGAAACTACATAGGTCGATCTAGATCAACAAAAAAACTCAGCTATCATCAGTAAGTAACAATATTTCCTATTAGTTCCTGCAATATAAGCCATTGAAATTTTTCGAAAATAAATTATTTTGAGTAAGCGCCATATTTACGTATTGCCTGTCCTGCCAGTTTATGAACTCGAAACTCCCATGGTAATATCAGTCAATAGCTAAATACGAGTATGTAGATACTTATATATAAAAAGCGACGGTGACGTGTGCGAAGTTGACGTGTTTATCGTTTTCGGATTTTTCGATCATAGTTATTATGCGTGTGACGTCCATTTTGTGAAAATCTCGAATTGAATTTTAAAATGGCGGTCTTTTTTTTTTAATTACTGATGTCATTCTCGACAGTGGATGTCACGTTTTTAAATTGTTTTTTTAGTTGAAAATGAGACTTTTTTTTACAGAATACCAATTGATCCAATTTTAAGAAGCCAATGGATAGACATCATTCGGAAAAGCCGTAGTGAAGATCTCAGGAAACTAGCCAAAAAATCTGTTCTTTGCTCTGACCACAGATTACAGAATAATTCAGATGGAGTGCGCGGAACACGAAAGTGAAGCCAAAAAAGCAAATACAAATTGAAAATCTGATACCTGTATTCGTTTTCCAGTTTGTATTTGCATTGTTTAACCACAGTTTCTTTATAAAGGAGTGTTTTTTGTTAAATAAAGTTTGTTAAACAAAGCAAATACACATTCAAAAGCGAATACCAGGTACGTGTTTTTCAATTTGTATTTGCTTTTTTGGCCTCACTCCCGTGTTCCGCGCGCTCCATCCTTATTCTGTAATCTGTGGCTCTGACCATTTCAATAAAAATTACATGTATTTTGTAAATAAGCAGAGACGCCGGAGATTAAAAAATGTAGCAGTGCCTTGCAAGGCAAGTATTTTTTATAAGCTTTCATTTTACTTGCAATGTTTGTATGTTTTCGGACCAAATCTTGCAAGTCGAATTTCACCCACTTCCAGTGGTCAGATTGACTTGATGTTTGGTATACTAGGTATTTTGGTATATAGGTGGTAATTCCAATATACCAATATATTGAACCTACAACAAAAAGTACAGTTACCAAAATAAGTTTGTATTAAAATGAAATATTAAAAAAATCTTCCGCGGACGCTCGGACTGTGGAATGAGCTCCCCGCCGTTGTTTTCCCAATGGAGTGCAGCATGGGGTTCTTCAAAAAAGGTGTGAAGAGATTTCTTCAGGGTCGGCAACGCGCGAATGATACCCCTGGTGTTGCAAGCATCCATAGGCTACGGTAACTGCTTACCATCAGGCGGGCCGTATGCTTGTTTATCGACTAAGTTGTATATATATAAAAAAAATGGCTCGTTTGACTTGATTTGGCTCGATTTGACTTGATTTGCTCGATTTGACTTAGTTTGACATGATTTGACTCGATTTGCTTGTTTTGACTCAATTTCACTTGTTTTGACTCGATTTGACTTGATTTGACTTGTTTTGACTGGATTTGACTCGATTTGACTTGATTTGCTTGATTTCCGGTAACCGCTTACCATCAGGCGGGCCGTATGCTCGTTTGCCACCTAAGTGGTATAAAAAAAAAAAAAAAAAATTGACTTGGTTTGACTCGGTTTGACATGATTTGACATGATTTGACATGATTTGACTTGATTTGAATCGATTTGACTCAATTTGACTTGGTTTGACTGGATTTGGCTCGATTTGACATGATTTGGCTCGATTTGCTCGATTTGACTTGGTTTGACTCGGTTTGACATGATTTGACTCGATTTGACTCGATTTGATTGTTTTGACTCAATTTCACTTGATTTGACTCGATTTGACTTGTTTTGACTTGATCTGACAGCATTTGACTCGATTTGACTAGAATTAACTCGATTTGACTTGGTTTGACTCGGTTTGACTGGATTTGGCTCGATTTGGCTAGATTTGCTCGATTTGACTTCATTTAACTTGGTTTGACTCGGTTTGACATGATTTGACTCGAGTTGACTCGATTTGCTTGTTTTGACTCAATGTCATTTGATTTGACTCGATTTGACTTGATTTTCTCGATTTGACTTGTTTTGACTCGGTTTGACTTGATTTGACTCGATTTCACTTGATTTGACTCAATTTCACTCGATTTGTCTGGATTTAACTTGATTTGACTCGTGTTGACTCGATTTCACTCGATAGTAAGATAAGTAAAAATAATAAGTATTAAATTAATATCGGCGCCATTACTCTTATTTATATTATCATGTATTATCCCGATTCAACTTTTATTTTCGTAGTTTACAAAGATATCGAAACCGTAATATATATTTTCCCCATTTTATTGGATTTTTTCAACAACTGGTAACATTATAAACTTCACTATGACAAGCAGAATGACGTACCGCGAGCATAAGACGTAGCAAAGTTGGCCACTTTTTAAAAATCATGTAGTATGGGTATGGTCGTTCTAGACGTATATATTTTCTAAGTCTGTAGGTTTTGTTCTTCTAATATAACTCGGTTAGCTATTGTCGTCGTCGCTTTTGGCATTAATAGAATAGAATTGGACTGTTTTACAAAAAACTTAAACCGACTTCAAAGTACACGAAGAAGTAATCAAATCCTGATCTGATGACAATGGGACCAAACGGGAAGTGTACGCTTCCAGACAAAAAACATTTTTTCCAAATCGGTTCATAACTGACGGAGTTATGAGGTAACAAAAATAAAAAAAATAAAACATACAACCGAATTGAGAACCTCCTCATTTTTTTGAAGTCGGTTAAAAAAAATGGCGGTTATCTGTCAAAATTTGTTGAATTTATTTCTATATATACAACCGCCATTTTCTAAACATTATATTGGCATAATGTTAAAAAAGTGCCATTATAATAAAAAACCGCCATTTTTTCCTGAAAATGTCGAATTTGACATTGAGGACAAGACGTTGAGCTAAAACTTTAATTTAAATATATTTTAATTACCCAATCATTTTAGATATCGAACATTTTTAAGACAATTGTAGTATAAACAAATGAAAAAATAAATAACACAACAATTTTGCGCCCATATTAATATCTCATACCTTAATATCTTAAATATTTATTCTAATACTTACCTAATGGAAGACTTTTGTGATATTGTTTGTTGCGATTATTCTTGGTTGTCTAATTACTCACTAAAACATTTACACACAATCACACTTATTCACACTCACCCATCAATCATACATCCATCGTAACAATATATTATTTCTATATTTACATTATAACAATATTTAATTATTTGTACATAACATTACTATATTAACATACGAATAATAATTCATACTGCGATAAAGAAAGTTTCTGTGACTAAAGAAAATTAAAGCTGTATTATGATTTCTAAAATTCCTAGTACACAATATTTTCAGACGTGATATTGTTTGACCGTGTCTGTGTTAATGCACCATTAAACTACCATATTATTATATTCCATACATATTCCACGAATTTCATGATAGTGTTCTATATAATAGTAGATTATTATGATACATGTGTGCAAAGTTGGTAATTACAGACGAGGTGGTATTAAGCGCGTGAACGTTAACAATTATGGCGCGCAGGTTTTTTTTTTGGTAGCGATGCGCTGTCAAACTTTTTTACACGTTTAAATTAAAAATGCTTACACACATATCAATTTGCAGTGAGGTACAAACCTAACATAATCGGGATTATACTTATCATAAAACTGTGCGGTAATGTAAAGTTAAAAGCGCTAGTGCGTAATAAGCTGCATTACGATACTAAAAACGGTTCAATAAATGTAACTTTACGTGCAAGTGTGTTGAAAAATAATTGACTCATCTTTACCCGTCATTAACATGTCTTTTAAAACCCAGACACTATCTATATCCACAGAAACAAATAACGTCACCTGAAGATTCTCACCTTCTTGTATTGACGACACACGTGTATGCCACATTCATTAACGAACTAACTTACCAAACAGAAAAGCAATATGACTTTGTTATGGTAATTAACATTATCTAGATTTATTAACAGGGTCATATTTAGATCCACAAATAGTGTTATTCTGAGATTCTTGCCCAGTCTTCTCAGTTCAGATAAATATTGCTCTATTGGCGGTAGAGTAAATTCTAAAGTTTATGTGTCTAATCCGACTAAAATCACTTGACTGCAAGCCCAACCACGCGGGCCAGGATAAAAATAGAAAGTTTTTTTATACTTCTAAGGTAGCAGTCCATCTGATAGTAAGCGTTTGCCTACAACATCAGGATATCACTCACGCGTTTCTGATGCTGCAAAGATCTCATCACACCCTTCTTCAAGAACTTCATACTGTACTTTATGTATTGTGTATAATAGTATAATAATAATAAAATAATAGTATGCTATTTATGTATAATCATTTAAAAATGTCGTTACGACCCTGTTTGATTGAAGAAATAACTATAACAAATGTGTAAATTAGCGTGTTTTAAGACAATTTCATTGTTAATAGACTATCTTGGTCGGTGTCTTTGTGATATGGCGAGAATAATTCAGTGCTTGGCAAAGTTGTAGTGAGTGCGCTCGTATCAAATTAATCAACTGTAGTCTGTAACTAGAGTGATGTGCTTTAATTAGACAATGTTCGTTTAAATGATTGAACGAGAGAATTGAACTCTTTTAAAATTGTATTATACTTTTAATGCTTATTTGAAAATTATCCGTCGTCTGGTTAAATAAACAATATCAAAGTTTGAAGACGTGTGAGTTCCGCGTGTATGGTAAGTTTTATGGTGATTTCTTCAAAGTAAAATTCTTCCAAATATGTATAATAGACACAAAATTTATTGAAAGTCTCGTTTGGTCTTCGTTAAGTAGCTCAGTTAGATATATCTAGATTTTTATTTTCCTAACTTCGCTACGTCGTTCTGCGGTTTAAAATAAATGTGCGTTTTATGTAGACAATGTACATGCCCATTATCTTATCTTATGCCCTCTTTTTTTGAAAAGTTATTAGTTATGTACCTTTTGTGTTTCAAGTGACAAGAGAGAGTAAAATAAACCTTGAGTAAATATATGGTAAGGTTTTTGTCTGTTGCTGTAATTTTTACTTTTAATAGCTTTAGTTTGTATTATACTTTAATAGCTTTAGTTACATATATCAAAAGGAAACCTGTTTTTCCATATCTATACTGGATAAAATATGCATAAATACAGAATAGTAATTGTAAAACCACATACACAAAATACTCTTACACTTTAACACACACAATCTCACCCCACTTCATCACACATTTTCACATACAACAGCTTCGCAGGTAATGTTAATTTCCGGACAATCTTACAGCCACTCTTAATTTTTCCAATTATATACACCTACCTACCTATTTAATAATGATACACATTACACACATTCTCCTAAGCCAGTAAAGGCAAGTTACACTGGTTGATATTCCTAAATCAAGTCATATCGTACTCTACTCAACTCTACTAAACAAATTAACAGTGTGTTATTTCAAAGATATCGATGTTTTCAAGAACTGCAAAATTAAATTAAGTTTAGAAAATAATATTACAATTAAAATGCGATCCAACGTGGCACTGTTACCAGCATTCTGGGAACAACACTCTGATGACGACATTTTCATTTAGATTATGTTTTACGTACGTTTTTAATGCGATTGTTTAATTATAAACTAAAATTTATTTAACATTAAATATAAAAATAAAAATTAGTTTACTAAATATCCATTTAAATATCAAAACATCACACTGTATAACTATTATACATACACTGTTGACACACACATACATCTACGTTTTCACTATTTTAAAATACCAATAATTTAAAATTGAAAAATTTAGGGAGTCAAAATCAATTCGTAATTGACTGGTAGGTTACTAAAAAGGAAACATAAATCAAATTAAAACAAAACAAAATAAATAAAATGTAAATAAAAGTTTAATAAATCAAAAGAACAGAACGAGTTTTACAACTGCTTCTAAATACACTTATAATTATGGTTATATTGTCGTTCACACAGTATTGTGGCTTATTTTAATTATATTACATTAATTTTAACATTAACATGATACTGGTTATATAAATTTTAACATCAATATTTAAGAAAACAAAATTTTAAGTCATAAATATAAAGAATAAAGTTATATTGCACATTATGTAAATACCCTAATTCTAAAATAATTTCCTAATTCTATGCCATGTACTTAATTTTAAATCACTATTTTAATTTTAATTGTAAGTGATACATTTATTACAACTAAATTAATATTAAACTACATGTGCGTACATTTATAATATATTACATACCATGATAAATATATTTTTAATTAACATTTATAACAGTTCGTTGATAGAGACTGCTACAAAATTTTTCTTCATGATCAAATCATATTCAACACAAAAAATATTATTACTCATTTTAATATAAGAGAAGTTGCAATTTATAATCATTGGAGATTGACATAAAATAGCAGTTGACCGTTGTTTATAAGCGTTGACCGTCGTCTATAAGTATTGACTGTCGTCTATAAGCATTGATCGTCGTCTATAAGTATTGACTGTCGTCTATAAGCATTGATCGTTGTCAATAAGGATTGACGAACTTAAAGGGGGTCAACCACAAGCTTTTAAAACAATATTATTATAACCTTATTTGTCTTTTGTCCTATTTTGACGCCGGATGTCAAAGAGGGACAAAAGACAATTAAGGTTATTTTAACCTTGCTTTAAGAGCTGGTGGTATGCCCCCAGTATTGATTTCATAGACGCAGTATTTGAGGTCGACTTTACTGTTTTACTGGAATGGTGCTCTGTCACAGTTGCATGCGGCCCCACCTTGACCCTGGCGACACTGGACATTGCACCAAGCAGACCAGCCATCGTAGGTGCTAAGAACTCGGGAGACTTGAGTTTTCCCAATTGTCTCCTTGCTTGCATTCTCACATGATGGACAACCTAAGAAGAGGAATTAAGAGTGAAACCTTCCACTTGAATTGAAGGTGCTGGCTCAGCAACACATAGGCGCGGCAAATTCACCTATCTATTAAGTGGTAAGGATATTTTGACCATCTTATCTTATCTTGTGTAGGGGCCGAGAAATAACTCGAGACACTTCGACCCATTGGGATCTATTGTGGTTCCCTAGATAACATACTCATCCCCAGTCTCGTTGAAAACTCTTTTCATGAGTTTTACAACGAGGCTAGGAGATATGAGCTTATAGTCTTCTGGTTTTGTATAACCAATCCCTAGGCGACTCATTCGCTTACCAGCCAGTGCATCGCATGTGCACAGAAGGTGCTCCATGCGTTCCGTATGTTCCCCACACAATCTATTGACCATACCCTTATTTTGACCATCTGTTGAAAGCCAAAATTACTAGCTAAGAATCCACTGCTGCAAAAAAGCTATCTACATGGACTGTCTTAAATACCTAACCACTCAGTGCTCCTAAGTGAGGTTACAAGCACTTAAAAAACTTATGTCCCAAGCAGTTCATAAAGACTGGCCTATTTCAAAAAACGATAGGTACTCAATCGTCCTATCGTCCATTTGTTCTTCTCGATAAGGTTTGAGAGCCATTCCTTCTAACAGCGATTATTATCAGATCTATGAAAGACTACTCTCGTGAAGAACTTACCTGATAAAGAATAACCGTCTTGGCAGAAAACGGTACAGACGGCTGACCAGTCTACATCTTCGTTGTCTTCTTCTTTAACTTCTTCGCAGCTGCACAGGGGGCTACCTGCAGGTGATATAAAGGCTCTGACTTAATTCAGTCAATAGCGATGTATCGATAGTATTGATGTATCGATGATATGTATCGATAGTACTATTCTCCAATTAGCTGACATATGTTTATGTAGGTGGACAGTGTCCACCTACATATGTCGATGTTATTTTGACCAATATAGTAGACACACAGACGGACAAGAGAGTGATCTTATAAGGGTTCGTTTTTTTACCTTTTGAGGTACTGAACCCTAATTACTAAAAAACAGTATTCGCGATACCGTAGCCGGGCGGGGCGGCGCGCGTGCAATGACACTAGGTTAGTACCTGTGGTTAGTACCTACACTGCACCCGTTCGACGCAGAGGCGGGTCGCTAGTTATAAATAAAACTAGCTGTTCCCCGCGGTTCCACCCACGTTCTGAGAATAAAATGTAGCCTATAATACTCGGGGATAATGTAGCTTCCTATTAGTGAAAGAATTTTTCGAATCCGACTTGATTAATAATTAATCAATAATTAATTAATAATTAATCCAGAGATTAGCCCGTTTAAACACACAAACTAAAAAACTCTTCCGCTTTGATATTATTATTAAAATATATTATTATTACTAGCTGTCCCCCGCAGTTTCACCCGCGTTCCCGAGATAAAAAGTGAAGGCGTAACAATCAAACTCACTTTCGCATTTATAATATTAGTTAGGATATTATATTATATATTATAATAGTATAGATATTACGTCTAATAATCATACCTAAATGGTTGCTACATAGCGATGGGCAGACGGCAAGCCTAGGTTGTCCGTAATCCGAGTCAGGGTGGCTGGTGGAGTTCAGGGCTGATTGAAGACCCACTGGTATCATCTGCTCGCAGTTGGTCCCGCACACTTCTCCACCGAGACCTTGGCAGAAATACTGGTTATTTAGTGGTTTTAAAAATCTGTTAACCACCTTCGTCCGCTTCATCACTGTATTACGTAGACTTTGCTTCAATTTGACGCTACTACTTACAAAAATCGTAGATCATACAAAGTTTGTCACGTACCACCTTGGAGAAGCAGCCTTGCCAAACGACATTATAATGTAATTAGTATTTATTTATTTTAACGGCAACCAACAAAGCATACACTAACACAATTAAAAATATAATGTAGATTGACACCTTATCTTTCCAAATGCTGCCTCAATTACAGGCTACCACAGCATGCATTAAACAAAACATAAACAATAAACACTTTAAATCAAATAAATTCAATTAAAAACAAAATCATCAAATTCCAATAAAATTTAAGGTCAACAAATTTAGTAATAGTGAATAAAATATTTAGTAATTAAGTGAATTTAAATGAGAAAAAGAAATTAAATAAAAATTAAATTGCTTATAAAGGAATATAAATTAAATAAAAAAATAGTTTGTACAAGATTGAACATTATCTTTAAATACATATATTATGTACATAATAATATTTAAAAATCTGTTCTATTTATTCTCTAAACAAATTTGAATGCAAAAATAAATTAATCATTTGGCTTTTGAAATATTATTACGTACTCCGAGACCGAAAACATTCTTTATATCTATTAAAGATAGTTAGAATAATTTAAGAATTATTAAAAATTATTCCATATTAAATGTGTACAAACCTGTGCGGAGAGAGCCTGGTATCCATAACACAATTTAATTCTTACCTTGGATAACAGAGGTTTCAACAAACACTTATAAAGTCTCTAACTCTTCTAGTGTAAAATTGAGTGTTTTTGTGTATTATTTTGCGAAATAAATTTATTATTATTTTATCACTGCTCATGGTGTTAGTTTGGTCACAGACATGCCTATATTTGCATAGTAAAATGTCTAGGATTTCAGATAGATTGAAGGTTGATTTCTAGGTAAAAAAAAAATTGTAATTAGTCCGTCAGATAAAATTATTAAAATATATTGGACACATATTTTTCTTTTGTCAAAAAATACGAAGTTATACGGACTAAATAGATTTTTTTAGTCATCTTACCCATTGTTAACAACTGGTGTGCTTTATCAGGGTCTAAAAATAAATATTTTTAAACCAACGTCCAACTAATATCTATAAGATGAAAAATTATTCGACAAAATTTAATAGGACGTTACACTCTTAATATAGGTAGATTAATAAAAACTGAAATTTAATTCTACATAATCAAATATTATTAACTATTATATATTAAACCTAATGGCTTGCGTTTGATCACAAATAGGTATTTAAATATTTATTATTTATTTTTTGCATTTTTTATTATTATTACATATATCGACAGAGTTAATCGGTCGTAGGATGTATTTATAAGAAATAAATTTAGTTTTAAATTTAACGCGCTGTTGTGATCCTCTAATAACCCTGGTAGAAATCAGTTCATACTTTTCTTTTAAATGTGAATAGAATACCTAATAGTTATATTCTGATGGTATTTAAAAAAAAATATTTATATAAATATAAATAATAAATAAATAAAAATATTAGGAATGTACCTAGTTGAAATTAAAATTAAAAGAAAATAAATTCTTGGTAGCAATAAAAATCATTTCACAATGAAAATAATGAAATTATTTTACTACAGTGACATAATAAAACCACACTATAGCCTTAATACACTGTTACTTTAATTATTTGTCATAAAACAAAAAAAAACTTTCTTTCTGTTGAAAATTTTCTCTTTAATCAATTTCGTAAAAATCTTTACAATAAATCAATTTTATTTATTTATTACGAACTCTGATACATCATAGCGACCAACTTATCGCTTAGATGAGAACCTACTTGGGATTTACCTACAATAAACAGTATCAAAATAAAACTAACTTGCATAAATATTAACAAAAAAATAATTTTCTATTCTAGAAACTAAGCTTACCTCTTAAATCTGCTCCAATCGTTCCACACACATAAAACAAAAGCATTACAACGTATTTACACAGACAACACTTAACCACATATACAAAAATAGCGCCAAAAAAAAACAAAACCAAACTTAAAAAAAAAAATAAGAACCTGCGTGGCACAAGTCCGCACACAAATTCACTCGGGCCGGCACTGAGGGAGCCCACTGCTTCTTCCCTTTCCTAAATTGCGCCAAATATATCCTATTCAGTCCTCCGTTATCGTATTTCAATTGTAGAACAACCTCTGGGGTTTCTACTTGTCTCTGTTCCACGATTTTCTCTAACGCTCCCATTGGCTGTTCGTCTGGTTGCTCGCTCTCTGATTGGTCGCCTATAACCGGCGCAACCCCTAATAGAGCCACGCCCAGCAGAAGGGTGGTAAGAATTTTTACCATCTGTAAAATATTTGTTATTCATTTGTTGAGGTATTTTAAACAAGTTTATTTTGTTTCTATGTAGTGATGAAGTTAAATTCAAATTCAAAAAGCATTTATTCAATTTAGGCCCTGATAAGGCACTTATGAACGTTAACAAATGACTCTACACCGGTTCCAAATTTGGTTCCTAAATTGGTTATTGTACCTGTAACCTTTTTTCTTGACCTGGTATTCTTATTAAAACATTTTTCAACACACTCGCTCGTAAAGTGACATTTATTGCATCGTTTTTAGTATCATAATGCAGCATATTACGCACTAATGCCTTTTACTTTACATTACCGCACAGTTTTATGATAGGTATAATCCCGAAGCGCTCGTGGTGTAGCATGATTAGCCATTCTTAATCGATCGGCAAAGTTAAGCTACGTCTGTCGTGGTCGGTACCTGGATGGGTGACCGCCTAGTGGTATTTCAAATCGAGCGTTTCCGTGCTTCGGAAGGCACGTAAAGCCGTTGGTCTCGGTTATCACTTAATTGCGATAGTCGTTAAGCTAGTTGGATGCCTCCTAGGCGGCTTGAAAAATTCCAACAGTAGGTTGGCCACTAGCCTACCTCCACCGATCCGCAGTGGGCACGCGTGGTGGAGTATCTGCCCATTCCCTTTCACCCTGATTTGTGAAAGGA
This sequence comes from Achlya flavicornis, assembly GCA_947623365.1. NCBI lineage: Eukaryota > Metazoa > Arthropoda > Insecta > Lepidoptera > Drepanidae > Achlya > Achlya flavicornis. The sequence goes on along the minus strand of OX392495.1, from coordinate 2,332,229 downwards.
GGCCTGTGCTCAGCAGTGGGACATATAGGCTGATGATGATGATGATAATCCCGATTATGTTAATTTTGTACCTCACTGTAACTGATATGTGAGTAGATGAAGCATTCTTAATTTAACCCGAAAAAACGGCATTAAAGCGCATCGCTGTAAAAAAAATAGCGCGCCATATTTATCAACTTTTTCATTGTGGTTGATGATTATCAAAAAATCTACTTAAAAAAATACGTCATACGTCAAAAAAAGTCTGTTTTATTAACCGACTTCAAAAAAAGGAAGAAGTTCTCAATTCAGTTGTTTTTTTTTTTTTTTTTTATGTTTGTTACCTTATAACTCCGTCATTTATGAACCGATTTTGAAAATTCTTTTTTTGTCTGGAAGGGTACACTTCCCGTTTGGTCCCATTGTTATCAGTGGGCTTAGTGCGAGATTTTTAACGCGCTCGATAAGGTTAACGTAAACTCTAATTTGTATGGCGCAGGCCCAGACGCCGCCAATTGCCGCTAGGTGGCGCTAGTCCAATGCCATACAAATTAGAGTTAACGACAACCTTATCGAGTGCGTTAAAAACTCGCACTAAGCCCACTGATAAGGATTTTATTACTTTTTAGTGGAGTTTGAAGGCGGTTTAAGTTTTTTGTAAAACAGTCCAATTATTGTATAATATGAACCACTTTTGAACGTTCCTCTAAAGACTGTAATAGTTCATTATAAAGTATCAATTCCACAATTATACTAAATGAACTACTACGTTCGCTCAGTTCCACAATATGCCAAATAAACTAATACGGTCGCTAATCACTAAAATATTTAACCATATCTACGACCGTAAAATCAATAAATACTTTGCCATATTGTTCTACGAAGATAAAACTAAGTAAAAACTTGACAAAATTAATATTTCCCGCCTCATGCTGAGCATCCACCTAAACTATACTATCTAATTAGAGTTTTCTAGATAGCCCATCTATTTTTTTTCTGTGGTCGGAAAAAAGCGTACGGCTCGCCTGATAGTAAGCGTTCACTCCCGCCTATAGACCCTGAGAAAATATCTTCAAACTCTTCTTGAAGAATCTCCCTCGATGGTGAGGTGCAAAGGTTTCTATCATCGCATCAAAATATGATTTACTAACCTCGACGAGGTTAGTCAAAAATCATATTTTGATAATAATCTGAGCGAATAATCTGAGGTGGTGCTTGTGGCGGCTGGTCTGCTTAAGTTTGCTACTTATTTACTTATTAAATATTTATTCAGTCTACTTTGTAATTTTGCCGCCGCGCCGGGGCATACAATTGTTGTCAGTGCGATTAGAATGTAAATATTATGTAATGAATCTAAGCTTGTTTTGAAAATAGTAATTGCTGAGTTTATTGCCGGCTCTTCTCAGCAAATGCAAACTATTGGAGTAAAGAGTATTGGAGTCAGATTTTTCAAAAGTGTCTGCGATGGTCTATTTGAATAAATGATTTTGAATTTTGAATAGAAGTCACATTAATATTATATTACATGTATTATATATTACTTTTCTTGAAAAATCATTTAACAGATAGTGAAAACCGCATCAAAGTCCGCTGCATGATTTAGAAGGAGTTAACGGATAAACAGACAGACAGACAGAAGCGGAGAGAGTCTTTGTTTTATACTTTTTAGTTACATGTGTTTTATGCTTTGAGTATTACACCAACGTTGTATGTTGTTGGTTTTAATTTATTTATGTTTTAATGCTTATATGTATTTTACTTTGTAAAACAAAAAACATAGTTTGGAAAAAAATTGCCAATCCAAAAAATATTTAAAAAATTTAAACTTGCTGAGTTTCTTGCCTGTTCTTCTCAGTTAAAGGCCGACTTATACGCACTGGTGGTAACTTCAGTAGCTTTGACTTTCATAAGGGCCCTACTGGGGCTGCTAGGGCCTAAATTGAATAAATGGCTTTGAATTTGATGATTACCTAATTAGAAGGCATGATGTTTTTTTTTAATAATAAAGTATCTTCAGCATTTTCAGTAATATTAAAACTGTATAATACAGCTTTAGGCAAGCAGCACATTCATTTATGAACTGTCATGCAACTAACGTCTCAGTAATAATAAATTGAAAAACTTTGCGTTAGATAAATTTATCACTTACGAGTTTATCGGAAAATGGATCAAATGAGAAAATAATTGAATTATGGCACGCTTCTTGGAAGGGTCAATTAATCATCGCGATTGGTAGACTTTTGTCTTTAAATAATTGGACTGTTTTACAAAAAACTTAAACCGACTTCAAAGTACATTAAGAAGTAATCAAATCCTGATCTGATGACAATGGGACCAAACGGGAAGTGTTCCAGTAAAAAAAAGAATTTTCCAAATCGGTTAATATATGAGGAAGTTATGAGGTAACAAACATAAAAAAAAAAAACATACAACCGAATTGAGAACCTCATCCTTTTTTTGAAGTCGGTTAAAAATAAGATACATAACGACAAAAAATCTCCCGTATTTTGCGAGTTTATAGCCCTATATAAAATACATTTATTTCAAGTAGCTATAGACTCGTAATAAAATTAGAACAAAAAGTGACCAATAAAAATAAAATGAATTAAATAACACAAGAAATAATAAAACATAATCCTAGTCATGAAATAATTGTTTTTTAAAGCATAAATGAAACATGTTTTCAGAAACAATCCGACGTAAAAAAAAAGTTGAGACAAAGGCATAAAACCTTACCTTCTTCTACACCACACCCTGAAAGGTTCTATAGAGAGAGACAAACGAGCGAGCGGGACAGAGCATCCGGTATTGATCCGCACCTCCTCTCAGGGTTATGTAAAGAGCTTATGTATTTATTGGCAATTTCCAGGGTTTGTGAAGTGTATAATTTAGACACAACTCCCTTGGTTTCTGTATATTGGATATTCTTGAGAGGTGGTGGAAAATTGGATGAACAATTAGACGGACCGTGTGATTGTTTGCAGACGAGATAAAAAAAACGGAATGGTTTAAACTCATATTAATATTAAAATACATTTCTTTCAGATCCAGGGTCCACTTATTATCCTAAGTTAGCACAAATTCACCCTTAAAAAAAAATTACATTAAAAAACAAGTCCTCCCCTTTCAGCTTTTTTTTAACCGACTTCAAAAAAAGGAGGAGGTTCTCAATTCGGAGGTTTTTTTTGTTTATTACCTCATAACTCTGTCATTTATTAACCGATTTCGAAAATTCTTTTTTTGTCTGGAAGGGTACACTTCCCGTTTGAACCCATTATAATCAAATCAGGATTTGATTACTTCTTAGTGTACTTTGAAGTCAGTTAAAGTTTTTTGTAAAACAGTCCAATTATTATTTTGATGTAATTTCCGATTTGAAGATGAAATAGCTGCCGTTCCTTGATCTATCATTTGAATAAGTTATGTGTTGAAAATAATTTAAACAAAAAGTAGTTAGTCTATTTTTCAAATGTATGCTCTATGCATTCGAAGAAAAAGGCATCCATTCGAAAAATAGACTAAATACTTTTTTATATTATTTTCAACATCCTCTCATACATCCGAAAAAGAGACATCGACAGAATAATAATTACATTAAAAAGATTAACACTATGAATCATTATTATGTAATTACTTTCTCTTTTCTTATGGTTGCGAATTCAAGAGCGGAATAAAGCACTTTTTTTTTGTATAAGTGACATTGAAAATTGAGAATATGCTCAGAAACTCAAGTAACCCTCTGAATAAGGTCTGAGTTGAATAGTAATTAATGAATAAAAAATACTCACGTTATAATCAAAATCCGCGGAGCCCGACATGTTTGTCCGTATTACAGACACTTTATGAAAGCTCAAAGCTATCGGTAAGTGATTCATTTTATACACAGAGCAACGTTCTATGGAGATTTCAGTGACATGTTTTTTTTGGATTTGTATAAGAGTTAACTATTTGGTATGTATAACAATTTTAAATTACACACATATTTTTTTTTTTTTATTATTTTTTTATACAACTTAATCGATAAACAAGCATATGGCCCGCCTGATGGTAAGCGGTTACCGTAGCCATATAGACGCTTGCAACACACGAAGCATCGCTCACGCGTTATCGACCTATCCCCCCTCCCCAATGAGCTCTGGCAACCTTACTCACGAGCAGGAACACAACTTTACACAACATAAAGTTATTTGGCTGCGGTATTCTGTAAGGTGTAGGTACTTCCCCAGTCGAGCTGCTCTTTGAGCGAATAAACGCTATGCTCTACCTCTCTTAAAATAATAATAAATAATAGTTTAATTATTAGGGATTAACCTAATAAGACGAGAAATGTTTTTTTTTATACGACTAAAGTGGCAAACAAGTCTATGACCCGCCTGGTGGTAAGCGGTTACTGTAGCCATATGGATGCTTACAAAACACGGGGCATACCCTTCCTTCTCCGCAATGAGCTCTGGCGACCTTACTCACGCGCAGGAACACAACATAAAGTTATTTGGCTGCGGTATTCTGTAAGGTGGAGGTACTTCCCCAGTCGTGCTTGCCTTTGGGCGAATAAACGGTATGCTCTACATCTCTTAATAACTAAGAATTACTATTAATAATAAATCTTTTTTTTTTTTTCTCCTCCTTCAGTCCTCCTTTTCAACAATTAGGGTGAAAGGGAATGGGTAGATACTCCACCACGCGTGCCCACTGCGGATTGGTGGAGGTAGGCTAGTGGTCAACCTACTGTTGGAGTTTTCAAGCCGCCTAGGAGGCCTCCAACTAGCTTAACGACAATTAAGTGTTAACCGGGACCAACGGCTTTACGTGCCGTCCGAAGCACGGAAACGTTTGATTTGAAATGCCACTAGGAGTAGCTTAACTTTGCCGATCGATTAAGAACGGCTAATCATGATACACTTCCCGCTTAATTATGAAAAAAAAAACTATACTAATGATACTATAAACTATACTTTACCCACTGGCAGCGACTTGGAACAGCTTTCTTTTCTAAAAAGGCGGTCTCCTCTTTTTTTTATTTTATTTGTATTCTTTATATTTCTATTAATTTCATCTGTATATTTTTTTCATCTTATTTAGATTTAAGGTTTTATTGATTGTTATGGTTGTTATTAATAAATACGTGACTTATTGAAAAAAAAAATAATAATAATGCAATATTAAAATAATACTAATGATAAATAAATATATTTATTACCTACATATCGTAACTACTCTGTGCGCACTTAATATTTTATCTAGCCGATGAAGCTTTCAAAGCGAAATGGTTTTAAGTGATAAGTGTTATCAGAATATAACAAGGGGTCACCTTTAGATTTAATTTCGTATATTCAGGGTTGCGCAGAAACAAAAATATTAATTTTTTGTTTATATAAGGCGTTGGTTGACTCTACCACGGTTTTTTTTATTTAAAATTATGTATTCAAATAGACCGTCGTACTAGGAGACTAGTCGGCGATGTTCCGCTAACTGAGAAGCATCGAACCACAAGACGCCGGGAGAATTTCCACCCATCTTATCTTATCTTTGGAGGGGCCGAGAAATAACTCGGGCACTTCGACTCGTTGAAAGCTATTTTCATCAGTTTTACAACGAGGCTAGGAGTCTATAGTCTTCTAGTTTTGGATATCCAATCCCTAGAGACTCCTTCGCTTACCAGCCAGTGCATCGCATGTGCACAGAAGGTGCTCCATGCGTTCCGTATGTTCCCCACACAACCTGCACATGGGTGTCGCTGTTAGACCCATCTTCATGAGCATGTCGTTGGTTCCAAAGTGCCCAGTAAAGGCCCCAAGCAGGTAGCTGATTTGCCCCCTGCTCATATTCCAAATGCTTTCCCGGGCTTTGAACGTAGAGCCTAGGAATTTCTTGGCGTGTTGTAGACTGGTTTTAGACAGCCAATGTGTTCGTTGTCTGTGATCTGCAAACTCCCTAAATGTGGCTTTTACGAGACACGTCGAAACGCCTACACATGGTTCAGGACCCACAAAATATTTGCTGAGCCCTCTCTTACCAGTTCATCTGCCTTTCATTTCCACCCATACGTTCTCGACATCCCGCGTATCCGGAGTCCCGACACAATGCCTCGCTTTATCGTTTCTTATACGAACAGCAAATGGAACTCTCTTCCGGGGTGTTTCCCGACACCCTTAACTAGATGTATTCAAGGCCAGAGTGAATAGGCTTTTTCTGGTTAAGCGTGCTACATCCTCGGCCTCTTTATAACTCCTCATGGGGTCAGTCGAAGGTCAAACGGAAGGTCAAGCCCATTTAACATAAAAAAGACCTTAAAGCGAGTGGTGACTGGTGAGGAATAGATTTCAAACAATCCGATTCCGATTTGCACTTGGCTGGTTTTTCGTCAGCTACAGTGTGGCCGTCTAGAGAACGCGTTTCTGATATCTGCAAATAACACGAAACGGCTTATTCGATTTCAATGGGACTTTCACTAAAATGTCTAAAAACTCAACCTCTCCGTGAAAATCCCATGCGAGTGTGTTTTGTTTGTCTATCTTTTCGCAGCAACGGAGCGACGGATAGACGTGATTTTTCGCATAGAGATAATTTATGGGAGTAGTGCAACATTAGCATTTTTTTTTAAATTCAAAACGCGGTTTAAATCTAGCATTAAATACAAGTCCAATAAGAATCATTTTGCTGTACTTATAACGTTATTGATCATAGTAAATATAACCGCCACTACATAACCACAACCCCCTTTCACAGGGCGTGTCTCTGACTGACGTCATACGCCCCACCCCCACCAGCGAAGGGATGGGGATGGGGGCGGAAGTGTCCCCTTGTACGGACAGATTTAAAGGACATTAGGGATGAAATCTGAAGGGTTTAGTCGGAGTTTGATGTAATCGTTGATATTTTGCTTAGCTTTGGCAAGGGTAGATTTTGCGTTAGAAGGATCTGATTTAGAAAAAAAGTGTTTTAAATTATTATTTTTACCTCTGGCGAAATAAAATAGATAGGTGCTGATTCTGTTGTTTACAACTAAACTAATTTAGTCTCACTATGTCTCTTTCTAATAATGAACATAAGAAAAGGATGTAAGAAATTTAGTCCTATCAAATTAGTCCAATGCTTGTTTTACATTATAAATTTAGTCGCCAACTATCGCGGTTACGTCTAAATACCCGCAAATGAAGACGGTAAAGACTGATTTGACAGCTTTTATTATGTAGATTCTTTTTCAATAATGTTTGTAAGAAAGAGATGTGATGAGCTCCCCGCCGTGGTTATCCCAATGGAGTACAGCATGGGGTTCTTCAAAAAGGGCGTGAAGAGATTTCTTCAGGGTCGGCAACGCGCGAGTACCCCTGGTGTTGCAAGTGTCCATAGGCTACGGTAACTGCTTACCATCAGGCGGGCCGTATTCTTGTTTGCCAACTTAGTGGTATAAAAAAATAAATGTGACTATAATTAGTTTAGTGTGATTTACAACAGAATCGGCACCATGTCTACAAATTTACTGTCCTTCGTACGTTTATGAATCCATTATCAGATAATGGAAATGCCTATTTATTATCATGGATCTTATTATTATTTGGTAATTTTGGGTAGGTAGTAGGCGTAGGTGTTAAAACAATAGTGCTTGCCATTTGCTTCACCTGTGACCTTTCGTCCACAATAGTCTTTTGCCAGCAGTCAAGTCGACTCGATACTTTAGTTATAAGGGGTTCTGTACATTATTTTTTCTTGTAATATATAAATTAAATGCAGTTTCACTTTATATATTGTTTAATTTACAACGATATAAGAAAAAGATTACAGCACACTTAGCGATGTCCACCATAGATAGATAGAGAGAGTGTTGCCATAGCTAAAGGCAAAATATGGACAAACTGACTAAAGAAGGCGCACAATTTTCAAAAATACAACACTCTTGCCAAATTAAAGCCTTCTTAAATAAATAACAAAATGAGTTTACTGAATTCTGAACAATTACTTGTATATAAAACAAATTAGATATCACTATTACATTAAAGTTATAATACTGATCGCTGACACATTCCAATTTTACCTCTCAAAAATCTGAATTTATTTCTGGATAGAGCTTTAGTTAGGATGTCAGCATATTGCTCATTAGTGTTTACATAATTTAAATCAATAACTTTTTCAAAATATTTATCTTTTACAAAATGAAATTTGATATCAATGTGCTTGCATCGTTTATGAAAATTTATATGTTTAATAACAGAAATTGCACTTTGATTATCTAAATTAAGACATACAGATTGTTGATTAAATTCACCAATATCACTTAATAATTGTTTAACCCACATAGCTTCTTTGGTAGCAGCACAAGCGGCCATAAATTCCGCCTCAGTGGTGGATAGAGCCACAGTCTGTTGTCTTTGGCTACACCATGTTACTGCTGCTCCATTCTTGATAAATACATAGCCAGTGACTGAACGTCTTGTGTCTATGTCGTTGGCATAGTCAGCATCACTATAGCCAATGATTTCAGAGGGATCTGGTGATGCTTGATAACAGAGCCCATAGTCTGTGGTTTCTTTCAGATACTTAAAGATTTTCTTTACTGCATTCCAATGCGTTTTGTTATAAGAATTGAGATATCTACTCACCAGACTCACAGCAAACATAATGTCAGGGCGGCTTACTATGGCTAGATGCATCAATGATCCAACTGCTTCACGGTAAGGAATATCCCTCTCACATTCTGTGCTTTTCTCCAACTTTGAGTGAGGATCAACTGGAACACTGTTAGGATTAACATTGATCAAATTAAATCTGTTCAGCAACATTTCTGTGTATTTTGTCTGATGAATAAAAATATATTTTTCACATTTTTCAATCTGCATACCAACAAAATTATTAGGTGAGGATAATCTCATCTCAAAGATAGCTTGTAAGTCACTGATTAATTCTTTTAGTAAGGATTTATCTTTGCATATCAACAATCCATCGTCCACATACAAACAAAGATAGCATTTAATGTTATTTAGTTGTGCTACATACACGCACTGGTCTGCCTTACTGCTAACAAAGCCAAATTTCAACAAGACTGAATTGAATTTTGAATTCCAGCACCTGGGTGCTTGTTTTAGGCCATAAAGTGATTTAATGAGCTTGCATACTGTAGTGTATGCGTAAAAGAGATGGATGTATACTGTCGTCTCCCACACATGCGCGGAATAGACTAGTGTCGGTGGAGAGGGCACTGTTGGAGGAGTGCGAATGGCGGACGGAGTTGGGTACACAAATTATAAGGATTTAATGATGAACGCGTGTGTGGGAGCCGATACTGCGATACAGTAAGTAGTAAGGAGTGCAACTATTACACATACCTTTTTGTCTTCACAGGATAGGCCCTCAGGTGGAGTCATGTATATGGTTTCTTCTAATTCACCATAAAGAAAAGCAGTCTTAATATCAAGTTGAACTATTTCCAGCTTATCTTGTATGGCAATGGACAATAAAAGACGAATTGAATCATACCTGACTGTTGGTGCAAATGTCTCTTTGTAATCTATACCTTCAGTTTGTGCGTAGCCTTTTGCACAAAGTCTTGACTTGAAGCGTGGACCTGCTGGTTCATCTTTAATTTTGAACACCCATTTACAACCAATTACTTTAACATTTTGAGGTTTATCAACCAAAACCCATGTGTCATTTTTATTATGTGCCTCAAGCTCCTCATTAATTGACATTTTCCATTTTACAGAATCAACAGAGTTCATTGCTTCTTTGTATGTTTCAGGAACTATGTTTGTGGGTGTTTCTTCATAAGAACACAGGTAAGTATTTTCTCTTAAATCTGATATTACTTGTCTGTTTCTAGGTCTCAGCGTGATGTGTTGACGTGGCGGCGTCTCTACACTTTCATCAGGTAAGTATTCACTGTCAGAATTTATTTTACTACTGTCTATGACTGTGTCACATGAACTTTCAGAGTCATAGATGTCTTCAGAATGAGAATTTTCTACCCCATCATTAGTTTTAGTATTTTTTAAATTCACAGGAACATAATCTCTCTTTACAGTAGACTCTAAGAAAACAGCATCCCTGCTTTTGATTACAGTTCTAGTTGTAGGTATAATAAATCTAAAACCCTTGGTATTTTCACAGTATCCAATAAAAATCATCTTATGAGCTTTAGGGTCCCATTTTTTACGCTTTTCTTTTGGTAAGTGAACCATAGCCTCACATCCGAATGTTCGCATGTGACTGACATTTGGCTTTTTACCAGACCACATCTCTTCTGGAGTTTTGTATGACAAGGTTCTTGTAGGAGAGCGGTTAATAATGTAGGCAGCTGTTTGTATTGCTTCAGCCCAATAGGATTTTGGCAGGTTGGCATTTACAAGCATGCATTTAGCCCTTTCTACTAGGGTTCTGTTCATACGTTCTGCAGTCCCATTTTGTTCTGGTGTATATGGGGTGGTCGTCTGATGTATGATACCAGCATTGTTTAGATACTCAGAAAAGTTTTTATTCATATATTCTAAGCCATTGTCAGTACGAAGAATTTTAATTTTACTGTTGAGCTGAATTTCAGCATAGTTTTTAAATATTTTAAATTTGTCTATGACTTCAGATTTTTGGTGCATAGTATACACAAATATTTTCTTGGAGTAATCATCAAGGAAAGTCACAAAGTATTTTGCACAACCTAGTGATTGTGTCTCCATAGGTCCGCAGACATCTGAATGTATCAATTGAAGAACATTTTCACTATGTGAACTTTGACTTTTAAAGGGTAATCTTGTCTGTTTACCTTGCTGACATGTAATACATGTAATCTTGTCTCCCTGCCTGGATAGGGTCACACCTTCTGTGTTTTCAGTCATTTTAGTCACACTATAGAAGTTTAGATGACCCATGCGCTGATGCCATAGGTAACTGTCTTGTTCATCAACATCGGACATGCATGCGTAGCCACTAGGCATATTTAGCCTGTACATGTTGTTGATTAAACTTGCCGTAGCAACTATTGTGTTTTTGCTATTCATTATTACACAGCCGTCACTATCGAATTTCACTTGTCCTCCGTTTTTGATTATTTGGCTCACTGATAATAAATTTGTGGCAAGCTCAGGTATATAGAGCACATTTTTGAAAAGAATTTCATTTTCTTGACCTTTGTCATTATATACTTTTAAGGTTAATTGACCAGAGCTTTTGACAGGTAATGTTTTATCATTAGCAACCTTGATATAATTTATAAATGGTGTTGTTTCCTCTTGAAACAATTTATTTTGTTTTGTCATGTGTGCAGAAGCACCTGAGTCGACATACCATGCTTCATCGTTGCCTGAGGAAGCTACAAATACAGCGGCATAGTTAGAACTATTCTGTTTGTCTGACTTCTCATATTGTTTCTTAGGTTTTGCTTTACACTCTGGGCTTTTATGACCATACCAGTGGCGTGCATTGGTTTTCGGACTAGGTAGGCAGAAGAAATCATGGCCATACACGCCTAAATAAGCCTCCTACATAATCATGTTTTTTGACCCGATTCGTAAAATTGTTTAGGTCAGCGTATCATTCCACACACATTTGGTATGATTCATTAGCAAACAAAATACATAATAACAGAATAATAGATTCGAATAACAGCACCCAGATAGCCAGGTGTTTAATAAACATAATATTCTGTGTTAAAATGTCTAAGATTTTTACCTTTGTTTTAAATCCATGAATGTTTTGGAGTTGGTCAACAGCAAGTAGGTACAAGCAACAAACGAAAACTGACTAAAGGAATAATTTATCGACACATTTTGCATCTTCACCACAAAATTTCTTCATTTCACACACAATACACTTCATAGATACACTTCGCAAAATCACAATAAGTAAATAACAACAACATTGCATACAATGCCAGCCAAACCATAAACAAACCAACACAAATAAATTGCGAAGTTATATTTGAGTTGCTCTAATGTTGGTAAAGTAGTTGTAACTGTAGTCTTTTTAATTTGGATGGGTTACTTTACTTACAACAGAGAAGGTAAGGTTACTTTTGGTCCATAAATCGCGAATGTCAAATGTCAGTATGCTACGCATAGCAAAAGCGTGATTTATGCTTTCGTCGTATTATCTTAAATAAGTGTGTGTGTGTGTATGAATATGCCGAAAACGTTTTAGTGTGCGTGAATTGCCGTGAATTTGAGAGGCGAACTCGCGAGTGCCTGCGCGGCAAAGTTTGAAATTTCGTATTGAATGTTAGGTTAGAATTTTTATTTAAAGTGATTATGTAGTTTAATTGAATCAAAATATTATTGAATTGAATCTTATGAGGTAGGCATTGCTTATTTGCCTATATGGAATGCACGCCACTGGACCATACTTATTGCAAGTGTAGCAACGAGGGCCTTTGGAATATTGCTTTTTATTATTAAACTTGTGAAATCTTTGGTTAGTGGCAAACGCTGAGGAGTTATTCTCTCCTTGTTTGACTTCTTGTAATAACTTTGACTTGACTGAGTCCGCAGTTATCTTCATGCCCGAGCTTTCAATCGCAATAATCATTGGTTGGTATCTTTCAGGTAGACCGGAGAGTAAAAGAGTCCCGAGCCACTCATCGTCTACTTTAAAACCAATGTTACGCAGTTTATGCGCTGTTGAAATTATTTTGCTCACATATTCTTCTATATTTTGACATCCGGCAAGTGTGGTAGTACATAGATCACGCAGCAGACCAACTCGGCGTGTTAGCCCTGAGTCGTCGAAGGCACTTAATAAATTATCCCATACTTCCTTTGCAGTTTTGGCTTCCTGTATATGGACATAGTTTATCGGGTCTACCAAGAGTATTATTTTTGTTTTCGCTCTTGTATCCGCCTTTACATCAACAGTTGTAGGTTTCTCAATGCAGTCCCATAGTTCTTCGTGTTCCAAATAAGTTTTGACTGCAAATCGCCATGTTGCAAAGTTGTCGCGGCCGGTCAACTTTTCAATTAACGCCAAGGAATTATTTGATGTCATTTTATTGAAATATTATACTGCAAGGCTTGCTGAGCCCTTAACCTCTTGTAATATATAAATTAAATGCAGTTTCACTTTATATATTGTTTAATTTACAACGATATAAGAAAAAGATTACAGCACACTTAGCGATGTCCACCATAGATAGATAGAGAGAGTGTTGCCATAGCTAAAGGCAAAATATGGACAAACTGACTAAAGAAGGCGCACAATTTTCAAAAATACAACATTTTTGTTATTTTTTAAGTTTATTTGTCCACAGTCTTTTCCAGGGTAGAAGGGTACTCTGTAGTACCCCGGCTAGCCACCACCAAATCTGTCACCAAGGACGTTTCTTATGTATTCTGGGTTTGTGTATTTACCACCATCATGCACATCATCTCTGACCATTGGTGAGATAGTGGGCAAATACGGGCCTGTGTTCAAATTCTAACTGTGAAGCGGCGAAAAAAAAAAACAGTTTTACAATGGAAAAAAACAAGTTTTTTTTGACATTTCTAGTACCCTAACCTAATTTGGCCCCATAGAACCTTTTGAACCTTGTCAGAGATACGATCGACAAGGCAATATTTTTTTTCGAATTTCACCATTTTCTTGCTGTTTTTTTTTTCGAATTCTGTAAATACAATAATTCAAAATGTATGGGATAGTTTCGTAAGACCATATTCTGGCTTCAACCCTAAAGGTAGCTTCCCTCACTGACTCTTCTTTCCACCCTGTATAATAACGTCACAAATGATCGTAAATTCGTAACCCAATATCATAATTCGCAAATAGATACAACAAAGCTTTTACTATTCGAATATCAATTCCAAATAAATAAGCAGACCCCAAAAAGGGGGGTGTGACCTGCTTCCCACGTATTGACCACCCAGCCGACCCAAATTCACCCCCTTACCTTACCCGACCTTTGGAGTACGCATGCGCGGAGACCAGCCCTGGAGGCTTTCCAGGGGGTATATACTTCAGTCTTCCTCCAACTGGGTCGGGGATTAAAAGCCAGCTTCAAGCTGTAATATCGTCTGGAATTTTCTGAATTCATTTCATATATGAAAAACATATATAAAAAGTCAAAATTGCGCGACCATACTCTTTTCATATATAACTTTATCTACGACCCGTTGAGGCATATAGTTATTTGTTTATCGACAAAAAATATATCGTACAAGTAGTGTTTAGCAAAAATAGTATATTAAAATTATAATTAAATAATATTAAAAGTAAGCAGTTTGTAAAAAGGTTTGTATAGTATTTCTATTATTGTGTTACTTAGTTAGCCGTAGTTATACACTTTTTAGATGTTTAATTTATGTATCACTTTTCATTCATCCTGAATTTCTAATCTTTACATTAAAAGATTTTTATCTTTTACCTTTTTGTATTGGATTTTTGGAATTTAGGTACATTGCACATGCGCGAAAATATTCTCTAAGTTTTAAACCTCTTTGGTGAAAAGAAACAAAGATATATTAAAAAAAATATGACAGCCGTTCCTATTTCAAATTTTAAAAACTTGTCCCGGTAAAATTAATATAACTTTTTCTTTTTACAGAATTATAAAATAGCGAGTTAGCGAAAAATGTCTAAGCTAACTTTGGACGGCTTTTTTTCGTACTGCAAGCAAATTGCTGAACATATCCAGTTGGTTCGTTCAAAATTGATTCCATTATTCGATAGCCGCCATTTTGTTTTCCCGCGCAGTCGCCATTTTGGGTCGATACTCTTTGTTTGGTAGATGCATGGATATCATTTTTATAATGCATGTAATGTAATCAAGTTCTTTTTTATTTTGGGAGAATTTACGTATTTTTTCTTGACTGTTTTACAAAAAACTTAAACCGACTTCAAAGTACACTAAGAAGTAATCAAATCCTGATCTGATGACAATGGGACCAAACGGGAAGTGTACCCTTCCAGACAAAAAGAATTTTCCAAATCGGTTATTAAATGACGGAGTTATGAGGTAACAAACATAAAAAAAAAAACAACCGAATTGAGAACCTCCTCCTTTTTTTGAAGTCGGTTAAAAATACGAAGATATCGTGTGTTGAAGTTCCGCGTGACGTCACGTTATGGTACCTACAGTTTACTCCCGAATTTTGACGCGCATTATCTTTGTCAATTATTAATGATTTGCTAAAGCAAAGAATACGTGTCCAATATTTTTTGGTAATGTAATTGACCAACTAGGTAATTAGTTTTTTTTTTACCTAGGATAACATTTATTTCGTCAAACTCTTCACTGTTCTTTTATGTAGTTAAGTATTTACCTAATACCTATATTTGCATGACTATTTCATAAATAGATTTATAAACAACTAACTAAGTACAGTCGAGGACATAAATATGTATACACTTTTTGAAATTCAAAAGCGATTTTCTCGCATGTTTAACATTTAAGTTTTAAACTATTACACAAATCATAATAGTATATGTTAGAAGATTCTGCCTTTATAATATCTCATAATTTCAATCAGTAGTTTAAGAGGAAACCGTTGTTGAATTTTACTAATTGTATACATATTTATGTCCTCGACTGTACCTACCTTTTTTTTTTTTTATACCTTTAAGGTGGCAAACAAGCATACGGCCCATTATACCAAACCTATTTACTTGGTTACTTATGCTGTAAAGTAACGTACAACCTAATATTTTTTATATTTCTATTACTGTTGTCGTATTTATGGATATTTAAAATAGCTACATATTAAGAAGATCGTAAGCACATGCCGTAAGATTATTAAAATTGACGTCCCACTAGGAAGTTTGTACTTTATTTATGGCGTTTACATGAAATTAAATAATCTAAGTACTATGAGTAATTCATAGTCCTGGCACAGTCTATTAAACCATATTTAATAGACTCTGGTCCTCGGGGCCAAGTCTGCTATTACAATTGTATTCCAATGAACTTTCAGTGGTGTCAAAATTGTGACATTTTACAGTTTTGGTAGTTTACTAACACAATAGCGTCATATAGAGTCATTATGGAGTCATTATGGCGCCATTATAACTATATAATTTTGAAACGTCACGAAAATGAAATGTACCTACAAAATTCAATTTAATTTCGTCTTAGGTTTAAGCTTAATAAATGTCTTTTGTAACTTTGGCGTGGTTTTGCTTCCCCTGCCATATTTATAGGAATCTTTCAACTGGCATTGTTGGCCAAATTCGAAAGTATGGGCTGGGCACAGGTATAGGGAATACCGAACATGCTGATAGGAGACTCGGGGCCGATTGTGATATTTTTTTTTTCAATACATAGCCAGACTCGACATCTCAAAGATTGCACTGCAATCCGCATCACAAATCTATTGATTCCGATTAGAATATTTTCCAAATGGACATAATTGCTGGCAATTGATTAGTTAACGTTCATTGAATGTCAGATAAAAATAGAGATTTTCGTTATTTTTAATCGAATTCAAAAAAGGAGACCTTGCGCTTCGCTTGGCTCGTCTTGGCGGCACTCCCGTGCCCCCAGTTTATCAATTCGACACGTATGTATGTAATATTATTGGAACTGCATTATATTCACATAAATGATAATTATATTACGGCTTCCCATCAAGTATACAAAATTTTATAGGTGTATGTAATGTATGTATGTTTGTCCACGCATATCTCCGAAATTATTAATCGTATTGTGACCATTATTCATCATCATTATCAGCCTATATTGTCCCGCTGCTGAGCACAGGCCTCCTTTCACAAATTAAGGTGAAAGGGACTTGGCTATACTCCACCACGCGTGCCCACTACGGATTGGTGGAGGCAGGCTAGTGGTCAACCTACTGTTGGAATTTTTCAATCTGCCTACGAAGCATTCAACTAGCTTAACGACTATCGCAATTAAGTGATAACCGGGACCAACGGCTTTACGTGCCTTCCGAAGCACGGAAACGCTCGATTTGAAATACCACTAGGCGGTCACCCATCCAGATACCGACCACGACGTTGGTAGCTTAACTTGCCAAGCGATTAAGGACGGCTTATCATGCTACACCATGAACGCTTCATATCTTTTTGATTATTATTATTAAGTTGGTCTGTCTATCTGTCCAGGGTGAAAGGATGGCGTCCCTCTCAGGCCAGAGCACCCCTAAGCTGACCTCTGCTGTTGGAAATCTATACTATGACTGTGAGTAGACCTTTTTACAAACTTTTATTTAACTGTCCCGCGCGGTGACTGTTATCAAATTTTGCAAGTTAAATTTGACCCACTTCCCGGTAAACCATATGTTCCCCATATGTAAATCGGATAAAAATACAATATTGTTAAGACATGGAGCTGATCTGATGATGGAGCCGGAAGGTGGCAATGGGAACTCAGTAATAAAACGACGCAACCCCATCGAGTTTGAGCTCGTTTGATTCGTCTTGACAAGCACTGGTTCGAGGGTCCGACTATAAGCTAAGCTTAATAAATGAAATCTGTTTTACAAAAAACTTAAACCGACTTCAAAGTACACTAAGAAGTAATCAAATCCTGATCTGACAATGTATTGTGGAATGGATTTAAAAGATTAATTAGTGACAATGCCGACCCGAGTAGATTTTAAAGCGGTGACTTAAATTAATGACTTCTCAACAATAAGTCACGGTGGTGACTTTGAACAATGTCAGTACAACATTAGCACTTTAACTTTAAATGTATAAGAGTGACTTCCGTA
The DNA here is from genome assembly GCA_947623365.1 of Achlya flavicornis. NCBI lineage: Eukaryota > Metazoa > Arthropoda > Insecta > Lepidoptera > Drepanidae > Achlya > Achlya flavicornis. Next base: position 2,314,608 of record OX392495.1, on the reverse strand, counting down.
TTACAACATGAAAATGGTTGAGGTGGTTTCGGGATGTTTTTTATATGTTTGTTAACTAAATCGTGCGTCCATGCTTGGCGAAACGAGCACGAGCCGAGCCACGAACGAACACACTTCGAGCATGAGCCTCGTAGCGTGCTCGACTGCGCTCCGCCCGATTGTCAGTGTTTTCACGAACACAGGGATTCGCATCGCGGTACGTCCACGCTTGAAATCGCGAAGCAACGAACGAATCCTGTTCGTTCGAGGCTCGGCTCGTGGTCGCTTCGCGTAGCATGGACGCACCATAAGATCATAGCCAAATGCGAGTAAATAAAAAAAATGGATGGACAGAGTTGCAACAACGAATGGTTTAGCCTACAGATATTAATGACGCGAGTGTATAAACTTGGCGTGCCAAAAGCAGTGCAGTGACGAAAGGGAGAGCAATGCTCTTCTTTTGAAACTGTTTCGCGCGGACAGGGAACTCGCAGGGAGCTGCATGTCCACCAGGGATGTGTAGCGAGGGATGTGTTTAGCTGACAAATAGGATCGCTTCATTTTCATTTTTTGCAAGCCTAACTAAAGCGCTCTTGTGACATTATGGTAGGTAGAACAAAAGTGGCACGCTTGGTTTTCATACGGATGGAGGGACTTGCGTTATCTATTGAGATTTATGTCTATGTTTTAGCGTATGTTCAGTATAGTCATATCAAGTCTGTATAAACCTCGTTAGCCTCATGATAACGTCATAGATAAGTACACAGATGTGTCACTTTGACAAGCTAACCCGTGCACGTTATCTGTAACATCCGGCAGAGGGAGTCCCATCGGCCAGGAAATTATGTGCACCATATCTAGTTACTTAGGGTAGATGTTGATGCAATGTGATGATTGGCATAGATAAAAAGGGGGTTTTATTTATTATAAGGTTTTTTTTTAACCTTTGGTTCTCAATTCGGTTGTATTTTTTTTATTATTGTTACCTCATAACTCCGTCATTTATCAACCGATTTTTAAAATTATTTTTTTGTCTGGAAGGGTACACTTCCCGTTTGGTCCCATTGTCATCAGATCAGGATTTGATACTTCTTAGTGTACTTTGAAGTCGGTTTAAGTTTTTTTTTTTATACCACTGAGGTGGCAAACAAGCATACGGCCCGCCTGATGGTTAGCAGTTAACGTAGCCTATGGACGCTTGCAACACCAGGGGTATCACTCGCGCGTTGAAGTTTTTTGTAAAACAGTCATTTACAACAAACAATTAAATCATTTATTCAGTTCAGGCCCTGGTAAGACACTTATGAACGTTAAATTGGTACTTACAGTTGAATTTACCACCGGTTCGGAATACAAGGCTGGAGAAGACTCCGGCAAGAAACTCAGACTCTAAAACCAGCTATTCCCGAGTATATATTTTTAAATAATAAACGATTTACATTTTTACAAATATTAAAGGAACAGATATTTAAAAAAAATGCTTTGGTATCTGTTTCCATGCAGTAGAAATGGTACCCAAAATTTTTTTACAAACTGGATAAAAACTTTGTACAAAAACACATTTCCCCTTCTACTTAACGTAAGAGTATGATTTAAGGATATGTAATGTAAAATAACTCACTCTGTAATAGAATATAAATCCACCCCTAATTTTGTTGGATTCCTTACATAGAGTACAATATTAAATGTCGCAGACGCGTCTCTTTATACTAAGGTATAAATTCAGCTCGCAACAAAACAGGCCTCATAAATAAAATATACAGTATAATGGGTCGTGTATGGTTCTCAGCACCGTCGTAGCCACAGGGAAAAGAAATCTTTTCCGTGCTCGTAGCTTACAAACTCAATAAAACAGAAAATCTTGAGAAGCCGAAAGAAAGTGACTTTTTATTATGGAGCGACGTCTGCGACTCGCTCTTGTTTTACAAAATTCATACATTCTAATATCAAAGCGCAGGCGTGCTCTGAGTGCGACGGCACAAGGAGAAAAGGGGACAGCTGCCGCTTTACAACAGCTATTTTTGAAAACTGAAAATATTTAAAACATTGTGATTTCAAAATCTTTCTTTGTCGAAATCATTTCACTTAATATTTATTCAAGTATACCGTCACAGGCCCTTATGAATAGTCTGACTCTAATACCCTAATACCGGCTCGGAAGGTTGCATTTGCTGAGAAGAGCCGGCACTAAACTCAGCAATTACTCTTTTAAAAAAAAAACTTAGATTCATTAGTATTTACATGCTGATCTCACTGACAACAATGGCAGTCGCAGTTTTTTTATCGTTAAAAGGATAAGCAAGGGAGAAAATTACTGATAGATGCAAGCAAAGGCTATAATCGCAGGATCTGCAGGGGATCGCAGGATTTGCAGGTGAAACCGAAAGTATCAAAATCATTATGTTGCGACGGAATTATGTCTTAATTTCTACCTAGCAACTATCGTCACTTCTTTAAATGTTTTAGTACTTGACAACTAATATATGAGTAGGCTTATCTCTGCCTCGCGTCGTTGGCTGCCTCATAGCCCATAGATACTGATTGTTTTCTTTTTATTTACGATTATAGACTGAACTGATTGTCGTTATTTGTCTGTGGTATTATTGGGGTTGGTGGGATTTGCGAGAAAGCTTTAAAATCTGTCTGTTTTTTTTTGGAATTGAATTGTATATGTGATGGCTATCTTGCATGAAAACTCATTTTATAGATAATGGTGCTGATTCTGTTGTTTACAACTAAACTAATTTAGTCTCACTATGTCTCTTTCTAACAAAGAACAAGAAAAGGATGTAAGAATGTTAGTCCTGTCAAATTAGTCCAATGCTTGCTTTCAATATAAATTTAGTCGCAAACTATCGCGGTTACGTGACCGCAAATGAAGACGACAAAAAGACTAATTTGACAGCTTTATATATGTTCTATCCTTTTTCAATACTGTTTGTAAGAAAGAGATGTGATGTGACTAAACATAGTTAAGTGCGATTTACAACAGAATCTGCACCATTGTAAGAAAATTCCAACTTTCTTAAAATAAAATCAAAATCAAAACGTAATTTAGTCAGTGGGTCTATAAATAGTGACTGACGAAATATATTTCGCTTTTTACTATATTTTTTCTGTAACTGGGTCAGTTTGCTTTGTTGGTTAAGATTCCACCTAACGTCGCAGGTCGTGGGTTCTATTCTCAACCAGGACATGAATTTCTGCATGAACATGTCTTGAGTGAGCCTGAGAAGATTTAGTAACGCTGTAGTGATGACCCAAGCCGCTTACCATCAGGTGGGCCGTACGCTTATTTACGGACTTCGTCGTATAAAAAAAAAGAAGCATGCTTAAAAGCAAGAATAAATGTCCTTATAAAAGACTGAAAACGTCCAAAGATTAAAAGCAAATAAGGGTAGTTTATGAGGGTGCAGCCCTTAACTAGGGTGAAGGGATTAGTGTCACAGGAAGTGTAGTTTCATGTTATTCGTTAATTGTTACAGTTTTACCCGATTACTGGGAAATAGAAGTGGTATTAGAATTCGTAGTTCAAAATCAAAGTTTTTTTTTTTTTTGCCCGTAGGTGGGCATTTATTTATTACCTGGTCCTGTAATTTTAAAAATACATTTATATTGATTAAATTGTTGAATAATTCCACTATATATTTTATACTGTTAAGAGAGGTAGAGCATAGCGTTTATTCGCTCAAAGAGCAGCTCGACTGGGGAAGTACACTCCACCTTACAGAATACCGCAGCCAAATAACTTTATGTTGTGTTCCTGCGCGTGAGTAAGCTCATTGGGGAAGGGTCGGTAACGCGTGAGTGATGCCTCGTGTGTTGCAAGCGTCCACATGGCTACGTGGTATAAATAAATTCGAACCACCGACATGTTACACTAAAGTATCAACACCACGCCAACCAGCCTTTCCAGTCTAAACCAATGGCTCTATCATATAAAACCGACTTTGTACGACTCGCGCAAACAATATTTATGGCGAAAGAACTGCTACTTATCTTGTTCCTCGGCTAATCAACAACCTACCCTCAAATGTACGTGATGATTTAACTTCTAAAAATATTAAATTTAAGTTAAAATCTTAGTTCTTAACTACATAACAGAACTATAATAACAATTGATAATTATGTCTTATGTACTAAATATTGTATAATAGCTTGTTCGAATGTTATACCTATTTTAAATGTTTGTATAAATTAGATTACCATTTATATTAATTTAGATGTAGACTAAATTCAGCATTGCTACAAACCTTTGTGGTTTTCAAATGCTGTCTAATAATGTTTGTTATTGATTTATATTTAAAAAAAAATAAAAAAAAAAATATGCTCAAATGATATCCCAATCCAAAATCTAAAATCCGAATAATTAGTCATCATATAAATGCAATCCAACTTCACCAGAATAATGTACATCTCTACGTCTACACTCCACCGCCCGCTTGTCCCGGGTAACCCCAGTCTGCGCTAGGGGTCATAAATACCCATACCCGGGACAAGTTGATCCGGCCCTCGCCCGGTAATGACTGGGGTTTTTAAGAGAATCCCTCATTTGTGCGGATCTACCGTGGTATAGAGAGGTATTCTGGTTTTAATTTGGCGGATTAGTGATAAGATTCTATTTTGTATATTTTATTTTAATGGAAGTGAAATAAAGCTAGTTTTACTTATATAATAGCTAACATCGGTGCTGATTCTGTTGTTTACTAACTAAACTAATTTCGTCTCTCTATATCTCTTTCTAACAAAGAACATAAGAAAAGGTGTAAGAATATTTTGTCGCCTTCAAAATAGGTACCCGCAAATGACAACGGAAAATACTAATTTGACAGCTTTAATAAATAAAATAGTGGTCTAGAGTCTAGGCTGTTTAGACAAAAGGAATATTTTACGTTTAGTAAAAAATATCAAAAATATTCGAATTCGGAAATTAAAATAGCAATTGCTGAAATTCGCCTCGGAATTTTTTGAATCCGTTTCCGATATCGAATCCGACGATTTAAAATATCCCTGCTGAATTTAAACGTTATGTAATAAATGTAAGCGTGTTTTGAAAAGAGCAATTGTTGAGTTTATTGCCGGCTCTTCTCAGCAAATGCAACCTTCCGGACCGGTATTAGAGTCAGATTATTCGTAAGTAAATTTTGTAGTAAAAGAAATTAGTTAGAACACAAAAACTATGATTAAAATAGCTATCGAAAAATAACAATGGTATAATCGCATATCGATAATTGAACTCAAAGTAAATCATTACATTAAAAAAACTGCGCGAAGTAGATATCTCCCAAACACCATTCCTTCAAATATGCAATCCCTCTCCACTCTATACCATAACAAAAAAAAAACATAAAAATATCTATTACCTCGAGTAAATCCCCGCAAATCCCCCACTCTATCAATCGTAGACGATGCCTTCTTTATTCGGATGGATGGATGTACTTTTAATGCCCAGCGAAAAATGAGGATCAAGTCTATGGTTAAGATGGGTTTTGGAATTGATGGGGTGGGATATTAATTGTCATTATTTGTTTACTAGCTGTCCCGCGCGGTTTCTCCCGCGTTCCTGAAATGAAATTGTTTATTTCGCCAGAAATGTCGTACAATTTAGGTGGAATCTTAATATAAGGTCTACACATTTCGCTACAGAATAGCATGCAAAATTATAAATTTAAATTAATCTAAGAATTAACGTAATATAATAAAGCAATATAATTAAATAAGATGTCAAAATCATACAATTATTTTACAAGTTTTATTATTTATCGACGAATAGTTATTCCGTTGCCTGGTATAAAAAGTCCTATTTCCTTCTCTATACTGTTACCATTAACATTATATTATTTGAATATTATTTAATTTCATACCATTGAATATTGATTAATTATAATTAATTGTCAGCATTATTTATTATGAAAGTGTAAAACGGTTTATTTTGATATTGTGTATTTGAATATCGAGGAATGGCAACACCAGAAAAGTATAATTGTAATAATGGCGGCCATTGGAGAAAGTGTTTTAATTCATTTTGTGGTAATTACCAAGTTTACCAACGGTGTAAATACAGATTTAGCTTGTTTAAGGCAACTTCTTTTCAGTAAATAAGGGATGGTTGATAATACCATAGGCTATCTGCATGCCAAATATGATGATCCGTTGAGTAGTTGAGGCGTGAAGGCGTAACAAACAAACAAACAAACAAACTCACTTTCGTGTTTATAATATTAGTTAGGATTTTGATTGTAAAGATGGTTTGACCACTTTCGCTGCTAAGTATTATGAAACGTGCATTGTAAATTGTATATAAAATAACTGTAATAGTAATAGTAGTCACTTTTGGGGGACAAATTAGAAAAAGTATTGCAAACTGCATATCAAATACTCGGAGAGAGGAGGAAGGTCGGTAACACGTGGGTGATGCGTCGTGTCCATACGGCTACGTTAACCGCTTACCATCAGGCGGGCCATATGATTATTTAACGACTTCGTAGCTTAAAAAATATGAAATAGTTGTAAAAACAATCTAAATAATTGGAATGTTTTACAAAAAATTTTAACCGACTTCAAAGTACACTAAGAAGTAATCAAATCCTGATCTGATGGGACCAAACGGGAATTGTACCCTTCCAGTCAAAAAAACTATTTTCCAAATCGGTTAATAAATGACTGAGTTATGAGGTAACAAACATAAAAAAAAAAAAAAAACACACCCGAATTGAGAACCTCCTCCTTTTTTGAAGTCGGTTAAAAATCAAAATTAGTTACCAATTTTACAATTGATTTAACACTACAACTCGCGGTTCTAATCCGAAATGTCCATAAACACACGGCCCTTGGAATTTTTAATTAAAACCCTTAATCTAACCCTAAACTGCAGCTGCGTTATTTGTTTGTTTATTGTTGTGCACACAATATATCGGTGCGGGAGTGTAACTAATCGGACGTAGGGTGCGTTGTGTAAGTGAAATTCCAGAATTCGCGCGGGGTGCTTTCGACCCTGTTGAATTGGAGGGTTGACTTTTTAATAAAATACATATTGGATAGTTATTCAGTCAGATATTTTTTTAAACTTGACGGTACCGCTGATACCGATTGATATAGATTTCAACACTGCGGAGAACTTTCCTACATAATACAGAATTAGCATTCGCAAATTCTTTGCTTTGCAACGCAGTAACCAACCGCGAATAACGTCTCACGAAAGTTACATCACAATCAGCTGAATTGATTTTATTAATAAACATATTTAGAAAGTTCTATTAAAAACATGTTTTATTGACACTCTCGCCAGACTCTGATAAGAGTAAGAAAGAAAGAAAATACATTTATTTGACGGAACACATTAAAGAATATACATACAATAAAATTTAAAACAAACCAGTAAGTCTGTGCCGTCAAAGAGGATCGTCAGCTCAGCATGGTGCTACTGACTATCAGTGGCGTGCATTCCATATAGGCAAATAAGCAATGCCTACCTCATAAGATTCAATTCAATAATATTTTGATTCAATTAAACTACATAATCACTTTAAATCAAAATTCTAACCTAACATTCAATACGAAATTTCAAACTTTGCCGCGCAGGCACTCGCGAGTTCGCCTCTCAAATTCACGGCAATTCACGCACACTAAAACGATTTCGGCATATTCATACACACACACACACTTCTTTAAGATAATACGACGAAAGCATAAATCACGCTTTCGCTATGCGTAGCATGCTGACATTTGACATTCGCGATTTATGGACCAAAAGTAACCTTACCTTCTCTGTTGTAAGTAAAGTAACCCATCCAAATTAAAAAGACTACAGTTACAACTACTTTACCAACATTAGAGCAACTCAAATATAACTTCGCAATTTATTTGTGTTGGTTTGTTTATGGTTTGGCTGGCATTGTACGCAATTTTGTTGTTATTTACTTATTGTGATTTTGCGAAGTGTATCTATGAAGTGTATTGTGTGTGAAATGAAGAAATTTTGTGGTGAAGATGCAAAATGTGTCGATAAATTATTCCTTTAGTCAGTTTGCTTTGTTGCTTGTACTTGCTGTAGACCAACTCTTGACCAACTCCAAAACATTCATGGATTTAAAACAAAGGTAAAAATCTTAGACATTTTAACACAGAATATTATGTTTATTAAACACCTGGCTATCTGGGTGCTGTTATTCGAATCTATTATTCTGTTATTATGTATTTTGTTTGCTAATGAATCATACCAAATGTGTGTGGAATGATACGCTGACCTAAAAAATTTTACGAATCGGGTCAAAAAACATAATCTATCTAGGAGGCATATTTAGGCGTGTATGGCCATGATTTCTTCTGCCTACCTAGTCCGAAAACCAATGCACGCCACTGCTGACTATGTCAGCAGCGCTGATTTTCTGCTGACGCCTTTAGTGATGTAAGTACACGAGAAAAGCTAAATAAATAAAATAAATAACGAAAGTGTATTTCAGAGTAGAAAATAAACGTAAATAAAATAAATTACAGCGTGTGTGCGTGTAGTTAGAAATCAACGTCAATCAAGTTTTAATAAAAAATAACAATAAAAACAAGGAAGGAAACAAGATTAAGAGTTTTTATGTTCGTTTATTAAACCAGGGCTAAATATTACACGTACAATGTGAAACAATTTATTTCTGAACTTTTTTTCTTTATTTTTTTTTATACAATTAAGTCGGTTAACAAGCACCCGCCTGATGGTAAGCGGTTACCGTAGCCATATGGACGCATGCAACACACGAAGCATCGCTCACGCGTTACCGACCATTCCCCCCTCCCCTATGAGCTCTGGCGACCTTACTGACGCGCAGGAACACAACTTTACACAACATAAAGTTATTTGGTTGCGGTATTCTGTAAGGCGGAGGTACTTCCCCAGTCGAGCTGCTCTTTGAGCGAATAAACGCTATGCTCTACTTCTCTCAACATTTTAAATAAAATAATAATATGTCACAATTTTCCTTTCACCAAAAAGCTGTCTCACTCAATGACAATCGGCTTATGATGTCCAAAACATAAGTTCACACAAATCTTTCTCAGTCTTCCCCATCTATTTTACTTTTATACATTTATTAACTCTTATATACTTTGAACAGAGTTGAAAATCGATTGGCAAATGTACCAAGTGATGCTGGATGAAATATAACATCTGGAATGCGATGTAATGCTTGACAAATAAATACTATTTGAGGGGCATTACACTATTTGTTTGCAGTAGGATATTCTAATTAAAGCTATGCGGTAAGGCGATAGGGTTTATTTTGCTTTGGTGTCAGAAAATGGGATAGTTTTACTAGAAGTGATAACCTGATTGTAGTACTTTGCAATATTAAAAAAAAAACAAAACACGTTACAAATGGCTACGGGTTATGAGACATAATTAAAGTTGAATTAAATTTTAATACATTTGCATACACTACAGGTAAATAAATAACAAACAAATACCTAACTTTCTTCTTCTTATTTTTAATTTTGGCAACCAAGCCCAAATTAGGGCTCATTTCTGCCAGTGTCGAGTTATATAATAGTTTTCAGTCACAATAAATCACTTCACATTATAGTTCTCAGTTAGTCACCGTCCATAAAAGTCATGTTTTACTACAATGGTGGTCATTGTACTAAAACTCTACACGGACATTTTGAGACAACTTGAAAAGTCACGATACACATAATTCATTTCATTTCACTTCACTGGTGCACATGGATGATCTTTATTGGGTAAAATACCACCCAAAATACACAATAAAACTCAAAATACATAAATTTATGAAAATAAAAATGAAAATGCTACGTCACTCTGCAACTTCCCGCCAAAAAGTTCCAAATACCTTACTTTAAAGAACGTTTTTTTTAATTATTTTTATTGATACTCAATATACATACTGATTAAAATTTTATATAACAGACAACATATAAATAGTATGAACAGAAAGCAATAAATATGATACATGTATTAATAAATATCTATTCTTAACTTACTCATGAACGCTATTTAATTCAAATGTTGTTTTCATTTTAATTTCCTCAAAATGTTTGTGAATTTTTTTCAAATCAAAATACAAACAAAAGCACCATCTATTATCTGTACATCATTGTCTCACAATAAGGGGACACATCACGCGTGCGTCAGACAGCCAAGTGATAGTATTAACTGATGCACAGACTATACCCGGGTAAACAGAGACCCGGGTATACAGAAACCCGGCCGGGTGGCACAGACCCGCTTCAGCTAGCAAGGGTTAACATTGCGAATGTTAAGTGAATTCTTGTGTTCTTGAATTCTCACGGTATTCTTATATTTATCTGTGGTCTCTGCCCGCGTTGAAGCGTTTCTTGTCTATGAATATTTTCAGACACATAGACAAAAGCCTTTGGGGTTCTCTAGGTAATTTATATGAAAATTTAATCAAATAATTAAACCGTCCCAAGTTTTACTATGTCAACGATATCTTATACCTACTTAGGTGGTTAAATAATGTAATTTACCGTAGAGGCCGGTAAATGGATGCGTGACTGCCTAGTGGTATTTCAACTCGTTTGTTTTCCGTGCTTAATTAGAGCCGTAGTCGGTTAGCTAGTTGGAGGCCTCCTAGACGGCTTGAACACTCCAACAGTAGGCTGACCACTAGTTTGCCTCCACCGATCCCCATGGGCACGCGTGGTGGACTATCTGCCCACTCCTTTTCACCCTCATGCTCAGCTGTGGGACATTATAGGCTGAAGATGCAATTTAATAAAAATAATAATATTAACTGCAACATAATCATCTTCTATTTTTTTCTTTTCCCGGCAGAGTCCAGAAATTGACATAGACCTTTACCACCTAAAGTATACCAAATACCTAAATAACAATAATGAATTATGAAGACATGCGTTTCCCATTATGTTTCTCGTACAAAATGTGCACTTGAAAGTGGCCATGGGGTCTGATTTTACTGGTAAAATATCGCAAAAGAACTAATACTGGGTGTAGATTTCGAGATGGCATATTTTCGAAACCTATGTTGGGTTAGTCATGCTGAACAACTTTTACTATGGAACCAATAGTGTAATCTCAAAATTTTTTTTAGCTTTTCTTACAACATGTCAACCTTGCTCGATCATAATGTATGAAAAGTTAAAACAACTTTGTTCAGCATGACTAACCCAACATAGGTTTATCTTATCTTATCTTGTGCAGGGGCCGAATATAACTCGGACACTTCGACCCATTGGGATCTATTGTGGTCCCCTAGATAACTTACTCCTCCCCAGTCTCGTAGAAAACTCTTTTCATGAGTTTTACAACGAGGCTAGGAGATATGAGCCTATAGTCTTCTGGTTTTGGATATTCGATCCCTAGGAGACTAATTTGCTTAACAGCTAGTGCATCGCATGTGCACAGAAGGTGCTCCATGCGTTCCGTATGTTCCCCACACAACCTGCACATGGGTGTCGCGGTTAGACCCATCTTCATGAGCATGTCGTTGGTTCCAAAGTGCCTAATAAAGGCCCCAAGCAGGTAGCGGATTTGCCCCCTGCTCATATTCCAAATGCATTCCCGGGCTACACAGGTTTAGAAAATATGCCATCTCGAAATGTCACAAATTACACATTGAATGACCCTGCATCAACTGTCTACACATCAAAAAGCTAGATTGAAAAGTCAAAAACGTCTATTCAAACACTCTTTTAATTCCTCATCCCTGGAAAGAGCAAGTCATCACTCACATAAACAATACCTGCCTGATTATCCAACAAAAGCCTATCTTGAACAATACTTATATTAAAACCAACAACTTTACCATCCACAAACCTTAACAACAACCGTATTTCAACGGCATTAAGCTCCAAAATCGCTTCGAATTCAGTTTAGACACGTAAAAGTTTATTGCAGACTTTTATATTGAAAATCAAAACGTGTGTATTGTTATGAGCAGCAGGTTTTGTGCAAAGTTATTTTTCCTTATGTGTTTAGAAATAAGGTTGAATTTAGCTAGAAATGTTAGTTGGAGTGTATACGCTTTCCCCTAAGTAATAAAAGGCACAAATCAAAGACATCTGTGCTCGTAAGTTAGGAAAAATGTGTTTTATTGTAACACTGAGAAAAAGTTTTTAATGAAAATTACAAAAAAAAAAACCTGATGTGAGGGTCAGCACTCAGCTCACACCGAGACTGAGTAAAATTTTATTTATTTAGGTTTTATTTAAATTACTCGCATTGTTTGAGGAAAGCACTATGCAAGGCTTGGGTGGCAATGACTGCGTTGCTGGCCACACTATGATGGCCTCGAGCTTAGCTATACCACAGTAGATGTATCAAACAGTAATAGCTCTTCATACAAACGGCCGGAACGCGAGTCATACCTACGCGCCACGATTTCGGTTCGCACTCAGTTCGCAAACAGTCGCGAAGTGCGCTGGAGAGACGAACGAACGGTGTGATGGGTTTGTAAGCAGTAAGCGTGCGATTTGCGACAAATATTCATTGAAATAATTAAAATAATTACAAGTAAGTACAATTACTTAATATGACAAAGAGAAATTATAGTAGACTATATTGTGTTGTTTTTGGTTGCTTGACTTCGTCAATAACGTAATACCTACCTGGATTCATAAATAAATAAGTGGATGGCTGGCTTGGGTGAAAAAAGTGACTACCAACGGTCAGGTTAAAAAAAAAGTTGTAGGTAGTTCCTAGGCTAGGCTTTCCACTTACTACTTATGTATGTACTTTAGCTATTTACATATATTATTGAATAAGAGGAAATATTATTATGAAATGATTGTGAGAGTAATAAATGGTAGGTACCTGTACCAAGTAAGATTTACATTATAATTTACTTTTTAAGTAAGATTTTGCAGTAGGTAGTTAGAGGTTTTGATTGCTGTAGGTAAGTCACACGCGGTTGATATTAAGTAACGTTTGCAACGGTTCGACATCGGATGGGTGACCAAAAAAATTGTTATTTCGATTTAGACTATAGAGTATTCGAGTATCTCCGTGCTGTAGGTAATGGGGTCATGAAAAAATATATATTACTCGTCTGTTTCTTGCATTTTATTGAACACTTCCTATTTCATTAACAAAAAAAAACATTTTATCAAATAAAAAATATAATTATATGCAATCACAAAACTAGACAAGTAGGTAAATGAAATTGAAATACTGTAGGTGGGCAGCCCTATCGCATGTTCACGTACCGTGCTGCTGTAGGCAATTATAATCAAGAAAAGGGTCGAGTCACTTTACTGTTTGATACATCTACTGTGGCTATACTCTCGGCCTTCAAGCTTGGTCACCACTGCAGCCCTTCATCAGCACAGCTACCAACTCAGTCATTACAGAACACGGCAGTAATATTAATTTAACTATGCCAAATCTCACTCTCACAATAGTCTAAAAAAACCGGCCAAGTGCGAGTCAGATTCGCGCACCGAGGGTTCCGTACCTGTAGATATATAAGTAAATGGTATTGTAGACCTGAGTATTTGATATAAATTTCAATTTATGACGTATTACAAAAAAAACTACTTATTAGATCAGGTTCAAACCAATTTTCTTCAACTCAATATCATTTTTGAAGACCTATCCAGAGACAAACCAAACGAATGGGTTTTATTAAAAAAAAATGAGTTTCAGTTCTAAGTATGGGGAACCCCCAAAATTAATTGTTTTTTTTTCTATTTTTGTGTGAAAATCTTAATGCGGTTCACAGAATACATCTACTTACCAAGTTTCAACATTACAGTTCTTATAGTTTTGGAAAAAAGTGGCTGTGACATACGGACGGACATACAGACAGACAGACAGACATGATGAATCTATAAGGGTTCCGTTTTTTGCCATTTGGTTACAGAACCCTAAAAAGGGGTCGAAAGATTTCTCGAGATCGAAATAGGGGTACAAAATTGCCTATTTACGTATTTACCTATATTTTACACTGACGAGCAATATAAAATGGCCACTAAGTATTTCTAAAACCACGCAAGGTAGCTTCTTGAAGTGAAATGCGACATTCATTAAGCATTAAAAATACATCAAATTGAAAGAAAAAGAAAGTAATTTTATGTGTTAAAGAAGGAAAAGTCAAACTATGGCCATTTGGAAAATATCAACACTTGGATTTTAGAAATTACACCGCTGGGGTTGAAACAGGATAAGCTAATAGAATGGAATAGCTACGGGCTACGGGCTATAGCTACGACTACGGCTACAAGGCTACGGGCTTAGGTCCACGAGCTATGCTTCTACGGGACTCATAATTACAGCTATTCTATGTGTGTTCCTTCTGATAGATAGTTATGGCTACGGCCTACGGGCTATAGCTACGACTACGGCTACACGGCTACGGGCTTAGGTCCACGAGCTATGGTTCTACGGGACTCATAATTACAGTTATTCTATGTGTGATCCTTCTGATAGATAGTAATGGCTACGGCCTACGGGCTATAGCTACGACTACGGCTACTACGGCTACACGGCTACGGGCTTAGGTCCACGAGCTATATGGTTCTACGGGACTCATATCACAGTTATTCAATGTGTGATCCTTCTAATACATAGTAATTTGTGGGGTGTATATTCTTTTTATATTTGAAAGAAATAATTTATTAAAATTATACTTATTGAGATGTGAATATTTTTCGATAAAATATTAACGGTTATTTAGTGAAATATTAACTTTGTACGGTGGTAGGGAGATACCACGCTTATGTTTATTATTTATCAAATATTACTGGCACGGTATTCAGCAATTGTAATTGCTACCCAGTATTTTCTTTCTTACCAAGTTTAATTTGGGAACAAACGCGAAATAAACCTACCGAATTAACATTTGAAAAAACTACAACTTCAGTCGAAGATACTGAAGTTACCAGTAATTAGCAATAACTAAACGTGACCCACTTGTTCCAGCGATACTCCCATACCGTGAAGATGCGAACCCTCAGACGCGCGAGTTCCTGGCGCGGGTCGTGGACGTGCTCCTCGACTACGTGCACCAGGTCAATGATAGGAATGAGAAGGTATTTATATCATCTATTTATAGTCCACTGCTGAACCTAAGCAGGCAGCCAAGGCCTATGCCACAGTATTATCAATGTACCTATGCCTTTGTTAAATAATCCACAACAAAGGGACATGAAATGCTTGCAGCGCCAATAGACTTCGACCAGGAGTCCAATTCCTGGGTTTTTGAAATTGCTGCCACAGCTGAACAGCTGAGCACAGGCCTCCTTTCGCAAATGATTGTGAAAGGAAATGGGGAGATAATACACCACGCGTGCCCACTGCGGGTCGGTGGAGGTAGACTAGTGGTCAACCTACTGTTGGAGTTGTCATGCCACCTAGAAGGCCTCCAACTACCTTTCTATCACAACTAAATGATAAATCGAGACCAAAGGCTTTAAGTGCCTTCCAAAACACGGAAAACGCTCGAGTTGAAATACCACCAGGCGGTCATCCATCCAGGTACCGACCTGGATGGATGACCGCCTGGTGGTATTAGGAAGTGGCCCATTAGGAACTGCTAATCATGCTCATCAAAGATGCATTTATTTATTATTATCTTTATTTAACTTTCCAATTATTCTAGATCTTGGAATTCAAGATGCCGGAAGACATGCAGAAGATTATAGACCTGCATCTACCAGACGAGCCTCTGCCCCTGAAGCAGCTCCTGGAGGACTGCAAGACTGCTCTGAAACACCAAGTCAAGACTGGTAAGTACTTAGATTGCGCTATCGAATCGCTATATTTTATTTAGGTGCAGGCGGCTGGTTCTTTCAGGTAGGTATTCCACAAGCCGTAGTGGCTTGTGGAATGGCTTGTGGAATACCAGAATATTGTTGTGGTGAGGTGGCGAACATAGAACCTCAAAGAGCAGCTGGACTGGGGAAGTATCTCCACCTTACAGAATACCGCAGTCAAAATAACTTTATGTTGTGTTCCTGCGCGTGAGTAAGGACGCCAGAGCTCATTGGGGAGGGTACCACGTGAGTGATGCCTCGTGTGTTGCTAGCGTCCATATGGCTACGGTAACCGCTTACCATCAGGCGGGCCGTATGCTTAATTACCGATCTAAAAAAAAGTTAATTTGTAATTGAATTTATTATTATTTATTCTGTAATAAATATGTTATTTTCCAAATTTGTATCATGCATTTTCCGAGTATACTACATTTCAAACACAAAAATACGGTACCAAACCGATACACACAAAAATCGAATCATACCTCCACCGCAATTTCCGAATCAACCCGATCTCCGAAGATAGCCGAGGGCATCAAACAATTCAATTATGTCCCCAAATGGCCCGGAATGATGGCCCCTCTCTGAACGTTACTTACACCCGACCGTGCGGAATGGTGTGCAGTTATTTGTAATTGTTTCACATCACCCGTGTAATGGGGAGGCGACCCTATGGGGGAGCCTTATCATCTGTGGAAGTCCTTACGCTGGTATGATGATGATTTTTACAGTATGGGGTTCTTCAAGAAGGTTGTGAAAAGATTGTCTATGTGCTATAACCCCTGGCCCTCTAGACAAGATGGTTGTCGACAATCGTCATCGTTAGTAAACGATCAACCTTTGTATGGGATTGACATAAGAGATTATAAAAAATCACGTGATATTTGAAAAATGAAAAATATTTTATTTTTGTGCGCCATTCGACGCAAATAGAATTAAGTAAAACATAGATAGGTCAGTATTAACATTAGGTACTTTTATACACAGACATGTAATAAGCTTTTATACTACCTATTTCAAGATAATAATCACAATACTATTGGCTACTATTATTGCTACCACGAGAATTACAGGTGGCAACACCGCTTAAGCCTTCCGCCATCTTTGTTTATGCCAACTCTACGCTTCCAATATAATATTAAACTATAATGGAATAGGTACTACGTCTTGATCGTGATGCTTCTGTTCTGTGATGTGATGAGTGAATATTTCGATTTGAAATGTCAATCCCATACAAAGATTGATCGTTTACTAACGATGACGATTGTCGAGAACCATCTTGTCTAGGGAGGCTGGTGTCGCAAGCCTCTATGGACTACGGTAACTGCTTCCCATCAGGCTTTGTAGAGAGTTAGATCTTGATCGCTAGATCTAATTTGACGGGCTAGTTGGCGTGGTTGGATGAATTAAGTTTTCACCCTTCACGCCGCGTGTCGTGGGTTCGATTCCCACCCAGGTCATGCGTCTCTGTGCATGAACATGTCTACATGTCCCGAGTCTGGTCATGTATATTAATTATATATTTACAAACAATAATTGGACTGTTTTACAAAAAACTTAAACCGACTTCAAAGTTCACGAAGAAGTAATCAAATCCTTATCTGATGACAATGGGACCAAACGGGAAGTGTACCCTTCCAGAAAATTTTCCAAATTGGTTCATAAATGACGGAGTTATGAGGTAACAAACATAAAAAAACACAACCGAATTGAGAACCTCCTCCTTTTTTTTAAGTCGGTTAAAAAAGGAGTCATCTGGTTTCTATAGTACAAGCTCTGCTTAGTTTGGGATCAGATAGCAGTGAGGAATATCCGAGTTCTTTTATTGCATGGGTGAGCCTACCCTTTCTTCTGACGAATCTATCTTATATCCTTGACAGCATCGTCTCAAATAGTTTCATGAGAACACAGCAGTCATTGCGACAATTTTTTTACCGACTTCAAAAAAGGAGGAGGTTCTCAATTCTGTTGTATGTTTTTTTTTTATGTTTGTTACCTCATAACTCCGTCATTTATCAACCGATTGGGAAAATTCTTTTTTTGTCTGAAAGGGTACACTTCCCGTTTGGTCCCATCAGATCAGGATTTGATTACTTCTTCGTGGAGTTTGAAGTCGGTTTAAGTTTTTTGCAAAACAGTCCAATTATTTTTTAGAGAAAAATAAACCGTCTCCCTCTATCCCCATCTAACATCGATCTCGGAATGTGAGCGCGCACAAACGATTACAGCACGCGTCGCCGAGCGCATCACGCGCGCAACTACTATGGAAAATTGATGCATTGTGCGTAGGGCTGGCACTGACGTCTAGATCCTCATCTGTGCATTATAGCGATTAATTTTGGGGTCGGTTTTTGACGGAAATAATTAATGGTTGGAGTTTATATCTGAGGTTAACTTTATTAGGATTTAAATAGGTTTAAGCCGAGATATGTTATGTTTTATCGACATAAAAGTATACTATTTTTTTATACAACTTAGTCGGTATACCAGCATACGGCCCGCCTGATGGTAAGATGATAATATGCAATCTACATATGCAATAGTATTATTTAATTAAATGGAAATTCCTTCAGTTTGTATGTGATCAAATTGCAAACATCCAAATTTTACATTTATAAATTAGTGAGAAAATCAATAAGAAGATATTTTTAGTTTTCGAGTATGTTAGCAATAGAAAAATAAATAATTATAGGTGCGTTTTGAGTTCACTATACATAATTTGCCAAAACCTGTTTATATCGTCCAGGAATTATTGTACACTGGATTATAATATTATCTGTACGCGTACATGAACAAATAAAGAATTTTAAAAATGAAAGGAAAGTAGATATGCAGGTCCTGACAAAGTAAACTGCCACAAAAGAAGTATAAGATATAATACATTATTCTTTATACTACTTGGGTGGCAGGCAAACAATCTTACATGTTTGTGTGACAACCCTGTCCAGGGCCCGTATTTGAGAGATGTGTTGTCAAAGTTAGAGCCAAAGTTGAAGCGGGTACAACATAGAGAGGTACTTTTTGTTTAGCTTCTCTTTATGATACGTCTTTGAGATGTACAGCTATAAGGCTGCTTTTCCACCAGATATGTGCTATGCAGCTATGCTGCGAGGATGTAATAGCTACGCGGTGAAACTATGTGACCGTTTCCGCTGATACTAAGCTATGTAGCTGTGCGAGTAAGATGTGCTATGAAGATGCGCCGCCGCAAAGTAGCTGCGGAAGATGCGTCCGTAGGCTACGGTAACCGCTTACCATCAGGCGGGCCGTATGCTTGCTTGCTAAGTAGTATAGTTGTAGGCTCGTTGAAGCATCGTTAACTACGTCCACGCTTGAAATCGCGAGCAACGAACGAATCCTGTTTGTACGAGGCTCGCAAGCCCGTCCTCGCTACGCGAATCGTGCTCGCAGTGTGCTCGTTCGTGGCTCGGCTCGTGCTCGGTTCGCCAAGCATGGACGCACCATTACATTCCTTAATTTTCACGAAAATCCGGACAGCGACAGACAATAAAAAGAAGGCAAAATGATAATCATAACTAAACATAAAACAGAAAATCTTACCCAAAAGGTCTTATAAGTAAATCCTACAGCTAATAACTAAATCCCCCCTCCAGCTAATAACCATAAAAACAATAAATAGTGGGTATAAAGTGGTATTATAAAATCCGCATTGATTTACAAGTAGCTTGCGAGAATGCGGCGTCTGTTATACCGCCTATAGCACGCAAATCATTGGATTATACCACCGATGGGTAGGGTGACCATGGTTGTAGGTGGAAAGGATACATTTCCGGATAGTATCAGCTAATACTAAATTCAAAATTATTTCTTTCTTAGACGATATATTTAAAGAAACTTCTTACAGGCACTTAAAAATAATCTGAGTCTAAAACCAGTTTGTACTGTAAAATATTGGGGTTATGGATTGATAGATAAAGAAAACTCTACAAATGTGATGACATGTCATATTTATTATTTATTTATTGACTAGCTAGTCCTTTATATTAATCCTTAGAATATTTTGTTGCAAAGCTTGATTGAACGACGTAATTTTACATAGGAATAATCTTTTATCATTTAGCAGTAATCAGTTTTTTAAATAATTTTATATATCTGTATTATAGTTAGTATTTTTTTTCAACTCCAATGATCTGTTTATTTAATGTCAGTATATTCAAAATTCTTTTTAGAAAAAAGGCACCTTCATCCTATTTTTAGATTGTAAAACAAAAAATGCCCCGAATGGATAAGGAAAGTCCCGAATGGCCACCCTACCGTTCCCTCACATTTCCCCATGCTATTCAGGCGGGTATTAACATAGTTTGATGGATCCCCCTGTCCGTCCGTCCGTTGTTGAATTTAGATTACACTCCAGTGTTATGGATTGATTTTTATGGACTCATCGGCTTTGTGGAATTTGGGGATGAAAATTGCGATGTGGGGATGAGATGAGTTGAAATTTTTAGAAATAACTCTTGCGTGTGTTTATTTTAAACATTTTTGACTCTACAGATCTATTTGATCAAATATGTTTGATCCGCCAAATTGCAATCTAAAAAACAACACTTTCTCTTTGGACTATTTAAACGGCGGGCCGTATTTTTAACAATTTCATGAATAATTCATTAAAAAACACAACTTTTAATACGTTTGAGGACCGATTACTTCTACTCAGTGTTGCCAACGGCTAGCTTTACTAAGTAGCTAGACATCTTGCAAAAATTAGCTAGATTTCCAGATTTTGATACCCAAAAAAGTTGCTAGAAGTAGCTAAATATTTCTAAGTAGGTAGATAACAATAACATTGTTAAAGATAATTAAAAACCAGTATATTAAATACGTTTTTATTTCAAAGGTAATTAATTTTCACAATATATTAAACAGCGAGCATTAGTTTTAAATGAGGCGATTTCTTATGATACCCTCTATGGTGAAAATACCTGTCAAATCGTGTACTTAAGGTTCAAATTGGATCCAAATATCAACATTTTGACAGGTATTTTGACAATAGAGGTATCATAAGAAAACTTCTTATTCCCGGCCAGCGACCTATACCCACATCTAGGCCAATAGCGTCGCGTTTAGTCTTTTTCTATCGAGACCCAGTGCTCTTTTACGAACTTTCGAAAGTATTGAAAAGTAGCTAGAAAAAGTAGCTAAATAAATTTAGCTGCCTAACACCAAAAAATAGCTAGATCTAACTATAAAGTAGCTAAGTTGGCATCACTGCTTCTACTAGGCTATCTCAGAGCGTGAACTAAACATAGTAAATTATATCAATCTCCCAACCAACTTTCCAGAATTTCCAGAAAAAGTAGACTGTATTATACGGCCCATAAAATAACTCTTTGCAATAAACCACGTCAATCCGTTGCTCCGTTGCTTAAAATTACAATTTTAGTACAATTTTGCACCTCTTTCATACAAATTAGCCATTAATTTACCTATTGTCTACAAACTGTATTCACAACCCAAGCTCGCAATGATTTAATAAACCAACCACAAACACCGTAACGAAGTCAGTACCGTATCGGCTAAACAATTTATATCTGGTTGCGAGTTATGAATAGTTCATCAGGCACTGACGTCACGACTGGATGTCACGTATCTGTCAAATTGAATCAGTGGATGGTACGGGACTTGTGTTGGTTCGAGGTTTGAGTTTGGTCGCCCTAGTTTGAAATTGGAATCAAGTTTTTTTATGAATATTTTAGTTGAGCATTTTTTTATGGCTTTCGTTTGGCCAGTTAATTTTCCGAGGTACCTATGTTATAATTGGCTGGATATTAAAACGATACCCTCACTTAAGTTGTGATTATGTTGACATTTGACAGTTCGAGTGTAATGGATAGGGATCTCTTCTTAAGTGGCGTTCTAGTATTTTATGACAGGCCAGCTGGTGTGGTTGGTTAAGACTCTGGTTAAGATTGTGGATTGCACAGGACATGCATTTGTGTGCATGAACATGTCTATATGTCCTGAGTCTGGGTGTAATTATGTATAATTTACAAACAAAAAGTAGTATATGTATTATATCAGTTATCTGGTTTCCATAGTACAAGCTGTGCTTAGTTTGGGATCAGATGACCGTGTGTGAGGAATGTCCCAGGATATTATTTATTACTATTTGTAACAAAGTTCGTGGGCACACTAGAGTCAATTTAAATACAAGGACATAAGGTTTAGTATTGATTGAATTTTTTCTCGGGCCAAAACTTTAATTATTAAAGAAAAAGATCAATGCACCTACAATTTTCAAAATATAATGTAGAATGATTCCTTAGGGATTGCCCGAGAGATGGTTATACCTTACTACTATATCATCCTACTAGAATCTACAATGATCCTAGTTTAAAAAAGTAATCTAGTGGAATTAATTGAGAGAGGTAGAGCATAGCGTTTATTCGCTCAAAGAGCAGCTCGACTGGGGAAGTAAGGCGACCTTACAGAATACCGCAGCCAAATAAATTTATTGTTTCTTGTGTTCCTGCGCGTGAGTAAGGTGGCCAGAGCTCATAGGGGAGGGGGGAAACGTCGGTAACGCGTGAGCGATGCTTCTTGTGTTACAAGCGTCCATATGGCTACGGTAACCGCTTACCATCAGGCGGGCCGTATGCTTGTTTACCGACTTAGTTGCATAAAAAAAAAGAAGTGTCACCTCAGTTTAAAATTATTATTATCCGTTTGAAATCACTTTATTCCACAGATTTATACGTACCATAGATATTTCTATGCAACATAGTAACATACAGACAGAATACAACAATCAAAACAACAATGGCCTCTGATTGCTGTCATTCGGGACACGCGTCAAAACCGCGCCAAAAAAAGAACATTCTGATACGATTTAAAACCTCTATTATTATGCAACCACATTGTATCGGTAACTCGATAGGAGGAGGAAATATTGTTTGTGACAGCTATTTATTTTGGTCGTGATATTTGCGCGTCCTCTAGGGAAAATGGCGGCGAGAGATAAGTGTGCTGTGATGGAGGGGCTTTTAGCAGTTTATCTTTTCGACTAGTGTTTTTGACGTAATCTCTACTTGAGTATAAAAATGTGATAACATATTTTTGGGAAATGTTTTTTGGGCGTGATTTATCTTGGTAGATTTTTTCGTTTCAAATTTCGAGATAAGTATATAAACGTGATGACCTCGACATGTCAACGATCAATTCAAATTAAATATGTATATTATTATATATGCTCGCGATTTCAAGCGTGGACGTACTTAAAACGAACCTTCAACGGGCCTATAAAGAGCGCGATGCGAATCCCTGTGTTCGTGAAAAAAAGAGACAATCGGGCGGAGCGCAGTCGAGCACGCTACGAATGCTCGTTCGCGGCTCGCAAGCCCGTCCACGCTACGCCTCGTGCTCGCAGTGTGCTCGTTCGTGGCTCGGCTCGTGCTCGGTTCGCCAAGCATGGACGCACCATTAGACGTGGGTATGTATCAGAGCGTTCTGGCCACACCACATTCTGTAAGGTAAAAGTGTAAAATTAGGTTACGATGGAGCTGTCAGACTCAAAGTTTAAATTAAACTTAGATTCCAACTCCTTTTTTCAGATATTTCGTTACACTATGGCGGAAAATTATTTATTCTTATTTTGTTCGCATATAAAAAAAAAAACAAAGGAGACTAGATTATCCAAGATTATCGCAATGTTTTTGAAAAGAAATAAAAACTTTGACGTTACTTTGTTTGCGTACATAAAACAAAATACCCGACTTTTTGGCGGGAATTTGCAGAGTGACATTGCGTTTTCATCATTTATTTTCATAAATTCGTGTATTTTGAGTTTTATTGCATATTATCGGTGATATTTTATCCAATAAAGATCAATCAATGTGCACCAGTGAAGTGAAATGTGTATCGTAACTTTTCGAGTTGTCTCAAAAAGTCCGTGTCTTTTATGGACGGTGACTGACTGAGGACTGTGAAAGCGATAATTATTGTGACTGGAAATTATAATATAACTCGACACTGGCACTAATAAGGCCTAATTTGGATTTGGTTGCCAAACTTTAAGTTAAGAGAAGAACAACATACCCGCATGCCTTTTACGATCTCTAGAAATAACTACCCTATTCTAAGCTTTCATTAGCAATGAAAAAAAACTTCAAGAAATTCCAAAACGGAACTACCCTCTTTTTAAGCCCCCTCAACTAGCGCCCTCTACAATGCAGATTAAACCGGCATTATGGCAACACCTGACTTCCCTCGGATTAATTGCGAGCGCATCTGTGCGCGTGCTTGGGGGATTATTATTAAATTCCTTTTGACGTATTAATATTATTTTTGGTATGGCAACTGGGGTAAATGTGTTACAAGATGTGTTATTTTGTTTAGTTGAAAGTCAGTGATTTTGAAATGGCGATGTTGAATTAAAAACGAATTTACGTCCACCGCTTTTAGTGACTGTAAACTACTTAAGACGTGGTGAGCGCATTATTTAAAAGTACAATTTTCCGTCTTGTCCTCCTCTAAATAAACCAAATACTTTAAAATCTAGTTATACTCCTTTTTGAAATGACAATTAAGCCTTTGATTTTATATATCCAGATTAAGCGTCGAAGATGTTCACGCATCAAAAAAAGCCCAGCTACTGTTGTGCCTTATTTAATAAATTATTTGATTTATATCATCATCATCAGCCTATAATGTCCCACTGCTGAGCACAGGCCTCCTTTCACAAATCTGGGTGAAAGGGAATGGGCAGATACTCCACCACGCGTGCCCACTGCGGATCGGTGGAGGTAGGCTAGTGGTCAACCTACTGTTAGAGTTTTCAACCCGCCTAGAAGGCCTCCAACTAGCTTAACCTTTAATTGGTTTACTGCTTTACGTGCCTTCCGAAGCACGAAAATGCTCGATTTGAAATACCACTAGGCGGTCACTCATGCAAGTATCGACCACGACGGTGGTAGCTTAACTTGCCGATCGATTAAGAACGGCTTATCATGCTACACCACGAGCGCTTGATTTATATAAATTAAAATAAATATTTTTAATATTTTGAGCAACTACTTAAAAATATTACAAACCACTCAAGACCCAAACTTTAAACTCGATCAAATCTAATCGCATTGACAATAGGGGCTAATTTATACGGCCGCTGATTTTGATTTAATTTTGTTTCCTGCTCACCCCCTAAATGTATAAACATCTGTGGAGTGTGATAAACCGTGCCCCGGGGATGTGCGCCCCCGGGATTTACATTGGCTTTATCAATTGCTGCTTTTTTACGAATTTGTGGGTATTTTTGTCTCTTGCTTAAAACTGGCTTCATTAATAATTGTTAATTTATTACTAAGCCTCCGCTGTTCGTCCATCCGTCAGTCTGTCAGTGGGCTGTATCTCATGAACCGTAATAGGCAGTTGAAATGTTCTCAATATATGTTACGTTATTTAAGTGACCATTATAGTAAGTTTTATGAGTAAGCCATATATATTCAATTTATATAATACTAGCTGTCCCCCGCGGTTTCACCCGCGTTCCGGGTTTCAGTAAAAAGTAGCCTATGTCCTTCTCCATACCATAGGCTATCTGCATGCCAAATTTCATTATGATCCGTTGAGTAGTTGAGGCGTGAAGGCGTAACAAACAAACAAACAAACTCACTTTCGCATTTATAATATTAGTTAGGATTTTGAAGGTGCAAGTTCGTAGCTGACTGTATGTACCAGCAGTAGATGACGTGTCGTAGCAACACTACTTCTTTCTCTTTCGTTCCTATGTATTAATATGGAGGCGACACGTTTAGCTAGCTACGAATTGTAATAATACATGAAACAAGTAGTGTCGCGACGACACATTCGTCTGCTACTGCTGCATCCAGTCGGCTACGAACTTGCACCTTAATAATGCTAAGATAAAGGTAATGAAAAGAATATCAAATTCGTAACCTTTCAAAATCCGTACCACAACATATTTCACTGTCCCTTGTTATCAGTTAAACACACAATATTTCATTAACCACAAAAAACCTTATCAGAAAAACTATAAAACATTTATCTGTAACAAAGAGGGGCGGGTAGACAGATAAAATGCCAAACAACACAAAAAGATACGAGTCGCTCGCCCTCCCCTATGCCATAGACAAGAGATCCTCTTGGGAGTGTTTAAGGTGAAAGAGTATGTGTGAATGGACTCTGTGAGAATTGAAAAAAATGATTTAGAATTGCGTATGGTGGTAATAGACAATTTTATTCGTTAACAATCAAAAGGAGATATTTTGGCAGGAATTCAAATTCATTTATTCAAATAGACCTTCGCAGGCACTTATGAAAAGTCTGACTCTAATACTCTAATACCGGTTCGGAAGGTTGCATTTGCTCAGAAGAGCCGGCAATAAACTCAGCACTTACTTTTCAAAACAAGCTTAGATTTTTGCAGTGACGATGCGTTTTCGTAATATTTTAATACATTCGTATATTTCGAGTATTAGTGTTTTATCCAATAAAGATCAATCCATGTGCACCAGTGAAGTGAAATGAAATGAATTGTGTATCGTGCGTGACTTTTCAATTTTGTCTTAAAAAATCCGTGAAAAGTTTTAGTACTGTACGGGCAACCGTACATGGTTATTTATTTTCATATAGATAATTTATGTATGCCGCAAACTGCCAAGCTTGCATTTTTGTACCGAATGGTGAAACTATTATATCAAAGCAATAAATAAATTAGTGTCGCTACAGCACTCGCACGAGGTGGTTTTATTTATCACTCCCGGGAGCCGCCTCCCATCATCATCATCATGTAGCACAACATCATCAGTGTGAGGCCATCAGCCCATACTGAATTCATATCACCACAATGTAGGGTTTACGCCCCTACATATTGGTCCTTCGAGCGAACAACTTGACCTAGCGCGCGGGTTGGTCGAATGCGGACCACGCGGTCGGCATAACCTCCGATCCGTCGCTCTACGTGGCTATCATCAATTCGGCGGGCGGGATGCTCTGCTCGCTATCAGCAAGCATACGCAAGGTGAGCCAACAGGCGCGATATGATCATCAAGTGAACATGCAGTCACACCATCATCGTGCTGAGCTAGCAAGAACGCTCAGCAGCTTACAGCACCTAGCAAGTGGTGTTCAAGTTGTAAGCATATCAAGAGCCTCATACAGCACCAAACAGTAGTGCACGAGGTAAATATCAGCAGCTTCCTACCAATCAAGTGGTTTTCACGGAAGTTCTCAAGCAAACATAATCGCGGCGTCAGGCTCACCAACAACAGCATCATCATGGTGGTAACAAGCTCGCTATCTACAATCATGACTACAGGATATCAGCAGGCTCACCAATAACAATATCGTAATGGGGGCACTCATCAACATCGTGCATCGTAGCAAGTACCGCATCCACGATTAAAAGCAACTTCACTTCTGTGGCCAGGAGATTTATCAGAAAAAGAACTCCAGCAATGGCCAGGTATCGTAAGAGCAAGCTATCAATTTGGCAGAACCAATATGGCATCAGAATGCAACAAAGAGATGGAACATTATAGCAAAGGAATGTAACAAGTTTATCAAAATGGTGGAACCAGTTAAGGAAGCAAGAGTGTATCAATTTGATTGACCAGAAGACGTTATCAGCAATCAGAAATATATCATTTGTGGACTTAGAAGTGCAGTTATAGTGTTACGGTGTACATACATGGTTTTACATAATTTATCATTCATTATTTTATCATTTTATAGTTTCTTTACAACGAACATACAGACAGTCAATTTTTACATTTTATACGTGTTCAAAAAATAGCAAACATACAGTTAAGCTTTCAAGTGAATATTGTATTTCATTCAGCAGGTTTCTTGTTTCATGACGCAATACATACCGACGGACTATGGACAGTTACCTACTGACATCAGCACATTCGTTTATGTTCATTTTATTTGTTTACATTGTTCTTATCAATTTTATAGTTTCACTATTATATTATCACCAACTCATATATTTTAGAATGTTAATCATTATACAAGATGCACGAGCAAGTATATTAGACAATGTGTATTTTAATCTCATACAATTTTACTGTTTATCTATATATATAAAATGCTTTGTCCTGAATGACTGACTGACAATCAACGCACAGCCTAAACCGCTGATCGTAGAGACCTGAAACTTGGAGGGTCTGTTCTTTGTATGACGTAGGCATCAGATAAGAAAGGATTTTCCGAAATTCTACCCCTAAGGGGGTGAAAAACGGGGGTAAAGTTTGTATGGGACAACGTGATTCCTTGGTCCGATCTACTTCAAATTTTGCATAAACCTTCCTTAACAGAATTGATGCAAGATGTGTTTCGTATTTTATTGAAAATCATCGCCTAACGGGGTCAAAAAGGGGAAGAAAGTTATTTTAGGGGTGATTTGCATCGAAGTTGATATCAATACTCCTTAGTACTTTTGATTTAAATAACATTTTTTATTTTGACACATGTTTGAAATCCCAATCCGATTTTCACAGATTACAGAATAAGGCAGATGGAGCGAACGGAACACGGGAGCGAGGCCAAAAAAAGCAAATACAAATTGAAAAACACATACCTGATATTCTTTATTGAATTTGTATTTGCTTTGTTTGAAAAACTTTATTTAACGGAAAACACTTTCTTTTAAGTAAATTAGCATACAGCAGATTTTAAACATAGCAAATACAAATTCAAAAGCGAATACCAGGTATGTGTTTTTCAATTTGTACCTAATTGCTTTTTTTGGCCCGTGTTTCGCGCGCTCAATCTGCCTTTTGTTCTGGAAACTGAAATGCTCTTTAAAATTGGAATGTCAAATATAAAAGAATATTTAAATCGGATTAGAATTCGAAATTTGTTTGGAAGTTCATTTTCTCGGAGTTTTTGCCGGGAACTAGCAGAGTGACGTTGCGCTTAAATTTTTATATACATAAATTCGTGTATTTTGAGTTTTATTGCATATTATCGGTGGTATTTTATCCAATAAAGATCAATCCATTTGCACCAGTGAACTGAAATGAAATTAATTATGTGTATCGTGTCTTTTCAAAAGTCCGTGAAGAGTTTTAGTACATGACCACCACTGTAGGTATAACATGACTTTTATGGACACTGACTGACTGCATGAGTTGAGGACTATGTGAAAGTGATTTATTGTGACTAGAACTTATATAATATAACTGGAAATTGGCAAAATACACACCCGTGTGACGCCAAAAAAAAAGTACATTTTCTCTATTTCATTAGAATATTTTGATTGTAGTTAATTTAATTTCTTTCTCATTTGTTGTTATAATAATTAAATAAGATTTGAGTTCGTTTTTTTGTGTAGGTATAATATAGGTTTTAGTCTTTGATTAAGGATACATCCAGATAGAGAGTCGCAGCTGTGCACGCGTCGATAAAAATACGCTCTAACAGTTAGGGGCTAAATCAAATAAAAATGCAAAATAATGATCAATATTTAAATTTCTCACGATTTTAATTGGAATATTTTAACAACTACTATCATTATGAACGTCATTATGACAAGCAGTATGACGCAGAGGGAGCGTAAAACGTAGCTGTTACGCGCAGCAGCCTATAAAAGTTGGCCTGTTTTTAACCGACTTCAAAAAAAGGAGGAGGTTCTCAATTCGGTTGTATTTTTTTTTTTTTTTTTTTTATGTTTGTTACCTCATAACTACGTCATTTATTAACCGATTTGGAAAATTCTTTTTTTGTCTGGAAGGGTACACTTCCCGTTTGGTCCCATTGTCATCAAATCAGGATTTGATTAATTCTTAGTGTACTTTGAAGTCGGTTTATGTTTTTTGTAAAACAGTCCAATTATGTATATTAGTGTAGTATGGCGACGTTCTTTCTAGGTTTATTTATTTCTATGGTTTTAGTTTTAATTTGTAAAAATATCTGTGTTCGATTTGTTGTGTCTAATAATCAGTGGCGTGCATTGGTTTTCGAAGCGGAAAATTTAAACCGTACGCGGGTGAAACCGCGGGGGTCTGCTAGTCATTTTATATATTATTTGTTTTCTTTTTGGTCGGCAATATGTACGGGCAACCGTACATGGTTATTTATTTTCATATAGATAATTTATGTATGCCGCAAACTGCCAAGCTTGCATTTTTGTACCGAATGGTGAAACTATTATATCAAAGCAATAAATAAATTAGTGTCGCTACACCACTCGCACGAGGTGGTTTTATTTATCACTCCCGGGAGCCGCCTCCCATCATCATCATCATGTAGCACAACATCATCAGTGTGAGGCCATCAGCCCATACTGAATTCATATCACCACAATGTAGGGTTTACGCCCCTACATATTGGTCCTTCGAGCCGGATGTACAAACCACCATTTTACTAAAACAAGACTTTTATGGACGGTGGTTGACAGTGCGGACTACTTATGTGAAAACTGTGACAAGAACTTATAAAGGTGCGTCCTTGCTTGGCCAGCCGAGCACGAGCCAAGCCACGAACGAGCACTGTGAGCACGATTCGCGTAGCGTGGACGGGCTTGCGAGCGTCCAACGAGCATTCGTAGCATGCTCGACTGCGCTCCGCCCGATTGTCAGATTGTTCACGAACACAGGGATTCGCATCGCGCTTATCAACATCAACGTTAAGTACGTCCACGCTTAAAATCGCCAGCAACGAACGAATCCTGTTCGTTCGAGGCTCGGCTCGTGCTCGCTTCGCGTAGCATGGACGCACCATAATAACTCGAAATTGGACTAAGTTTTTTTTCAAATATAATTTTTAATACAAGCTTTTTTTGGTGACTGTACTTTCTGTTGACTGTACTTGTATAATCATCCAATATACTAATGTATACCAAATATCAAGTCATTTTGTATGTGGGTGAAATTCGACTTGCAAGATTCCACCCGAACAAACATAGTTTTTTTTTTTTTTTATTATGTATAGGCCTGTGTTTGACCACAATCTCACCATGGTAAGTGATGATGTGGCCGAAGGTGGTAAGCATACAAAGCCTAGAATGAACTGGCTCTCAAGTGCAGCTGTCGGAACACACCGATAGGTGCTTGGCGACAGATTTTCAACTTGAGGGTGGTAGCCAGCCAGACGGGTACTACGAAGTACCCTACCACCGTGCTATGGTTTCCTTACGATGTTTTCCTTCACCGAAAGCTCAAGCTCATTGTAGGATTCGAACCCGGGACCTTCGTCTCGGTATCCGACGTCACTACCACTGAGCTATCATCGCCTCAAAACATACATACATACATTGTAAGTTAAATAAAAGTTTGTAAAAATACACAAAACGAGTAATGCTAAAAAAATATATATTAGTAAACCAGTTCTTTTACAAATCCAAATACCGGATACAATCGTCCGGTTAAATGGAGCGCGTTATGACATCCGATCTGAGGTCCGGAAGTGTCACGCCATCTAGTGGACTGTGATATTGCTTTTGTTTTCAAATCTGTCGTTTGAATTACCTACCTACATTATTTTATTTTGAACTTGTAAGGAATAATATCCATACATAGTAGGTGGATCAGTTTGTGACCAAGCGATGACCAGTCGTGTCGTTCAATACATAAAAAACTAAAACCGGCCAAGTGCGAGTCAGACTCACGCACCGAGGGTTCCGTACAAACCTGTAGGTATATAAGTAAATGATAGTATAGACCTGAGTATTTGATATTAATTTGAATTTATGACGTATTAAAAAAAAACTACTTACTAGATCTCGTTCAAACCAATTTTCGGTGGAAATTTGCACCGTAATGTACACCATATATATTTTTTATAGATTTATCATTCTCTTATTTTAGAAGTTACAGGGGGGGGGGACACACATTTTACCACTTTGGAAGTGTCTCTCGCGCAAACTATTCAGTTTAGAAAAAAATTATATTAGAAACCTCAATATCATTTTTGAAGACCTATCCATAGACACCCCACACAAATGGGTTTGATGAAAAAAAAATTTGTGTTTCAGTTCTAAGTATGGGGAACCCCCAAAATTTATTGTTTTTTTTCTATTTTTGTGTGAAAATCTTAATGCGGTTCACAGAATACATCTACTTACCAAGTTTCAACATTATAGTTCTTATAGTTTCGGAAATAAATGGCTGTGACATACGGACAGACAGACAGACAGACAGACATGACGAATCTATAAGGGTTCCGTTTTTTGCCATTTGGCTACGGAACCCTAAAAATGCCAAATTTTGTCATGTCGGTCGTCGAGACAGATGATTCAATGACTGTGACAGTCCTAATATATCGGGATGGATGGCAGCCCTAATCACGCCCAATAATTCTTCTATAATTCACGAAATACAGGCGATTAAAACTTATTTCAAATCAAAATAACCCTATGGTATGCAATATTGTTTTCCTTTTAAGGGTTCCGTACCTCAAAAGAAAAGAAAACGGATCCCTTATAGGATCACTTTGTTGTCCATCTGTCAAGACCCTTTTACAAAGGAACGCGTGGAGGTAACAATCTGAAATTAATATTTAATATCTGCAATCCCTTGGAGCAGTGAAAAAATCAAACTTCTAATGTTGCGTCCATGCTTGGCGAACCGAGCACGAGCCGAGCCACGAACGAGCACACTGCGAACACGATTCACGTAACGTGGACGGGCTTGCGAGCCTCGAACGAGCGCGATTGTCAGTTTTTTCACGAACAAAAGGATTCGCATCGTGCTCGTTGTAGGTTCGTTTGTGGCTCGTGCTCGATACGCGTAGCATGGACGCACCATAATTAATTAATTAATAATAATTATCCTGGGACATTTCTCACACACGGTCATCTGATCCCAAACTAAGCAGAGCTTGTACTATGGAAACCAGATAACTGATATAATACATATATATTACTGTTTGTTTGTAAATACATACTTAATATACATAATTACACCCAGACTCAGGACATACAGACATGTTCATGCACACAAATGCATGTCCTGTGTGGGAATCGAACCCACGACCTGCGGCGCTATAGGTGGAATCTTGACCAGAGTCTTAACCAACTGCGCCAACGGGCCCGTCAATATATAAGTCAATGCAATCAAAAGATACGGCCGTTTATGCCGGATATTTTGACGGTCGCAAGGGAATTAAAACCTATAGGGTACTTCTCGTTGACCTAGAATCATGAAAGGCAAGAAACAAGGTCACGTAGCACAAGTAAAGGAAGAAATCCGAAAGCCGTAAATAAGTAGCTACATCGCATAAAAAAATAACATAATCGGAAAAATGTGGAAAAATCTTCAAGATTCGATTCCCGTGATGGACGAACTATTAACATACGCACAAGTCTGTAAAGAACTCTCGGTACGTGAGTCCAACTCGCACTTTTTTTATACAACTATGTCGGTAAACAAGCATACGGCCCGCCTGATGGTAAGCGGTTACCGTAGCCATATGGACGCTTGCAACACAAGAAGCATCGCTCACGCGTTACCGACCTTTCCCCCGCCCTATGAGCTCTGGCGACCTTACTCACGCGCAGAAACATAACTTTACACAACATAAAGTTATTTGGCTGCGGTATCCTGTAAGGTGGAGGTACTTCCCCAGTCGAGCTGCTCTTTGAGCGAATACACGCTATGCTCTAACTCTCTAGCACTTGGCCGGTTATTTTATTATTCTACAGGTAAACGAGCAAACGGCCTGCCTAGTGGTAAGCGGTTACTGCAGCCCATGAACGCTTGCAACACCAGCATTATCACTCATGCCTGATCCTTCCCCAATGAGCGTACCCAGCTGGTTATACAACAATGAAACTTCTTCCCCAGGCCACCCCCACTTCTTCAACCAGCTCTCCTGCGGTCTGGACATCATCTCCCTGGCAGGGGAGTGGCTGACAGCAGCAGCTAACACCAACATGTTTACCTACGAGATCGCGCCGGTGTTCATCCTCATGGAGAATGTCGTGCTGGAGAAGATGAGGAATATGATCGGGTGGAGCACTGGAGACTCTATACTGGCTCCTGGTAAGTAAGGCTGTTGATCATCGGTTGAAAGAAAATAAAATTATCACCCACACAAGTTAGATTTATGAAATAAAAAAATAGCAATAAAAATTACATACTATATCTTTAGGGTTTCGTACCCGAAGGGTGCCAAACGGGACCCTGTTACTAAGACCACGCTGTCCATCCGTCTGTCTGTCAGTGGACTGTATCTCATGAAAGGTAATAGCAGCTGAATTTTACAGAGAATGTGTATTTCTATTACTGTTATAACATTAAATAATAAAAATGAAATAAAATTAGAAATTAAAGGGGTCGCCCATATAGGAACCTTTTTATGGCATATTTTTTTTCATGGCAAAGTTGATTTCTTTAATATTTTACGGAACCCTCCGTGTGCGAGTCCGACTCGCACTTGACCGATTTAATAATTTTTTGTTATACCGGCACTAGAAATACATATTCTCTGAAAATTTCAGCTGTCTACCTATTACCGTTCATGAGATACAGCTGACAACTTGACAACTGACAGACAGACGGACGGACGGACAGCGGAGTCTAAGTAATAGGGTTCCGTTTGGCACCCACAGGGTACGGACAGAACCCTTCCAAATAAAAAAAAGGTACATACAAGAAATGTCTTTACGGAACCCTTCATAGACGCACCACGTCGCACTTTGCCTTTTTCTTACAGATTTATCCAAATTAGGTATTGGTAAAAAGAAGCAAAATTTACACCATACTTGTCTTAGAAATACGGGTTTTCTGGGTTCATGTCATCATTTGTTACCTTGACTCGTAAAGTGAAGATACCTCTTTGTCTACGCCTTGACTTGACCTTCCTCCGCCTTTCCACCAGGTGGCTCCGTATCCAACCTGTACGCATTCCTGGCCGCCCGCCACCACAAGTTCCCGCAGTACAAAGAGAAGGGCTTGTCCAGCATCTCAGGACACCTCGTCATGTTCACTTCTGATCAGGTGAGGTATCTTTAAGCATAGTACGGTATGTCTTTAAGCAAAAGAATCATGCTGCTTTAATTTTATTTTTTGTACAAATCGTAAATAAATAAATGTGCAGAGGAATTCGATTTGCGTTAAAATTCTTTTTTATGTTCAAGTATTACACAGGCAGACAGGGAAATTCGACCTATTCCTTGAGAGGGATTATGCAACAAATAATCAAACCAAATAATTGGGGCATTAGCAACAAACATCGAGGAAATATCCCTTTAGAGTAGTAATACTGAACAATCAAATTCCGAAACTAGTCAGTGATTTGTCACTGAATTTGAACATTAAGGACCACTCGCTGCATCGTGCGTTTGTGACTTGGCCAATCAGAGCGCATGTGTCCTTGACTTAACCAATCAGAGCGCGTTGTCGGCGGCGGGAAATTGGCGGAATATATTTCAACCAAAATGAACGTCATTGCGCTTCTTTGGGTTAATTATTCGATGGCAACAAATTAAATCCATTTAACGTTTGAAACGGCATCAAAAACTGTCTCAAAGTAGTATATTTGAATTATGCGGCTCTTATAAAATATAAATCTATAAACAACTATACATATACAGAAATAGTAATAAGAACAGTATCCCTTTTTGATGCATTGACGTTGTGTCCGCCAGTGCCACTACTCGGTGAAGTCATGCGCGTCAGTGTGCGGGCTGGGCACTGACTACTGCATCAGCGTGCCTTCTGACGAGCGCGGCAGGATGATCACATCAGAGTTGAGGCGGCTCGTGAGATACCATAAGGATAGGGGCAATGTGAGTACTGATTTGTTTGTGTTTATGCTATAAACACAAATACACACTTTCACACATACACACTTTCACACAACATACATTTTCTCACATCACTTAAATGAGCTGTAGACCTCGAGAGTCTCGACTTGTACTTTTTTCGTCGATTCAGATTTTGTAGAGAGATTTTGATAGAGAATTTGATTTTGAATAGCGGACCCATTTCGAACAATTTCCAAAAACTGACTTGATAAAAAGTCTGTATAATTATAGAACTTGTACACAAAATTTCACGAGAATCGCTAGAGATATGCGACCTGTAGAAAAGAATAGCCGGACACACATACGAAAGCGTTTTTGCACAAGCTGAAACGGAGACGCTTCGCTCGCTTTGCTTGCTCGGTCAATAAATACTACGATTAAGATTATTTGGAACCGGTGTAGAGTCATTTGTTAACGTTCATAAGTGCCTTATCAGGGCTTAAATTGAATAAATGTTTTTTGAGTTTAAATTTGAATATGTTAATCAAATGCTTAAAACAACATAAATGTCATACATTTATACCAACATGACCAAGTCTTTAATTAATTTATTTACTTATCTTCAAATCTCTAGTGAAAATATAAAATAATGGACAACCGGACAGCTACGGATTACACGTAGCACTCATCTACGTCGTAGCATTTCGTAGGCAGCCGTAGCACGTCGTAGCAGGATATTTTGCCTTTTAGTAGTACTGTTTGGGAATTGAACCGTGAAAAGCCGTCTTTCATAAGTTCCTAAGCACAAATTAGATAAATGACTTTGCCTTTGAACCCACGATAAGCGGCATGTATGGTATTTAACAAACCACCTCAACTGGCCCGATAAACTTATATCACAGACTCACACTTTAACACACTTTCATACATTCAAATACACCCCGACTCTCACCCACATTCACATACACACACTTTCAAAAATCTTCTTCAAAGACCCATATTATAATCCAGGTCCCATTCTTCGTGAACGCAACCTCTGGCACGACTGTGTTGGGCGCCTTCGACCCGCTCATCGAGATAGCCGACATCTGCCGCGAGTACGACATGTGGATGCACGTTGATGTAAGTATACTGTACCAGTAGCCGATTCACGTTACAAAACTTGAGCGGTAATGTAGCGACAACTGTCACCATGGTAAGTGATGATGTGGCCGAAGGTGGTAAGCACACAAACTGCAGGAGCTCTCAAGTGCAGCTGTCAGAACACACCGATAGGTGCATGGTGACAGATTTTCAACTTGAGGGTGGTGCCAGCCAGGTGGGTACTACAAAGTGTACCACCGTGCTATGGTGTCCTCACGATGTATTCCTTCACCGAAAGCTCAAACTCATTGTAAGATTCGAACCGGGACCTTCGTCTCGGCATCTGACGTCACTACCACTGAGCTATCATCGCCTCAATCTTCAACTTTTTGAATCATTCTTAATTCTTAATACAATAATGTACTACAGGCTGCATGGGGAGGCGGTCTGCTCTTCTCAAAGAAGTACCGACACCCTCGTCTTACTGGCATTGAAAGGTAAGTCATAG
The DNA here is from genome assembly GCA_947623365.1 of Achlya flavicornis. NCBI lineage: Eukaryota > Metazoa > Arthropoda > Insecta > Lepidoptera > Drepanidae > Achlya > Achlya flavicornis. The sequence continues at coordinate 2,277,637 of OX392495.1, read as the reverse complement.
ATTTATAGATAGATTACTTGTGAACAGGTGCTGCTTGTGGGGGCTGGTCTGCTTAAGTTTGCTATTTATTTACTTATAAAATATTTATTCAGTCTACTTTCTAATTTTGCAGCCGCGCCGGGGCACACAATTGTTTTCAGTGTGATTAGAATGTAAATATTATGTAATGAATCTAAGCTTGTTTTGAAAAGAGTAATTGCTGAGTTTATTACCGGCTCTTCTCAGCAAATGCAAACTTCCGAACCGGTATTAGAGTATTAGAGTCAGGCTTTTCATAAGTGCCTGCGAAGGTCTATTAATGGTTTTGAATTTTGAATTTTTTGAAAGATAACTCTTTACTAATGAGAAAAAGTACCAAGACAGGTAGAGCGTACCGCTTTTTGGATCAAAGAGCAGCTCGACTGGGGAAGTACCTCCACCTTACAGAATACCGCAGTCAAATAACTGTATATTGTGTTCCTGCGCGTGAGCAAGTGAGCCAGAGCTCATCGGGAGGGAAGGGTCGGTAACGCGTGAGTGATGCCCCATGTATTGCAAGCGTCTATAGGCTACAATAACCGCTTATCATCAGGAGGGCCGTATGCTTGTTTGTCAACTTAGTTGTATATGTCACCGTTATTTTGTGAACACCGTTAGTTTATAATCTATCTAGCGAAATTATAAACGACGGAGACGGACGGACCGCTACATAAGTAACACACGTATTCAGTACCTCCGTGTCTTAAAAATTAAAAAGTGTAATTTAAATGTATCTCTAAGATCATAACCGATACCATTTTAAAGTTCATGTCTTCAGGAAACCAGTGACATAAAACTATCAAAAATACAACACAAATTCTAGATTTTACAAGCATTTTAAAGTTTTAACCGACCAAACATTTTAAAAAACCTTAGACAACAGCACGTGAAAGTTCAACGACCTCGTTCCCCCACTACGGGCCACTACGTCACCGCACATCAGCTGTCCGAGCGCACCGCATCCAACACAACGGACAATCGAAACAAAACACAGCAAGTACCTACCTAAATTAAACTCTGCGCCTAAAACCCAACAGCAATGAATTGCTCAGCTTGTAATCAAACACTAGTACATGATTCAGACATACTAAAATGCACCTGTTGCTCAATGAATTATCATTATGCGTGCTTGAATATTTCTTCAGCTTATTATATGAATAATATGTTTGAACTTAAAAAATCATGGCGCTGCCCTTCATGTGATAATGTTACCCGGCGCAATAGAAATGACAACACGCCCGTTAGGAAACAACTACCATCCATACCATCCGCACTGAACGACACTACGATGTCTATTGATGATTCAGTATCAGAGTACCAGAATAATACAAAATACGAAGACCGTGAAATTACACAACCATCGTCTTCTTTTTCATTGCGTGGAGCTGTTGATGAAAACACTTCAATATTAGAAAAAATTAGCACACTCCTTGATAGAAAACTAGAAGCAAACAAAAAATCTATTTTAAGTGAGATAAAAAATACTATACAAAATGAAATACAAATAACTACCGAAAAACTACTAAAAGACTTAAACAAAAAAACAGATGCTATATTAAACGAGCAAACAAATATGAAACACCACATAAGCACGCTTAATAAGACTATAGAAAAATTAGATATAGATAAGAGAAAACTTCAGGAGGAAATTAAGCAAATGCAAAACAAAATAAATAACATGAATAACATAGGCAAACAGCACATCACGGATAATTCTAAGAAATTTGTATTATATGGTTTAACAGTGTACGACCATGAAACAGAGAACCAACTTCATTACAGAATAGCAAATATCTTCCAAGAAATATTAAATGTAGATATTACTGGCTACATTGAAGAACTGACAAGAATCGGAAGGAAAAGTTCCCGTGGGCCTGTTGTAATTGAGCTACTAAGCAAAAAAATGACAAAGTACATCTTGCAACACAGTCGCTTCTTTATGAATACCGGATTGGCTTTGTCTGAATACCTCAATGAAGAAGCCCTACAACGCAGGAAAAGTCTACAGGAACAACTAAGAGTTGCTAGAAATAATGGACATCATGCCGTCATAAGAAACAATAAACTTATTGTAGATGGAAAAATAACTTACCTCCACACTCAGAAAACATCGCCTTCTCATCCATTCCAGTATGAATCTTCGGTATCAATCAGAGAAAACGAAACTGACACTGACACCATAAACACACAACAAAAAACACCAAACCCTCATACTTTTCGTCGCTAATGAAATCAAAATGTTATTTCAAAACATGCAAAGTATGTTCAATAAGCATAACACGTTAACCGCATTTCTAGAAGAGACACCAACATATCACGCACTATGTATTACGGAAACGTGGTTATCAAAAGAAAAACTAGAATTAATTAATTACAGCGGGTACAACATTGCGTCGTCCTTCTGTAGACTAAACCATGCAGGAGGCGGAGTATGCATACTACTACAAAACGATTTGGATTACACGGAGCGGAAGGATATAGTGGACATGTCAATTGAATACATAATAGAAATATGTGCCGTTTCTATGACAAAGATTAACGTATTACTAATAACCATTTATTGGAATGGCAGGCAGACCGATATATTTTATAATCAATTAAGAAAAGTATTAGAACTGATAAATAAGAAATATAATCTAATGAACGTAATAATCGGTGGAGATTTCAACATAAATATTTTAGACAATAGTGCTTATTCAAATTCGTTATTAAACCTCATGTTAGAATACAATTTTAATCAATATGTAAACGAACCTACACGAGTTACTAAAACTACATCAACATGTTTGGATTTACTATTTACAAACTTCAGTGAAAATATCATAAATACAAGTGTTCACGACTATGGTTTCTCTGATCATAAAGGTGTGATACTAAAATTAAAACATGAATCCGAAGTAAAGATTAAACCTAAAGTGTGGAAAATAGAAAAAAGACGATACAATACACAAAATATAGACCTATTCAAAAATGAACTAAAAAACGTCGATTGGAATAGCTTATTAAACACAGAAAAATCTATAAATGATAATTATACTATATTTAATGAAAAAATTATTCAAATTTTAAACAAATGCATACCAAAAAAACTCATAAAATTAAAAACTAACACTAAATGCAACTGGCTAACTAAAGGTATTAAAAATTCTTGTAAAAATAAGCGACTTTTAAAAATAATTGTAACTTACAGTAAAAATCAAATTCTCACTAACCATTATAATGAATATGTTAAAACACTAAAAAAGACCGTTGCTAAATCTAAACGAATACAATATATTACAGAAATGGAAAATTCAGAAAATAAAACAAAAACCATGTGGAAAATAATAAAAAATCGCACTAATAAAAATGTAAAAAGATCTAAAAATAATATTAAATTAAAAGTCCACAATAATATAACGTCTGATCCGACCCAGGTAGCAAACCTTTTCAATGAGTTTTTCGCATCGGTGGGGAGAGTGAGCGGTGGGGATACAATACGCCGGCCACCGTCGTCGCTTACTCGCACTGATAACACGATGTACCTAAGCCCAGTTGAACCTCGCGAAATATATCTTTCGATAAAACATTTAAAAAGCAAATATAGCCACGGTATAGACGAACTTCCACCTGTATTAATAAAAAAATGCGCTGAAGAATTAACCTTACCCTACTACCTGCTAATTAATCAATCTTTTCAAGAAGGCACATTTCCAGATTTACTTAAAATATCAATCATTAAACCAATTCATAAAAAAGGTTCCAAACTAGACCCAAACAATTATAGGCCAATTGCCCTTCTATTCAATCGACCTCGTCAAAAATATTTGAAAAAGTCATGCAAAATAGATTAAATTGTTTTTGCGAAAAATATAACATTTTTGACAATTCTCAAAACGGCTTCCGGAAAAACCGTTCGACAATACTGGCTATCTATAAATACATACAAGAAGTACTAAATATAATTAACGGTCATAAATACGCTATCGGAATTTTACTAGACATGACAAAAGCATATGATAAAGTACAATATAATATATTATTAACTAAACTGTATGACATTGGAATTCGTGGAATAACTCATAGATGGTTCAGCTCGTACTTAAAAAATCGTGAGCAGTTTGTTGAAATCGAAACTTTTAATTTCAAAACCGGAAAAATAGATACGATTAGATCAAAAACTTTGCAAACCCACAGTTCTATTCCCCAAGGAAGTGTCCTCGGATGTATCCTATTCTTAATCTATATAAATGATCTTCCAAAAGTTATAAATGAATTTTGTGTACTATTCGCTGATGACATTTCTCTTTTGACATATTGCAATGATAATCTTAATTTAAATCAAAACCTCTCTGACATTTTTAATATTATAGTAAATTGGATGAATGATCACAATCTAAACATAAATTATTCAAAAACTAAAATTATGCAATTTAGACCTTACCAAAAAACCCCCCTTGACATAAATTTCATTTATAATAACATTAAAATAGAATGTGTAGATACGTTCTCATTATTAGGCTTAGATATAGACACCAATATAAACTGGAAAGATCATATCCACAAAATAAAAACCAAACTCTCAAGCTTTACATATGCACTTCGGGAACTACGGAAGGCCACCGATCTTAAAACAGCAAAAACAGCGTATTACGCGTATGCATATGCATGGCTCCGGTACGGTATCCTTCTATGGGGAAACAGTGTCAATGCACAAGATATTTTTATTTCCCAAAAAAAATGCATTCGCATTCTTGAAAACATAAAGGAGCCCGAAACTTGCAAACCACACTTCATAAAACATGAAATCCTCACCTTAACATCTATTTATATATTGGAAGTGTGTAGTTTTGTTAGAAAATACCCACATTTTCATACAAAGCAAGCTGATCAAACGCGACGGCACGCATTGAGATTTAAACATAAATTAATATTGCCGTCATCTAAACTAAAAATGCACAGTACCAGTCCAAATGTTATGGCCATAAAAATATTTAATAAAATTCCGGAGAAACTAAAAGAGGAGCAAAATGATAATAGATTTATTAACCAAATAAAACGACTATTAATAAAAAAATGCTATTATTGTCTGAATGATTTTATGAACGATCCATTCACAGAGTTTAAATAATTAGTTGATAGTACTTATACTTCATTTTGTAATTATGTCTTCATAAAATATCGGTCCGTCCTCCGCCCTTCCTTTCTGGGAGAATAATATTGTACCTACCTATTGTATTGTATTGAATTGCTACACCCTATTATAGGGTAATTATGTATAAGATTATAAATATCATATGTTGCAATAAATGATTGAGTATTGAGTATTGAGTATTAAACTGTCGATACATTTTGAACTGTACCATACGTTTTTTTTTTTTATACCACTTAGGTGGCAAACAAGCATACGGCCCTCCTGATGGTAAGCGGTTACCGTAGCCTATGGACGCTTGCAACACCAGGGGTATCACGCGCGCTGTGCCGACCCTAAAGCTACTGCTTATACTCAACTTGATGCCCACGGCTACCTTCCACCATCGCAACTCTCGCCATCGACGGGGAGTCCATCCTCACACATTGAAATCAGAATTGTTTCGAACTGTGCGGGCCCAAAGGAGTTTCCTTCCGCGGACGCTCAGACTGTGGAACGAGCTCCCCGCCGTGGTTTTCCCAATGGAGTACAGCATATGGAGTTCTTCAAGAAGGGTGCGAAGAGGTTTCTTCAGGGTCGGCAACGCGCGAGTGATACCCCTGGTGGTGCAAGCATCCATAGGCGACGGTAACCGCTTACCATCAGGCGGGCCGTATGCTTGTTTGCCACCTTAATTGTACAAAAAAATATATAACGAATTAATTTTCGATAGTTTATAATCCATGACAAACCGCCGCGTCATATTGTGACCTGGCATTATACTTGAATGCGTCGGAGTCGGAACTAACCCTGCGCGCTGATTAGTTGGACGTCATGTTGTTTGACGGGCCAGTTGGCGCAGTTGGTTAAGAGTCTGGTAAAGATTCCACCTATTGCGCCGCAGGACGTGGGTTCGATTCCCACACAGGACATGCATGCACAATTTATCGATAGTTTACAATCTCGCAAGTTAGATTACAAACTAACGATTTTCACAAAAATACGGTGACATATATGTTCTTTTAAAGACCTCCAATAAATTCCTTTTTATATTTTTACGAATTGCACAGACAGCTTACCATTCTGCACCATAGAACGGATCCTTTCAAGTTTTGCAAAAGCAGTAGTCTTTTTTTCAGACATGATTTCCTCATCTTAATAGAATTTCAACCATTAATCGTAAAGTATTAATCCGTGCATCCATTAGCCCGCATCAATCATAGGGTGCAGTGCGTTGGTGCGGGAGTGCGGGAGTGCGGGAGTGCGGGAGTGCGGGAGTGCGGGAGAGCGGGAGATGCGGGAGTTAAATACCGACGGGCGGGGGTTAAATCCTGATGTTAAAGACGCGCGCGGTGGACCGTGTGACAGTGGGAATAGGGATGGCACGACGGTGAAAAAAAAATAGCTAGTCTTAGACTGAATGTGCTCCTAAAATGTTGAATAATCAGAGTTATCAGAACTTGCCTGTTTTTTTTTTTAATTATTACTAAACAAGGAGTTGTGTGTGTTTGAGTGTGTTTTTTTTATTTACATTATACAACGACCATCGAATTAATAGTAATCGATCTAATTAATCGAAAGGTTAAATCAATTAAAGTAGTACTTAATACTATGTTACAATTTCGTATGAAATTACTTGAGACTGTCAAATGTTGGAACAGCCGAAAATTTACAATCAACCGATTAATTTTACCTTATAAGCTTTCATATAATTTTATTTCGATGCAATAACCGGCTGTAATCATTTCAATATAAAGCAATCTTTTAGATCACTCATTTTCGTATAAAATCATGTGCAACCCTAGCTACGGATTACCCGTAGCACTCATCTGCGTCGTAGCACGTCGTAGGCTGTCGTAGCAGCATGAGAGTTCACACGTCAATCCGTAGCAATGTGGGGCAAATGTTTCCAATAGGGATTTGGGTAAAAGGTATTAATGCTTCATTGATTTATGTTTTAACCGACTTTGAAAATAGAGGAGTTCAAATATGTTTATGCTATACTGAATATGATGTGGCTGAAGATGCAAAATATCGCGAGGAAACCATAGCACGGTGGTAGGGTATTTTTAGACCGGGAGATACTGGTACAGATTTTCTGGTCATTTGTACCAGTATGGCGACCCTTCAGGGTTCTAATTACGTATTGAAGAAAGGAGAATGATGGTTATAGCGCTGGTACAGGCGGCCCAATCGCGTGGGAGTAAATTACTAGTGTCGAACGATCCACAACATTTTTGTATTTTTCGATAGTCGATGAAAAAGAAATAGGCGGTTGCGTGTATTAAAATGAAATGTTATAGTCTTAAATGACCATGAAATTTTTGCCAGTATCTCCCGGTCTATGCCAGTTTTTTTTAATTAGCTGAGTATAAACATATATCCTTTAACTACCTCAAAAAAAAAACGGAAAATTAAAACCCACTTTCCACAATTAATTAAATTCTACCCTCTTTGAGTTAAAAAACAAAAAAGCGTCGACATTCCTCCGCACTCTGCGACGCTCATTTATCACTCGCGAGTGTTTAAACCTGGCTGCGCGTCACACCGTGGTGTAACGTTCGTTCACTGAGAGGACCATTTTATAGAACAATGACAACTCAAGGCTAGTTTTGGGTCTAGACTGAAACAATTGAATATGGAACCTGGACCTATGGCATATTTTTAGATTAACTGAAGATTGAAAGATTGACTGAAGTTTTGTTTCTCTTTCGATTATAATACAAGCATCAGAAGTCCAATTTCGACACTTTCTTAGGGTTCCCAAAGGGTGGGAATGGGACCCTATTGTTTAGCCTCCGCAGTTCGTCCGTCTGTCTAAAATAAAATGTAAGTATGTAACTTATTATCTCAGAAAAACAGCTACATTGTAAAGCCGTGTAGAGGCAGCTACAGTGCGACCGAGAGAATGTGTTTCTGATACCTGCTATGGGCTAAACATGGAAATCGCCGATCAGATTAAGATGTCTTTCATTAAACTATGCTTAAGAAAATATTGAACCATCCTGTGAAAGTTCCAACGCAATAGGATTAGCCATTTCCGTGATTTGCCCAATATTAACAGGTATCAGGACTTTTTAGCCGGAACTTGCAGAGTGACGTTGCGTTTTCATTTTTATTTGCACAAATTCGTGTATTTTGAGTTTTATTGCATATTATCGATGGTGTTTTATCCAATAAAGATCAATCTATGTGCACCAGTGAAGTGAAATGAAATGAATTATGTGTATCGTGACTTTTCAAGTTGTCTCAATAAGTCCGTGAAGAGTTTTAGTACATTGTAGTAAAAAATGACTTTTATGGACGGTGACTAATAACTAACTGAAGACTATGTGAAATTGATTTATGGTGACTGGAAATTATAATATAACTCGACACTGGCAGAAATAAGTCCTAATTTGGATTTGGTTGCCAAACTTAAAACTAAGAAGAAGAACAGCTATGACTAATAATAATAAAAATTTATTTATTAAATAATAAACGTCGGTGTAAACGAAACCATTAAAACCTCGACCCCTAAAACACTAAAACCAGGGGATTAGCTTAAAACCCATACGGGACCCACCGACTGAATCAATAGAAGATAACTGAACCAAATATTTAACTTAAAACTTACAACCTTATCAAAGTTACCATCCCTTACACAACCCTAGGGAAATACACGTCCAACTGAACCCAATTTAAAACGACAAGGTGCTATTTCGCTTTGAATTTTGTGTAGAACTCTGTCGTATTAGCAGAAGGGTGTTGGTTATATTAATTTGAATGGATACAGGGTTTGATTTATTGTGATAAGGTTGTAAATGTATAATTTGTTTTATAGGGTAGGTTAAGTGTGAATATTAACATGAAAAGTGTTTTATAAAGGGCTTTTCGGAATGGGGCTTTAAAATGTGTACAGAACAGAGTAATTAGCGATACGATCATTTTAAATTTTATAAAATTTAGGTAGCTTTTTTGCTATTTTTTTTTATATAATGAGTTTGCGTCTAGCCACTGACCCGCCCATAAGGGACGAAGCCTAAGATGGAACACGCTTACCCAGAAGGAACCTATTCACTCTGGCCTTGATCCTAGATTGTAGGCGTCAGGAAACACAGACGCCGGAAGCAAGTTCCACTCCCTTGCTGTCCGCATTATAAATGAGGATGCAAAACGCTGTGTCCGTATTTTCGGTATGTCAACAACGTACGGGTGAAAATATTCCCGGCGTCTTGTGGTTCGTTGTAAAAAAGGGGATGGTGGAATAAGGTTGTACAATTATTTAAATTTGTTGTTTATTTTATTTTATTATATACGACGAAGTCAGTCAACAAGCATACTGCTGCCTGATGGTAAGCGGTTGCCGTAGACATATAGACCCTTGCACTTGCAGGAACACAATACAAAGGTATCGAAGTCGGTTTAAGTTTTTTTGTAAAACAGTGTTCATATATTTTAAACGAATTTTGATATTACTAGAGACCTACACTAGCGCCTCTCGCGGCGAATTCAAGCGCGATAGCCATTGAGACCGACAAAACAAATAAAAATTGTGACAACAAATTAGGCGGCTGTACTTCAAATTTTTACATCGTCAGATATCTAGGAGATTTATATTAATTTTATTTAAATTATTCCTTGGTTTGTCCAGGGCTGACTCCGTGACCTGGAATCCTCATAAGCTGATGGGAACCCTGCTGCAGTGTTCCACAGTGCACTTCAAGTACGAGGTAAGACAACTTTTAGAACATACATTGTATTGTAATTATTCCTGTACAATTTATAATTATTATTTTTTAGGATTCAATTTTGAAAATCTCCTTATATTTTGCCTACGTTATGTAAGGAGCCTTTGTGCAATTTTTTAACCGACTTCAAAAAAAGGCGGAGGTTCTCAATTCGGTTGTATGTTTTTTTTTTATGTTTGTTACCTGATAACTCCGTCATTTATTTATTTGATTTGGAAAATTATTTTTTTGACTAGAAGGGTACACTTTCCTTTTGGTCCCATTGTCATCAGATCGGGATTTGATTACATCTTAGTGTACTTTGAATTCGGTTTAAGTTTTTTGTAAAACAGTCCAATTATTTAATTAATTTAATTGCAAAAAAAAACAAATTTCTTATTCTTGTCGTTTGGTTCGAGCCTGCGTGCTTATGTCAGTCAGTTTATACATAGATAAGTAAATATGTTTTCAACACACTTGTTTATAAAGAGAAATTTAGTTGACTAATTAAAATGGAACATAACCTTTGCTTATGATAGCTTCTCTATACGTAGTAATAACTCAATGTTCACTTCTCATTCTGCAGTTAAAGTGCCATTATGCCAATATGGCTGATTTTGCCTAAGTTAGTATCGCTATGCGCAAGTTACGCTACGCGTAAAATTAGCTTCCTACCATCAATTTCACCATAAAAATGCCATCAATTTCAGACTCTTCGTAAAAACTGAATCTGTAACTAATGGCCTGTCCAATCACCGTAAAATTGCGCTTAAATCCCTTGCCATAAAGTTCATAATCACTCAAAGATATAAGAGAGCCTTAACTTACTGCAAAGGAATTTAGACCTTAGCTACAGATGGTAAAGTAGATAGTCCGGCCGTTTATATTTGTAGGGAGGGAAATTGGTAACATATGTTTGTAAGTGTCGGGAAAGAGGAATTTAATTAAATGCGGAGCGTGCTGACGTCAGTTGGCGATAGGGATGTGCCTCAAGTGTTTTCGATGTTAACTTTAGTTTTTTTCATTGACCGTGTTGTAAAGAATCATGGCGAGATCCATACATTGAATTGTACCAAAAAAAAAAACATTTTAGAAGGTTTTGAATCACTGCCAATGTTGAGGTTACGTTTTTTTTTTTTATTAAAGAAACAAACGGCTATTTTTATACATTTCAAACTTAAAAATTTATTAACACAATTGCCAAAACAGTTTCTACGGCTAGATATTAACATTGTTTTTTATCTTATGAATAGACAGGTGCAAACTTAATGAATTGAAAACAATCAAACTAAGTAACTCTCAAACAAATTATAAAAATTAATCCTTTCGATCACGGTAAAAAATAATAATAATAAAACAATAGTGGACGCACGTCCCCAGTCACCAGCATAATAATAATATACTTGAAATATTTTATAAATCCCGCAAAACATAAAAACAACATAATGGTTTTGGTCGCGATTTGCCGGCATGGCATAGAATATTGCATTTTTATCCCGGGGTTCTGTGTGTATAAATACTTTGAATGCCTCAAGTTATTCCTTAGGCACCAAAGATCAATTATAACGTCATTCCAACGTCTCTAAAAATCTTTAATTTTTTGTACAAATCTCGTCATGATTCTTTATTTGTTGAAGCTTTAGCGGTACTTATAGTTATGTCATAGTTTGGCCGGCTTTGCTATTTATAGGTGAATTAGAGTTTAAGTTTAAGTTTTTACATGTGTAAGTAAAACAAACGCTTCGTAGATACTTTTCATGTTTCTTGAAGAAAAATATTGAAGGCAAAGAATAGAATACATTAAATTACATTGTCTCTAACCATGTTGAGTTTCAATCGATATCGTGCGTTGTATAATGTAGTTAGGCAGAGTTTACTTGAAAAGTTGATACAGCTTTAGATAAGAAAAGTCCTATGCTAATGGCACAGACTATAAACAATAGAGCACAGAGTTGAAAAATAGTAATATATGGAATTTATTTACTATTATAATAGTACATTATGATACATGTGTGCAAAGTTGGTAATTACAGACAAGGCAGGCAATTGGAAGTACACTCTCGGTTTCTAATCGCGTCATGACACACCTGCGAGGAAAAAAACAGACGAGAAAGAGATGATAATGATCAACCTCACAAAGAGAACGTTAACAAATATGCTGGCAGGTTTTTTTTTTGAAAGCCATGCTCTGTTCAACTGTTTTACCCGTTTAAATTAAGAATGCTTCGTCAACACACATATCAATTGCATTGAGATACAAACTTAACATAATCGGGATTATACTTATCATAAAACTGTGCGGTAATGTAAAGTAAAAAGCACTAGTGCGTAATAAGCTGCATTAAGATACTAAAAACGGTGCAATAAATGTCACTTTGCGAGCGAGTGTGTTGAACATTATTTTTCATCGACTTATCGACCTTTCATAGCCCAACCCTATCGACAAAACTTTACGAAGGGGGCGGAGCTACCAACAATTTATTACTAAACCATATTGCTCTGACATTTACAAGGCATAATCTTACTTTATACACTTCAGTAACCGCCACTCTTACCTCGTAATAAATAAGAACTATAATCGCTTGTAGGGAAAGTTTGAATTAGAGAACCGAGTTTCAACGTTAATGCCATGACAAAAGGTTGGGGTTTGCTTGTTGTTTTAACATGGGACAGTATTTGTAAAGGTATGCGGGCAGTAAAGGAATGCTGAACAAAATTAAATGTTTGTACTACAGCTTTTTCGTTGCGGAATTATTCAAAGACAATTATTTTCGCTATTTAAAAAAATATAGAAATACCTAGAGAGTTGTTGTTTTTTAGAAAACGGATGATTTCTGAGTAAAAAGAAACTAATTAGTTAGTCAAATACATTATAAAAAAATATTGGATGTCGTGTCATCATCATCATCATCAGCCTATAATGTCCAACAGCTGAGCAAAGGCCTCCTTTCACAAATCAGGGTGAATGGGAATGAGCTGATACTCCACCACGCGTGCCCACTGCGACGGTGGAGGTAGGCTAGTGGTCAACCTACTGTTGGAGTTTTCAAGCCGCCTAGAAGGCCTCCAACTAGCTCACAACTAAGTGATAACCCGGACCAACGGCTTCACGTGCCTTCCGAAGCACGGAAACACTCGATTTGAAATACCACTAGGCGGTCACCCATCCAGGTACCGACCACGACGGTGGTAGCTTAACTTGCCGATCGATTAAGAACGGCTTATCATGCTACACCACGAGCGCTTCGTCGTCAGAAGTCGTGTACATTTATGAATAATACCCTTTCCGCAACAGGCATACCCTCTATTTCCGTTTGAAGGATTTGAATAATATTGTATGCACAGACTATATGAATTTGCGTATAAATATGAACAAACATCTGGTAGCGGCAGATAGGTCGCCCCAAACCATTGGGCTATTTGCATAATGACTTGGGCAAAGTTTATTTTGATTTTCAAGTTTGTGTTATGGCTGAATTTGCTCTTAATTTATTTAAATTGTCTTTGTTGTATGACAGCTTGCGCCGTCCATCCGTCCGTCTGTCCGTCTTTCTGTCAGTCGCCTACCGTAAAAGCTAGTCAGTTTAAATTTTCACAGAATTAGTATTTCTCTTACCACTATTACAGAAATTAATAAAAATAGAAGGGGACATCCATACGAGAAATATGTTTTCGGAACCCTTCGTGTGCGAGTCCGACTCGCTCTTGGCCGGTTTTTTGTATCCTATACAGTTTATAAAATGTTATTAATTAACTGTAAAAAGTTTTTTTTTTTCAGAAATATGTGTGCTCAGTAGAAACCGATTTTTAAAGACCGGAATTTAGTCTTTTCGAAATTTGTAACGGCTGAACGGATTAAGATGAAATTTTGCACACAAATAAAATACATTTAAGATTAAGACATAAGATAATTTTTACCTTTGGAGAACCTAAGAATGCTCTGATACGCTGGAAAAACGGGACGTAAACTATAATGTACAGTCGAGGACATAAATATGTATACAATTAGTAAAATTCAACAACGGTTTCCTCTTAAACTACTGATTGAAATTATGAGATACTATAAAGGCAGAATCTTCTAACATATACTATTATGATTTGTGTAATAGTTTAACACTTAAATGTTAAACATGCGAGAAAATCGCATTTGAATTTCAAAAAGTGTATACATATTTATGTCCTCGACTGTACAATGTCCATTCCCTCCTATTCCAGGGCATCCTCCTGAACTGCAACGCGATGTCAGCAGAATACCTGTTCATGACAGACAAGATCTACGACCCCAAGTACGACACGGGGGACAAGGTGATCCAGTGTGGACGACACAACGATATCTTCAAGCTGTGGCTGCAGTGGCGTGGAAAGGTAAATCTTGTTCTGCAGCGAATTTTACTGAAAGTGGTCAAAGTAAAGCCGGTTTCAGGTCGAAACCATGTGGACCAGGTGGACAAACCCTTAACAATCTACTGAGATTTTCTATAGTGGCCACCTTCACCAACCGCTAGGTCATAAAAGACGGCACACTATTCCTGGCAACCCCTTACGAGGCGTCAGAGACCCTCTGCGTTAGGTCACGCCGCCAGAGTACTCGCCCCTGGTACTCGTGAGAAAATGTGAGTCGCACCGTGATCGCTCACTACCATTTTTCCAGAATGGTACCAGAGCAGTTAAAAGTCGCTCACCACGCGCACCCCACTAGCTGCGTCTGTGCCAGTACTTACGCAAGCGCAAGCACTAGCACAAACACACCCTAGGGTGCTTGCGGATTCAATCCCCGCTGGGGATGCCAGAGAAGCTGACTTCCATTTCTCCATAAATGGTACCGGAGCTGTAATGCGCGCTCACTGCCCAATACGAATCCACGTATCTACCCAATGCCTACAGCTGGGTTGCCGGAAAACTAATCCAACGGGTAGCCCTCTACTTTCTATCCAGGAAAGTGCCGGAGATGCAGTTTACTCACAGGAGCTCACATGCTTAAGGATTACTCACTAACCCCGCGTCTGAAAATTCAAACACTCGTTGCGCGCGAGGTATGGCGCTCGGTCACACATTACCGAACAGACAACATGCCACCCTCTGCAACTAACCACATAGACCACCGCGAGACCAACACCAACGTCAGGTACCGCCTTAATAAAGGCGGTGGCCTACCTGACCCCGCGTACCCTGATCCAAACAGCCGGACCCGTAGTTCCAGATAGGGACGGACCAGGTGGACAATCTGACTGAATGAAATTATGTTTATTACCATGTCAGTTGCTTGAAAAACATAATTGAAATTGTTTATTTCGCCAGAAATGTCATACAATTTAGGTGTTATCTTAAAATAGGGTCTACGCATTTCGCTACAGAATAAAAAAAAAAATGCAAAATTTTATTATACATTTAAATTGAATCTAATAATTAATTGAACATAACATACTTAATAAAGCAATATAATTAACTTGGCCATCCAAAGAGAAAACGCTGCCAGCCGAAGGTTGTACACACACAAAGCCTAGAAGGAACTGGCTCTCAAGTGCAGCTGTCGGATCACACCGATAGGTGCTTGGCGACAGATTTTCAACTTGAAGGTGGTAGCCAGCCAGGTGGGTACTACAAAGTCCCCTACCACCGTGCTATGGTTTCCTCACGATGTTTTCCTTCACCGACAGCTCAAGCTCATTGTAGGATTCGAACCTGGGACCTGCGCCTCGGCATCCGACGTCACTACCACTGAGCTATCATCGCCTACAAAAGCCTCGCTTCCCCATAGCCTAGCTTGCTCGGAACCTTGCCGATGATCGTCAGCAGCGGCTCCCGCGAGACTTTTTTCTGTATATTTCTGTAGATTGTATTGTAAATATATCATCATCATATCAGTCTATAATGTTACACTGCTGATCACAGGCCTCCCGCCATAAATGAAGGTGAAAGAGAATGGGCAGATACTCCACCACGCGTGCCCACTGCGGATTGGTGGAGGTAGGCTGGTGGTCAACCTACTGTTGGAGTTTTTCAAGGAGGCTTCCATCTAGCTTATTATGTGATAACGGTGACCAACGGCTTTACGTGCCTTCCGAAGCATGGAAACGCTCGATTCGAAATACCACTCACCATTCATACCCATACGATATATTAAGAACGGCTAATCATGCTACGGAAGTGCTCAAGGTGTAGCATGATTAGCTGTTCTTAATCGATCGGCAAAGCTAAGCTACCACTGTCGTGGTCGGTACCTGGATGGGTGACCACCTAGTAGTATTTCAAATCGAGCGTTCCGTGCTTCGGAAGGCAGGCGAGAATGTTGACCACTAGCCTACCTCCACCAATCCGCAGTTGGCACGCGTGGTGGAGTATTGCCCTTTCACCCTTATTTTTGAAAGGAGTCCTGTGCTCAGTAGTGGTACATTATAGGCTGATGATGATGATGATGAATCATGCTACACCACGAGCACTTCGTAAATATATAGTGGTGCCGATTCTGATGTAAATCGCATTAAACTAATTTTAGTCACATCACATCTTTTCATCATCGTTCTTTGTTAGAAAGACACATAGTGAGACTAAAATTATTTTAGTTGTATACAACAAGTTAAAATGTTTTCCTCAGGGTACCTCAGGCTTCGAGCGCCTGATGGACCGCTTGATGGAACTGTCGGAGTACATGGTCCGACGGATCAAGGAGCAGCCGGACCGGTTCCACCTGATCCTGGAGCCCGAGATGGTGAACGTATCCTTCTGGTACCTGCCCAAGCAGCTGCGTGGGATCCCTCATGATGGGAACAAGGAGATTCAACTTGGAAAGGTTAGGGGATTTATTTCTGTTTAACTCAGTGTACCATTGAACAAAAACGTTGAAACGCCTTCAAATTGGGTTAAGTGGAATAGAGAACACTTTTTTATGCCACTAATGCTACTGCCCGCCTGATGGTAAGCGGTTAGCCTTGCAACACCAGGGGTATCACTCGCATGTGGGCGATCCTGTAAAAATCTCTAACACCCTTTTTGAAGACACCCATGTTGTATGTACTATCTTGGATGCACAACTTTTTTTAAATACTAAGTAGGTAGCAAAGAAGCATACGCACCAGCTGATGGTAAGCGGTTACTGTAGCCTATGGACGCATGCAACACCAGGGGTGCTACTCGCGCGTTGCCGATCCTGAAGAAATCTCTTCACACCCTTTTTGAAGAACCCATGGGAAGCTCATTCCACAACCTGTAGGTTAGGTAGAAACTTTGAACCCGCAAAGTGCGAGACCATGTTGACACTGTTTTGAAGTCAGCAAAAAAAAAACTGGGATATCATAGATCGACCAAATGCGATAACAGCACTCTTACCGGACGAGATAAATTTGTGGGACTATACAATTTGATATTTTCTATGGACATTTTACTTCAAAACAGCGTCATACTAGAGTTCGTACCGCGTAATTAACCGACTTAAAAAAGGAGGAGGTTCTATGTTTTTTATGTATTTTCGATTTCTCGGTCTTATCTTCTAGAGAGGTAGAGCATAGCGTTTATTCGCTCAAAGAGCAGCTCGACTGGGGAAGTACCTCCACCTTACAGAATACCGCAGACAAATAACTTTATGTTGTGTAAAGTTGTGTTCCTGCGCGTGAGTAAGGTTGCCAGAGCTCATAGGAGAGGGGGGATAAGTCGATAACGCGTGAGCGATGCTTCGTGTGTTGCAAGCGTCTATATGGCTACGGTAACCGCTTACTATCAGGCGGGCCGTATGCTTGATTATCGACTATGTTGTAAAAGAAAAAAAAATATTCAATTTTGGTATGATTTGCGTGGTTTAGTATATCTGACCATGCGTTTGATGCGTTCTTTTCTGTTAAGGAATTCCATATCTTCAAAGTCGACTTCATTTACCTTTATTCCCTAGGTGTGTGCCAAGCTCAAAGGCAAGATGATGCAAGCGGGTACTATCATGGTGGGGTACCAGCCAGACGACCGCCGTCCAAACTTCTTCAGGAACATCATATCTTCGGCGGCAGTCACTGAGAAAGACGTGGATTTCCTTCTTTCAGAGATAGATCGTCTTGGACAAGATATCGTCGTGGACTAAACGAGTCTATAGTGAGTGGTACCTTTACTGGATTTTTGGTCACATTTTGAATGATTTTGAATTATGCTGAAATTAACTTTAGGTCCATGATGATTACTCTTAGTTTCCAATTTTATGGTTAAAAAATGTTGATAATAATGACGTTGGTTATTTTTTGTTTTAATAAAAAATAAGATTTTATTTATATCAGTGGAGAGATCCGTAGTTATGTAAATAGCTCGATAATTAAAAATGTAACCAAAATTTTGGTCACTGTTCAAAAATATTCTGGTAAAGGGACTCGTGTCAGTTTAAAATATGAAACTTTTGGAAAATGTTAAAATAAATGTATTGAACTATGTTCTATTTATTTCTATAGTGGAGTATTTGCTGTAAAAATCTTAGACTTAAAATGTAGGTGTGAACGGAAAGTATGGGATTTAAGAAAAAACAGTATTTTATTAGCTAATATTATTTTAGACTATGCCATAGCAAATATTATATTGTTAAGCTTGCAGATAAGCCTTCTAAAGGCATTATTTATTGTTGAAAAAAAAAAGTTATTTATTTAAGTAATTTTTAATAAAAAAAATATTTTGCACTTTATTTAGCTCGAAATCAATATTATTACGTTAATGAGTGAATGCTGTTAAATTTTCTATCGACCGAGTGTGTCTTGTATGTCAAAAAATAATGAGTAATTTAGATAATTCATTATCAATTTATAATAGCTGTTTAATTTATACGAAATTATTATAGAATATGTATACAACGAGCGATTATATTAAAATAATATACATAATATAAAAGATGTTTTACGCTTTTTAGGCATTTATTACATAAATATTTAATGAATAAATATTTTGAGTTTATTTGCGAATTATGTACTAAAATTAAACTTTATATCAGTTAATAAATAAATATATATCCGCATAATTGACATTGAAAATATATATCATTATAGTTATAAATAAAAATTAGTACTAACTAAAAAAGTGAGTAGGTATTTTCTATAAGGCCTAAATCGGATGTAAGTGCGATTTGTGAAATGTTTACGCAACTATCTTACACTTTTCTAAATTATTTTTATTATTTTTTAAAATTCTGAGAATGAGTTAGAAAATTGGATGATAAAATTTTGATGACTATCTTGCGATTTAGGTTCTGCCAAGGAATTTCCTCTTTCTTAGATTTTTTTATAAATAAGTATGTTTGTTGGAAGAGTGAGAGTGAGTAGGGGTGTGTGTTTGTGTGATCACGTTAGTTTAAGGGGTAAAGATTAGATTAAAATTAATAAAACATGCTTAGAGTTAATAAATAAGTGGATTTAATTAAATAATAACTATGCAGGTAAATTATTAAATTTGATATTTATAATTGATACTAAATTTACATATTAAAAATGTACGGTCATGGTTAGAATTCAATTAAGAAATTGACTTGATATTCCTGTTTGCAGTGACTTTGAAAATTAATTCGAATCGAATAACGCACTTCGCATAATTATATGAATTACCTAATAAATGAAAGGTTTATTGATACAGATATATCAAATATTAAAATCTGTAAAAAAAAACAACATTAAGTTCATCAGTTATAAAAAATAAAATCAATTAATTTTTTAAAGATTTTCCATAAATTCGTTCAAAAGTCTTTATAATAAATTGATAAAATTTTAGCACTTTTTTATACCACTAAGGTGGCAAACAAGCATACGGCCCGCCTGATGGTAAGCGGTTACCGTAGCCTATGGACGCTTGCAACCCAGGGGTATCAATCGCACGAAGCTGACCCTAAAATAAAATAAATAAATATGGATATTTCTTTATTTAATTTGAAAAACATAAGTTCATTATATTAATAAAATAAGTATAGTCATAACGAGACTAATTATTAATAATAATAAGGTTCACATTAAGTAATCTCATTATATACGAACATATCTCCCGTTTTGCCAATTAAAGTAATGTATTTATATTTTATGTATTGTGAGAACAATGTAGAAGGCTTCGGGGGCTTTTGTAAAAAAAAGTTGTCCTTATTAGTTACAAAAAATAGTGTTTTATAAATAGAGCGAATAAAAACAGTTTTAGATATATTTTTTAATTAATTATTCAAACTTTCTTAAAATATTGTTGAATAACGCAGCTTTTAAGTCTCTACAGAAAATTATTTAATTCTTGATATTCAATATTGTTATCATTTTACCATTAAAAAGTTTTTGGCAGTATTGGTAAAGCATAGAAATAATAATAAAATATACTGGTATAACTTTAAAAATGAAAAATCTTAATTAGGTCTTATTAGTTTAATTATTTTTATAATTATTAGCATACTTAAAAAAAACAACAGATGGTAAAACCATTTCAAAGCTTAAAAAAAACCAATTTTATTCATATTAACTCTTCACAGATGCCACTTTTGAATTTTACTTAAAAATATTTTTATAGTAAAATATGTAATATTGTTGTGTATAACTGCAATAAATTATGAATAATTTCACATCACTCATTCGCAGGTAGTATAATTAGAAAGAAGAATAATAGTATTAGTTAGATATACATATTTTTTTTTATTTGGCGGGAGTAATATTTATACTTATTAAATTATTGAATAGAAATATTTTATTTTTTAATAACATTATGGTTGGTCTATTAACTATTGGAATTTAATACATTTTATTCAGGTCGAGAAATAAAAAGGTTCCTTTTCTCAAGGTTCTCCCGTTTGCTTAATTTTTAATTAAGATAAGCTGTACATATAAAACTAAAATGTGACAATGACAATAGAAAAAGTAGAATAGTAATATTATATAATAATAATTGTTAATTTTATTTATATAATTATATATTGATTTAAAATTATTTTAAAATATCCTTAAAATTCAGCAAACCTAGTGCCATCTATTAGCGAATAGAAAAAAAAAATTCTAACCTAAACGAATAGGAATATTACGAGTTATTTAGTTTGAAATGGAAAATGAAACTATCAGTCAAATTATAAAAAATATTAAATGTAAATAAGTAGACAATTATTGTTTTCATATATTTAATTTATTTTTTTGTTTTGGAAGTATTAAAGGTAGGGCAAACTGTATTTTAATAATAATAATAATAAGGAATCTTACTTAGATTTACTCTTTAAATCAAAAAATTATATAATATTTGTAGTTGCCGATTTAATTTCTATTACTTTTACCTTTTCGAATAAAAACTAATACTAATTATATTAGTTGATAATTCTCAATTAATTAATTATAAGCTATTTATTATAGCGTTTGGAAAATCAACGTGCTTCCATTTTGAAATAAATAAATTATGTCGGATATTTATTAAGATCATAGGATATATATATTTTCAATGTCAATAATATATTAAATATATACTCGTGTTATGTCTTCCAAATATGTCTTCCAGTTTTTTTTGTGCCATATATATAAATTATATGAAGTTAATAAAAGGGAAAGAATGTGAGTGTTTTTAGTGTTTAGAAGCAATATACCTACCGTTCACTTTTCGATCACTTATAATGTGTGAAAAAATTAGCCAAAATAATCCTACTACTGTTGCTATATGTAAAAACCTGTATAACCAAATAAATGGTATTGTTGTTGGTTTGTGTTTGTTTCATTTTTATCTAGATTCTACCGCGCGTATGCTGTGTGTTAATTAACCGACTTAAAAAGGAGGACGTTCTCAATTCGGTTGTGTTTTTTTTTATGTTTGCTACCTCTTAACTCCTTCATTTATTAACCAATATGGAAAATTCTTTTTTTGTCTGGAAGGGTACACTTCCCATTTGGTCCCATTTTGGATTTGAATACTTCTTAGTGTACTTTGAAGTCGGATTAAGTTTTTTGTAAAATAGTCCAATTATCTAGAATATATTATATATATGTGCCAAATTTCACCTAAATCCGTTCAACACTTAATTCGTGGTTGAGTTACAAACATCTAAAAATCCAAACATTAAAACTATCATATACGGGTGGATACGACAATACGACATTAAAGCTGTATTTTTATTTGCGATTTCGAAGTTGTTCCCATGGTAAAAGTTGATCGTATACATGAGTACTTTACGTATCCGTATATGATTATTTTAATGTTTGGATTTTTAGATGTTTGTAACTAGCCGAGTAACTGAGGCTAAAGCGTTCTGTCACACAGGCGTCTTATGCTGGGCCTTTATCAGTCACATTGTACCGTGCGAGGGGCAATCGTAGCGTAAAGGCTTACATATGTTTCTTCACATGTCTCGTTACTAAAGCCTCAGCTAAAGCGGTTCATTTATTATTCTTTCCTTTCGGCATTCAAACGCTTTTTATCAAGGCGCGGTCCTGTTAGCATAATGTACTCAGATCGAGGCACTAACTTCATTGGTGCAAAGACTTACTTAGATAACGTGTATCAGTTGAAAGACTGAGGAATACCGGGACAAATTTGCCAATGAAATTTCGTTTCAACCCCGCCGCAGCCCCTCATTTTGGGGGAATATGGGAGCCTAATATTCGTAGCGTCAATAGAGTAGTCGGGAATCAGTTACTGATTTATGAGGAAATGTCGACTGTACTTTTTTACACAGAAAAGCGTGTGATAAGTGCGGGTAAAATAAAATAACTTTTCACGTCACTTGCTAATATTATTATATTTTCTTCTCTTTCATAATCTGTGCGCCTAAAACCAAAGAAGTCGTGTAGATATAACCTTTTTATAGATATAACCTTTTTATAGATATAACCTTTTTTAGATATAACCTTTTATAGATATAACCTTTTTATAGATATAACCTTTCCTTTACACGTTGTATATAATTTGGTGATATATCCACTGTAAGTGAGCAGATACTTTTACATATATGTTTGTTGAATAGCCGCACTCTTCAATCGGTTTTCCACCCGACATGATGCCAATCTGGAGGCCACCGACGACGAGGGGTCCACCGCTATCACCCTGAAACACAACACTAAGTTAGACACAATACACAAATAAAAAAATTGCCAATCATATACCTATTATTGGAAATGAAAAGGTAATATGTATGACCTCCTCACAAAAAATCCTTTCTACCACTTGGTCCGGGATAGATAGATTAAAATGAAGAAAAGAAAGAAAGATTTATTAACAGCAAAAATTTTACAAAAGAGCAAAAAACATAGAATAAGATTTAAAACCAAGTGAAATCCTAACTAATATTATAAATGCGAAAGTGAGTTTGTTTGTTTGTTACGCCTTCACGCCTCAACTACTCAACGGATCATTATGAAATTTGGCATGCAGATAGCCTATGGTATGGAGAAGCACATGGGCTACTTTTTATCCCGGGAACAAGGGTGAAACATACGGACGGACAGACAGACAGACAGACATGACGAATCTATAACGGTTCCGTTTTTTGCCATTTGACTACGGAACCCTAAAAAGCCTCTTCTCCGATCTGTGCGACTAGTAGCAAAATGTAGATTACTGTCATGGATATACATTTTCTGTTACATCTGTATACTTTGTATATAATGATACATACATTATATTGTACGTATGTGTATATATTGTATTAATATAGAGAAAGTGATCCCTATTAATACTCAAGCGTTTAATACGTACTTTGCAAGCTTGTGCACCAATATCGTATGCGCAGATAGTTTTCTCAGTTTTTTTTATTTCTCTCCATTCATAGTTGTGACAGCGTTTCTTGCAATTGGAGTATATCGTTACTGTTACCTGATGTAATTCATAAGTTTTCACTAGTGGCTGAAAAACAATGATTATAAATAATGGATACTTCCAGTGTTAATGACAACAACCACACTCCGTGCATACACTAGCATCCACCTGCCACGTACTGCCATGAACATACCGCCATTTACTACCACGTATAGTGACGTAAAGCCACGAACGCAATTGTTGTCAGTGCGATTAGAATGTAAATATTATGTAATGAATCTAAGCTTATTTTGAAAAGAGTAATTGCTGAGTTTGTTGCCGGCTCTTCTCAGCAAATGCAACCTTCCGAACCGGTATTAGAGTATTAGAGTCAGACTTTTCATAAGTACCTGCGAATGTCTATTTGAATAAATGATTTTGAATTTTGAATTGAATTGAACTGTCACGAATAGTGACTTACAGCCACGTACTGGATGACAGAGCTTGTGCTTTCGTTGCACAGCAGATGTTGAAAATTATAATGTGTTATAAAGGAAAGAAAAACTTATCACCCACCAGAGACCAGCGGGTGAGGAGCTTCTTCCGCCAACGCATTAGCTTGGCTATCCAAAGAGGAAAGGCTGCCAGCCTAGTGGGCACCTTGCCGTTAAAAGTTAGCAGTGGCAGACTCGATAAAATTTTCTATATATCGATTGTATTTTTTTTACATAATATGTATATGTTGTATAAAAAGTTCAGAAAAAAAAAATTGTTTTGTGGAAATGAAACAAGCAAATAGACAGGTGGATAGACTCACTTTGACCTTATGATCATGACTATGACATATTGACATATTGGCACCTGGATACCAGCTTGGGCCTTTTGACTCGGTTCAGCGACATGCTGCTAGAATTGTCAACGATCCCGAGCTCACAAGTGGTTTAGAGCCCCTCAGTCGGAGAGACTTTGCCTCCTTATGTATGTTCTACCGCTTGTACAACGGACAGTGTTCTGAAGAATTGTTTAAGATGATGCCCACGGCTACGTTCTACCATTGCAACCCTCGCCATCGACGGGGAGTCCATCCTCACATATTGAAACCAGAATTGTTTCGAACTGTGCGGTCTCAAAGGAGCTCCCTTCCGCGGACGCTCAGATTGTGAGCTCCCCGCCGTGGTTTTCCTAATGAAGTACAGCATGCGGTTCTTCAAAAAGGGTTTGAAGAAATTTCTGCAAGGTCGACAACGCGCGAGTAACACCCCTGGTGTTGCAAGCATCCATAGGCTGCGGTAACCGCTTACCATCAGGCGGGCCGTATGCTTGTTTGTTACCTAAGTAGTATAATTTTTTATTATTAGAAAAGGTTTAACAACACTTCGAACAAGGGAAGACACTTAATTTTCGTTTCAACAACACTCACCCCGGTTCGTCCCCATCCAGAGACATTAGCCTTCATCCCTGAGTAAATTTCGAAATTCAAATCAAATAGATTGATTGGAGCGACTGCACGGCCGAAGTTCAGAAGTTTGGAAAGCTTGACAAGGCCCACATCATAATTATGTTTAAAAGTACTGTCTTTTTTGTATTTTTCATGGCTGATGTATTTTGCGATTGAGATGTTTTGGCCACCTTCGTTGCGGTAACTGCTTCCTACGCGGACGTAGTCGGTGGAACGGTGCTCTCTAGGGGATTTAATTAAATGGTAATTTGAATAAAAGTTTTGATGTCTCCTTAAAAAAAAACCGCCCAAGTGCGAGTCAGACTCGCGCACCGAGGGTTCCGTACAAACCAGTAGGTATATAAGTGAATGGTAGTATAGACCTGAGTATTTGATATGAATTTCAATTTATGACGTATTAAAAAAAAACTACTTACTAGATCTCGTTCAAACCAATTTTCGGTGGAAGTTTGCATCGTAATGTATATCATATATTTTTTATAGATTTATCATTCTCTTATTTTAGAAGTTACAGGGGGGGAGACACACATTTTACCACTTTGGAAGTGTCTCTCGCGCAAACACTTTCACTACTCAGTTTAGAAAAAAATGATATTAGAAACCTCAATATCATTTTTGAAGACCTATCCATAGACAGACACCCCACAATTATGGGATTTATAAAAAAAAAAATTGAGTTTCAGTTCTAAGTATGGGGACCCCCAAAATTTATTGTTTCTTTTCTATTTTTGTGTGAAAATCTTAATGCGGTTCACAGAATACATCTACTTACCAAGTTTCAACATTATAGTTCTTATAGATTCAGAAAAAAGTGGCTGTGACATACAGACGGACAGACAGACAGACAGACAGACAGACATGATGAATCTATAAGGGTTCCGTTTTTTGCCATTTGGCTACGGAACCCTAAAAACAGCACGATTGTTACATGTAAATAAAAATTAAGACAGATCATTTACGATCCGATTTATCCTTACAACTAAAGTCGCTTTACATCGAGGCCTAAAAAAAAGCAATGCTTGTATTTTAGGACCCAGGGAATGCGATTTACATTATATATTTTTTACAGGTTAGGCACGGTTGCGAATACGAAATTGAGAGGTAAATATATGAGTTTATTATGTTCAATTAAAATTCAAAAGAACATTGAACAAAATAAAAAACATTAAACGGAAAAATTTCAGCGTCACAGCAAAATTGCAACGCTGAAATATGGATCCACAAAATTATGCTACTTTGATTGTTATTATTGTAAAATGGTATTGAATTATGTAATCTTCTTTGCGCGAGTGTAGCTCGCAATTTGCTTGTTTAACTAACCCTAAAACGCGAGTACAATAAAGAGTTAACTATATTTATCTGAAACGGCAGATGTATAGTAACAGTATCCCGAGTGTAAAGAATTGACGTTAATAAACGCTTACTAATTCGTATGCGTTAACTATAAATTTGAATGGGAGAAATTAGTACCATGAGTATTCCGCTAGAGGCGCTATGCCAATTCCTATAGAGAAGTCTCGTAAACGCAAACTAATTAGTTAGCGTTTACAAACGTCAATTCTTTACACTCGGGGTACAGAAGTATAACAATAATAAGACTTACTTTACGATACAATGCGCCGCGGTCAGCACGAACTGCTCGTGGATGATGGAGCCCCCGCAAAAAGAGCCACCAACCTGCACATATGCCATGTACGGGACATCTTCTATATCCACTGTTTGACCGCCTGCAATCCCGACTATTGGGGACTGTGGGACTGCTGAAGAGATACAATTTTTATTAGTATTTTCTTCTAGAATACGAGTTGGTTTATTAAAATTTCATCTTTAAATGTTACGGCACAGAGTGCCCCTGGCCATGCGGTACCCAAACAACTGCGTGCACTAATGTGTATTTATACGAACCACTTCGAGCCATTTTAAAATCTCTCTGATGTTTGCTATGTTACAGGACTGTTTTTTTTTTTTGAGTAAAGGTTATAAAAAAAAAAAGTTCAAAAGTGCGAATTTAATTCTGACGATGTGAACAATGCTCTTTCTGTAGTCGTTGATTGGTTTACTATAAATAATTTATTGCTAAATGAGAAAAAAACAAAATGTATCAGATTCAGTCTACCCAATGTGAGACTTTCGGACACAAATATTGTAGCGAGGAGGGGCAGAAAAAAACCAATAAATAATAAATATCCTGGGACATTCTTCACACACGATTATCTAAAAGCCAACCGGTTACAGGCAGCAGCAACAGGCGACACTGTTGCCGCGACATTACCTACTTCTTTCTGTTGCAATGGAGGCGAACGTGTCGCTAAGCTACAGAAGGTAATTCATTACTTAGAAATCAGTAGTGTCGTGGCGACGGTGCCTGCGGTCGGTTCCAAACCAGCATCTTGATCCCAAACTAATAAAAGTTGGTACTGTGGAAACTAGATAACTGATGTACTACATTTGCTACTTTTTGTTTCTAAAAACACACTTAATATACGTAGTAACACCCAGGCTCAGGCCATTCAGAAATGTTCATACACACGATTAAAAACGATCCTATAGACAAATTATTGAGGCATATACATGTCTGTATGTTTTTCATACAATATATTTCACGAACGCACAATTTAAATAGTTAATGTCGCTACGACACCGCTGACGTTTTGTTACGAGAATCGAGACACTGACGACGATGACCACGGAAAACTCTGTGACGACGACTGACGACCTGCGGCATGATAGGTAGAATCGCCAACTGGCCCATCAAACAACAAGCAATATAAGTTATAAATTGATCGAGACTTTCGGAGACCAGCGGGCGGGGAGCTTTTTCCGCCAACGCGTCAGCTTGGCTATCCAAAGAGGAAACGCTGCCAGCCTTCTGGGAACCTTGCCGATAATCGGAACTAATCGGAAGCAGCGGCAGGCTTTAGAAAATTTTCTATATATAGATTGTATTTTGTACATATTTGTAGTTATAAATAGATATAATATTACAAAAAAAATGTTCAACAGATCGCAAGTCTTTTAGATATCCTAGCAACTTATTGTTAGAGCAAAGAACTTGGATCAGTTAACACACATGTTGGGATGCAAAGTTTTCGAGAAGTAAGTAGACATTGGTGTTCAAAGTTGATGAGAAATAACAATCGTGGGTAATGATAAATGGTAATAAAGTGTGTCTCACCGTGTCCCAGCGTCCCGTGTATGAAATACACAATTAATACAATCGTTGCTCTGGACACCATCATGTCGAATATAGAACATATTGACGGAGTTTTGATTTTATACTTTGTGAGTTATCTAAAATTAAAAATAATTAGGTCCTAATTGCATTTATTTATATACAATTATTTGATAACGATGAGTTATTTTTATAAACACTGATTTCACAATATCCTGTTTTTATCTAATAAGTTTTTTTTTTATACTACTTAGTCGGTAAACAAGCATACGGCCCGCCTGATGGTAAGCGGTTACCGTAGCCATATGGACGCTTGCAACACACGAAGCGTTGCTCACGCGTTACCGACCTTTCCCCCCTCCCTTATGAGCTCTAGCGACCCTACTCACGCGCAGGAACACAACTATACACAACATAAAGTTATTTGGCTGCGGTATTCTGTAAGGTGGAGGTACTTCCCCAGTCGGGCTGCTCTTTGAGCGAATAAACGCTATGCTCTTATATTCTACTTTTCTTTTATTTTTTTAAGTTTTCCTTAAAAATAATAAAATAAAAATAAATAAAATAAAATACTACCATTTACTTATATACCTACAGGTTTGTACGGAACCTTCGGTGCGCGAGTCTGACTCGCACTTGGCCGGTTTTTTTTCTATTATAATGTCAAATGAACGATTGAAAAACTATCCTATTGACTAATTATTGAGGCGTATAAACTATTGAAGATTTTTTAAATAGAATATTTCACGAAACACAATTTAAATAGTTGATGTCGCTACGACACCGTTGAAGTTTTATTACGAGAATCGCGTCACTGGACAGTAACGTAACAGCGTTAGTCAACTGACAAAAGACTCAAGATCTAGACAATCCTGAAATTTATTTATAAGAAACTCCCATATGAACATTAGCAATATCAAAGGGATATGATTCCTACAATCAAATACAGCCTGGAAGGCGACAATCTACATTACTATTATAAAGAGGTAAAGTTTGTATGTTTGGACGTAGGAGGTAATCTCCGGAACGACTAACCCGATTTAGACAATTCTTTTACTAATAGGAAGCAACATTATGCCAGAGTGCTATAGGCATCTTTTTAACCCGGGAACGCGGGTGAACCGTGGGAAAAAACTAGTATAAAAACAAATATTATGGTGTGTGCATGCTACACGAATAAAGCACGAGCCGAGCCACGAACGAGCCTACAACGAGCACGATGCGAATCCCTTTGTACGTGAAAAAACTGACAATCGCGCTCGTTCGAGGCTCGCAAGCCCGTCCACGCTACGCGAATCGTGCTCGCAGTGTGCTCGTTCGTGGCTCTGCTTGTGCCCGGTTCACCAAGCATGGACGCACCATAATGGTGCAATAACTTGCAAAAAATTTATTTATAATTTTATCACACAATAAGATATATGTTTTTGTGTATTATATCTAAGCATATTCTATAAGTTTCTTGTGAATCCATTCGGTGTGAGCTGCTCTTTGAGCGAATAAACGCTATGCTCTTATATTCTACTTTTCTTTTATTTTTTTAAGTTTTCCTTAAAAATAATAAAATAAAAATAAATAAAATAAAATACTACCATTTACTTATATACCTACAGGTTTGTACGGAACCTTCGGTGCGCGAGTCTGACTCGCACTTGGCCGGTTTTTTTTCTATTATAATGTCAAATGAACGATTGAAAAACTATCCTATTGACTAATTATTGAGGCGTATAAACTATTGAAGATTTTTTAAATAGAATATTTCACGAAACACAATTTAAATAGTTGATGTCGCTACGACACCGTTGAAGTTTTATTACGAGAATCGCGTCACTGGACAGTAACGTAACAGCGTTAGTCAACTGACAAAAGACTCAAGATCTAGACAATCCTGAAATTTATTTATAAGAAACTCCCATATGAACATTAGCAATATCAAAGGGATATGATTCCTACAATCAAATACAGCCTGGAAGGCGACAATCTACATTACTATTATAAAGAGGTAAAGTTTGTATGTTTGGACGTAGGAGGTAATCTCCGGAACGACTAACCCGATTTAGACAATTCTTTTACTAATAGGAAGCAACATTATGCCAGAGTGCTATAGGCATCTTTTTAACCCGGGAACGCGGGTGAACCGTGGGAAAAAACTAGTATAAAAACAAATATTATGGTGTGTGCATGCTACACGAATAAAGCACGAGCCGAGCCACGAACGAGCCTACAACGAGCACGATGCGAATCCCTTTGTACGTGAAAAAACTGACAATCGCGCTCGTTCGAGGCTCGCAAGCCCGTCCACGCTACGCGAATCGTGCTCGCAGTGTGCTCGTTCGTGGCTCTGCTTGTGCCCGGTTCACCAAGCATGGACGCACCATAATGGTGCAATAACTTGCAAAAAATTTATTTATAATTTTATCACACAATAAGATATATGTTTTTGTGTATTATATCTAAGCATATTCTATAAGTTTCTTGTGAATCCATTCGGTGTGAGCTGCTACATTCACGTAGACGCTTGGTGTGTAGCCGCAGTACTCCCCTCCTCCTGTCACGAGGCCTATCTGCCGGCCTCCAGCGACGAGGGGCCCGCCACTGTCATCCTGGAACACAGTGCTATAACTAGTTCCGTAGCCAAATGGCAAAAAACGGAACCCTTATAGATTCGTCATGTCTGTCAGTCTGTTTGTCTGTCTGTTCGTCCGTATGTCACAGCCACTTTTTTCCGAAACTATAAGAGTGCGCCTCGGTGCGCATACATACATTTGTGTGCATGAACATGTCTGTATGTCCTGAGTCTGGGTGTAATTATGTATATTAAGTATATATTTACAAACAAAAAGTAGTATATGTATTATATCAGTTATCTGGTTTCCATAGTACAAGCTCTGCTTAGTTTGGGATCAGATAACCGTGTGTGAGGAATGTCCCAGGATATTTATTTATTTAATGCTACATTTCAAACACATAGTATGAATGAAGAGAGACGACATATCGGGTCAAAGCCTGTAGGCTCCTTCATACTTACTCTGCAAGGTCCACCACCAATTTGGGATACGCAGATATTTCTGTCAGTGATCCATTTCCTGCTGTACGATATGCAAGTAGAGAGCGACGCCACTGTTACTGATACCTGCCGCAATTCAGAATTTTCCTGAAAACATAATAATTAATTTTTTTAAGGCGATGATAGCTCAGTGGTAGTGACGTCGGATACCGAGACGAAGGTCCCGGGTTCGAATCCTACATTGAGCTTGAGCTTTCGGTGAAGGAAAACATCGTGAGGAAACCATAGCACGGTGGTAGGGTACTTTGTAGTACCCACCTGGCTGTGTACCACCAAGTTGAAAACCTATCGGTGCATTCCGCGAGCTGCACTTGAGAGCCAGTTCCTTTGTGTGTGCACCTCCATCGGCACCACTTTAGACCAGTAACAAAAAGTGTTTGAAATGAACACACCCCTGTATTGTATCCATCCATATCCCATCCATAGACAGATGCTATCAGCCCTGACTTAATGTGTATCTTCGAATCACCCAATGTGATTGGCGCCACTGAAGAGTCGAATTTCAGAATGGTCGATAGCTTGAGGAGCGCCACATCAAATTGTTCATAGTAATCACTTGCGTTATTGTATTGTTCATGCCAGATGAAAAAATCGATTGAGATTTTTTTACCTCCTGAGTCGAATCTGTTGGTGCCTACGCGCACGTAATCTGCGTAGCTGGGGTACTCTCTGTGGAAATTAAATTGTTTGATTTTGAACCACCGACAATTTGAGGGTTTTGGGGTACTTTTTGGCTGAGGGGCTTCTTTGGGAAATAAATTACCAATTTCGTTGACGCTTTAGACTGATTTTGCAATGGCCAGATAAGCGTGTGTAAATCGAAAATCAAAATTGGGGAGGGGGAATGGTCGGTAGCGCGTCATTTAGCTACAGATACCGCTTATCATGAGGCGGGCCGTACGCTTGTTTACCGGCATTATCCTAATCCTATCCTAACTAATACTATAAAAAAGTGAGTTTGTTTGTTTGTGAAGCCTTCACGCCTCAAATACTCAACGGATCATCATGAAATTTGGCATGCAGGTAGCCTATATGTGTGGAGAAGGACATACACTTTTTATCCCGAGAACTCGGGTGAAACCACGGGGGACAGCTAGTCGTATATAAACATTTTTCGGCCTGCGGGACTATCTCCCACCAGGTGGACCGACGACCTGGTCAGGGTCGCTGGACGCCGCTGGACAGAAGCGGCCCAAAGTTCGATGCGGAAATCAATAGGGGAGGACTATTTTTTTCAGTGGAAAACCATAGGCTGAATATGATGACTGTTTGATATTTTGTGTGGAGAGTATTCGAATGAAATACTGCTGCAACTTAGGACAAAAAAATAAAAACAGAAAAAACAAAAAAATTAAACAGAAAATTAGGACAGTTAGTTATTTTTTTGAACTGCCAGTATACAAACGAATAGACTACATAAAATCTAACCATTTATGTTATAATTGTTTACAGACTTATAATACTAACCATAAATGCTCCAATGATATTTAAAATTGTGGAAGCCTGGTGTGATAATGATAATAATATGACTTACACGTAGATACAATGCGCCGCGGTCAGCACGAACTGCTCGTGGATGATGGAGCCTCCGCAAGACATATAGCCAACATGCACAGACGCCATGTACGGAGCTTCTGTTATATCCACCGTTTGACCTCCTACAATCCCCACCATAGGGGACGGAGGGACTGCTGTGGGAATAAACATTCCGTTTAGGACCTTTTGTTACTCAAAACGAGTCACTAAGAGTTTTGATATATTCTTTGATCTCTTCGTCAAAGGACTTTTCTTCTTAGAGTACCTAAGCAAGTTCTACATTCAATTTCACATACTTCATCACATTCTTTCATCATACTTTAGTAGAACTATTTTAAGCTATAATAACTCAACTATAACCAGTTGCTCTGTGAGCTGAAGACCTCGCGAAATGCGACCTGTAGAGTAGTTCTGCCGGAAATCCGGACATCTGGACATACAAAAGCATTTTTGCCCCAGCTGAAATGGAGACGCTACGCACGCCTGGCTCGCTCGGTCAAATATACTAGCGTGCGAGCGGGATGAGAACTGAGAGGGACAAAATTCTACGGTAGTATAGGTACGGTGGTGGTTCCTGCGCGTGAGTAAGGTCGCCAGAGCTCATCTGGGAGGGAGAAAGGATGGTAACACGTGAATGATGCCCTGGGGGTTGCAAGCGTCCATAGGCTACGGTAACCACTTACCACCAGGTGACAACATGTTTTTTTTTTTTTACCACTAAGGTGGCATATATGATGTGAAACTACTATGTATTATTTGCTATTGATTTTTGCAAAAACAACCTCCGAGAGGTGGCGACCTGGTGACCTGTAACACAGGTTATTATAACCTTCTACAGGCACCAGTGATCCACATCCAAAAATATGTCCATAGCAATGTAACACGATACATACATACAACATTGTATTTTAGTTTGTGGTGAAAAATAAAGATTTTTATTATATATATTATTATCCAAGCTTACGGCCCACCTGATGGTAAGCAGTTACCGTAGCCTATGGACGCTTGCAACACCAGGGGTATCACTCGCGTATTGCCGACCCTGAAGAAATCTCTTCACACCCTTTTTGAAGAACCCCATGCTGTACTCCAATGGCTCGTTCCACAATCTGAGCGTCCGCGGACGAAAACTCCTTTGTTTGCCGACTAATGTCAATAATATACGACTTATGTTCTAACGCTTCTCATGAAACAAATATGAAACTGCAAATGTGGCAAAAATTTTAGCTCTGGCAAATAAATGGGATATGTATGAATACAGATTTGAGTCTCACCGTGGCCCAGCGTCCCTTGAACGAAGTACACAATTAATACAATCGTTGCTCCGGACAGCATGATGTCGAATATAGTACGTTTTGACTGTGGCTTCTTTTTATATTTACTAAGTTATCTAAAATTAAAATTAATTACGTAGGTACATAAAATTATTTTCACCCAATTATTGCTTGATAACGATTGACTATTAGAATTTTAATTATATACTATTAATTATTAAAGCTGACTGACATACAACCAGATCATACAACGCACAGCCGTGCAGCCTGAGCAGAAGCATCTAAATAGAAGTACGAAATATTGCTGCTAACTAGATGCCTGCTTTTTTTACCCCCTTAGGGGTTGAATTTCGGGAAACCTACTACGAATTAAAACAGCGAAAACGCGGGTTCGAATCCAACAGCGAGATTGACCTTTCGGTTAAGGAAAACATCGTGAGGAAACCATAAAATAAAGTATCCTAACTTTGTAGTACCCATCTGGCTGGCCGGTATATTTCAACAGGTACTTAATCATAGTTAATCATCTGCTGAGATTGTTGTTTAAACAGAGGCCAATACATAAAAATATACGATATAATATATAAATGTATATTTTTTTTCGAAATTCAGTAGTATAGTATCATCATCATATCAGCATAAAGATGGTCATCCTGTTGAACCTAGGCCTCCCCCATAAACTTTCACATTTAACGGTTTTGGCCGCTTACATCCAGCGGCGCCCAGCAACTCTGACGTCGTCCCGCAGGGCTCTCTTCACTATTTGGTCTTCACTCGAGAACCTGCCTTCCTCATCAGTTATAAGTTCTTCGAATTTGCCACTTTAGCTTACGAGCTCGGTATATCGGTAGTTTTTTTTTTTTTTTTTTTTATACAACTTAGTCGTTAAACAAGCATACGGCCCACCTGATGGTAAGCGGTTACCGTAGCCATATGGACGCTTGCAACACAAGAAGCATCGCTCACGCGTTACCGACCTTCCCCCCCCCCTCCCTATGAGCTCTGGCGACCTTACTCACGCGCAGGAACAAAACTTTACACAACATAAAGTTATTTGGCTGCGGTATTGTGTAAGGTGGTGGTACTTCCCCAGTCGAGCTGCTCTTTGAGCGAAGGCGTTTGCATTCTCCTACGAATGTCCTCGTTTCAGACACTGCCACGTTCAGAAATTCCGAGCATATATAGCTTGTTCCAGTAGTAGGTATTACGTTTTAAATGCGAAAGTTGTGTATATGTTTTTTTAGGGTCCCTTAACCATTGCAAACACAACTCTGTGTTCTAAGTACCGAAACTTATGATACTAGGTAAACTCAGAAAAGCACGCGAGCGAACCCACGGTCTAAAGCTAGCAGTGAAAATAAATAGTTACCGAATTTAATAGGTAAAGTTAATGATAATTATCGACAAAAAAATGTTAAATATATGATCCTTATCTGTGTTATAAATTTTAAAAGCGGAGGCCATTTGTGGGTTGATAACTGGCCTCCTGACGGGTTCCACCTATCGCGCCGCAGGTTGTGGGTTCGATTCACGCACAGGACATGCATTTGTGTGCATGAACATATATGTCTGTATGTCCTGAGTCTCGGTGTAATTATGTATATTATGTATGTATTTACAAACAAAACGTAGTATATGTATTATATCAGTTATCTGGTTTCCATAGTACAAGCTCCGCTTCCCAGGATATTTATAAAAAAAAAAAAAAAACTAGGCAATTGCAGGCCTGTCCCACTCCCATGTTTAGGTACGATCGCGCGCACGCGGACTACCGGAACAACGCTAGTCGGTTGCAACGCGCACGCAGCGCAAGACGCGTGCATAAACTAATATATAATATGGACGCGTGTGGGTATAAATACCTACGTACTACCTATATAAAGTGTTTACTGTTCTTTTTTTAACACTATCTTGTGTAGATATCGTTGTTTTTATAGTACTAGATATTTTGTTGTTGTTTCATTGTATTGTCCTAAAGTCCTTATTATAATAATAGGCCCGTTTTGATAACATACCAGTGTGTTAAAAAAAGAGACAAAGATAGAGCGACCAGAAGAGACCCTCTTGTATAAACGGGCCTCTTAGACCTCGAAAACTCATGTGAATGATTTTTAACCCACTTCAAAAAAAGGAGGAGGTTTCTCAATTCGACCGTATATT
Source organism: Achlya flavicornis (assembly GCA_947623365.1). NCBI lineage: Eukaryota > Metazoa > Arthropoda > Insecta > Lepidoptera > Drepanidae > Achlya > Achlya flavicornis. The sequence continues at coordinate 2,241,449 of OX392495.1, read as the reverse complement.
TTTTAACCGACTTCAAAAAAAGGAGGAGGTTCTCAATTCGGTTGTATGTTTTTTTTTTTTTTTTTTATGTTTGTTACCTCATAACTCCGTCGTTTATTAAACGATTTGGAAAATTCTTTTTTTGTCTGGAAGGGTACACTTCCCGTTTGGTCCCATTGTCATCAGATCAGAATTTGATTACTTTTTAGTGTACTTTGAAGTCGGTTTAAGTTTTTTGTAAAACAGTCCAATTATTTTTATGTGTTCGCGGATAACTTCGTCGTTTATGAACCGATTTTGACGATTCTTTTTTTAGAAACTGTTAGTAGTTCCAGAATAGAGAGAGTTCCCTCTTTAAATATACAGTAATTCCACGTAATTCTACCTTACAACTCTTAGAATAACTAAGATTTAACATACCTACCACTATTTCAAAAATTAGTAGAACAATATTCAGAAAAATTTAACAATTCTTATTGTTATGTAGGTAAGTAACTCAATATATCCTTTTTTTGGTTAATTCTTTATTAATTTTTATATAACAAACTTCTTTAATCAACATGAAGATTATTAAGAACAAATATTGTGAATTTCGGCTGACGGCTACTGGACTAGGTAATCGTGCCGTTTCATGTCGCGTCGTCAGTCATTCCAGATTTGATAAGCATGTATGTTACTAAAACCCTTCCCCAAAATAGTTGTATTCAGTTTCGTAGACAGAATACACATTCAGTATACAAAGTACTTATAGGTCTAACAACTTAGATTAAAGTATGTAGACATTTTAAAATAACTTTCTGATCTAATACTAGTTAGCTAGGATATTTTAAATGTCATTGTTCACGAAAGGAGAATAGCATAGAAATAAAATAAACACAGAGAATAGTAATAGGACATACATAGGCGATAAGGAAATATTGAAGAGTCATAATACGTCATTAGACAACCCTACCGTAACACGTGCCGCGTCATACAGGATAGAGTTATACGATAGAAAGAGAGGGAAGTTGTAGGTGAATATAATTTTAGGCGCGCAGCGCTGCGCGAACTGGATTGCTCTTTATTCTGTCGTTCCAAGAGTCGATTTTTGTTTAAATATCGTTTTCGAAGTGGGTTTTCTGTACGTAGTACTATTAAATATTCTGTGGCAATTGTCGCTTCGCATAAACGCAGAACATAAGTGTAAGATATGATCAGTGGCTGTTTTACATTTTATTTCTAGGAGAGGAAGAGTAAAGGGTTCTTTCGCTCAAGGAGCAGCTCGAATGGGGAACCTTACAGAATACCTACCGCAGCCAATTAGCTTAACCTTGAGTTTCTGCGCGTGAGTAAGGTCGCCAGCAGTGCTATTCTGTAACGTTCATTTGAAATATCACTTCTGAATCCGCGATGAGATTAAAGTTTCATATTCTTAAAATGAGTGAGTTCGCCGCTGAGTGATGACGGAAGTGAGATGGACCACGACAGGTGAGTATTTTGACGTTACGAATATACTTTTGAGTTCTCGAAACTCACTTCACTTCGCTTGGCCTTGATTTTATCTTGAGAATACCAATACAATGACAAGTGAGATGACAATCGAAGTGAGTGTGAGTTGCGAGATGACTTTCGAGATGATTTACCTTTTACAGAATAGCATAGCTGAGCTCATTGGGGAGGGGAAGGTCGGTAACGTGTGAGTGATGCCTGAGGATTTCCGGAGGTGACACAGTGGATATAAAAGTGTACCGTACATGGCGTCTGTGCATTTTTGGTAGGTCCTACTGTGGTGACTCCATCATCAGCCAGTGGTTTGTGTTGACCGCGGCGCATTGTGTTACTAAAAGCTTCCACACTTTCGTTTCTTAGACTACCATTTGATCTTCGCTTACCTTTCGCTTCATCAGGTGTGAAAGTAGTGAAGCGCATGCTCATATGTTCACCCATATGCTACGATAACAGCCATCTAGGAAAAATCCCTTTAGAGTAGATACTGAACAATCAAATTCCGAAACTGGTCAGTGATTTGTCACTGAATCTGAACATTAAGGAACAATCACTGCATCGTGTGTTTTTGTCTTAGCCAATCAGAGCGCATTTGTCAGCGGTTGAGAATTGGCGGAATATATTACAACCAAAATGAACGTCAATGCGCTTCTTCGATGGTAAGAGCTTACCACTAACGGGGCGGCTTGTTTGCTATCTTTTCTTTATTTATTTATTTTAAGGGCAACCAACAAAGCATACACTAACACAATTAAATATATATTGTAAATTGACACCTTATCTCTCTAAGTGCTGCCTCAATTACAGGCTACCACAGCATGCATTAAACAAAACATAAACAATAAACACTTAAAATCAAAATCAAATAAATTCTTTTAAAAACAAAGTCAGCAAATTCCAATAAAATTAAGGTCAAACAAAAAATATTTTTTATAGTGAACAAAATAAAAACATTTAGGCAATTTAAATGAGAAAAGAATAAATTAAATTGCTTATAAAGGGATATAAATTAAATCAAAAATTAATAGTCAGTACAAAATTTAATCTTATAAATTAAAACCGGCCAAGAGTCTGTAAGTCTGCCCTAATTGTAGAAAAAACCGGACCGCATTGTTGGTATTGTGATGATTTCGAAAAAAGCTTTCCTAGTTAGGAAAGTCGTTCTATTTTTCCTGTAATATTTATACATCAATGTAATTAAGTATTTCTGATTTTTAGGGTTCCGTAGCCAAATGGAAAAATTTGGATGATTTTAGAGATGAAGGTCTGTTTACAAGAATGCTGCGTGTGGCAGCCATCGCCCTCCTCGCCATATTGGAGGGAAGTGAGCGATTCGTCACACGACGCCGCCGCAAGCAAAACATAAAGCAGAAGTTAATTGATAAAGCCTAGTAAAGATTGATAAGGTGGCTCATTTCTTGGCAGACAATAATTAAATGGTTGCAGGTTGCAGCAGCTTCTTTCTGAGCTAGCATCCTCCTGGCTATGTGACAATTGTAGAAGTAAGCATACTTATTATGTATTACCGAGCCGATCTTCAAAATTGGCAGACTTTTACTATAATTAATTAAATCAGGAAAATAACTCAAACAGATCCAGAGAAACCACAGATCTAAAAACCTTGTCTATTCCTAATCTTCCCAAATCATAATTAGTATCTGGTTGCTAATAAAATTGTTTGCTTCCTCCCACATTTTTTTTAAATTATATTTTAAGCTATTCCCTACTGTTGTAAAATGCTCCCCTCCTAGCAGCAGCACATAGCCACATAGTGGACTGTATTTTAGTTAGGCAAAGAGAAAACATGCTTAAGTACCACTTTATTCTTTGGTATTTAATACCCTGACAAATAGTTATTAATTAATTATATTTCTGATTCCATAGGTGACAATAAAGTTTATATATTCTGCTGGATTTGGTTTTGGATCCAGGTGCGGTGGGCGGCTACGCTCACGTACACATCTGGTGTGAAGCCGCAGCATTTGTTATTGCCTCCAGATACGATGCCAATCTGTCGGCCTCCGACGACGAGGGGCCCGCCACTGTCACCCTGGAACAGAACCATAAGTGGGTTAAATGGAAAAAAAACCTTTACCCTGCCACAGAATATTTAATAGTACTACGTACAGAAAACCCACTTCGAAAACGACATTTAAACAAAAATCGACTCTTGGAACGACAGAATAAAGCGCAATCCAGTTCGCGCAGCGCTGCGCGCCTAAAATTATATTCACCTACAACTTCCCTCTCTTTCTATCGTATAACTCTATCCTGTATGACGCGGCACGTGTTACGGTAGGGTTGTCTAATGACGTATTATGAAAATTTATTTATTATATTTCCTTATCGCCTGTGTGTGCCATGTATGTACCTATTACTAATCTCTGTTTTATTTTATTTCTATGCTATTCTCCTTTCGTGAACAATGACATTTAAAATATCCTAGCTAACTAGTATTAGATCAGAAAGTTATTTTAAAATGTCTACATACTTTAATCTAAGTTGTTAGACCTATACGTACTTTGTATACTGAATGTGTATTCTGTCTACGAAACTGAATACAACTATTTTGGGGAAGGGTTTTAGTAACATACATGCTTATCAAATCTGGAATGACTGACGACGCGACAAGAAACGGCACGATTACCTAGTCCAGTAGCCGTCAGCCGAAATTCACAATATTTGTTCTTAATAATCTTCATGTTGATTAAAGAAGTTTGTTATATAAAAATTAATAAAGAATTAACCAAAAAAAGGATATATTGAGTTACTTACCTACATAACAATAAGAATTGTTAAATTTTTCTGAATATTGTTCTACTGATTTTTGAAATAGTGGTATGTTAAATCTTAGTTATTCTAGGAGTTGTAAGGTAGAATTACTGTATATTTAAAGAGGGAACTCTCTCTATTCTGGAACTACTAACAGTTTCTAAAAAAAAATCGTCAAAATCGGTTCATAAACGACGAAGTTATCCGCGAACACACAAAAATAATTAGACTGTTTTACAAAAAACTTAAACCGACTTCAAAGTACACTAAGAAGTAATCAAATCTTGATCTGATGACAATGGGACCAAACGGGAAGTGTACCCTTCCAGACAAAAAAAGAATTTTCCAAATCGGTTAATAAACGACGGAGTTATGAGGTAACAAACATAAAAAAAAAAAAAAAAAAAAAAAAAAAAAAAAACAACCGAATTGAGAAACCTCCTCCTTTTTTTGAAGTGGGTTAAAAAACATTCACATGAGTTTTCGAGGTCTAAGAGGCCCGTTTATACAAGAGGGTCTCTTCTGGTCGCTCTATCTTTGTCTCTTTTTAACACACTGGTATGTTATCAAAACGGGCCTATTATTATAATAAGGACTTTAGGACAATACAATGAAACAACATCAAAATATCTAGAACTATAAAAACAACGATATCTACACAAGATAGTGTTAAAAAAGAACAGTAAACACTTTATATAGGTAGTACGTAGGTATTTATACCCACACGCGTCTTGCGCTGCGTGCGCGTTGCAACCGACTAGCGTTGTTCCGGTATTCCGCGTGCACACGATCGTACCTAAACATGGGAGTGGGACAGGCCTGACCCTGCGTTATTACTTACCATCCCCTTAGTGGTTTAATTTTGAAAAACCAGTTCTTCGTAGTTGCCTACGTTTACGAGTTTTGCAGTGAAAATAAAAACGTATTTATTTACTATGTATAGGACTGTGTTTTGACCACAATTTCGCCAAACTCGCCATGGTCAGTGATAACGTAGTCGAAGGTGGTAAGCACACAAAGCTTAGAAGGAATTGGCTCTTAAGTGTAGCTATCAGAACACATCGATAGGTACTTAGCGACAGAATCTCAGCTTGAGGGTGATCGCTAGCCAAGTGGGTATTACAAAGTCTCTTCGTCTTGGCATTCGAAGTCTGCAGTGAGCTATCATCGCCATAAAATTACGAATAAATAAACCATCGGTAAAAGAAATACTTGTTAAGTTACACGGTTTTATAAAACAGTTTCCGCCGCGCTTCCCTTTTCACCCGTGGTCATAAATTTTACCCCATTACAGACTGAATTTTGAGAAATTCTTTCTTGGTGCATATGTTAATCCGGATCAATCAAATCTTTTGCATTCTGCCCTATGCCCATAAATTAAAACACAAAAAATATTACTAGTGAGCTCGCAAGTTTCGATTATTATATGGAATTCCGTTGTGAATTCAGTGTTTTGGAATTTTTTCCAAAAATCTGAATCACAAAAAAAAACATATAGGACCGAACCTGCTCACAAAACTTCACGAGAGTCGGTTGAGAAAATGAGAGACCTGTAGAGGAGAACAGCCGGACATCCGCCAGATATCTAGATAGATATACGAAAGCATGATTGTCCAAGCTGAAACAGAGATGCTTCGCTCGTTCTTCGCCCCCACTCATCATCATCATCATCAGCCTTTTTTTAAGTCCATTGCTGGACATATGCCTCTCTCAGAGCGCGCAACTCCTTCCGGTTTCTCGCCACACGCATCCAGCCCAGTCCGACCACTTTTTTGAGGTCGTCAGTCCATCCCCCCCGCCCTCATAGCATAGCGCCCGCTAGGTCGATTTTTTTTTTTTGAAAATGTTTTTTTAAAAATGACTCACCACACAAGTTCCTACGCCAAAATTGTACACACAGATCCTTTTCTTAGTAATTTTAATGCCAAAGTACGAGTTGCAGAATTTGGATGAAGCTATCGACACTGATGCCCGACGCAACTCACGTGTTAATGTTGCCGTTTCTGTCTGAAAAAACAGTCAAGTTTTACGTGCAGGCTGTGAATTCACAAACAAATTCAAGTCAAAACTACTGAAGTTACCGCCAGTTTGGAAGTAAGCCTATAACTGAGAAGAAAAGGTAAGAAATACAGTAAGTTTAAATCCAAAGTGCGACAGTTTGTGTGCGTGGGGGCGTGAACGGATTTGGATGAAGACTATGATCACAAGATATGTTAGTGTAAACTTTTATTTCTTGTATCCAATCTGATCTCCAAAATTAATCATAAATTAGTTTTAAATCAAAAAATATGAGCGGTATATATGTGCGCATCATCAAGGTCTATCTTTAGTTTCTACGTTGCTTGGGCTTCGACTAAAATCTCTATGACAGACGGACGGACGGACACCAGATTGATCTGTTAAGACCTCCGTTTTTTCCCTTAAAAGTCCGGCACCCCAAAAAGCTCAATAATTCACCTAGTATTGAAGAGGTAATTATGACATTCAAAAGGCGAATGACCACATCGTTTGGACTACTACCAAGTCCGGGACACCTGTATAATTTTCTAAACATGTTACAATCTTCTTTCGATAACATAATATTGGCATTTTTATAGAAGTAGATGTAGACGAGAATGAGATGCAAAAGCAAAGTAATATTAGTCTTACATACCTACTGATTTCTTTCATATTCTATTTGTCAGACCATTATATATAAAATCTTCTTTATATATAAAATTCTACTGTACGTGTGTATGTCACTGAATTCCTCCTAAACGGACCCGATATCTAGGTTATATTATCGACTGCAGCGCCATCTTCGCGGGCTGATTTGTGAATCTAAACCATCCAGGGCGCCCCCCAAACGCATACAAAAAAAACATTCAAATCGGTCCAGCCGTTTAGGAGGAGTTCAGTGACAAACACACATACAGTTGAATTTTTTTGTATGCGTTTGGGTGACACCCTGGATGGTTTAGATAGGGTAGGAAAGGGTAGGGTAGCAACACGCGAACGAAGTCGCGCCGGGCAACTAGTACCAGTATAAATGGAGTACAGCATGGGGTTATTCAAAAAGGGCGTGAAGAGGTTTCTTCAGGGTCGGCAACGCGCGATTGGTACCCCGGGTGTTGCAAGCGTCCATAGGCTACGGTAACTGCTTACCATCAGGCGGGCCGTATGCTTGTTAGCCACATCAGTGCTATAAAAAAAAAAACCTAATGATGTAACTATCACAAATCAAAACTGACCTCATTCCGTCCCCATCCAGTAACATTGGCCTTTATTCCAGGTTGGATTTTGAACTTTGAACCAGCCAGCTTGATAGCAGAAACTGAAGGCCCGAAGGTCAGAGGTCTGGACAGCTTGAGCAGGCCCACGTCGTAGTTAAAGTTCTTACCGTTATTGAACCCATCGTGGATGAATCTTGTTATGGTATACCTTTGACCGCCTTTGTATAAACTGTTTGTCCCTACGCGTACGTAGTCAGTCGTGCTGTTGAATTTTCTGGGGAAATATTTTTGTAAATAAGACTAATAATATACGTTGACATTCTTTACACACTGTTATCTTATCTTATCTTATAGGATACTTTTTATCCCGGGAGAGTATTAGATATTTTGTGACTTAAACTAGTCAGAGCTATAACATGACTTACTCATAGATACAATGCGCCGCGGTCAGCACGAACTGCTCGTGGATGATGGAGCCTCCACAATAAAAACCGCCAACATGTACAGACGCCATGAACGGGACATCTGCTACATCCGCTGTCTGTCCTCCTACAATCCCCACTATTGGGGACTGTGGAACTGCTGTGGGGACATAATTGTCATTATATTTTATTTGCACAGTACAGGGTTACTGATGATTTGGGCAGTAAAAGTATGGTTAATAAAATGTCACTTACCATGTCCAAGCGACCCTTGTATGAAGTACACAATTAAAATAATTATTCCTTCGGATACCATGATTTCGATTGTAGTACATTTCAATGATTGTTTTCTTTTTATACTTATTAGGTTATCTAAAAGGAAAATTTATGGGTTTTGCGATATAGAAATATTTTTTCCAATAGCATGTCAAACAATTAATAACTAAGTTCCGTTAACTGATGGTTGGTATGGGAAAAATACATCGATTTATTGTATTATCATTGTTATAAAGTATAATATTAATATTTTTCTAATTAATTAAACATTGATTTTAACACTACTGTGTATTAAATTATTATATTTAAGTAATACCGTTATAAATTAAAATACGCTTCTAATAATAAAATAAGAATTTTTTATTTAAATTTTTAAATTTTGAACAATAGATTAACTTTTTGGCTATCATTAAAAAAAGTGTTGTGTGTCAGATAAAAGAGAGCTTATTATTTTTATGTTTTGATTTAATTGTAACGTTCAAATCAAATCAAATCAAATCAAATCAAATCAAATATCTTTAATCCATAACATAATGCACAGGTCACTAGATAAAATTCACACAATATAATTATTATTACAATTAACACAAGTAAGTTTATGTGGTTTTGATTCACACAGAAGATAAACGGATCAACTGGCCGTTAGGTGTAGTCCTAGAGACATATCCGGGAAGAGATGGAGTGTGTCGAGTGGCGAAGGTCCGGACAGCCATGGGTGAAAAAATACGCGCGTTCCAAAAACTTTACCCCTTAGAAGTTTCGTCCAACATTGGTGGAGAATTAATTGACAATTCCGATGTTAGGGTTGACAATTCCGATGTTAGGGTTGACAATTCCGATGTTAGGGCTGACAATACCGATGTTAGGGATGACATTACAGATAGCTTGGATTTAGTGACAGACATACCACGAACAACACGGTCAGGTCGCGAGGTACGTCCGCCACCACGGTATCTTAGCTGGTAGTTGACCTGCCGGTCCACTTAGGCCCGGGAGTGTCGCAAATACTCTATGATTTTTGTTACCATTTAGTTTAAGAAGAAAAAGAAAATGTATGACAAGTAATGTCGAATGAAAAATTGTAGAAAAATTATTAAAAGAAAATTGAAAATTCTCTATCTAGTATTTGTTCCCAACATTTTAGTAAGTTACAATGTAAGTTTAAATAAAAAAAAAAAAAAAAAAAAAAAAAAAATTAACACAATATACAATTATCTTTTACAAACTTATTTTACATTATACAATTACTGTAGTCGAACAATAAAATTTCAGCTTCTGCCAATGCAGTGTTCCTCTTAGTTTTCAGTATGTCAACCAAATATTTTTTTTTTTTTTTTTTTTTTGAATGGACATGAAGGTACGGGCCCAAATTTTGGCCTTAGTACCCTTACCCGGACAAGTCGGCGAGCTAGCTCTCAACCGTAGTTATGATTAGGTAACAAGGCCTGAGGGTGCCCCAGTTGGGGCTAGACCAAATATATAGTGCCATTGATATTTATTGGATAGAAAACCACCGCCAATATATAATAAACTCAAAATAAACGATTATAGGTACTGTTCCACCGTGCCACAGAGCATGCTTTGGACTCCTCACGATGTTTTCCTTCACCGAAAACTCAAGTTAACTGTAGGATTTGAACTCGGGACCTTCGGCAAGCGACGTCACAACCACAATATGGAATGGGCTGTTCTTTGATACCCATATTGTTATAATAACAAAAATTTTCTTTTTTTTTCCCCCCTCTTTTTTTATTCATAGACGATATATAAAAATAATATACCCTATGTCAAAGTCAAAGCCATTTATTCAATTTAGGTCCCAGAAGGGCACTTATGAAGGTCACATTTACTGAAGTTACCACCGGTTCCGAACTCAGCCTTCAACTGAAAAGAATTCGGCAAGAAACTCAGCAAGCTTACATTTTTTAAATATTTTTTGGACAATCTGACTATGTTTGGCTTTTTTTTCCAAATAATTAACAATAAAAAAGAAAACATATATACCTAAGCTAAGTATGTAGACAAATCTAACGACACCACATAATATGTTTAAATCGATCAAGCCGTTTAGGCTGCAGAGCGTGCCAAAGATATAGACATACATACATACATATATACTTACATACACTCGAAAAACATAACTCTCCTTCCGGGTCCAGTCGGGTAAAAAGATGTATCCTATAGTTTCCGCAGCAGGTTCTCCGCACGAGTTCAGTACCTACCCATTATAATAAATAAATTAATTAGTACTTGTATTATATATTCGTAACTCAGGAGTGTACAAAAGGAAATGGCTGGCAAAATTCTACATTCGACATCATGGTGTCCACAGCAACAATCGTAGTAATTGTGTACTTCATACAAGGGACGCTGGGACATGGTGAGTCACACGTGTTTATCATTACCCGAGATTTTCATGTCAATAATAAGGGAAAGTTGATTATATTTTAAATACGTTAAAAAACAAAATTTTAATCCATAACTGGCTGTTTGTGATTTGTGATCCCAAGGCTGCCAGACTTAGTAGAGTATTTAGTACGTACTTCAAACGTATGAATAGTGAATACCTGCTAACCTATAAAAAAAAAAAAAATAAAGAACAAGCCTAGGTATAAATACTAATTTGGTAGTTATTAATTTTAAAAATAATAGATAACAATAAATGGTTTGGTTTTTGTATTGATTATCATCTGACGTCCACCAATATTTTTATGAATCAAAAATGCCAATTATCTTCTCTGAATATCTTCTGAAATTTTTATTGTGTTTAGATGTTTGGCTGCTACGATTGGTCTGGCTGCTTGTAAAAAGTATTGAAATAGTTCCCTACGTATCATTATAGAAAAATCAGCTGAGTATTGAGTATTGAGTATTGAAGAATAAGTAATGTACATAACATGCCTGGTACCTGAAAATTGGCCGACGAGACAAGTTAGCAGATATTCATACATCTCAATTCAATATATTTTGTCCGTTAGAAAATAAGTAATGTCTGGCGGCACTGGGATCTCCTACTATAAGTATGTAAATAGTTTGTGACTAAGAGCTGTGGATTTTATGTCAATAAAAATTTAAAAATAATTAAAAATATGTGAAAGCTGGTGTAAAAACCAATCAAAAACACATATCATTAGAAAAGTATAAATATACTGTAATAATCACTATAGCTGCTCATTTCAATTTACTATTAATGATTTCCCCACAGCAGTCCCGCAGTCCCCAGTACTGAGGATTGCCGGAGGTGACACAGTGGATATAAAAGATGTACCGTACATGGCGTCTGTGCATGTTGGTAAATACTACTGTGGTGGCTCCATCATCAGCCAGTGGTTTGTGTTGACCGCGGCGCATTGTATCATTAAGTAAGTTATAAGCTTTCATAATTTAATTTAAATCACACATCTCCCGCAGCTGATATAAATATTTATTGTACTGACGTATATAAGGCAGTTAAAAAAAACCGGCCAAGTGTGAGTCAGACTCGCACACGGAGGGATCATTACAATATTAACTATTTCAACATTGTTATGAAAAAAAAAACTTTTTTTTTAGCCTTAATTTTTTTAATTTATTTAATTTTTATTATTTGTTGTTATAGCGGTAATAGACATACATATTCTGTGAAAATTTCAGGTGTCTGCCTATTACGGTTTATGAGATACAGCTCACTGACAGACAGATGGACGGTCGGACGGACGGACAGCGGAGTCTTAGTAATAGGGTCCCGTGGGGCACCCTTTGGGTACGGAACCCTAAAAATGAGCCAATGATGGTTTCCTATGAGCGTTTCTTTATTGGGCACGGCACCGGCCACATTCCGGCCACGACATCAGTGGATGCATAAATATACCGGGTGTTGTTCTGCATTTGTGCCATATTTAAGGAGGTTGATATTTACCTTGTATAGAACACTAATCAATTATAAAATCATGCTCGTAAAATTAAATATTATATTTAAAGTTTTGTAAAAATAAAAATCCCCCCGTGTTTGACGATGTTTTATAAAGATTTATAAGATATAGGTTGGTGACCGCTGCGCAGCGGCCCGGTTTCTACCCTCGCCCCGGATCCCAGACCTATTCTGTGCAGTTATGAAGTCTTATTATGATTTGACGTTAATCACAAATCATCAATAATTGTTTACTTATCAAGCCCAGAATTAATTACCTATTTTATAATAACTAAATAAATCATTTACTATTGGTTCTGTAAATATGGCACGAATGCAAAACTACACCCTGTAGGAGAGTGTAATGCATAGAGAACTTTAAAAGGTGTTGTTGTGTGCGTTTCCGCTTGCGGACTGTGGTGCGCGTGGTGAGCGACTTAAACAGATCCGGTACAATTTTTAAATCTTGTGTAAAAATAGATTACTTAAGTCACACGTATCGTAATTATTTCCCTAGAGAGCACCATACCACCGACTACGTACGCGTCGGAAGCAGTAATTTATACAGAAGGGGCCGAAAGCACACCATTGCAAAATACATCCCCCATGAAGAGTACAGGGAAAGCAGTCCCATTAAAAGTAATTATGACTTGGGGCTTCTTAAGCTGACCTGGAGTCTCACCTTCGGACCTACAGTCGCTGCAATCAAACTGGCTTTCTCGAATCCCAAAATTTACCCAGGAATGAAGGCCCATGTGTCTGGATGGGGACGAATAGCGGTGAGTGATTTCCATTCCGCTACTCTCAGGTACAGTAGAAGTAAGAGGAACTACAAAATCCTTCTTGTTGTTTTTTGGCATATCTTTGCTATACTCTATCTGAGCCTTAATAAAGTCTTCTCTTGCAGATTTTCTGCACAGTGTAATTGATGCTTCACAGTCTTGACGGCTCTTTCAACTTCTTACGTATGATATAGTAGTCGTAGTAGTAACTAACTCATCCTCACCTCTTTATGCAATAAATAATTGCAAATTCAAACTTGTACTCTTGAGAATAATATTTGGTCATATTTAACTACCAATCAATCAGATCGACGTAAAAATAAACGTCTAGGTATAGGTTGGGATCTTGGAATAGTCTGTAACTTGCAAAATTACTGAAATGGTTGGGTCCCTGCCCTGTCTGATATTCCAGTATGTCACAAGATTTGCAAGCGTAAAATAATAAAGCATGCTAACGGCGACTTTCTTTTGAAATTAAATGAAATTAATCGGGGATAAACGAATATTACAAAAAAAAACATACTTAAGTAGGTTATTGGTTTGTCCGCGACTGCAAAACCTTATAAAATTCAAGTTATATTCAAAATTCTATATATTTAAAATTTATATTTAGGGTTTATTATTTTTTGCTTTTCAGTTTTTTCGGTGGTTTAATTTTTTGTTAAAAAGTTTTATAGCTTTAAATATGTTATATCCTTTTTCAATAATGTTTGTAAGAAAGAGATGTGATGTGACTAAAATTAGTTTAGTGTGATATACAACAGAATCGGCACCATTTAAAAAGTTAACTACACCAAAAGTTTGACACGCAAACTAACATTAGACTGTTACGGTCTTATTACAAAAAACGATCTTCATCCTGGTTTAAACCATAACTTACAAGTCTTGGATTGTTACGGTACTAACGTTGGTCCTATGATTAAAATTCGATCTTATTACAAATCGCAGACTAACGGAGGATGTGTTAGTACCACAAGCTAGTCCATGATTAAATAATATCCACAGATTATCTATAGAAAACATTCATTGAATCTGACATCATTCGTTCGCACCGTTCCATTTATCTACATAGCTGATTAATTCTATAAATTATTAAAATTTAAAATAGGTAGTATATACTATTAAGATATAAATTCAAATATTGATTTTTGAAAAGATTTTGCTGGTGCAACTAAATTATCAACAATAATTATTTTGTTTTTGGCGTTGTTTTCACATATAATAATGTAATATTACCCGTCAATATTACATATTAGCAACAACTCTTGCGCGTAACGGAATAAATGAAGTTCTCGCGCGTATTATAAATACGAAACTGCTACTACTAACATTAAGCAATAAAAAGTGCTTATATTATAATAAAAACTCTACAATAGATGATCAGAAGAAAGGAAGGGGTGAAAATTGGAGCGCCGAAGAGAAAGTTTGTTTTGATGTTAAAACTGTGCGATACACATAACATTCTTTATGATAACTCTAATTTCAACCATTCTAGGATATATTATCAAAATATATTATATTCTTAGTGACAAGCAGGCCAGAACAAATTGATATAGAATTCGATCAAAGAAAACTAAAAAAGGTTCTCAACACATGTAAGTACATATAATTACTAGTCCCCATGGTTTCTCCTGGTCCTAGGGTAAAAAGTAGCCCATGTCCCTCTCTATACCTGTCCAGCAGTTTAGGTGTGAAAAGTTAAGAGACACAAGTTACTTTCATGTTTATAATTATGTATGGAATCTCAGGGTGAAACCGCAGGAGACAGCTTGCTTTTAAAAATGATGTTTGTTTGTTCAAGCATCTCTCAAAAAGTAATGAACCAATCTCGATGAAATTTGGCATGCAGACAGCCTATGGTATGGATAAAACATAGGAGACTTTACAAAAGTTGGACATTGAACATTCTTATAATATAATTGCAGATTCAAGAATAAAAAAACTGGATTTAGAAATAGATTTATTAGAAATAGAAAGCAAGAAACACACTAATGAATAAAATGTTAGTAAAACAAATTCAAACCAAATTAAATAAACCTATGCAAAACAAGAGCAGCTTTCATAAAAATAAACTAATATCTCTTTTTTTTTTCAGGTCAACCACAACAGTAATAAATAATAATCAATGAAATGTCTTAATTTTACAAAACATAATGTGAGAATGTTAGAAATTATATTATTAGTATATAAATTTCAAAATTGAAAATAATAAAAGTGCTAAGTACTGTAACTTAATTTTATAAATAAATATATATAATCAATGAATATAAGTTTCAATGAACTGCCTTCCACGAACTGTGTTTTCAACTCTTGATTGTGAAAATGTTTCTCTAGCGGATGGTGTCAGGCTGCTATCATTTTAACCAGAAAATATCTCCTCTCTCATGTCAATGGCTATATTATGAAGAACTGCACATGCTACTATAGTTTTTTTTGGCACTTTAAATATCACAACACATGCCTCTTAGTAGGCAGCGGAAACATTGTTTCCATAACCCGTAACATCTCTCCACTGTGTTCCTTGGACGCATGTGAGACTGGTTATACCTTTCTTCTGCAGGTGTTGTAGGGTTCAGAACTGGTGTAAATAAATATGGGGTGCAAGGATAGCCACTGTCACCCAGTAATATTCCAGAGAAAGCACCAGCCGCTACTTTTATTTGCAAATCACTGTTTCAGTCTACATTCCCGGAATATTCTGGAATCATGTACATACACTGCCATGCCACCTGGTTACTACATCCATTATTCTGAGATCAGCATCACAGACCACCTAAAAATAAATGCTTGTTTTATTTCACATTACAAAATGATTCAAGAAAGTTGAAATTTCAAATTATATACCTGTACATTTATAGATGGATATCCTTTTCTGTTAATATATAACTGCCCCCATCAGCATCTATCTTTTTGATGCGTGATGAACCTGTGTGACATCTGTGCAATGGTTCCTGCTACTTTCTTACATATATTTGGCTGACAACTGGCTGAGACACACCGTGCAAATCGGCTGTGTTGTCTTGAATCTATGAGTAAAACAATAATAATACATTAGAAAGTTATATTGCATATTGTTTTGCTATTATTAGACAAGGTTTATAAAGCACTTACTTCATTGCGAGCAATGCGAGCCCAGCTCCGTTATGGGCAAGCCACTTGAATTTCAGGGGGTATTCGGCATTCTCGGGGATCCTGGGATATTTCAGCTTTTACCAGGTCCACTATTTTTAAGCCGAAACGCTTCGTGAACGTGTATTTATATCGAAATTCTTCGTCACACAACTCAACAAAAGGGTTCAGCCAATAACGAAGTCTTAAAGGTCGCCGGTGCACCCCTAATAAATCTAAATCGTCCATATCATCTAGATCAATAAATTAAATCAATATTATCCATTCTTCTTGTAATCAGAAAACAAAAGTAAAACAATAAAACTTAACCTCACTGTGCAATTTGACGTTTGCTAGTGACTTTAGTCCTCTGTCGTGCGATAGTCCAAAGACAAACTAGGGGTGCTGTTGGTTTATCTTTAGTACCATAATTAATCCACGAATTTGAGATACTCTACGTTTTGTAATACGAAATATTTTAGTACATGGTTTATTACCATGTTTAATCCAGGTACGAAATTTAGTCCACGTTTTGTAATAAGACCGTTTGAGTTTTTAAGTTATTGTAATTTTCTCTGGAAACATCCATTATTTTATAATTATTGTGGTTTTCAGACAGAAGTGCGATCCCAGACATTACGTGATGCATTAGTATCTATAGCTTCACTTTCTACTTGCAATAATTACTATAGAAATGATGGTGGCATTTTGTTGACACACAAAACTATCTGCGTGTACGACTTTGGTGTAGGAGCTTGCAGAGTGAGTACCCATTACATATAATCATGGACAAAATAGATATTATATAATTATTTTACTAGGTACTATCATAAGTTATGATTCATAACATATAAACAATGGGCTATATATTATCAACTAGGGCATGCAATACCGGAGGGTTTTCAGTTCCGGAACTAAGTTCCGATATTGGGCACTCAATTCCGGAATTCCGGAACTGGTTCCGGAACTGACAACTATTTAATGGTTTTTCGTTTCTGGGAATAGTTTCGAATCAAAAAAGTTTTATTGATCAGCCTTTTAATCAATTTAAGCCACCTTTGACTTTTAATCATTTGAGCTTTTTAGCGGTGTTCATTTATAGTACGTGACATCTAAAATTTAATAAGTTTTACATTAGTTCTCAGTTAATATAGAATATTGGTATTTTTTTCGTAAAATCGTAAAATTTTCATAATGAAAGAATTGAGATAAACTTAGCATAATAATTAAAATCAGAAAAATAATATTTAGCAATAAAATGAGATTAAATCAACAACTAACGTAGGTACGTAGACCTCCATATAATACATTTAGCATAATAAACAACATCAGAAGATTAATAATTGGCAATAAACTTAGATCAAATCAACATGTAACAACTAACTTATACAATAATTACTTTTTGAGATGAAACGTTGTTCTTGATAATTTGTTCTCTAGACCAATAATACATCTAACATTGTGTCAGACAGCGAGCTTCGTAATCGGTTACAAAAGTACCCCAGCACACGAAAACACTCCCTCGCTCTCTTCTCTTGTTGGCAGAACGCACAAAATATAATTATAAGGTTCTGTGAGATACACGCGTCGATCTCCTCCGTTATCGTACATAGCCTTTTTTAATTCTACAAACCCTGAAAAGTCAAAATTGGCAGACAGATTCTTGCAGACTTTTTTACACTTATCCCTTTCATTATTTAATTGCTCTTGTAGAGTTGGTACAATAACTTCAATTTCGTTATCTGAAAAATCTGGGTCGGAGGACACTGCAGGTGTAAAGCACGCAAGTTCGCAGAGTCGTTGAGGTAATCTCAGCATCTGTGTAAAGCGTCGCATCACGATTCACGATGGCATAATGAGAGTACAGCCAATTTTATAACATCTAAGCTATAATGAATGTCTATCAATGTTTGAATTTCATATTCTGAAAAGGATATTGTTGATTATTTCCAGTCTATTAGAGCTTTAAGAATACGCGAATATAATAATAACGATGCGGAGTGAGAGGCGAGGCATGCAGGGGGAACGGGACGGGAGTATGTGTCACCCGGGAGTATGGTTGTATAGTTCCGCTGTAGCTGTAGTTAGATTGGTACGTATAGAAAAATTAAAATATCACTCGACATGTAAAATTTATGAATACCGGAATTACGATATTAACTAGTCCCAATTCCGGAACTGAAATATCGGATATTTGTTCCGAGATTCCGGAGTTACGGGATTCCGGAATCCCGTAATGCATGCCCTATTATCAACGGTGTGGTACACTTTTTAGTAACAAGTTTCGTCACGAGCCCCCACTACCGAACTTAGTCGCGCTTTATCTTCGTCAATTTTTAATGATTTGGTAAAGCAAAAAATACGTATCCAATATTTTTTGATAATCTAATAATTATTCTAATTAGTATTAATTATTTTTTTCCCCAGAATACACCCCAATTATTCATCTCGCAGATTTTTTAGTTGCATATTTTATATTTAATCGAAAATATAGTTTTTTTTGTAACTTTTTTGTTCTAAGAAAAACACATTTTGAATTTAACCAAAAATATAAAATGCAATAAATTTGCTGGCGAATGTCATGTATTTATTGCAATTTTATTTATTTTAACTGGTCTGTGCAATCGCGTTTGTTGGTAAAAAATACAAAGTAATGGTTAGTTCATAAGTGCCTTATCCTAATGGGTTAAATTTGTACATCGGTTTTTATGGCCTTAGGAAAATATATGCCCAAGGATATTCACTTGCCCGATGTGTTTATATAAGATAAAGTTAAAAAAAGATAAAGATAAAATTTTATTTATTGAAAACACAGATACACACAAAACACAATAAAAAAAAAAAGAAACAGCATAATAACATACAACATATACAAACTAAAAGACGTAAAAAAACAATACAATAACCAATAACAAATCTATCATAGTTTTGTGTTCCAGGGTGATAGTGGCGGGCCCCTCGTCGTTGGAGGCCGCCAGGTTGGGCTCGATTCGGCAGGAGGAACTTGCGGCTACGCGCCCGAAATTTATATTAATGTAACCGCTCACTCAGACTGGATTAAGTACCACCTTCATATGGACATAAGATATCACAATTAGGCAATTTCATTGTATGAAATGATGGAAATAAAATATTTGAAAATCAACCGATTAAATTTATTTTTATTAGGAAGCAATCTGTTACAAAACATAGAAGCATTTTATTTGTCTTTGTCAAGCAAAACCTAAAATAACAATTAATATTTTTTTTTTAAATATGACCAATGAAACGGGGAAAAACAATAAAAAAATGTTTTAATATAGATAGCTGATGGTACCCTTGGCCTGGGTTATTTATCCTCCAAAAGAGTAGCCAGAGTGAGCGTAGCCAAACGCAACTTCATATTTACTTATGAATAAAACTATGTTGTGGAATTTGATTACATATACCTTACTTATAGCTTACAAGATTTTTTTTTATACCACTGAGGTGGCAAACAAGCATACGACTCGCCTGATGGTAAGCAGTTACCGTAGCATTTGGACGTTTGCAAAACCAGGGGTATCACTGGCGCGTTGCCGACCCTGAAGAAATCTCTTCACACCCTTTTTGAAGAACCCCATGCTGTACTCCATTGGGAAAACCACGGCGGGAAACTCATTCCATATTCAAGATGACTGTGATTAGGAATTGCAATCAGCAGCGTTTTTAATCCGGCTGGATTTTTGCTGTACCAACATATTGTGTTCAAGCATCTATAAAACTACGGTCACCGCTTACCATCAGGCGGGTCATAGGTTCATAAGCTAATAAACAGTATAAATAAAAAAGTAATTTTAAAAATTAAATCGACTTGATATAACTCTAATCTGACACTGATTTGAAGTCAGCGAAATTTTTTCAATGGAATACGTCGTGCTCTTTCGTTCAATTTCTTATCCCGGGAATGCAGGTGAAACCGCGGGGGACAGCTAGTATATAATACTTTTATCCCGGGAGAACATAGCATCCCTTGGGAATGTACATGAAACCGTGTGTCGATAACTAGTCAAAGATATACCGTACTCGTAGATACAATGCGCCACGGTCAGCACGAACTGCTTGTGGACGACGAAGCCTGCGCAATAAATGCCGCCAACATGCACAGATGCCATGAACGGGACATGTTATATCCGTTGTCTGTCCTACAATCCCCACTGTTGGGGACACTGGGACTGCTGTGGGGACACACCTGTCATTATATTTGATTTGCACAGTACAGGTTAACTTTGATTTGGCTTTCAGAATCCGACAGTTGTTAGTCTTTTAACTATTAATTAGGTAATCTCTATCGGGTGGAGATTTCGAGATGGCATATTTTCGAAACAAGGCTGAACAACTTTTACTAAGGGACAAAAACTGGATACCGAAAAAAAAATATTTTTCTAACAATAATTGTTATGATTGAGTAAGTATAGTAAAGTATTTTTTTTAAAATTCTTTGTTGGTTAAAATAATGTGTTAATTATTTCTCATATCACAATCAGTTTAGTAGTTAGTTACTACACGTTGGTATCTACGTTTTGATTTAATTCATAAATGGTTATACAGTCTTAATTAATCATTAAAAAGTGTGCTACTGATAAAAGAGAGCTTATTATTTTTTATGTTTTGATTTACTTGTTTAATTTAGATTTCCTTATATTTAGGGTTCCTTAGTAGCAACCAATTATTTAGTGCCATTGAACTCTATTGGATATAACACCATCGATAATCCTAACTATTATAAATGCGAAAGTGAGTTTGTTTGTTACGCCTTCACGCCTCAACTACTCAACGGATAAACATGAAATTTGGCATGCAGATAGCCTATGGTATGGAAAAGGATATAGGCTATTTATCCCGGGAACGCGGGTGAAACCGCGGGGGACAGCTAGTAATACAATAAAGTCAAAATACACGATTATGTGTACTGTTCCACCGTGTTATGGTGTGTATTTCCTCAACGAAAACTCAAGCTCATGGTAGGATTTGAACCCGGATCTTCGTCTCGGCATCCGACGACACTACCACTGAGCTTTTCTTTATTTCTTTATTGCACAATGTAGGTACACAAAATAACATATTATATTATTTAGGTATACATGGACCCTGTTAGGGTATTGCAAAACGTATTATACATAACATTAAATTATATTATATTAACATAACTTGAACAACACTCTGCCACTGGACACTAAGTACTTTGTCTGAATTCGGTTGATGTAAATAAAAGAACTGAACTTTTTACTGTTGGTAAGGTATATATTTGCAATGCGACTAAAACAAGGTCATAATTTGGAAGAGAATCTTAACATCGCGATCTAGAAAACAAACATGTCAGTAACAGTGTCATCTATTGATAACAAGGAACAAAAATATTATACATATTGCCCACCAAGGACAAAGTGACATTTGTCCTTTATATATTGCCCACCATAACACACAAGTTTACAATATGAATGTGAATGAGTATAACGAAAACAAAGTAAATAAATTAAAGTTGACGTAAAAATTTTTACACACTTAAGTTTCAAACCTTAGTATAAGATAATAGCCTTAAATAAATAACATATTTATCAGAAACCGGAAGTAAACATATCTTAGAGACTGGACGACAGAGTTCCAAATACTTTTTTTATCAAACACCACTCGAAAAAAGTCGTCCAATCCAGGATGAGTATCAATCACTTTGCCATACAACGGAGACAAATGGTATTCCTTTATCACTACCACATCAACTATCTTAATTTGGAGCCCTTGTGAAGACCAACGATACCTATTATAGATTTATCTAAGATACTTTCTGAACCAACAACGTCAAAAATCTTGCATAATCTTTTGCGTATATTGCCATCTTCTCAAGGAACGCACATTCGAGGATTTGAAATTTAAGTCAGGAAGAGTTACACATTTTCTAAAGTATGACCTGAATATTTGTTTTACACCTAAAATCCAGTATTTGAATAGATTAAAGCCCATCATAAGTTGAGGTCCACCATGAAGTGTTTATTTGACTGACTGACTGACTTCTGACTTTATGATATATGAGCTGATTTATGAGCATCTGCCACAATCAAATAAGCTTATTAGGAATTGCGTGGCACAATAATGTGGTGCTTTCTACTTTCATTGAACGGCGTTTGCTCTAATCTACCAAAAACTCTAAGCACCTGATTTTCATCTATGAATGGATTCAAAATACGGAGACTACTGGTTTTAAGTAAGTCTTTTTTGTTTTTTAATATCGCTAAATTAGATGATTTAAACTGACTTCTGGCAATAGGAAGTTTTACGATGTACCTACCATCATCTCGACTAGTGGTATTTTTAAAAAATCCCTCAAATTGCCTTTCATCATAACTATAGAAATTTCCTTTAGGGGGCTCTACTCCGGCTTCAAGCTTCCAAGATTTCTTAAGTAATTCATTTTCATTCATGTGATGACAATGCATTACCACACTACCCGCATTGGTTGAACTACTAACCTCACCGGACAAAACCCAGCCCAGATTTGTAGCTTGAGCGACTAGTGAACCATGAGGGCCCTTCCTGACTCCGTCTTCTAATATTTCTCTATAGATTTCCGCTCCGAGCAGCAAGTCTATTTTGTTTGGAGTTCGAAAGTCAGGATCTGCTAATGTCAACGCACTTAATTCTGGCCATTTTATAGCCTCCATTTTGCATACTGGAAGAAGCCCTGTAATAGACTTCATTACATACGCCCTTACCTTAATGGTAATATTTGGATTGATTCGCGAACAAACCTCTAGATCTACCACGCCACTAGTGATAACTTTTTTGTTTCCACCTAGACCTGAAATTTTCTTTCTTACGGGAGTTTTCTTAAGTCCTAAGAGTTTCACAGTTGATTCTGTTACAAATGACAACTGTGAACCTTGGTCTAACAAAGCTCGAATTGTCAGAGCTCCGTTTTTTGACCAAGCCTTAACTAAGGCTGTTGCTAGAAGAACCTGCTTATAAACTCTTCCCGAAGAAAAACAAGAAATACCCGGCGATGGTATTTCATCTGCGTCATCTATTTTTAAACCTTCAGATGATGCAAAATTATCTGATGGGGATTTTTCATTTTCACCTTCGATAGTTTCAGATGATACCTTACCCTTAGGGTGCAAAAGCGAGTGGTGTTTCTTTTTACAAATGCGACACCGTATGTTGGCTCGGCAAAATTTTGCCGTGTGATTGTTACCTAAACATTTGAAACAAACATTATTTTTTAGCACAAAATTACGTCGATTATCAACTGATTCTTTAGCAAATGTTTTACAAACATAAAGACTATGCTCCTTGGAACAAAAAGGACACTGAACATTATTTGCGGCATGCAATGTAATAGTAGCTTTAGCTGTAGCATTATACTGATTATCTTGATTTCTTGATCTGAAAACTGATTTGGTACCAATAAATTCCAATGCTCGGTATCGGTTGATCAAGAACTCTTTCAACTGTTTAAAAGTAGGAATTTTTTCGGAAGAACAAGCACAAATATGGAATTCCCACTGCCTTCGTGTTTCCGGATCAAGTTTCAAAGTCAGGATATGTATGATGATAACGTCCCAAGTGGACACATCAATACCAATATTCTTCAGTGAACTTAGGCAATCGTTAGTATTGTCTATCAATTCTTTAATACCTACAGCTGATTCATTTATCAGATTTCTTTGACTAAACAATCTTTTTAAAATACAATGACAAATATATTTTTTATTATCGTAACGTTCTACTAATAATTGCCAACATTGGCTGTAGTTTGTACTGGTAATTGGAATGTGTCTAATTAATTGCTCGGCTTCTCCCACCAAATAACCTTTTAAATAATGTAGTTTTTCAACATCATCTAATTGATCATTACCATGAATTAATGATTGAAATAGATCCCGAAATGTCGACCATTCCAAATACTTCCCCGAAAAGTATGGAATATTAATTTTAGGCAGTTTTATATGCGAAGATTTTAGTTTAGACATTACATTAACATTCGAATTAACAGGACTAAACTTTGACAACCTAGTTTTTAATTCAGTTTTATAGACCATATAAGTTTCCTCAGTACTATCATATATATCATCCTTATAATAATCTGTATGTTTTAAATCTTTCGATGTTGCACTGCGACATAAATCTTTATGACCAGCTATGAATGCATTCCATAGTTGCTCTACCATTTCTAATCGACTCTCTAAATGTTCGTAGTGATACGATCCTTTGGACTCTTTTTGAAATTGCTATAAGCATTAGAAATGCGTAAACATAAATCTAGTTGATAATTTAAAATGGACTCCATTTTCAATCAAAACAATTCCTAGAACAAATTTCAAGAAAAAACAGAATCTCTATCAATTTAAAATTTTAAAACAAAATTTAAAAACAACATCCGAAAAAATTTCAAAGTACATTTTTTTTTTGAAATTATTCTAAGTCCAAACTTTCTGTATTCTAACTTTCAAACAAATAAATGACATCTACTTAATTCAAATTTTCCAGTTGACGTATGAATTCTTCTATCTTCAAAATACAGATAAAAGTACTCACAAACTCAAGTATCACTGCACCTCAATGACGTCACTACTTAACTTCAATCACGTCATTCCCTCTTCCAAAATTTGTTCCTGACTGTACCGCCTCCGATACCGTCTGAAGATCTGCGTCCTAGTTGACGCCCTGCGATCTCCTGCCTGACCACGTTCTGATGGCAATCCACCATCCGCAGTCACCGAAACTCAAAAAATACACCATAGCACACACATATGACACACTCACGTCACACGTGTACTATGCTGCCCTGCCGATATTCCTCCGGCACACGAAGGACCATGAACAACACTCTGCCACTGGACACTAAGTACTTTGTCTGAATTCGGTTGATGTAAATAAAAGAACTGAACTTTTTACTGTTGGTAAGGTATATATTTGCAATGCGACTAAAACAAGGTCATAATTTGGAAGAGAATCTTAACATCGCGATCTAGAAAACAAACATGTCAGTAACAGTGTCATCTATTGATAACAAGGAACAAAAATATTATACATAACTAAACATATTATATTTATTTCCTTATTTATTATTGCACAATGTATTTGTACATTATATAAGTTACCTAGTTAAACTGTAATACCCTGGATCATACCTATCATCGCCAAATCTACTAAGCCTAACTACTGTTGATATAATCGCTAAAAAGATGGATCCTATAGTGTCCCTACCTAATTACTCGCTATCGGCCTCAGGTTCGCCGCACGCGTTCAGTATCTACCCATAATAATTAATTGCATTATGATAACTCAGGAGAGTACAAAAGGAAATGGCTGGCGAAATGTTCTACATTCGACATCATGGTGTCCACAGCAACAATCGTAGTAATTGTGTACTTCATACAAGGGACGCTGGGACACGGTGCACCTTATTACAAAACATGGTTTAAAGGTAAACCAGGTTTTAAAATAGCCTCGTCCCTTTTTATTATATGACGTTAGAAAGTGACCAAATGACAGTAAAACCTGGCTTTACTTTAAACCATGTTTTGTAATAAGGGGGGGTGAGTCACATGTGTTTATCATTACCCGAGATTGTCTTTCCCATCTTTTAATGATTTCTTCCAAGGCCCCTTTAATGTAATTGTACATCCCATCAATAACATACGTGTATTAAATTACAAGTTTACCTTAAATAGACTTGCAATCTATAATTGAGCGGAGAGAAGTACCTCCAATTTACAGAATACCGCAGCCAAATTACTGAAGGTTTTACTGACTTGTGCTCCTGTGCGTGAGTAAGGTCGCCAGAGCTCATAGGAGTAGGGGAAAATATAGTATGGGGGCCTAGGGGCTCTATAGAGTCACGTTAGTTGTTTACTGCTGCTACCTAATTCAAAAAAAAATTATTTGATTCAAAATTCAAAAATTTTCAAAATTCAGAATCATTTATTCAAATAGACCTTCGCAGGCACTTATGAAAAGTCTGACTCTAATACTCTAATACCGGTTCGGAAGGTTGCATTGGCTGAGAAGAGCCGGCAATAAACTCAGCAATTACTCTTTTCAAAACAAGCTTAGATTCATTACATAATATTTACATTCTAATCGCACTGAAAACAATTGCGTGCCCCGGCGCGGCGGCAACATTACAAAGTAGACTGAATAAATATTTAATACGTAAATAAATAGCAAACTTAAGCAGACCAGCCCCCACAAGCAGCACCTGTTCACAAGTATGACGCGTGTGGCAGCCATCGCCCAGATTGAACACATAATTTTTTTTTTTTCGGTTAGTTCGCTTTGTTTGGAACCACGGTTTGGAACAGTAGGTAGTCTTATATATTTCTTGTTGATTGCGTTAATTATTTATGACTCATCAAAGGCTGATTAGAGATATCGTTGTGAGTATTAAAACTTTTAATACCTTAATTTTGACATACGGTGCCATTATTATGGTTATAATTAGAATTAATGATAAATGAAACTCCTTACAATATTATATTTTGGATTATTTACATCCGTTTCAACTGACCTCCATCACTGTTTCAACCGCCCCTGGCATGGGGACGATTTTAATAAATCGACTTTTTATTTTATTTAGTGTACTTATAACCACTATGGCTGCTATATTTCAATTAGCTATTAATGATTTCCCCACAGCAGTCCCGCAGTCCCCAGTACTGAGGGTTTCCGGAGGTGACATAGTAGATATAAAAGATGCACCGTACATGGCGTCTGTGCATGTTGATAAATACTACTGTGGTGGCTCCATCATCAGCCAGTGGTTTGTGTTGACCGCGGCGCATTGTGTCATTAAGTAAGTTGGGAGCTAAAAGCTTTCATACTTTCATTTAAATCGCACACCCGAAAAATATAAATATTTATTGTACTGACACATATAAGGCAGTTTAATAAATAGAGCCAATGTTAGTTTCGTATGATAACAATTAAAGCAACGTACAGTAGTACCCAACTAATATGGCTTACCGATGTACGCACGGCTACTGATCAAGTTATACATTTCCAATATAAGCTGACCTCTAATTGTAAGGAAATCCTATACAATGCGAGATCAGCTTATACTGGAAATGTATACTTGATGTGTAGTCGTGTGTACCTGCGCAGAAGATAAATTTTCAAACCGCGGGAAATGCAATTGGTCGGCAGCTACCGCCATGTGTGCGGAGGGGCGTCACTTGCGAGTGAGACGGTACTAACAGCTGCAGTGTATTATGAACCTTATAGTAGTGATCTCAGGTTTTCTCGATTCCCAGGAAATTTTAAAAAGTTGTTAGTTTTGTTATTTTAACGTATATAAAGTCAAGTAAACCACGTAATTTAATTAAATTTGCAATTTATTTGTGTCAGAAGTAAATAATAGTATATTATGAGACGTGTGCAAAGTTGGTAAAAACACACGAGACGGTACCTAGTAAGCAAAGGAACCCGAAAGTGTAATGTTCAATGCACACGCGTGTCATACGACGATTTTCATCACACTTGTGAGGAAAAAAACAAACTTGTATTTTTTAACTAGATTGTTTGATAATACTCAATGAGAACGGCAACAAATATGGCGCGCAAGTTATTTTTTGACAGCAAATCTGTTTTAACCGTTTAAATTAGGAATGCTTCGTCTACGCACATATCAATAGCATTGAGTTACAAACTTAACATAATCGGGATTATACCTATCATAAAACTGTGCGGTAATGTAAATTAAAAAGCACTAGTCCGTCATAAGCTACATAATGATACTAAAAACAGTGCAATAAATGTCAAATTACGAGCATGTAATTTACAAACAAATTATGAGCAAAAAAAAATAACTAATTCACCAGGAACGAACTATGCTCGGAATTTCTCTACGAGACACAGGGAAACGACGACATTCGTAGGAGAACAAAAATTACCGATATTGCTCTTAGTGATAGTAAGCTGATGTGATAGCAATGGGCAGGCCACATCGCTCGAAGACGACGCGAGTGGCGACCACGTACAGGAAAGCGCCGTTAGGGACGACCTCCCCACCAGACAGATCGACGACCTCGTCAGAGTGGCTGGGCGCCGCTGGATCCAAGCGGCCCAAAATCGTTCGAAGTGGAAGTTAATGGGAAGTCTTTGTTCAGCAGCGGACATCCTTAGGCTGATATGATGATGATGATGATGATGTGTTTTACTTGACTTTTGGTCGGTAAAAATAATAATACTTATTATTTAAAAAAGTATGCATTTACGGCAATATTGAATTTTTTCAATACAAAAATGCTGATAAGCTTTATCTCCATAAATATATATTTAAAAAAAATATGAATGTAACTTTCATTTTCTTCAAAATTACGCGCATTTAGAGATTTTCTCTAAAATCGGCAGTTTAGAAACTACCCATAGTAACTATGTATGACCTGTAGTTTGATATGATTATTTTTAATTTTCTACTTATGTTTGTGTGTGAGACACAAATAGGTAATTAAATTAAATTACGTATTTTACTTGACTTTTGATAGGTTACAAACAAACATGTTATTATGTGTATTTTCGGAGAACTTGAAATTTTTGTAAGAAAAAAACGTTATCTCCACTAATACACACTTCCTTTCAGCGATTTCTCATCTTGTAGTTCAGTTCGTTCGATTTCGGTGGATATCGACATTTGTTTTAAGAACATATGCAACATCTTTGTGTTTCAACGGTTTTTCGTTATATTTGACCAATATTTGCAGTGTTTTAGAGCATTCAATCTAATAAAGAAATTCCCGGGAATTCCCGGGAAATCGCAAAAAAATTCCCGACTTCGGGAACGACGTATTTCCCGGGAATTCCCGATTCCCGGGACCCGGGAACGAAACCCTAATTGTAAGTTTTAATCATTCTTTCGTTAATCTTCGGGCGATACTTTCTTTGGTGTGCGAACGAAACTCACGACGCGCCTTATTAGTTGGGTACTACTGTAATTTAGTAGCTTTGTAAATCAACAGCAGTCTTACTATGAATAGGGAACTTTAAGAAGTGTTTTTTTTCTAAATCCCGCAAATTCCATTACATATTATTTTATTTTGTACTTTCACAGCAAATTGGTATTGTATATAAGTATTAAAAGACCGGCCAAGTGCGACTCTGACTCGAACACGAAGGGTTCCGTAAAGACGTTTCTAGTAGGGCCCCCTTCTATTTTTAAATTTTACACATTCTGAGAAAATTTGAACTGTATACCTATTAGTTGTACGTAGTATTTATATACTCTGAGCTATTAGGTACGCTTCATGCCCACTGGCAGATAGACGGACAGACGGATGGACGGACAAAAGAGGCTTACTAATAGGACCTTACCTTTCGGGTATGGAAATCTAAAAAAGAAGTATTTTATTAATAATTATTTCATAACAAAACATAATTCTATATATACACAATCTTAAAAATAAGTTGTATTATAATTCGGAACTCTCCGTGCGTGTATATTTTATTTAGCTTATCTATGGCGAAATCCTAAACACAGAAGATGAGGGAGACTGTACACAGACAGACTACAAACCCGAGTGTTTTAAGCTAGTGTAAAAATGTCACACGTAATTAACTCCCTAGAGAGCATCATACCACCGACTACGTACGCGTCGGAAGCAGTAATTTAAACAAAGGCGGCCGAAAATACACCATTGCAAAATACATCCCCCATGAAGAGTACAACGCAAGAAGTCTCCATAGACGTAATTATGACCTGGGGCTGCTCAAGCTGTCCTGGAGTCTCACCTTCGGGCCTACAGTCGCTACAATCGAACTAGCTTTTTCGAATCCCACGATTTACCCAGGAATGAAGGCTCATGTGTCTGGATGGGGGAGAATAGAGGTGAGTGATTTCCATCCCGCTGTGCTCAGGCGCAGTAGAAGTAAGAGGAACAGTATATTGTATCGGCAGTAGAGGTGTGTAACTCGTAAAAAATACGCGAGCTGCACAACAGCTCACGGCTCGGAGTGAGGCGGTTCAATGACTCAGCTCGCAGATCAGTTCAATTTGTACCTATAGTCCACGATACGCGCGCACGCTCACAGCGTACCTACCGCGCGTCGATTCGAGCCGACTAAGCTGCCGCGATTCGTTCTACTCCGCTGAGTGACTCTTTTCATACTTTAGAGTTGAAATTATTTGTCTTTTTATATGATCTAGTTATGTTACATAGGTATTTATTTATTGAATTAAATTAATTATTAACCCCTTTACACATAAAACATTATTTAACTAATATACTGTTTAAAGGGTCACGTATATAAAGTCACTCTATTGTCATTGTCAAATAATGTGTCATTATTTACGTGACCATCTAAACAGTATATTAGTTAAATAGCGCTTTATGAGTAAGG
This sequence comes from Achlya flavicornis, assembly GCA_947623365.1. Lineage (NCBI taxonomy): Eukaryota > Metazoa > Arthropoda > Insecta > Lepidoptera > Drepanidae > Achlya > Achlya flavicornis. The sequence goes on along the minus strand of OX392495.1, from coordinate 2,211,175 downwards.
GGGTAAATGTTTTAGAACGAAATAATAATTCGCTAGGTGATTTGCTAGGCTCTAGGCGCTAAGCAAGCCGCCCTGTCTGTGCGTAGGTAACCTTAGGAAAAACTCTGGCCCCGTGGGAGCCAGGGCGCCTACTCCGAAACACGATACAGCAACCATTATTTTATAATTATTGTGTTTTTCAGTCAGCAGTGAAAACCCAGACATTGCATGCTGCATCAGTGACCATAGCCCCACTTTCTAAGTGCATGAATTACTACACGAGAGAAAGGTTGACATACAAAAATATCTGCGGCTACGACTTTGGTGTAGGAGTTTGCAGTGTGAGTATATAACACAGAGAAAAGAAATGTATATAATTATAGTTTTTTTTATTTTACTAGCTGTCCCCAGCGGTTTCACCCGCGTTCCCGGGATAAAAAGCCTATGTCCTTCTCCATACCATAGGCTATCTGCATGCCAAATTTCATGATGATCCGTTGAGTAGTTGAGGCGTCACAAACAAACAAACTCACTTTCGCATTTATAATATTAGTTAGGATATAGATTTTTTGTAACTCTTTGTTACATTTATTTTGAACTTAACCTAACATTCGACGAACTGCATTACAGTTAGTTGTCGAATGTTATGTATTTAATTACAATTTTATTTATTTAAGTCTGTGCAATCGCATTTTTTGATTACTTTGACTTTAAATGGGCTATCAAGTGAAAGGGTTAATTTGTACATCGGAGAATTATATCCAAGGATAGAACCCTTGGTGCGCGTGTCAGTCTCGCACTTGCCCGGGTATTTTATGTCTAACCACAGATTACAGAATAAAAGGAAGACGGAGCGCATGGAACACGAAAGTGAAGCCAAAAAAGCAAATAAAAATTCAAAATCAAAAAAAAAAAAGACATAATCAGATAGGTACCTGGTATTCGTTTTCCACGTTTGTATTTGCTTTGTTTAACAAAATACACTTCTTTATTAATAAACTGTGGTTAAACAAAGCAAATACAATCTGGAAAACGAATACCAGGTGCCTATTATGTTTTTTTTTGGACATTCCTCACACACGGTCATCTGATCCCAAACTAAGCAGAGCTTGTACTATGGAAACCAGATAACTGATATAATACATATACTACTTTTTGTTTGTAAATACATACTTAATATACATATACACCCAGACTCATGCCATACTGACTGTTCATACACAGAAATGCATGTCCTGTGTGGAAATCGAACCCACGACCTGCGGCGCGGTGGAATCTTAACCAGAGTCATAACCAACCACGCCAGCTGGCCCGTCAAAAATGTATTTGCTTTTTTGGCTTCACTTTCGTGTTCCGCAGACTACATCTGCCTTTATTCTGTAATCTGTGTGTCTAACATAGTGTTGTGTTTCAGGGCGATAGTGGCAGTCCCCTCGTCGTTGGAGGTCAACAGTTTGGAGTCGCGTCGGCAGCAAATAATAAAAAATGCGGTTATTCCCCCGGAGTTTATGTAAATGTAACCGCTCACTCAGAGTGGATTTATTACCATCTTAATATGGACATTGTTTAAGTCAAATTACCTTTTTAGGGTTCCGTAGCCAAATGGCAAAAAACGGAACCCTTATAGATTAGTCATGTCTGTCTGTCTGTCTGTCTGTCTGTCTGTCTGTCTTCGTCATGAGGTCTGTCTGTCTGTCTGTCTGTCTGTCTGTCTGTCTGTCCGTCCGTATGTCACAGCCATTTTTTTCCGAAACTATAAAAACTATAATGTTGAAACTTGGTAATTAGATGTATTCTGTGAACCGCATGAAGATTTTTTTATTGAAACCCATAAGTGTCTATGTATAGGTCTTCAAAAATGATATCGAGGTTTCTAATATCATTTTTTTCTAAACTGAATAGTTTGCGCGAGAGACACTTCCAAAGTGGTAAAATGTGTGTCCCCCCCCTGTAACTTCTAAAATAAGACAATGATAAATCTATAAAAAATATATGATGTACATTACGATGCAAACTGCCAACGAAAATTGGTTTGAACGAGATCTAGTAAGTAGTTTTTTTTAATACGTCATAACTTGAAATTCATATCTAATACTCAGGTTTAAATTACCATTTACTTATATACGTACAGGTTTGTACGGAACCCTCGGTGCGCGAGTCTGACTCGCACTTGACTGGTTTTTTAATAATAGTATCACTATCACTACAGAATTAGTAGTATTACATCACTAGTAGAATTAGGTCTCACTGTTATTATTTTCTTTGAGATAGTCAAGTTAAGCTTACATTTTGAATATATTGCATTTGCACCTTAGAAGTAGTTTTAATTCTGCCTTCCAAACTAGAACAATACCTTATGGTGCGTCAATTCTACGCGAATCGAGCACGAGCCGAGCCACGAACGAGCACGATGCGAATCCCTTTGTTCGTGAAAAACTGTCAATCGTGCTCGTTCGAGACTCGCGAGCCCGTCCACGCTACGCGAATCGTGCTCGCAGTGTGATCGTTCGAGGCTCGGCTCGTGCTCGGTTCGCCAAGCATGGACGCACCATTAAGAGTAGTAACACCGAGCAATCCAATTCCGCAACAAGTCAGTGATTTTGCACTGATTTGAAACAGCAAGGACCAATCACTGCATCGTGTGTTCTTGACTTGGCCAATCAGAACGTAATTTCACTTCGTTGGGTTAATTGTTCGATGAACCTAGCATCTACCATAAAGGTAACCGCTACCGTGCAGGACGCTTTTTAACAGTTAACAGACTGATATCAAATATATCACATAGGCCAGTGTTTCTCAATCTGTGGGTCACGAAACCTTAGTCGGGGGGTCGCCGGCAGAAGGAAAAGGGCAAGTTAGACTTCAATAAAAACAATTTTAGTGAGAAGGGGCTTGTTCAATTTTCAAAAATGTATCCAATCGTGGTGCTATTTTTGAAACTTTAAGAATCTAATAATTTTCTAATTAAAGTATATTTTTAACCTGTAAGGGGGTCGCGAAATCAATAAGATTGAGAAACACCGACTTAGGCAGTATCATGGTATGTCGAAAATTATGGTGTTCCTCAAAAAGGGTATGAAGAGATTTCTTCAGGGTCGGCAACGCGCGAGTTTTACCCCTGGTGTTGCAAGCGTCCATAGGCTACGGTAACTGCTTACCATCAGGCGGGCCGTATACTTGTTTGACACCTTAGTGGTATAAAACATATAGGATTAACCCATTCGAAAGCTATCAAAAAAATACAGTTTATTTTTTGATGTTTCCATTCCCGGCACTGCCAGTTATTATCATCATCATCAGCCTAATGTACCACTGCTGAGCATGGCCTCCTACACACAAATGAGGGTGAAAGAAAATGGTTAATACTCCACTGCGGATCGGTGGAGGTAGGCCAGTGGTCAACCTCGTGTTGGAGTTTTAAAGCCGCATGAAGCACGGAAACGCTCGATTTGAAATATCACTAGGCGGTCACCCATCCAGGTATCGCCACAACGGTGATAGCTAAACTTTGTCGATCGATTAAGAACGGCTAATCATGATGCTACATCACGAGCTCTTCAGTTTATGCAGGTTTAAAATAAAACATAAATGAATTGTAATTGACGGGCCAGCTGCCGCGGTTGGACTCGGGTCAAGATTCCACTTATCCGCTGGTCGTGGGTTCGATTCCCACACAGGACATGCATTTGTGTGCATGAACATGTCTGTATGTCCTGAGTCTGGGTGTAATTATATAGATTAAGTATGTATTCACAAACAAAAATTAGTATATGTATAATATCAGTTATCTGGCTTCCATAGTACAAGCTCTGCTTAGTTTGTGATCAGATGACCGTGTGTGAGGAATGTCCCAGGTTATTTATTTATTTAATTTATTTCAGTAAAATCTACATTATTTAAAGAAAGTTAATTTTACCTACTGCAAATAAAACTAATCTTGTAAATCGGTAAAATCTTAATAGCGGTCAAATTAACAGTAGATATTTTAATCACACTAATGTAAAAGGAAAGTGAATGAATGTAAAAAGAAATTGACAAATCCTACTATAAGGTGGCTCATTACGTGGAAGACAAGAATATATGGTTGTAGCAGTTTCTCTCTGCACTTACCATCCATCCTGGCTAAGTGGCAATTGTATGAATAAGCATAATAATAATACCTTTATATTATATTGTATAAGTATTTGGAAAAAGCTGTAATATGAAAAGATCTTCCACAAAAACAAACAGCCCTGCTGAGTTTCTTGCCGGAGTCTTCTCAGTTTAAGTATATTCCGAACCGGTGGTAAATTCAACTGTATGTACCAATTTAACGATCATAAGTACCAGGGCCTAAACTGAATAAATGACTTTTTTTTTTGTTTTTTTTTTATTTTTGAAAAGTTACAATGTATGTCTGTTACCTTTTCACGAAACTTCAGCCCTTTTCACGAGTACGCAGAGGGGTGAGAGAGCCAGAGGGTACTACGAATTTATATACAAGTACCCCACCACCGTGACGTGGTTTCCTCACCATGTTTTTCTTCATTTCATCTTTACCTTTACTGAAACTGACAACGTTATACCGGGTGTTGTTCTGCATTTGTGCCACATTTAAGGAGGTTGATATTTACTTGGTATAGAACACCATTCAATTATAAAATCATGCACGTAAAATTAAATATTATTTTTAAAATTTTGTAAAAATAACAAACCCCTCCGTGTTTGACGATGTTTTTTAAAGATTTATAAAATATAGGTTGGTGACCGCTGCGCAGCGGCCCGGTGTCTCCCTTCGACCCCGAATCGCAGACTTATTCTGTGAAGTTGTGAAGTTTTCTTATGATTTGTCGTTAATCACAAATTATCAATAATCGTTTACTTATCAAGGCCAGAATTAAATACCTATTTTATAATAACATAATAAATCATTTACTATTGGTTCTATAAATATGTCACGAATGCAAAACAACACCCTGTATAGGACATTGTTCAAATAGCTTCCGCTTTTACATCGTACTAATAATATTACGTTATTTAAATAATAGTTCGGGTTATCCGCGTGCGTAGTGTATTTCCCCATTAAAGTTAATTAGATTAAAGTTTCATTAAATACCTAAATCTGGAGAGTACATAAGGAAACGGCTACCAAAATTTCGTACAATCGACATCATGGTGTCCAGAGCAAGTGTGTTAATTCTGTGTTTCATTCAAGTGTCGCTGGGAGGTGAGTCACTCGTTTTTAAGGTTCCGTAGCCAAGTGGCAAAAAACGAAACCCTTATGGATTAGTCATGCTGAACAACTTTTACTTTTTTTTTTTTATACCACTTAGGTGGCAAACTAGCATACGTCTCGCCTGATGGTCAGGGTTGAATAGTATAATTATACTATTTGTACCATTATTTTATGCTGTGTAGTATGTAGTTTCGTAATGCCAGGATACTACACGAAAATACCATAATTTTACCTTCAAGTAGATTAAATCTGTTATTTGTTGAAATAAATTAAAAATATTACTTTAATTATGAAATAAAGTTGTAATAGTTGTTGTAATTGTAGTAAATCCCCCTATTTACTCCTGATATATTCATGCGATACTGTGAGAGAATGTAATTTGTATTGAATTTATTCCATCTGACGCATATCTGACGACATGCTATGTCGTGTCAATGCCAAAGACGAAGTTTCGATTGACGAATTGGCTCAGATAAACATCTAGGTACTTGCCTAAATTTGGTTAATTTGTACAATAACAATAAAACTAAAATGTCCTTACAAATAAATTTTTATTTCAGTTAATAACAAAATGGACGGAAAGCGAAACGTAGTATTATTTTCGACGAGTAGTATAATTTTATTTTCCATAAACAATAATTTTTTGAGGGTCTGAATCCAACCCTGCTGATGGTAAGCAGTTACCGTAGCCTATAGACGCTTGCGACACCTAATGTATCACACGCGCTTTGCCCACCCTGCGAAATCGGAAAAACCTCTTGGGTGAGTCAACGTGAGCAGCTTATGGCGAGGTAGCATTTATAAAATTTGTTTCTCCACAGCAGGCCATCAGTCCCAGAGACAAAGTTTTTACGAAGACTCGTTAGATATAGACGATGTCCCGTACATGGCGTCCGTGCATGTTGGTGGCTCCCATTGTAGCGGCTCCATCATCAGCCAGCAGTTTGTGCTGACCGCGGCGCATTGTATCAAGAAGTAAGTCATAATTATGCTTCCATACTTCTATTTGAGTCATCTAGACACGCGGTAGCATGTCAAGCCAAGTTCAAGACAAGAAAACAGAACTGGCGAGCAGCACCACGTGTAAAATTACACGAACCATTTGGAGCCACTTTTGAACCCTTCATAACTCAAAAACTATTTAACATAAACACACAAAATGTTATTCATATATTAAGACCCCCTCCCAAATTTTATAAACACAGCTTAAACGGTTATTTAGATACTAGCATCCGCTCGCGGCTTCGCCCGCGTGGCCTACAGGAAACAAATTACATATTTTTCTACAACAATAAAACAAAACAAAACAACTTCATCCCGCTTCGAGGGTGGAATTATTAAAAACGCCGAGACATGTATAAATTAATTTTCAATCTTCAGCCCACAAAAACACAAAATTTGAAGCCCCTTTCTTCGAAACTGACGGACTTTCATCCCCTATTTTACCCCCTTAGGGGTGGGATTTCGAACATCCCTTTCTTGCTGGATACCTACTCTTCACATAAATATACCCTCTAAAATTTATGTCTCTAGGACCAGCGGTTTAGGCTGTGCGTTGATATATCAGTCAGTCAGTCAGGACTACTCAGGACTTTGAATTTTATATATAGATAGATAGATAGATAAAAATCGTAATTTATATGACTGATTGACACCACGCGATATCAAAATACCCCACAATATACCGCCCCGCAGTAACGGTATAAAAAGTAGGTAGGTAGGTACAGGTCGGTTAATTAAAGCTGGCACGTTTCAACACATTTACACCGTCTCTCTCGCGCAAAGTCAAGCTTATGAGTATGAAGGAGACAGTTATTGTTTTGCTTTTGCTACTGCTCATAAATATAGAGTGGTCTATTTTTGCATTCGTCCATTAGACTTGACTGATTGCAAATTTATGAGTACTGTGAACGTGCCAGCTTTCGTTAACCGACCTATACCCTATGCTATTATATTTATAAACTAGCCATTTGCAACTCATTAGAAACTAAAATTATTAATGTCCATAGACAGCACCGTACCACCGACCACGTACGAGTTGGTAGCAGTCGACGTAACAATGGTGGGAAAAAGTACTCCATCGCAAAATACATCCCCCATGAAAGGTACAGGAAAAGCAGTCGTCACAGCCTTAATTATGACTTGGGGCTACTCAAGTTGTCCAGGAGACTCACCATTGGGTATACAGTCGCTACCATCGAACTGGTCTCTTCAAACATCAACATTAGCAGAAGGATGCATCCACACGTGACTGGATGGGGGCGCACAGGGGTGAGTGACAAAGCTTAGCGGGATCTTTGTTGCAATTACAATAAGCTTTTTTGAAACCAAAGCAATATACCGGTTCAATTGTTCAGTTAAATCATTGTCATTATCATTTGCAATTTCTTTCAAATTGAAATTAGCTGAAACTGATTGCATCAAAAGTTATAGGAACATCATGACAAAAAGGGGACGATAAGGCTAAACCTGGGTTAATTTTTAGGGTTCCGTAGCCAAATGACAAAAAAACGGAACCCTTATAGATTCGTCAAGTCTGTCTGTCTGTCCGTCCGTATGTCACAGCCACTTTTTTCCGAAACTATAAGAACTATAATGTTAAAACTTCGTAAGTAGATGTATTCTGTGAACCGCATTAAGATGTTCACACAAAAATAGAAAAAAACAATAAATTTTGGGGGATCCCCATACTTAGAAGTAAAACTCATTTTTTTTTTAATGAAACCCATACGTGTGTGGTGTCTATGGATAGGTCTTCAAAAATGATATTGAGGTTTCTAATATAATTTTTTTCTAAACTATAAATAAGAGAATGATAAAACTAAAAAAAATATATGATGTACATTACCATGCAAACTTCCACCGAAAATTGGTTTGAACGAGATCTACGGAACCCTCGGTGCGCGAGTCTGACTCGCACTTGGCCGGTTTTTTGGCCGTAAGTCGGTAATCAAACGTACGCGGCGTCCCACCTGATGGTAATCGGTTACCGCAGCTATATGGACGCTTGCAACACACGAAGCATCGCCTACGCGTTACCGACTTTCCCCCCTCATGAGCTCTGCGGGGCGATTACGTAACCAAATTTTAAAAACCTTACTCACGCGCAGGAACACAACTTTACACAACATAAAGTTATTTGGCTGCGGTATTCTGTAAGGTGGAGGTACTTCCCCAGTCGAGCTGCTCTTTGAGCTATGCGCTATGCTCTACCTCTCTCATGGGAAAGAACGCTAGACTCTTATCTTCATGTATACTTTTGACTTTGTTAATAGCAGTTCAACTTACAGGCTTAATTATATGTAGAAACAAACTACGCAAGGGCACGGAACAAGATTCAAAGTATTTATATCTGTGGCAGCAACCATTACTAATAATTATTGTGTTTTTCAGCCAGAAATGCGAAGCCGGCGATTGTATGGCCCATCAATAATCAAGACCTCACTTTCTATATGTATGATAGACTTCAACAACAACAGATTGACAGACAAATGTATCTGCGCATTTTTTTATGGTCGTGAAGCTTGCAGGGTAAGTAGTTGTATAAAAATTGTATTCATATTAGTTTCTGCCTCGTGGTTACTCGCGTGTTCCGGGGTAAAAATTACAACGTTTCGCTTCATCGTTTCTTATACGAACAGCAAAGGAGTGGAACTCTCTTCCGGGATCTGTGTTTCCCGACACCTACAACCTAGATGTATTCATGGCCAAAGTGAATAGGCTTTTTCTGGGTAAGCGTGCTACATCCTCGGCCTCGTCATAACTCCTCATGGGGTCAGTCGAAGGTCAAACGCTAGACTTCTTTTTATACTACTTAGGTAGCAAACAAGCATACGGCCCGCCTGATGGTTAGCGGTTACCGCAGCCTATGGACGCTTGCAACACCAGGGGTGTTACTCGCGCGTTGCCGACCCTGCAGAAATCTCTCAAAGTCTTTTTGAAGAACCCCATGCTGTACTCCATTGGGAAAACCACGGCGGGAGCTCATTCCACAATCTGAGCGTCCGCGGAAGGAAGCAGCTTTGAGACCGCACGGTTCGAAACAATTCTGGTTTCAATATGTGAGGATGGACTCCCCGTCGATGGCGAGAGTTGCGACTATATTATATTCATCATCGAAGGTTCATCACCTGTGGTCGTCCACTGCTGGACATAGACCAATACCTCCTCCACTTTCCGCATCCACCCACCGCCAGCCAAGTTTCGCAGATCATCGGTCCACCTAGCGGGGAAACGTCCCACATTTCGCTTGCCTATACGTGGTCTCCAGTACGTTTACATCTAGGTTATCGGTTCTGCGACATATTATGGCCTGCAAACTGATAATTCAGCTTCCTTATACCCATAGCTATGTTGGTTAGCATAGTTCTCCGCCGGATCTTATCGTTGCGAACTGTCCTTGAGAGGATCCTCGAGCATAGCTCTTTCCAATTTCCGCTGAGCGATGATCAGGCCAACTGTGAAAGACCGCGTTTCACTGGCAGGACCCAAAAACTGCGGTATTCGTTAAAAATTAATTTATTTGAAAATTTCCGTCAAAATTTCAAAGTATGGAATTATGACCAATGAAGGTATTTTTACGGTTTTGTCTGTCTAATATAGTGTTATGTTACAGGTTGACATCGGGGGACCCCTCGTCGTTGGTGGCCAACAAATTGGAGTATTCTCGGTAGGAGATAATAAAAACTGCACTAAGACCTCGACAGGGCTTTATGTAAACGTAACCGCTCACTTAGACTGGATTAATAGCCACCTTAATAAGGAACAAGATCTACAGAAATAACAAATAAGTAACTGTATGATAAATGTCTAATGTTAAAGTACCTACAAAAAAAAGTATTTGCAAGAAAAAACTAATTATATATTTTATTTTTAATTTGATAATAAAAGATAATTTTATATTGTCATTACATAACCATTTATTACAAAGTGCAGAAATAAAAAAATCTAAAATAACATATGTTGGTATTATTTTATTTAAAAATAAGTCGTAATAAGTTACACAATATCTTTAGGATAAAATGGTTAATCCTTTGATCCTTTGAATTGGCTGTTTGTTACCCAAGTCTTCGACTTCGCCCATAGTGAAAAAAAAAAAACTCGAACGAGCATTCGTCGACGAACCGATAACGGTCCGTAAATTATTGAACCGTAAAGTATTCGAGGTAAGCGCGCGAGCTTACGATAATTTATTGCCGTATTGTAGTCTGTGGCCGTATTGTTTAGTGAATGCACTGCAAAAATCAAAGCCTACAAGTGAACTACAAGAATCATGGTGTCACTATTGTTAGATATTTATTAGATATTTATTCATATTGATTGGATCATATTATTATGGTAGAAGGATTGATTGATGTGGCAACACTGACCATAGCAGTTTATAAAAGTGTGGGTATTTGTATTTGTAAGGGTTAGTTTTTAATCACAAGCTCTCGAGCGACCACAGCTCAGTGCGATCGTTGTTTTACCCGGTTCTGTAACTTATTATAATTTAAGTCTTAGATTGTGAAGTGAAGTGATTATTTAATTAATTATAATATTATAACAGTAAACCTATCGGGGCCCATGAGCGAGTTTGTTGCGTCGCTTCTTCTCGTCATACGGGACTTTTCCGAAGCGATAGTATTACGTTGTTTCATTGCCTGCACTACGCCCACTGAATCCTGATACCACATATCTTTAAACATGGTGTTTCGCTTGGCAGACGCTGATGCTATTACTATCACCTTTAAGTATCAAATTTTTCAATATTGAATGTACCTTAATGATTTTAGCTAGGTCTTTACAGTAGTAACCAACTAATATGGCTTACCCATGTACCTGCGCAGAAGATACATTTTCAAAGCGCGGGAAATGCTATTGGAAATAGCTTGATCTGTAGCCGTGTGTACCTATTTCATTTAAACAATGTTTGATATTGTAAGATGTGGTTTGTATCTTGTAACTGTGTCTTTAAATAAATAAATGGCAGACTTGGTCCCCTGTTTGTTTGTAAAATAACATGTTTTTAACCGACTTCAAAAAAAGGAGGAGGTTCTCAATTCGGTTGTATTGTTTTTTTTATGTTTGTTACCTCATAACTCCGTCATTTATCAACCGATTTGGAAAATTCTTTTTTTGTCTGGAAGGGTACACTTCCCGTTTGATCCCATTGTCATCAGATCAGGATTTGATTACTTCTTAGTGTACTATGAAGTCGGTTTAAGTTTTTTGTAAAACAGTCCAATTATGTTTATAAAAAAATAAAGACATTTAGTTGATTTGCGTATAGTTTATTTAAACTTTCCAATTATAATTTTTTTCACATAATGAGTATTCATCGTGGCGTGAAATCGTATCTACAGTCAGCAATATCTCAAACATCATATCCGCCCGATACTCTCAAAACATTGATAAATCAAAATGGCGACCTTAAGATTAACACACCGTGCAATAACGTGACAAAAAGAAGTGCATTTAATAAAGAAATTTTTAGGGTGATAGCAGACTTGCTACCATAATTATCAGATATCGGCGACTTAGTTGTTTTTTTTTGAGGGCTCGTAGAAACACATATTTCGCGCATAATGGCGCTTTGTGGAAGCTCAACGCAGCGACCGATTTCAGTGACATCAAATGCCAGTCGACTTTCTGGCGGGAGCTTGCAAAGTGGCACTTCATGTAGGCACAGTTTTACCACATAGTGAAATAATAGTACATTATGATACATGTGTGCAAAGTTGGTTTTTAACACTCGAGACGGTATTAAGCGTGAGCCGAAGGCGAACGCGATAAGTGAGCCGAGACTGTAATAATAAATGTACACTCGTGTCATACGACGTTTTTCAACACACTTGCGAGGATAAAAACAGACTTGTACTTTTTAAGTAGATTTTTTTGATAATAATTAACCACACAATAAGAACGTTAACAAATATGGCGCGCAAGTTTTTTTTTATGACAACCGTGAGCTGTCAAACTATTTTACCCGTTTAAATTAAGTTGCTTGGTCTACACACATATCACTTGCAGTGAGGTACAAACTTATCATATTCAGGATTATACCTATCATAAAACTGTGCGGTAATGTAAAGTAAAAAGCACTAGTGCGTTATAAGCTGCATTAGATACTAAAAACGGTGCAATAAATGTCACTTTACGAGCAAGTGTGTTGAAAAATTAATTACGTGTATGTTGACTTTTCAAGTTTTCAAAACGTGACTGAAGGTACGCCCTATGTGAAAGTATTTTATCGTGATGTAACTAAAAATGAAGTTTCAATAAAATAATTTGGTTGACAAACTGAAAACTAAGAAGAAGAAATGCCAGTCGCCAAAAGGCGATGCAGGAGCAAAATCGCAGATCGCTGATACTAATGGTATCTTATATGCCCTTATTTAAAAAGATATTGTATTAATTTACTGCAAATTAACAGAGTTCATTTTTCTATTAATCCACTGTATGTGAGCGGTTACGTTCACGTAAATGCCTGGATTAAAGCCGCATTCATCTGATGCTCCTCCGGTGAAGATTCCAACCTGTCGGATTCCAGAGAGGAGGGGTGCCCCAGCATCACCCTGGAACATTTATGTTACACATAAAAACGCTGGCCATGGCCAATATAAAAATAAAAGGTGCTAATTCTTTACAACATACTAAGGCTTATCTCAGTGGTACTCAGTATTTTTTATATGTCCAATTTAAGAAAATAGTAAACAGTTTTCATCATCATCAGTCTATGTGTTAAAATATGGACTGTATTATAAAGTTTTGATATTATTTGATTGATTGATTTTATTACCTCTGTATCTTTATGTAATAAATTTTATGTTTTATTTATAAAAATACTTGTTTGTAAAAAAAAGGGACTCTAGAATAGCTTTGTGTCCTTTTAAACAGGATGTCAATTGGATGGAAATTTCTTTGGCAATACAAGACAAGACGATTGCATGCAGCTGAAATGAGGATGTTGAGATGGATGTTTGGAGTGACAAGACTGGATAAGATATTGAATTAGGGGAATATTGTACACAACGGGAAGCTTAAAAGTAGCGCCAGTGACTAAAAAGTCGTGAGGAAACCGTTCATCGTGGTGTGGAGGAGGAATAAAAGTCACGTGACTAAAAGAATTATGTGAAAGGCAAGAAAGAAAACCGAAAAAGAGATGGATGGATTAGCCTTCCTTTATTCTACTGAGATTTTTACTGGCTTCCTTTACCGACAGGATCGATGGATTATCTGAAAGATGATATGGGTAAAAAAGAAGGTATGACGGATAGAAGCAGAATGAAAGAAGCAGAAGAACATATTGCGCCGACGCTGCGGAAGGGCTCAAACGGAGGAAGAAAGAAATATAACACCTCCTATATAATATAACACCTCTTGGAGACGGACATATTTCTCCCTTTTGGGGTCGAAATAATAGGTTACTGGGGTCCAGAGGCACGCAGTTTTGTAAGGGAGCTGTCCAGACGCCTTGATTGATACATGGGACCAAAGAGCTGTCGCTTACCTAGGGCAACGCATTAGCCTCGCAATTCAACGAGGTAGCGTCGTCAGATTTTTAGGAACCCTGCCTGCAGGCGGCGATTTAAACGCAGTTTTTTTAATTAATAATTACTTCCATGCAATGTAATAACATCCCCATACATAATGGATGGTACCACAAACAGTCGCGGCCGCCGCCGCGCCATGTACCCGTCCAGCACAGATAGCCTCAACAGCTCCAATATGTTAGGATTCGAAATGCTGCCTCGGAGTACCCTCATCTTATAATATGTGAAAGCCATTCTTGTCTCCAATTTGTTGTATCCAACCATGCCCAAAACGAACAGAGCTGGATAAATCAACGAATTTACTGAATATAGATATTAAAGGTTAATAAATATACATACAATTAAATTATATTATTATATACTCATGAAGCGCTCGAGGTGTAGCATGATTAGCCGTTCTTAATCGATCGGCAAAGTTAAGCTACGTCTGTCGTGGTCGGTACATGGACGGGTGACCGCCTAGTGGTATTCCAAATCGAGCGTTTCCGTGCTTCGGAAGGCACGTAAAGCCGTTGGTCCAAGTTATCACTTAATGGTGATAGTCGTTAAGCTAATTGGATGCCTCCTAGGCAGCTTGAAAAATTCCAACAGTAGGTTGACCACTAGCCTACCTCCACCAATCCGCAGTGGGCACGCGTGGTGGAGTAAACAACCACTTTATTTCGCCCTCATTTGTAAAAGGCCTGTGCTCAGCAGTGGGACATTATAGACTGTTGATGATGATGATGATGATACTCACACTACAAGGTCCTTTACCAAAATCGTAGGAACAGATCGTTTTTCTTGTCAATATTTTGTCCTGATAGGTATACTGGCAGGTCGAGAGCGAAGTAATTGACACTAATACCTCGTGTAAAACATTCGTACTCTCTAATGGCTGAAAAAAAAAACCTAATTAGTTTTCATCCCGTAATTTTGCCCGTGTTCACGACGGAGTTATACTTTTGCGGGATAAAAAGTATCTTATGTGGCAATCTAGAACATAATCTATTTGTGTGCTAAATTTCATTCAAATACATTGAGTATTTGATGCATTATTGAGGCAAGGAAACATCACATCATCCAAACGTACAATTATAATATTATCCTGGCTGTCCCCTGTCCGAGTGTCCCTCTTTTACCCGACTGACCCGGTAATGTAATGTATGTTTTAAGAGAGGTAGAGCATAGCGTTTATTCGCTCAAAGAGCAGCTCGACTGGGGAAGTACCTCCACCTTACAGAATACCGCAGCCAAATAACTTTATGTTGTGTTATGGTGCGTCCATGCTACGCGAATCGAGCACGAGCCGAGCCACAAACGAGCCTACAACGAGCACGATGCGAATCCCTTTGTTCGTGAAAAAACTGTCAATCGCGCTCGTTCAGGGCTCGCAAGCCCGTCCACGCTACGCGAATCGTGCTCGCAGTGTGCTCGTTCGAGTCTCGGCTCGTGTTCGGTTCGCTAAGCATGGACGCACCATAAAGTTGTGTTCCTGCGCGTGAGTAAGGTCGCCAGAGCTCATAGGGGAGGGGGGAAAGGTCGGTAACGCGTGAGCGATGCTTCGTGTGTTGCAAGCGTCCATATGGCTACGGTAACCGCATACCATCAGGTGGGCCGTATGCTTGTTTACCGACAAAGTTGAATAAAAAAAAATGTTTTTTTTTATGCCTTAGGCCTTACTTAGGCCTTTTTTTTTTTTTTTTTTTATTCTTTACGTGGGGAAATCCTCCTAGGATACCCGACCGCCCTGGGGGGAGCGACCTGGTTATGCCGGACTTTTACCGGCTAAAACCCCACGGTGGTCGCCACCTGCGCTACAGAGGGGGGCGGGCTCTCGTGCAGATCGCGTACCTGCTCGCCCCTCCACGCGCGGCGCTGTGATAGCCCGTCCCGGGGGAAGTGTGATACCTCCCCCCAGCACCCTCGCAGTGCTATCGCACGATGAGTCGTGACCACAACGACCCATCGTCCTCCTCGGGGCCGCTTCTGGGCATTCAGGGCCCCCGCCCCGATTGCCCACGACCCCGAAGGTCCCCGTTTAGTCGCCTTTTACGACAGGCAGGGGAACACCGTAGCTGTGATTCTAAGCCCCAGCTACAGGGCAGGAGGGCCGCCACGAGGCACTGCTGCGCCTCGGCGGCGTCGTCTCCGAGCGGGATCGGCCCTCTCCCGATCCCGTTCAGCAGCCTCCTTCTGGACCATTACGGTCTCGCAGAAGGAGGCTACGGCCCTCCACGCCGTATCCCCGCTCAGCATCGCCGACACGACTGCTGGCAGGGAGAGATTCCGACCGATCAGGTCAACCAGGATCCGCCGCTCGGGTTTCCACGCGGGGTACACCGCGAGCGTGTGCGATGCAGAGTCCTGGTCGCTCCCACCACAATGGAAGCAAGCCGCCGTTGCCTCACGTCCGATCCTACACAGATAATCACCGAAGCACCCATGCCCGGTGAGTATCTGTGTAAGTCTGTAGGTGAGTCGTCCACCTTGTCGCTGCATCCAGGCCTCGAAGACCGGCAGGACTGCTTCGACAACGCGTTTGCGCGCCACGTCGCGAATGCGATAAGTCGCTCCTGCCGTCTGATCGCCTCTTCTGGATCGCCTCCACCACTCTGGCGGACGATGCGGATCCGGTCATATACCCTCGCATCCATATCCGCCAGAATGTTTAGTGGCGGAAAACGAGCCAGAACAGTTGCCGCCTCAAAGGATATTGTGCGGTATCACCGTACGATCCGTATGGCCATCTTACGCTGGACGCTGTAGACTTTTGTTCGACAGCGTCGGATGGCCAACCTCTTCGCCCATACGGGCGCCCCGTAAAGGGCTACGGATCGTATGACCCCCGCATAGAGGCGGCGAACTTCCTCTCTCGGTCCCCCGAGATTGGGCAGAAGTCTGTGCATAGCACCCGCTACCCTCTCGATCCGGGGGACTAGGCGATCAAAATGCTCTTCGAAGCCCCAGCGACTGTCCAAGGTGAGGCCCAAGTACTTCATGTACCGCCCCACCCCGACTTCCGACTCACCTACTCGGACGCACGAGTCGGGTGGTTCCCTGCTTCTTGGCAGTTTGTGGAACCATAGCGCCTCGGTCTTGTGAGGCGCTATTTCCAGACCCAACTCATGGATTTTGGCAACGACGACCTCCACCCCAAGCTCGGCGAGCTGTTTGGTCCCCTCGAAGGTATCCCCACTGGCGACCACCAACGTGTCGTCTGCATAGCAAACGACATTTACGCCAGCGGGGAGATTGACACGCAGAACCGCATCGTACGCTAGGTTCCACAGCAACGGGCCCAACACCGACCCCTGTGGAACCCCACACGTGATCTCCCTCCGGATTCTCCTACCGTCTTGGTCCATGTACAAGATGTACCTGTCGTGCAAGTAGTCCCTGACTATACCTTGCAGGTAGGAGGGCACCTGATGGTATGCCAGAGCCCCCCTAATTGCGTCCCAAGGCAGAGAGTTAAAGGCGTTGACGATATCGAGACTTATCGCCAACGCCACTCCACCCCGGGATACAGCCTGCTCCGACAGAGAGCGGACGCGCAAGACCGCGTCTACGGTCGAACGCCCCCGTCGGAAGCCGAACTGGCTATCACTAACGCACGACAGATGCCCGTTGAGACGAGCGGCAAGTATTCGTTCGAACAGCTTGCCCACCTCGTTCAACAGGCATATGGGACGGTACGCAGAGGGAGAATCTGCGGATCTGCCTTCTTTCTTCAAGAGGACCAAACTTGCCTCCTTCCAGGCCGTGGGGAACTTGGCATATATACTTAGGCCTACTGCACATTATAAGAAAAATGTCTTGTGTCTTATAAGAAATGTCTTTGGTATAAGAACTTCAGTCGCGATGTTATATGAGACCATAAATGTCACAAGTTTTTTTTTTTAATTTTGTTATTATTTGGTACTGAGATGGTAATCACTCACCGCTGTCATTCCCCATCCAGTGACAACAGCCTTACTCGCTGGGAAAATTTCGAGATTCGAAGACAGCAGCGTGATTGAATCGATTATACGGCTGTAGATCAGACGTCTTGACAGCTTCAGGAGCCCCAAGTCGAAATTATGTCTATTTTCACTGGTTCTCATGTACCTTTCATGGGGGAGGTAATGGCGGATGGAGTGCTTTAAGCCTCCTCTGTTGCGGTAACTGCTTCCAACTCGCACGTAGTCGGTTTTGAGGTGATCTCTAGGAAAATTAAAATATTGTTAAGATAAAATTAAAATAATATTTAGAGAAAATTAAAATATTGTTGAGATAAAATTAAAATATTTTTGAGATAAAATTAAAATAATATTTAGAGAAAATTAAAATATTGTTGAGATAAAATTAAAATATTGTTGAGATAAAATTAAAATAATGCTCAGAATAAATTTAAATATTGTTATTTTTTTATACATCTAAGTTGGCAAACAAGGTTACAGCCCGCCTGATGGTAAGCGGTTACCGTTTACCGTAGCTCTAGGGACGCTTGCAACACATCGCATCGCTCACGCGTTTCTGACCCACCCCTCTCCAATGAGCTCTGGCTCGCTTTATATTTTTTTTTTTTTTTTTATTATTAATAATCTATATATAGGGGGTAATATGATTCAGTTGAATGTGTAAGAGGTGTGTGGATGTATAAGTTCAGTACCCCGAGTGTAAAGAATTGACGTTTGTAAACGCTTACTAATTAGTTTGCGTTTACGACACTTCTCTATAGGAATTGCCACAGCGCCTCTAGCGGAATACTCATGATACTAATTTCTCCCATACAAATGTACCTATAGTTAAAGCAAACGAATTAGTAAGCGTTTATTGTCAATTCTTTACACTCGGGGTACATAGGTGTGTAAATGTGACGGTGTATAAGTGTGTGGGTGAGTGGTGTGATTGACTTTATTGATTACACAAGTTGATGAAAATCCTTTCTTAGCCTTACCTACTCCGACCTAGTCGGCTCATAGAATTGCATCAAAACTGACGAGCCGTAAACTTTGTGCAATTAAATGATACGCGATGATCCGACTAACGTGTATCTATCGTTTGCGGAGTAAAACCCTCTGTGTGCAAATTACAAATGTTTTACCTGAGCGTTGATCTACACCCGAAATTAATTTTCAATCTAACCTTTATTTGGCAATTGTGGATTGAAAGTTTGACGGGCGCTAGTTGGGCGTCTATTCACACGTACCGCAACTACACCACAGCGGTACGTATCGCGCGTCGCGACAAATTGTGTTTAAGGCGATGATAGCTCAGTGGTAGTGACGTCGGATACCGAGACGAAGGTCCCGGGTTCGAATCCTACAATGAGCTTGAGCTTTCGGTGAAGGAAAACATCGTGAGGAAACCATAGCACGGTGGTAGGGTACTTTGTAGTACCCGTCTGGCTGGCTACCACCCTCAAGTTGAAAATCTGTCGCCAAGCACCTATCGGTGTGTTCCGTCAGCTGCACTTGAGAGCCAGTTCCTTCTAGGCTTTGTGTGCTTACCTTCGACCACATCATCACTTACCATAGTGAGATTGTGGTCAAACACAGGCCTATACACAGTAAAAAAAAAAAAAAAAAACCGTGGTTACGTGTCGCTGCGGCTTTTTGCGGTTGCGCTGTGTTTGCACCGTGGCTGCAAAATGTGTATCAGGTGAATTGCCCACGTGGTGTGGTTTTGATGTGGTTGCGGTTGTAGTGTGGTAGTGGTACGTATGAATAGAGCTTTATTGTATAGTTTACTTTATACTAATTCATGAAATGTTTTGATGCAAATTGCGGTATGACTTACGTATCGATACAACTCGCCGATGTCAGCACGAAGCGTCGGCTGACGATGGTCCCACCACAGTAATAGCCACCGATATGCACAGACGCCATGAACGGGGCATATTTTATATCCAATGGGTGACCTCCTGTAATACCCACTATTGGGGACAGCGGGACTGCTTTGGGGAAACATATTATTTTATTATATTAGGCTTGCAGAGTTAGGAGTAGACAGATTGATTTTTGGACTTGCGACTTATAAAGTTGCAGCCTTTGCCCCGATGTAAAGTACTGCTTTGCTCTGTTGAGCTCTCCGAGCTTTTTAGATGCCAGCTTAACCTTATCTTCTAAGTGACTTCGGGACAAAACGTCGTTCGAATTGTCGACGCCTAGGATCCTGATGCTTTTACTGATGTTCAATGACGTTTTTAAAATTGTGGAGTCACAGCAAATGGGGTTTTCTTAGCGGTAAACGCGGAGGCTTTAGTTTTAGTGAGGTTGAAATGGTCAAGGCTTAGTCGAGCCCAATCGGAGACAGTAGTTAGTATGCTCTCTATTTCAGACATTCGCCGTTCGCAACTTTCCTCCACTACGGAACGAGGGATATTTGCACGGTCCATGTAATGAGCGTCCCTGGTACTGTCGTCCGCATAACAATTAATACCGTCAAAGGACAGCCTAGCATATCATTGATGTGCAGTAGGAACAGTGTTGGGGATAGCACAGACCCTTGCGGGACGCCAGCATTTATGTCCATGCTATCGGAGCAGCTACCGTCAACGACTGCTCTTATGCATCTGCTAGACGGAAAGCTGGCGACCCATTAGCATAGTCCCCGGGGATTCCCATATGCTGGTAACTTCGCTAGAAGACCCCGGTGCTAGACACAATCGAACGCCTTCGCGACATCTAGGCTCATTGCTAATGTCTCACCTTGACTCTCGATCAACGGTGGTTGAGATTCATTGCACTAGAGTTCAACAGCGGAGCAACTGTGGCGGAAGCAATATTGTCGGTCGCTCGACAAATCGTGTGGCCGACTCTCATAGAGTTTTTTTTTAGCGAGAATATGACCGAATTTTTGGTCGAGGACCCATTTCCTAGATATGTTTTACGAACACTCATAAGCAATAAGGTTGAAAGTTCAATAGTCGGATTGGCATGTCCGAGAGCAGCCCTAGTATCGTCAGTGTCAGTACACAACGCGTTGTCAACAGCTCTTGCTGTAGGATATTCAACCTTAGATGGGTCCCAAATTAAAATTCGCGACTGCAGTATAATGTTTTAAGATATAAGTGGCCAGAAAAGGTAAATGGTAATAAAGAGTGTCTCACCGTGTCCCAGCGTCCCTTGAATGAAGTACACAATTAATACAATTGTTGCTCCGGACACCATGATGTCGAATGTAGAACATATTGACGAAGGTTTATTTTTATACTGCATTATCTTAATAAAAACTCATTAGGTTCCTATTTAGTATTTATATTCAATTATTTATTTGATAACGATAAATAATTTACCCACTTCAACTAATAAGAGACGTGATAAAGATAAATAAGATGTTTAGTTAATAAGTTTAAATATATTAATGTAATAATTATTATAATTATATATATTACGTTTTCAGCAAACTTTAATGTGTGATAATAATTATATAATATTTAGGTAATAACTTATATTAATAAAATGAATAATCATTACCTAATTATTATAAGATTTTGCAACACCCTAACAGGGTCTATGTATACATAATATACTGTATTGTGTTATGTTGTGTACATTGTGCAATAAATAATAAATAAATAAATAAATAAATAAAGGCGAAAGTTTAATGGAGTTCGTCCTCGGTCCTTTTTTATTTTACAAGGTAGCAAACAAGCCACCGCCTGGTGGTAAGCGGTTACCGTTGCATATTAAAATGACATAAACAACTTAAAACATTTTTTAGATAAGCTAATAGAGAAGACGCCACACATCACAACTATGTTCGGTGTTTGCGAGAAAAATACTCCTAAAAGCTTTCTGATAGCGCTACGTGTTTCTACTGTCTGCTTAGACGACTAATTATTGTTTCAGCGCTAACTAGAACCCTAATTGACTCTAAAATAATTGGACTGTTTTACAAAAAAACTTAAACCGACTTCAAAGTACACGAAGAAGTAATCAAATCCTGATCTGATGACAATGGGACCAAACGGGAAGTGTACCCTTCCAGACAAAAAAAGAATTTTCCAAATCGGTTCATAAATGACGGAGATATGAGGTAACAAACATAAAAAAAAAAAAAAAAAAAAAAAAAACAGCCGAATTGAGAACCTCCTCCTTTTTTTGAAGTCGGTTAAAAATGGAACATAACGTTTGCTTATGATAGCTTCTCTATACGTAGGAATAATAGCTCAATGATAATAGCAGACTTGTTTGTTTGTAAAATAACAATAGTATGTTTTGTTATAAAAAATAAAAATAATTGGTTGATTTTTTGCATGTAGTTTATTTATACTTTCCGTTTAATTTTTTTCACATAATGAGTTTTAATCGTGGCGTGAAATCGTATCTACAGTCGGCACTGACTACTAGAACTTTTTAGTGCCATAGTAGATTTGATACTATAAGTTGTACGTAGTATTTATCTACTCTGAGCTATAAGCATCGGCAATCGGCGTCTTAGTGGCTTTTTTTGCAGTAGCACACCTCTCGAAGATCATGTTGATTTTTGGAAGCTCAAAATTCAAAATCATTTATTCAAATAGACCTTCGCAGGCACTTATTGAACAGTCTGACTCTAATACTCTACTACCGGTTCGGAAGGTTGCATTTGCTGAGAAGAGCCGGCAATAAACTCAGCAATTACTCTTTTCAAACCAAACTTAGATTAATTACATAATATTTACATTCTAATCGCACTGACAACAATTGCGTGCCCCGGCACGGCAAAACTACAAAGTAGACTGAATCTATATTTAATAAGTAAATAAATAGCAAACTTAAGCAGACCAGCCCACACAAGCAGCACCTGTTCACAAGTATGACGCGTGTGGCAGCCCTCCTCGCCATATATATATTTTTTTTTTATACAACTGAGTCGGTAAACAAGCATACGGCCCGCCTGATGGTAAGCGGTTATCGTAGCCATATGGACCGTAGACATATGATAATCTGTAAGGGAAGTATTGGAGGGAAGTGAGCGACCCGTTCAAAGCAGCAACCGATTTTAGAGACATTAAATGACAGTTGACTTTCTTACGGGAGCGTGCGAAGTGACAACGCGTGTATTTTGAGTTTTAATGGATATGATCGGTGGTGTTTTATCCAATAAAGATCAAGCCATGTGCACCATAAGTGAGAGAGGTAGAGCAGAAGTACCTCCACCTTACAGAATACCGCAGCCAAATAACTTTACGTTGTGTAAAGTTGTGTTCCTGCGCGTTAGTAAGGTCGCCAGAGCTCATAGGGAAGAGGGGAATGGTCGGTAACGCGTGAGCGATGCTTCTTGTGTTGCAAGCGTCCATATGGCTACGGTAACCGCTTACCGTAGCCATATGGACGGTGGGCCGTATGCTTGTTTGTTGACCACTTAACTTAACTTGACTGTTATACAACTTAGTTGTATAAAAAGAAAAAAAAAAAACAGTCAAGTGAAATAAAATTTGTGAGTATGAGTATATAAGTTTGTGAAAAGTTTGTCTGAAGGTTCTAACTACGTGAAGGTGTTTTATCGATATTAGAAATAAAGTGGCGTGACTAAAAAAAATAAGTTCTAATAAAAAGGATGAAGTTGCCAAACTGAAAACTGATCGCTGATGCTAAAAGTATCTTATGTACAGTAGTACCCAACTAATATGGCGCGTCGTGAATCTTCGTTCGCACAGTAAAGAAAGTATGGCCCGAAGATTAACGAAAGAATGCTTAAAACTTACAATCAACCTTAGCTCACTACTATAAGGATCATAATAAACTGCAGCTGTTAGTTCCGTCTCACTCGCAAGTCACGCCCCACCGCACACATGGCGGCAGCTGCCGACCAATATCATTTCCCGCGCTTTGAAAATATATCTTCTGCGCAGGTACATCGGTAAGGTACATATTAGTTGGGTACTACTGTACTAAGCTATGGTCCTTATGTCAAACGATAGTTATATTAATTTCTGTAAATTAACACGCTTTATTTTTCCGTAAATCCACTGTATGTGAGCGGTTACGTTTACGTAAATGCCTGGCTTAAAGCCGCAACTATCCCATGTTCCTCCAGTGAAGATTCCAACCTGTCGGTGTCCAACGACGAGGGGCGCCCCAGTATCACCCTGGAAGACACAACTATGTTACACACATGGGCGTAGCGAGGTACGGGCAGAAAGGGGCAGCTGCCCCCCCTTAGAAGAGAGGTCGAGAAAGAAACTAACAGGCTTCAAGGCTGGCTTGTGAAATCCAACAATACGGGATGTGATCTTTAATAATAAGGATAATAATCTAGTATTATCTTTGACCTGACCACAAATGATTGGTAACAGGCCAGGCAGATGATGATGCTAGCTACATTTGTGTTGACGCACGTCTTATAGCCATTTTGACAGCCCACGTGAAAATAATTATTAGTTTCATTAATTATATTATAAAACAGGGTGTTGGCGCATGGACAGACACAATTTTTTACGGTTACCCTTTCCTACGTATGCTACATGTTATGGAAATATTGTATTATGTGGTCAAACAAAAAATATACCGGTTTGAACAATGCGGTCAACGTAAGGAGGCAAAAGTGCATGTAAAATTATTAGGTTGGAAGTTCGTGGTGACCAGGTCCAGTCGAGATTTGCTATTGGAAGTTAAAAAAACATCTCAACTTCCGTGACACTTAGGATATAGGGTTTTGGGGGGAAACATAGCAAATGAAACCCCAGCCCCTCAAAAAATTATATCGGTCCATGCACCAAACACCTGTATACTCACTTTGCAAGGTCCTATACCAATATCGTAGGTGCAGATAGTTTTCTTTGTCAATATTAGGTCCTGGAAGGAAGCCATGCAGGTCGAGAGTGGGGCTACTGACACTAATACCTCGTGTAAATCGTTCGTACGCACTTGTGTCTGAAAAAAACAATAATTATAAATACCTAACTAGTCTTCGCGCCGTGATTCCCCACCCGCGTTCCAGGAGTTTAAACTTTCTTGGGGTTTTTTTTTTAATTAGATGGGCTTGCGTTTGGCCACTGACCCGCCCATAAGGGACGATGACGAAGCCTAAGATGGAACACGCTAACCCAGAAGAAACCTATTCACCCTGGCCTTGAAAGTTCCTAGATTGTAAGAGTCACGAAAGACAGACGCCGGAAGCAAGTTCCACTCCCTTGCTGTCCGCATTATAAATGAGGTAGCAAAACAAATCAGCACCAATACCTTTTAAAATTCAAGTTACATTCAAAATGCTATAGATTACAGATCTTGTTTTCCTCTTTTCAGCAAATCTTATTGTACGATGTTTTTAATTTTATTTTCAGCCAGTGCACAACTTAACTTTATACTTATCATGTCATGTTATGAATTCGCAAACAAAATAACTTGAGAATGTAAAAATACATTTTTGAAGCAACCAAAAATATACAGTTTGACGTACTCACCGCTGTCCTTCCCCATCCAGAGACAAGAGCCTTCATTCCTACGTATATTTTGGGATTCGAAGACTGCAGTTTGATTGATTTGATATCAAGGCTGTAGGTCAGACGTATTGACAGCTTCAGGAGCCCCAAGTCAAAATTCCTTCTATTTTCACTGGTTTTCCTGTACCTTTCATGGGGGATGTACTGTGCTATGAAGTACTCTTGACCATCAGTGTTGCGGTGACTGCTTCCAACTCGGACGTGGTCGGTTTGGAGATGATCTCTAGTAAATTTAAGTTTTGTTATAAGAAATTAAAATAATGTTTAAAGTTTTGTATTATTGTTTTTAATGTATTAAATATTTACAACACTTACATAATAATTAAAAATAAAATAAATCCTGCTTATAAAATACCAAATCTAAATATTTACAAGTAAAAAAGTTGTGCCAGATCGCTGCCCTGTGTGAACGTGCCAAGAAGGCTGGCGGCATTGCCACGTTGAATGGCAATGCTGATCCTTTGTCCTAGGTAGACACCAGCCTTCCTGTCACGTGAGGTCTCAATAAGGCGCCGTGAGACCTCTTTAAACAAAAGAAGGGCATCCGGGCCCCATGGCCCCAGCGTTTCTACACCGAACGCCACAAAAATGCATCCATTGCCTATTGACGCATATTTGCGGCGCTTCAGGCATTCTTGCTGGGCGGCAGCGGCACCAGCCATTACTGAAGTGTCTGGAAGGTGAGACGGAGCCAAGGTGTCGACGCATGTAGCATCCCAAACCAATGGTCATCCCAACTTCCAGGGCACTAAAGTGAGTTGGCAAATGAGATACGGCCCGCCTGGTGGTACTGGTTAGTGTAGCCCTATGGACGCTTGGAACACTCGCATCACCGTTACCGACCATTAGACGTCCCCAATGGGCTCTGGCGACCTCACGCGCAGGAACACAACATTCAGTTAATTGGCTGCGGAATTTTGTAACGTGGAAGCAATCCTCCACTCCTCTGAGCGTAATTTGGCTTTCTCCTTTCCGAATTCGTGGAATTTTTTGTATTGATGCAAATGCAACTAGGTCTTTGACGTATTTATTTATTTATTAAATTTATTTTTACTTATTAATACAACTCGCAGCTGTCAGCACGAAGCCTCGACTGACGATGGTCCCACCACAGTAATAGCCACCGATATGCACAGACGCCATGTACGGGGCATCTTCTATATCCACTGGGTAGCCTCCTGTAATACCCACTATTGGGGACTGCGGGACTGCTGTGGGGAAATACTTTATTTTAGTATATTAGGCTTGCAGAGTTAGGAGTAAGCCAGATATCAAAGCCATTTATTCAATTTAGGCCCTTATGAAGGTTACCACCAGTTTGTAAGTCGGCCTTCAACTGATATTAACAGGCAAGACAATCAGCAAGGTAAAAAAATTTAAGTATTTTTTTGTATAAAATGACTATAAAATATTATGTATTGACTATTTTTTCCCAAAGTATTACCTACTGCTATATATATACATAAGATATATTTTTAACTCTACTTGTCACATAAATTATTTGATAACTAGCTGTCACCCGCGGTTTCACCCGCGTTCCCGGGATAAAAAGTAGCCAATGTCCTTCTCCATACCATAGTCTATCTGCATGCCAAATTTCACGATGATCCGTTGAGTATTTGAGGCGTGAAGGCGTAACAAACAAACAAACAAACCCACTTTCGCATTTATAATATTAGTTAGGATTGCGACTCACCGTTTCCCAGCGACCCTTGGATGGAGCACAAACATAATACAATTGTTGCTCTGACCATCATGATATCGATTAAAAACATTATGGCGGATTTTGCACTTTATACTGTCCAAGTTATCGAAAATTAAAATTAATTAGGTTACTCCACTAATGGTGGTCAAAATATCCAATTATTGCTTCGATAACTAATCGCACTAATGCACTGAATTTTTAATCTTTTTTTTTTATACCACTAAAGGTGCGTTCGAATTGGGGTAAGGTAGCAAAAATAACAGTCAAAAATGACAAAAACCATCACAACTGGCGTTCGATTTGGAAAGTTGTGGGCGAAATTGGAGTTTTGAACTGTTTTCGTTCACCGTTCGTTTTGCTTGGAAACAGTTAAAAACGACATCGTGAACTGCAAGTTTTGACCCACCTCCGAGGCAGGGTCGTTTGTGATCATATTTTGACATCTTTGAATCTGACAGATAAGTTTCTGAAAATTCATACGGGAAGCGAAAATTGTAATTTTTATTGTAAAATTTTATAGAAATACTAACAGGCAAGAGAATAATTTGTTAGATTAACTTTGTTTAATGATTAACTGAAGGAAAAAGGTAGGTTGAGACAATTGACAAGCAGGCGATCAGCATGGAAATGTCATTTTTGTATCTAATCGTTCGATTTGGGAAATATCGTTTGTGGCAAAAGTTGCAAAATTTTTGAAATTTTCCAATTCGAACGCATAAACAAAAATGCGCATTTTGAAACTGTTAAAAACGACATCACTCCAATTCGCACGTACTATAAGGTGGCAAACAAGAATACTTATGGGCTATTAATATGGATGTTGTCTTTCATCTTATACTTTTACCACAATAGTAAAACTGTGCTTTTACTATTATTGATCATAATTACCATACGGAATTCATTTTTCAAATTCTAGTAAAAAAAAAAATATACCACAAAGGTGGCAAACAAGCATACGGCCCGCCTGATGGTAAGCAGTTACCGTAGCCTAGAAATCTCTTCACATTCATTTTGAAGAACCCCATGCTGTACTCCATTGGGATCTGTTTTTTATTTCGACTTAACTTATGATCCTGTGTCCCCTAGATGGGGCAGAGGGCGTCCACAGAAACTCAAATATGTACAAAATACAATCTATATATAGAAAATTTCCTCAAGCCTGGCACTGCTTCCGATTAACGGCAAGGATCCCAGAAGGCTGGCAGCGTTTCCTCTTTGGATAGCCAAGCTGACGCGTTGGTGGAAAAAGCTCCCCGCCCGCTGGTCTCCGGAGGTCTCGATCAATTTTGATGACCTAACTTAATTTCACTAATTAGTTTAAACACACTCGTTTATCTGAAGGTCAATTTTTACGATTAGTGAATTTTTATAAATAATTGAAACAAAATGTACTAATTGACATTGAGCTGTTATTACTACGTATAGAGTAGACGCCATTCACAACTATGTTCCGTTCAAGTGAAGCCATTCGGCCATACTTTATTGTAGAACATTGAACGAAACGCGTCCGCAATCACGGTGTTTGCGAGAAAAATACTCCTAAAAGCGTTCTGATAGCGCTACGTGTTTCTACTGTCTGCTTAGACGACTAATTATTGTTTCAGCGCTTTAGCGCACTTTAGTTGACTCAAAAAAAATTGGGACATAACAGCTTATGACAGCTTCTAGTAGTAACGTAGTACCAATAGCTCAATTATAATTGATTACTAAACTGTAGCAACCTTTTAAAGGTGTGTCCACGCTACGCGAAGCGAGCACGAGCCGAGCCACGAATTACCAGGATTCTTTCGTTGATCGTGTAGAGCGGACGAACTTGCGAGCCTCGAACAAGCATTTGTCGCGCGATTGACAGCTTTTCCACGAACACAGGGATATACGCATCGCGCTCGTTGTACACACGGCTACAGATCAAGCTATACATTTCCAGTATAAGCTGATCTCGCATTGTATAGGATTTCCGTACTATGGGAGGTCAGCTTATACTAGAAATGTATAGCTTGATCGGTAGCCGTGTGTACGTCTGTGCTGACATCGCGAGCAACGAACGAATTCTGTTCATTCGTGACTCGGCTCGTGCTCGCTTCGCGTAGCACGGACAGACAATATTAAATTAGTCTAAAACATGAGCCTTGCAAGGGCATTGCAAAATTAATTAGGTTGGAAAATTTATAAAATGGTTAGTTGGTACATAAATTATATTAATTCTGAATTAATTATTAGGTATATTAGTATTTACTTACATTATTTATTTATAATAATATTAGTTTAGGTTATATATTTTAGACATAATTTTTATCATTTAATTTATATAGGATGATCGTTAATTAGTAAACGATACTTAGACACATGATTGTACTCGTGATAACAAACAACTTTCACAAAGTAACAAATAAGGATAAATAACTAAATTAAATGAAAGCTGATGGTGTATTTTTATTCTGGTTAAGTACTTAATATTATGGGCTCATGTGATAAGTATCTTTGGGAAAGTTGTTTGTTATCATGAGTACAATCATGTGTCTAAGTATCGTTTACTAATTACCAGTCACCTTATATACATTATAATTGAATAATTTATTACACTTGAATAGGTATTTCGATCGCTTTCATAAAAATACAGTTATTTTTCCGGCTCTGGCAATTTTTATAAGCAAAGTTATTACATAATCCAATGAAAACCAATATATTTACAACATAATAATATATAATAGAATATTTTCCTCGATTTTGACGCTGCTATCGATTAACGGCATTTCCTCTTTAAATAATCTCTAATTAGCGGTTAAAATAAACAGGAGAACCTCACGACCTTAGGCAGGGTTTCCATACGTCCCGGTATGCGGGGACATGTCCCGGTTTGAAGCGTAGTGTCCCGATGTCTGGCCATTAAGAAAATTATCCCGATTTGAAAACCACACCACAGTTTGTCATTATTTTATTATTGTTTTAATTTATATGTGTACCGAAAAATTACTTCGTACTTACAAGAACAAAGTACTTATTATGCAATCTGGGGATTGAAAAAATTGTATCGATATCGATACTTGTTGCACAATTATAAATGTAGGAATATTCTAATAGCACTCGTTTGTCATGGTTTTTTAAAATTATTTCTACATTATCGAAACTAGTAAGTTTGTTTGTAGTAATTGTTTGCATAGTAGGTATTTTTCGTATTAATTCGGCAGTATGATGTAATCATTCTCGATAATGGCTCTATATTGATAAAATTTGGTGTGTGGGTAATTTTTGGGAGTGATAAATCAATCTAGACAGGCATCTGTCTAAATATTTTTTTATGTTCGTACAATGTTTAAAGTAAATTACTAGCCCCCTTACTCATAAAGCGCTATTTAACTAATACACTGTTTAAAGGGTCACGTAAATAATGACACATTATTTGACAATGACAATAGGGTGACGATATTTACGTGACCCTTTAAACAGTATATTAGTTAAATAACGTTTTATGAGTAAGGGGGTAGATATATATTTTATTTAATATTACATTATATTAATTTAGTTATACTTACTTAGGTAAAAAAAATAGTTTACTACCTATAAATTAAAAACAAAATGTTATGCAAATATTATTTGAAATGCTGTAGGTCGTTCCTTTTGATTAGATAATTATGGTTTAAATTTTAAGTTTAATTAGGGGCTATTTAAGAAGTAATAATAGTAGAAATGAAACAAAGTGTATAAAGTCACAATACAAATATTAAAATTTATTACAAGTTTGTTCCTCGATGGCTGCAAGCGTCCATATGGCTACGGTAACCGCTTACCATCAGGCGGGCCGTATGCTCGTTTACCGACATGATCGTATAAAAAAAACTTATTCTTCTTTTGCATCAATAGTTCCATATTTATGGTAACCCTACCATACAGGCAATTGCGCAAATATCTTCTGTTTTTACATCATATTAGAGTTTAATAATATTTCGGGATATCCGCGAGCGTGGTGTATTTCCCCATTAAAATTAATTAATTAATAGTTTTATTAACTAACTCTGGAGAGTACAAAAGGAAACGGCTGCCAAAATTTCGTACAATCGACATCATGGTGTCCAGAGCAAGTGTGTTAATTTTGTGTTTCATTCAAGTGTCGCTGGGAGGTGAGTCACTCGTTTTTAGGGTTCCGTAGCCAAGTGGCAAAAAACGGAACCCTTATAGATTCGTCATGTCTGTCTGTCTGTCTGTCTGTCCGTCCGTATTTCACAGGCACTTTTTTCCGAAACTTTAAAAACTAGATGTATTCTGTTCACACAAAAATGGAAAAAAACAATGAATTTTGGGGGTTCCCCATACTTAGAACTGAAACTCATAATTATTAATATGAGTGTGTCATATTG
Organism: Achlya flavicornis; assembly: GCA_947623365.1. Lineage (NCBI taxonomy): Eukaryota > Metazoa > Arthropoda > Insecta > Lepidoptera > Drepanidae > Achlya > Achlya flavicornis. Next base: position 2,179,992 of record OX392495.1, on the reverse strand, counting down.
AGTTTTCTAATATATTTTTTTTCTAAACTAAATATCTTCCAAAGAGGTAAAAGGTGTTCCCCCCCCCTGTAACTTCTAAAATAAGAGAATGATAAATCTATAAAAAAGATATCATGTACATTACGATACAAACATCCACCGAAAATTGGTTTGAACGAGATCTAGTAAGTAGTTTTTTTTAATACGTCATAAATTGAATTTCATATCAACATTTACTTATATACCTACAGGTTTGTACGGAACCCTCGGTGCGCGACTCTGACTCGCACATGGCCGGTTTTTATTACCTGAGATTGTCAATTCTGGTTTCTTCTAATAAAGCACTAGCTTTCGCGTTCCCGGGAATAAAAGTAGCCAATATCGTTCGTGTATAACGTAGCTTGATATTACTGACAGAATTTTCAAAATCAGATCTGATTTTTCCCGAGATTACCTAGTACATCCAAACTCACAAACTTATCCTCTTTATAATATTAGTGTATACTGTATATCTATCTCTATCTTCTACTTCTTCTTCTTTCTCCGCCCCTGTTCCCTTATTTGGGGTCGGGTCTCCTCACTCTTTTGCGCCAGGACATTCTGTCCATATATATAAAATATCTCTATCTATCTATATATATAAAAATCAATGCCACTTTTCGTTGTAATTTTATAACTCTAGAAAGGGCTCACCTATCCAAACCAAATGTTTAGGCTTTGTTCGGACTATTTAGTAGATGGTTTATGTGAAGTTTGCACAAAATCGGTTGAGCGGTTCTTCATTTATCACATTTGTAATATTTCACTTTATACGTAGCGAAGCACGTACCGGGCCGCTAGTACTGTATGTGTGTTAGCAACTAGCACAGTTATTTGCTCTAAATATATTTCTATGAGATGTTAGCAGTGCTTATGTCGCGCTCGACTGGGGTACTACTTCCACTGGCAGTGTCCTTTTAAGAACACTTTTTAAGAAGTACGAGAAGTCTGGCGTGCAATGCGCGCAAACTCACCATGGTAGGTGATGATGTACCGAACACACAAAGCCTAGAAGGAACTGGCTCTCAAGTGCAGCTGTCGGAACACACCGATAGATGCTTGGCGACAGATTTTCAACTTTAGGGTGGCTGCTAGCCAGATGGGTACTACAAAGTACCCTACCACCGTGCTATAGTTTCCTCACGATGTTTTCCTTCACCGAAAGCTCAAGCTCATTGCCATCTGACGTCACTACCAATAAGCTATCATCGCCTTAAAATGTGATTGTTCATTGACCATATTTTTTCGTCGGTTTATCTATTTTTACTAGTTTATCGGTTTATTCTTTTATTTATATATATTTTCTTATACTTATTATCAACTAGGTGTCCCCCGCATATTTACTATATATATCTATATCTCCTATAGAGCTCTGGGACGATGTAGCTTCAGATCACTAGATCATAGTATTAATTAGGAGCCGGTGATTGTTGGGAGCACTGTTCTCGAAGTTGTAGACGAGTATGTTTACCTCGGACAAATTGTCCAATTAGGTAGGTCCAACTTCGACAAAGAGGTTAATCGAAGAATCCAACTCGGCTGGGCAGCGTTCGGGAAGCTACGGCATATCTTCACGTCCAAAATACCTCAGAGTCTGTAGACAAAGGTCTTCAATCAGTGCGTGTTACCAGTGATGACATACGGGACAGAGACGTGGTCTTTCACTGCTGGCCGCATAAATAAGCTCAGAGTCACTCAGCGAGCTATGGAACGAGCTATGCTCGGAATTTCTCTACGTGACAGGGTCCGAAATGAGGACATTCGTAGGAGAACAAAAACGACGGACATAGCTCGTAGAGTTAGTAAGCTGAAGTGGCAATGGGCAGGCCACATCGCTCGAAGAGCCGATAACCGATGGGGAAGGAAGGTTCTCGAGTGGCGACCACGTACTGGAAAGCGCCGAGCGGGACGACCTCCCACCAGGTGGACTGATGACCTGGTCAGAGTCGCTGGGCGCCGCTGGATGCAAGCGGCCCAGAACCGTTCGAAGTGGAAATCAATGGGGGAGGCCTATGTTCAGCAGTGGACATCCATGGGCTGATATGATGAGTTAGGATCATAACTTTTCATCAATTAAACAGATGGATGCCGATCGACAGTAACCAGATCCTCTACTACTAGTACGGTCGGGCCGATCGACAAGAGCGGCGCGGGAGGCGCGGCGCCTGCCGCGAGTGAAACGAAACTAGGTAAGCACAGATTACAGAATAAGGCAGATGGAGCGCGCGGAACATGAAAGTGAAGCCAAAAAAGCAAATACAAATTGAAAATCTGATACCTGGTATTCGTTTTCCAGTTTGTATTTGCATTGTTTAACCACAGTTTATTAATAAAGAAGTTTTTTTGTCACATAAAGTTTATTAAACAAAGCAAATACACATTCAAAAGCGAATACCAGGTACGTGTTTTTCAATTTATGTATTTGCTTTTTTGGCCTCACTCCCGTGTTCCGCGCGCTCCATCTGCCTTATTCTGAAATCTGTGTAGGTAAGTATGTCTTGCCGGCGTGTATGAGTCATAAAACTGCGAAATTTGATACATATGATTCGTATGATCTTTTTTGTTCCTAACCGGTTAACTTGCAGAGCCCAAACCAACAGTTTTTATCACGTGTACGTGTAACGGATTAACGATTAACGTTAACTTGCGTTAAATCTTCCGAAATGGAACGCTTTAACGATTAACGAAGTACATTTTTTTTAGTAACGGATTAGCCATTGCTTCAGCTGAAAATCAGCGCTATAGTTATCTGCAGCACATGCGGAGCTGGGGCCTTTTGGACCCATCATAGTACATATTTACAATGTCGCAAAATTTTACTGTTTTTTTTTTATAATGTTGTGTGTATTATTGTATTATAATGTATTGTATTGTTGTGTATTGTGCTATTTTGTTGTGTCCAATAAATGTTTCTTTCTTTCTTTCTTTCTTTCTTTCCATTAACGTTAACTATGTGATTAACGGTGCCCAGCTATGTTTATAAAATATAGATTTTGATAATCAATTTATTGTACTTAGTAATTGAACTGTCTACAATTTTTTAAACTGACTTTTTATACAACTAATCTAGCAAAAAAGCATACGGCTCGCTTGATGGTAAGAGGTTATCGTAGCCTATGGACGCTCTGCTGCAATCGGTGGTATCACTTGCGCCCTGCGAAACTGCAAAAATGTCTCTTGGGCGAGTCACGTAGTGAGCAGTTTATTTCACAACCTAAGCCTCCGCGGTAGAGCTCCTTTGAAATCGAAAATTCGACCATTTTGGCACGAGCGTGTGAGGACGAACTCCCCGTCGATGGTGAGATATGTACCCATAGATTTAACCAACATATTGTTTTTTCTCCACAGCAGTCCAGCCGGGACTAAAATACTACGCACAGTCAGTGGATATAGAAGATGTCCCGTACATGGCGTCTGTGCATGTCGGTGGCTCCCCCTGTAGTGGCTCGATTATCAGCCAGCGGTTTGTGTTGACTGCGGCGCATTGTATCAAGATGTAAGTAATATTAAGCTGCCATACTTTATTTATTTTATTTATTTAGGTCTGCCAACAGTTGTTACACTAATACATTACATTAAAACAAAATACACAAAAACTAAACTAAGAGCACAACCAATTATAGGCAAACACCACATGACATATTACAACTAAAGTTCAACACAAACAAAAATGACAAAAAATTAAATGCAGCATAATAATAATAAACTACTTACATAATTAGTTCAACATAAAAAAACTATTCTATTTATACCATACTATAGTATTATCTTAGAAAATATAGATATATCATTAGTCAAAGAGTATTATGTATTATTTATTTATTTATTCTAGCCCCGTGCCAAAAATCCTCCTTTCACAAATGAGGTTTGTTAATCTAGAATTTAATTTAATTGGCCGTTCGAATAATGAATCCTCTAAATATTAATTCAAAATAAATAGGTAGGTAAGGTTGGTTAACCAGAGCTGGCACCTTCACATTAGGTACTCATACTTATGCAATTTCGCGATGCAGCATGCTTTATTATATTATTGCTTCCAAATTACTCAGTCGATTCTAACCTCTCTATGAGCAGTAGCAAAAGCAAAACAATAACCGTCTCCTTCATACTCATAAGCTTGACCGCGCGCGATAGAGACAGACAGACTTTTCATGTCCACCTGTTATAAGCAAAGTTCCTTTTAATCTAGAGGCATGGGCTGCTACGCCAGCTATCACTGAAACCATAGTTCAAACAGCCCATCATCAACTGTAGTATGTTTTTCTTCCAAAGCATAGCATGTTTTAGCTCTACACTCGTGTGCAATTTATTTGGAAATAAATATATGATTAATCTCCAGAGAGAACCGTACCACCGACCACGTACGAGTTGGAAGCAGTCGACTTTACAATGGTGGCCAAAAGTACTCTATCGCAGAATATATCATCAATGAAAATTATGACTTGGGGCTCCTCAAGCTGTCCACGAGTCTCACCTTCGGATCTACAGTCGCTACAATCGATCTGGCCCCTGCGACCCTCAAAGTTAGCAATAGTATGTATCCGCACGTGACTGGATGGGGACGCACAACGGTGAGTGATATTCGTCCCGCAACACTCAGCGGGCTTGTATGTATCCTATTTCTATCTATATATTTAACGTTAGTCTATGGTAATAAAGGAACACAACACAAATCCGATCTCCACGATACCGTCCTCGACGGCGAGGACACGCGTCGCGACGTCCCACCCAGTCTCGGCCCGTTCAAGCGGCCCGAGCTGCCATGAGAAATCCGACCGTCCCCAATTAGTCGTAACTCATAAAAGTCGTCCCCTTACTCCCCGGTAACGCCCTGAGCCGAGGTTCGTGGGGCGCCCTCAAGCGTAGTTACCTAAAGCCTAATAACCGGTTGAGAGCTTGCTCGATTGTCCGCGTAAAGGTGTAAAAATTCTCGGAATTGTCACCTTCTATCATTTCAAAGAAAAAAAAACGTTATAAAATTTGTTAAAAACTATATGTACAAAATACGAAAAAAGAAATAATTGGACTGTTTTACAAAAAACTAAAATCGTCTTCAAAGAACACTAAGAAGTAATCAAATCCTGATCTGATGACAATGGGACCAAACGGGAAGTGTACCCTTCCAGACAAAAAAAGAATTTTCCAAATCGGTTAATAAATGACGGAGTTATGAGGTAACAAACATAAAAAAAAAGAACTGCCGAATTGAGAACCTCCTCCTTTATTTTGAAGTCGGTTAAAAAAAGAAAGCCTTGATATGAAATGAAATGAAATTGTTTATTTCGCCAGAAATGTCCTTTCCTTAATTAATCTCTATGTACTTACAATTATTGTGTTTTTAGCCAGAAATGCGAAGCCGAAGATTGTATGATCGATCTATACTCATGACCGAACTTCTCTTATGCATGATGCAATCCAACAACTACAGATTGACGAATAAATCTATCTGTGCGATATTTTATGGTGCGGAGACTTGCAAGGTAAGTAAGACTGTAATGGTGCGCCCATGCTTGGCGAACTGAGCACGAGCACACTGCGAGCACGATTCGCGTAGCGTGGACGGGCTTGCGAGCCTCGAATGAGCATTCGCAGCGTGCTCAACTGCGCTCCGCCCGATTGTCAGTTTTTTCACGAACACAGGGATTCGCATCGCGCTCGTTGTAGGCTCGTTGAAGGCTCGTTGAAGGCTCGTTAAGTACGTCCATGCTTGAAATCGCAAGCAACGAACGAATCCTGTTCGTTCGAGGCTCGGCTCGTGCTCGCTTCGCGTGGCATGGACGCACCATTAGACTATAATAATTATATTCACACTCAGGTCTAAAGCTAGGATAAATGTTCGGGGAGAACAAATTTTCAGAAAATCCTATTATCGTCCTATATCCATACTACTGAAATAAATGCCTAACCTCTGAACCGGTCGATGCCTGGTCAGTTCAAACAGTCAGTTTGTGGAACTGCCCAAGGTCCGTTCCTTGCAGAGGCTCTGGTTTGGCCCCCTCTGTGAGCTGGTACAGTATAAATTATTAGAAACGTCAACCAACTCCGCGGATAGGGCTCGTCTCACTACTATTAGTGTTTGCGAATCGGGACTTTGGTTACAGGATCCACCCATCGTCATATATGGGCACACTTTTGGACACCAACCTTTTTAGAATAGCAGCCGTTTGATTTCGTTTGGGCTTACTCATTTGCGCATCACATCGTTGTCAGTGCGGCACTGGTCTCAACCAACCTTGTCATCACGGACAAAACAAAAGCGCTGGCAGATTCGCCAGACACTCCAGTCTAAATGATATCATCCGCCGGGCCCTTAACAGCTATTTTAGAACCCAATGGCCTGTTTCGTGATGATGGTAAGAGACCCGACGGAATTACACGTGTGCCCTGGAAATTGGGACGGGGTTTTGTATGGGATGCCTGGTGTGTTGATACCTTAGCTTTGATTTATCCTTCAGAGATAATAAATAAGGCTGGTGGCGCTGTCATGTCAGCAGAGAACCTCAAGCGGCCCAAATATAGTGATATAGATATGTGAAACATATTTGAGCCGTTTGGGGTTGAATCTCTGGGTCTGTGGGGGCCGAGCGGTCACCATCTTTATCACGAAATAAATAAACGCCTGGTCGAAGCATCTCGTAACCAGAATGCTGGCGTATGCCTCGGTCAGAGAATTAGCGTTGGATGGCAATGCTGATTCTGATCTGATCATACTGTATTTGCCACCGTTCCCACAGCAAGCGGTCTAGAGCTCTGCGGTCAGGGGTCTGCGTGCGTTATTCTTGACCGCCGCGGACGCTGTGTGCAATTATCAAAAGCACCGCATATATTACAGTGAACATGGAACGCAGAACTCTAGACCGCTCGCTGTGGGATCGGCTCCTTATTTTTCTGGCATTTTACCCAGCTACTAGGAGACCTAATTTTATATAGACTTAATGGTATACCTACTTGGGAAAAAAAACCTGTTTCAATCCAAGATATGTGCAGCAAGTTTCATACAAATCCATTGGCCATTTGAGTTTAAAAATGACTTATTTGAAAATGACTGAATTTCAAAGAAAGGAAATATATCCAAGGATGGTATGGAAGTCCCGGTGTGCGAGTCAGACTCGAATTTGCCCAGTTATTTTTATGTGTAACATATTCTTGTGTTACAGGGTGATAGTGGTGGGGCCCTCGTCGTTGGAGGCCATCAAATTGGAGTCTTATTAACAGGAGATGATGAAAACTGCACTGGGACCATGGCAGGAGTTTATGCAAATGTAACCGCTCACTCAGACTGGATTAATTACCACCTTAATAAGTAACAATACCTATAAAATAATAACAAATAAGTAATAATATAATTATAATGTTAAAGTACAAAATAAAGTATTTGCAAAAATAAACTATTTATTTATTTTATTTTGAAAATAAAACTTTATAATATTGTCGAATTGCAATCGTCACTTTTATTAATTCTCTTTTAGTTATTTTAAATTGTACTTTTAATCATTTATTAATGTATTTGTAACTAATTACATTGTATTTTTGGTTACTTTAAATAGTACTTTTTGATCATTTTAAATTGTTATATCAGGCACTTATTGTTTATTTTGATTTGATTTCAATTGATTAATTATAATGTAGTCGCTTACTCTGTCTTTCATTCAGTCAGTGTGGTGTACATCTGTAATGGACCCCTGGTGTTGCAAGCATCCATAGGCTACGGTAACCGCTTACCGTCAGGCGAGCCGTATACTTGTTTGCTTCCTCTAGCATAAACAAAAAATAAGTTTATTTATGGTAGGAATCTCCTTCTCCACGCGTGCCCACTGCGGATCGGTGGAGGTAAGCTTGTGGTCAACCTACTGTTGGAGTTGTCAAGCCGCCTAAGAGGCCTCCAACTGCTTAACGACTATCAAGTGATAACGGCTTTACGTGCCATCCGAAGCATGAAAAACACTCGAGTTGAAAAACCACTAGGCGGTCACCCATCCGGATGCTGACCTCACCGGTGATTGCGTAAGGCTTTTATTCGTAACTATCTAAATTTTCGGGATCATTTAGATCCTGCTGCTTTTCAAATATCAACGCTAGGATAAGTACTTACTCGTATACGTATTTTTCCATTTTATTCTACACAAAAGTGCCAAGTTGTTTGATAAGTAACATTTTGTTCGATGATAAATGTATTCATTTTTACATGCATTTGCCTTCTTCTCACAACTGATATGACTTATTGAATTGATTCGTACATTGCATAATCTTAAATTTCGCCAAGAAAAAAAGGTTACTTCTAAATTAGAAGACATAGTTTTGGCGGCCGGGTGGCGTGCTTGCCAGTGGCGAGGTATTATCCTGTTCCGCCGTTGGCTCACCTTTATAAGAACGGCTTATCAAGCTACACCACGAGCGCTTATGTACAAAGCTCCTATATGCATAAGGAAATCCTGTGCACAATTTCATGATTCAAGACCCACCGGTATAGAGAGAGATCCGTTTAGAGCCCCTCAGTCTGAGGAGAGACTTTGCCTCCTTATGTGTGTTCTACCGCTTGTACAACGGACGGTGTTCTCAAGAATTGTTTAAGATGATGCCCACGGCTTCCTTCTACCATCGCAACTCTCGCCATCGACGGGGAGCCCATCTTCACACATTGAAACCAGAATTGTTTCGAACTGTGCGGGCTCAACGGAGCTTCCTTCCGCGGACGCTCAGACAGTGGAATGAGCTCCCCGCCGTGGTTTTCCCAATGGAGTACAGCATGGGGTTCTTCAAAAGGGGTGTGAAGAGATTTCTGCAGGGTCGGCAACGCGCGCCTGGTGTTGCAAGCGTCCATAGGCTACGGTAACCACTTCCCATCAGGCGGGCCGTATGCTAGTTTGCCACCTAAGAGGTATAAAAAAAAAAATTACTGCGTTGTCTGTCAGTCAGTCAAGAGTTCAAAAATCATTCGACGTCATTTCTACCGACATCATCGCTAATATTGTCTTCGCTTCTGCATCATATTTACGTATTAAATAATATGAATCCTATATTTTCCTTGCTAACTTACTCGCTATGGGCTGCGGGTTATCCGCGTGCGTTCAACAATAACCCAATGATTAATCAATTAATATTAATTAGTTGTTTTGAATACCTAATTTAGAAGTGTACAAAAGGAAATGGTTGGCAAAATGTTTTACATTCGACATGATGGTGTCCAGAGCTGCAATTGTAGTAATTGTGTACTTCATACAAGGGACGCTGGGGCACGGTGAGTCACACGTGTTTATTTACCCGAGATTGTCATTTCTCATGCTTCAATGACTTTTTGGTAAGCTCCGTTATTGGATAATGTATATCCAATAACTTTCGTGTATTAAATAGCAAGCATAGATTTGCAATTTATAATTTAGCCAAGAAAAGAAGGTAATAGTACCGCCACCATACATAATACCGCAGCCAACTGACTGTATGTTGTGTTGCTGCGCGTGAGTAAGGTCACCAGAGCTCATTGGGGAGAGGGAAAAAGTAAGGATAAGGATAATCCGAAAAAAATATGTGCAAGCTGGTGTAGGAACCAATAACAATCACATTTTATAATTAGACCAGACCCCCGCGGTTTCTACGATTTGATTTTTTTTGCGCGGAACACTAATTATTTTTCAAAAATAAAAGTAGCTAAGTCCTCCTTATAACATCAACTATGAAACGGAACAGAGTTTTTTTTTTTTTTTTTTTAGTAATAAATGTTTTTATTGCTCAATCAAATTACATAATAATCATAATGCAGCCCTGTCTTATAAACTAGCGCGAGCTGTGTGTCAGAAGACAGTTCCCAGTGACAAAAATGTTTAAAAACAAAGTTTATTAAAAAGAAAGTGTTTTTAACCGACGAAAAAACGGAGGAGGTTTACAAGTGGAAGCGTATATTTTTTTTTTTTGTATGATCACGCATAACTTTTGACAGAGTAGTCCGATTTTGATAATTCTTTTTTTATTGGATAGGGTATACCTCGAAGGTGGTCCCATATAAATATGGATAAAAAATACCTACCCTAAGGATGGGAAAATAGGGATGATTTATTGTTCACTCACAGATTTTAATGAATTTCATCCAATCAGGGCCCACGAATGGTCATCGTCGCGACATACCGCGTGCGCATCATTGGATGAAATAATTAATGGTGTTCGTTACGATTACCACCAAAGTTACGCGGTAGAGCCCTAGCTTTAAATTACATTGAACAAAATATATTACAAAAAAAATACATATCTACGTAGGTTATTGGTTTGTCCCCGACTGCAATACCTTATAAAATTCAAGTTATATTCAAATTATTTTTTGCTTTTCAGTTTTTTCGGTGGTTTATTTTTTGTTAAAAAGTTTTTTTCGTTATAAAGTTTTTTAAACAAAGCAATTACAAATTTAAGCGATATATTTGCTTTTTTGTGCTAACTCCCGTGTTTCGCGCACTCCATCTGCCTTATTCTGTAATCTGTGAAAATTGGATTGAGTTTTCAAATATGTTTCAAAATAAAATGTTATTTAAATCAAAAGTACTAAGAAGTATTGATATCAACCTCGATCCAAATCACCCCTAAAATAAATTTCTACTCCTTTTTGACCCCGTTAGGCGATGTTTTCAATAAAATACGAAACATTCCTTCCATCAATTCTGTTAAGGAATGTTTATGCAAAATTTGAAGTATATCGGACCAAGGAATCACCTTGTCCCATACAAACTTTGTCCCCGTTTTTCACCCCCTTAGGGGTAGAATTTCGGAAAATCCTTTCTTATCGGATGCCTACATTATACAAAGAACACACCCTCCAAGTTTCAGGTCTTTACGATCAGCGGTTTAGGCTGTGCGTTGATTCTCAGTCAGTCATTCAGGACAAAGCATTTTATACGTATAGATAAGTATCAATATAGTGTAATAACCACTATAGCTGCTCATTTTAATTCGCTGATAAATGATTTCCCCACAGCAGTCCCACAGTCCCCAGTACTGAGGATTGCCGGAGGTGACACAGTGGATATAGAAGATGTACCGTACATGGCATCTGTGCATGTTGGTGGCTCCTTCTGTGGTGGCTCCATCGTCAGCCAGTGGTTTGTGTTGACCGCAGCGCATTGTGTCAAGAAGTAAGTTATACTATTTAATACTAAAAGCTTCTACGATTCAATTTAAATCACACATCTGCAGCCGATATAAATCATTATTGTATACAACTCAACGGAGCTTCCTTCCGCGGACGCTTAGACTGTGGAATGAGCTTGCCGTGGTTTTCCTAATAGAGTACAGCAAGCGGCGGGCCGTACGCTTGTTTGCCACCTTAGTGGTATAAAAAAAAACTGACGTCTACAGGGTGGGGTCAAAGAGGGCTGACCTCAAGGGTTGAAGCCACGTAAATATGGTTTTAGAAGAGTATCTCATTTTTTTGAGTTTCTTTAGCTTTGACTAACAATAATTATATTTCCCTAGATATCCCCGTACCACCGACTACGTACGCGTTGGAAGCAGTTATAAAAATAAAGGTGGCCAAAAGTACTCCATTGCAAAGTACATCCCCCATGAAAAGTACAGGAAAAGCAGTCCCATTAGACGTAATTATGACTTGGGGCTCCTCAAGCTATCTTGGAGTCTCACCTTCGGATCTACCGTCGCTACAATGAAACTGGCCTTTTCGAATCTCAAAATTTACCCAGGAATGAAGGCCCACGTGTCTGGATGGGGGCGAACAGCGGTGAGTGATATTCGCTACGTTCAGGCACAGTAGAACTAAGAGGAACAATGATGTCCCAGCAGTGTCCTTGAGATAATTACTTTCGCCCGGAACAGCGCGGAAGCGTCTCGCCCCGTTTGCGTAGCACGTACAGTACCCAACTAATATGGCTTACCGATGTACCTGCGCAGAAGATACATTTTCGAAGCGCGGGAAATACTATTGGCCATGTGTGCGGAGGGGCGTGACTTGCGAGTGAGACGGAACTAACAGCTGCAGTGTATTATGAGCCTTATAGTAGTGATCTATGGTTGATTGTAAGTTTAAGCATTCTTTCGTTAATCTTCGGGGCCATACTTTCTACTCTGTGCGAATGAAGATTCACGACGCGCCTTATCAGTTGGGTACCTATGAGACGCGATTCAGTTTAGGCTGAATCCTTCGATCAATTGGTGATCGACGGCTGAATAACATCCCTATAAGAGATGTTGGTGCGGCCCCAGATCACTTCAGGTCTCACACTGCGTCCTATACGTGGTCTCCTAACTACCATTCCTCTATAAAGTGAGGCACAAGCCTCAGAGTTCCCTTTCCTACATCATTATGTCATTTATTGGTAGCGGTAATAATCAAACGCAGACACAAACGATTTTATTGCAAGAAGGCGATGATAGCTCAGTGGAAGTGACGTCAGATACCAAAACGAAGGTCCCGGGTTCCAATCCTACAATGTTCTTGAGCTTTCGGTGAAGGAAAACATCGTGAGGAAACCATAGCAATGTAGTAGGGTACTTTGTAGTACCCGTCTGGCTGGCTACTACCCTCAAGTTGAAAATCTGTCGCCAAGCACCTATCGGTGGGTTCCGACAGCTGCACTTGAGAGCCAGTTCCTTGTAGGCTTTGTGTACCTTAGACCACATCATCACTTACCATGGTGAGATTGTGGTCAAACACAGGCCTAAACACAGTAAAAAAGTGAAAAAAAATATGGTAGAAACAAGATCCAAAGCTTTTTACGTGGATATTTTAATCCAAAAGACTAATCAACTGACATTGTTTTTGCACCGGAAAGATTTATACTCAAAATTCAAAATCATTTATTCAAATAGACCTTCGCAGGCACTTATGAAAAGTCTGACTCTAATACTCTAATACCGGTTCGGAAGGCTGCATTTGCTGAGAAAAGCCGGCAATAAACTCAGCAATTACTCTTTTCAAAACAAGCTTAGATTCATTACATAATATTTTACATTCTAATCGCACTGAAAACAATTGCGTGCCCGGCGCGGCGGCAAAATTACAAAGTAGACTGAATAAATAAAGTAAATAAATAGCAAACTTAAGCAGACCAGCCCCCACAAGCAGCACCTGTTCACAAGTATGACGCGTGTGGCAGCCATCGCCCTCCTCGCCTACTACTATTACTATTTTAGATGTTGTCATTTTAAACTGGCAGCAACCATTATTTTATAATTATTGTGTTTTCCAGCCTGAAGTGCGAACCCAGATATTACATGATGCATCAGTAACCGTAGCGCCACTTTCTAAGTGCATGAATTACTACAACAACAAAAAGTTGAACTACAACAATATCTGCGCGTCCGACCTTGGTGTAGGAGCTTGCAGTGTGAGTATATAATATTTTATACAACTAAGTCGGTAAACAAGCATACGGCCCGCCTGATGGTAAGCGGTTACCGTAGCCATATGGACGCTTGCAACACACGAAGCATCGCTCACGCGTTACCGACCTTTCCCCACTCCCCAATGAGCGAGCTCTGGCGACCTTACTCCCGCGCAGGAACACAACTTTACACAACATAAAGTTATTTGGCTGCGGTATTCTGTAAGGTAGAGGTTCTTCCCCAGTCGAGCTGCTCTTTCAGCGAATAAACGCTATGCTCTACCTCTCTTAAAACTTTCAATTACCAGCATATACCTATATTTTTTTTTATTTACATTTATACATCTTAAAATTCGTCAACTATAACCTAGATCTAGATGTATTCAAGGCTACGAATAATAAAATTCCAAGGCCAGAGTGAATAGGCTTTTTCTGGGTAAGCGTGCTACATCCTCGGCCTCGTCATAGCTCCTCATGGGGTTAGTCGAAGGTCAAACGCAAGCCCATTAAACATTAAATAAAAAACCGGGCAAGTGCGAGTCAGACACGCGCACCGAGGGTTCCGTACAAAACTGTAGGTATATAAGTAAATGGTAGTACAGACCTGAGTATTTGATATGCATTTCAATTTATAACGTATTATTAAAAAAAAGTACTTACTAGATCTCGTTCAAACCAATTTTCGGTGGAAGTTTGCATCGTAATGTACATCATATATTTTTTTTAGTTTTATCATTCTCTTATTTTACAAGTTACAGGTGGGGGGGACACACATTTTACCACTTTGGAAGTGTCTCTCGCGCAAACTATTCAGTTTAGAAAAATATTATTAGAAAAAAGAAATTAAATATTAGAAACCTCAATATCATTTTTGAAGACCTATCCATAGACACTTATGGGTTTTATTTAAAAAAAAAGAGTTTCAGTCCTAAGTATGGGGAACCCCCAAAATTTATAGTTTATTTTTGTGTGAAAATCTTAATGCGGTTCACAGAATACATCTACTTACCAAGTTTCAACATTATAGTTCTTATAGTTTCTGAAAAAATTAGCTGTGACATACGGACGGACAGACAGACAGACATGACGAATCTATAAGGGTTCCGTTTTTTGCCATTTGGCTACGGAACCCTACAAAAAACCGCTATCGGTTAAAATTAAGACTCTTATATCTTTACTAATAATGTAGCAAAGACCTCAAAGCTTTGCATAGCAGACCCTCTCATATGGAAGTAGCTATCACAGGTAAAATTAGCTTACGAAATTATCTATATGCCCAGTTTGGCAATAAAAAACCTACCATTGGTAAACAAAACGATTCGTTTTTGTTTATAGAAACCAGGCATAAGTCATAATTTAATAAAAGCTTGTTTTAAAAAAGTTTGTTTTAGTTAATAATTTGTATGTCTAATGGTGCGTCCATGCTTGGCGAACCGAGCACGAGCCGAGCCTCGAACGAGCACGATTCGCGTAGCGCGGACGAGCTTGCGAGCCTCGAACGAGCGCGATTGTCAGTTTTTTCACGAACAAAGGGATTCGCATCGTACTCGTTTTAGGCTCATTTAGGTTGCATGGACGCACCATAACATAGTATTGTGTTACAGGGTGATAGTGGGGGGCCCCTCGTAGTTGCAGGCCGACAGATTGGAGTCTACTCAGCAGGAAAAACTGAAAAATGCGGTTACGTGCCCGGAATATATATAAATGTAACCGCTCACTCAGACTGGATTAAGTACCACATTCGTGAAAGAACATCACCATTAGGCAATTTCATTGAAAATTGTATTTTTAATTTGGCAAAATTGATATAAAATATTTGAAAATGAGCCGACTATTATTAAAAAAATATTTTGATCAGAAAACATTATGTTGCACAATTCAGAAAGAACTACAAAGAAACTGTGCCGATTCTGTTGTAACTTGCACTAAACTAATTTTAGTCACATCACATCTCTCTCACACAAACATTATTGAAAAAGGATAGAACATATTTAAAGCTGGCAAATTAGTCGTTGCCTTCTTCATTTGCGTGTATTTAGACGTAACCGCGATAGATGGCGACTAAATTTATATTGAAAACAAGCATTGGACTAATTTGACAGGATTAAATGTCTTATGTTCTTTGTTAGAAAGAGACACAGTGAGACTAAAATTAGTTTAGTCGTATACAAAAGAATCAACACCATTGTCTTCTGTCTGGTTGTGCGATATCACTAATGGTACGCTAGTACTATTATTTATTCTGTGCCAATCGAATATTTAAACAGTGTGCTGGCTACCTAACCGACTGAAAACCTTAACCCGTTTCGATGTCACTAATCAGCAACTTAGCACTTATCTTTGTAGGGTTCCGTAACTCAAAAGGAAAAAATGGATCCCTTATAGGATCACTTGGTTGTCCATCTGTCTGTCTGTCAAGTCCCTTTTTCTCAGTAACGCTTAGAGGTATAAAGCTGAAATTCATATCAAATACTCAGTACTACTGTCCTGGAGCTGTGAAAAAATCAAACTTTATGTTTAGGAGAGTTCAGTGACATACACACGTACAGTAGAATTTTATACATAAAGATGATAAAATTATAACAATTTGATAATTTGCAAATTTTTTATTAGTACTTTTCAATCATTTCCTTCACTCAATGAAATCCATATATTTTAATACTGATTAAGCATTAAGTATGAGTTGGTCATGAATCCACTTCATGTTTGCGACTACGTTCACATAATAGCTTGGTGTGTAGCCACAATTAGTTCCGTATCGTGAAGAGACGACGCCTATCTGCCGGCCTCCAGCGACGAGGGGCCCGCCACTGTCACCCTGGAACACAACACTTGTCTATACTAATAATTAATGCCACAGTAGATCTGTCGGTCTGTCAGCTTCGCGTCCTTCGCTTCGCCTTTCTCGTTCGTCGCTTCTTGGTGCGAAATGAGCAACAGCCCACATCTGTAGTACCCGAACAGATGGGGTTCGCAGCTGGAACTACGGGTCCGGCGGATAAGGGTACGCGGGGTCAGGTAGGCCCACCGCCTTTTTCAAGGCGGCTCCTGACATTGGAGAAGGTCTCGCGGTGTTCTATGTGGGGAGTGGCATGTTGTCTGCCCGGCTATGTGTGTGTCAAGAAGGGTATGTCTGTCTGTTTGTTTGTTACCTTTTCAAGATCAAACCTTTGAACCGAACGCAATGGAATTTGGCACGCAGATAGCATTTGGTATGGAGAGGGTCATACTTTACGCGAGTGAAACCGTAGGGCGCAGCCAAGTTTACCAAAGCTTTACTTTGGGGTGAAGATTACATTAGGTACAAATTCAGTAGCCCCAAATGTGAGAGAGTACTTCGAGGACAATATTTTTAAAATTTTCTGTAAATAAATGAAAATCACCGAGAACGGAAGCCGCATCACCCCCCAGTGTACTACTAGTACCCAACTGATAAGGCCCATCGTGAATCTTCGTTCGCACAGAAAAGAAAGTATGGCCCCGAAGTATGAAAGAATGCTTAAACTTACAATCAACCTCAAATCACTACTATAAGGTTCATAATACACTGCAGCTGTTAGTTCCGTCTCACTCGCAAGTCATGCCCCTCCGCACACATGGCGGCAGCTGACGACCAATAGCATTTCCCGCGCTTTGAAAATGTATCTTCTGCGCAGGTACATCGGTAAGCCATATCAGTTAGGTACTACTGTACCGTCGCCTCACATTTTCTCAAGAGTACCAGGGGCGAGTACTCTGGCGGCGTGACCTACCGCAGATGGTCTCTGACGCTAAGTAAGTGGTTGTCAGGTATAGTGTGCCGTCTTTTATGACCGAGAGGTTGGTAGAGGTGGCCACCTTAGAAAATCTCAGTAGAATCAAGGGGATCCTCCTCCAGCTGTTATTTATTATGAACGGCTATTTGACCACAATCTCGCTGTCTTCAGTGATGATGTGGCAGAAGGTGGTAGCACACAAAGCCTAGAGAAGGTAACTGGCTCTCAAGTGCAGCTGTCGAAACACATAGTTGTGATTTTCAACTTGAGGATGGTAGCCAGCCAGGCGGGTACTACAAAGTACCCAAGTACCCTACCATGCTATGGTTTCCTCACGATGTTTTCCTTCACCGAAATCTCAAGCTTATTGTAGGGTTCGAACCCTGGACCTACGCCACTGAGCTATCATTGCTTTGCAGCTCAAACCTGTGGGCAGATTCAACCGCTTATCAGCTTGATCCACTTGCCTCTGTGCAAAAGTGGCTCTCAAATAATTGTCGATTACCGAAAATATTTATGGCTTAATACCTCTTAGCCTCTGGAAAGACTTAGGCTCACTCCGCGTGTTCTGTATCTGTGTGCTCCAATTTTTTTGACATGGTGTCATCGTCACCTTTCTACCATCGCACTGCTTGCTGAAGATGCTAAGCCCAGTCTTACCTTGAGTCTCCTCGTCCTCGCAATGATTCAGTCGGACTTTCCTTTTACGTACTATGTAAACGAAGAACGCGGTCTTCACGATTTCCACACGGCGCTAAGACATGGGGTTCTTTAAAAGGGCGTAAAACCAGCTCTACCAAACCAGTCGGCGGCGGTGATCACTTACCATCGGGTGGACTGTCTGCCTGCTTGTCAAGATATAAACATATAAGATCCTCAGGAATCACTAACTTACAAAGCAAGCTCCTCCGCCAACTTCGGACACGCAGATGACTTTTTTGGGCATCCATAATCTGTCTTGCGCCATGCAGTTACTCGGCGAGGCCACAGACACTGATACCTGGTGTAATTCATTTGTAGACACTTTTTCCTGGAAAGCACAATCTCATATGATCTCACTAATATATTATTATAATAACGAAAGTTTGGATGTTTGTGGGTAAGTCACGCTTATACAGCTGAACGGATTTGGACAAACATAGATATAGAATAATTTTTCATTTTTAGGGTTCCAAACCAAAATGGTAAAAAAACCCTTATGGTGCCACTCCGTCCGTCTGTTCGTCTGTCTATACTTATAGTTCAGCAACCTCTGATGCTATTGATTTCAAATTTGGAATAGTCATAAATTTTGTTGTCGGCAAAGTCAGCGAAAGAGCATGACGACACGTGTTCTATAGAAAATATATCACTGACTTCAAAACAGTGTCAGATAAAAATTATTTCATACTTTTTAGTGCACCTACTTCGAAGGCGATATTTTTTTTTGTTAAAAAGTTTTTATTTTTCAATTTAGAGTTTCGTATATTTTTTTTCAATTCTTCTCAAGATTTGTCACTGACCGAGGATGAGTGACAACCCATCTAGGTGTAAAGTACTCATAAATACAAATTAATCAAGCCCAAACACACGTAATTGCTGTAAATCGTTGAGGAGTTCCCTCGACTGTCTTTCGGCCCCAACATCAAATCGACTCCAGAGCTTCATTAAATAGTACCTAATGCTTTAAAATACTTAAAGAAAAACTTAAAAAACGCACTAGTCCCCAATACGATTTTCGAAGGTTCCCCTCGATTTCTCTGGGATGCCATTATCAGATCCTGGTTCCCTTGGGATAACTCCTTTCCAACAAAAAACTGTCATCAAAATCGGTTCATTAACGACGAAGTTATCCGCGAACAAACATAAAAAAAAAACAAATATAAACGGTTGATTTGAGAAACATGTTAAAAATATCAGAGCGTTGAACATTTGCCATTTTCAAAAGGGCAAAAGTTTTTCGTAATGCAAAGTGACGACTTGATGAATTTATCGGACGAAACTCACCCCTATGCGTCCCCATCCAGCGATAACGGCCTTCATCCCTGGGTAAATTTCAAGATTCGAATCAGCCAGTACGATTGGAGCGACTGAAGAGCCGAAAGTCAATGGTCTGAACAGCTTGAGGAGCCCCAAATCGTACGCACTAGGATTGTTGGATTCTCTATGTTGCTGGTGGCTGATGTATCTTGCGATTCTGTACGTTTTACCGCCCTTGAGTTTTCTACTGCTTCCTACGCGCACGTAGTCGATTAAACTATGCTTCCTTGTAAAGAAATTATGTACTTATTAGCCATTAGAATAATATATTTTGTTTTGTGACCGACCGCCACTCTAGAAATGCAAAACGGGCTTGAGAGCTTGCTCGCCAACTTGGCCGAAAAAGAGTGCGTGTTAGAGTCCGTAAGGGTGATAAAGTTAATCTATTTTAGGCCTCACCTTCTAGACAATTTAAAAAAAGGCATCGTGTTCACTTTGCGTCGAGACTTTGAGGTGGCAACACCTACCATATTCGTAGATTGTACTATAGGTACAACGTGTTACAGATTTAGATGCTAAACCGTTAAACGGTTTGTTCAGAATCGATTTATGTAACATTTAATTTACACTTCTCATAGAAAAAAATCGAAACACTGAAGTTTGGTTTTGAATGAGTTTCTATGTGGTTTTTTACAAAAATAATAATAATATTCCCAGTTAGTTGCGAATATTATAAGGTATCGTGTAACGAATATTAATGTTTCAAATTAAAATAAAATTTCATTAGCATTCGTGTTTTTTTCAACTGATATGTTTTTTCCCTTTATGTAGAATTTGTAAATTGGGTGAGTCCACGCTAGGCGAAGCGAGCACGAGCCGAGCCACGATCGAACAGGATTCTATCGTTGCTCGCTATTTCAAGCTTGGACGTACTTCAACGAGCCTACAACGAGCGCGATGCGAATCCCTGTGTTCGTGAAAAAACGGGCGGAGAGCAGTCGAGCACGCTACGAATGCTCAATCGAGGCTCGCAAGCCCGTCCACGCTACGCGAATCGTGCTCGTATTGTGCTCGTGGCTCGTGCTCGGTTCGCCAAGCATGGACGCACCATATAAAATGAAATAGAATGTGACGATTTCTTAGAGAATACACAATATACCGGTCATCTTGCTCAGACGTGACTCGATATCTACCAGGACGGCGAGTTAACATATACCAGAGTCCCGATAGCGCTGTAACACTCTATTGACAGCAGAGAGGGTAAGATGCAATCGTGCAGAGAGCTAACATGCTGACTATGCCCTGAATCCAGCAACGGTATTCTTTGTTAGGGAAAAAATCTCTTTGGATCGTTGTCACAGAGCTTAGTTAACAATCACGCTCAGCTCAGCTCACAGTTCAGTAAAAAAAAGGGAAATTTTATGCAAAAACGTTTTTTTTTAATTAATTATGTCGGTAAACAAGCATACAGCCCGCCTGATGGTAAGTGGTATATAGCCATATGGACGCTTGCAACACAAAAAGCATCGCTCACGCGTTTCCGACCTTTCCCCCCCTTCCCTATGAGCTCTGGCGACCTTACTCACTCGCAGGAACACAACTTTGTTTGTTATTTACACAAATTTATTTGTCTGCGGTATTCTGTAAGGTGGAGGTACTTCCCCAGTCGAGCTGCTCTTTGAGCGAATATACGCTATGCTCTGCCTCTCTCAAAACATGACGATTGATTGCATGCAGTAATTCCGACTGAATACACATTGAAAACAATCTCTACATTCATTTACTGGATTAAAATTCGAAAATTGAAGTTTCGGATTGTGGTACACCATTGTAATAATAATAATAATAAACTGAAAAGATAAAATGAAAATGAAGGCACAATGTTGACAAGATCAGCTGCAGCTCGAGCACGCCCACCACCTCCGGACTCGTCGCCTAGCTCCGCCTCGCCGCCGCCGGTACCCAGCCCCACCGTAAGCGCTGTGTCGACACCGGCCGCTGCAGTCGCGTCGAGCTTGGACGACGAGTATTTTTCCCCGCCGACGTCGCCAACACCTGTACGTCGGCAGGGGAGAGGCCGGTCACCGAGAAGCTTGGGACTTAGGGGCCAGCCGGCCCCGAGCCGGGTCCCCGCTGCCGGTGGTTGTGTGCAGCGCATGAGATGGACTCAGTCTATGAACGAGAACGTCATGCGCGCATATTACGGGTCTACAGAGGGGGGAACTAACCTCACCGCGTACCGTGCTAGGATGCTGTCTCTGTTTCAGGAACTAGAACCAACCGTCAACGTTTCGGCCCAACGACTGTCGGATCAGGTGCGGGTCATCCAACGCAATCATAGGTTGGATGATGCCGCACTTGATAGGCTGCGCTCAGAGGTGCTGAGCAACCATATCGTCTCATCTTCGGCACAAACCGCGGCACAAGCATCTATTGATGCAATCCCGCCGCGGTCCAATCATCGTGTTGAAGAGGAGGCTGATAGGGTTGCCACAGTAAGTAGCCAGTGCAACGTCCGATTGAGGAGCGCTCTGGAGGATGCGTTTCGCGAGTATAGGTACACTTCGACCCAACTTAGACCCCGATTACCACGCCTGCCTATGCACAACAAAAATAAGGCGCTGGTGTGTGCCTTGGACTCGCAGCTTAATTTTTTTTTTGAAAGCAGTGAGGACCTCGTCGATACACACTCGATCCTGTATTGCGCGGCTGTAGCGGCATGTCGTTTAGCCAACGTCAAGTTCCCAAAAAATGACGAAGCTACACGACCAAAACCAGCCGTACCAGCCTGGCAATGCAGGATCGAGCGTCGTATCGATGACGCCGGGGTACTCATCGGTAAATTATACTGCTTCAGGGAGGGCAATACACGACCACGAGTGATGCGCTTTGTGAGGCGGGCATTCTCGGGGACTGAAATCAGTCCTCCAGAATACATTTCCCGTGTCACAGAGCGCATCGACTTCCTGAAGCAGAAAGTTTGTGCATGGGCGAGCCGTATTCGGCGGTATAAGCGGCGGGTTGACCGATACACGCAAAATCGCATGTTCCAGAGCGATGAGAGGTGGGTGTATAGAGCTTGGGAGCGACCAGAACAAAGTGTGACGGACGTGTGCCGCCCGGATGATGCCGCCACGAGTGCATTCTGGCGCAGCATCTGGTCAGTGCCCGTCTGTCGCACTGAGGCTGGCTGGATACGGGATGTCAGGCGAGTGTGTGAAACTATACCAGAAATGGAAAAAGTAGAAATTACACCATTAGACGTAGCTAGAGCAGTCCGTCCGTTACCGAATTGGAAATCACCGGGACCGGACGGACTGCACAACTTTTGGCTCAAATGGCTAAGTAATTCACACACTTGCCTGGCATCTCAGTTCCAGTCATCCTTAGAGTCTGGGGCGCTACCCCAGTTTCTAACAACAGGCGTTACCCACCTGCTCTATAAGTCAGGTAGTCCCGCGGAACCCAAGAATTATAGACCGATCACATGTTTGTCGACGGTTTATAAACTTCTTACATCCATTTTGAGAGCAAAAATTAACACTCACATTGAAAATAATTCAATTATATCTGCCTCTCAAAATGGATGTAGGAATGGGTCCCGCGGTACTAAGGAGCTACTCCTCATTGACATGGCCATAAGCCAACAGGTTCGTCGATCCCGCAAGGATCTGTCTACATGCTGGATAGATTATAAGAAGGCCTACGACTCAGTGCCACATACATGGCTCATGAGGGTGCTGGAGTTGTACAAGATTGATGCATCTCTACGCACCTTCCTTGAGTCATGTATGGGACAATGGAGGACGGTCCTTCGCTATCCGGGATGTCGACAGATCCAGGGGAATGATGAACCTGTATGGATTAAACGGGGAATATTCCAGGGCGACAGTTTGAGTCCACTTTGGTTCTGCTTGGCCCTGAATCCTCTAAGCACACTGCTAGAGGATTCAGGTCTAGGCTATCGGTTGAGGAGAGGTGGTCAAGTCATATCTCACCTCCTCTACATGGATGACCTGAAACTCTTTGCCCCCAAGAAATTACAACTGATGGAGCTACTGAAGGTAACTGAAACATTCAGTAGCGCCATCAGGATGGAATTTGGTGTGGACAAATGTGCAGTTATGCATGTAAAGCGAGGGGAGATTATGGAATCCGAGGGAACTCAACTCTCGGATTCCATACAACTTAGATCCCTCTCCTCATCCGAAAGCTACAAGTATTTGGGTATGTCGGAAGCGTTAGGCATCAACGTTGCTGACATGAAGCAATCGTTGAAGGAGCGCTTCTTTGGTCGCCTGAGGAAGGTATTAATTAGTCTTCTTTCAGGCGGAAACAAGGTGCGCGCCTTCAACGGTTGGGTCATGCCGGTTTTGATGTACTCTTTCGGCATACTCAAATGGACTCAGACTGAACTTGACGCCCTGGATAGAAGGGTCCGTACACTGCTGACCGCTAATCGGATGCATCACCCACGATCATCGGTGATGAGACTGTACATCCCGCGGAAGTGCGGGGGTCGAGGCTTTTTAAATGCTAAGACCCTTCACAACCGCGAGGTGTGCAGCCTCAGGGAATATTTTTTCAAAGCCGAAGGGGGTATGCACCGTGATGTGGTGGCAGTGGACAAGGGGCTTACCCCGCTCTCCATGGCTAAAGAGAACTGGCGCAAACCTGTGATACTTACCACGGATAACCGCAGGGAGATATGGCAAAGCAAGGAGCTTCACGGACGCTTCTCATCGGGCTCTTCACGAGCCCGGTGTAGATTTCTTAGCGTCCGTATCCTGGCTACGTTTTGGTGACCTCTTCGGGGAAACGGAAGGTTTTGTCTGTGCAATTATGGACGAAGTTATCTTGACGAATAACTACCGGAGACATATCATGAAGGACGGGACGGTTGACGTGTGTCGGGCATGCCACCGTCCGGGTGAGTCCATTAGACATATTATCTCTGGTTGTTCTCGTCTGGCTAACGGCGAATACTTGCACAGACATAACCAAGTGGCCAGGATTATTCACCAGCAACTTGCTTTGAAATATAACCTTGTGGATGCTGAGGTACCGTATTACAAGTATGTGCCCGACCCAGTTCTCGAAAATGACCATGTCACGTTGTACTGGGATCGGTCTATCATTGCTGACAGGACTATTGTTGCCAATAAGCCTGACATAGTAGTGATAGACCGATTAGCAAGCCGCGCAATGATAGTCGATGTTACCATTCCGCATGACGAGAACCTCGTGAAAGCTGAGAAAGAGAAACAAATAAAGTATCTCGACTTAGCACACGAGGTTGTCGACATGTGGAATGTGAGCTCGGCTATCATTGTGCCGATTGTCGTAACGGCCAATGGCCTGATGGCCGAAAGCCTCGACCAACATCTCTCGAGGCTCTCGTTAGGCGGTTGGATCAAGAGCCTGATTCAGAAGGCAGTACTCCTCGACACGGCTCGTATTGTGAGGAGGTTCCTGTCTCTGCAGCCCTAGCCACCGGTAGCTTGGACCTTGCTCCCGACACCGGCGGAAAACTTTTCTATTTTTTATATTTTTAAATGTTTTTATTTATTATTTTTATAAAAATATTTAAAAATGAATTAAATATGTAAAAATTATAAATAAACGAAATAATAATAATAATAATAAGTATTTTATTGCCAAAACACAGGTTTACATTTTAATGGTGAGCTCTGACTCCTAAACTAGGGGTTGCCTGTATCTCAGGAGCCAGCCTCTTTCCCCTTTACAAGTTATTAAATTTACAATAGAATACTAATTTAAACATTTAATTTAGGATATTAAGTTAATTTAATGCTGCTTACAAATACGTATGTATTTGTGTTTGTGGGGGTGTGTTGGAGTGTGTGTTTTTGTGTGGGGTGTGCATGTGTGTGTGAGTGTGTGTAGTGAAAATTCATACTAGGAGTAAATTGCGGTGCATGTAAAGTACTTTTATTTATATTTATTTTTGTATTTAACTTTATTATTTATTTTATTTTATTTTATTTATTAGTTCACCAACGGCTATTAACATTTTTACAATCAAATAAATCTTAAAGCTAAACACGTCCTGATACTTAATGTATAACCAATTAAAGGTAAACATAACATGTACAGTAAATAAATTGGCTAAATACTTATAAAGTTTAAAATAACAAGTTTTAAGTTAACTTATATTAGCAAAATCAGTGCAAAATGAACAAATATTAACTGGCCATAAGGAAAGCTCTAATTTGCTGCTTAAATACCGGCAAAGATAATTGGTGTATATCTGTCGATCCACTACATTTGTTATACAATTTGCTCAGTCGTGGGACTGGTGAATTGGTACCAAAGACGCTTCTACGAAAGGGACACACCAGGGGAGCAATGGGGACGCGAGGCGAGGGATTATCTTTAGAATAGATAGGTATATTCAATCTTAATAATTGTGTAGACTAAACTGCCAGCTATTTATTAGCGTATTATTTTTAATGATATCAATCGTCTTTTTATTTAAATGCCACCTGAATAGTAATTAGCAGTACTGTTTCGATATTTTTGATGAGAAGTGTAGATATTTAAAGTTACATAAATCGATTCAGTAGACGATTCTGAACAATCCGTTCAACGATTTAACATCCAAATCTCTTACACGTTGTATAGCAATATGTACTAGAATTAGAGTTATAATTTTTTTTTTTTGTAGATTTTTGCATAAGATTTATATTTGTTTTAATAAAAAGTGATAGTACCGCTAAAAATACAATAAATAATGGCGAAATTAGGGGTGTCGGTAAAAATCAGAAGCTCTGCTTTTTTTTTCATACACGGTCATCTGATCCCAAACTAAGCAGAGCTTGTACTATGGAAACCAGATAACTGATATAATACATATACTACTTTTTGTTTGTAAATACATACTTAATATACATAATAACACCCAGACGCAGGACATACAGACATGTTCATGCACACAAATGCATGTCCTGTGCGGGAATCGAAGCCACGACCTGCGGTGCAATAGGTGGAATCTTTACCAGAGTCTTTACCGTCAAAGCTTAGCCCGTCGTCGCCCGTCGTGCTTATCTAGATGTTGCAAATATATTACTTAGATTGAAAAGTGGAAGCAAGCCTACGGTGTAATAATAATAAGACTCACGTTAAGAGACAATGCGCCGCGGTCAACACGAACTGCTCGTGGATGATGGAGCCCCCGCAACCATATCCACTAATATATATAAACGCCATAAACGGGACATCTTCTATATCCACCGTGTGGCCGCCTACAACTCCCACTATTGGAGACGATGGAACAGCTGTGGATACTAATTTAATTTAATTTGGCTTCTGAGCAAGACAAGCTTGTATCTATGATCGTTAGTTCAGTTTATACATTGTTATTTATATTGGGTTGGTTGGGATGATAAATCCGCAAAATCTAAGTTGGATCATGCTGAACAACTTTTACTACGAGACCAACAAATTGCTATCGCGAGAAAATATGTTTTTTCAAAAATTTTGTTAGAGGAAGGTTGATCTCTATGAAAAGTTTTATGGAGATGCAAGTTGGATGACATCTCTATCTTAAAACCCCCAACCCAAAAAAAGAAGCTTTCAAAAGTTAAAAATAATATTGAATGTCCCTTTAATTTAATATAAAAGTAATATTTTGATCAAAGCGTTTGAATTTGAAAGCGAATTTTGAAAAATGATTTTGAATTTTGATGAGATACATCAAAATTCAAAATCATTTTTCAAAATTCAAAATCATTCATTCAAATAGACCTTCGCAGGCACTTATGGAAAGTCTGACTTTAATACTCTAATACCGGTTCGGAAGGTTGCATTTGCTGAGAAGAGCCGGCAATAAACTCAGCAATTACTCTTTTCAAAACAAGCTTAGATTCATTACATAATATTTACATTCTAATCGCACTAAAAACAATTGCGTGCCCCGGCGCGGCGGCAAAATTACAAAGAAGACTGAATAAATATTTAATAAGTAAATAAATAGCAAACTTAAGCAGACCAGCCCCCACAAGCAGCACCTGTTCACAAGTATGACGCGTGTGGCAGCCATTGCCCTCCTCGCCATATTGGAAGGAAGTGAGCGACCCGCTCGCATCGGGGCCGTTAATGTTGTTGTAGACAGCATAGCTGCGGTTAACTTCCTACTTAATTATTCTATTTACATACATAGCGGCCCCCAACACTACGACGCTTTGATCAGAGGCCTTAGCACGAACCACTTTCGTATCGCCTTCGTAGCGTCGTCGTATCGAGTAGATGTCATTTTTGACAGAAGTTCTATCGTCTACTCGATACCTAGCTTGCGAGCTACGTTAAATTCGTCCAGAATTTTGATTCATATATTTCTGATTTTATTGGTACACAATTTTACAATATTTATTCCTAATAACATAAACTAAATTAAATAATCGGCTTATCTTATATTATTAGCTAACGAAATAAGGTATTATATTATGATTCCCATGTGAATGTTTCCTTTTTCACTATTTAAATATGATGAATGTGAAAATATTTTTGAACGAAAACCATTCTTAACTGTCAAACCAAAAACCGCGCGTAGGTAGTTTTTTTTTATTTCAGCAAAGAGTTCATGAATATTAAGGTTTGAATTTAGAACAATATTTATTAATAACGAATTTGAATAAACGAAATTGGCTCCTTGCCCTGTCCTATGATGGTACTGAACGGTTCATTAAAATTATAACGTGATTACTCCTGAGGCTATTTCTAGGCACTATTTGTATATTTTCTGTGTATTTTAGTAATGTACGTGTAATGTGTTTAATTTATTGCATTAAGTGCTCTGTTGTAAATCTTTCTTATATCCTGGTTTTGTGGCCCCCACGAGACAGGCTTGACCTAGTGTGGGGACCACCAGTAATCTAACTGTATAACCGTGTTATTTTAAAAATGCAATAAAATTATTATTAAACTTATAAACTTATAATACTAAGATTGAGTCTTGTGACTCCGATAGAAATAAATTCGTCGATTTTCAATTCTAGATTTGTGTTTTAGCAGTTTTACGGGATTTTATTTAAAGAGTGGCTGAACTTGAACTATCCATATTCCATTTAAATGCTTATTATAATTAAGTATATATAGGATGTTTCGAAATCAATTAAATCATGATTTTGCATCACAAGATTATTAATTCCGATGGAATATTTTCGAAAGATTATTAGAGTACTTAGTCATTAATTTCAATAGGTATAGGCACGAACTTTTGAGAATGTAGAATTCTTGACACGTCGAAGTAGTACACGTCTTAGTAGTTTAATATTGTAAATAATTGGTATAGGTAATTTCGAACAATTTACATAATTATCAAAGTTTAAATGTAAGCAAAATAAAATGGGTTTTCTTAAATATTTGAACTTCTCTTTAGTTTACCATTTAACATTACTTCCCAGAATTTGATACTTTCAAGTGACACTATGGGATGGCGCTATAATACAGGGTGTGATTTTTTCGGAATCAATGGGTTCGATTCTCGGCTAGGAAATTATAAATTTTCGGATACTACTTAGTCAAATAAAACATGAGGCACCCCAATTGAATGTTTTAAATTTGAATAACTTAAATACCTACTTAATTAATGATTCACCATGTTTAGTTATGAGATTATAAATAAAGAAATACAAACTAAAAATCTTAATGCTTAAAAAAAAACAACATATTAGAAAAAAAAAAAAAACACTTTACGTGGGCTCTCACTGAAAAAAATACGGTGAGAAGGTTTACGTTAGCTGGCTTGCGAGTAGACGATACTATACGTTCCAATTTCAAATTATATACCAAACCACGTTTACGTAGCGTGACGTGAGGTTAACGTAGTTGTTCGTGCTACCGATTTAAACGTTTGACAGCATTCGAATGACACATTCCCATACAAATTTGAGTTAACTCTCTCGATACGAATACGTTACGCTTGCGATAGATTTTCGTGCTAAGGCTGAGGCCTTAAAAGTAGTAATAATAATTTACTGAGGTAAATTATTATTACTACTTTTATATAAAATTTAAGGGCCATTCAATATTATTTTGATCTATTAAAACTACAGTTTACGGGTTGGGGGTTTTACATTTATTTTGTATTTAATGCTTTTTAAACTTTATATATTAGGTACTAGTAGATATGCAAGGGTAGGTACCCCTATTTTTCGGGGTAGCTGACCGGACTATACGTTGTTGTAAGATGGTATGCTATTTCAAACATAGATGGGTCCCAAATTAAAGTTCGCGACTGTTTAATGTGTTGGTAATTAAGTGGCTAGAAATGTTAAATGGTACTGCAGAGTGTCTCACCGTGTCCCAGCGTCCCTTGTATGAAGTACACAATTAATACAATCGTTGCTCCGGACACCATCATGTCGAATGTAGAACATATTGACGACGGTTTCTTTTTATACTGCATTATCTAAATAATAAAACCGGCCAAGTGCGAGTCAGACTCGCGCACCGAGGGTTCCGTACAAACTTGTAGGTATATAAGTAAATGGTAGTATAGACCTGAGTATTTGATATTAATTTCAATTTATGACCTATTAAAAAAAAACTACTTACTAGATCTCGTTCAAACCAATTTTCAGTGGAAGTTTGCACCGTAATGTACATCATATATTTTTTATAGATTTATCATTCTCTTATTTTAGAAGTTACAGGGGGGGGGACACACATTTTACCACTTTGGAAGTGTCTCTCGCGCAAACTATTCAGTTTAGAAAAAAATGATATTAGAAACCTCAATATCATTTTTGAAGACCTATCCATAGACACCCCACACTTATGGGTTTGATGAAAAAAAAAATTTGAGTTTCAGTTCTAAGTATGGGGAACCCCCAAAATTTATTGTTTTTTTTCTATTTTTGTGTAAAAATCTTAATGCGGTTCACAGAATACATCTACTTACCAAGTTTCAACATTATAGTTCTTATAGTTTCGGAAATAAATGGCTGTGACATACACGGACAGACAGACAGACAGACAGACAGACATGACGAATCTATAAGGGTTCCGTTTTTTGCCATTTGGCTACGGAACCCTAAAAACTAATTAGGTTCCTATTTATTATTTATATACAATTATTTATTTGATAACGATACATTATTTTTAATAACAATTACCTACTTCAACTAATTAGAGACATGATATAGACGAAGGTTTGTATTGGAGTTCGTTAATCAAACACCTGGGCGCAATAGATTTTCCATGGGTCTTTTTTATTCTACAAACTGTATTTTTGTTGTAGCAAACAGGCCGCCTTTACTTATAAATTTTTCATCACTTTATTGTGGTATCTATATGTCAACGTAATTTCGTTGTCCTTGTCAAACGAGAACTGGCGCAAACCAAAGGTGCTAAGTATCAAGGACCGCAGGGACGTATGGAAGAGTAAGGAGCTACACGGGCGTTTCTACAGGGCCCTAATAGGGCCCGATGTAGATCTGCTCGCGTCGGTGAACTGGCTACGCTTTGGTGACCTCTTTGGGGAAACTTTTCAAGACGTATAACAACCGGAGATATGTCCTGAAGGACGGTTCGGTCGACATCTGTCGAGCATGCCGCCGTCCCGGAGAGTCACTCAGGCATATTATCTCCGGTTGTTCTCATCTGGCTAACGGCACAGACATAACCTAGTAGCCAAAACATCCACCAGCAACTTGCTCTTCGATACGTCCTTGTAGAGTCCGAAATACCGTACTATAAATACGCATCTGCGCCAGTTCTCGAAATTTATCATGCCACGCTCTATTGGGATTGATCTGTCATCACGGACAGGACTATTGTAGCCAATAAGCCTGATATCGTGCTGACAGATCGATCAAAGCGCGCCGGGCAATGCTCGTCGAAATCGAACGAAATCACCATCCCCCATGACGAGAACCTCGTGAAGGCCGTGAAGGACAAGCTCAGCAAGTACCTTGACTTGGCTAACGAGGTGACCGCCATGTGGGATGTTGATTCGACGATCATTGTTCCTATAGTTGTTTCAGCGAACGGTCTCATAGCAAAGAGTCTCGACCTACATCTTGAGAGGCTCTTGCTAGATGGCTGTGTCAAGGGTCAGAAACAGAAGGTGGTACTCCTGGACACGGCGCGCATCATCAGGAGATTCCTCTCTCTGCAGCCTTAACCACGGGTAGCTTGGGCCCTACCCTGCTGCCGGCGCCACACTAGATTTCTTTTTGTAACTATTTTAGATTTTATAAAGATATTGTAAAAAAAAAACATGTTTCCAATATTTTTTATAATATTTTTGATTTTTTATATTATATGTTATGTTATTTATGTTATAAAAAATAATAATTTTAAGAAACAAGATAAATAACGAAAATTTTATTTAAAAAAAAGCCATATTTACAATACTAAATACAAAAGTAGTAGTAGCTTTCCTAGAAAATTCTAAAAATACGCATCGATTGGACCTAATTATATTTTTATGCCTTTTGCGGTCGAGAACTTGGGACCGTGGGGTCCGAAGCTCGCCGTTTTGCTCGCACTTTGTCATCAAAATTGATCGCGACCTCTGGAGACCAGCGGGCGGGGAGCTTTTTCCGCCAACGCGTCAGCTTGGCTATCCAAAGAGGAAACGCTGCCAGCCTTCTGGGAACCTTGCCGTTAATCGGAAGCAGCGGCAGACTTGAGGAAATTTTCTATATATAGATTGTATTTTGTACATATTTATTGTAAATAAAGATCGTATTATCCAAAAGTACGTATATAAAAATTATTAAAAAAAAGTTATAGATCTAAGTACATAGATCACTCAGATATGTCACTTTCGGTTCTCAAGCTGGTGCACAGATAGCCAATACCTATAAATATAACTATCTAAGCCTACACTCACCGTTTGGAGTATGCTGTTACCAGAGCAACGCAATCTCTCCCAAAAGGAGTCTATAGATACGTGCCTTCATCACAGCAATAAATTAAATTATTAAAAGAAACAAAAAACCCGACTGCGTATAGCAAAATTTAACTGAAAAGAGAAAAACAAGATTTTTAATCTATAGAATTTTGAATATAACTTGAATTTTATAAGGTATTGCAGTCGGGGACAAACCAATAACCTAAATATGTGTTTTTTTTGAGCTTGTTATTCTCTTTTCAGTTAATTTTTGTTTTACGCAGTCGGGTTTGTTGTTTCTTTTAATAATTTAATTTATTTCAGACTTTTTAGTTTTATACAGAAAGAATGTTGTAAGTATTATTAAGTAAATGAGCGGTACGGTAAAGTAACGCTAACAATCATCGCAACTCTGTGAGTTACGTACGGTAACCGCTCATATTACCGTCCTTGCATTAAACATGGTTTTTTGCAGTTTACGTCAAAACGGTAGCATAAAAGTATTACAACATATACATATATGGAAAGGGCTGTTCACAAGCTACCCATACGATACCCATATTGTTACAATAACGTTATTTTTTATTTTAATACCCCCCTCTTTTTTTATCCGTAGACGCCATATAAAAATAATATACCCTATGACACTCCCACAGTTCAGACGAATCTAACGACACCTATTATGCTTAAATCTATCAAGCCGTTTAGGCTGCAGAGCGTGCCAAAGAAATAGACATACATACATACATACATACACTCGAAAAACATAACCCTCCTTCCGGGTCAGTCGGGTAAAAAGTCGGGCAATATCGCGGTAGACGCATGAGAATTCGTAGTGCGTCATTGTACTGCACTCTCAAGGTACTGTGTGACTTTCGCTTAAAATTAGTCCACAGTTGACAAGTGTAGTAACACTGGCAGTAAGCATTGAACAGAGTCAATTTCACCTCATCACTACACCTGCCAAATCTTCGCTCTATCATATTGCATCGAACCGAGAGTGCCCGTCTCTCTCGCTCGATATCTTGGTCATCCTTAAGGTCAGAAGTGAGTATATGGCCCAGATATCTGAACTGCTCCACTACCCGAACCAGCGCGCCGTCCAATTTCACTTCGGCCACATTCTTCGGACCCCTCCCTGACTTAAATATCATCGCTTCAGTCTTTTTAATATTGTACATGGCTCACAGACTGAAAGCAACTTTCTCAAACCTTTGATTGAGGGACTGAGTAACATATCTGAGCTAATGCCTACTTAACAATTGGAAGAAATACTTTGACCTAAGATAAGAGAATCTATAGAGAAGGTAATCTGGCGCCGTACGATCCGATATGGAAGGTTAGGCTAATGCCTACCTAACAATTGGAAGGAATACTTTGACCTAAGATAAGAGAATCTATAGAGAAGGTAATCTGGTACCGTACGATCCGATACGGAAGGTTAGGCTAATGCCTACCTAACAATTGGAAGGAATACTTTGACCTAAGATAAGAGAATCTATAGAGAAGGTAATCTGGTACCGTACGATCCGATACGGAAGGTTAGGCTAATGCCTACCTAACAATTGGAAGGAATACTTTGACCTAAGATAAGAGAATCTATAGAGAAAGTAATCTGGTACCGTACGATCCGATACGGAAGGTTAGGCTAATGCCTTTTTTTTTTTTTTTTTTTTTTTTTTTTATTAGCGTGGGGAAATCCTCATAGGATACCCGACCGCCCTGGGGGAGAGCGGCCAGGTTATGCCGGACTTTTACCGGCTAAAACCCCACGGTGGTCGCCACCTGCGCTGTAGAGAGGGGGGCGGGCTCTCGTGTTGAACGCGTACCTGCTCACCCCTCCAAGCGCGGCGCTTAGATAGCTCGTCCCGGGGGAAGTGCTACACCTCCCCCCAGCACCCTCGCTGTGCTATCGCACGATGGGTCGTGACCACATCGACCCATCGTCCTCCTTGGGGTCGCTTCTGGGCGCACAGAGCCCCCGCTCTGATTGCCCACGACCCCAAAGGCCCCGTTTAGTCGCCTTTTACGACAGGCAGGGGAACACCGTAGCTGTTATTCTAAGCCCGAGCTACAGGGCAGGAGGGCCGCGACGAGGCGCGTTTGCGCCCCGGCGGCTTCGCCTCCGGGCGGGATCGGCCCTCTCCCGATCCCGCTCAGCAGCCTCCTTCTGGACCATTACGGTCTCACAGAAGGAGGCTACGGCCCTCCACGCCGTATCCCCGCTCAGCATCGCCGACACGACTGCTGGCAGGGAGAGATTCCGTCCGATTTGATCGACCAGGTTCCGCCGCTCGGGTTCCCACGCAGGGCACTCCGCGAGCGTGTGCGATGCGGAGTCCTGGTCGCTTCCACCGCAATGGAAGCAAGCCGCCGTCGCCTCACGTCCGATCCTACACAAATAATCACCGAAGCACCCATGCCCGGTGATTATCTGTGTAAGTCTGTAGGTGAGTCGTCCACCTTCTCGCTGCATCCAGGCCTCGAAGACCGGCAGGACTGCCTCGACGACGCGTTTGCGCGCAAACCGCTCCTCGTGAAGCCTTGCGCGCCACGTCGCGAATGCGATAAGTCGCTCCTGCCGTCTGATCGCCTCTTCTGGATCGCCTCCACCACGGACGGCGGACGGTGCGAATTCGGTCATAAACCCTCGCATCCATATCCGCCAGAATGTTTAGCGGTGGGAAGCGAGCCAGAACAGTTGCCGCCTCAAAGGATATTGTGCGGTATCCCCGTACGATCCGTAGGGCCATCTTACGCTGGACGCTGTATACTTTCGTTCTACAGCGTCGGATGGCCAGCCTCTTCGCACATAAGGGCGCCCCATAAAGGGACTGACTTCTGACTCACCCACTCGGACGCACGAGTCGGGTGGTTCCCTGCTCCTAGGCAGTTTGTGGAACCATAGCGCCTCGGTCTTATGAGGCGCTATTTCCAGACCCAACTCTCGGATTTTGGCGACGACTACTTCCACCCCAAGCTCGGCGAGCTGTTTGGTCCCGTCGAAGGTATCCCCACTGGCGACCACCAACGTGTCGTCTGCATAGCAAACGACTTTTAAGCCAGCGGGGAGATTGACCCGCAGAACCGCATCGTATGCGAGGTTCCACAGCAATGGGCCCAACACCGACCCCTGTGGAACCCCACACGTGATCTCCCTCCGGATTCTCCTACCGTCTTGGTCCATGTACAAGATGTACCTGTCGTGCAAGTAGTCCCTTACTATAGCTTGCAGGTAGGAGGGCACCTGATGGTATGCAAGAGCCCCCCTGATTGCGTCCCAAGGCAGAGAGTTAAAGGCGTTGACGATGTCAAGACTTATCGCCAACGCCACTCCACCCCGGGACACAGCCTGCTCCGACAGGGAGCGGACGCGCAAGACCGCGTCTACGGTTGAACGCCCCCGCCGGAAGCCAAACTGGCTATCAGCCAGGTCGGGACCGACGCACGACAGATGCCCGTTGAGACGAGCGGCAAGTATTCGTTCGAATAGCTTGCCAACCTCGTTCAACAGGCAAATGGGACGGTATGCAGAGGGAGAATCTGCGGGTCTTAGGCTAATGCCTACCTAACAATTGGAAGGAATACTTTGACCTAAAATAAGAGAATCTATAGAGAAGGTAATCTGGTACCGTACGATCCGATACGGAAGGTTAGGCTAATGCCTACCTAACAATTGGAAGGAATACTTTGACCTAAGATAAGAGAATCTATAGAGAAGGTAGTCTGGTACCGTACGATCCGATACGGAAGGTTAGGCTAATGCCTACCTAACAATTGGAAGGAATACTTTGAACTAAGATAAGAGAATCTATAGAGAAGGTAGTCTGGTACTGTAAAATTCGATACAGAAGGCTAGGCTAATGCCTACCTAACAATTGGAAGGAATAATTTGACCTAAGATAAGAGAATCTGTAGAGAAGGTACTCTGGTACCGTACGATCCAGCCACAGCCTGTAACTGTACCATGGATAAACGAATCTAATTAATATAGACAGGATTTATAGTTACGTACTATTGTGACTTCATTCTGGACACATGACTCAAAATTTTGCGTATCTCTTGCGCAAATCGATATCGTCAAAGTGTGATATGTGTGATCATGGCGAATATGTCCAGGACGAAGTCATAAGGAAACAGTTTGGTGTTTTCCATCGACTTGTTAGACTGACCATTTTGTCAGGCAGAAGGTATATTCTCGAGTTAAAAAATTGATACAATTGCCTAAATGGTAAAAAATCAAATTTCCACCCTTAGATATAATAAAATCATAAAAAATTGATGATTTTCAAATATTTTATTAGTACTGTTCAATCATTTTCTTCACTCAATGAAATGCATATATTTTAATACTGATTAAGCATTAAGTATAAGTTGGTCATGAATCCACTTCATGTTTGCGACTACGTTCACAAAATAGCTTGGTGTGTAGCCACAATTAGTTCCGTATCGTGAAGAGACTATGCCTATCTGCCGGCCTCCAGCGACGAGGGGCCCGCCACTGTCACCCTGGAACACAACACTTTATTATTAATGCCGAAGTAGATCTGTCTGTCTGCCTGCTTCCCATTCTGGACAAGTGGTCAGTGGACTCACATTTTCTCAAGAGTAGGGGCGAGTACTCTGGCGGCGTGTCCTACCGCAGATGGTCTCTGACGCTTCGTAAGTGGTTGCCAGGTATAGTGTGCCGTCCTTTATGGCCTAGAGGTTGGTAGAGGTGGCCACTATAGAAAATCTCAGTAGAATCAAGGGGGTATGTCTGCCTGCTTGTTTGCCGTCTTTTACACCAAAGGGTGGATGAGGTGGCCACTAAAGAAAATCTCAGTTAGTCAAGAAGGGTATGTCTGTCTGCTTGTTTGTTACCTTTTCAAGATCTAACCTTTGAACCGAACGCAATGGAATTTGGCACGCAGATAGCATTTGGAATGGAGAAGGTCAAACTTTACGCGGGTGAATCCGCGGGGGGAAGCTAGTAACAAGTAACAATGTAGCGCTAAGTAATGGAGTTCATTATAATGGGCGTAAAACGAGATCTTTAAAGTCGGAAATCGCCCTGGTATTACAAATGTTCATCGGCGGCTGTGATCACTTACTATCGGGCGGACCGTCTGCCTGCTTGTCAACTTATTGATATAAACAATATACAATCGTCAGGAATCACTAACTTACAAAGCAAGATCCTCCGCCAACTTCAGACACGCAGATGACTTTGTGGGACATCCACATTTCGTCTTGCGCCATGCAATTACTCGGCGAGGCCACAGACACTGATACCTGGTGTAATTCATCTGTAGTCACGTTTTCCTGGAAAACACAATAATAATCTCATATTTACGATCTCACTAATATTCTAAATGCGGAAGTTTTATGTTTCTGAGTCAGTCACGCAAACTGCGGATACTATTAATGAATTTCATCCAATCAGGGCTCACGAATGGTCTTCATCGCGTCATACCGCGTACGCGTCATTGGATGAAATAATTAATGGTGTTCGTTACGATTACCAAAGTTACGCAATAGCTCGGCTGAACGGATTCGGCGAAACATAGATAGATATCAAATAATATTTTTAGTTTTTATCAGAAAATGAGTAAAGTGATACCCAAAATCGAGTTTGATCTTGCATTTTAAGCAAAACTTTTGCAAAATCAAACTAACTTATATAATTATTTTGTATAGGCCTGTACTTATTTTTTTTGCGTAATTTAAGGTGACTTTTATGAAGTTATCGGACGAAACTCACCCCTATGGTCCCCCATCCAGAGACAACGGCTTTCATCCCTGGGTAAATTTCAAAATTTGAATCAGCAAGTACGATTGGAGCGACTGAAGAGCCGAAAGTCATTGGTCTGGACAGCTTGAGGAGCCCCAAATCGTACCCATTGTTGGTATTTTTGTATTGCTCGTGGCTGATGTATTTTGCGATTCTATACATTTTACCGCCATTATCTACTCTTCTGCTTCCTACGCGCACGTGGTCGAAGAAACTATGATTCCTAGTAAAGAAATTATGTACTTATTAGCCATTACAATCTATTTTGTTTTGTGACCGACCGCCACTCTATAAATGCAAAACGCGCTTGAGCACAGAGAAAAGGTGTATTCTCTTTTCCGTGCGCTTGAGAGCTTGCTCGCCAACTTGTCCGTAAAAGAGTTCGTGTAAGGGTGATAGATAAGATTATTAATCTATGTTTTTTTTAAGACATTGACTCACTTTGCGCGAGACTTCGGAGCGGCAACACCTACCATATTCGTGGCTATATTTTTTTATATATAGCTATAAATATCTCTGCTTGACTTAGAGTTAATGATTTTTTTTTAATTGCTGAAAGTAGATTTTTGCATAAGATTTGTATTTTTTTCAAATAAAAAGTTATAGGAACCGCTAAAAATACACTAAATATTAAATTAATAATGGCGAAATTAGGGGTGTAGGTACAAATCTTGTAATAGTTATCTAGATGTGGCAAATATATTACTTAGATTGAAAAGTGAAAGCAAGCCTATATACGGTGTAATAATAATAAGACTCACGTTAAGAGACAATGCGCCGCGGTCAACACGAACTGCTCGTGGATGATGGAGCCCCCGCAACCATATCCACTAATATATATAAACGCCATGAACGGGACATCTTCTATATCCACCGTGTGGCCGCCTACAACTCCCACTATTGGAGACCATGGAACAGCTGTGGATACTAATTTAATTTAGTTGCATCTATGGTGATAAGTTTAGTTTATACATTGTTGTTTTTATTGGGATCTTAGTAAGTCTTTAATCATGGCTTTAATGAGATGACAAATCCACAAAATCTAGATAGATCATGCTGAACAATTTTTAATACGAGACCTACTATGCTATCGCGAGAAAATATGTTTTTTCGTTCATTTTGTTTGAGGAAGGTTGATCTTTATGTTTTTTTTTGGAGATGCACGTTGGATGACATCTCTATCTAAAATCCCCCAATCTCAAGTTAAAAATAATATTGAATGGCCCTTTAATTTAATATAGAAGTATCTAGTAATATTTTGATTAAAACGTCGTCGCGTCTTGGCCGAAAATGTTATTGTAGACAGTTTAGCTGCGGTTAACGTCCTACTTAATTATTTTATTACATACTTAGAGAATCCACATATATTGGATTCTCTAAGATTACAAACATAGCGGCCCCCGACACGACGGTTTGATCAAAATATTACTACTTTTATATTAAATTAAAGAGCCCTTAATATTTTGAAATTTTTAAAGCTCCTGTTGTCGGTTTTTTATTTTTTTTATTTAATTGTTATTGCTTTTTAAACTTTATATATTAGGTGGCAATACCCTTGCATGTCTACTAGCATGTCCCCTATTTTTCGGGCTAGCTTGACCGGACCTTCAATCCTCTGTGACCGGACTATACGTTGTTGTAACCCTGCTATTTTAAACTTAGATGGGTCCCAAATTAAAGTGCACGACTGTATACGTGGCTAGAAATGGCAAATAGTACTAAAGTGTGTCTCACCGTGTCCCAGCGTCCCTTGTATGAAGTACACAATTAATACAATCGTTGCTCCGGACACCATCATGTCGAATGTAGAACATTGTAACGACGGTTTATTTTTATACTGAATTATCTAAATAAAAACTAATTAGGTTCCTATTTATTATTTATATACAATTATTTATTTGATAACGATACATTATTTTTAATAACAATTAACTACTTCAACTAATTAGAGACACGATAAAGCTCAAACACCTCTTTTTTCTTTTTTATGGGTTTGCGCTTGACCGCAATCCCTCCTGATGGTAAGCGAAAATGTAGTCTAGGGTGGACCGCGCGTACCCATAAGATGCCTGTTCACTCTGGCCTTGAATAAACCCATGTTATAAGTGTCTGGAAACACGTTGTCCGGGAGAGCACTCCACAACTTGGCCGTGCGTATAAGGAAAGAGGAATCGAAACGCTTGGTACGGCACGACGGAAAGTCGACGACGAAGTAGTAGAGACCCTCCCGATGCCTAGTGGTCCGATAAAAGAACGGGGATGGACATTACAAGATTATGAAGTTCTTTATCGCATTCTCCCTGGAACAAAGTTCTTTTAAGCTATTGCATAGCTTCTATCACGGGCCTTGAGCGTGGAGACCGAATCCAGAAATTCCGTAACGAAATTAACTTACACCCCACACTCCGACCGGCACAGCGGTGATACTGTTTGCATTGAATAGGCTCCGAAAGTACTGAACCGATTTGAAATATCTTTCACTGTTGGGAAGCTATACTATCCCCGGTTGACATAGGCTATATTATATTTTCAAAAAAATTAGGGATCCTTACTAAAACTCCAATAATGTAACCCAAGGTGTAAAAAAATTATCTAAAATATTCATTACATCGCGTGCGCTGCGAAAACTATTGATGATAGAATAAAATAATGTACTACGACTTTGTAGAACACATTATTATTTACAAAAAGTGTCGCGATACCATATGTCTAACTATTATAGTTATGCCACAATAAGTGTTTTTCTATTTTAAAAATTTAATTGAATTGCCGCCGCTAGAAAATGCTCTTTATTTGTATTTTGGTATTAATCCTTATCAAAATAAATTACTTCATATTCAAAACTGCTTCAATACCTTTATATAACATTTTGAATTATTAAATTCGGACATTCCATTCAAAAGATATCACGAGTTTAAAAATATAAGTATTAGCAGAAAAATCACGTCACTGGGGTACGGGCCGTACGGGAGTAATCTCTTTGCGTGTGGCTCAGTGTTTGTAAAAAACGGCTTGAACGATTCTTATAAAATTTTGAATATTTTTTCTTATGTAGGGTAGGATAGGGTAGGGTAGGGTAGGGTAGCACCACACGGTAGAGTAGCACCACAGGGTAGGGTAGCACCACGCGAATGAAGTCGCGCCGGGCAGCTTGTTTATTTAATAAAAGAATATAATTATAATATATACACACACACACGTATAGTTTAAATTCTCAATTTAGATTCTCAAATGCAATAGCTTTACCGCGGCAGTCTCCGAGTGCCACACGTATTTTTTTTATATTAGATTTACTGGCAAATGTAACTTCATTTTTAATATTAAGCTTTATTAATTCTTGAGCTTATGCAGTATTTGATTGTCTTGACTATCGATTTTTTAGCACATCGCGTCTATTTAGATCGTTCGAGTTTTTAATTTGTTTACGCGCACAGGAACCTTTGTCTCCTTTAGTATCTTGTCTTGTCTTCTGTCCATTTCCGAAAGGAACTGCGGCATGATTATTATTAATTAGGCTTTGGTAGAGGTTTTATGCTAGGTTTCGCTGGTTGTTTTTTATCATCAGAATCTGTTTTAGGTTCTATAGTAACAATTTGCTGAATTGCCTTTAATTCGCTTGTATTAGCTGCACACTTTTTGACTAAATTACAATCATTAATACCTTTACATTTCGATGGCTCCATTTTTTGAATTCAAACATTGTTTGAAGTCTTTAGGTGCCGATAGAAAATTAAGGGATAAGCACCTAAGACCATTTGCGCGTGGCTTCAACCCTTAGGTAGCTGTCATTACCACATACTGACCCGTCTCT
Organism: Achlya flavicornis; assembly: GCA_947623365.1. NCBI lineage: Eukaryota > Metazoa > Arthropoda > Insecta > Lepidoptera > Drepanidae > Achlya > Achlya flavicornis. The sequence continues at coordinate 2,138,495 of OX392495.1, read as the reverse complement.
TTCCATCCTGTATATTATAGATTGTATTTTGCACATAAATATATTTATTTTAAATATGTTAATAGAATTATAACAATTGGATGATTTGAAAATATTTTATTGATAATTTTCAATCGTTTTCTTCACTCAAGTATGTATTTTCATACTGATTAAGAATAAAGTATAAGTTGTTCATGAATCCATTTTGTGTGTGCGGCCACGTTCACATAGTAGCCTATTGTGTTCCCACAAGGTTCATATCCTGAGGAGACGAGGCCTATCTGCCGGCCTCCAGCGACGAGAGGCCCCCCACTGTCACCCTGCAACACAACACATCACATATAACCAGAGGTCGGAATTAGGTAGAGTTATTTATGTACATACTTGCATCGAAATTTTGATATTAATTTAGATCTTCCCGGGATTTCCCGGGAATACAATCCCGATTGGCCAACAATATTATAAATAAATAATAATAAAAACCTTAGATATAGATAATATTGTTTTATTTTTTTCTCAGAAGCTATACTAAAATTCGATAAATAATATCACTAACGTATGACACTAACGATTTTTTAAAATATTCCATAGATACTTTACAAGTTTACTTATAAGAAGCGTTTAGTTCATTTTAGACTGCAATATCTAATATAATTCAAGGTGTATTCTAGTTTAAAGAGCTTGTTTTTCTCTTTTCATTTATTTTTTGTTTTACACAGTCGGGTTTCTTGTTTCTTTTATTAATATACCATTTTGCCCTGGTACTGCAAATCGCCATCAACGGGGAGTCCATCCTCACATATTGAAACCTGAATTGTTTCGTACTGTGCGGGCTCAAAGGAGCTTCCTTCCGCGGACGCTCAGACTGTGGAATGAGCTTCCCGCCGTGGTTTTCCCAATGGAGTACAGCAAAAGGGGTGTGAAGAGATTTCTGCAGGGTCGGTAACGCGCGCGTGATACCCCTGGTGTTGCAAGCGTCCATAGGCTACGGTAACCGCTTACCATCAGGCGGGCCGTATGCTTGTTTGCCACCTAAGTGGTATAAAAAAAAAATCGGCGGCGGTGACCATTTACTATCAGGTGGACCATCTGCCTGCTTGTCAAGTTATTGATATAAGATCCTCAGGAATGACTCAAAATTAAAAATTCAAAAATTGTTTATTCAATATAGGCCTTAATAAGGCACTTACGAACGTTACAATTGATTTTACCACCGGTTCGTAATACACTTAAACTGAGAAGACTCCCGGCAAGAAACTCAGCAAGGATATTTTAACTAACTTACATAGCAAGATCCTCCACCAGCTGAGGACACGCATATGACTTTGTTGGACATCCATATTTCGTTTTGCGCCATGCAATTACTCGGCGAGGCCACAGACACTGATACCTGATGTAATTCATTTGTGTTCACATTTTTCTGGAAAACAATAATATCATCTCATCTCACTAATATTATAAATGGATGTTTGTGAGTTAGTCAAGTCACACACATAGAGATATCTATGTTCACGCATAAACAACTGCGTGAATGGATTTGGCGAAACATACTTAGGTACTAGATATAAAAAAAAAAATTCATTTTTGTATCAGAAAATGCAGAAAGTGATATCCAAAATCGAGTTTAATCTTACATTTTAAGTAAAACTTTTGCAAAATCAAAATAACAAGTGGACATTTCGAGATGGCATATTTTCGAAACCTTTTTTGAGAATTCAGTGCTGGTCCCATAGTAAAAGTTGTTCAGCATGACTAACCCAACATAGTTTTCGAAAATATGCCATCTCGAAATCTCCATCCAGTATAATTATTTTCTAAAGGCCTGTACTTTGAATATTATTTTATTGTTTCACAAATAATACATTATCATAAGTGGATGACAAAATTGCGTAATGTAAGGTGACGTCTTAATGAAGTTATCGGACGAAACTCACCCCTATGTTCCCCCATCCAGAGACATCGGCCTTCATCCCTGGGTAAATTTCAAGATTCGAATCAGCCAGTACGATTGGAGCGACTGAAGAGCCGAAAGTCAATGGTCTGGACAGCTTGAGGAGCCCCAAATCGTACCCATTTGGTTTTTTGGTCGCTTTGTATTGCTCGTGGATGATGCATTTTGCGATTCTGTATATTTTACCGCCTTTGTTTGCTCTACTGCTACCTACGCGCACGTGGTCGAAGAATCTATGATTCCTTGTAAAGAAATGTTGTACTTATTAGCCATTACAATCTATTTTGTTTTATGACCAACCGCCACTATAAATGCAAAACGCGCTTCAGAGCTTGCTCGCCAACTTGTCCGTGTGAGAGTGATAAGGTTTGTCTTTTTTAGGCCGTCACCTTCAAGACAATTAAAAAAGGCATCGGGTTCATTTTGCGTCGAGACCATAGGTCGAGAATTCGGAGCGACAGCACCTACCATATTCGTAGCTTTTTTTGTTTTTATATATATGTCGGAGAGTTAGATAGTTGGTCGAACTCAGTTGTATTATGATATTACCGTGGTACAAGGGTTGGGTGAAATAGTAGCAACACTGATTTGACTTTAACGTAAATAACAGATTTAATGAGGGTATGCGTAAAAAGTAAGAATACTGATATGACTATAACGTGAATAACAAAGTTAATAAGGGGATGCATATTGCTTTTGGGACAGTTAGTTTATCACAAGCTCTCGAGCTGTACACATCTCAGTGCAATCGTTGTTACACCCGGTTCTTAAGCCTATACTTATTTAAGAATGTACAATTGTGTGAAGTGAAGTGGAGTGATTATTTAATTGTAATATTACGACAATAAACACATTGGGCCCGTGAGGAGTTTGTTGCGTCGCTTCTTCTCCTCATACGGGACTTTTACGAAGCGATGGTATAAGGTTGTTTTATTGCCTGCACTGCGCCCACCGAATCCTGATACCACTGAACCCTAATCGTGGTCTTTGTATCGCTTGGCTGTCGCTGACTCCGACATCAGGCGTGGGATAAAGACAGGCAATTAAAACCATACTTGAATTGTTTCTACATACTTTGAGGACTGCCACGTGCTTGAGAACCCCGAACACGTGTCAAATAGAGGCTTTTGCCAAGCGAGGGATGACGTCAAGAAGGAAGACTGAATAAAGTTTGGTGGCATCGTTTCTATAGCCAGAAACAGCCAAGTAATCGTGTAACTAAATGAATCATGAGATGCGCTTGCTTATACGCGACATGATAATAGCTAGATGGTGGTCATTCCATGCTGCGCGGTTGTCTGCGGTGCTTCGAGTGTGGGAAATACAGGTCATGTGATCGTTCCTTTACTTCTAACATTATTTTATTGTCTAAGCTGGAACCAAATGCTGTGTTGTGTTAAATGTTACAGATATGGTGATGCTGGCTACTTTGCGAATAACTGCCCTCGTGTCTGCAACTTCACTGCAGTCAAAAGCAGTCGTGGCAACGGCAGCGTGGTTGGTAGCAACACCGGTGCAGTGAGCAACAGCAACAACCAGCGTCGGGTTGACCTGTGCTGCATTCGGCAACCCTACTGGATAGATGGCTATTTTCTGTGAGTCGATTTCATGTTGTTTACTAATGGATTACGAAGGTACCTGAGGTACAAGTACCTATTGTTATTGAGAATATAGTTGGTTAGCGTTTTAATTGGATTTAAGTGCGTGTCCTCTTGAGTCTCAAATTATTATTTTGCGTTTAGGTCACGGAGATAATCACGGGTATAGTTATCGTTACGGAACTATTAGTGTTTAGCAGTCATAGATATTATGGGAGCTAGATTATAGTCATAATCGGATAGTCAGATAAAATAGGCACCTAATGATTTGAGTTGTACTTGCTTATTCAAATACTAGCGTGATACTTAATAAGATGAGCCGCACCTAGGCTGCGTAGTTTAATATCCCAGTTTGTGTTGAAGCGTTAACAAGATGTGTTATTAGTGTAACGTAACGGTGTTGTCTAAATGAGGTGAGGTGGCCATTTACACGGTGTTGTCTAAATGAGGCGAAGTGGCCATTTAGACGGTGTTATCTGACTAGGCTAGGTGGCCATCTGGAAGGATAGGTGAAGAGATTTACACAGAGTCGGCAGACGCGAGTGATACCCCTGGTGTTGCAAGTGTCCAAAGGCTGCGGTAACCGGCTAGCATCCGGGAGGCCGTATGCTTTTTGCCAGAATTTGTGGTGATCTAGAAGGGATTTCTGCAGAGTTGGCATGCACGCGTGTGATACCCCTGGTTTTGCACGCGTCTAAGGGCTGCGGTAACCGGCTACCATCCGGGAGGCCGTATGCTCTTTGCCAGATTTAGTAGTAATCTAGAAGGCGTGAAGGCCTGTCTAAATGAAGCGAGGTGGTCATTTAGACGGAGTTGTCCAGAAGGCGTGGTGGTTACCTGGAAGGCGTGGAGGCCATTGGAGGCGGCTTAGATTATTAACGGCGCGGTGGCTGTTTCCATAACACAATACAGTGCGGAGATCATAGATTTTCGTGAGTAGTCCGCGAGTATTCTATAAGCAATGGCTTTGGGTGATGTACAGTCTATTCTTGCCTAGAAGACTATAAAGTTAAAACTGTCTCCCTTAGGTAAGTGCGTAGGTAACAAACGTGCTTGGTGGAGCGGTAGGGCTGTTGATCTTTTACCTGTGTTGACTTTAGTGTGTCTTGAATTGATGAGATAAGTTAAGAGATTGGAACTGTATCATTGGTTAGTATGAGTAAGCGTTAGTGTAATGATTAAACTGAAGCGATTAATAGCAAAAATGGCTATCAAGTTTAGGCAGGAATGGCCGAGCGAAATTATCAGTTACTGTGCTGGACTTCTTTGGTTTCAGGTACATCTGGTAGAGTTTTTCACACGAGGACGTGTGATTCGCAGGATGGCCGTGTCGGAGAGTTAGATAGTTGGTCGAACTCAGTTGTATTATGATATTACCGTGGTACAAGGGTTGGGTGAAATAGTAGCAACACTGATTTGACTTTAACGTAAATAACAGATTTAATGAGGGTATGCGTAAAAAGTAAGAATACTGATATGACTATAACGTGAATAACAAAGTTAATAAGGGGATGCATATTGCTTTTGGGACAGTTAGTTTATCACAAGCTCTCGAGCTGTACACATCTCAGTGCAATCGTTGTTACACCCGGTTCTTAAGCCTATACTTATTTAAGAATGTACAATTGTGTGAAGTGAAGTGGAGTGATTATTTAATTGTAATATTACGACAATAAACACATTGGGCCCGTGAGGAGTTTGTTGCGTCGCTTCTTCTCCTCATACGGGACTTTTACGAAGCGATGGTATAAGGTTGTTTTATTGCCTGCACTGCGCCCACCGAATCCTGATACCACTGAACCCTAATCGTGGTCTTTGTATCGCTTGGCTGTCGCTGACTCCGACATATATATATCTACATATATAGCTATAAATATCTGTACTTGATTTAGAGTTAATTAATAAAAAAAAAAAATTGATAGATTTTTTTTAATAAAAGTGATATACCGCTAAAAATACAATAAATAATGGCAAAACTAGGGGTGTCGGTACAAATCAGAAGCTCTGCTTATCTAGATATGGCAAATATATTAATTAGATTGAAAAGTGGAAGCAAGCCTACGGTGTAATAATAATAGACTCACAATAAGACACAATGCGCCGCGGTCAACACGAACTGCTCGTGGATGATGGAGCCTCCGCAACGAAAGCCACCAAAATAGTATATATAAGCCATAAATGGGACATCTTCTATATCCACCGTGTGGCCGCCTACAACTCCCACTATTGGAGACGAAGGAACTGCTGTGGATACAAATTTAATTTAGCTTTAGATTAAGATAAGCTTGCATCCATGGTCAATAGTTTAGTTTATACATTGTTGTTTTATTGGGTTGGTTGGGATGACAAATCCACAAAATCTATTTGGATCATGCTGAACAGCTTTTACTACGAGACCGAGATTTTGTTACAGGAAGATTAATCTTTATGAAAAGTTTTATGGAGTTGAAAGTTGGAAAAACCCCCAAACCAAAAAAATTAGCTTTAAAAAGTTAAAAATAATATTGAATGGCCCTTTAATTCAATATAAAAATAGTAGTAATATTTTGATCAAAGCGCCGTCGTCTCGTCGGGGCCGCTAATTTTGTTTTAGACAGCATAGCTGCGGTTATAACTTCCTACTTAATATTCTACATAGATACATAGCGGCCCCGACACGACGACGCATTGATCAATATATTATTACTTTTGTATAAAATTTATTAAATATTATATATTCGTAAAGCTACTGTCTTCAAAATCAAAATCAAAATCAAAATTCATTTATTCATATTAGGCCCTTATAGGGCACTTGTGAAAGTTAACAAATGACTCTACACCGGTTCCAAATACAACTTGAACTGAGAAGACTCCGGCAAGAAACTCAGCAAGTGTTCTTTTTTTTTATGTGTACTTATAAATATTACAATTTACAAAATATATATAACAATAGCGTGCGAAGCGAACAATTCATTCAAATGCATTCTTGTCATCTACAAAATCAGAAACTTTATAGTACCCCTTCTTGCATAACTTCTGTTTTACTATCTTTTTGAATCTATGTATAGGTAGCTCTTGGATTTCTTTGGGTACTTTATTATAGAAACGTATACATTGCCCCTTGAAAGAGTTAAGGACTTTGCTGAGCCGAGTTAAAGGTACAGCAAGTTTGTGCTTATTTCTAGTGTTCAAACTATGAGTGTCGCTATTCTTAGGTAAGTTATTTATGTTTTTCCTCACATGAATAAGATTTTCATATATGTACTGTGACGACACTGTCATTATATTAATAGATTTAAACTTGTCTCTCAAAGAATCTCTTCTAATAATCTAATCTAATTCTAATCTTCGGGTTGGGGTTTTTTTTTTTTTTATATTGTTTTTAATAATAATTATTATTTATTTGTTACATTTAGTACATACTAAAACAAAACTATACTAAATAACTTAAACTAAAAAATAAAATACTAATAACTAAAACTAAAACTAAAACTTAAGAAAAATAAAAAGAATTAATAATATTATAACAAATCTAGCCTATCAAGGTCGCTGCCAAGTGGTAGCGTGCCCAGAATGCTGGCGGCATTACCTCTCTGTATAGCTATGCTTATACGTTGAGCGAGGTATTCGCCAGCCCAATTTTTTTTTATTAATGTTTTTTAAATTTTATATATTAGGTACCGACCGGTATTAGTACCGGACTATACGTTGTTGTAAGATGGTAGGTATGCTATTTTAAACTTAGATGGGTCCCAAATTAAAGTTTGCGACTGTATAATGTGTTAATAATTAAGTGGCTAGAAATGGTAAATGGTACTAAAGTGTGTCTCACCGTGTCCCAGCGTCCCTTGTATGAAGTACACAATTAATACAATCGTTGCTCCGGACACCATCATGTCGAATGTAGAACATATTGACGGAGGTTTCTTTTTATACTGCATTATCTAAATAAAAACTAATTATTTCCTATTTAGTATTTATATACAATTATTTATTTGATAACGATACATTATTTTTAATAACAATTACCTACATCAACTAATACTTATACTAAAACAAACAAACCTCCTAACTAAGAGACAAAGGCGAAGAAGAAGAAGGAACTGGCTCTCAAGTGCAGCTGTCGGAACACACCGACAGGTGCTTGGCGACAGATTTTCAACTTGAGGGTGGTAGCCAGCCAGACGGGTACTACAAAGTACCCTACCACCGTGCTATGGTTTCCTCACGATGTTTTCCTTCACCGAAAGCTCAAGCTCATTGTAGGATTCGAACCCGGGACCTTCGTCTCGGTATCCGACGTCACTACCACTGAGCTATCATCGCCTTAGAAGCTGAGAAGTTTGGCATTCAATACATGCTCCATAATCTTGCAGAGTATGGAGGTGATTGCGATAGGTCTATAGTTCGACGGGTCTGTACGGCTACCCTTCTTGGGTATAGGTCGGATGTTTGCAAGTTTCCAGGACTTAGGTAGGTACACGTCTTGTTTTCAGAGAGACTTAGATTAGACGGCGACGGCGAAATAGATTTTCCTTAGTTCTTTTTTATTTAGCTACAAATAACGTGATATTTCGATTTGAAATGTCAATCCCATACCAGATGACCACAGATATCGAAAATGAAGAATTACGTGTTTTCTCAAAGGTAATTTCGCAGAGGTATATTTGAATAAAGGTTTTTGAATTTCGAATTTTAGAAAGATTTTCCTTTTGTATATTATATTATTTTCCCCCTTACTCATAAAACGTTATTTTACTAATAAACTGAATAAGTGGTCACTTAAATAACGTCAAATTGTTTGACAGCGACAGCAAGGTGACGGTATTATTTTGACTATTTCATCAGTAGGATTAGTTAAACAGCGATTATGAGTAAAGCCGTTTATCTTTTATATAATAATATAGGTATTATTATTAATAATTAGTTTTCTAATAGTTTCTGAATAAAATTATTGTTTTCTTTTTATACTTATTAGGTTATCTAAAAGGAAAATTTGTTTTGCTAATTGGAAATATTTTTTTCAATAGTTGATAGCCCCTTTTAGATTTTAATGAATAAGAAATATCAATCAATTAATTATCCTGTTTTTCAACTAATTTCTGTTAACTGAAGGTTGGTTTGGGAAAAATACATCGATTGATTGTTTTTATTATTTTTATCGTGTAAGTATATTTATATGTTTTCTAATTAATAAAAAACTGTTTGTAAATACCACTGTGAAATTTTATTATATAAAAATAATATAATTTTATATTAACCCTTAGCTACCTACCGTCTATTTAAGTCACACAAGTACCTACTTGGAGTCTCTGAGACTCCGGCGAAATAATGCTCTAGAAAAAAAAAACCATGACTGAGGGAGACAAATTAAAAATAAAGGAGTATTTTTGTATTATTTTTAATTGTATTTAAATTATAAAAACAATAAAAAACCAACACTATTCATTAAATAAACTAAAATTTCTTCATTGACTTGGAACAAACAAGAAATATCAACATGTTTGTAAAACAATAACTATATTTCAGAAAAAACATAAAACAGGAACTTCTACCTATTAATTTCTAACAATTGAACGATCAAATAATTAATCGTAGTGCTGACCATAATCATAATGGTAATAATTAACCAAAATTGCAAGTCTTAGACTTTACACTTTTTTGCAACTGTAATTACAAATCTTATGTCATTTTTCTAAAGGGTCGTCATTATCTAATGAAGAAAAATGGATGTGTACTTTGGGACTTAAAACTGGTGTTTCGTTCCGCAAAAAATATTTCTTCTTCACCATCGATTTCTGAAACGAATTCCAAATCTTCTCCCAAGACGAAATCGTCTTCTATGTCGATTTCCACATCGCTACAGTCTCCAATCGGTAAATCTTCTTCATTTAAAACTTCTTCCTCCAACCAGCGCCTAATAACTTCGTCACCCGATGCCTTTTTTCACGAAAATAATAAAAGTAATTCGATTAAGAAAATTACGTTACTACCTACCCGGAGTCTTACAGACTCTGAAGAAAAGCTTTTTGTACACCAAAACTTTATGCGCGCACGTGTGACCATGTCGAGTGCAGGAGCAGTACCTCGGGTGGTGGGGAGAAGGTATACGGAAGCGCTGTGTGAATAGTTGCGCGTACGATTAGTTTTTGAGAAAAATAATATCGTCGGAGTCCGTGAGACTCCGGGTAGGTAGCTAAGGGTTAAACCTACTTTGGCTCGCGGTTCGAAAAATAACAATGACATCAGTTGTTATTATGGGACGCGCGTGTTATGTGTACAGACCCTTAAATGAAGCCAATGTACACATAGCCTTAACATCATCGATGACGATATTGCGCAATGCTGAGTCGACGCGGTTCCCATGTGAATCTATATTGCTGACGCCGCGACGTTGCACCTGCATCAAGCGGCCCGCCCGACCAAGCGACGCGGAAGGGATCTCCACTTCGGTACCAACTTCGTCCGAAGACACTCCATTTTAATTATAGTTCATTAATGTAATTTTTATACATTAAATTAATATTATAAATTCAGTTTTGATTTTTTTTACATCCTTCGGCTGTGGCCTCCATAATTGGCGCAGTCGGTAGGATACTCGAGTCAGTGCGTGGCGCGAACTATACGACGATTTCCGACATCGAAATCGGGCCGAGCCCCGCGTGGCTGACTGGTTTTCAAGCCATCGACGAGTATCCGAAGAAGAACCTGAGGAACACCGCTGGAGGACTTCCAAACATTGAAGATAAAAAGTCAAAAATGAAACTGTGAGTTGCACAAGATTTTTCTCTCGTGTTGCTCTCCTTTAGTCCTTAGTGATCCCTATATTTTTATTTAAATTTAATTTAATTGTGTTCAAGATTTTTCACCCTCGAAGGTTAGGTTCCCCTAAGGCTAGTCCCAGACAGTCTCAGCGGGATCTATTAGTAGACTCAAATAGGAATTTAGATTTTGATATCATGGCTATTAATTACGAGCATAATCCGGACACCATATTCAAGGCCTTACGCCTAGTTCCCGAATTTGACAGGAACCCGAAAGTCTTAACTAGAATCAGAGTAAAATCAATAAGACGATATATTTAATTATTAAAGATAATAAATCGTACCAAGACAATTTATTGAAATACGCAAAATTGACCCAATTTTTAGTTATAGTTAGTGAGAACATTGATGATTTAATAAGTGAATTACGTAGAATAGAAGATATATTAGCATTTACGCGTGCATCGAGCACACACCATTCAATGTTAAGTGTTGAAATATTAAATAGTATGTTACTTAAGTTAGGTACCATTTATGATAGGAAACAGTTATTGGACGTAGATATTAGAGAATATTATAACGCAATTAAGCCAGGTACATACTTTAATAAGTATAAATTAGTTATAGTATTTAGGTTCCCAATCGTTTCCCCGCATTCATATGATCTTTATAAATTATCCATATTACCTAATAAATCAAATCAAATCCTAGTACCTCCCTATCCTTATATAGCAACCAATGAGAATTATTACGTGCACATTGCGGCTGAATGCCCGAAGTTGAGCAACGCATACTTATGTGAGGAAGGCATGGAACATCAAATTAGATCACAACCAAACTGCATACATAAATTAATTCTTCAACAATCTAACGAATCCTGCAAGACAACCACAGTATCAATTTCAAGACAACTTATGGAAAAATTAGATGACAGACATTACATAGTCGTCTTCCCGCAACCAACGAAAGTCCAGCTATCCTGCGAGCGAGAAGAATACAACATACTCTGCGGCAGTTATCTAGCAACCATTCCACAGACCTGCCGTCTACGCACCGAAGAATTCACTCTTATTAACATCAATAATCGTATAGAAGGCAAGCCGATGAAGATTATGAAAATTCCATATTATATTAACCAGGAAACTACAAGCAAACCTACTATTTCCCTCAACTCAATCAAGTTGGATGACCTACGAAACCTTCAAGAAAAAATATCGGCCCAGCCTCCGCTTCAAATAGAACAACTACCTACGACCTACGAGTACATTATACCATACTACAATCCCGATCTATGGCATATTACTGAGTGCAGCTATACTTGTATTCATCGTACTGATTCAACGTTATAGAACCTTCAAGAAAATTAAGATATCCAACAACACTAATGATATACCATTGGAGAATTTAGAAAAATCTGAAGATAGAAACCAGCTTCCAGCAACATTTTCATTGAACATTCTAAAATATTTGCTGATCTACAGGTGGAGGTGTTATGTGTACAGACCCTTCAATGAAGCCAATGTACACATAGCCTTAACATCATCGATGACGATATTGCGCAATGCTGAGTCGACGCGGTTCCCATGTGAATCTATATTGCTGACGCCGCGACGTTGCACCTGCATCAAGCGGCCCGCCCGACCAAGCGACGCGGAAGGGATCTCCACTTCGGTACCAACTTCGTCCGAAGACACTCCATTTTAATTATAGTTCATTAATGTAATTTTTATACATTAAATTAATATTATAAATTCAGTTTTGATTTTTTTTACATCCTTCGGCTGTGGCCTCCATAATTCGCGTCTCTCGCGAGACGGGTAAATAATAGCTAAAGGTTTATAAAACAAATATAATGGTGCGTCCATGCTTGGCGAACCGAGCATGAGCCGAGCCTCGAACGGGCACACTGCGAGCACGATTCGCGTAGCGTGGACGGGCTTGCGAGCCTCGAACGAGCGCGATTGTCAGTTTTTTCACGAACAAAAGGATTCGCATCGTGCTCGTTGTAGGCTCGCAGTGTGCTCGTTCGTGGCTCGGCTCGTGCTCGGTTCGCCAAGCATGGACGCACCATAATGGTGCGAGCTAAGCCTCGAACGATCAGGGTCCCGATTCTCGTATCTTCGACAGTAATGTCGCATAGACATTTACGAACGAGCATTCGTCTCGCGCTCGACTGCGCTCCGCCCCATTGTCAGTTATTTCACGAACACAGGGATTCGCATCGCGCTCGTTGTAGGCTCGTTGTAACGTACACACTTGACATCGCGAGCAGCAAAGGAATTCTGTTCGTTCGTGGCTCGGCTCGTGCTCGATTCGCGTAGCATGGACGCACCATAAGAATCTGATCATTTAAAATATTTCCTTATTATAAAAGGTAATGGACTGTACGATTTTTACTGCCATTTCTGAAAGCCAAATCATAGTTAATCTGTAATCACAACTGGCTTCATTGACTATCACAGGAAAGTATTTCAACAAGAGATTAAATTTGATTTGGTTTTCAGAAACTGGCAGTTATTTTTCCGGGAAAAATTTCATCCATACGTTGTAGACATACCGAAAATACGGACACAGCGTTTTGCATCCTCATTTATAATGCGGACAGCAAGAGAGTGGAACTTGCTTCCGGCGTCTGTTTCCTGACTCTTACAATCTAGGTGAAGCGCTCGTGGTGTAGCATGATTAGCCGTTCTTAATCGATCGGCAAAGTTAAGCTACGTCTGTCTTGGTCGGTACCTGGATGGGTGACCGCCTAGTGGTATTTCAAATCGAGCGTTTCCGTGCTTCGGAAGGCACGTAAAGCCGTTGGTCCCGGTTATCACTTAATTGTGATAGTCGTTAAGCTGGTTGGATGCCTCCTAGGCGGCTTGAAAAACTCCAACAGTAGGTTGGCCACTAGCCTACCTCCACCGATCCGCAGTGGGCACGCGTGGTGGAGTATCTGCCCATTCCCTTTCACCCTGATTTGTGAAAGGAGGCCTGTGCTCAGCAGTGGGACATTATAGGCTGATGATGATGATGATGATGATGACAATCTAGGAACTTTCAAGGCCAGAGCGATTAGGTTTCTTCTGGGTAACGTGTTCCATTTTAGGCTTCGTCAACGTCCCTTATGGGCGGGTCAGTGGCCAAACGCAAGCCCATTTCATTAAAAAAAAAGAAGTCTGTTAACTTTTTATAATCTTGTCTAGATTTCGAGATGGCATATTATACAATTCAATACAATATAAATAATGTATAATTATATGATGCACTGGCTGGTAAACGAATGAGTCTCCTAGGGATCGGATATCCAAAACCAGAAGACTGTAGGCTCATATCTCCTAACCTCGTTGTAAAACTCATGAAAAGAGTTTTCAACGAGACTGGGGAAGAGTAAGTTATCTAGGGGACAACAATAGATCCCAATGCACCTTATTACAAAACATGGTTTAAAGGAAAACCAGGTTTTAAAATAGCCTCGTCCCTTTTTAGGGTTCCGTAGCCAAATGGCAAAAGACGGAACCCTTATAGATTCGTCATGTCTGTCTGTCTGTCTGTCTGTCTGTCTGTCTGTCTGTCTGTCTGTCTGTCTGTCTGTCCGTGTATGTCACAGCCATTTATTTCCGAAACTATAAGAACTATAATGTTGAAACTTGGTAAGTAGATGTATTCTGTGAACCGCATTAAGATTTTTACACAAAAATAGAAAAAAAACAATAAATTTTGGGGGTTCCCCATACTTAGAACTGAAACTAAAATTTTTTTTTTCATCAAACCCATAAGTGTGGGGTGTCTATGGATAGGTCTTCAAAAATGATATTGAGGTTTCTAATATCATTTTTTTCTAAACTGAATAGTTTGCGCGAGAGACACTTCCAAAGTGGTAAAATGTGTGTCCCCCCCCCTGTAACTTCTAAAATAAGAGAATGATAAATCTATAAAAAATATATGATGTACATTACGGTGCAAACTTCCACTGAAAATTGGTTTGAACGAGATCTAGTAAGTAGTTTTTTTTTAATAGGTCATAAATTGAAATTAATATCAAATACTCAGGTCTATACTACCATTTACTTATATACCTACAGGTTTGTACGGAACCCTCGGTGCGCGAGTCTGACTCGCACTTGGCCGGTTTTTTATTATATGACGTTAGAAAGTGACCAAATGACAGTAAAACCTGGCTTTACTTTAAACCATGTTTTGTAATAAGGGGGTATGGGTCGAAGTGTCCGAGTTATATCTCGGCCCCTGCACAAGATAAGATTTATAATATATTTCCTTATAATAGATTTCCTTATTTTTGGGGTTCCATAGTCGAACAAGAAAGTTTCCTACATTCATTTTCTGTCTATACAGTTCCCCTTAGTTTTCAGTCAAATTAAAAAGTTACTTTGTGAAATGATCTCGACGACTTCTTGACGAAGGGTGCGTAGAGATTTTTAAAGGGACGAGAACGCACAAGTGGTAGCCCTGGTGTTACAAGCATTTATAGGCTAACGGAAACCGCTTACCATCAGGCGGACCATATACTTTTTTTACTACCATAGTTACAAAAAACATCGTGATTTTCTACATTCTGGAACTCGGGCCAAAATATCCAAAATACACTACACAATAAAGGAGAATGATCAGATTTGGGCCCACTATGTATGTCATCGCGTGTCTAAATCAAATATGATTCAAAAATCAAGTCATATTTTATTATAACATAATATTTCACGAAATATTTATATTTTTCTAGCCCTAGGATTAAAAACAGCATGAATATTATATTTATATTATTAGCATATTTATTCGCTTATAATCCTTTACGTCTGCCTTCAGATATCTGAAACCATACGCCATCCGAATGCCATGCGTCATTTTTTTTTCATATTAAATGTTGCCAACTTAGTTTATCGAAATTAAAAACAGGCTATACAGATTTTTCTGTTGAATAACGCCAGATCGATCCTTGTTGGCGACAGGATTGATTAAATTAATAATATTCTTTTTCGAAAATCGCCGTTTTCTCGCTAACTGTATATTTCTTTCGAAATCTCTAAGTGCCGATAGAAAAGTAAGAGATAGGCCCCTAAGACACAGACGTATGAGTAGTACAAACAGACTAAAAATGAAATGTCCCCCGTGGGTTGACCTTGAAAGTAGCCTATGTCCTTCTCCATACCAGGCTATCTGTATACCAAATTTCATGATGATCGGTTGAGTAGTTGAGGCGTGAAACCGTAACAAACAAACAAACAGAGCTACTTTGGCATTTATAATATTATTATGGATTATCTCCGCCCGCCGCCGCCGCCCCTCATTCATAGACGTAAATATCTTTACCGGCCTTAGTTCGGCTCTGTAACAGCTACACTTTCTTTGTAGGTGTAATTGGCTTCAATTTTTTTTGCGAATGCTTAGTCTGCTTGTAGGTACTATTCATACGTCTGTGCCCCTAAGACCATATTCGCTTGGCTTCAACCTTTAAGGTAAAATATCTATCCTGTATACAGATTGTTTTTTGCACATTATTTTAAATATGTTAATAGAATTATAACAATTGGATGATTTGCAAATATTTTATTAATACTTTTCAAACATTTTCTTCAGTCAATGAAATTCATGTATTTTCATACTGATTAAGAATAAAGTATAAGTTGGTCATGAATCCATTTTATGTGTGCGGCCACGTTCGTATAGTAGCCTGGTGTGTAGCCACAAGGTTCATATCCTGCGGAGACGATGCCTATCTGCCGGCCTCCGGCGACGAGAGGCCCCCCACTATCACCCTGCAACACAAAACATTACTAAGACTTATAACAAATAACAACATACTAGTATGGTGGCTAGCAAGGGCGGATCCAGGGGGGGTGTCATGGGGGTCATGACCCCTGGGCCTCGGCCGTCTAGGTCAACCTAAGGATTTTTTTTCTATTTTTACCTCAACACTCCAGGTATGGGGCCCCCATCACGGAATTCAATGTCTGTCACTATTTTGTTATAAATTTGAAGATTTGTCACCAAATATCTGATTTTTTTCGCTCCCCCCTGACCTGAAGGCTGGATCCGCCCTCGTGGCTAGTTTAAGACATCTAGCTATGGAACTATATGTTTGAAAAAATAATGTTTACTGTACTTCTCTCCTACTTAGGTATAAACTTGAGAAAATCGTTTTCCTTCACTTATTTACTTAACGATGCGTAAAACGATCTCTATTGCCATTGCAAATGTTAATCGGCGGCGGTGACCACATACTATCGGGTGGACCATCTGCCTGCTTGTCAAGTTATTGATATAAACAATATACGATCCTCAGGAATCACAAACTTACAAAGCAAGATCCTCCGCCAACTTCGGACACGCAGATGACTTTGTCGGACATCCACAGTTTGTCTTGCGCCATGCAATAACTCGGCGAGGCCACAGACACTGATACCTGGTGTAATTCATTTGTAGTCACATGTTCCTGGAAAACACAGTAATATTATCTGATCTCACAAATTTTAAAAATGTGAAAGTTTGAATGTTTGTGAGTCAGTCACGCATACAAAGCTGAATAGATTTGGCGAAACATAGATAGATATAGAATATTTTTCATTTTTTTATCAGAAAATGCTGAAAGTGGTACCCAAAATCGAGTTTGATCTTACATTATAAACAAAGCTTTTGCAAAATCAAAATCTATACTAATATGATAAAGTTGAAGAGTTTGTTTGTTTGAACGCGCTAACCACAGGAACTACTGGTTCGAATTGAAAAATTATTTTTGTGTTGGATAGTCCATTAGGCTAGAAGCAGAAGGCTTTAGGCTATATAACATCACGCTGCGACTAATAGGAGCGAAACATCAGTGAAAAATGTTGCAAAAACGGGGAAAATTATTCATATAGGGTAGGGTAAGGTAGGGTAGGGTAGGGTGGGGTATCACCACAGGGTAGGGTAGCACCACGAAAACGAAGTCGCGCCGGGTAGCTAGTACTTTATATTATTTTGTATAGGCCTGTACTCATAGTATAATACTTTATTAATTGTGGATGACAAAAATACCACAGCGTTGGACATTTACCATTTTCAAAAGTGCACATGTTTTGCGTAATGCAATGTGACGTCTTGATGAAGTCTTGAGAAACTCACCACTATTTCCCCCCATCCAGAGACAACGGCCTTCATCCCTGGGTAAATTTCAAGATTCGAATCCGCCAGTACGATTGGAGCGACTGAAGAGCCGAAAGTCAATAATCTGGACAGCTTGACGAGCCCCAAGTCGTACGCCTCTTCCTCGTGGTTGATATATCTTACAATGCGGTACTCTTTACCGCCTTCATATATTCTACTGCTACCTACACGCACGTAGTCGGAGGAGAAATTATTGTTTCTAACAAAAAAAAAATAGCTACATTAGGGGGGTAGGTATAAATAAGCAGCTCCGCTTATTCTGGGTGGAGATTTCGAGACGGCATATTTTCGAAACCTATGTTGGATTAGTCATGCTGAACATCTTTTACTATGGGACCAACACTGAATTCTCAAAAAACCGACTTCAAAAAAAGGAGGAGGTTCTCAATTCGTTTGTTTTTTTTTTTTTGGTTTGTTACCTCATAACTCCCTCATTTATTAACCGATTTGGAAAATTCTTTTTTTGTCTGGAAGGGTACACTTCCTGTTTGGTCCCATTGTCATCAGATCAGGATTTGGTTACTTCTTAGTGTACTTTGAAGTCGGTTTAAGTTTTTTTTAAAACAGTCCAACTATAACTATGTAAAAAAGTTAAAAAAAAATTGAGGATTCACTACTGGTCTCATAGTAAAAGTTGTTCAGCATGACTAACCTAACATAGGGTTAGAAAATATACCATCTCGAAATCTCCACCTGTTACAGACGTGGCAAATGTATTACTTAGATTGAAAGGTGAAATGAAGCCTGCTGTGTAATAATAATAAGACTCACATTAAACAATGCGCCGCGGTCAACACGAACTGCTCGTGGATGATGGAGCCTCCACAATAAGAGTTGTCAACATGCACAGTCGCCATGAACGGGACATCTTCTATATCCACCGTGTTGCCGCCTATAATACCCACTATTGGAGACCACGGGACTGCTGTGGATCCAAATTATTTGACTTCAGAGCAAGACAAGCTTGCATCTATGGCCATTAGTTTAGTTTATACATATAAAATTTAGGTACAGGTCGGTTAACGAAAGCTGGCACGTTCACAGTACTCATAAATTTGCAATCAGTCAAGTCTAATGGACGAATGAAAAAATAGACCACTCTATATTTATGAGCAGTAGCAAAAGCAAAACAATAACTGTCTCCTTCATACTCATAAGCTTGACTTTGCGCGAGAGAGACGGTGTAAATGTGTTGAAACGTGCCAGCTTTAGTTAACCGACCTGTACTGTATGATTTTTTCCATTGACTTTGCGGTTCAAATACAAACGATTTCTATTGTTGTCCTGCTCGCGCGGATCTTGATACAGTTAGCGGGTAACTAAGTAACTTTAATCTATACTGATAATAAAAAAGGTAAGATATTTATTTTATAGTTTTAGTTTTAAAGTTTCAATAATTTTATATGCTTACAATCCTATAAATATAATTACAATTATAAATTAGCTAAAAACAGGAAAAAAATGAATTTAAAAACATATCTAAAATAAACGATCGTCTAACTAAATGATCCATGGTACCCATGATGCTAGCGGCGTTACCCAGCTGAACGGTTAAGCTTAGTCTCTGGGAAACAAAATCCTTGGCTCTGTAGTCCCCAGAGGCTATGAGAAAAAGCTTGTTATATGTTGAGATTCTGTAATTTCCATTTATTGAAAAGGCATGGCACTAGCCAACTCCACAGATTTAAACAAAACTTTAAGTTCGCGACTGTATAATGAGTTAATAATTAAGTGGCTAGAAATGGTTAATGGTACTACAGAGTGTCTCACCGTGTCCCAGCGTCCCTTGTATGAAGTACACAATTAATACAATCGTTGCTCCGGACACCATCATGTCGAATGTAGAACATATTGACGCAGGTTTATTTTTATACTGCATTATCTAAATAAAAACTAATTAGGTTCATATTTAGTATTTATATTCAATTATTTATTTGCTAACGATAAATAATTTACCTACTTCAACTAATTAGTGACGTGATAAAGTCCTTTTTAGGGTTCCGTAGCCAAATGGTAAAAAACCGGCCAAGTGCGAGTCAGACTCGCGCACCGAGGGTTCCGTACAAACCTGTAGGTATATAAGTAAATGGTAGTATAGACCTGAGTATTTGATATTAATTTCAATTTATGACCTATTAAAAAAAAACTACTTACTAGATCTCGTTCAAACCAATTTTCAGTGGAAGTTTGCACCGTAATGTACATCATATATTTTTTATAGATTTATCATTCTCTTATTTTAGAAGTTACAGGGGGGGGGACACACATTTTACCACTTTGGAAGTGTCTCTCGCGCAAACTATTCAGTTTAGAAAAAAATGATATTAGAAACCTCAATATCATTTTTGAAGACCTATCCATAGACACCCCACACTTATGGGTTTGATGAAAAAAAAAATTTTAGTTTCAGTTCTAAGTATGGGGAACCCCCAAAATTTATTGTTTTTTTTCTATTTTTGTGTAAAAATCTTAATGCGGTTCACAGAATACATCTACTTACCAAGTTTCAACATTATAGTTCTTATAGTTTCGGAAATAAATGGCTGTGACATACACGGACAGACAGACAGACAGACAGACAGACAGACAGACAGACAGACAGACAGACAGACAGACATGACGAATCTATAAGGGTTCCGTCTTTTGCCATTTGGCTACGGAACCCTAAAAAACGGAACCCTTATAGATTCGTCATGTCTGTCTGTCTGTCCGTCCGTATGTCACAGCCACTTTTTTCCGAAACTATAAGAACT
Source organism: Achlya flavicornis (assembly GCA_947623365.1). NCBI lineage: Eukaryota > Metazoa > Arthropoda > Insecta > Lepidoptera > Drepanidae > Achlya > Achlya flavicornis. Next base: position 2,118,325 of record OX392495.1, on the reverse strand, counting down.
ATAATGTTGAAACTTGGTAAGTATTCTGTGAACCGCATTAAGATTTTTACACAAAAATAGAAAAAAAAACAATTAATTTTGGGGATTCCCCATACTTAGAACTGAAACTTTTTTTTTTTTAAGAAAACCCATAATTGTGGGGTGTCTATGGATACGTCTTCAAAAATGATATTGAGGTTTCTAATATAATTTTTTTCTAAACTGAATAGTTTGCGCGAGAGACACTTCCAAAGTGGTAAAATCTGTGTCCCCCCCCCTATAACTTCTAAAATAAGAGAATGATAAATCTATAAAAAATATATGATGTACATTACGATGCAAACTTCCACCGAAAATTGGTTTGAACGAGATCTAGTAAGTATTTTTTTTTAATACGTCATAAATTGAAATTCATATCAAATACTCAGGTCTATACTACCATGTACTTATTTACCTACAGGTTTGTACGGAACCCTCGGTGCGCGAGTCTGACTCGCACTTGGTCGTTTTTTTTTTTTATTCTACAAGTTAGCAAACATTTATTTATTTTGAAAGTGAAAATTTTTAAGACATTTGGTTGTCTCTATGCAGAACCAGATATTAAAAAGATACCGAGTATATCTGGCGAGCCCCACACTATGCCTGTATCATGGGGGCCTGGATACGATTAATCTATAATTATAATATTACTAGGTGTCCCCCCGCGGTTTCACTCGCATTCCCGGGGTAGCCTATTTCCTTCTCCATACCATAGGCTGCCTGCATGGCAAATTTCATGATGATCCGTTGAGTAGTTGAGGCGTGAAGGCGTAACGAACAAATGAACTCACCTTCGCATTTATAATATTAGTTAGGATAGTTATTAAATAGTTAATTATTATATTACTTAGTTAGGATCCTCAGGTGACATTATAATAGGGTAGAGATGATGACTCATGTCGAATTTTACAACATACAGTAGTACCCAACTGATATGGCTTACCGATGTACCTGCGCAGAAGATACATTTTCAAAGCGTGGGAAATGCTATTGGTCGGCAGCTGCCGCCATGCATGCGGAGGAGATCGACTTGCGAGTGAGACGGAACTATCTTATCTTATCTTGTGCAGGGGCCGAGAAATAACTCGGACACTTCGACCCATTGAGACGGAACTGACAGCTGCAATGTTTCTTATTGTTTAATTTGATATATTCATCATCATTTAATCACTTAGTATTGTTATTTTGAAGGTATTTAAATTATTATTGTTATTTTTATGGTGGTGCACGCTTCTATGTCGCGCACAAAATACTGAATAACCGACGAATAATGAGCTGTGGGGCGGCGGCTGTCGAATCGTTTGTGTTGCTTTGCTGAATGACAGCGGATGTGACGTACATTTTTTTTAGTATTCATTATTTACTTTTAAGTATTCATTTAAAACTACACGCACACTAATATATATTTATTTTATTGTTTATCATTTTTAGTTTTTTATTCGTGTGCTTACGACCGTGACATCACTAAAGGCGTCAGCTGAAAATCAGCGCTGCTGACAGTTGTCAGTAGCACTATGCTGAGCTGATGTCCTATTTGACGGCACAGACCTACTGGTTTATTTTTAAATTAAATATTGTTATGTTTCTGTTAATGTGTTCGTCAAATAAATGTGTGTTTTCTTTCTTTCTTTCAATGTATTATGAACCTTATAGTAGTGATCTAAGGTTGATTGTAAGTTTTAAGAATTCTTTCGTTAATGTTCGGGCCATACTTTCTTTTCTGTGCGAACGAAGATCCACGACGCGCCTTATCAGTTGGGTACTACTGATATGTCTCTGTTTATCTTGACACACAAGATCTTTGTTCAGAACACACCATTTCTGTTTATTGAACCCTTTTAACTGATCACAGAATGACCCTACAATTTACGTATCATAACCAAAATATCATATTCAAAATGACCATAATTTTTCTATAATTTGCTACTTTAATCATGGCGGAGAGCCCTTCACAGTAGACAGTTAATTCAGTCCTTGAAAATAATGAGTTTAGTATTTCTCATATCGCTATCAGTTTTGTTATTAGTTACTACACGTTATCTACGTTTAGATAAATGAAAACAGTCTTAATTAATTATAAAAAGTCTCTTTCAGATAAACAAAGCTAATGAATTTTTATGTTTTTGATTTATTTTTAACTAATTAATCTATTGTTTTCCTCGCCCGCGCCGTTAGTTTTTATCGAAACAATTATGTCCAGGAAATCGCAACGTAATCGGAGTTAGCGATGGGCGATTGTTACTATAAACAATCGAATTATTCGATTGTCCAATTTATTCGAATCAACGAATATAATACGCTAGTTTCCGGCAACCCAGCTGTAGGCGTTGGGTAGATACCTATTGGGAAGTGCGCATGACAGCTCCGGTACCATTCATGGAGAAATGGCAGTCAGCTTCTCTGGCGTCCCCAGCGGGGATTGAATCCGCGAGCACCATAGGGTGTGTTTGTGCTAGTGCTTGCGCTTGCGTAAGTACTGGCACTGACGCAGCTAGTGGGGTGCGCGTGGTGAGCGACTTTTAACAGCTCCGGTACCATTCTGGACAAATGGTAGTGAGTGATCAAGGTGTGAGTCACGTTTTCTCAAGAGTACCAGGGGCGAGTACTGTGGCAGCGTGACCTACCGCAGATGGTCTCTGACGCTTCGTAAGGGGTTGCCAAGAATAGTGTGCCGTCTTTTATGACCGACAGATTGGTAGAGGTGGCCACTATAGAAAATCTCAGTAGATTGTTAAGGGTTGTTCATAATACGCTTCGTGCGCGTGGCCTGTGCCTTGCGCTGTCCGTCCGCGGAATGAATGAATCTATTCGCCCCCGCGCTCACCCGTCGATTGTGCATACTATTGCAACCTGAGTTGCGTGCGTCAATTTTCATTCGAAAGATCGAGTGTTTATTCGTTAGAATGAATCGACAATCGAATTTACAGTTTTACAATTGTCGATTCCTTCGATTACTTTTTCTGGAACAATCGCCCATCGCTAATCCTAGTTAACGCAATCCCAGGAGGTGTGCATAACTTTTGGGAGCCAAGAAACTGCGTAATTTTCGCTCTTTTATAGTTGTTTGCTTGTAGCTCGAAAACGGTACATCTGACGGAAAATATCATTCCAATCAATATTAAAGAAGGTTAAATTCTGCATCTAAAGAGCGGAGCTAAAACTTCAACTTCAAATTCGGTTCAGTGGTACGTCCGAAATCAAAAGTTAGTTACTGGGAAAATGTCTCTTTTAATTGCAAACTTGTACACTGGGCCGCAAAGAAAACGGGTCGGTAATAAAAACCTAATTAACTTCCAAAATACTGGAGCTGGCTTTATCAAATGAAGACTGTATGAAGTGTATGACAACTAGCTGTCCGGCGTGGTTTCACCCGCATTCCCGAGCAATCGTATGTTTTCCCGGGATAAAAAGTATTCTATGTGTTAATCCAGAACATATTCTCTCTGTGTGGAAAATTTCATCCAAATCTGTTCCGTAGTTTTTGCATGAAATAGTAACAAACGTCCATACATACAAACTTTCGCGTTTTTAATATCGTTAGAAATGAAGATGTGACCTTGGCCAATGACAAATCGAGTAGGTAGGTATTAAAAACGCTAATAAAACTAAAAGTTTGAAAAATCAATGAAATTTTTAACAAAAATAATTAAACCGCCTTCAAAGTAGATTTACACTAAAAATATTAAATAACGACGTACTTATGAACATATACATACACTGTTTTTAAGTCAGCGGATAAAATCTGCGTTATCATTAATTTTGGTAGAATTGTCCAGTAATTTTCTATGGAACACGTCGAGCTCTACCACTTCAAAAAAGTGTCATATTAGAAGAGTTCATACGCGGCAGTGTAATCAATTTTGAGTTACATAATGCGTTATATTCGCATGAATATATTCGGTAAATTAGTCTACTAAGCTAGAACCGCTTAAAAAGATAGAACTTTATGACTTAGGCACTATGCAAGTGACTTTTTATACTGCTCGTCAGTGTATTTAATCGTTATCAAACGTAAAACAATAAGGTAAAAAATACTTTTATGTACGCAATTAATTTTAATTTTAGATAACTTAGTAAATATAAAAAGAAGCTACAGTCAAAATGTCCTACATTCGACATCATGGTGTCCAGAGCTGCAATTGTATTATTTGTGTACTTCAATCAAGGGACGCTGGGACACGGTGAGTCACTCTTAATTTTTCTTTACTATTGCCACAGATGAACTAATAGTTACTAACTATCACCAAGTGTATCATCATACCACGCATTACCAGCCTCCCCCCACCCGAAGAACTCTCGCTACCTTACTCACGCGCAGGACCACATGCCTGAGGTATTCTAGTGTAAGGTGGAGATACTTCTACAGTTGCGCTGAGAATTTTCTCTCCCTCTTTCTCTCTCTTCCTGTCAGTTCTCTGCATCAATTCGCCCTCTACCCCGCTCGCACACTAGTAAAGTTTAAATTTATTCGTGGTATAAAAATAACAATGACATCAATTATTATTATAATAGGACGCGCGTCCCTTTCCAGACCAACGTTCATAAAATTTTAAACTTTTGTAGTAATTTTCTTGTACTGGTCAAATTCAGTGTGTCAGAGCCATCTGTGGTACAGGACCTTTAGAAACATGTAGGCCTCTTTTCAAAAAAATGAAGTTATTAACCCTGACTTCATTATACATATTGGAAATCGGAATTTTTGTGAGAAACCAATCGCACCTATTTCAGACATTCGGTGCAAATAGTTTATTTATAAAGCGGGATCCAAGTAAACTGAAAATGCCCAAATGTAAAATTGCCTTTCATCAAAAAACTGTTTGATGATGTCGGTCAAAGTCTACAATAATATTCCAAGGGCCATAAGAGAACTGCCTCTTAAAAAGTTTATATTTAAATTACGAGAATGGCTTATTGAAAAATGTTTCTATACAATTCAGGAATTTTTTAATCTCTAAATTATTATCATAAAATTGACATTTTTTTTGTTTGTTTTGTAGTGTCTTTTATTTAAAATTGAATTTAACGTTGAAATTTTATGGCTGAATTTGGAAATAGGTATAGGCCTAATTTTTAATATTTATGTGTAATTGACATTTTATTTTGAATTTTTGTAGTGTCTTTTAATATTGATTAATGTAAAGTTTAAATAATTATTTTTGAAATTCTAATGTAATTAAAATTGTATTTAATTTATAATAATTTTGTGTATTTGCATGCTTTATAACAAGGCGGGATATATATTCGGACCGATTTTTAATTGTAAGAGAGTATCCCTGCGAATAAATTTATTTCATTTCATTTCATTTCAGGCGAAATTAAATTAAAAAAAACGTGTAACTATTTCACCAATAAAAATTATTTTTCACTTATATAATATTAAATAGCTATGAATATAGGAGAAGACGGTCAATTATAATTTTCCAAAGATAAACCATCATGTGTCTAACTAAGTATCGCTTACTAATTTCCAGTCACCTTATATATAAAAATAAATCCTAATTTCTATATAACTTGAGAACGACTTTACCGATTTCATCCATCTTTTTTTTTAGTTTCTAATATTCTGAAGAAGGTTCTTAAGGAAAATAATAGAAATTAAAAAGACTTCAAAGTACACTAAGAAGTAATCAAATAAAGATCTGATGACAATGGGACCAAACAGGAAGTGTACCCTTCCAGACAAAAAATATCCAAATCGGTTAATAAATGACGGAGTTATGAGGTAACAAACAAAAAAAACAACCGAATTGAGAACCTCCTCCTTCTTTGAAGTCGGTTAAAAATTAGAAAGTTGCGTAGAGAATTTAAGAAAACCTAACGGTAGGGTATGGTAGGGTAGGATATCCCTAGGGTAAACAACTAGTTGCGCCCCGCGTGAATCCGCGGGGCGCAACTAGTTGTTTTATGAAAAGTATGACGCTATCACCTGTAAAATTGCATTTAATAACTTGCTTTCTCTAAGGAAAAAAGTAATCCCTATAATTGTCTTTGACGAAGGGGGAAGGGGAAGAGGTAAGACATGCTAAAAGCAGAAGGTACTAAACTTAATGCTCTATCCCCACAGCAGTCCCTCCGTCCCCAGTGGTGGGGATTGTAGGGGGCGAGACAGTGGATATAGCAGAAGCTCCGTACCTGGCGTCTGTGCTTGTTGGCGACATGTCTTGTGGAGGTTCCGTCATCCACGAGCAGTTCGTGCTGACCGCGGCGCATTGTGTCTATGAGTAAGTCATGTTATACTGTAAACTTCACACTTGTATTCATCAGTATGGTTGTCCAACGCACACTTATCCGAGTTGAACGCGCCGAACGAAACGAATTTTAGAATTCTGTAGGTATATGAAATCTTATAAAACCTCGCACACTTGCCCGCGTCGAATCGTCCGAATCTGGAAGAACCCCAGAAATCCTAGACGAATTTGGATGACGTCATCAGATTCGGCGCGGCTTATGCGGTCGACTTGAATGATGCGCTCGCTCGGCTTGTATCCAGCGGCGCACAGCCACTCTGACCCGGACCCGGTCATCGGTCCGCCTGGTGAGAGTTCGGAGGTCGTCCCGCTTGGCACGCACCAGTTTACTACAAATTACACACTTCTATTGACTATAGGATATCCTTAAGTATTTGCGAAGAGAGAGATTAAGGATCAGCTGTATATATCAAGACAAGTAAGTATAAGCAAAAGTAGACGACGGGTCGCATAATGAGGTGTAGCAAGTTGCCAACGATAGAGCAGAGCGGAGGAAGCTACGCTACGCAGCAAGAGCAAAGCTCTTAAATATAGTGGATATCCTTCAGTTGTCTTTATGTTAGTGAAATGGGAAACTACCACAAATGGTAAAATTATGAAAAACTAAGATAGAAAGAAAACATAACTAAGGCCCAATTTTTCATTCGTTAGATAGATTTCGGATGAGCCTGTAGTGACATCTATCAGCCATCTATCAGTAACACTGAGATAGTTCACACACGGAAAGATAGATGGCGTGGTGCCACATTATCCTGCATCGCGCCCACATCCTGCATCGCGCTTGCGAAGTTTTCTCAAGAATCTGCATATATACAACTGTCTGACATGTACAGCTGGACCGCGGTCCCCAGTCACGATGACTCAGCCTGGCGGAAGATCTTCCCTTTTAAATGGAGGTTTCATCCACCTTTCACCTCCATAAGTCTATAGAAAAACTGTTCTTATTTGAAATTAATAGCCTGATACCGGTTATCTGGCCATTGAAAAATCCTTTAGAGTCAATGAAATCGATAATTAATTTCCCAAAGCAGGTCGTTAAGCTTACAAATAAATCATTAATAGTTCCCCAAAAACCCTTAAATTGTCCACAATTTATCCACAGAGAGTACCCAATCGATACAGATTACGTGCGAGTAGGCACCAACAGATTTGACTCAGGAGGTAAAAAATACTCAATCGGCGATTTCATCTGGCATGATGAATACAATAACGCGAGTGACTACTATGAACAATATGACGTGGCGCTCCTCAAGCTGTCAACCCCTCTGAATTTCGACTATGGAGTGGCACCAATCACACTTGCTGATTTGAAGATGGACATTTATCCAGGGTTGATAGCTTCTGTCTATGGATGGGATATGGATGGAGACACAGAGGTGAGTGTTAGTTTCAGCCTATCACATTGTTGCTTTTATGATTAGTCTTTATATTCTGGTAACTGCAAATCTAAACTGTAGAATGTTAATAAAGTAAATGATACCATGTCATCAGTCTCACAATCATCATCATCAGCCAATAATTTCCCACTGCTGAGCACAGGCCTCTTTTTACTCCACCACGCGTGCCCACTGCGGATTGGTGGAGGTAGGCTAGTGGTCAACCTACTGTTCGAATTTTTCATGCCGCCTAGGAGGCATCCAACTAACTTAACGACTATCACAATTAAGTAATAACCGGGACCAACGGCTTTACGTGTCTTCCGAAGCACGGAAACGCTCGATTTAAAATACCACTAGACGGTGACCCATCCAGGTACGACACGACAGACGTAGCTTAACTTTGCCGATAGTTTTTTTTTTTTTATACCACTTAGGTGGCAAACAAGCTTACGGCCCGCCTGATGGTAAGCGGTTACCGTAGCCTATGGACGCTTGCAACACCAGGGGTATCACGCGCGCGTTGCCGACCCTGCAGAAATCTCTTCACACTCCTTTTGAAGAACGGCTAATCATTTTACACCACGAGCCCTTCAACAAGTCGAGTCAACGAGTTCAACGAGTCTCACAACTGCTGTAAATCATTTTTTATTTAATTCTAATATCACTAACCCCCCTATTCATAATAAATTAATGTTAAAATTCCGAAGTCTTTGTCTGACACATGACGTACGGTGATCGAAAGAGTGAGACGGAGGACACAATAACACTGAAATAGTTAAAAAGCGATTATGAATAAGGGGATTAATATTTATGACCACATCATCACTTACCATTGTGAGATTGTGGTCAAACAAAGGCCTATACACAGTAAAAAAAAAAAAAAAAAAAAAATGATTCTCCCTTCCAAATGAAGTGCAAGTAGACAGTCAGGTTTCAATAGATGGCATCAGTTTAGAATGAGTAAAACTGTCTTTTTGGGCATAACAATATTGAATAAAAAATTGCAATGTCGGATAATTATCCTCAGGTGGAATCATTAGCTGGTAGATTAAGTTCTGCTGCATTTGCTGTTAGGAAAATCAAACAATTGACGAATGTCGAGACTGTCAAATAAGTTTATCTCCGGTCGGGCTGCTCCGAATGTTCAGAGAACACGTAATGCCCTACCACTGTTATTAAATTTTTCATTATTCTTTTTCTTTTAGGAAAATTCTGAATTGCGGCAGGTATCAGTAGCAGTGGCGTCGCTCGCAACTTGCATATCGCACCACAAAAAAGCGGTCACTGACAAAAATATCTGCGTTTCCCAAATTGGCGGTGGATCTTGCAGTGTAAGTATTGAAGTCGATAGTCGTCTCTCTTTTGTTCATACTATGTGTTTGAATTTTAGCATTAAATGAAGTATTCCCGTTTGAGCACCGATTTTTAGAGCACCAATGCTCCTTGGTTGTGTCCCAGTTACTATTTTATACCACTAAGGTGGCAAACAAGCATACGGCCCACCTGATGGTAAGCAGTTACCGTAGCCTATGGACGGTTGCAACACCAGGGGTATCAATCGCGCGTTGCCGACACTGAAGAAATCTCTTCACGCCCTTTCTGAAGAACCCCATGCTATACTCCATTGGGAAAACCACGGACTATCTATTTGTCGCAGACATTGTTTGATGCGATGATAGCACAGGGTTATGACGTCGAATGCCGTGAAGAAGGTTGCGGGTTCGAATCCTACAATGTGCATAGCACGGTGGTAGGGTTCTTTGTGGTACCTACTTGCCTCGAGAGCCTGGTGGCTCTCCTTAAGTTGAAAATCTGTCGCCAAGCATTATCGGTGTGATCGTGTGATCCGACAGCTGCACTTGAGAGCCAGTTCCTTCTAGGCTTTGTGTTTTTTTTTTTATACCACTAAGGTGGCAAACAAGCATACGGCCCGCCTGATGGTAAGCAGTTACCGTAGCCTATGGACGCTTGCAACACCAGGGTTGTCACTCGTGCGTTCCCGACCCTAAAGGTGTGCACCACCTTCGGCCACATCAGTACTGACTGACCATGGTGAAATTGTGGTGACACATAGGGAGTTACGTAGTAAAAAAAAAGATAGTAGTTATAGCAATGTTTTCTTACATAGCTCTGTGTTCCAGGGTGACAGTGGCGGGCCCCTCGTCGCTGGAGGCCGGCAGATAGGCCTCGTGACAGGAGGAGGGGAGTACTGCGGCTACACACCAAGCGTCTACGTGAACGTAGCAGCTCACACCAAATGGATTCACGAGAAAATCATAGAGAATGCTTCAATGTAATATACAAAAACATTCATCTTATTGTGTAATAAAAATTGATGACTATAATAAAATATTTGAACATTATGTAATCGTTTTTTTTATACTAAACTAGGGCCTTCCTAATATCACTTATGACAGCCCATATACATCCATGTGTCAAAAAGGGACAAACATAGTGCGGCAAGGAGAGACACCCTCCTGTCAAAGATATATTATGTTTTACGGAAACATGGCTCAAACCAGATACAATGCTTTTTAATGTTAATAACTTTACTGTTGCCAGCGCGTTCAACAGAGTGACTGCTCAGGGTGGCGGCACCCTCATTTTGCTAAATAATAATATTAAATTTAAGAATCGTACTGATATTACTTGTCACTCTGTGGAACGCGTATGCGAGGTGGCTTGTGCAGAGATTGAAAGCTCCATCATTATATGTGTGTATAGACCTCCCGCGTCAAATTTTTCGTTGTTTTGTTCTATAATGGAACAAATACTTAGTAAATTATCTAGGTGTAATAAGTCAGTAATTATTTGTGGTGACTTTAATATTGACATCCTAATACCCTCATTAGATAGAAATAATTTTATTACTTTATTTAAATCATTTAATATGTCTCTTCTATTTAATGAGCCCACGAGAGTAACGGCTACTAGTTCGTCTTGTATTGATAACATAATTACTAACGGTAACGTTTTAGAGAAGTCCATAATAGGTGGCGTCCGTTCGGATCATTTGGCCCAATTAGTAAAATTACCGTGTAAAAAACTTAGGTCATCCATAACGAAAACATTTAGGTCAGTTAATGAAACAAGATTAAATAATTTCAGCGTTAATATGGATTATAAAATTAGTAACACTATGTATATTTCTGATGATCCAAATGTAAACTATAAAAAAATATTTAGAGATATTTGCAACGAATTTAATGTATCTTGTCCAATCAAAACTAAAAAGGTAAATAATAAACTTCAATTCTGTAACTGGGCAACTAAAGGAATCAGGAAGAGTAGGGATAACATGTATGATCTTTACCATCAGAGATCTTACAATAGTAATGAAAACTTTCATACATATGTTAGGAACTATTCCAAGTTATTTAAACAGGTATGCATTCGAGCTAAGGCCATCTACATAGGCAATAGGGTAAATAATTCTAATAATAAAATTAAAACAGTGTGGCAGATTATTAATACAGAGACTGGTAAAAATAAAATCAAAGATAATACTTTTTGTCTTAAAATTAATGATAAACTAATATCAGATAAATTAGAAGTGGCATCTGCTTTTGAAACTTTTTTCTCAAATATACCTATGGAGGCTACTAAAAATCTTGCTTCGTCTTCCACGTTAGCAGAATCGATTTTACAGAAGACTTTTCAACGAAACATTCCAGACTTCGCATTCACCCAGGTTAGTGACTATGACATTATCACGGCTTTCAAGTCACTAAATATGAAAAATACAGAAGACTTATGGGGTTTGTCAGTTAAAGTTATACAGTCAATTATTTTTAATATTGCCCCTATTTTAGCCCTAATTTTTAACCAATGTCTCGAACAGGGCAACTTTCCTGATTTGATGAAATACAGCAAAATTGTTCCGATCTTTAAATCGGGATGTAAAAACAATCCCTCAGATTACAGACCGGTCTCAGTACTTCCTGCATTAAGTAAGATTTTTGAAAAGATTGTGCTAAACCAAATGTTAAGGCATTTTAATAACCACAAGATACTCCATGATGATCAGTTCGGTTTTACGAGAGGTAAGTCCACTACGGATGCGGGAGCTAAACTTATTAAGCATATTTTTCAGGCCTGGGAGTGCTCACACGATGCTATTGGTATCTTTTGTGATCTCTCCAAGGCATTTGATTGCGTAGATCACCAAACGCTAGCTCTTAAACTTAAGTTATACGGAATTCGCGGAGTGGCTCTCGATCTTTTGGTTTCCTATCTTTCAGGGCGCCAACAAAAAGTAGGAATCAATGGTAGTGTGTCATCGGGCTCCTTAGTCAAATTAGGCGTACCTCAAGGCTCGATTTTAGGCCCATTTCTGTTTCTAGTTTATATAAATGACCTACCTTATATGGTGAAAGAACTATCAGATGTCGTTTTGTTTGCAGATGATACGTCTCTGATATTTAAAGTAGATAGAAAAGACAAAGATCTTTTAAAAGTTAACTACGCTCTGAAGACTGTGTCTCAATGGTTTGCTGCCAACAATCTTATGTTAAACTCTAAAAAAACAAAATGTATAAGATTTTCATTACCAAATGTACCAAAAGTTGATACCAGTGTTATTGTGGATGGTAATAAACTTAATGTAGTAGATAAGACTGTTTTTCTTGGTCTGACTATAGACTGTAGATTGCAGTGGGGTGCTCACCTGGAAGCCTTAGGTGGTAAACTGAGCTCCGCTGCTTTTGCAGTCAGCAAAATAAGGCAACTGACGGACATTAATACAGCCAGATTAATTTATTTTGCATATTTTCATAGTCTTATGTCTTACGGCCTTTTGCTGTGGGGCTCTGCCGCAGACTTGGAATCAATTTTTGTATTACAAAAAAGGGCAATTCGCGCCATCTACTGTTTGGGTTCTCGCGAATCTCTACGAAATGTATTTCCGGATATTAATATATTAACTTTGCCCTCTCAGTACATTTTTGAAAATATTATGTATGTCCGCAAGAACATTAATTTGTTTCCAGTCAATAGTGACTATCATGATAGAAACACTAGAAACAAAGACAAAATAACTGTACCTAGATTTAGATTAGCTAAAGTAAATAAGTCCTTTCTTGGGAATTGTATCCAATTTTACAATAAAATTCCTCATAGCGTGACCAGTATGTCCTTTTTTAAATTTAAGGAACATATTAAAAAGCGGCTGTTGAGTAGGGCTTATTATAAAGTGTCTCATTATATTGACGACAAGGATGTATGGAAGTAGCTTCTCTCTGCACTTGCCTCACTGAGCAGCTAGTTCAAGGTCCATTTTAATTCAAAGTATGCTATTATTATTATAAGTTATGTTTTTAGGTTACAGATTATATTACTTATTGTAATTAAATTAATACAATTCAATGTTCTTCATTTATTTATTTTGATATAAATGCATCGATATATTATGTCTGTCTAATTGTAATATTTTTATTTTTATTTTGTGATATTTAGTCTAAACTTGTCAATAGTCACAGTGATAACAAATTGTGTGTTTAGTGTTTCCCTTTAGTAATTTTTTATTTTTAAGGCAGACTTAAGTAAGTCATGCTCACTTTAAGGCCTTTGCTTGCGGCGGCGTCGTGTGACGGGTCGCTCACTTCCCTCCAATATGGCGAGGAGGGCGATGGCTGCCACACGCGTCATACTTGTGAACAGGTGCTGCTTGTGGGGGCTGGTCTGGTTAAGTTTGCTATTGATTTACTTATTAAATATTTATTCAGTCTACTTTGTAATTTTGCCGCCGCGACGGGGCACGCAATTGTTTTCAGTGCGATTAGAATGTAAATATTATGTAATGAATCTAAGCCTGTTTTGAAAAGAGTAATTGCTGAGTTTATTGCCGGCTCTTCTCAGCAAATGCAACCTTCCGAACCGGTATTAGAGTATTAGAGTCAGACTTTTCATAAGTGCCTGCGAAGGTCTATTTGAATAAATGATTTTGAATTTTGAATTTTGATAATTTCTTACAAATTTCTTAGTTGACCCTCAGAGTATATAAATACTACGTTTAGCTTTAACTTTAATCTTTTGATTTTTTTATCCGTAGACGACATATCAAAATAATATACCCTATGACACTTCCACAGTTCAGACGAATCTAACGACACCTCATATGCTTTAATCCATCAAGCCGTTTAGGCTGCAGAGCGTGCCAAAGAAATAGACATAAATACATACATACACTCGAAAAACATAACCCTCCTTCCGGGTCAGTCGGGTAAAAAGGAGAAAAAGGAACCTGTGTGCAAAATTTCAAGTTTGTATTGTATGCGTTGAAGAATCCTTCAATCAGGCAAACAAACTTAAGATCAAGCTGGTAACCTTCTAGTGTATCTCACACATCGTTGGTCACTCGCCATCGAGAGTCAAGGTGAGGCATTGGCAGTGAGCCTAGATGTGGCGAAAGCGTTCGATCGGGTCTGGCACCGGGGTCTCCTAGCGAAGTTACCAGCATACGGGCTTCCCGAGGGACTATGCAAATGGGTCGCCAGCCAGCTTTCTGTCTAGCTGATGCATAAGAGCCGTCGTCGACGTTAGCTGCTCCGATAGCATGGACATAAATGCCGGCGTCCCGCAAGGGTCTGTGCTGTCCCCAACACTGTTCTTACTGCATATCAATGATAAGCTGTCTATTGACGGTGTTCATTGATATGCGGACGACAGTAAAGATAAAGATAAATGGTATTTATTGAACACACAGATACACACACAACACAATAAAAATAAAAAAAATAAACAGCATAATAACATAGCATAGTACAGGGGACGCTCATTACACGGGCCGTGCTAATATCCCTCGTTCCGAGGCGGAGGAAAGCCGCGAACGGCTATTGTCTGAAATCGAGAGTACACTAACTAGCGTCTCCGATTGGGGTCGACTAAACCTAGTCCATTTCAACCCCACTAAGGCACAATCCTGCGCGTTCGCCGAATTTCAGAACACGTCCTTGAAATTCAGTAAAAGCATTGGGATTCTTGGCGTCGACATTTCTAGCGATGTTTTGTTGCTGGCATCCAAAAAGCTCGGAATCGGGGCAAAGGCTGCAACTTTATAAGTTGCAAGTCTGGCCTCATATGGAGTACTGCTGTCATCAGTGAGCGGGGGCACCTGGATATCAGCTTGGGCCTTTGACTGTATTCATTTATCAATAGATACCAACGTGTAGTAACTAATTACTAAACTGATTGTGATATGAGAAATAATAAACTCATTATTTTCAAGGACTGAATTACTGTGAAGGGATCCTTTTTTTTGCGGCAAACAAGCTTACGTCCAAGCTGGTAGGTACCGATACCGTTACCTCAGAGTATATAAATACTACGTCGTTACTATGGACGCTTGCGAGTCAATGTTCGGGAGTGGGGGCTCGAGTAAAAAATGTTCTCTAACGTGACGACACGCGGAACTTCAAAACACGATATCACCATTTTTTATTGACAAATGAATAGTAGAAAAGTGCCTGATATTTTTTGATAATGTAAGAGACGGGCTATATCGGTATATAGGTTTTTTTTAATTTGCCACGAGCCGAGCCACGAACGAACGGGATTCGTTCGTTGCTCGCGATTTCAAGTGTGGACGTACAACGAGCTTACAACGAGCTTACAACGAGCATACAACGAGCCTTCAACGAGCGCGATGCATATCCCTGTATTCGTGAAAAAACAGACAATCGGGTGGAGCGCAGCGCAGTCGGGCGCGAGACGAATGCTCGTTCGAGGCTCGCAAGACCGTCCAGCTCCGCGAACAACGAACGAATCCTGTTCGTTCGAGGGACGACTCGTGCTCGCTTCGCGAAGCATGGACGCACCATTAAAAAAACCATGGAAAACCAATGCGCCGAGGTGTTTGGTTAACTAACTCCATAAAAACTTTCGCCTTTATTATGTCTCTAATGAACAGTCATATTTTCCTTACTATTTAATAGCGTGTATTTCAGTATGGACCACAGAAATAGTTTATACGGGAGCTTTCATCTGTGAAAAACTAGGGGGGCAACTACCATTTCATAAAACTATCCATACTCTTCCTACTCTATAGGTACTTATTCTAAATAATGAAATACTAATAACTAAAACTTAAGAAAACAATTAAACAAAAAAAACTTATAAATAGGCTAGCCTATCAAGGTCGCTGCCAAGTGGTAGCGTGCCCAGAATGCTGGCGGCATTACCTCTCTGTATAGCTATGCTTATACGTTGAGCGAGGTATTCGCCAGCCCTCTGGTCACGCGACGCCTCGATCAGGCGCTTACAAATGCCGCGGTAAATACGATGAGCAGCAGGCCCCCATGGACCCAATGTCTCTACCCCAAACGGCTCAAATATGTAACTGCTGTCGAGGTTACTATATTTGCGCCGCTTGAGGCCTTCGGCACAGGCAGCAGCACCGCCGGCCTTATTTATGGTCTCTGGAAGATGTGACGGTGCCAAAGTATCAACACAAGTGGCGTCCCAAACTAAGGGCCGCCCCATCTTCCAGGGAATCAAAGTCATGCCGTCGGGTCTCTTACCATCGTCCCGCATCAACCCATTTGGTTCCAAAAGGGCTGAAACATTGGCGCTGGCAAGAGACCGACGTATGATGTCATTAAGGTCGGCGTGCCTAGCTATTCTGCCTGCACTTCTCTGACAGGAGAGTCCATGGTGGCCTAGGGGATCGACGGCGTCACCACATTGGCAGCGATGAGGCATATAGCACTGAGCGCCCAGACGCAAGCATGTAGCTAGCCGGAATGTTGAAGAATCCAGGAGTGTGCCTAGATTGGCAGACGGAAGTGCCTGCAACCAGAGCCCAGATTCCCAAACCGAGACTGCAAGGAGGCGGGCGCGCTCCGCGTGGCTAGAAGACGTTTCAATAAGATTCTTCCGTACTAGCTCGCACAGCGGCCCATCCCATTGCCTCTGCGATGATGGGAAACTGGGTAAGTCGGTGTTGGGGCAGGCTATCTGCCAAGCCTTCTTGGCATCTGTCAAGCTCGAAACTTCAGTAGGGATCTAGGTCGGGTTCAGAATAGCCTCGACGAGGCTACTAGTGCTGCAAACAGATGACAAGAAAGCTGGGAGGGAGATACTGGAAATTTTGCGAATACCCAGACCTCCAAACCTGATTGGCAAAGAAGCCTGGGTCCAGGTACGATCGTCTAAATTTGTATTTAAAATGGTTTTCAGGGTGTTCTGAATTATGTTGTCCAGATTCTGTAATAGTGGTGGGTGATTCCAGATTGGGCTGCAACGGAGTGCGTAGGTAAATTTAGGGACAAAAAGACAGTACCTGATGATGGTGTATGCTGCATGGCAGTTGATTTGAAGCAGTCGGTCCGAAACATCACAAAAATTTTGAATTTTTTCTTCTACGAAATCCGGGAATGATTCATCAAAGATAGGAGACCCTAGGAGGCGAAGTGAACACTTGTTAACAATTTTAATATTCGGGGCTAGTTTGTTGAACTTTTCTATGGTCTTGATTGGTGTAGGGCAGTTTTCCGTGAGAAAGACTTCACATTTTGCGAAATTGAGACTTAAGCCGATTAACGCCATTTTTTCGGATAAAAGATTGAGGTCACTAAGAACTGTGTCCACATCGCCACCCAGAGTTCCATCATCAAGGTACCAGGCATTGAATTTAGATTCCAGTTGATTGATAATGGGATGGATGGCGAGCCCAAAGATAGCCGGCCCCAGAGGATCGCCCTGCTGACAACCAACTGATGAAAAAAGAAGATTATTTTTGTAAACTAATTTTGAGGGAGTTTTGTAACACTACCAAAGGAAGCCGAAAACATCAGGAATTTTGTCTTTAATTTCAGACAGAAGGGCGCCTCTATCCACCGAGTTAAACGCATTTTTGATATCTACTTTCAGCAGAACCTCCCCATTCCCGCCTTTGAGGTAGGTACGGAGGGCATGTACAGCCGCCTCACAGCCGCCGCGGGAACCAAAACCAAGCTGTTTGTGCTGAAAGTAGCTTTTAAGTATGTTTGCCTTTTTATGGCAGCAAATTTTGGCGGCGATGCGGCGGTAGGTGGTACCAACAGCAATAGGCCTGATCCCTCCGTCTTTTTTGGTGAATGCACATAGATTTGCGCCATATAAAATATCTATAATATCTTCACACACCTTACCGGCTAGCATAATGTTGATCAATGATGTGAGGTCCTCCAGAAGCGTCTCACCGGCCTCGCCTGTGTTACCGCATAAAAGGTCTTTGAGATGCTTTGGCGAGAGAGCATCTAAGCCGCCGGCTGAACCGTTCTGGAAGGACCTCACAGCTCCAAGTATATCCTGTTTAGAAACAGCGATGCAGTCATCTAGCGGAAAGGGCGGATCAGGTAAGTGGAGATTTTCCGCTGGAAGTGGATGCTTGCTCTGAAGCACAGCCAAAGTTTCATCGGTATTTGGAGCGAAAACATCCTTGGAAAACAAAATCCGAGCGGCTCCTTTTATGTCCCCATCGTTCAGTTTACTTTGGACCACTGCATTTACGGGAGGAAAATTGGATTTTACTGGGTATGTTTGGTCAAAACTTGGAAGAGAATTGCTGATACAGTTATTTTTAATTCTATTAGTCAGAGATGTATTATTCCTATGATCTCTCACAACATGGAGTACACGATAAGGAAAATTAAGTAAATGTTCCCAGGCACGCTTTGAGTTTTGAGAGATTGTGAGCTTAATATCTTTGGATAAACTTTTTGCAACAGCAATACGTGCGCCACGGGGGATGCGTTTGATGACTGGGGTTGTGTTTTTTAATTTTGATATGATTTGCCAAAATTGAGACGGTGGAGATGTTTGGAGAGACGGGTTTTGGTTGCTAGGCGATAGTGATATGCTGCTCTCATCTAATTTATGACACCGACTGTTATGAATGCGCAGCCCCCTTAGGCCCTTAAAAAAGCGAGCCTGGGAACACTTAGGGCACCGGATTTTATCCTCCAAAGATGTTACACTTCCGTCAATTAAGTGGCTACTACTGGCCTGTCCAGGGCGCCCAGACATAAGCTTGGTAGTATAGCTATATTCAAAAGGATATATTTAAAAGCACAACAATAAAACTACAACAATATTAAAATACTAATAAATGCACTATAAAAAAGCGTTTGTGTTCGATAACAGCACTTCACTCAAATAGAAAAAAAAGCACAAATTTTTCTTCTAACTAAACCATCATCTCATAGATACACGGGTAACCAGGACGGGATGTATAAGTAAAAGATACCAGATCCACATATTTATCCTGAAAATCTTCTGTACCGGATCCGGATTACTTAAGAGCAGCTTATAATGCTTAGCTGTTGAGGATTTATTTGTGAAAATTTCAACGTAACAATCATCAGCACATCATCAGAATTCGCTATTTGACATGTAAAAATGACACGTTATTGCCTGAGGTTATTGCTTCTTCTTACTGTGAAAAGTTTTATGCCGGATGAAATTTTTATGACGAATCACATGTGATCCAACTGATATTTATTATTCAGGATCAAAGGTCTGAAAAGCAGCCGCTATAAAATTTCTTGAAATTATTATCTTATATGTAAAAAAATTGGTCAATATACTTGACAGCTGACTTTCTCTAATTAGTTGGAAGTAGGTAATTGTTATTAAAAATAATGTATCGTTATCAAATAAATAATTGTATATAAATAATAAATAGGAACCTAATTAGTTTTTATTTAGATAATGCAGTATAAAAAGAAACCTGCGTCAATATGTTCTACATTCGACATGATGGTGTCCGGAGCAACGATTGTATTAATTGTGTACTTCATACAAGGGACGCTGGGACACGGTGAGACACACTTTATTACTATTTAGCCTCTTACTAACATTTACAATCGCGAACTATGATTTGGGACCCATCTAAATTTGAATATCTTATGGTGCGTCCATGCTACGCGAACCGAGCACGAGCAGAGACACGAACGACCAGAATTCGTTCGTTGCTCGCGATGTCAAGTGTGGACGTTACAACGAGCGCAATGTGAATCCCTGTGTTCTTGAAAAAACTGACAATCGGGCGGAGCGCGAGACGAATGCTCGTTGGAGGCTCGCAAGTCCATCTACACTATGCGAACAACGACCGAATCCTGTTTGCTCATGGCTCGGCTCGTGCTCGCTTTGCGTAGCATGGACGCACCATTACAGCAACGTATTACCATTGACAACGCGTTGTGTACTGACCCTGACCTAACTAGGGCTGCTCTCAGACATGCCAATCCGACTATTGAGCTTTCGACCTTACTGCCTTATGAGTTTTCTTAAAACATATCTAGGAAATAGGTCCTATATAAATGATCGTGACCCTATAAATGTCGTTCTTATGAACTTTCTGGCTGCCCGATTATCCTTGCCAAAGGTTGCGTAGAGCATTAATTTATTCCTGAAGTTGGCTAGTGCCATGCCTCTTCAATGATATTTTAAAATAACTGGGTGCATATTTTAGGTATTATCTTAAAAAAAGCCAAGAAAAGAAATTTTAATCTGTAACGACCACCTACATAAAGCAGTTCACACGCAGATACATAGATGACACAAAATCAAGGTGCGTCCGTGCTACGCGAATCGAGCACGAGCCAAGCCACGAACGAACATGCAACGAGCCTACAACGAGCACAATACGAATCCCTTTGTTCGTGAAAAAACTGACAATCGCGCTCGTTCGAGGCTCGCAAGCCCGTCCACACTACGCGAATCGGGCTCACAGTGTGCTCGTTCGAGGCTCGGCTCGTGCTCGGTTCGCCAAGCATGGACGCACCATTATATACATTGTCTAACATGTACAGTCGGGCCGCAGTCTCCAGGCACGATGCCCCAGCCTAATGGAAGATCTTCCCTTTTAGATGGAGGTGTCATCCAACTTGCACCTCCATAAAACTTTTTATAACGATCAAACTACCCCGATCAAAATGAATTTAAAAAAAAAACTCGCGATAACATAGTTGGTCTCGTAGTAAAAATTTTTCATCATGATCCAACTTAGTTTTTGTGGATTTTTTATCTCATCAAAGCCTAGATTGACGGCAACGAACTTATATAAAACGTACTACACTTACTTAGACTCCAATTTAAACATCAATGTATAAACTAAACTAATGACCATAGATGCATGACTTGCTCAGAAGCTAAATTTAATTAAATTTGTATCCACAGCCGTCCCATGGTCTCCAATAGTGGGAGTTGTAGGCGGCCACACGGTGGATATAGAAGATGTCCCATTTATGGCGTACGTAAGTATTGGTGGCTTCGGTTGCGGAGGCTCCATCATCCACGAGCAGTTCGTGTTGACCGCGGCGCATTGTGTCTTATTGTGAGTCTTATTATTATTACACCGTAGGCTTCCTTCCACCTTTCAACCTTTCAATGTAAGTAATACATTGGGAGGAGGAGTGACGGCATCGTCGAGATCTCGCAGCCTCATTTCACCCGTCTTGATAGGACGGGCAATGCGCAACCCAAGATCTGCGAGAGTCTCTCTTAATTTTGCCGCCAAGGCGTCTGCCTTGGCATAGCAATCAGGGCCGTCAACCTCCATGAGTATCCCCCCGGTAACCGATCGCTTCATTCGGACGCCAGGGATGCCAAGATCTTTAAGATGGATCTTGGTTTTGGCGTCCTTTGTGACTTGGTTATATGTTACCGAGGAGCCCTCCGGTATCGTCACCGTTACAGCAGCGGTTGTTGGGACCCTGGGCACCTTTTTCTCTCTTTGTTTTAGCGTCCTGGCTTGGGTTCAGGGGGAAATGGCGAGGCAGCAGGTCCACCCTGGGTCCCATTCTTTTTTTTAGGCTGTTTGGCGATAGTTGCCCAGCTAGCACTCCCCTGGGCATTAGCCTGCGGCACTGAAGCTACCATGGGCTGGATAGGTGGCAGTTCCTCTACCGGTTTATAGGAAGATTTACCCTTCTTTTTGGACGTCTTCTTTTTAGACTTCCCTGGCTGCAGCTGTGGCTGTGCCTGAACTTGCGGCTGTGGCTGAGGTTGCGACTGTGGCTTCCCTTATCAACCTTACACGAACTCTTTTACGGACAAGTTGGCGAGCAAGGTCTCAAGCGCGTTTTGCATTTATAGAGTGGCGGTCGGTCACAAAACAAAATCGATTCTAATGGCTAATAAATACATATAATTTCTTTACAAGGAATCATACATTCTTCGACCACGTGCGCGTAGGAAGCAGTAGAAGAGACAAAGGCGGTAAAATATACAGAATCAATCAAGATTGGAACGATTTGGGGCTCCTCAAGCTGTCCAGACCATTGACTTTCGGCTCTTCAGTCGCTCCAATCGTACTGGCTGATTCGAATATTGAAATTTACCCAGGGATGAAGGCCGTTGTCTCTGGATGGGGACGCATAGGGGTGAGTTTTTGATCAACAACTTCATCAAGTCGACCTAAGTAGTGCAAAACTTTTCCAATAAACTTTTCGACAATGGCAAATGGCCATCACGGGTATTTTTGCTATCCACTTGTGACATGTATGTTTTGTGAAATAAAAAAGCCTCAAATATTTGGATTTTAGTTCGCCAGTATTTCAACAGTAGGTATATAATAATAATAATAATCGTTTATTATCAGGCTACTAGGGCCCATAGATATACCTTACAAACTAACATAAATATAATAATAAAACATTTTTTGTTAATATAAACACTTAAGCCTACGTTAGTAAACACTAAAAGCACTATGTCTTAGCGCAAACGAGTGGTACTTGTCCGCGAAACCGACGGAATACCACGTCCTTTGGCCAAAAGTCCTCCTCCATGACGAGGTGCAGAATTCATGTTGGAACTCGCACCACGAACGCCTTGAAGTTGACGTTGCGGCTCGATTCCAGCAGCTGCACCCTCGGCGTGTACTTGATCTTTTGGCGGACGTACTCCACAATGTCCTCCGCCTTAGTTGTGTAGTGAAGGCGGGAGATATAACGAGAAAAACATGCAAATGCTTGGCATCCCTTGTCTTGCGGTAAAAAAATAACAATTGATTTCTATTGTTTTACTCGCCTGCGCGGATCGCCAAACAGTCAAAGAATTTAGATGAAGACCAAGATGGGGCATCATCTTTGCAACAAGCACATAACGCAATGATGTATCACTGTCCCAGCTATATTCAAGGCATCTGATATCCTGTTATCCGGTATTATTTATATATTATTACCCGACTGACCCGGAAGGTGGGTTATTTTTTTCGAATTTATGTATGTATATTTCTTTGGCACGCCCTGCAGCCTAAACGGCTTGATGGATTTAAACATATGAGGTGTCGTTAGATTCGTCTTAACTGCGGAAGTGGCATAAGGTATATTATTTTTTAACCGACTTCAAAAAAAGGAGGAGGTTCTCAATTCGGTTGTATGTTTTTTTTTTTTTTTATGTTTCTTACCTCATAACTCCGTCATTTATGAACCGATTTGGAAAATTCTTTTTTTGTCTGGAAGGGTACACTTCCCGTTTGGTCCCATTGTCATCAGATTAGGATTTGATTACTTCTTCGTGTACTTTGAAGTCGGTTTAAGTTTTTTGTAAAACAGTCCAATTATATATACAAAAATATCGTGATTATTACATTACGGGTATCAAATTAAAGCTTGTAAACAGCTCATTCACAAAAACACGTATAATGCAAGGACAGTGTAGAGCGGTTACCATACGTAACTCACAGAGTTGCGATGCTTGTACCGTACCGCTCATTTACATACAAATCATTCATTAATTTTAAGATTTTTTTCCTAAACTATTCTATATTATGTTATTTCAGGGTTTGATCGATCAGCTGTTTATGCGTGACTGACTCACAAACATCCAAACTATCGCATTTATAATATTAGTGAGATCTGATGAGATTATTTTGATTTCCAGCCACGTCTGAGTACAAATGAATTACACCAGGTTACAGTATCTGTGGCCTCGCCGAGTTATTGCATGGCGCAAGACAAACTGTGGATGTCCGACAAAGTCATCTGTGTGTCCGAAATTGGCGGAGGTTCTTGTCCTGTAAGTTAGTGAGGTCGTATAATTTATTCATAGTTTATTAGGTAATTCAACTCGAAGCGCTCGTGGTGAAGCATGATTAGCCGATCTTAATCGATCGGCAAAGTTAATTTAATCTATTCGGAATTCTATCTATTCTAAAAGTTAATCTATTCGGAAGGCACGTAAAGCCGTTGGTCCCGGTTATCACTTAATTGTGATAGTCGTTAAGCTAGTTGGATGCCTACTAGGCGGCTTGAAAAATTCCAACAGTAGGTTGACCACTAGCCTACCTCCAACAACCCGCAGGGGGCACGCGTGGTGGAGTATCGCCCAGTCCCTTTCACCCTCAATTGTGAAAGGAGGCCTGTGCTCAGCAGTGGGACATTATAGGCTATAAGTACGTAGTACTATTAAATATTCTGTGCTATAAGGCACTTATGAACGTTAACAAATGACTCTACACCGGCACAGAGGATTTCCCCCTTTATTTACTTTGTGACACCGGTTCCAAATACAACTTGAACTGACAAGACTCTAGCAAGAAACTCAGCCACTTTTTATTTTATTTAATTGTACTTAGAATTATTACAATTTATAAAATATATATAACAATAGCCTGCGAAGCGAACAATTCATTGAAATGCATTCTTGTCATCTACAAAATCAGGAACTTTATAGTACCCTTTCTTGCATAACTTCTGTTATGGAAATAATGAAATATTGTATGAATAACCATAATAATTATATGGTATATTGTATAAGTATTTGGAAAAAAAAACTGTAATATGAAAAGATCTTCCACGACAAAAAAAAGCCTTGCTGAGTTTCTTGCCGGAGTCTTCTCAGGAGTGTATTTCGAACCGGTGGTAAATTCAACTGTGTGTAGCGTCATAAATGCCTTACCAGGGCCTAAATAGAATAAATGACTTTTTTTTTTCTTTGATAACACTTATCTGACTCCCCTTTGAAGTCAGCGAAATATTTTTCGATAGATGCTCTTCACGTCTTTCACTTAAGTAGGTCGTCTTAAGTAGGTACCTACTAAAAGTATGGTGACAAGTTTTAGACAGCTGAGTTCAGAGAGGTAGAGCGTAGCGTTTATTCGCTCAAAGAGCAGCTCGACTGGGGAAGTACCTCCACCTTACAGAATACCGCAGCCAAATACCTTATGTCGTGTAAAGTTGTGTTCCTGCGCGTGAGTAACGTCGCCAGAGCTGATAGGGGAGGGGTCGGTAACGCGTGAGCGATGCTTCGTGTGTTGCAAGCGGCCCTGGACATATGGCTACGGTAACCGCTTACCATCAGGCGGGCCGTATGCTTGTTTACCAACTTAGAATATAAAAAAAAAAACAACAACATACATAATTTTCACATAGAGTTGTGTTGCAGGGTGACAGTGGGGGGCCTCTCGTCGCCGGAGGCCGGCAGATAGGCATCGTCTCCGCAGGATATGAACCTTGTGGCTACGTGCCAGGGTACTATGTGAACGTAGCAGCAAACATAAAATGGATTCATGACCAACTTATACTTTATTCTTAATCAGTATGAAAATACATGAATTATATTGAATAAAGAAAATGTTTGAAAAGTATTAATAAAATATTTGCAAATTATCCACAATTGTTTTACATATAGCTGCCCGCGCGTGTCTTCGTGTGCGTGGTGTCTTACCCTGAAACCTTCTATAAAGTATTAGAAAACTTAAAAAAAAGATGGATGATATCGGTAAAGTAGATACAAAAAAATCAAATACCTAAGTGCAAAATGCAATCTATCTATACACAGGATAGAAATTTGAGACGGGCTCTCAAAGGGTAATAGAAATAAGTAATTTACTAACCCATGGATCTATGTTATCTAAATAAATAAATGAATTATTATTTTAAATAAGGTATATGCAAATCAACTAGTTATTTTTAATTCTTTATAAAAAAAATATATGTTAAAATAATATTCTGTATTTAAAAATGTGGAAACCAAGTCTGCTATTGGTTTTCGACGCTATAAAACTGTCAAATCTTTCAATTTTGTCACATTGTAACACCAGGGGGCCTACCACAAGCTCTTAAAACAAGGTTAAAATAACCTTATTTTGCGTTTTCGTACCATGACATCCTTAAAAATAAGCTTATTATAGGCATAAAACAATATTGTTTTGTTAGCAGGTTTGATGACGTCACCTCTAATCGTTCATTCAAATCGTACCATTTTGTGTCTTTTGACAACTAGCATTATGGTTTTTATGTCAATTGCATATATCAATCAAAATATAACATTATATATACGCGACGAATTATCCAAATTTATGATAAAAATATCTATTATTATAGTGATATAAAGTCAGTAGATCGTATTTAACTTATCGAATTAATTGTGTATCTCTAGCCTTCTAGCTTTTGCCATCTAGCATTTCAAGATGGCAAATGAATATGAACTATTTGTGTTTTTGGAAGCAAATACCAAAGAAGCCAATAATAGATACACGAAAGCGACGTGGTATGCATCTATGCTACGTGAGGAATCAACACTTTCGCATGCAATGGACCAAAATGCCATTTGCTATCGAAACCATACGACCGTATGGGTTTGAAGCTCACCGAGTCGCTCGCATATTGTCACCAAAATAATCGAGGCCTCGGGCGGGGAGCTTTTTCCGCCAACGCATTAGCTTGGCTAGCCTGTTGGGAACCTTGCCGATAATCTACGGCAGCCTAGAGGAAAATTTATATACGAGTGCTAGATTGTATTTCATTTATTTGTTGTAAATATTTAATATCGTATAGATTAAGCTTTACTGTGATTGTACTGTATTCATAAACGTTTATATACCTAAATACACATAATGTTTCATTGTATGACCTGCAACTACAGTAGCATTCCTGACAAAAGGTAATAAATAAAAATATGTGTTGATTCCTGTGGTAAATTCTTTATTCATATAATTTAAAGACAATAGGTACCTGCCTAGACTATAGGTATTAAGACTGAAGTGCCATACATAAATATAAACCTACCTAGGTATATATTTATGTATGAACTTTGTCTCAGTTTTTGTAATGACCAAGAAGTGCTCCATTGCTTTGCTAGTTGAGGATTAGGTACCTATTTCTCTCCAGCACATTTCTTAGAGTAGTTACTTTGAATTCCAGCGAATTCTTCACTGCAAAATGAATAAAATAATACTTGAATTACTTCTGTTTGTAACCATGCCATATTAAATTTCATTCACTGAATATCACTATTGAACGGCGGCCCCTTGCCTTGTTTTCATATTGACCTAAGTAATATCAATTCAAGTAATATAAAAGTCGATATACATAAAATAAATATTTGTATTATTTCAAAATATGTAGTAGTGCAACAGGGCACATTGAGTTTCAAAATTCGTGCGTCACAATTGACAAGTATTTTTTTTTGTCCTGTTCCATCCTATAGGGCCATCATCTTCTCTCACAAAATAACCTTATTGCCAGACTGTTTTGTTTTCACCTTATAATAATATTACTTTGATTCGTACCATGAGCTCAATCGTTCAACATTGATATAACATTGCTAAGTGCCGAGAAAGAATGAATGATTTGTAAGAATTTGTCTATGCCTTGCTACAACCTGATAAAAGATAAAAAGAAATAACGATATATTAACTGTATAGTGCCATTTCTTTCACACGTTGGACCGAAATGATTTGAGGTTCTTCATCTTTTAGCAAAGTATTAAATTAAACTAATTGTAAAGTATAAGTAACTAAAAGAATAAAATATTTTCGAGTAATTTCTATAAAATGCATACAAATATTTTAAAATGTTATTATGAAGAGTAAGGAAATTAATTGAAAAAATATATAGACTGCCGACTCTAGATTATCAAATGAAATGAATCGGAACAAAATATTTACCTGTCATTCTTGTCATACTCAAATGTCTAATAAAGATATCCAAGATATTTACTAATAAATATATTTGTTTATGTAATTTTAACAAACAAAGTGCAATCAATATGGAAACATCTTAATAGTATATTCGACAGTAATATTCAGTGCATGAAATTTAAGATTTAAACGTTATAGGATATTATAAGAAGGTTATAAACATTTGTAAGTTGCACAAATGTTGCAATTCATTTTGTAGAGTTGTAGCCGAAGAGTTCGCCAGAGATCCAGTCAGCAGGTAGAAATGGTTAAATACAAACAGACCAAAAATACCGCCTTCAATCGATATCTACAAGCGAAGGAGTACTCTCAAAAAAGTGTACGTAGATATGGAGGGGCTGGTCTAAAGTGAAGTCTAAGAACCTATAAACGCTGAAATAAAGTTTGAATCTGTATCTGCAAGATTGTTTAATGCCATACTTATATTGTGTATAATTATCTTACTCTCATTAAACTTATGTGAATAAAGAATGTAGGTACATAATACTTTCGTGTTTTTATTCATTGTGTTATTGACGGGAATCCTACTGTAGTTGCAGGTCTTGGAATTAAACATATTATGTGTATGTAGGTATATAAATATTTGCCGCTGTTGTCGATCATCGACAAGGTTCCAGGTTCAAGCTCGTTATTGGCAGTGTTTCCTCTTTGGATAGCCAAGCTAATGCGTTGTCACAAAAAGCTCCCCACCAACCGGTTTGCCGAGGTTTTGATGATAATGTGTGAGCAAATCAGCGAGCTTCAGACCCCCACGGTTCACATCCACAGCCACAAAGGCTACAGAAAGTTAGGTCCAATGGATGTGTATTTTAGAATTTCCCGCACGGTTACATCTGCTCTGCAACAGTATAGCAGATTGTTGTGAGTTGAGTTTTCAATACAAATATATAATACCTAATTAATATTTTACTACATTAGATGGTTAAAATGATTATCTTTATAGATTATTATAAGTCTGTCGTCTGTCCGTCTGTTGACAATAATATATTCTATCCAGGCTAATGTAGGTTGCGACCAATTTTAGAAAATTTGCCAGAGAATCTAGGTAGTTTAGATTCCAGGAACAGGGACTACTCTGTGTACTAACACTGCAGGAAAGTTAACTTTATGGATTAATCTGGGGTTATTAACCTTACGATACGATGTACGTTGGTTATAATGAAAACAGGATATTAATAGTGGGTAGGTACCTAAATGAAAAGTCACTAAATATATAAACACGCTATTTAAAGCTCCGCTTCATCTAAATAAATCTAAGGCTAAGGGTCGAGGGATCGATATTACTAACGTAGATGCATTGTGTAGTGAACGACAAGTGCAATTAAAAACTTTATAAACAATCGGTTATATTATTTTGGGATGATACCTAATCACGCAATCCCGATATATTCATTCTATAAGTAAATAAATTCGATATAATTACTTTATATGACACTATAATAGATTTTTATAACATACATTTGGAAAACAATGTTATTTTCAGCTTGTAAATACAACGTATATAAGATTGCTAAATTTGACATTAAAACAATAATGTTAATTGTCAAAAGCTTATAAAAAATAGCTCATGGTACGAATTGAATGAACCATTATGGTAAATAAACAAGGTTGTTTTCATGCATAAAATAAGCTTGTTTTAGGGACATCATGGTACGAAAAGAAGAATAAGGTTGTTTGAAAGAGCGAGAGAGTATGGATGAGTGACAGAGATGAGAATTGTTAAGAGAGAGAAAGTTGCTTAGGCCCATAGCGTTATTTCTTTTCATCTTTAATGAGCCCATAGACAAATTCTCAAAAATCATTCGTTCTTAGCAGGAATATAACAATCATATAACAATAGTGTATGGTAGAGGTCATGGTACGAATATAAATAAGGTTATTATATGCTGGAAACAAAACAGTATTGCAATAAGGTTGTTTTGTAAAAGATGGGGGTAGGCCCCCTGGCTTGTGCCCCAGGCATGCGGCCCCAGGACTATATTACCCCTCCCACTACATCTTATGTAATAGTGGTAATAGTTAACGATACGTCCCACTTTGGTTGGCACAGTTCCGCATTCAGGGTTTGTCCCGCTGTCCCCAGTGCGGACAAAAAAGTCCCGCTTTCGCAAACAGGCAGCAAGCGCGTCGAAAGTGTTTTTTCTCTAATCAATAAAATATGGATAAGTGACAAAATGCAGTTAAGTATTTATATTTGATTACCAAGACTAACATCAAGTCATCAAGTCATGAAATGAGTTCCATTCCTACTGCATAATAGACCCGATATTTTAGAACAGTTTTGTTACGCCGACAAATATATACGAAACAACTGCAAAGTTGTTACTCACTCGCTATAATAACTCCGCTAAAATATAATACAAACTAGGTAGAATCCGAACCAAACATGATGGCGGCTGTGAAGTGCGCTGCGAGCCGAGCTTTGCGCAGGTACAGTCATCCCGAATGTACCGCATAGGTACTTCGTTTTCGCTACTGCGCAGCGTTAAGCGCCTAATATCACAGCCGCCAATAAGTTTGACTCAGTCTGTACTATTATTAGTGTTCTTTGCATTGACTTATTTATTACTAGGTTCTTAGTTTTCAAAAGAGAAATCTAGTAAATTCTTGATCCTCTGAATTGTATTCGCTCTGTCCTATTTAATAATAATAATAATAATTTAATAATAATAATAATTTTATTAATAAAAGCACATACATTTAAAACATTTTCTTGTGAACCTCACACTAGGCTGGGCCTGTCCTGTGAGGTTCTTTTACTGTCCCTTTAACAGAATTACGAAGCGGCTAAAATTTTATTACAATAATAAGCAAAATAAAAAATTATATTGAAATTAAATTAAAATATATAATACAATCATTTTTTTTTTTTTTTTTTTTTTTTTTTTTTCCGTTCTGGAACCTCCCATCCATTTTACAGAGCCTAGACAACATCATTAGAGAAACCCTTTCATCAATTTTAAATATAAATTTTGACGACCGCACTTGGACTCAGGCATCACTTCCAATACGATCAGGAGGCCTGGGCATCCGCAAAATTTCAAGTATTTCACTCCCGGCCTTCTTGTCATCAGTCAATAGCACACAGATTCTCGTTAGTGCTATCATCAAAAATTCTATTCCATCGTGTGAAATAGCCTATATGACTGATGCCAAGATAGCATGGACTTTAGCCTGCCCTAATTCCAATTTACCCTCATTCCCATCCTCACAGAGGCAATGGGATGTGCCAATCTGCGAGCTAGTACGGAATCAACTTATAGAAACGTCAACTAGCCACGCTGATCTCGCCCGTCTCATTGCCGTGTCAGAATGGGAATCAGGTCTTTGGCTGCGAGCTCTTCCGTCAGCTAACATAGGAACCTTGCTCGATCCATCTACTTTCCGGCTTGCGTGTTGTCTTCGTCTGGGTGCACCTATGTATGTTTCACATCGCTGCCAGTGTGGTACTTTCGTCGATCAGCTTGGCCACCACGGGCTATCGTGCGTAAAAAGTGCAGGCAGGATTCCGCGCCATTCGGGCCTTAACGACATCATCCGCAGGGCTCTTGCCAGCGCCCACGTATCAGCTATTCGTGAACCGAGTGGCTTGATGCGGGACGATGGTAAGAGGCCTGATGGAATGACATTGATGCCCTGGAAGATGGGGCGGCCTTTAGTGTGGGACGCAACTTGCGTCGATACTCTCGCGCCGTCCCACCTTCCAGAGACTATCAAAAAGGCGGGTGGTGCGGCTGTCTGTGCCGAAAACCTCAAGCGGCGCAAATATAGTAACTTAGATGTTGCCTATATTTTTG
Organism: Achlya flavicornis; assembly: GCA_947623365.1. NCBI lineage: Eukaryota > Metazoa > Arthropoda > Insecta > Lepidoptera > Drepanidae > Achlya > Achlya flavicornis. The sequence goes on along the minus strand of OX392495.1, from coordinate 2,086,977 downwards.
AGCCGTTTGGGGTAGAGACTTTGGGCCCGTGGGGGCCAGGAGCCCATCTAATTTTTCGCGAGATTTCAAAACGACTGATCGACGCTTCCCGTGACCAGAGGGCTGGCGAATACCTAGGTCAGAGGATTAGCATTGCCATACAGCGTGGCAATGCCGCCAGCGTTCTGGGCACTTTACCCACTGGGAGCGACTTGGAACAGCTATATTTTTTATAAAGGCTATCTCCTCTTTTTTATTTTATTTGTTTTCTCTTTTTCTTTTTTCTTATGTAAATATTCTTTTTGCTATTTCATCTGTAATTTTTTTTCATCTAATTTAGATTTAAGGTTTTATTAATTGTTAGGTATGGTTGTTAATGTATATGTACAAAAATAAATTGTTATTGGACAAATAAATAAATATTCGATACAATCATTAAAAACTAATATGATCTGGAAAATGCTACCGTGAGTGTGTGTATGTGGAGGATGTTGGTGTGTGTGTATGTGTGTGTGGGTGAAGTGTGTGTATTCGATAGTGTGATTATGAATATAACTAACTGACTAACTCCCGTTCCGTATGTATTTTGCTACTCTAATATCCGTAAGAACGTTTCAGTCTCTTCGTAGCGCCAGTGTATAATTTCGTTTGTTATTTTCAGCTTTGCCTCTCTGGTGGAGCATACCTTAAATTTACAAATGCTTGTTATTTTATTATATAAATAGGGCGAAGCGAAAAAACAGAAGCGCCTCGCAAAAGAGGTTTGTATGTTAGGAACGTCAACCTTGTAAACCCGTTTCTTGAGCCTATCCAATAAAGCCTTGCTTTTCAGAGCAGCTTTATGTGCATGAAGTGATATTTTAAGGATGTATAGACGCCTAACACTAAGCACTTTAGCTTCACTAAAAAGGTCTGCGGTCGGGAACCTATAGGGTTTTTTCATCATTACCTTGAGTAGGGATCTTTGAGCTCTTTCCAATTTTATTAGGTTTGTAGTTGTGGATCCACCCCAGGCTAATATGCAGTACGAGAGCACTGATTCGCAGAGGGCAAAGTATATCGTTTTTAATAATGTTTGATCAATAGCATCTCTTAGAAGTTTGAAAGCATGAGTCAGTTTTCTCATTCTGTCTATGTGTTTACCAGACATTGTGTCTATGTGTTTACCAAAAGAGAGGTTTTCATCTATTGTGACACCTAGGTACTTAATATTTGGAGCCCTCTGGATTTCCTCACAGCTGCAAATTGACGGTGCACCGGAATTTTGGTATGCAGTACAGTAATGAATAGTTATTGCAGGAGATGGGTCAGGAGCAGAAGCTAAAGTTTTATGGAAGCATAGAAACCTCGTCTTCCTAATATTTAAGGATAAGAGATTTGAATTCAACCATTTTCCAACTATGTTCATCCCAATTTCCGCAGTTTTCTGGACATTTTTCTATGAGGTGTCGTGGAATATGAGTGCATATTCATACGCAGATGATACACTGCGTATGAATATTATATCTGTGTTTATTAAAGATATTTTAGAGATGTCATTTAAATTTCTCCCCTTTTTCTCATGTTTGTTTTTAAGTCTGAAGACTGACAAGCGACATCCAACTGGCAGTAAGTGGTCAACGTCCCCTATAAACATTAGCAATACAGGGGGATGTGCAGCCGACATATAAAAAAGCTAGGAGAGGAAAATCTACACAAAGATTGAAAGAAATTTGTATGTTTGGATGTATCTCCAGAACTACTGACCGGATTCAGAAAATTCTTTCACTAATAGGAAGCTACATTATCCCCGAGTGCTGAGGAGTATCCAGGAACGTGGGTGAATCCGCGGAGCGAAACTATCATCACAAAAACTAAAAGACAATTTGCAAATATTTTATTTATCACACTATGAGATATTTCTTTTTAAATTACTTCGAAGCATACTGTGTAAGTTTCTTGTGAATCCATTTGGTGTGAGCTGCTACATTCACGTAGATGCTTGGTGTGTAGCCGCAGTACTCCCCTCCTCCTGTCACGAGGCCTATCTGCCGGCCTCCAGCGACGAGAGGCCCGCCACTGTCATCCTGGAACACAAGATTGCACTATGCTAAAAAACATTGCTATACTACCATCTATTTTTCACTATAGTTAAGCCTGTGCAATGCACAATCTCACCATGGTAAGTGATGATGTGGCCGACGGTGGTGCACACACAAAGCCTACAAGTAACTGGCTCTCAAGTGCAGCTGTCGGAACACACCGGTAATGCTTGGCGACAGATTTTCAACTTAAGGGTGGTGGCTCGGAAGGCGAGTACCTACCATAATACCATACCATTCTGTGCTGTGTAGGATTCGAAACCGCGACCTTCTTCACGACATTCGACGTCATTACCTTGTGCTATCATCGCCTTAAACAATGTCTAAAACAAATAGCACACAGCCAAAATATTGGCGGATACTCTAATCTTCGGTGCTCTTAGCATTGGTGCTCTAAAAGTCGGTGCTCAAACGGGAATACTTCATTCAATGCTTCAATTCAAACACACAATATGAATGAAGAGAGGCAACTATCGCGTAAAGCCTTCATATACTTACTCTGCAAGATCCACCGCCAATTTGGGACACGCATATATTTTTGTCAGTGATCCATTTTTTGCGGTGCGATATGCAAAAAGAGAGCGACGCCACTGTTACTGATACTTGCCGCAATTCAGAATTTTCCTAAAAAAATATTAATTACAATTAATGAAAAATTTGGAAATTGAAGCGCTCGTGGTGTAGCATGATGAGCCGTTCTTAATCGATCGGCAAGTTAAGCTACCACCGTCGTGGTCGGCACCTGGATGTGTGACCGCCTAGTGGTATTTCAAATCGAACGTTTCCGTGCTTCGGAAGGCATGTAAAGCCGTTGGTCCCGGTTATCACTTAATTGTGATAGCTGTTAAGCTAGTTGGAGGCCTTCTAGGCGGCTTGAAAACTGCAACAGTATGTTGACCACTAGCCTACCTCCACCGATCCGCAGTGGTCACGCATGGAGGAGTTCTGCCCATACCCTTACACCCTGATTAGTGAATGGAGGCCTGTGCTCAGCAGTGGGACATTATAGGCTGATAATGATGATGATGATAAGAGAGGTAGGGCATTTCAAGTTCTCCCGTTGAAAGTTACCACCAGCCATTGGTACGTGGATTACATTTTGTTGCATCATATTTGAAACAACCTCACCCGGTAGAAATATTACAAAATCGAAAATGGTTAAATTCCCAAAAAAGCACTATATGCATATTTTGCAGTTACCAGAACGGAAAGAGTAATCATTAAATCAACAATGTGACATGATATCCCCTGATGCCTGAAATGAACACTCACCCCTATGTTTCCATCCATATCCCATCCATAGACAGAACCTATTAACCCTGGGTAAATCTCCATCTTCGAATCACCCAGTGTGATTGGTGCTACTGTATAGTTGAAGTCCAGAGGGGATGATAGCTTGAGGAGCCCCACGTCATATTGTTCCGAGTAGATACTTGAACGTGTGTATTTGTATTGCTCATGCCAGATGTAATAACGGATTGAGTACTTTTTACCCCCTGAGTCAAATCTGGTGGTGCCTACGCGCACGTAATCAAAGAAGCTGGGGAATACTCTGTGGAAATTAAAATGTTTGATTTTGGGAGACTTTTAATGATCTATTTGTAAGCCTAGCAACCTTCTTTGAAAAATAATGATCAGTTCGCACCGAGACGCGACGAGACGCGACACGGCGCTCACTTTTTAGCGATACAAATAGAACTTTATTTACTACACAAAAAGGTACAAATTTCAATGTGAGAAGTAGAATATTTCTCGCCATCGATGGGGAGTCCATCCTCACACATTGAAACCAGAATTGTTTCGTACTGCGGGCTCAAAGGAGCTTCCTTCCGCGGACGCTCAGATTGTGCAATGAGTTTGTGCCGTGGTTTTCCCAATAGAGTACAGCAAAAAGGTTCTTCAAAAAGGGCGTGAAGAGATTTCTTAAGGGTCGGCAAGTCGCGAGTGATACCACTGGTGTTGCAAGCGTCCATATGCTACGGTAACTGCTTACCATCAGGCGAGCCGTATGCTTGTTTAGGACTATATTATTCTAACTCTAGGCAATTAGGTATTAACAAAATTGTAAAGTTTACAGTATGATAACGTGACTTACGAATAGATACAATGCGCCGCGGTCAGCACAAACTGCTCGTGGATGACGGAGCCTCCACAAGACATGTCGCCAACATGCACAGACGCCATGTACGGAGCTTCTGCTATATCCACCGTCTCACCCCCTACAATCCCCACCACAGGGGACGGAGGGACTGCTGTGGGGATAGAGCATTCAGTTAAGTACCTTCTGCTGCTCGCATGTCTTACCTCTTCTTTATCCTCTTCGTCAAAGGCAATTTCTTATAGGAATCTCTTAATCTTAGAGAAAGCAAGTTATTAAATGCAATTTTACAAGCTATAGCTACGAAGTCTATTACGAAGTATCATCCATTTATCCACGAAATCATGATGACACGGGTACTTCATAGTACAAACTTATAGTACCTACACACTAGTAAATTTTGAAAATATTCAACGAATAAATTCAAAATTTACTAGTGTGCGAGCGGGATAGAGGGCGAATTGAAGCAGAGAACTGAGAGGAAGAGAACATTCTCAGGTAGTACGGTGGAAGAGGTAAATCATAGCGTTCTTTCGCTCAATGATCAGCTCGACTGTAGAAGTACTCCGCCTTACAGAATACCATAGATAAATAAATATGTTGTGATCCTGCGCGTGAGTAAGGTAGCGAGAGTTCTTTGGGTGGAGGGAGGCTGGTAATGCGTGGTATGATGACACACTTGGTGACAGCTGTGGTGATAGTTAGTAACTATTAGTTCATCTGTGGTAATAGTAAAGACTAAAGAGTAATAAAGAGTGTCTCACCGTGTCCCAGCGTCCCTTGAATGAAGTACACAATTAATACAAATGCAGCTCTGGACACCATGATGTCGAATGTAGGACATTTTGACTTTAGCTTCTTTTTATATTTACTTAGTTATCTAAAATTAAAATTAATTGCGTACATAAAAGTATTTTTTACCTTATTATTATTTACGTTTGATAACGATTAATACACTGACGAGCAATTTAAAAAAAACTTGCAAAGTGCCTCAGTCATTAAGTTCTTTCTTCTTACACTCAGTTTCTGTTTAAAAATATTTTTTTTTGTTTAAAAATACTGTTTCTGCGTTATTAAATATATTATTTGAATGTTGTTTTTCATTTCAAGAAGCTATCTTGCGTGGTGTCGGAAATATTTCATGATAAGTTAGTGGCTTTTTAGGGTTCCGTAGCCAAATGGCAAAAAACGGAACCCTTATAGATTCGTCATGTCTGTCTGTCTGTCTGTCTGTCCGTCCGTATGTCACAGCCATTTTTTTCCGTAACTATAAGAACTATAATGTTGAAACTTCGTAAGTAGATATATTCTGTGAACCGCATTAAGATTTTCACACAAAAATAGAAAAAAAAACAATAAATTTTGGGGGTTCCCCATACATAGAAGTGAAACTCAATTTTTTTTTAATGAAACCCATAAGTGTGGGGTGTCTATGGATAGGTCTTCAAAAATGATATTGAGGTTTCTAATATAATTTTTTTCTAAACTGAATAGTTTGCGCGAGAGACACTTCCAAAGTAGTAAAGTGTCCCCCCCTGTAACTTCTAAAATAAGGGAATGCTAAATCTATAAAAAATATATGATGTACATTACTATGCAAACTTCCAACGAAAATTGGTTTGAACGAGATCTAGTAAGTAGTATTTTTTTAATACGTCATAAATTGAAATTAATATCAAATACTCAGTTTTAAACTACCATTTACTTATATATACCTACAGGTTTGTACGGAACCCTCGGTGCGCGAGTCTGACTCGCACTTGGCCGGTTTTTTATATAGCTTATGGAGGTGCAAGGTGGATGAAACCTCCATTTCAATGGAAGATCTTCCGCCAGGCTGGGTCATCGTCAGTGCAATATAACACAGCCTAAGCAGAAGCATCTAAGTAGAAGTAAGAAATATTGCACAGGAGGTCCTCATATAGCTGTTTACCTCATATGTTTTTTTTATGCCACTAAGGTAACTCATACACCTTTCGCAATTGTGGGAATCATGTCGATGGCTTAGGGCACCAAGGTCTGTCCTGTGTAAAGCGCAGATCGTATTATCCGTCATGCCACTCTCAATGATGCAGTCCGTTCGGCCCTTGACTCCGGCGCTATTCCAGCGTCACTGGAACCGGCTGGTCTCTCCAGGGATGACGGGAAGAAACCAGTTAGTATGACGGTGTCTTGGAGCATGGGCCGTGCCCTGGTGTGGGACGTTACCTGTATGGACACATTGGCAGCCTCACATCTCGGGCACGAGTCTCAGGGCGGTTGTCAGGCAGCGGATAGTGCGCAAACTACAAGAGTCGCAAATTATCTCGTCTCACTGACGAATATGTGTTTGCGGCGCTTGCGAGAGAAACATTAGGTCCATGGTCACCCAACACGAAATTATGTATCCAAGACGTGGGGTATTGGCCTCTGGGTACTTCAGAGCTAGTAACGTTTTCGCCTAACCTAACCATGCAGCGTGGAAACGCCAATCACGCTGTAACTTGAGAACGACTTTACGATTTCATAATTTTTTTTTAAACCCTGGAGAAGTTTCTTACAGAAAAAAATATAAAAATTAAGAGACTTAACGGTAGGGTACAGTAGGGTAGGATATCGGGTGAAACCGCGGGGCGCAACTAGTATTTTATATATATTGTAAATATTATAAAAGTGCCATTTAAAATAGTTTTCTAATAATTTCTGAATAAAAATATTATTTTCTTTTTATAATTATTAGGTTATCTAAAAGGAAAATGTGTTTTGCGAAATCAAAATATTTTTTTCAATAGTTGATAGCCCCTTTTAGATTTTAATGAATAAGAAATATTAATCAATTAATTTATTAACTATGTGCTGTTATCTGAAGGTTGGTATGGGAATAATTCGTCGATTGATTGTAATTACCTATTATTGTTATCACGTAATGTATAATATTTACCCTGAAGTAGCGATGCATGGCACGTTGTTTATTTGTTACGTTTATTTTTCAACGTGCCATGGAAAGGAGTATGACTATGGGATCAAAAGAAAAGAAAAAGTAAAGAGAGCATCAGAAGCAAGACTAAGGTCCAGGACCTAACTTTGAAAACTATGGAAATGGGCAGGCCACCATGATCAGGGGAAAGGATAAATGGAGTAAAATAATCACGATGAATCAGAGATTGAAAGAGAAAGGGAAGTAGACCACAAAGGAGGCATCAAATATATTATTTTCACTTTTATTGAATGACCTTCCAGACTCTGTGGATACTGGCGAAATATTCGTGTATGCAGATGACGTAGCATCAGTCATCTGTTCCCCAACTATAGACCTGCTCGAGTGGCGAGTGAATGAAGCAGCAAACCAAATAGCTACAAAGGTTACAATAGGTTCAAGCTCAACGGCCTGGTACTCAATACCCAAAAGACCAACTTCATGCAGTTCTCGTTAGCTGGACAACGGTATAGAAGACTGTGTGTACAGATTGATGGCGTGACCTTAGAGCAGGTAGAATCCACTATATTTCTCGGCTTCCAGATGGACAGAGGTCTGACGTGGAGCTCGCATATAGATAAACTGTGTGCGAGATTAGGTAGTGCGTGCTATGCGCTCTGTCGACTTTCGCGTTTAGTTTCCACTGATTTAGTACGAGCTTCTTACTTTCCGACCGTACACTCGATGTTTCAGTATGGGGTGGAGCTTTGGGGACGTGCTGCAGACAGGGAAAGCGTTTTCCGCATGCAAAAGCGCGCTGTTCGAGCAATAGCACAGGTGTCGCAGGCAACTTCAGCCAGACCCTACTTCATTTCCCTTAGCATTATTACGCTGCCTTGTATTCTAATATACCAGGTTGCTGTATATGTTAGGGAAAATATAGCTAATTTAAAAAAACAAGGAGCGCACGGAATTAATTCTCTCAGAGCTCAGAAGCTCGCCGCTGTCAGGCACAGACTGGCGTTCACTGAAACGTTGGCACGCTGAGAAAGCGTTTTATAGCGTAGAAGAATTTTTTATTTAATGGCATAAATGTATTTTCTGTATGGATTAAAAAAAATATATTGTTCTTGGAACTATCGCTATTTCGACTGATTACTATTATGATTTAAATTTGAAATTATGTAATGACATGTAAAAATTATGACTTGTAATCTTAAATATTACTAATAAATATGTTTATCTGTTTATCTGGAGGTGGGGCGACGACATCAGAAAAGTCGCGGGAATAACATTGGGTAGATTGGCCATAGAAAGGCCAGAATGGATAAGATTGGAGGAGGCCATTGCCACCTGGCAAACGGACACACAAAAGTGGAACAAAAGAACAATTAAAAAATAACCAGTTGCGCCCCGCGGTTTCATCCGCGTTCCCGAGGGATATACTGATTTCCCGGGATAAAAAGTATCCTATGTGTTAATCCAGAACATATTCTATCTGGGTGCCAGATTTCATCCAAATCCGTTGAGCTATTGAAGCGTGGTTGATGTACAAACATCCAAACTTTCGCATTTATAATATTAGTGAGATATTGTCATGTCCGATTGAAGACTTATTATTAGCAATGCACCGGTCCATTGCCACTATATCTAGCAATGGACTGGTCACGTCTGCCGGACTCTGCCGATGGTCGATAGAGCAGACGAGTCTTAGAGTGGAGACCGCGTCTTGGAAAACGTACCTAAGGACCAATCAATGCATCGTGTATTCCTGACTTGACCAATCAGAGCGCATGTGTCCTTGACGTAGCCAATCAGAGCGCATTGTCTAAGGTGGGAAATTGGCGGAATCTATTTCAAGCAAAATGACACAACAATTGTATGATTTGCAAATATTTTATTAATACTTTTCAATCATTTTCTTCATTCAATGTAATTCATGTATTTTAATAGGTACTGATTAAGCATAAAGTATAAGTTGGTCATGAATCCATTTTATGTTTGCGGCTACGTTCACATAGTAGCCTGGTGTGTAGCCACAAGATCCATATCCTGAGGAGACGACGCCTATCTGCCGGCCTCCGGCGACGAGAGGCCCCCCACTGTCACCCTGCAACACAACACATACACACTTATAACAAACAACAATACTATTACGGTGGCTAGTTTAAGACAATAAAAACGTTCTCAAGAGATTTCTTCAGGGTCGGCAACGCGCGAGTGATACCCCTGGTGTTGCAAGCGTCCATAGGCTACGGTAACTGCTTACCATCAGGCGGGCCGTTTGCTTGTTTGCCACCTTAGTTGTATAAAAAAAAACACCATTCCTATTGCATTCTATGTGATCGATCAATGAGGTCTTTACGGTTTCCACATGGCGATACGACTTGGGGTTCTTCAAAAAGGCGTTAAACGATCTCTTTAAAGTCTGCAATCACCTCGGTTGCAAATATTCACCTGCTGTCTGCCTGTCAACTTGTTGATATAAAAAAAAAAAAAAAACAAAATTCGAAATCATTTATTCAAATAGACCTTCGCAGGCACTTATGAAAAGTCTGACTCTAATACTATAATACCGGCTTGGAAGGTCGCATTTGCTGAGAAGAGCCGGCATTAAACTCGGCAATTAGGTACTCTTTTCAAAACAAGCTTATATTATATTAGCTAAGATTCATTACATACTATTTACATTCTAATCACACTGACAACAATTGCGTACCCCGGCGCGGCGGCAAAACTACAAAATAAATGGCAAACTTAAGCAGACCAGCCCCCACAAGCAGCACCTGTTCACAAGTATGACGCGTGCGGCAGCCATCGCCCTACATATAATAAAGCTATTAAAAATATACGATCCTCGTGAATCACGAACTTACAGAGCAAGATCCACCGCCAATTTCAGACACGCAGATGTTTTTGTTGGACATCCACACATAGTCTTGCGCCATGCAATTACTCGGCGATGCCACAGTTACTGATACCTGATGTAATTCATTTGTATTCACATTTGGCTGGAAAACACAATAATCTCGTTAGTTTAAATGTTTGTGAGACAGTCACGCATAAACAGCTGAACGGATTTTCTTCCGCGAACGCTCGGTCTGTGGAATGAGTTCCCCGCCGTTGTTTTCCCAATGGAGTACAGCATGGGGTTCTTCAAAAAGGGTGTGAAGAGATCTCTTCGGTGTCGGCAACTCGCGAGTGATACCCCTGGTGTTGCAAGCGTCCACAGGCTACGGTAACTGCTTACCATCAGGCGGGCCGTAAGCTTGTTTGCCACCTTAGTGGTATAATAAAAAAAAAATAAAAAAAAATGGCGAAACTTAGCACAATAGATCAAGCATAAGATCCGCGGAGCGAAAACTCTTTACAATAATGGTTGATACGACTAGTGTACCTAAATGGGGACAAACACTGACGGGAAAAGAGATGCCCTGAAGGAAGCTGCACCATCAAGGGTTGTGTCATATGCTTGTTGTGAAGATGATGCTCCATCTTGGTCATCTATTAGTTATTAAGCATTTTTGCAGGTCTCTTTATTTACTGTTGAAATCCATAATGTCACAAGTGAACGACAAAAATATCAGTTCAGTATGGACATTTGCCATTTTCAAAAGTGCAATTAAGCTTTGCACTTCTTAGGACACGGGACGCAACGTAAGGTGACTTGATGTTGTTCTCGGTCAAAACTCACCCCTATGTACCCCCATCCAGAGACAACGGCCTTCATCCCTGGGTAAACTTCAAGATTCGAATCAGCAAGTACGATTGGAGCGACTGCAGTGCCGAAAGTCAATAATCTGGACAATTTGAGGAGCCCCAAATCGTGGCCATCTGGATTGTGGTCGTTTTCGTCGAATTGCTTGTGGCTGATGTATCTTGCGATTCTGTACTTGATACCGCCTTCGTCTTTTGTACTGCTTCCTACGCGCACGTAGTCGAAGTAACTATGTTTTCTAGCAAAAAAAATGGGATTTTTTTATTAAACGGGCTTGCTTTAGGTCACTATCCCGCCCATAAAGGACCATAACGTAGCCTAAGATGGAACACGCTTACCCAGAAGAAACCTATTCACTCTGGCCTTGAAAGACCCTAGATTATAATAGTCCAGAAACAGACGACGGAAACAAGTTCCACAGGTTCCACTCCCTTGCTGTCCACATTCTAACTGACGGGCTAGTTGGCGCGGTTGGTTAAGACTCTGGTTAAGATTCCACCTATCGCGCCGCAGGTCGTGGGTTCGATTACCACACAGGACATGCATTTGTGTGCATGAACATGTCTGTATGTCTTGAGTCTGGGTGTAATTGTGTATATTAAGTTTGTATTTTAGTATTTACAAACAATAAGTAGTATATATGTATTATATCAATTATCTGGTTTCCATAGTACAAGCTCTGCTTAGTTTGGGATCAGATGACCGTGTGTGAGAAATGTCCCAGGATATTTATTTATTTATTATTTTATAAATGAGGATGCAAAATGCTGACACCGTATTTTCGGTATGTCAACAACGTATAGGTGAAAACTTTCCAAGCGTCTCGTGGTTCGGTGTAAAAATGGGGATGGTGGAATTAGGTTGAACACATTATTTCGAATTAGTAGATTGAAAGGTGGAGTGAAACCTACGGTGTAATAATAATAAGACTCACGTTAAGAGACAATGCGCCGCGGTCAACACGAACTGCTCGTGGACGATGGAGCCTCCGCAACCATAGCCACCAATACGTACATACGCCATGAACGGGACATCTTCTATATTCACCGTGTGGCCGCCTACAACTCCCACTATTGGAGACTGCGGGAGGGCTGTTGAAATACACGTTTGAAATTGTGCACAGTTCCAGGATTTCCTAAAATTCAACCCCTAAGTAATAGTAAACAGTAGACCACGGGGGTGAAAGCTGGTATGGAAAAATAAATGCTATTACGCAATCATTAAAGGACATTTTACATATTCTTAAGTGTTATAAGGAGTGTTGACAGGTATTACTTTTATACGACTAAAAGTTATTTTTACATTGAATGCTGTAGAGCCATCCTAAAACCACAGTCTATAAAACCATACAGTCGTTCGTCGAAGCCGTCTAGACAGGGCAATCGTGCGGGGTGTGAGGGGCGAGACGTGGCCCGACCTGCGAACAAAACGGTTTTAGTAGCTCGGGAAACAGCATAGGTACCTACTTTATATGGCCGCCGCGATACTGTCTAGACAGTGTCGGCATTTCCCACGAGATCAAAGGCATCGGACGACTGTATGGTTTTATCACAGTCTATTAAACCATACCACAGAGGATTGAAGGGAACAGAGACCAAGCTTCATACAAACGCGCTACGGTAGGTACACAACTACAAGCTTGAGGCGCGTGTGTGCGAAAGCACAGGCGGCTCGTCACGTACGAGGGGAAACCGGTTTATACTGGCTCGGCCTGTGCTCAAACTCAGGGCACTCGCGCATCGTGTTTGTTTACGTTTAGATTTTAATAATAGAATTTTAATATCCAAATGTGTAAATATGGTTTACTTTACTGAGTATATGAACTAGGCATGGCATAAATCACAAGTAGCAGGTGATAAAGAATATGATTCTGTTTTCATATGTCACATCTGTTACCGTCCATGACATAGCCTGTTACATGTTATAAAGAATATTTAAGAATATAAATAAAATGTATGCGACTGAAGGACTTTGTATCCATGGTCATGAACAAATTTAAAAAAAAAAAAAACTTTATCATTGATTAGCTTTTAAGAGTATTCAAAAATAAACCTTAAATCAAGTGACATAAAGTGTTAAGTTCTTTAACATGTTATGTAGCAGGATAGAAAAAGAATTTTTTGCTACGAAAGTATATATAATTTGCATCAGTGATAATTTGACACTTGCGTGCGATACTCGCACATGATTTTGTGAAAAATACCGTCGATCAGCATCGATGACGTAGGTTACAAATCATTGCAAATCATATATCGCAAGTGAAATCATGCTATAAAAAATAATAATATCATCAAATGAGAATTCCTTTAAAGTAGCAATAATTTCCATGCCTAATATGAACAATAATATAATTAGTATGTTTTCTATTAGTATCTTGCATATAATAGGTAGGTAGGTATTAGCTTTCTGGTAAATTGTTTTTATATTGTCTCTTTTCTCGTAAATTAATGGCATGATGGGTGTTTATAATTCCATATACGTAGGTGCATCTACATACCTATCCTATTTTACGAGCATGTTTGTTTTGAGATCTCGAAAACGGCTTTAACGATTTCGATGAAATTTGCTATATGGGGGTTTTTGGGGGCGATAAAGTGATTCAGCTAGATTTCATCTCTGGGACAACGCGATCTGCCGATTTTGCGAGCAAATCTTAGTCACACAGGTATGGTCTGCGTCAAAACTAGATTTGCATTTTAGTACCCTTTCCTAATAATCTGTAATATGTGAATAGCAATATTCTATCACGAAAAAGCTGATAGGTATACATTTTTATGTATTCATTTAATGTTATTCTCCTGTGCTAACCCTACCAAAATAGGTATGATTTTTGAACGCTTCTTAGAAGCTTGTACTCTGTTCCCTTCAATCATCTGTGACCATACAGTCGGTCGACGAAGCCGTCTAGACAGGGCAATCGTGCGGGGTGTGAGGGACGAGACGCGGGAAAGCCGTTACCGACCTGCTAACAAAACGATGTTAGTAGCTCGGTAAACAGCATTCAGGGCTAACGCGTGTTTGTGTCTGTAATTATTTTATATTAATTTGTTTATTTAAAATGGTGAAAACGACGTGTGCTGTTAGAGACTGCAAGTCTTCATCCTATTTAAATAAAGATCTGCGGTTTCATCAGCTTCCACACACAGACGAAAGGTAAATAATCATGGTTTGTTATCGTAGAGTGCATACAATAATAATTTTATATTTTTCATGTCGTGTCACGGTAATAACGCCAACAAAATGGCCGAATGGCGGACGGTAAAAATATCTAATAGGTACATACACAGGTATAGGTAACAGGCACAGGGCATGAGCGTCTGGTTTTTTTTTTTTTCAATAGGTTTGATGATGGTGTAGGAGTGTAAGCACTGGAACTCCATAGTGGAACATCGTATCCTAGCCGTGTTTGGGTTTGTTGGAATTTTCGTGAGATGAACTTTGACCATGTGTGGTTTTCAGGGTCTGATGATGGAGTAGGAGGGCAAGCACTGGAACTCCATAGTGGAACATCGTATACAAGCCGTGTTTGGGTTTGTTGGAATTGTCATGAGATGAACTTTGACCATGTATGGTTTTCAGGGTCTGATGATGGAGTAGGAGGGTAAGCACTGGAACTCCATAGCGGAACTTCGTATCCTAGCCGTGTTTGGGGTTGTTGGAATTGTCGTGAGATGAACTTTGACCATGTATGGTTTCAGGGTCTGATGATGGAGTAGGAGGGTAAGCACTGGAACTCCATAGCGGAACTTCGTATCCTAGCCGTGTTTGGGGTTGTTGGAATTGTCGTGAGATGAACTTTGACCATGTATGGTTTCAGGGTCTGATGATGAAGTAGGAGGGTAAGCACTAGAACTCCATAGTCGAACATCGTATCCTAGCCATGTTTCGGTTTGTTGGAATTGTCGTGAGATGAACTTTGACCATGTATGGTTTTCAGGGTCTGATGCTGGAGTAGGAGGGTAAGCACTAGAACTCCATAGTCAAACATCGTATCCTAGCCACGTTTGGGGTTGTTGGAATTGTCGTGAGATGAACTTTGACCATGTATGGTTTTCAGGGTCTGATGATGGAGTAGTTATTATAATATTGTTTAAATTATAATAATGCTAACAATGTTTTATTGTTATCTGCAATAAATAAATAATTTTATAAATATTGTTTAATTGTGACAACCCTGGCCGTCACGATACTGTCTAGACGTTGTCGGCATTTTTCACGAGATCAAAGGCGTCGGACGACTGTATGGATTAATAGACTGTGGTTTTATAGATTGCTAACACGCTAACAAAATTAGTGAAATGTCAATATAAACCTTACTTCAATTATCCTAAACTCTATTTAAAAAAAAAATGCTCTTTTCTCCTAGCTGGTCTATGTGAAGGAACCATCATTTTATACCACTGAGTCGGTACCTAAACAAGCATACGGCCCGCATGATGGTAATCGGTTACCGTAGCCGTATGGACGCTTGCAACACACGGGAATCAATCACGCGTTACCGATACTTGCGCCCTCCCAAATGAGCTTACTCACGCGCAGGAACACAACATAAAGTTATTTGGCTGAGGTATTCAGTAAGGTGTAGGCATGGAGGTCTGGAGGTCCCCAGTAGAGCTGCTCTGTTCTAAATATAGTACCTATATTCTACTTCTCGCAATTTGATGTCTAAACTTGTCAATAGTCTCAGTGATAACAAATTATCATTATTCTATGTTGTAATACTATTTTAATTTTATACTTAATTTTATATAATGTGTATGTACCATCTTTTGGAATTTTGTTATGGCACCGTATTAGTCTTATTAACTGTAATGGTGTTATGATTTGCAATAAATAAATAAAATTGTGTGTTTAGTAGTTTCCCTTTTGTTAACTTTTTTATTTCTAAGGCAGACTTAAGTAAGTCATGCTGACTTTAAGGCCTTTGCTTGCGGCGGCGTCGTGTGACGGGTCGCTCACTTCCTTATGGCGAGGAGGGCGATGGCTGCCACACGAGTCATACTTGTGAACAGGTGCTGCTTGTGGGGGTTGGTCTGCTTAAGTTTGCTATTTATTTACTTATTAAATATTTATTATATATAGGTACAGCATTGTAATTTTGCCGCCGCGCCGGGGCACGCAATTATAATCGCACGCAAGTGCGATTAAAATTTAAATCTGTAATGAATCTAAGCTTGTTTTGAAAAGAGTAATTGTTGAGTTTATTGCCGGCTCTTCTCAGCAAATGCAACCTTCCGAACCGGTATTAGAATATTAGAGTCAGA
This sequence comes from Achlya flavicornis, assembly GCA_947623365.1. Classification (NCBI taxonomy): domain Eukaryota; kingdom Metazoa; phylum Arthropoda; class Insecta; order Lepidoptera; family Drepanidae; genus Achlya; species Achlya flavicornis. The sequence continues at coordinate 2,070,941 of OX392495.1, read as the reverse complement.
CTTTTCATAAGTGCCTGCGAAGTTCTATTTGAATAAATGATTTTGAATTTTGATGAGAATAACTCATTTCTCTTAATAACTCATTCGGATATAAGGTACTAAAGAGTGTCTCACCGTGTCCCAGCGTCCCTTGTATGAAGTACACAATTAATACAATCGTTGCTCCGGACAACATCATGTCGAATATAGAACATATTGACGAAAGTTTCCTTTTATAGTTGCCTAAAATTAATTACGTACCTACATAATTGTATTTAATATCCAATTATTATTTAAATGATAACGATAAACTATTTTTGTTAACAATATTCTACTTTTTACCAATTAGTTACAAATCCTAACTAATATTAGAAATGCGAAAGTGAGTTTGTTTGTTTGTTTCGCCTTCACGCTGCAACTACTCAGCGGATCATCATGAAATTTGGCATGTAGATAGCCTATGGTGTGGAGAAGGACATAGGCATTTTTTTTATCCCGGGAACGCGGGTGAAACCGCGGGGGACAGCTAGTTATGTATTGAAGTTTTTATGGAGTTCGTTAATCAATCGACCACGGCACAATAGATGTCCTTTTATTTTTTAATCTAAAAGACAGCTTACATCGGCCCGCTTTGTGTTAGATATTTATTAGATAATTATTCATATTGGCTGGACCATATTATTATGGTAGAAGGATTGAGTGATGTGGCAACACTGACCATAGTAGTTTATAAAAGTGTGGGTATTTGTATTTGTAAGGATTAGTTTTATCAAGCTCTCGAGCGATACCACAGCTCAGTGCGATCGATGTTTTACCCGGTTCTGTAATTTATTATAATTTAAGTCTAAGATTGTGAAGTAAAGTGAATATGTAATTAATTGTAATATTATAACAGTAAATCTATCGGGGCCCATGAGTGAGTTTGTTGCGTCGCTTCTTCTCCTCATACGGGACTTTTTCGAAGCGATAGTATTACGTTGTTTCATTGCCTGCACTACGCCCACTGAATCCTGATACCACAGAACTTTAAACATGGTGTTCGTATCGCTTGGCAGTCGCTGACGCTTTTATCAGAAATTGGGATAAAGAGAGGCAATGTAAACCGTACTTGGGTTGTTTCCACATAGTTTGAAAAGACCACGTTCTTGAGAACTTCGAACAAGTAAAGAACTAAAGAACAGAGTTTAATCAAGTTATTTGATTACCTATAATAAGAGTATTCGTGTGAGTTTGTGACATGCGCGTGCTAGACGGAATAATAGAAAGATGGCGGCGCGGGCGGCACGCTTGCAGTATAGTTCATGCTGGTAGCGGCCAGTGACACAAGTTGGCGCCGGGTGTGCCATGCGAGTGGCTATCTGATGTACATGTAGTGGTGCCTGAATTGTGGTGTATACAAATTGCTTTAACACTATCTGGTGAGTCGATTTCATATTGATTGCTAATATACTGCGAAAGTATCTGGGGAACGATTAAATAATTTAATTATTGTTGAAAATATAGTCAAGTTAGCTAGATTTTATGGGTTAAAAGTATAAGTGTAAAAGTGTAAAATCAATACTCAATTATTTATCGTAATATGTATAGGTAAGTTGGGCATTCAAGCTATACATATGACCGTATAATAAGGGTGTAACAATTCAATATAATATAATATTATTAACATAGAAAGGAAGGAAGGAAGACAGACCGATACTTTGTAAAAACATAGTTTTAAAAATGAAGCAAGTACTATTAACTAATTGTGCGATAAATTTATTATTACTAGCTATCTAACTAGTTTGGTGATTCTCCTCATTTGGCGGTTGCTTTATAAATAAATGTATTTTGTTGAACGGGATTTCCTCAGATCTATTGACATAGTTATGGTTATATACATATATATAGGACGTAGGACGTTCAAAAGACAATGTACTACAAACCGGATAATAAAAAAAAAATGAATTAATTAACTTTGAATAAGTGCTGTTCAGTTATGAGGGTCGTGCTGGTAAACTGAAGTTGCAAAAGTGGAATGAAGTTAATGGTAAATTTTATTTGAGTGTCATGGTATAATGACTACGGTAAGATTCTTCATTTTTCAAAAAAATAATGTTAAGTATTTTGATATTCCTTTTAAATTGAACACGTAACGGTTATGTAATGGTGGTAATAGGTAGCACATTAGACAAACGTATAGGCTAAAGTTCCTGATCAACAGGTTTCTCCCGAGAATCAGATTTCGAGTGAACAAAAATAACACTGTTAATTTTTCAGTAGATATTATGGATTTTATTTTGTTTTTACATATTTAAGAGAAACTTACAGCTTATACAAAAATAATAGGACAGATAGTTAAACATAAGCCATTTAAAAGCTTCTTCAGAATAGCATGATTCTTTTGAATAATTTTATTTAGAACTTGCTAGTAAAGGTTTGCCAAAAACAACTAAAAATCTAAAGTGTACTTTATTTATTTAGTGATATTAATTTTAAATTCACAAGAATTTACTTAATTTTTCTACAAAAAAAATGATTTAAAAGTTATAATTTTAATAGTTCAGTAAAACAAAAAAAACTGTTTTTTAATTTAGGGTGAAAAACAACCTTCTTCTGTGTGTATGAAGCGGTCCTAGTATTACTATTCCTAATTTAATTCAAGTTTCTAAAGACTAGTATCATTTATAATGTAGATTTAGAAAATTAAGGGTTCAATTTACAGTTCAATTTAGAATTCACTTTAGAGTTCAATGCAGATTTATTTTAGAGTTCAATTAAGGATTCAACTTACAGTTCAATTTAGAGTACAATTAAGGGTTCAATTTAGAGATTCGGAGTTCAATTTAGAGATTCGGAGTTCAATTTAGAGATTCGGAGTTCAATTTAGAGTTGAAATAAGGGTTCATTTTACAGTTAATTTAGAGTCAATTAAGGGTTCAACTTACAGTTCTATTTAGAGTTCTATTAAGAGTTCAATTTACAGTTCATTTTAGAATTAACTTTAGAGTTCGAGTTCAATTTAGAGTTAAAGTTGGTTGAAGTTAGAGTTCAAGCTAGAGTTCAATTTACGGTTCATTTTAGATTACACTTTAGAGTTCAGATTTCAAGTCAGAATTCAAGTCAGAGTTCAAGTCAGAGTTCTGGTCAGAGTTCAAGTCAGAGTTCAAGTCAGAGTTCAAGTCAGAGTTCAAGTCAGAGTTCAAGTCAGAGTTCAAGTCAGAGTTCAAGTCAGAGTTCAAGTCAGAGTTCAAGTCAGAGTTCAAGTCAGAGTTCAAGTCAGAGTTCAAGTCAGAGTTCAAGTCAGAGTTCAAGTCAGAGTTCAAGTCAGAGTTCAAGTCAGAGTTCAACTCAGGGTTCAAGTCAGAGTTCAAGTCAGAGTTAATTTTAGAATTTCACTTTTGCGTTCGAGTGCAAATTAGAGTTCAAGGAGTTGCAGTAAGAATTCAAGTTAGAGTTCAAGTACGAGTTCAAGTACGAGTTCAAGTTAGAGTTCAAGTTAGAGATCAAGTACGAGTTCAAGTTAGAGTTCAAGTTAGAGTTCAAGTTAGAGTTCAATTTAGAGTTCAAGATAGAGTTCAAGTTAGAGTTCATGTTAGAGTTCAAGTACGAGTTCAAGTACGAGTTCAAGTACGAGTTCAAGTACGAGATCAAGTTAGAGATCAAGTACGAGCTCAAGTTAGAGTTCAAGTTAGAGATCAAGTTAGAGATCAAGTTAGAGTAGAGTTCAATGTAGAGTTCAATGTGGAGTTCAATGTAGAGTTCAATGTAGAGTTCAATGTAAAGTTCAATGTAGAGTTCAATGTAGAGTTCAATGTAGAGTTCAATTTAGAGTTCAATGTAGAGTTCAATGTAGAGTTCAATTTAGAGTTCAATTTAGAGTTCAATGTAGAGTTCAATGTAGAGTTCAATGTAGAGTTCATTGTAGAGTTCAATGTAGAGTTCAATGAAGAGTTCAATGTAGTTCGTTTACTGCGCAGAAGTTTAGTAGACGTAGCACTTTGAAAATAAGCGTTGGCGCCCGAGTAGTATATTTCTCTGTAAGCAAAAGCTTTGACTGGTGTGCTTTTGAAATGAAATGAAATGAAATTAATTTATTTGCGAGAATAAGAGTGACAAAAATATTACTTAATGGTAAAAAATATGGAGTTCCAAGCTTACTCTACCGAGCTTCAGTGTGCAAATATTAAAATTTATTGTCACATTAAGACAGCTCAAATGGATAAGACTACATTTTAACAAATGTTACATATAATGATTAATTCTAATTAAAAATAATAATTAAGCTAAATAATAACAATAATAAATTTACAAATTCAATAAACCATTCAAGTTTCTGTCAAATTAATAATTATGTAAAAGGGGAAATAAGGTTCATAAAATGTTTATTGAAAAAGCTACAACATGGTATACTTAAATACCATGTCGGTATGAATTTTGTTTTGTAGAAGTTAAAACAATAATGCTGAGGCTTTCTCCCTTAGGGTAGTGTGTGTGTAGCAAAGTGTGTTTGGTGGAGCTGTTATGATTCTTGATCTTAGTAATATCATATGGGTTTCACTAACTGTACTTCTTTCCTGGGTTTACTTTAGTTTGTTTGAATTGATGTGATTTTCCCTTCATAAAGTTGATAAGAAGTTATTAAATCTAAATCTTTGGTTAATATGAGTAAGCGTTAGCAAAATGTTCAAACTAAATCGATTAATAGCAAAATTGGCTCGCAAATGAAGGCAGAAATGACCGAGTGAAATTATCTATTACTGTGCTGAACTTCTTTGGTTTCAGGTAGAGATTTTCACACCAGAATGAGATTGGACTTGTGATTCACCGTGAGGCCGTATCGGAGAGTTGGATTGTTGGTCGAACTCGCTTGGATCACAATGTTATCGTGGTATTGAGACTAAAAGAGGTATGAATATGAAAGTAGATAGTAGTAAATAGAAGTAGAAAAAGAGATGGATGAATTGCGTGAAAAATATGGCTAAGAAAATTAGATTTGGAAGTTGAGATGTTTTTTTTACGACGTAGGCTTTAGCTTGCGCTTTAACAGCAGCAACATAAGGAATAGTAGTTTATAAAAAAAAAACATGAAAAAAAAAATTTGCTATAAAAATATATAAAACACTTGTAAGGACACTGATAAGATGAAATAATATTGAGAGAGAGAGAGAGAGGAGGTAAAAGTTGTAGTTACCAAAGTATAGAATGTATCCTAGTTAGGTTCGATAAGATACAGGTTCAATTATAATAAAAAATAAGCAGAGATAAGATGAAATAATATTGAGAGAGAGAGAGAGAAAAGTTAAAAGATGTAGGTACCAAAGTATAGAATTTATCCTAGTTAGGTTCGATAAGATACAGGTTTAAATTATGATAAATAAAAGCAATGTCCATTTTTATTATAAACCCTTCAACAAAAATGCAAATAAGTTCTTCAATAAAATCTTGTGTTGAAAAGTCTTGATAATAGACGTGCAGTCTTGACGATAGATATGCAGTCTTTATGACAGACGTGCAGTTTTGATGTCAGATGTGCAGTCTTAATGACAGACATGCGGTCTTGATAACAGACATGCAGTTTTCTTCAATAAAATATTGTCAAAAATAGAAACTTGATAACATACGTGCAGTTTTGTCGAAAAGCGTTCAGTCTTGATGACAGACGAGCAGTCTTGATGTCAGACATACAGTCTTGATGTCAGACATGCAGTCTTGATGACTGGACTTTGATGATAGATATGCAGTTTTAAGTATCAAGAGCGTAAATGAATATTTGAAGACACTTCTTATACGAAAATAGTATGACTAGTAACAATTTAAAAAAGAAGAGGGTAGATGTTGATATAGCAATCTGGATAAAATTAATAGATGTTGATAGAGCCATCTGAATAAAATTAATAGGTGTTGATAGAGCCATCTGAATAATATTAATAGATGTTGATAGAGCCATCTGAATAAAATTAATAGGTGTTGATAGAGCCATCTGAATAATATTAATAGATGTTGATATTAGCCATCTGAATAAAATTAATAGGTGTTGATAGAGCCATCTGAATAAAATTAATAGGTGTTGATAGAGCCATCTGAATAATATTAATAGATGTTGATATTAGCCATCTGAATAAAATTAATAGGTGTTGATAGAGCCATCTGAATAATATTAATAGATGTTGATATTAGCCATCTGAATAAAATTAATAGGTGTTGATAGAGCCATCTGAATAAAATTAATAGGTGTTGATAGAGCCATCTGAATAATATTAATAGATGTTGATATAGCCATCTGAATATAATGAATAGATGTTGATATAGCCCTCTGAATAAAAAGAGAGAATAGAAAAGATATGAAAATATTAGAAAAGATTAGAAAAGATTAGAAAAGATTAGAAAAGATTAGAAAAGATTAGAAAAGATTAGAAAAGATTAGAAAAGATTAGAAAAGATTAGAAAAGATTAGAAAAGATTAGAAAAGATTAGAAAAGATTAGAAAAGATTAGAAAAGATTAGAAAAGATTAGAAAAGATTAGAAAAGATTAGAAAAGATTAGAAAAGATTAGAAAAGATTAGAAAAGATTAGAAAAGATTAGAAAAGATTAGAAAAGATTAGAAAAGATTAGAAAAGATTAGAAAGATTAGAAAGATTAGAAAGATTAGAAAGATTAGAAAGATTAGAAAATATTAGGAAATTTCAAAAGATTTGGATAGATTAGAAATTATATGGAAAGATTCGAAAATATTAGGAAATATTAGAAAATATAGGGAAAGATTAGAAAATATTAGGAAAGATTAGAAATTATTAGGAAAGTTTAGGATAGTTTAAAAAAAAACATTAGATAGGGATAGAGATAACGATAAATAGAAATTTGGATTTTAAAATGTATTATATTTTAATTATAATCTTGTCTAATTCATATGGGAATGGAAGGGGATGAATGTTGTTGTGTATCTGTAGCGTAAGTCCCGCAATATAAGCTATAATAAAATAATAGTCAATATGTATAATGAACTCTCACCGGACACAAGCCTTTCAGGTTTTCGTCAGGCGGTAATGTAAAACCATGTACCTATCATGTAATTTTGGTCAATTATATAAATAATAATATGAAGATAAGAAAAGGAAAGGATATACAGAGTTATTTTAATATTTAATCGTGTCTAGTTCATATGTAATGTAACTGTTAATCCAAAATGTTAAATAACAAATGTTTTTGCATGTCGTACGCAATCTGCTACTTACACCTCGTGGAATGTTAAACTACACTTTATGCCAAAAATAAAGGAATAGATATAGATAGATGGGATAGATATAGATAGATGAGATAAGATTTGATTATTGATTTTGGTTGGAGTTGATAACTGACTGTATACACTGTCGTATGTAAATATACAATAAAAAGCTCTAGGGATAGGTGAACCGATGTTGATGGATCAATCTGAGAAAAAGAGTAGTAGATGTTGATGGGTCCATCTGAGTAAAGTGGTGTATGTTTATCTGTATTAGTTTATGTAAGATATTGATAACTTTATTTGTTTACACGAAGTTTGAGGACAAACTTGAAGTCAGGAAAGGCCGAATGTTAGATATTTATTAGATAATTATTCATATTGGCTGGACCATATTATTATGGTAGAAGGATTGAGTGATGTGGCAACACTGACCATAGTAGTTTATAAAAGTGTGGGTATTTGTATTTGTAAGGATTAGTTTTATCAAGCTCTCGAGCGATACCACAGCTCAGTGCGATCGATGTTTTACCCGGTTCTGTAATTTATTATAATTTAAGTCTAAGATTGTGAAGTAAAGTGAATATGTAATTAATTGTAATATTATAACAGTAAATCTATCGGGGCCCATGAGTGAGTTTGTTGCGTCGCTTCTTCTCCTCATACGGGACTTTTTCGAAGCGATAGTATTACGTTGTTTCATTGCCTGCACTACGCCCACTGAATCCTGATACCACAGAACTTTAAACATGGTGTTCGTATCGCTTGGCAGTCGCTGACGCTTTTATTTGTGGCACGCGGGTACCGTAGACCCTAATAAATAAAAAATATCCTGATCCATTCTTCACACAGTCTGATCCCAAACTATGCAGAGCTTACTTAAGGTTCGTCATCTTAGAGTTGGTTTTCGCTTGCACCAGATTAAAAGAATCAATTTTATTATATGTAGGTACCAACATATTACCAGTGAGGTTCCTAACAGGAAGAAACAGTGCTAAGTAATAAGGTTTTGCTTGTTTTTACATCACGTCAAAGACAATGTATGGCTTTATAATGGCATGGCCACGACGGTGGTAGCGAACGGCTAATCACGCTACGCCACGAGCGCTTCAAATGTTAATTTGTATTTTGATTAATATCGAAACAATGAAGTTATTTTTATCAATTATCCATTGATTGCATAAAATAGTAAACTTTTTATCTCTGTATCGAATGACTTCAACAGACTGTTGATTCCAAATCACTCCTATTTCTTTCCAGTGAGGGTTCAATGTAGCATGTAGGCAATGAAGGCAAATAAAACACAGAACTAGCAAAATGAATGGCACATTTATATTTAATTAATATTATTCATTTTTATAATTAGACCTTTCTTGTAATTATATCATTTTATTCTATGCATTTGAACAGATATGATGTATTGTATAATGACAAAAAAAAATACCAAATGCTCTATGATACAGTGTCAGGCCGCTGGTGCTGCCATGTCAAAAAAAGAAAAATAACAAAAAAGCCTCAATTTGTACATAATCTCCAGGATGTATGTAACACAAGTTTTGACGACCAGTGCCTTTGGACCATTCAAAACTGAGCATAAAATATTGCAAAATAAATTACGTGTACGCGTACGGATTAAAAAAAAATCTTAAAAATAGACATTACGAAGTACGCATAGACAACAAATTATAGATAATTATTATAAAAAAAAAACTTAAGGTTTAACACTAAATGGAAGAGAAAAAATCAACTAAACTAAACTAGAAAAGGGAGTTCTGAAAGTGTCGCTTAAAACTAGGGTAAGAATACTAAAAATCATTTTTGTGTTTGTGTCTGTAATTATTTTATATTAATTTGTTTATTTAAAATGGTGAAAACGACGTGTGCTGTTAGAGACTGCAAGTCTTCATCCTATTTAAATAAAGATCTGCGGTTTCATCAGCTTCCACACACAGACGAAAGGTAAATAATCATGGTTTGTTATCGTAGAGTGCATACAATAATAATTTTATATTTTTCATGTCGTGTCACGGTAATAACGCCAACAAAATGGCCGAATGGCGGACGGTAAAAATATCTAATAGGTACATACACAGGTATAGGTAACAGGCACAGGGCATGAGCGTCTGGTTTTTTTTTTTTTCAATAGGTTTGATGATGGTGTAGGAGTGTAAGCACTGGAACTCCATAGTGGAACATCGTATCCTAGCCGTGTTTGGGTTTGTTGGAATTTTCGTGAGATGAACTTTGACCATGTGTGGTTTTCAGGGTCTGATGATGGAGTAGGAGGGCAAGCACTGGAACTCCATAGTGGAACATCGTATACAAGCCGTGTTTGGGTTTGTTGGAATTGTCATGAGATGAACTTTGACCATGTATGGTTTTCAGGGTCTGATGATGGAGTAGGAGGGTAAGCACTGGAACTCCATAGCGGAACTTCGTATCCTAGCCGTGTTTGGGGTTGTTGGAATTGTCGTGAGATGAACTTTGACCATGTATGGTTTCAGGGTCTGATGATGGAGTAGGAGGGTAAGCACTGGAACTCCATAGCGGAACTTCGTATCCTAGCCGTGTTTGGGGTTGTTGGAATTGTCGTGAGATGAACTTTGACCATGTATGGTTTCAGGGTCTGATGATGAAGTAGGAGGGTAAGCACTAGAACTCCATAGTCGAACATCGTATCCTAGCCATGTTTCGGTTTGTTGGAATTGTCGTGAGATGAACTTTGACCATGTATGGTTTTCAGGGTCTGATGCTGGAGTAGGAGGGTAAGCACTAGAACTCCATAGTCAAACATCGTATCCTAGCCACGTTTGGGGTTGTTGGAATTGTCGTGAGATGAACTTTGACCATGTATGGTTTTCAGGGTCTGATGATGGAGTAGTTATTATAATATTGTTTAAATTATAATAATGCTAACAATGTTTTATTGTTATCTGCAATAAATAAATAATTTTATAAATATTGTTTAATTGTGACAACCCTGGCCGTCACGATACTGTCTAGACGTTGTCGGCATTTTTCACGAGATCAAAGGCGTCGGACGACTGTATGGATTAATAGACTGTGGTTTTATAGATTGCTAACACGCTAACAAAATTAGTGAAATGTCAATATAAACCTTACTTCAATTATCCTAAACTCTATTTAAAAAAAAAATGCTCTTTTCTCCTAGCTGGTCTATGTGAAGGAACCATCATTTTATACCACTGAGTCGGTACCTAAACAAGCATACGGCCCGCATGATGGTAATCGGTTACCGTAGCCGTATGGACGCTTGCAACACACGGGAATCAATCACGCGTTACCGATACTTGCGCCCTCCCAAATGAGCTTACTCACGCGCAGGAACACAACATAAAGTTATTTGGCTGAGGTATTCAGTAAGGTGTAGGCATGGAGGTCTGGAGGTCCCCAGTAGAGCTGCTCTGTTCTAAATATAGTACCTATATTCTACTTCTCGCAATTTGATGTCTAAACTTGTCAATAGTCTCAGTGATAACAAATTATCATTATTCTATGTTGTAATACTATTTTAATTTTATACTTAATTTTATATAATGTGTATGTACCATCTTTTGGAATTTTGTTATGGCACCGTATTAGTCTTATTAACTGTAATGGTGTTATGATTTGCAATAAATAAATAAAATTGTGTGTTTAGTAGTTTCCCTTTTGTTAACTTTTTTATTTCTAAGGCAGACTTAAGTAAGTCATGCTGACTTTAAGGCCTTTGCTTGCGGCGGCGTCGTGTGACGGGTCGCTCACTTCCTTATGGCGAGGAGGGCGATGGCTGCCACACGAGTCATACTTGTGAACAGGTGCTGCTTGTGGGGGTTGGTCTGCTTAAGTTTGCTATTTATTTACTTATTAAATATTTATTATATATAGGTACAGCATTGTAATTTTGCCGCCGCGCCGGGGCACGCAATTATAATCGCACGCAAGTGCGATTAAAATTTAAATCTGTAATGAATCTAAGCTTGTTTTGAAAAGAGTAATTGTTGAGTTTATTGCCGGCTCTTCTCAGCAAATGCAACCTTCCGAACCGGTATTAGAATATTAGAGTCAGACTTTTCATAAGTGCCTGCGAAGTTCTATTTGAATAAATGATTTTGAATTTTGATGAGAATAACTCATTTCTCTTAATAACTCATTCGGATATAAGGTACTAAAGAGTGTCTCACCGTGTCCCAGCGTCCCTTGTATGAAGTACACAATTAATACAATCGTTGCTCCGGACAACATCATGTCGAATATAGAACATATTGACGAAAGTTTCCTTTTATAGTTGCCTAAAATTAATTACGTACCTACATAATTGTATTTAATATCCAATTATTATTTAAATGATAACGATAAACTATTTTTGTTAACAATATTCTACTTTTTACCAATTAGTTACAAATCCTAACTAATATTAGAAATGCGAAAGTGAGTTTGTTTGTTTGTTTCGCCTTCACGCTGCAACTACTCAGCGGATCATCATGAAATTTGGCATGTAGATAGCCTATGGTGTGGAGAAGGACATAGGCATTTTTTTTATCCCGGGAACGCGGGTGAAACCGCGGGGGACAGCTAGTTATGTATTGAAGTTTTTATGGAGTTCGTTAATCAATCGACCACGGCACAATAGATGTCCTTTTATTTTTTAATCTAAAAGACAGCTTACATCGGCCCGCTTTGTGTTAGATATTTATTAGATAATTATTCATATTGGCTGGACCATATTATTATGGTAGAAGGATTGAGTGATGTGGCAACACTGACCATAGTAGTTTATAAAAGTGTGGGTATTTGTATTTGTAAGGATTAGTTTTATCAAGCTCTCGAGCGATACCACAGCTCAGTGCGATCGATGTTTTACCCGGTTCTGTAATTTATTATAATTTAAGTCTAAGATTGTGAAGTAAAGTGAATATGTAATTAATTGTAATATTATAACAGTAAATCTATCGGGGCCCATGAGTGAGTTTGTTGCGTCGCTTCTTCTCCTCATACGGGACTTTTTCGAAGCGATAGTATTACGTTGTTTCATTGCCTGCACTACGCCCACTGAATCCTGATACCACAGAACTTTAAACATGGTGTTCGTATCGCTTGGCAGTCGCTGACGCTTTTATCAGAAATTGGGATAAAGAGAGGCAATGTAAACCGTACTTGGGTTGTTTCCACATAGTTTGAAAAGACCACGTTCTTGAGAACTTCGAACAAGTAAAGAACTAAAGAACAGAGTTTAATCAAGTTATTTGATTACCTATAATAAGAGTATTCGTGTGAGTTTGTGACATGCGCGTGCTAGACGGAATAATAGAAAGATGGCGGCGCGGGCGGCACGCTTGCAGTATAGTTCATGCTGGTAGCGGCCAGTGACACAAGTTGGCGCCGGGTGTGCCATGCGAGTGGCTATCTGATGTACATGTAGTGGTGCCTGAATTGTGGTGTATACAAATTGCTTTAACACTATCTGGTGAGTCGATTTCATATTGATTGCTAATATACTGCGAAAGTATCTGGGGAACGATTAAATAATTTAATTATTGTTGAAAATATAGTCAAGTTAGCTAGATTTTATGGGTTAAAAGTATAAGTGTAAAAGTGTAAAATCAATACTCAATTATTTATCGTAATATGTATAGGTAAGTTGGGCATTCAAGCTATACATATGACCGTATAATAAGGGTGTAACAATTCAATATAATATAATATTATTAACATAGAAAGGAAGGAAGGAAGACAGACCGATACTTTGTAAAAACATAGTTTTAAAAATGAAGCAAGTACTATTAACTAATTGTGCGATAAATTTATTATTACTAGCTATCTAACTAGTTTGGTGATTCTCCTCATTTGGCGGTTGCTTTATAAATAAATGTATTTTGTTGAACGGGATTTCCTCAGATCTATTGACATAGTTATGGTTATATACATATATATAGGACGTAGGACGTTCAAAAGACAATGTACTACAAACCGGATAATAAAAAAAAAATGAATTAATTAACTTTGAATAAGTGCTGTTCAGTTATGAGGGTCGTGCTGGTAAACTGAAGTTGCAAAAGTGGAATGAAGTTAATGGTAAATTTTATTTGAGTGTCATGGTATAATGACTACGGTAAGATTCTTCATTTTTCAAAAAAATAATGTTAAGTATTTTGATATTCCTTTTAAATTGAACACGTAACGGTTATGTAATGGTGGTAATAGGTAGCACATTAGACAAACGTATAGGCTAAAGTTCCTGATCAACAGGTTTCTCCCGAGAATCAGATTTCGAGTGAACAAAAATAACACTGTTAATTTTTCAGTAGATATTATGGATTTTATTTTGTTTTTACATATTTAAGAGAAACTTACAGCTTATACAAAAATAATAGGACAGATAGTTAAACATAAGCCATTTAAAAGCTTCTTCAGAATAGCATGATTCTTTTGAATAATTTTATTTAGAACTTGCTAGTAAAGGTTTGCCAAAAACAACTAAAAATCTAAAGTGTACTTTATTTATTTAGTGATATTAATTTTAAATTCACAAGAATTTACTTAATTTTTCTACAAAAAAAATGATTTAAAAGTTATAATTTTAATAGTTCAGTAAAACAAAAAAAACTGTTTTTTAATTTAGGGTGAAAAACAACCTTCTTCTGTGTGTATGAAGCGGTCCTAGTATTACTATTCCTAATTTAATTCAAGTTTCTAAAGACTAGTATCATTTATAATGTAGATTTAGAAAATTAAGGGTTCAATTTACAGTTCAATTTAGAATTCACTTTAGAGTTCAATGCAGATTTATTTTAGAGTTCAATTAAGGATTCAACTTACAGTTCAATTTAGAGTACAATTAAGGGTTCAATTTAGAGATTCGGAGTTCAATTTAGAGATTCGGAGTTCAATTTAGAGATTCGGAGTTCAATTTAGAGTTGAAATAAGGGTTCATTTTACAGTTAATTTAGAGTCAATTAAGGGTTCAACTTACAGTTCTATTTAGAGTTCTATTAAGAGTTCAATTTACAGTTCATTTTAGAATTAACTTTAGAGTTCGAGTTCAATTTAGAGTTAAAGTTGGTTGAAGTTAGAGTTCAAGCTAGAGTTCAATTTACGGTTCATTTTAGATTACACTTTAGAGTTCAGATTTCAAGTCAGAATTCAAGTCAGAGTTCAAGTCAGAGTTCTGGTCAGAGTTCAAGTCAGAGTTCAAGTCAGAGTTCAAGTCAGAGTTCAAGTCAGAGTTCAAGTCAGAGTTCAAGTCAGAGTTCAAGTCAGAGTTCAAGTCAGAGTTCAAGTCAGAGTTCAAGTCAGAGTTCAAGTCAGAGTTCAAGTCAGAGTTCAAGTCAGAGTTCAAGTCAGAGTTCAAGTCAGAGTTCAACTCAGGGTTCAAGTCAGAGTTCAAGTCAGAGTTAATTTTAGAATTTCACTTTTGCGTTCGAGTGCAAATTAGAGTTCAAGGAGTTGCAGTAAGAATTCAAGTTAGAGTTCAAGTACGAGTTCAAGTACGAGTTCAAGTTAGAGTTCAAGTTAGAGATCAAGTACGAGTTCAAGTTAGAGTTCAAGTTAGAGTTCAAGTTAGAGTTCAATTTAGAGTTCAAGATAGAGTTCAAGTTAGAGTTCATGTTAGAGTTCAAGTACGAGTTCAAGTACGAGTTCAAGTACGAGTTCAAGTACGAGATCAAGTTAGAGATCAAGTACGAGCTCAAGTTAGAGTTCAAGTTAGAGATCAAGTTAGAGATCAAGTTAGAGTAGAGTTCAATGTAGAGTTCAATGTGGAGTTCAATGTAGAGTTCAATGTAGAGTTCAATGTAAAGTTCAATGTAGAGTTCAATGTAGAGTTCAATGTAGAGTTCAATTTAGAGTTCAATGTAGAGTTCAATGTAGAGTTCAATTTAGAGTTCAATTTAGAGTTCAATGTAGAGTTCAATGTAGAGTTCAATGTAGAGTTCATTGTAGAGTTCAATGTAGAGTTCAATGAAGAGTTCAATGTAGTTCGTTTACTGCGCAGAAGTTTAGTAGACGTAGCACTTTGAAAATAAGCGTTGGCGCCCGAGTAGTATATTTCTCTGTAAGCAAAAGCTTTGACTGGTGTGCTTTTGAAATGAAATGAAATGAAATTAATTTATTTGCGAGAATAAGAGTGACAAAAATATTACTTAATGGTAAAAAATATGGAGTTCCAAGCTTACTCTACCGAGCTTCAGTGTGCAAATATTAAAATTTATTGTCACATTAAGACAGCTCAAATGGATAAGACTACATTTTAACAAATGTTACATATAATGATTAATTCTAATTAAAAATAATAATTAAGCTAAATAATAACAATAATAAATTTACAAATTCAATAAACCATTCAAGTTTCTGTCAAATTAATAATTATGTAAAAGGGGAAATAAGGTTCATAAAATGTTTATTGAAAAAGCTACAACATGGTATACTTAAATACCATGTCGGTATGAATTTTGTTTTGTAGAAGTTAAAACAATAATGCTGAGGCTTTCTCCCTTAGGGTAGTGTGTGTGTAGCAAAGTGTGTTTGGTGGAGCTGTTATGATTCTTGATCTTAGTAATATCATATGGGTTTCACTAACTGTACTTCTTTCCTGGGTTTACTTTAGTTTGTTTGAATTGATGTGATTTTCCCTTCATAAAGTTGATAAGAAGTTATTAAATCTAAATCTTTGGTTAATATGAGTAAGCGTTAGCAAAATGTTCAAACTAAATCGATTAATAGCAAAATTGGCTCGCAAATGAAGGCAGAAATGACCGAGTGAAATTATCTATTACTGTGCTGAACTTCTTTGGTTTCAGGTAGAGATTTTCACACCAGAATGAGATTGGACTTGTGATTCACCGTGAGGCCGTATCGGAGAGTTGGATTGTTGGTCGAACTCGCTTGGATCACAATGTTATCGTGGTATTGAGACTAAAAGAGGTATGAATATGAAAGTAGATAGTAGTAAATAGAAGTAGAAAAAGAGATGGATGAATTGCGTGAAAAATATGGCTAAGAAAATTAGATTTGGAAGTTGAGATGTTTTTTTTACGACGTAGGCTTTAGCTTGCGCTTTAACAGCAGCAACATAAGGAATAGTAGTTTATAAAAAAAAAACATGAAAAAAAAAATTTGCTATAAAAATATATAAAACACTTGTAAGGACACTGATAAGATGAAATAATATTGAGAGAGAGAGAGAGAGGAGGTAAAAGTTGTAGTTACCAAAGTATAGAATGTATCCTAGTTAGGTTCGATAAGATACAGGTTCAATTATAATAAAAAATAAGCAGAGATAAGATGAAATAATATTGAGAGAGAGAGAGAGAAAAGTTAAAAGATGTAGGTACCAAAGTATAGAATTTATCCTAGTTAGGTTCGATAAGATACAGGTTTAAATTATGATAAATAAAAGCAATGTCCATTTTTATTATAAACCCTTCAACAAAAATGCAAATAAGTTCTTCAATAAAATCTTGTGTTGAAAAGTCTTGATAATAGACGTGCAGTCTTGACGATAGATATGCAGTCTTTATGACAGACGTGCAGTTTTGATGTCAGATGTGCAGTCTTAATGACAGACATGCGGTCTTGATAACAGACATGCAGTTTTCTTCAATAAAATATTGTCAAAAATAGAAACTTGATAACATACGTGCAGTTTTGTCGAAAAGCGTTCAGTCTTGATGACAGACGAGCAGTCTTGATGTCAGACATACAGTCTTGATGTCAGACATGCAGTCTTGATGACTGGACTTTGATGATAGATATGCAGTTTTAAGTATCAAGAGCGTAAATGAATATTTGAAGACACTTCTTATACGAAAATAGTATGACTAGTAACAATTTAAAAAAGAAGAGGGTAGATGTTGATATAGCAATCTGGATAAAATTAATAGATGTTGATAGAGCCATCTGAATAAAATTAATAGGTGTTGATAGAGCCATCTGAATAATATTAATAGATGTTGATAGAGCCATCTGAATAAAATTAATAGGTGTTGATAGAGCCATCTGAATAATATTAATAGATGTTGATATTAGCCATCTGAATAAAATTAATAGGTGTTGATAGAGCCATCTGAATAAAATTAATAGGTGTTGATAGAGCCATCTGAATAATATTAATAGATGTTGATATTAGCCATCTGAATAAAATTAATAGGTGTTGATAGAGCCATCTGAATAATATTAATAGATGTTGATATTAGCCATCTGAATAAAATTAATAGGTGTTGATAGAGCCATCTGAATAAAATTAATAGGTGTTGATAGAGCCATCTGAATAATATTAATAGATGTTGATATAGCCATCTGAATATAATGAATAGATGTTGATATAGCCCTCTGAATAAAAAGAGAGAATAGAAAAGATATGAAAATATTAGAAAAGATTAGAAAAGATTAGAAAAGATTAGAAAAGATTAGAAAAGATTAGAAAAGATTAGAAAAGATTAGAAAAGATTAGAAAAGATTAGAAAAGATTAGAAAAGATTAGAAAAGATTAGAAAAGATTAGAAAAGATTAGAAAAGATTAGAAAAGATTAGAAAAGATTAGAAAAGATTAGAAAAGATTAGAAAAGATTAGAAAAGATTAGAAAAGATTAGAAAAGATTAGAAAAGATTAGAAAAGATTAGAAAAGATTAGAAAAGATTAGAAAAGATTAGAAAAGATTAGAAAAGATTAGAAAGATTAGAAAGATTAGAAAGATTAGAAAGATTAGAAAGATTAGAAAATATTAGGAAATTTCAAAAGATTTGGATAGATTAGAAATTATATGGAAAGATTCGAAAATATTAGGAAATATTAGAAAATATAGGGAAAGATTAGAAAATATTAGGAAAGATTAGAAATTATTAGGAAAGTTTAGGATAGTTTAAAAAAAAACATTAGATAGGGATAGAGATAACGATAAATAGAAATTTGGATTTTAAAATGTATTATATTTTAATTATAATCTTGTCTAATTCATATGGGAATGGAAGGGGATGAATGTTGTTGTGTATCTGTAGCGTAAGTCCCGCAATATAAGCTATAATAAAATAATAGTCAATATGTATAATGAACTCTCACCGGACACAAGCCTTTCAGGTTTTCGTCAGGCGGTAATGTAAAACCATGTACCTATCATGTAATTTTGGTCAATTATATAAATAATAATATAAAGATAAGAAAAGGAAAGGATATACAGAGTTATTTTAATATTTAATCGTGTCTAGTTCATATGTAATGTAACTGTTAATCCAAAATGTTAAATAACAAATGTTTTTGCATGTCGTACGCAATCTGCTACTTACACCTCGTGGAATGTTAAACTACACTTTATGCCAAAAATAAAGGAATAGATATAGATAGATGGGATAGATATAGATAGATGAGATAAGATTTGATTATTGATTTTGGTTGGAGTTGATAACTGACTGTATACACTGTCGTATGTAAATATACAATAAAAAGCTCTAGGGATAGGTGAACCGATGTTGATGGATCAATCTGAGAAAAAGAGTAGTAGATGTTGATGGGTCCATCTGAGTAAAGTGGTGTATGTTTATCTGTATTAGTTTATGTAAGATATTGATAACTTTATTTGTTTACACGAAGTTTGAGGACAAACTTGAAGTCAGGAAAGGCCGAATGTTAGATATTTATTAGATAATTATTCATATTGGCTGGACCATATTATTATGGTAGAAGGATTGAGTGATGTGGCAACACTGACCATAGTAGTTTATAAAAGTGTGGGTATTTGTATTTGTAAGGATTAGTTTTATCAAGCTCTCGAGCGATACCACAGCTCAGTGCGATCGATGTTTTACCCGGTTCTGTAATTTATTATAATTTAAGTCTAAGATTGTGAAGTAAAGTGAATATGTAATTAATTGTAATATTATAACAGTAAATCTATCGGGGCCCATGAGTGAGTTTGTTGCGTCGCTTCTTCTCCTCATACGGGACTTTTTCGAAGCGATAGTATTACGTTGTTTCATTGCCTGCACTACGCCCACTGAATCCTGATACCACAGAACTTTAAACATGGTGTTCGTATCGCTTGGCAGTCGCTGACGCTTTTATTTGTGGCACGCGGGTACCGTAGACCCTAATAAATAAAAAATATCCTGATCCATTCTTCACACAGTCTGATCCCAAACTATGCAGAGCTTACTTAAGGTTCGTCATCTTAGAGTTGGTTTTCGCTTGCACCAGATTACAAGAATCAATTTTATTATATGTAGGTACCAACATATTACCAGTGAGGTTCCTAACAGGAAGAAACAGTGCTAAGTAATAAGGTTTTGCTTGTTTTTACATCACGTCAAAGACAATGTATGGCTTTATAATGGCATGGCCACGACGGTGGTAGCGAACGGCTAATCACGCTACGCCACGAGCGCTTCAAATGTTAATTTGTATTTTGATTAATATCGAAACAATGAAGTTATTTTTATCAATTATCCATTGATTGCATAAAATAGTAAACTTTTTATCTCTGTATCGAATGACTTCAACAGACTGTTGATTCCAAATCACTCCTATTTCTTTCCAGTGAGGGTTCAATGTAGCATGTAGGCAATGAAGGCAAATAAAACACAGAACTAGCAAAATGAATGGCACATTTATATTTAATTAATATTATTCATTTTTATAATTAGACCTTTCTTGTAATTATATCATTTTATTCTATGCATTTGAACAGATATGATGTATTGTATAATGACAAAAAAAAATACCAAATGCTCTATGATACAGTGTCAGGCCGCTGGTGCTGCCATGTCAAAAAAAGAAAAATAACAAAAAAGCCTCAATTTGTACATAATCTCCAGGATGTATGTAACACAAGTTTTGACGACCAGTGCCTTTGGACCATTCAAAACTGAGCATAAAATATTGCAAAATAAATTACGTGTACGCGTACGGATTAAAAAAAAATCTTAAAAATAGACATTACGAAGTACGCATAGACAACAAATTATAGATAATTATTATAAAAAAAAAACTTAAGGTTTAACACTAAATGGAAGAGAAAAAATCAACTAAACTAAACTAGAAAAGGGAGTTCTGAAAGTGTCGCTTAAAACTAGGGTAAGAATACTAAAAATCATTTTTTTCCGGTTTTTCAATAGATTTTTCAGAGCAAAATCACCAAATAAAATACTATTAAAAATGCAAATTATATAAGTTATATTAACAAGACATTGCATTTGTATAATTTCCAATCTATTATCCTTTTTCACAACTAGTAACACCGAATTCTATATCGACGTTTTCTTTACGTATATTATCAAGTTATATAATTCAGTGTTACCAGTTCAAATCCTATTGTATTATGAGATATGTCCGAGGTTTTACACAGATTTTGAAGAAAAACGATTGGTGTATTGATATTAAAATCAACCGTTACATGCATGTAATTTATAACTATTGTACTCGTTTTTTGACACTTATTGAAATGTGAATCAACATCTCAGACCTTAATTGCAGTCAAAAATCAACCTTATGGCTATATAATACAGGGGATAAACCTAAATAGATAAGTTTGATGTCCGAATTACCACTTGAAAAGTCTGCATTCAATTTCCGACCTTACATCCCGAATTTCGGGTCGATAATTCAATGCAGATTTCCGCCGTTACAAATATACCATAGCAAACTTTAATGGATTGTTTTCTAAAGTATAGTTTAACTTGTATGTCTGTCTGTGTCATCCAGAAACGACTAAACAATATTATACTTTACTCATTATATGAAATAACTGATCTAGTACAAATTGTAATCGTTTCGATATATATAATTTTTTATATAAAATAATGTATTACAACTCAATATAAATAAACACATATTCTACGCGAGATACCTATATGTTTTTTGTTTATATTTCCGTAGAATTTGTGTTTATGTGTTGGGAGTTGAAACGTACAAACTAATCATCATTAATGTCATGATTCATAGAGAAATAATAATTTAATATACATAATAATGTCAGCTGAAATATTGTCAATAATGCAACTATATAAAAAAAAACATTAACCGATTGAGCGTTAATTTTTAAATATTTTATTTACATTCCAAAAAAACATTATG
Source organism: Achlya flavicornis (assembly GCA_947623365.1). NCBI lineage: Eukaryota > Metazoa > Arthropoda > Insecta > Lepidoptera > Drepanidae > Achlya > Achlya flavicornis. The sequence continues at coordinate 2,049,700 of OX392495.1, read as the reverse complement.
CACTTTGATAATTTTTGCAAAAACATCTTTTGCTCTCAAATTTCGATTATATTCTGATTTTATTTGCTTATTTAATTAGAAAAAGATTTGTAATCAACGGCGGAATATTATAAAAGATATTAATCATAATGAGAAATATCTCATGTAATTCTCTAAATAAATAAGCAAATAAATGATACCATACTCATAAAATTTATCTTATACAAATTTTGTATAAAGAAATTCATAATAATAATAATAATAATCATGATTTTACAGATGTCGCATAGCTACCGAAATAAATCTAAGACAAAATTAAAAAATAATACTACGTACAGGTAGTAGATCAACTGGACCTAGATTTAGAAAAGAAAAAAAAAACATCTAAAATTGTCAAAAGCAACAACATTTTCACTGGAGTTTTGGTACAAACGAAAATAGACGCAAAACGCATATACCTTAAGTACAATCTTAAGTTAGCAGCCATCATTTCAAAATCCATGAACCGTTTCATTACAAAAAAAAAAGAAAATCATCAAGTCATGTAAACGCACCACATTCTAATTTTATCATTCATCAATGAAATCACATACTTGCATAATCATCATTTAAAGTTCATTTTCAAGTGCATTATTGTCAAGCATCATAAAATTATAAAATTGTGAATCGGATAAACATGTTTTTTGTAAATTATTCACTATTACTGACGCGTTTAGGTTCACATTGAACTGATATACCCTATAAGATTCACAGAAACAGAAGAAGACAACAGAAAATCAACATTATTTAGGCACTTACTCCAGTTAAAATAATTTTGTATTTTTTATTTGTTTTTATATGGCAACTGGCTTGCGAGTGTTCCGAGCCGAAAGCTACGAACGAAACGAATTTTAGAATTCTGTATATGAAATTTCATCCAAATTCGGACGCGGGTAAGTGTGTGAGCTTTCATAAGATTTCATATACAGAATTCTAACATTCGTTTCGTTCGATGCGTTTGACGCGTTCGGCTCGGATAAGTGTGCGTTCACCTTTAGACTTTTTTTTAAGTTTCTCCAATGAAATACCGAAACATAAACGCGTAAGCAAAAGTACTTAAAATAAATCGGTACAGAGCTGTGTAGGGTTATTTTATTCACTTCACCATTCTCAAAAATGAACTCCAAACACATCTTACGACCTATGCTTATGGCAGCGAAAAAAAAATGTTTTAAAATTGTAATTAAAATATCTTTTCTTATATATTTATTAATAACACTATTATATACCTATACATAAATGTAAATCTAATCTAGTATTTTACAAATTCTGGATTCCTTGACTTTGGAATAAGACGTTTTTTTTTTCGAAAAATCTCATGGCTTCCAAGACCGTTCTCTCATGGCGTTACGGCGATGTATCAATGTATTTATTATAGAAAATTAGAGCCTATAGCTAATAATATACACACTTATGTGATAATTAAGTCCAAACTATGACGTCACTACGCACTGCATACAAAAAAAAACATTGGTCATTAAATAATTCTTTGGGACCATTTCGCTTTTGAACCAATTTAAGTTTTCTTAGGCTTGCGAGACGTCGACAAAAAAAATCTATTTGAAAAGAAAAAAGAAAAAAAATTTTTTTTTTTTTTATAAATATATTATTCAGTAGAGTTGACTTGAGAAATATTTTTGTATGGAAAACATGAATTCACTTGGTGACGTCTCACAGGCGTTTTTCATACACTGGGCTATATTTTTTTAAACCATCACTGTACCACACCGTCTGCATGTGTCACTGATCAATTAAAAACTAAATACAATAAAATCATGGCATAGGTCATACATATTTTCAAAAACAAACATTCAATAAAATGTTATTTTCCGTACATATAAAATACAAAAATCCAATTTAATGGAGAAGACAATAGTCGTGACCCACTCATCCGATCAACGGATACATAAATGTGTCTTATTTTGTAAACGATAAAACTCAATTTCGTAAAACATAATAATTGACCGTTAAAATTAAAATGCTTTCGTGCCATACAAAGGTCTAAAGCGAAAGTGGCGCCTCTAGCGGAACAAATTGATTTCTTGTAATATATTCTATTTATACAAGAAAAATCATGACAAACGTTACCAAAATCCTTAATATATTACGAAAATTAATGTAAATAGTGCTATGTCCACATTTGTCACTTTTACTGCTATCTGTACTTTATCAAATCGAAAATAAAAATAGGCAATTTTGTAGAAACAAAATATATAACAAGACATCATTTATTTCACGAACGATGCAACTTTCACTATCTGAAATGTTTAAAACCCAACACTTACATAACACATAGTTCACTTCAGCAACACATATGTAACTAGTGATACACAAGTTACTTGAGTGACACATAGGTAACTTCAGTGACATATAAGTAACCCGAGTAACACACAAGTAAATTCAGTGACACATGAACTCATCAACACTTATGTAACTTCAGTGATACATAAGTAACTTCAGTGACACATGAGTAACTTCAGTGACATATAAGTAACCCCAGTAGCACATAAGTAAATTCAGTGACACATAAGTAACTTCCAGTGACACACAGATAACTTCCAGTGACACACAAGTACCTCGAGTGACACACACATTATATGAGTGAGACATAGCAGTCTCGTGGAGTATGTACAGTATTAGGTATTAGGGCAGCGCGTAGATACGGACGGGGTGTCGCTATTGTTGCGGCGGGCCTGTGGGCGGCTGGCCCGGCAGCTGGCCCATGCCCTATAACGGAAAAATTACCTTACTTAACAGGGCACAATTACAAAAGCTAATAGGGGCAAGTATAAAAGGCAATTTTGACAATAGGGAATTAGCACTTTTTTGTAGCAAATAAAAACATTTTTCTTTTTTTCATACAACTTAGTCGGTAAACAAGCATACGGCCCACCTGATGGTAAGCGGTTACCGTAGCCATATGGACGCTTGCAACACAAGAAGCATCGCTCACGCGTTACCGACCATTCCCCCCTCCCCTATGAGCTCTGGCGACCTTACTCACGCGCAGGAACACAACTTTACACAACATAAAGTTATTTGGCTGCGGTATTCTGTAAGGTGGAGGTACTTCCCCAGTCGAGCTGCTCTTAGAGCGAATGAACGCTATGCTCTACTTCTCTAAAAAACTTCGCACAATATTTAGTTATGTAATATATCTATCTTTGAAAATGACTAAGATGCTCCTATTATAATTCGCGTGTCGTCATTGTTCATGTTCAAACGGTCAAACTCGCCTCATACAAATTACTATGATAGATCTTGACATCACGAGACATACTAATTAAAAACACTTCTATGTATCTAATTTTTTATCTGATTTGATTAATTCTTGCATAGGCCCTGATTCTGTTGTTTACAACTAAACAAATTTTATTCTCACTATGTCTCTTTCTAAAAAAGAGCATAAGAAAAGGATGTAAGAAATTTAGTCCTGTCAAATTAGTCCAATGCTTGTTTTCCATCATCAGTCGCCATCTATCGCGATTACACACAAAATAAGACGACAAAGATTAATTTGACAGCTTTAAATATGTTCTATCCTTTTTCAATAATGTTCGTAAGAATATTAATTCGATTTACAACAGAATCGGCAACATTTTGAATAAAATTTAAAGATATTTAGAAATTGTGCATATTCCCTATTGGCATGTAAAAGTAGTGTCAGCAAACAAACATGACCACCATATGGCAACATTCTGTGTGCATCGGACAATGTCAAGTGCAGCTTTCGACACACACCGATATGTGCTTGGCGACAGATAATAGGATACAAAGTACCCTACCGTCGTGCTATGATTTCCTCACGATGTTTTCCTTCAAAGCTCAAGCTCGAACCCGGGACCTTCTCGGCATTCGAGGTCACTAGCACTGAGCTATCATCGCCTTAAAAACCATTTGTTTTGACTACTTACAGGCATGGGCTGGTAGTGTTGTAGGGGGGCGGCGAGTAGTTTGGGCGCTTCTTCCGCTTTCTCTTCTTCGCGACGCTTCAGGCACGCCGCCTTTGGGTTCAAGTTGCGTTCTGAAATAATTATATAGTTTAGAGTTGTATCTATTAAACGTATTTGCAGAGACGCGACGTAATATATCAAGTCCATACTCCGATCGATAGATGGCGTTGTAATATCCTGCATCGCGCTAACTAATTTCAGACAATATTCTGCATATACAGTGTTAAAAAAAAAAAAGCTATATCTATCCGATAGGGGTGAAGACTACCTCCCTTTTAAATTGAAGAGTCATCCATCTATGCTCCTCCAAAGTAAAATGTTTATTATACTAAATGTGTACATTAATGTGGTGTTGTGTACGGGAAGCGCTCGTGGTGTAGCATGATTAGCCGTTCTTAATCGATCGGCGAAGTTAAGCTACGTGTGTCGTGGTCGGTACCTGGATGGGTGACCGTCTTATTTCTACCGTGGTATTTCTAATCGAGCGTTTCCGTGCTTCGGAAGGCACGTTAAGCCGTTGGTCCCGGTTATCACTTAATTGTGATAGTCGTTAAGCTAGTTGGATGCCTCCTACGTGGTTTGAAAAATTCCAACAGTAGGTTGACCACTAGCCTACCTCCACCGACCGCAGTGTGCACGCGTGGTGGAGTATCTGCCCATTCTCTTTCACCCTCATTTGTGAAAGGAGCCCTGTGCTCAGCAGTGGGACATTATAGGCTGATGATGATGATGATGTGTACGGGAACCGCTTACCATCACGCGGGCCATGTCCGTTTTCCACCTTAGTAGCATCAAAACAAATACACACCTCTGACTTGCTGCTCCAAGGTCATGATGACTTCGACAGCCATATTAAGTATTCCGAGCTTGGTCTGCGGCTTGTCGCTCTTCAGATGCGTCATGCACATCCTGCCGAGCTCCTTTAGCGCCTCGTTTATATCTCTTATCCGTATCCTGTACGATTACCTCTTATTAGTGGAAGGTAAGGTTCAATTTTGAATGGCTTCGATGAGGGTTTCAGTATTTAAAATATAACTTTGCTATGATGTATTTAGGTAAAGAATCAAGACAGGACTTTTTTGATAAGTCGGATTGACTATTATTGATACTTGGTCACAAAGGAATGACTTTAAAATGATATGAAATTGTACGCATGAAATAAACTACTGCAATTTTTCACATGGATTATTTTAATTTACATGTTCTGTTATATGACTCAGGTCTACATTGTCAACTACAATTGGACCGGTTTCCCAAATCGTCCAGAGTCCAAAGTCAAAATCATAATCAAAAAGTCATTTATTCAGTTCAGGCCCTGGTAAGACACTTATGAACGTTAAATTGGTACATACAGTTGAATTTACCACCGGTTCGGAATACACTTAAACTGAGAAGACTCCGGCAAGAAACTCAGCTCAGTCCAAGTATCAAATGGACCAGTTACCCAAGTCGTCCAGTCCCAAAATATCGAAATTTAAGAACTCGAAACTTTATTTTGAAGTGCGAAAAAGCAAGACAAAGAAGGACACCCTCTTAATAAGTTATATTTTAATTACTGAAACCGACAGTTAAATGATAGCATTATATTAAACAAATACGAGTCACAGCATGTAAAACATCTGAAATAAAAAGATTTTATTTTCCGTATAAAATAAAATGGTTATTAACAATTTACCAAATAGCCACAAAGCTCCAAAATATGAAATCGTAAGATTATATATATTTCCCCATTTACAGGAAAAACCGTAGAAAAATTTAATTAGCACAATGTTTATTAATTACGAAGTATTTATGGCAATTATGATGTTCCCTTGAAAAAACCACACTTGGCTTTGAATTCTTAAGGCATAATTTCTCAACCTTTATAGTTTCACGCCCCCCTAAATAGCCAAAACGACCAGATCAAACAATATTACGCAAAATTGACATCCGGCACTTTCAGAAAGGCCCAAAAATTTATGACGGCTGAACAGAACGAGATCTGGCTGCAAGATTACAACTTTCATAGACTTTTTGATCGGGGTCAATTATTGTTGATAGGCAATCCGGCAAAAATACATTCCCCTATTCACAATTATGTCTTGCAGCCGGATCTTAGGCTAGAATGTTCTAATTTAGTTATGCGGTCGGTTTTTCTACAGTTATGGCCAGAACTAAGACATTATGCATCTAAAGAAGGTGAAAACCCTTGGTGCGCTTTTCATACTCAGACTCTTGGCCAGTTTTGTTTAATACATGGTTTTCCCAAATGAGAATGGGGTTCTTCAAAAAGGGTGGGAAGAGATTTCTGCAGGGTCTGTAGCTGTAAGCTTGTTTGCTACCGAAGTAGTATAAAAAAAACTGAGAACATTTCGCCCCCTTTTTCTCGATTACGTCCCCAGCAGGTTGAGAAACTATGTCCTAAAGTATAGTTGTCTCACTCGCACATACCTCTCCCTCGCGTTGTTGGCCTGCCGCCTCTCCTTCTCCCGCAACGCCTTCGCGTGAGGATCTGCTTCGTCATCACCCTCCTCTGAAGAATAACTGTTACCGAATCTATCCTTAATACTTTGACTTTAGAGTTCATTATGAATAAACTGCGATATGAGCTCTGGAGAGTGACTTTTTCAAAATAACAAGATTGCGTGTGACAGACTAGTAAAATACCCCGATTTAATACTTTTGGGAGCAAATACTATTTGCCAAATAGCCATCCACGTTTTTTATAAATAACGCGTCATTTAAATTTGATTAGGTGCAACAAAATGCATGGATCAGGGCACAGTGGGGGGAGGGGAAATATTTTTTATTTAGAATAAATTCCTATCTTCATTCTTTTTTTTATCCTAAGTCGGTAAACAAGCATACGGCCCGCCTGATTTTCACAAGCTTTTTATTTACTTGCAATATAACATAGGTGGAGATTTCGAGATGGCATATTTTCGAAACCTATGTTGGGTTAGTCATGTTGAACAACTTTTACTATGAAACCGATAGTGAATTCTAAAAAAAAAAATTTTTTTTTAAATGATTTTTTTTGCGATAACTTATTACATGTTCTTCCTTGCCCTTTTTGGCAAAATTGACTAATAGTCCGCTCAATTTTCAATTATTTATGTTTCTTCCGAATAATAATGTCTCGCGGGGATCGGTTGAAATTGCAAGGGATAGGATTTTGCAACTGGTACGGGGTTAAATAGGGGTTCGCGGGTGAAAGCTACTCACAACACAATTATCAGACAGAGCTCACATTGCAAAGACCTTTTTTTTTAGTTTTTTCAATTTATCCAATCTGACATAATGGCTTCAGACAATCTTACCTCGAGACTAAGGCAGCGTGCGAGAGAGAGAGCCGCTGACCTCCTATACTTATACTATTGTTATCTCACTCTTATTCGCTGTTTTATACATTACTAGCATTCCAAACCCGGCGTCGCCCGGGTGAAAAATCCGTAATTTTTTTCTTGTAATCTTCACGCAATGGCAAGCAATAAGTTGACAATTTCATCACAAACTGATCAATGATTTAGTGGATAAGACAATACGACATTAAATGAAACCACGTAAAGTACTCATGTATACGATCAACTTTCACTATAGGACCAACTTCGAAATCGAAAAAAAAAACTCTCCTCGGCAAAAATGTTTGAAAAGCTGTAATATTTTTTTGCGATTTCGAAGTTGGTCCCATAGTAAAATTTGATCGTATACATGAGTACTTTACGTGGTTTCATTTAATGTCGTATTATCGTATCCACCCTGTATACAAAACTCCTTCATATATCAGAGAAGGAACTGACTGATTTACAGATACAGGTACTTATGTAATAGCCCGGCTACACGCTCCGTCTTGCATGCAAGCTTGACTGCACAAACCAGTGTCGACGGAAAGACGGTAGTGCATACCTAGAAGCGCGGCTTGTGCAATCATTGACATGCTGAAGATCGGATAGAGCAGTTTTGGACAAACGTATGTCAAAATCTTAAAACTGCCATAAGAATTGTCGACGATCCCGAGCTCACAAGCGGTTTAGAGCCCCTCAGTCTGAGGAGAGACTTTGCCTCCTTATGTGTGTTCTACCGCTTGTACAACGGACAGTGTTCTGAAGAATTGTTTAAGATGATGCCCACGGCTACTTTCTACCATCGCAACTCTCGCCATCGACGGGGAGTCCATCCTCACATATTGAAACCTGAATTGTTTCGTACTGTGCGGGCTCAAAGGAGCTTCCATCCGCGGACGCTCAGACTGTGGAATGAGCTCCCCGCCGTGGTTTTCCCAATGGAGTACAGCATGGGGTTCTTCAAAAGGGGTGTGAAGAGATTTCTGCAGGGTCGGCAACGCGCGCGTGATACCCCTGGTGTTGCAAGCGTCCATAGGCTACGGTAACCGCTTACCATCAGGCGGGCCGGATGCTTGTTTGCCACCTAAGTGGTATAAAAAAAAAAAAAAAACTGCGGGGCTGATATCGGTGCAGCGAAAAAAACAAATTATAAACTACGATAAAACAACGAAAACAGAGTTTTTCAATACACTTGTTAGGCAGAAATATTCCTTAGTGAATTAGACATAAAGATATTTCCCAATGAGATACCCACAGCTAATGATTATAACCAATGAGATGAGTTATTCTATTGATTATGCTAATGATTTATTTGACAGATATTTATATAATAAGTATCTTTGTTAATGTTTTATTTTTCCTTTTTTTGACCACTAACTCACTAATTAGTGATGATGTGGACAAATATGGTAAATTATATTAATATTAAGCGTAAAGAAAAAAAATATTTTAAATTAAATGTAAGAATCTGTAAAAGAACGCACTTACCTTAACCTCCTACCTAAAACCTAAAATAAACAATCGATTATAAACTCAAATATGCTACATATAAGGTTGAAAATAATCACGTTTTACATACTGTGACCCCACTTGTTAGATAAATGATGTAAAGCTGAAACCGTAATACATTGTAATGTTAGTATTATTTACACTATTATATACAGGCTGTGGTTTTAAATTGCCGATATATTTCCGGTAGGAGACGAATGGAAGAAGCGTACATATTGCGAAGACCCCAAAAGACCCCCTTGATGATGGCATATGTATTTTTTTTATTTACCCATTCAAATGAAAAAAAAATACCTATATCGGGGCGATTTGTTTGACCAAACGACATTGTTTTTTTTATTGATTCAATGACTATAGGTATCAACTCCACATATATGGCGGGAATGCAAAACAACAACCTGTATAATTGTCTCATACAAACAAAATAAATTATGCGAAAATATAAAAATAAATGTTAATGGATTTGAATTTAACAATACTTTTATTTGCGACAAATATGTATGAGACAGTGTAAAATAAAGATAAGCAAACTTATATTCCAAATCAATGTCAACAATTAAGAATTGTAAAAAATATAAGTAATTTTGCTTATCTTACAAGATGGATTGGATAAAATGTTCGAAGGAAGCGTCCGTTGTTATAAAGGTACAAATGTCACTTCATTATGTCAAATGACACTTCCACTATGACACGTCTCAAAAGTGACAAAATTGTTATAAGTGTCATGATAGTCATAAGTGTTATACGCGTTACAAGTGTCATAACTGCCATAAACGATTTAAATAAGTATCATAAATGTTTAATTTTTTGGCAGTTTGTCAATTGGCAGTGTTATAAAGCAGTCAACTAATATTAGGTATTATAAATGACATTAGTCATAAGTGTAAATGTCATTAGTGCCATAAGTGTCATAGGTGTCATAAGTGCCTTAAGTGTCATGTCGTACACGTCATAAATGTCATAACTGTAAAAAGTGACGTAGCCACCAAACAACGGCCACTTCCCACCACATGACCTACCATCAAGTGACATGACATGTGAATACCCACCTCTCCCTGACGTTGTTGGCCTGGCGGCGTTCTCTCTCGCGCGCCGCCTTAGTATCGGGATCGACGTCGTCCTCGTCCGCGGACGAGCAACTGTGCCATTCATTCGATACATTTGGTTTTTTACCACTTTGAGCGCCGCTGTCGGAAATGGACGACGATACAAACGGGAAATGGGGCCAATTGGGTTATTACAGTTCGCCCACCCACCGATAGTAAGCATACATTAGGTAAGTACAAAAAAACAGAAACTTTTATACCTATTTAAGTCGGAGGCGGAGCTATCAATACTTACAGCGAATTGCATCAATACTTTTTTTTTTTTAAATCCGTATAATGTTACAGAATTCGGTAAAAGTAGACCGAGACGAAAGGAAACAGTCCATTTTAAAAAAAACGTGATTTTCTCATGAAATTTTGTTTATAACGCATTCCATCAAAGAAAAGTTTTGAAAATGGCTGATTGTACTTGTTTGACAGTTTGTGACATAGATATAAATCTAATAGAGCACGCATTGAGGGACTTGCGTTATCTATTCAGTTTTATATCTGTGGTACATAATCCACAGATATAAATTTAAATAGATAACGCAAATCCCTCCATCCTTTGTATGTGCATCCCTTTTATATCCCGTGTATTTGGAACCGGTGTAGAGTCATTTGTTAACTTTCACAAGTGCCCTATAAGGGCCTAATTTGAATAAATGAATTTTGATTTTGATTTTGGCACGCGAAGTACATACACTCGCGTCGTCTATTTAGATTTATATCCGTGGTACAATCTGTCAATACAAGTCGCCATTTTCAAACCTTTTCTTAATGCAACGCGTAACATCACAACGCGCAACAAACTCGTACAGTATTACCCAACTGATATGGCTTAGCGATGTACCTGCGCAGGAATGCTATAGGAGTGTAATAGTGCGGAGGGGCGGCACTTGCGAGTGAGACGGAACTAACAGCTGCACTGTATTATGAACATTATAGTAGTGATCTAAGGTTGATCGTAAGTTTTAAGTATTCTTTCGTTAATCTTCGGGCCATACATTATTTTCTGTGCGAACGAAGATTCACGACGCGCCTTATCAGTTGGGTACTACTGTAACATGGTTAGTATAATGTAAAACGGGAATGAAATTTGATGCAACTGGCTGTAAATGTTTCCAAAGATTTTTTTATGGCTTATGTTGACCACAATCTCACCATGGTATATGATGATGTGGCCTAAATCATTCACTATTGGTGAGTGGGCCCAATGGCCCTTTATGTCCAATACACGATACTATAAATTTATAATAGTTTGTCGCCGATTTGCCGACTAAACGGTCGAGAACTTTACAGTTTTACAAACGAAAATGCATCCTTTATGACAGTACATCGATTTCGAAAGTAGCAGAATAACATTAAACTCATAAAACGCTATTTAACTAAAAAACTGATTAAATTGTCACCTAAATAACGTCATATTATTATTTACAACTAAACTAATGTAGTCTCACTATGTCTCTTTCTAACAAAGAGCATAAGAAAAGTATGTAAGAGATTTAGTCCTGTCAAATGAGTCCAATGCTTGTTTTCAAGATACATTTAGTCGATACATTCGTCTGTTACGCCTAAACACACGCAAAATAAGACGGCAAAGATTAATTTGACAGCTTTAAATATGTTATATCCTTTTTCAATTATGTTCGTAAGAAAGAGATGAGATGTGCCTAAAATTAGTTTAGTGCGATTTACAACAGAATCGGCACCAATGTTCCCCAAATGGCTATTTTTGTGTAACTACTTTTCAACCCAGAAACCCGAGTGAAACCGCGGGGGACAGCTAGTTAATTATAAACCCCCTTATTACATGAGATGATTTAAAGCAGTGATTCCCAAAGTGGTCAGGTGGACCCCCAGGAGTCAATGGGACACTCAACAGGGGTCTATGTTAGATAGATCTAATCTTCAAATGTATTGAAGAGTAATATGAATATAGTAGAAATTTTACAACAGGGGGTCAACCGAACCCGAAAATTTTGAATTTGGTCTACGAGAAAAAAGTTTGGGAACTCCTGGTTTAAAGCATGTCTAGCAAAAGCCAGGTTTTCAAAATATCTGTCACTTTCTATCCTCATATAGTTGACAAAAAGATCCGGGATAATAATATAGGGCAATTTGTTTAAACGTGCTACTGCCGAATATATTTCTATGTATGTCAGACTTTAATTTTCGTTGTAAATCTGTATTTTTAGGTCTGTATTATAGGTCAAAATTGAATTTGGATCCTCAGTTTAAGACATAAGGTGCATTTTCGATTAACACAATTTATTCTAAAGACTTCTACTTCTATTTTGATTCTATAATCCAGGCCTTAGTGCACCGTTACACGATATTGAGTAACTCTACATTGGCAGCACTTTTTTAGTTTTTATGTAATATGGCGATGAGGCGGATTAATTTGACTATAAAATATTTTAAATTAAAAGTATCGTGTAACGGAGCAATACAATTAATAAAAAATAAAGAAAAAATTATGAAAATAGAGCATCATTTTAACAACTTTTAAATAGAGCTGTTTTTAGTCTGAAGGACCTTAAATCAATAGGGAAGAAATGCAAGAACTGGCAAAAGCATTTATTTGTTTTCTGATGCATAAAACTAGGTAATTTATGATTAAAAAAAAATGCTGTATATTTTTAATAGATGATGCCAGTTCTATTGATTGCAAAGGAGATGTTTCGCAACGGGTCATTTTGCATTTATTCTGGTAACAATATGGCGATTCACTTGTAATACTTCACTTAAATAAACTGTAGGTGAACCATAGATTTAACTATTGAAATATCAATTAGATTGAAAATGTCATGGCGACTTCCACAACAATGGATATTTTTGTTTAAAAAAAAGAAGCAATCATAATGAAAATGGACATTTAAAATGTAAAGTTGGCGTCCACACATCACGCCGTAGGTCGTGGGTTCACGGTATATATTTGAACTGTACAAGGTCTTGGCTCGGACTCCGACCATTTTGAAACATCTCCTTTCTCCCCCATTGTAAAGTGATCTGTATGCGTGCATACATAAGGTGCAATACTGACTATCTCCTGGAGCGCTTGTTGTTCGGCTGCGCCTTATTGGCGAGAGCATCAGCGGAGCCCGACGAGGAGGGCTTCGAGTCCAAACCTGAATCCGGGGGCTCTTTGCGCTTCTCTGGAAATAAAACAAATATACGTTTAGTTTCATCATCGAACAATAAGGATTTTTCCCGGGTCTTCATCATCATCATCAGCCTATAATGTCCCACTGCTCAGCACAGGCCTCCTTTCACAAATCTGGGTGAAAGTGAATGGGCAGATACTTCACCATGCGTGCCCACTGCGGATCGGAGTTTTCAACCTACTGTTGGGAGTTTTCAAGCCGCCTAGGAGGTGTCCAACTAGCTTAACGACTATCACAATTAAGTGATAACCGGGACGAACGGCTTTACGTGCCTTCTGAAGCACGGAAACGCTCGATTTGAAATACCACTAGGCGGTCACCCATCCAGGTACCGACCACGACAGACGTAGCTTAACGTTGCCGATCGATTAAGAACGGCTAATCATGCTACACCACGAGCGCTTCCCGGGTAAAAAAATATAATTCGAATTACCGCCAGTTAGATTATCAAAAAATATTCGACACGTAATTTTTGTTTTACCGAACCATTAAAAATTGACAACGATAAAGCGCGTCAAAGATCGAGAGTGCTCGTGACGTCAATTGTTTGTGAAAAGTGTACAATGGCGTGACGTCACGCGGAACTTCAATACACCATATCTTCGTAATTTTTAACCGACTTCAAAAAAGGAGGAGGTTCTCAATTCGGTGTGCATGTATTTTTTTTTTTATGTTTGTTACCTCATAACTCCGTCATTTATCAACCGATTTGGAAAATTATTTTTTTGTCTGGAAGGGTACACTTCCCGTTTGGTCCCATTGTCATCAGATCAGGATTTGATTACTTCTTAGTGTACTTTGAAGTCGGTTTAAAGTTTTTTGTAAAACAGTCCAATTATTTGTATGATTGTCATTAGAAAAAATACGTGTCTAATATTTTTTGATAATGTAAATTAAAGACTAAATAGATTTTTTCAGGTTTTTCTTTTTTCATTTTTATTGAAATCTATTCCGCCACCACAGACAATGCGCTTTGATTGGCTAAGTCAAGGACACATACGCTCTGACTGACCAAGTCAAGAACACACGATGTAGTCATTGGTCCTTACTGTTTAAAACCAGTGCAAAATCACTGATTAGTTGCGGAATTGAACTGCTCGGTATGACTGTTCTAAAGGGATTTTTCCTCGATGGTGCCAGCAGATGGTAGTGAAGTCGGATACCGAGACGAAGGTCCCGGGTTCGAATTCTACAATGAGCTTGAACTTTCGGTGAAGGAAAACATCGCGAGGAAACCATAGGTGGTACTCTACCACCCTACCACGGTGGTAGAGTACTTTGTAGTACTCATCTGGCTGGCTACCACCCTCAAGTTGAAAATCTGTCGCCAAGCACCTATCGCTGTTCCGACAGCTGCACTTGAGAGCCAGTTCCTTCTAGGCTTTGTGTGTGCACCACCTTCGGACACATCATCACTTGCCATGGTGAGATTGCGGTCAAACACAGGCATAGTAAAAATAATTAAAATACTGACTGGTGTTGGGTAGGACGTGCCGCTCCATCTTGAGAGGCGGCTCGGGGTGCAGGTGCGGCAACGCGCCCCCCACGCCCAGCCGCGACACTACACCAATATACCACAACATTACATTCATATACATGGTGTAGATTTCGAGATGGCATATTTTCGAAACCTATGTTGGGTTAGTCATGCTGAACAACTTTTACTATGGGACCAATAAAAAATTCAAAAAAAAAAATTTACTTTTCTTACAAAATGTCAACCCTGCTCGATTATAATTTTTAATAATAATTGGACTGTTTTACAATAAACTTAAACGGACTTCAAAGTACACTAAGAAGTAATCAAATCCTGATCTGAAGACAATGGGACCAAACGGGAAGTGTACCCTTCCAGACAAAAAAAGAATTTTCCAAATCGGTTAATAAATGACGGAGTTATGAGGTAACAAAAAATATAAAAAAAAAACAATGAGAACCTCCTTCTTTTTTTAAATCGGTAAAAAAAATAATAATATAAATATCCTGGGACATTCCTCACACACTGTCATCTGATCCCAAACTAAGCAGAGCTTGTACTATGGAAACCAAATAAATGATAATAATACATATATTACTTTTTGTTTGTAAATACATACTTAATATACATAAAAGATATTTTTTTTTTATTCAGTGTTGGTCCCACATAGTAAAAGTTGTTCAGCATGACTAATTCTTGGTAAAATAAGGTCCCTCACCGGTGGTGGGCTGGTGTGGATGGTGCATCTCCTGCGGGTACAGATCGGCCGCCTCGGCGTGGTTGCGCAGCACATTAATGGCGTCGTCCAAGCGTTCCTCCATACGGGCGCCCTGCAACACCACACACATCTTACCTTTAATACCGTCTAGTTTATGGTAGCTAGGTTGCAAATCTATTTTAGTAGATTGCCATTATACAAGGTGGAAATATGGTCCTGTCGGAGACTGTCCTTAAATTTTTGAGTTATGCAATCGGCATTTACAGAATATATAAGTGGGAATAATTTATTTAGAACGCAGCGGATGTATGTTAGATTTAAGAATGAATGGAAAGTGCAACCGATATGAAAGAGATAGACGCATGAAAGAAAGAGAGATCATGAAGAGTGACAGACAGACAAGAGAAGGATTGTACGAATGTCGTGAAGAGTAAGAGTTTCATGGCAAGAGATAGATTAATTTTTTATATTTTGTTTAAGAAGTCCTGAAGAATAAATACATAGTGTTTTTGCACATTTTTCTTTCATTACCACCTCAGCCCTACATATAATACAATAAAATTGATCAAGACATCCGGAGACCAGAAGGCCCCAGCTTTCTCCGCCAACGCGTCAGCTTGGCTATCCAAAGAGGAAACGCCGCCAGCCTTCTGGGAACCTTGCCGTTAATCGGAAGCAGCGGCAGGCTTGAGAAAATTCTCTATTATATAGATTGTATTTTGTACATATTGCTGTAAATAAAGATTATCTAGTAAACTTCATAAAATAATGTTCACATTCATTTTCCTACGGGAATTTCTTTTTACTAACCTAACCTAACTTGGCCCCATAGAGCCATAATTCTTTTCGGAGACAGGATCGACTTTTTTTTTTTTTTTTCAAAAACCGCCGTAATAGTGCTGACTGTAAATTGTTCTCGCACTCTCATGACGATAGCAATAATCAAAAATTTTCGGATAGTCTCCTAACACCATATTCAAGAGGCTTGATCACAGGTTTCTTAAAGGCAGGCATCTACTAAAGTAGGGCTTTTCAAAATTCCACCCTTAAGTGGGTAGGTCACAAAAGTATTTGAAAGCAGCTCAACTTCTCAATATCGTCAGCTCAATATCGTCGATACCTAACAAGAAGTTCAACAACTTCTGTCTAGTATTTAATCATCTACCCCCTTACTCATAAAACGTTATTTAACTAATATACTGTTTAAAGGGTCACGTAAATAGCGTCACTCTATTGTCATTGTCAAATAATGTGACATTATTTATTATTTACGTGACCATTTAATCAGTATATTAGTTAAATAGCGCTTTATGAGTGAGGGGGTAATTCTATAAACAAAACACGTAAACATTTGAAATAAAAATCGGTTACAAACAAACGCAAATTATTTAACATAAAGCTATATAAAAACCATGCAAGCACATATAGATCTAAGTTGGGGGGTTCATATTAAACTAATGTTATTGTTAGTAAATGATGGTGGTTACACACAGTAAAAAGATAATTTCCTCTACCTCTAAGTATTATATGGATGCATCGAACAATTAACCCAAAGAAGCGCAATGACGTTCATTTTGGGTGAAATATATTCCGCCAATTTCCCACCGCCGACAACGCGCTCTGATTGGCTAAGCCAAGCACGCATGCACTCTGATTGGCCAAGCCAAGAACACACGCTGCAGTGATTGGTCCTTACTGTTCAAAATCAGTGACAAATCACTGACTAGTTTCGGAATCTGATTGCTTGGTATTACTACTCTAAGGGATTCTTCCTCGATGTATGGATGGCTTTCCACAAGAGATGTGTAGCTAGGGATGTGTTTCAACCCGCCATTAGGATCGCTTCATTAGAGCTAGAACATAATAAAGCGAACCTATTGGTCAGCGATACACATCCCTGGCTACACATCTCTGGTGGACATGCAGCCTGAGAATTTACATAAGTATTTAAAATTGTACCATTGCAATGATACATTGATGAGTTGTTCGGGGCAGGCGGGAGGACACTGATACATAAAAAAAAGCTAACAAGGGTCTAACACGAACCCCACTCTAACTTGAACCCCACTCCAACACGAAGAACCCTACTCTAACTTGTGTGTTAGAGTGGGCTCTTACACGAAGAACCCCAGTCCCTTACGAACTCCACTCTAAATTCTCAGGAGCTCATAAGGGAAGGGGGAAAGGTCTGGTAACGCGTGAGCGATGCTTCTTGTGTTGCAAGTGTCCATATGGCTACGATAACCGCTTACCATGAAGCGAGCCGTATGCTCGTTTACCGAATCAAGTGTATAAAAAAAAATGAACCCCACTCAAAAAACGAACCCCACTCTAAGTTGAACCCCACTAACACAAACCCCACTCTAACACGAACCCCACTACCACACGAACTTCACTCTAACTTGAACCCCACTCCCACACAAACCCTACTACGTGTATAACCAACCACCAATATATTACTTTTACCCTGACTTTGACCACAACCTCACCAATGTAAGTGACGAAGTGTTCAAAGCTAAGCAAACCCCACAAGGAACTATCTCCCAAGTCCACTTGTGGTAAATAAGCCTGGATACTTACAACGGTGTCGGAATGCTCCCTCAGGAACACCATGGCCTCGTCGAGTTGCCGCTGCTCAGCCGGCGCGCCCTATATCGTTTTACCATTGTACGTCACCCACGTATTGACCAGTGGGGAAGGCTTTAGGTGAGTTTCCTTACAACACGCAACGATTCTCTGTCCGTTTGTCTACCCGGTAGACTCTTGACCGATAGTTCAGCTGATAGCATATAGCTGGAGACAATGCACCGGACTTCACAGTTACCTAAGATGTGCCTTTACGTGACGAAGCCGGAAAAGCACGCTTGCTAGAAGAAGCCTATTCGTTCTGGTCTTGAAAGTAGGTAGTACGGCTGTAGAAGAGTAACACAGACGCCGGAAACGAGTTCCACGTACCAATTATGAAAGGTAATGTAAAACGTTGTCCATAATAATTGGACTGTGTTACAAAAAACTTAAACCGACTTCAAAGTACACCAAAAAGTATTTAAATCCTGATTTGATGACAATGGGACCAAACGGGAAGTGTACCCTTCCAGACAAAAAATAATGTTTCCAAATCGGTTAATAAATGACGGAGTAATGAGGTAACAAACATAAAAAAAAACATACAACCGAATTGAGAACCTCCTCCTTTTTTTGAAGTCGGTTAAAAAGGATACGAAACTGTCTCTGTCAGTGCGATTGTTTGCGGAAAGGTTTAAGTTTATTTTGTATGACAAAGCTAAGAATAAGTTACGTGACTGCCAAAGTAAAAGCCATTAATTTAATTTAGGGCCTAATAGGGCAATTCTGGATATAGAATCCCAAATTTCGTATGGACTGGACTGATAAAAATGACACCAGGGGTCAGATTACGCGCTCATATTTACGCTCAGTTGACGGCGTCAAATCAAATGTTTCAAAACGGACTTAGTTTTTATGAGGGACATAATGGTTAAGGTCCAAGGTTAAGAAGTGACGCCCTAGGAGAGCAGAAACGAAGGTCAAAGTTACTGAAGTCGCCTTCAGCTGAGAGCAACACTATTCTCTTACACAGATTATCCCAGATACATTTACATAGGCCATATAAAATATCTAAAATGGTTAATATATTAAAATTGAACAGCTGTAATTCTAACTACTACGAAACACACATTACATTCTCAGTATGTAGTATTAACAAACTACCAAATATACAAAAAAACTACAGAGAAACAAAACCAAATTAAATGCCACAAGCCTCCTCACTGGTCGAATGTTTAAACACAACAAAAAAAAACACAAAAATCACGAAAAAGTATATACATTTTAATGTGGCACTAATATTAATAGAAATCAAAAAATATATTAAGTATTTGCTTAATAATAATAAATATCCTGGGATATTCCTCACACTAGCCGTGTGTCTGCAAGGCTATTTTAAAACGTCGGATTCGATATCGGAAACGGATTTTTAAAAAAAACGAGGCGGAGTTCAGCAATTGCTGTTTTAATTTCCGAAAACATTTCGATGAATCGAATTGATATTTCCGTAAAGAAATATCAAAAATATTCGAATTCGGAAATTTAAAAAGCAATTGCGGTATATCGCCTCGGTAGTTTTTGAATCCGTTTCCGATATCGAATCCGAGCGTTTTAAAATAGCACTGCTGGTCCCAAACTGAGCAGAGCTTGTATGGAAACCAGATAACTGATATGCAAATGGAATGAAGAATGAATGGAATTCTTTTTTCATAATATTGGTACCACATTATTTTTAAAAGAATAAAAGAAATGTCATTCAATGAAATCTAAAGGCGTTTTTACTGTCATGCGTCCTGAGGTAGCAAACAAGCTACGGCCCGCCTGATGGTAAGCGGTTACCGTAGCCTATAGACGCTTGCAACACCAGGGCAAGGAGTTTCACGCGCGTCGCTGACCTTAAAGAAATCTCTTCACACCCTGACGGGGTGTTGGGAGCATCTGACGCATGACAGTAACAACACCCTAAAACGTAGCCTATTTTAGCAACAATAAGGTTTATTTTATTAAAACAAATTTTAAAATTAGTCACGTTCATGCATGGGAAAAATTCATGCCGGTACTAAGAAAAATTTGGAAAAAAAAACTATAGTTCTAAATGTCAATCTACATCAATTTCTATACAAAAGAAACTTAATACATACGTCATAAGGACCATTTTGATGTAAATTTACGTTTAGATCTAGAAATTTTGTACTGAATGAATATTTGCAAAGTATATTTCAAGTTGATGTGTCAGTTTAACATGTTGAGATGATAGTTTCAATCTACTAAACTGAATTAGACTAATTTTCTAACAGCTGAACCCCGCGGATATTGCAAAGCCTACATACAATCTTCTTAAAAAAAGATTTTTTTAAATCAATCGACAGTAACAATTTCATGTGTCATGTAACAACGTTATTGCACTACAATAAAAAGTAATAACTAAAGTATATATTAGTTACATATCTGTACTTTAGTATAGTATAGTACCTATACTTTATATTAGTTGGTTAGTAGATACGTAGATAGCGAATATTGGGTGGTCCCTGAAAAATCCTTCATTCATATATATATTTTTTTTCTACATAGCAAGCAAGCATAAGTAATGCCTCTTTTCTTTCCTACATGAAAACCAAGAGGTGAGTCCCAAATGTTTAAACTTTTTTTAGATAGATTGAAACTGCTCATCAAAAACATCTCAACATTACCAATATACTTCATATCTGACACATAAACTCAAACCCCACTTCAAAACAACCCCAGTTCGAGTCCCAGTTCTAAACGACAACCCCACTTGGAGCCCCAATTATATACGACAAACCCAGTTGGAGCCTCAGTTTTAAACGAAAACCCCAGTTGGAGCCCCAGTTCTAAACGACGACCCCAGTGTGAGCCCAACTTACCATGACAGGTGATGGGTAGACCCCGACGGGGGCGACATGTGGATGGTGCCCGTTGGGCAGCACTGAGGCGGGCAGCGGCGCGTGCGGGGTCGACGCTGTGGGGGGCGACGACACCCCGGTCGATACCCAGTTGGATTGCTGTTGGGGTGCATTATGTCAATTATATAATAATAATATCCTGGGACATTCTACTCATATTTCACTAGAATCTAGATGCGACAATTCTGCGTCGCCACGGCATTTTAGAAATATTGAAAAGTATTGACAAAAAGCATTTTTTTTGCTAAAACGTTACAATTTAATAGAATCATGGTCAATTTATTTATGAATTATTAAAAGGGCAAAAACCATGACATGTCTGATCACATGAAATTGTGGTAACACCAATGACACTACAACACCGTCCTTCATGAAATGTCATAGGTGATGACATACACCTGTCCATTGTTATGACGCAGATGATGTTGGTGTTGGTGGGGCGAGTATTTGAGCGGGTAGAGCCACGCGTGGAGTGCATCTGGTTGGAAGGCGAGGAGCCGTACGAGGTGATGACACAAACCTGTCCATTGTGATGATGCAGATGGTGTGGGTGTTGGTGGTGTTGGTGGGGCGAGTGTTTGAGCGGGTAGAGCCGCGCGTGGAGCGGCGGCGGGGAGTGCACCGGGGTGGAGGGCGAGGATCCGTACGAGGAGAGACTGCCGGCTTCTGCGCCGCCCGCCCCACTACCAGCTCCGCTTGTGCCGTACATCTGCGTACATACGTTCTTGGGTGATACTTAGACACATGCTCATCGCAAGTATTATAGCTTTTCGTAAAAAATAAATATAATAATAGTCCACTCGGAGTGTGTGGGAGTGTATGGGTTGTGTAAGAGAATAAGGGTGTAAGGGTGTGTGTATTTGTGAGCTTATGAGGGTGGTGTGTGTGTATAGGTTTGTGTAAATCGTTGAATCAGGTGGATGTACATACATTTACAGGTTGCAGCGGCGGCTTGGCCACCAGCATGGGATCTGTGGGCGAGTGGTGCGGGGCGGCTGCTCTGAATGACGACATAGGCGGGAGCGGCAGTTCCGCCCCGCCACCCGTCGACTCGCCCACTGGCGCGCCCGCTATACCTGCAATGATTACCATGATATAATGTTTAAATATTATAACATAGATTCCCCCGCGGTTTCACCCGCAACCCGGGTTAACAATTAGCCAATGTCCTTCTCCATTCCATTGGCTAATTGCGTACCAAATTTTGAATTTTTTGAAGACCTTAGCTAACTGTCATAGGACTATGAAACTTGAAGAGTCCAAAACAGGGAACAGCAGAGACTCACAATTTAAGTGTCAGTAAACAAGATATTATGAAGACTATTAAGACAACCAGCAGACTCAAATAACATACGCCTCAATTTGAGGATTCCAACATAGAAATTGGTTCATAATAAGACCATTTTTTTTATAAATATCTGAATCTTAACAGTACAATGGGGACGGAATTCGTCGCACGAATGCCTTTGGGGCATAATCCGTAAAAAAACGGCGTCTCTGTTAGGGAGTGTGAGGCAGCCGGAACAAAAACCACAAGACAGAGCGGGCAGTAGCGGTTCACATCACTTCCCCGATCATTAAGTCCTTTGTGCACACAATCATTGGTAGAAAAGACGAAAAAATATCTAATGAAATAAATTAATTATTTATTAATAGGTGATCACATACCTGGCGACGTAGCATAGGGGTCGTGCTGATACGGCGGGGGCGGCTGGTAGTAGCCGGCAGCCCACTCGCCGCCAGCATAGTACGGCTCTTGGTAAGCTGCGCCCGCGCCAGCCCCCTTCGGCGACGCGTACCGACTAGGCGAGTCGTGCCCGAATTCATCGCTGCCGTACTGGAAGAAAGAGATGGGGATATGTTAATATGATGATAAGCCAAAGAATACTGTTATGAAAGAACACTCAGTCATATAAAATTACAGGGTGTCTAGGTTCCATTGAAACGGCGGCATTCCCTCAACATCATAAGAGTACGACTTCTGTACGTTAGTACTATTGTCTATTCTGTGCCAGCGGGTACTACCTTACCTAAATTCGTAACTTATTTGTCGGGCAGTTTCCATTACAGTTTTACAATTAATTTTCCTAACAAAATGTATGCGAAAAGTTTTTACAATTTCTGACATTTCTAGTAACCTATCCAAACTTGGTCTCATAGAGCTTTTTGATCCTTGTCAGAGAGGATTGAATAAGCTAATGAAAATAATTTTCATAAATCGCTATTTTCTCGCTGACTGTACCATTTTTCCAAAACGTGTAAATGCCGATTGCAACAACTCAAATAAAAGAAAATCAGTCACTTAAGACCATATTCGCGTGACTTCAACCCTTAATGTAGCCCTTACTGACCCGTCTAAAATTTCCACCCTGTATACCCTTACCGTTACACTCAGTATAGGCACTGGTATACATTTGATAACTTTCTCAAACCACTACATTATAACACTCATATAAAACGTAGGCAAAGGCTATAATAAAATAGGCTGAACAATAAGCCCATAGCGACCTCGCTCCTAATCTGCCGTATTTCACAACACCGGTACCGGACTATTATAGACGTTAGTGATTGTAGACGCCAGGACATTCGTTCAGATTTGACCACGTACAAGACAATGTTGCTAGGTGGAAATAAATGATCATCATCATCATCATCAGCCTATAATGTCCCACTGCTGAGAACAGGCCTCCTTTCACAAATGAGGGTGAAAGGGACTGGGCGATACTCCACCACGCGTGCCCACTGCAAATCGGTGGAGGTAGGCTAGTGGTCAACCTACGGTTGGAGTTTTCAAGCCGCCTAGAAAGCCTCCAACTAGCTTAACGACTATCACAATTAAGTGATAACCGGGACCAACGTCTTTACGTGCCTTGCGAAGCACGAAGCGATTTGAAATACCACTAGGCGGTCACCTATCCAGGTACCGACCACGACGGTGGTAGTTTAGCTTGCCTATCGATTAAGAACGGCTTATCATGCTACACCACGAGCGCTTCAAACAATTTTTTCTGGCCACACCAAATACCTATTACAGGCAATTGATTAATTCGTGACACGTGTAGCTCTAACATACTGTATCACTCTCGGTGTTACTAAAGCGTAACAATGTTTCAATGAGTCATATTAAACGATTCGTTGTGCAAACAGATTCATCATCCGTAGTCTATATTTGTTGAAATACCCAGAAGTGTTCTCGAGTGGCTCATTTGGAATTGCACTTATCTGCAACCAATGATGGTTCGAGTTCGATTCCCTAGCCTTATCATATGAGGTAAAGACTGTTTCTTTACAAACGTCCAAAAAGCCAAATAAAACTTAATCTGTTTTTTTATGGTTCCTAAACAATAACATTTAAAACGTGGGTTCCGTACAATAATAATAATATTAAGAGGAAATGCTGGTGGCGTTTATTCCATACAAACGTAATCCTCAGTTTCCTCTCTGGATAATTACACTAGAGCAATGATTATTCTACCATGCAATCTGTAGGTACAACAGTACCACTGTATGTCCCTCGGTTGTGCTTTTCTCCATACATTAATTATTATAAGAATTAGGAGCCTTCTAGAATCAACACAGTTTTGGAGAGAAAACCGGGGATTACCGGAAATAGCGGTTTCGTCTGATTTAAATAGGTATACTCAGTCCAAGCTGTAGTTGTCTCTATCGCCCTCGCCCTTAAAAACCTTTTTTCAAATTTCTTGCAGCCATCCTTTCCTCTTAACTAACTCAAATTGACTATGAAATTAATAGCACGCGCACCAAAAAAAGAATCATAATTCTAAATTTTATTTAATTTTTCGTCATTTTTGATTTATGATGAAAAATTACAAAAAGAAAATACCACATTTTAGTGCGGTTCATTTATGAACCCAGTATGCAACTGACCTAACGCTGAATCAACAGTACACACCGTAAGCTGTGCCGTAAGTACCTAATGGTGCGTCCATGCTTGGCGAACCGAGCACGAGCCGAGTCACGAACGAGCACACTGCGAGCACGATTCGCGTAGCGTGGACGGGCTTGCGAGCCTCGAACGAGAGCGATTGTCAGTTTTTTCAGGAACAAAGGGATTCGCATCGTGCTCGTTGTAGGTTCGTTCGTGGCTCGGCTCGTGCTCGATTCGCGTAGCATGGACGCACCATTACAATTAATTGCACAAATCCATATCCATAACAGTCGGAATGAGAACGTCCAGCGAAGTATAATGGAGAGCCATATCTGTGCGTAGTTGCGACATTATACGACACCGTACGACATTGTGCGACACCGTACGACACGCGGCGAAAGCTTATGTGTAATTGAGCTTATTGTGAATACTGTAAGTTTTGAGATTACACTTGCGGAGCGTGGGCGGTGCTTATATTTATTTTATTTTTAACTTGCACGGTATTTTTTAAGGTATGCTGATAAGTATGCAGACGGTTTGTCTTAAGGCAAGTGACCACGGTTGCCAATGGTCACATAGTATTACCAAGGGGATTGAACATGTGTTACCGACTTTTGAAGACTAGAAGGCAACTGGGTCTCATATCCGACTGCCCGAATACACCAGTTTATGCATTTAGTTCTTTTAAGCTACGCCTCAGATTGTATATCGCTGGTTTTCACGAGGGTAACGCGTCCTATGATAACAATTGTTTTCATTGTTATTTTTTTAACCGCGATCCAAAATTTAGAAGCTATCACAAGTTGTAAAAAATATTTATGCCACCCAAGCAAAGTTGGTGCGAATCCTTAGTCTACTTCCTACTAATATTATAAATGTGAATTTTTGTATTTACATAATCCTCACGGATTTGATTTTTAAATATGTGTATAAAAGTCTTTCACGCAATAAGTAGGCACTGAATGTAATTGAATGAAATTTGGCACACAGACAAAATATGTTCTGGAAAACAATATATTACTCGGAAACGCGGGTGAAACCGCGGGACTGCTAGTACTTTACATACTTACAAAAAATTAATGTTAAGTTAAATACATGTATCTGAGATTCCCGAAAACAAGTTTTTGTTAAAAATTTCATTTTGAATACAAGCGTTTTATTTCGTCTGTACTTGCACTATAAACCAAATTTCAGCCCAATCGGACACTGGGAAGTGGGTCAAATTAAACTTGCAAGATTCGATTACAGACACAGGACAGGTGAAACTAAGTAAAAGCTTCTAAAATAACACTAGAATAAAACTAAATAAAATATCACTTTTAAATTGTCCGCAAGTGTACAGAACAAGATCAGCAAGGTGTTTGCTTAGCGTCCATTGTCAGCTACATTAGGCGTGCTGTACATAAATGTATACAGAGAAAAAACTCGACAACATTTTGAAATTCAATAGTCATACTTCGAAATAAGTCAGTTTGGGCAAAGATGGTGGATTGGCGTGGTGGGGAACAGACCCAAGTAACTTAAGAGACGCTTATTTAAAAAAAAACTTTTTTTTTTTTACATAACATGGTTCGATAATTCTTTTAATGATTAATATCATACTATTTATAGGTGAGCTCAAAGAAGTGTCTTAAGACAAGTCTAAAAATAGATCGTGTTACCCGAAAATAGACCTGATATCATTGGTACAGGTTCCAAATTCAAGGATACGGACCATTTACCTGCGATTGCATAAAAAGGTATTTAACATTTCGAATTGTATGCAATAGCGAATTCAGATGTGCGTTGATAGATCAGTAAGTCGGTAAGGACAAGTATTTTTATATGTACAGACAGATAGATGGATATGCAACAATAGACAAGTCAAGTCGTGACGTCATATGTCACCGGGAGCTGGGATCCCGTTCCCAGCGCGTTCCTGACGCATCGTCTCAGCCTCGCTACTGACGCTTCCTGCTTTGATACGGTGCAAGTTATATGATCGAGCGTGGGAGAATATATTCAAAAGTATTTAAAAGCATACGTTCCGACTTATAATTAATTTACCAACCCGCTAGTTCACCCCCGAACCTGCGGGGTCGAATTTTGACAAAAACCCTTCCCTAGTTGAAAAATAGCGAGTTTGAAAGCTGTGCGTTATCTGTCAATCAGTTCACGTCAATGAAGTTTACCCAGCTCCTAAACACCGTCTCGCTGTCCTAGGCAAGTCGTATTATTTAACGACAATCCCAAGTCTCAGTCACCATAAGTACAAAAGAAGTCAAGTCTAGTAAAACCCAGGTGTTATACGTCACTTTCTAATGTCATATAAAAAACAGGGCACGGGCTATTTTATCACCTGGGGCTAACACGACTCGACTTAAAACTTATTTTGTCAAAGGGTTCATTTTTATTATAAACTAGCTGCCCGGCGCGACTTCGTTCGCGTGGTGCTACCCTACTCTATGGTGCTACCCTACCCTACCCTACCCCACCTTACCCTACTCTACCCTACCCTACCCCACCCTACCCTACCCTACCCTACCCTACTTTCTTTGCTTTAAACCTCACGGAGCCCGAGACCTTTCCAACGAATGCAAAACCGTGGAAATCGGTTCGTGCGTTCTGGAGTTATAGCGTCAGGATGGAAAACCCGACTTATTTTTATATAGTAGAAGATATCAAAAAATGACTTATTTGGCTTTCTATGACTTGAATTGAAGTATCTTGGCCAGAATAAAATTAACATAGCATCGATGTCCATAATGTCAGTATTTCGACCAATTTAATTCATAATTCCAATAATGAAATACCCGCTGAACACTCTTAACTTGAACCATAGCATAACAAAACAACGGGATTTATAATCGCGCCAGTTTTTTATAGGAAGGAATTCTTTATAAAGAAACATCACTCACGGATTCACTGGAATATTATGCACATATGTTCGGATGTCGGGATTTCCTCGTCACGTAGATACATTGGGTGACTGGTAATCAGTAAACGATACGTAGACACATGATAAAAAACTACTTTCCCACATGAGAGAGGTAGAGCATAGCGTTTATTCGCTCAAAGAGCAGCTCGACTGGGGAAGTACCTCCACCTTACAGAATACCGCAGCCAAATAACTTTATGTTGTTTAAAGTTGTGTTCCTGCGCGTGAGTAAGGTCGCCAGAGCCCATAGGGAAGGGGGGAAAGGTCGGTAACGCGTGAGCGATGCTTCTTGTGTTGCAAGCGTCCATATGGCTACGGTAACCGCTTACCATCAGGCGGGCCGTATGCTTGTTTACCGACTTAGCCGTATATAAAAATAAAAAACATGTCTGGGAGCTCATTCCACAGCCTGAGCGTCCGCGGTAGGAAGCTCCATTGAAACCGCACGTACGATTTTTTCCGATGTGTGAGGATGAACTCGATGGCGAGAGATGCGACGGTAGAAGTATTACCGCATTATTTCTCGATATCCACATCATCATCATCATCATCATCAGCCTATAATCTCCCACTGCTGAGCACAGGCCTCCTTTCACAAATGAGGGTGAAAGGGAATGGGCAGATACTCCACCACGCGTGCCCACTGCGGATCGGTGGAGGTAGGCTAGTGGTCAACCTACTGTTGGAATTTTTCAAGCCGCCTAGGAGGCATCCAACTAGCTTAACGACTATCACAATTAAGTGATAACCGGAACCAACGGCTTTACGTGCCTTCCGAAGCACGGAAACGCTCGATTTGAAATACCACTAGGCGGTCACCCATCCAGGTACCGACCACGACAGACGTAGCTTAACTTCGCCGATCGATTAAGAACGGCTAATCATGCTACACCACGAGCGCTTCACATACTGCTTACGATTGTTTATGTTAATTTATGCAGGTACGTCGGTATGCAAGCTAAGGAATCTTTCCATTGAAGTATATGTAAAGATACATGATATTAATGACGTGGCGGCAAATACGTTGTAGCAAGTCGCACCCCATATTTTTTTTATACCACTAAGGTGGCAAACAAGCATACGGCCCGCCTGGTTGTAAGCAGTTACCGTAGCCTATGGACGCTTGCAACAACAGGGGTATCACTCGCGCGCTGCCGACCCTGAAGAAACATCTTCACGCCCTTTTTGAAGAACCCCATGCTGTACTCCATTGGGAAAACCACGGCGGGGAGCTCATTCCACACTGAAACTCATTTTTTTTTTAATAAAACCCATAATTGTGGGGTGTCTATGGATAGGTCTTCAAAAATGATATTGAGGTTTCTAATATCATTTTTCTAAACTAAATAGTGTGCGCGAGAGACACTTCCAAAGTGGTAAAATGTAAAAAGGTAAAATGTCCCCCCCCCTGTAACTTAAAAATATATGATTTAAGTACACTACTATGCAAACTTCCACCGAAAATTGGTTTGAACGGATCTACCTAGTAGGTAAGTAGATTTTTTTAATACGTCATAAATTGAAATGCATATCAAATACTCAGGTCTATACTACCATTTACTTATATACCTACAGTTTTGTACGGAACCCTCGGTGCGCGAGTCTGACTCACACTTGGCCGGTTTTTTTTTTTGTATTTTTTTGCAATGTCAATGTATTGTTTCTTTGTAAAATTATACATAGCCCCATAAAGCAGTGCAGGCGAATTACAATCCCCTGGTATCTGTTAAGCCATGGACCGTTTCATTATACCATCGACTCGAACTATCCCAATTACATAAGGCATTAAATACAAACATATAAATAGCTCGAATATCTGTTTGGAACCGTTCGTTGCGTTTTAAATGTATTTTTAGCGACACACTTTGGTGTATTTACGAACGGATATAATTGTTCATAGTAATTTGTCGAGTGGGCGGCACCGCGGGGCCGCGGGGCTGCGTCACACACAAGCACTAATGGTTGCCTATAAAAATAATTACAGTATACTGGGTGGAGATTTCGAGATGGCATATTTTCGAAACCTACGTTGGTTCATCAACATAAAAGATAGATATGTACTTAATCCTACTGATATTTCTCTTCGACTGAGTCTGAAGGTCTGGTGGTTCGAATGGGTGTGTATGCCTTGCCCCCCTAGACAAGATGGTTGTGGACAATCATCATCGTTAGTAAGCGATCAACCTTTGTATGGGATTGACATTTCAAATCAAAGTATATTAGTTTATTTAGTATATTGAGAGAGGTCGACTGGGCAAGTACCTCCACCTTACAGAATAGCGCAGCCAAATAACTTTATGTTGTGTAAAGTTGTGTTTCTGCGCGTGAGTAAGGTCGCCAGAGCTCATAGGGGAGGGGGGAAAGGTCGGTAACCCGTAAGCGATGCTTCTTGTGTCGCAAGCGTCCATATGGCTACGGTAACCGCTTACCCTCATGTGGGCCGTATACTTGTTTACCGACTAAGTTGTTTAAAAAAAAAATATCACGTGATTTTTAACAATCTATTATGTCACTCCCATGCAAAGGTTGATCGTTTACTAACGATGACGATTGTCGACAACCATCTTGTCTATGGGGGCAAGACATTCACTTACACCCAGTCGAACCACCAGACCTTCAGACTCAGTCGAAGAGAAATATCAATAAGATTAAGTACATATCTGTATTTTATGTTGATGACTCAAATTCGGTACCATTAGCCCGCAAAAGGTGGTTATACCAACGACTTCAAACGTTCCTCTGAACTTAAACCTACTTCTCTCCAACATAAAACTTACCCCACTCTCCTGACTGGTAGCCGCCGGTGGTAGCCCATGCTCCTCGTTGTATCTTCTCCTCGCCCTATGCCTCAACAACGCAGAAGCGTCAGGCTGTCCGAACTGGAAGATCTGCTCATCTTTCCCTCTCAAGAACACATCCTCTGTGTTCAAGTCCGTATTCACAAAGTCATTGTCTCTATACACTTTCGCGCCACTAAAGTCTGAGCTCACGAACTCCGACCGAACACCGTCGAGTATCTCCGATGTTAGCCGAAGAGAGTCCGAGGTTTGACGGAGATTGACATCCGAGTCCGAGCGGTAGTTCTCGCATATTTGGTTGAAAGTGTTAAAATACTCCGTAGCTAAGTCCGTTTTAGGCTGATAATTGTTTGTCACCGGCGGTGGGTCGGCTGTGAGGAAACTAGACTCCATGTTGGTGACGTCATGTCGTAACGCCATTGTAGTGTCATCGAATTATTTGAATTTGAACTTTTTGCACTTGCTCGGACGCATCACTTTTGTACTAAGTATTTTTATTCATTTTATCACGTTTGCTGTTGATTTTTAACATTATTATTGTGTTTGCGTTTCGTTTCAGATTAATAAAAAAAAATAGTACGGTACATACATACAAACTAAAAATATTTCGTCATTTTTACTTCAAAAAGTGCATTTACTGCTCTTTTGATCATTGTTACCATTATCACTAAGTAACATGGTATAAAACCCATGGCAATTGATTCTAGAGGTGATAATAAGCAAAATCATTTCTGCCACATGGCAAAATATAAATTGAATAACTGTATTTAAAATCGTATAATCGTGTTGCTATCCATAGCATTTAAACTCCTATTATATGGTCAACTACAATAATAATCCAGTACATCCTCTAAAAAAAAACAATTAACACTTCTTTTATTCACCGCCGAAAAACCGCAAAATCCTACAGACCACCCGAAATAGCCGACCACAGATAAAAAAAAACAATCATAGACAAACCGACCAATGATTGATCCCGTCCCATGCAAAAAAAATAAAAACGTTCAAGGTCCCGTGGGAACAGAACCCTTTCTACGGTGAAATTGTCCCGACCGGGAATCGAATTTGGTACAAAGAAAGCAGGTACTCGAGTTACACCTTGCGTTGGTTGTAAAGATAGAAATGTTAAAAAAAAAAGTTCGATGTCATTGCAGATCAGAAATATTTGAAAGCTCAACTAAGTAGGCTTTAGGCATCTCGCCCCTTTATCTCGGTCCATGGGCCGAGCCCTAGCCTTGGGCAAGTCGACCCACTGACTGTCAATTCAAACGAAAAACTATAGTTTTTTAAGTTTATAATTTCGAATTCGTCTTACATGAAACTAATAAAAATATACAACATAAAAAATGTCGGTTGAAAAAATAGGAAACGACAGAACGGTAGTAGGAATCGGAAGCATACTTTTGCAGGACCGCTGGCTGGCTACCACTGTCAAGCACTAGGATTTTCCAAGCCACACTTTAGAGCCAAGAGGCAGGATTAACTTTGATAGCTTAGCTATTCAACTTTACCTGAATTGAATTGTTTTTCTGTGACCGTATCTTTTTCCATAAATTCTGACTTTTTTAAACGATTCGAGGCTATCGCTTATCTCGCGCGCTGTGTGCAATTTCAGCTCATACGGAAACCACACTTCCCGTGTCAAAAAATTGCAAGATTTGATTACAGAAACAGCAGCATGTAAAAAGTTAAAAAAGTCTCAAGATACGGTGACCAAATGACACTATTTTGATGAACATACTGCAACTATAGCGTTTCGTTGCAAAAATATGGCTTCTAAAGAGTGGGTGTGACGAGTTTTAATTAGAGGGTTGAATTACGGGTACCCGTTGCTCGGCAAATAACTTGTGCTGAAGGACTTCGTGTTGAAATGAAATTAATTATTTGCTTGTTAGAATGCAATTTTGTTCAAAATCGCCTAAAGAATCGATTTTGTAACTTTAAATATCTAAGTATATTAAAAGTTAATGAAAACGATTCTGAACAACCAGTCTAACGGTAGCATCAGCAACCCTGATGTTGTAAGCGTCCATAGGCTACCGTAACTGCTTACCATCAGGCGGACCGTATGCTTATTTGCCACCTTAGTGGTATGAAAAAAAAAAAACAACGAAATGCACAGGCATAAACCTAAATAGGTAACGCAAGTCCCTCCATCCACCACTGCCACTTTTGTTCTACCTACCATAATGTCACAAGAGCGCTGTAGTTAGGCTTGCAATTAGAGCTACAACGTGAAAATGAAGCGATCCTATTTGTCAGCTAAACACATCCCTCGCTACACATCTCTGGTGGTAATGCTGCCTTATGCGAGTTCCCTGTCCGCGCGAAACAGTTTCAAAAGAAGAGAAACAGCTTTTGGCACTCGAAGTAATTTCATAAACTCGCGTCATCTATTTAGATTTATACCTATCTGTCACAAAATGTTAACAAGCCGTTTCACATTGTAATCGAATGTGTACTCTAAGGTCATGCAAACCAAACCAATACTCTTCAAATATAAGCTGGCATCACCGGTGGTCCGAGGACCACCGAGGTGGTAACCCGAGACCGTACACTCGGCGAATCAGCTGATTCTCACGAAGTGCACCGTACTCTTTTATCGAGTATCGTGTGACGTGTTGCGATATTCATACTGGTAACACTGTGGGGTGATAATGGGGACGTATATTATATGGCTTATCGTCAAAATTCTATAGCAAATCATCCTGTATTTTATGTCAGAAGAGGATGTAGCAATCGTCATACGGTTATTCGAAGAAAAACATGTTTTATTTGTTGCCTTTGTTAGTTGGTTCTATGGCTCGCAGTATATGTGACTTTATTAGCGTTTTTCAGGAAGCATTTATGAATTTAGTTAAACTTAACCGCTTACCATCAGGTGGGCTATCCTTGTTTGCCACTTTAGTGGTATAAAAAATAAATAAAGGAATATTAAAATGGAGAACAGTTTTGTAAAACAAAATCCTTAAAAATCTTCAGGAAGTTTTCTTTTAGTTAATTAACTGCGACTGAAGTGCGCTGCGAGCCGGCTTTGCGCAGGTAAAGTCATCTCGAATGTACCGCACACCTTCGTTTTCGCTACTGCGCCTGCGCATCGTTCCGAGCCTAATATCAAAGTCAAAGCCATTTATTCAATTTAGGCCCTAGAAGGGCACCTATGAAGTTCAAAGCTACTGAGGTTACCGCCAGTTCGTAAGTCGGCCTTCAACTGAGAAGAACAGGCAAGAAACTCAGCAAGGTTACATTTTTTAAATATTTTCTTTTGTTTTTTTTTTACAATCTGACTATATATTGGTTATCACAGCCCCCAATAAGTTTGACTCGGTCTGTACCAGTGTCCAGAACTAGCAAGCGGCGTCTGTGTCCGAAGTCCGACACAAGACACACTTTTGCGCAGCGCCTAAGTTCCTGATAGCATATCTGTAAATACTTTAGATACTTCTAGCACCTTCTAGCCTATAAATAAACTAGCAGATAAGCTATCAGGTACAAATGGCAGCCCTGAAACAGGCGTCTTTTAGATTGCATTCTCGATCAACGTATAAAGATCATGAAGTACCTTTTCAAAAGATCATCTGCCTACAAAACGAGACATTTTAGAAAACGTCCAAAAAAATCCAGGTCAGAACAATCGTAAAGCGACGATGTACGGCGCCCGGGGACATGGGGCCGGTGGTAGGGTTGCCACATTTCGGTTCACGAACTAGGTTTTTATGTTATCCGATGAAATATCGATTATAAAGATAAATATAACTTTTCTTAATAGAAAATGGCTGCTTTGAGTAAATAAAAATAAAAAAAACATTGTAAATTGTCCAAAAAAAAAACAGTATTTCTGAGGGTCAAGTTAGGCGACATCACCAAAACTACGAACTTCATCGCTACTTTTTAATATCCATATTAATTTTACGGATCAAAAATACAAAATAGCTTTTAATTTAAAGTAAATCAACAGATAGAACAGCGGGATAATTAAGTAACATTGTTTCAAATAAGTTTCAAGAATTTTCGAATTGAAACGTTCGATTCAATATAGCGTTTTTTCTGATAACTTTTTGACTTCGGGCAACTGCGAATACAAACAGATTGGAAATGGGACCATTATCGATTTTGTTTAAATCTGAATGTAGCGAAATAAAATTAGCTCGATAAAAACCACCAATTTTTCAACATCCAATAATTAATCCGTACATCCAGTTAGCTAAACTGCGGTGACAACCCTGAGGCTGTCGCGCCGGGGAGTCGAACCGGTCGCCCCCAGCTGGACGGCAGGTGATGCTCGCAACTGTGTTAAAGGTACCTACTCATTGAGTACTTGGGTGTGTGAAGAAGAGAAGAGAGGTACAGAAAACAAGATTTTTAGAAAATGTTTGCTTTTTGATTCTTACTTAACTTCTGATCCCAATTTTGCCAACTTCGAGTATCTTTTATCCATAGTATATGACAGTTTCTCAATACAAATTATGTCGGGGTGTGTGTGTCTGTGTGAGCCATAGGAGGCGTCCATTAATTACAAGGCGATTATCACTATTTTTAACCGACTTCAAAAAAAGGAGGTTCTCAATTCGGTTTTTTTTTTTTTTATGTTTGTTCCCTCATAACTCCGTCATTTATCAACCGATTTGGAAAATTCTTTTTTTTTCTGGAAGGGTTCACTTCCCGTTTGGTCCCATTGTCATCAGATCAGGATTTGATTACTTCTTAGTGTACTTTGAAGTCGGTTTAAGTTTTTTGTAAAACAGTCCAATTATTCGATCCTAGATTTTGCTCGACAATCCTAGCGACCAGCCTATGACATGTAGAGGGGCAATAGTGCCTATTATGTTGTAAATCGCCCTAATTTTAATCACATCCCAATATTGAAAAAGGATAAAACATATTTAAAGCTGTCAAATTCGTTTTTAGCCGTTTTCATTTGCGGGTAAATAGACTTTACCAAATTTGTTGGCGAATAAATGTATGTTAAAAACAAGCAATGGACTAGGTATACCTTGTAAAAGATATCTTGATCTCTGCGACAGTTGCTTGAGTCATATGAAAATTAACCTTATAGCTTTACAATAAGGTTCATCTGTTTAATCCATGGTTGATTTTATGATGATACAGATAAACCTTATGCTAAAGCCATAAGGTTAATTTTCATATGACTCAAACAACTGTCGCAGAGATCAACCTATATTTTACAAGGTATAATTGACAGGACTTTTGTTACATCCCTTTCTTATGTTCTTAGTAAGATAAAGTGAGACTAAATTAGTTTAGTTGTAAGCAACAGAATCAGCACCACTGGTTACTTTATACCGCGAACACAAGTGAAACCGTAGGGGACAGCTAGTAAATAAAATAGACATAATGTGTGAGCACCTTAACATCGCCGCATTTTATATAATTAGTAGCTACAAAGTACAAACTCACATGTAATAATAGATAAATATATAATTGGTTTATAATAAATCATACTAAAGCGATGCCCCTGGCTACGCTCGCATTAACTCTCATGGAATATGCTTCTATTTTTTAAAAGCTTTATTCTAGAATGGTAACCGATTTCGTATTTAACTCCTAAGCAAAATAGGTCTGAAACAGCTTGCACTTTGTCTATTTCTCAAATCGAGGAATATTCCAAAATCGAAATTCAGAAATCGGATACAAACGATTTCTTCGTAAAATAATGAAAGATAATTGTTTTTTTATGTCAACGGTTTTACAAGCAGGGCGTCCACCTAATGGTAAATGATCGGGAATAGGCCGGCGATTTGTTTTAAACAAATGACAACCGAGTGGAGCCCACTACAGTCCACTCGGGATGGGCGGAGGCACAGTTACAGAACAAAAGGCAGATAGAGCGCACGGAACACGGGAGTGAGGCCAAAAAAGCAAATACAAATTGAAGAACACATGGCTGGTATTCGCTTTTGAATTTGTATTTGGTTTGTTTAAACAAAGTTTATTAAAAAGCAAGTGTTTTTTGTTAAATAAGGTTTGTTAAACAAAGCAAATACAAATTTAAAAGCGAATACCAGTCTGTGTTTTTCAATTTGTATTTGCTTTTTTGGTCTCACTACCGTGTTCTGCGCGCTCCATCTGCCTTGTTCTGTAATCTGAGGTTGGAGGCATAATGACAAGACTTGGCCTCTCATATCAGTAATAATATGTGCCCATTATTGGCTCACGGCAGTACTCAGGTGCACTCATCACCTATTACCACGAAAGAATGAGATAAAAATCTCCCTTCGATCCTCCTTAGACGAACAAACAAAATCCTCAACCACTGTCCCAATTCCGGCCGATAACCTCACAAAGTTGCAAAGAATCGTACCGACGACCTTGACCCCCAACTGTACATCTGCGCCTGCGACCCTCGGGGTGTCGACCACCTGTCAAGTGCGCCATGTGCACACCACAGCAACCTTATCGTATTGTTTACAAACAGACAATGCTGGCGTACGTTGGAGACAAGTGTTCTGTTGGCTAGGTTCAGCTGATTTGACGGGCCAGTTGGCGCAGATGGTTTGGTTAAGACTCTGGTAAAGATTCCACCTATTGCGCCGCAGGTCGTGGGTTCGATTCCCGCACAGGACATGCGTTTGTGTGCATGAACATGTCTGTATGTCCTGAGTCTGAGTGTAATCATGTATATTAAGTATGTATTACAAACAAAAAGTAAGTAGTATATGTATTATACCAGTTATCTTATTAGTTATTTCCATAGTACAAGTTCTGCTTAGTTTGGGATCAGATGACCGTGTGTGAGGAATGTCCCAGGATATTTATTTACTTTTATTTAAAATTACCTGTTAAACCTATTTTACATGATTTAGGCCAATAGTTGGGAGAATCCTACTTATCACATGGCATATTGATAAAAAATATGTGATTCTTTTAGCTTTCCGCCCTGAGATCCCTCATATAGGGGAATTTCCAAGAATCCTCTAAGAAATCGACGGCATTGAAGAAAACTATATGTTCAAAATTTCAAGTATCTTACTCCAGCGGGTTAGGCTGCGGGCTGATAGATCAGGCAGTCAATAAATAAAGAGGAAAGCAAATGGAAATCTACAAAGATATGCGCCAATTTAAGCCAGCGCTTGACGTTAGCTAATGTTATCAAGATGCCAAACTTGCAAGCCTTCCAGCCTTCAAATTAAGGTTGCCTGTCCACCGACGCGAAGCAAGGAAAATTTTGCCAATAGATTAGCACAACATTGACGCGACATGAATTGTGAGACATTGGTGCCGACTCTGTTGTGAATCGCACTAAAGTAATTTTAATCACATCACATCACTTTCTTACAAACGTGATTGAAAAAGGATAGAACATATTAAAGCTGTTCAAGTAGTCATTGCCGTTTTCATTTGCGGATAAATAGACGTAACCAACTTTGGTGGCGACAAAATTTACGTTGATTTGCATTGGACTAATTGACTGCACGAAATTTCTTACTTCCTTTTTTTATATTCTTCGATAGTTTGTATGCGTTTGGGTGACGCCCTGGATGGTTTAGGGTAGGATGGGGTAGGGTAGCACCACAGGGTAAGGTAGCACCACAGGGTAGGGTAGCACCACAGGGTAGGGTAGCACCACAAGGTAGGGTAGCAACACAGGGCAACGAAGTCGCACCGGGCAGCTAGCACCTTATAAAAAACTAGCAATCCAGCGTTTCTAAGCACAAATAACAACACGTACATACACTAAGTAAGCGACACTGATTGCATGTATAATGACTGTGGCTTGGCTACTTGGCTGATGAGACAGCGGGTCGCCAGTCGGTGACGCGGCTGGCCGGATGTACTGTACTTATAGCTACAAGTGTATGATGTTTATGAGAAGTTTTCCACGTAAGCGGTTACCGTAGCTTATGGACGCTTGCAACATCAGCTAATACTCGCGAATTGCCGACCCTGCAGAAATCTCTTCACACCCTTTTTGAAGAACCCCATTCTGTACAGTAATCTCTTGGGGAAAACCACTGCGGAGAGCTCATTCCACAGCCCGAGCGTCCGCGGTAAGAAGCTCAGTTGAAACCGCACAGTACGAAACCAGTTTCACCTAGATTCCTCTAATTAGGGAAGCAGCAGGACTGGGAATCCCTTACAGAAGACCGCAGCCATAATAACTTTTTTTTTTTTTGTATACTACTAAGGTAAATAAGCTTACAGCGTACCTGATGATAAGCAGCCGTAACCTATGGACGCTTGCAACAGGGTATCAGAACACTGTCCGTTGTACAAGCGGTAGAACACACATAAGGAGGCAAAGTCTCTACTCAGACCAAGGAGCTCTTAACCGCTTGTGAGCTCGGGATCGTCGAAAATTTTTTATGGCACGTCGCTGAACAGAGTTGAGTAGCCGGACCGGCGGCGTAGTACGTAGTAACATTGTACGGATACCGGTACACCGATTACTCTCTAATCTACCCCTCTTAAAGAAACATAGAAATATAGGGGGTAACGTACTTTTTGACTAACTTCTTTTCATGGGAGGTTAATAATACGAAACAAATTATTAAGGAAGCTAGCTATCCTTCTAACAAATTATACAATTGTATTAACAACTACGAAATGACAAATAATATTGTGCCACGTCACTTTATGTTAGGGTTGCCTCATCCCAAAACAAAAACCAATATAATGTACAAAATCTGATAAAAAAAAATTATAGAACCTTGTGACATTACCGCCAGGCGTTTAATATTTTTTTTATTATTATTATTATTGTTTTTGTATCTCAATATTCTCAATCAGGGAGAGAAGCGCGGCCGCCTGTGTGACAGCAATAGCTGCTATTTATTTGTGCTATAATGGGACACATAATTAAAAAGCGTGTTAAAATAGCACTTTCCAATATTGGAAATTTACTAAACAAGGCAAGGACAAATCCATAGTTCAAAATTGTATTCTTGGAAAAAAAAAACCCCGAAACTTTCGAGCATCAGCCCTGACTGTAAACAATGTAATCTACCCTCGATTTAAGGGGACACTTGTTTTGATGGGGTTAAAAATTCAGTTAAACACATATGATTTGTGGAGTTACTTGAGGACTCCTATTATTAAGTAGAACGACACGCCTTGATATTTGACTTGCTTTAATATTTAGTACCTTTTTGCTTTCCATATGAGTTAAATTTAAAACAAATAGAACTCCGCAGGCGCGTATGAATAGTTACTCTAATACCGGCTCGCAAGGTTGAATTTGCTGAGTAGAGCCGGCAACAAACCCAGCAATTACTCTTGGACCTAGGAATCACGTTGTCCCACTCAAACTTTTCCCCCGTTTTTCACGCTTTTAGGGGTAGAATTTCGGAAAATCCTTTTTTATCGGATGCCTACGTCACACAAGGAACACACCATCCAAGTTTCAGGTCTCTACGATCAGCGGCTTAGGCTGTGCGTTGATAGTCAGTCCTTCAGGACGAAGCATTTTATATCTATAGATAAATTGGCAAGTGACACAAAATGATAATGATCCTAATTGACCGGTGACATGTCGGTTATGATTTTAATTCAAGGAACTTGGATGCAAAAATTTGGTATGAATTTTTGAGTAATTAATTTTGAGCCGAATCTTTTTAGTCTGTTCCTGACTTAGTCTTCACCACTTTCGGATTTATATACCCTTTTTAGGGTTCCGTAGCCAAATAGCAAAAAACAGAACCCTTATAGATTCGTCATGTTAAAAAAAAAAGTGTTTTCTCAGACCAAGAAAAAATGAAAGACGGAACGGTCTGTGTTCTTAAGTGACGCAAGTAATGGGAAGCCGGCGTTCTTGTAAATACATGGTCTCACACACACATATACACCATAGGAAGCCGATCGGTTGTCATTCCGTATTGAGACGTTGACAGTGACAATAAGCCTCAGTATTTGTGCCTGCTTGGGCCAGTACCTACTGATTTTACTCACGCACACGTAGGAATTTTTTTGCTTCACTTTCTTATAAGGTGACACTCCGTCTTGATTTTTGTCTATGGTATCAAGAATAAATCGTGTTAGCCGAAAAAAAAAACAATAAATCATTTCTGATACCATCTATCACCGATCAAATCACGTACCGGATGTGACGAAACGGATGTTCCTCTCCAGACATCGATGTCGCCGATCATACCGTATCGTGTTACCGGGAATCGAACCCGACACCCCCCGCTAAGTGCTCTACTAAAACCACCTAGGTACAAGTTGTTTATATTAAGGGTGGGAATTATTAGAGACTAACTGTGCACCGCAGTTTCACCTGAGTTATCACCTTTTTATCCTTTCCTTAGTGTAATGCCTCCGTTATTTAAGGAACCCTATTCTACAGAATGCCACTATCCCAACTAATATTATAAATGCGAAAGTCAGTTTGTTTGTTTGTTAAGGCTTCACGCCTCAACTACTCAACGGATCATCATGTAATTTGGCATGCAGATATCCAATTGTATGGAAAGGACATAGGCTACTTTTTATCCCGGGAACGCGGGTGAAACCGCGAGGGACAGCTAGTAATATTATTAACCGACTTCATAAGGGCGAACATTATGAGAATGGTTGTATGGATGTTTGTTACTCTTTCACGCAAAAACTACTGAACAGATTTGGATAACATTTGGCGCACAGATAGATTATACTCAGGAATAACATATAGGATACCTTCCGAACCGGTATTAGAGTATTAGAGTCAGACTTTTCATAAGTGCCTGCGAAGGTCTATTTGAATAAATGATTATGAATTTGGATACTTTTTACCCAGGAAAAGTCAAAGGTCCCCCGGGAAAGCGAGTGAAACCGTGGAACGAAACATAGTACCTTATAATAATAAATATACTATGTTTTACATATAAATAATATGATAACAAGGGACAAAACTCATTCCCCTTTATTACAAAACATGGTTTAAAGCCAACCCAGGTTTTAAGAAAGCCTCGTCTCTTTGAAGTTAGGAAGTGACTTAGTTACCGGTTTAACAAACTCACTTTAAATCTTGGGATCAATTCTTGATATCAAAAACGCTGTATACTAGCAAGCTCCCTTGTTTCCCGAATATCAGACTAGATTTCCCGTAAATCCGGCTCTCCGATTTAGACCTGGCAACACTATCCGTAACAAAGATCATTAGTATAATTATTTATTGAGTAATACATATTCAAGGAGCGTTCCTTACGCCGTCGCTCCGTCTACATTTGTCGATCACACCACACGCACACAAAGGCACATAGACAAGTATTAAACATTATTATTAATGTTATTAATGTATGCGAGGAATGGTGTTATGTGTGGGTGTCAGTGATCTTTGAAACGCATAAACCTTATAATAACCGAGTTATAGTAAAATCTTTGTAGTTTTAATTTTTATACTTTTATTGTTATTGAAGAGAAGCAGACGAGGCAAAATAACATTATCTAATATATATAGCTATTATCTATTTATGCATATAAAAGTAGAAACAGACAGATTGACAGCTGCATAAACATGATCAATCAATCGATCAAATCATTTATTTCAAATAGACCTTCGCAGGCACTTAAGAATACTCTAATACTCTAATACCAGTTCGGAAGGTTGCATTTGCTGAGAAGAGCCAGCAACAAACTCAGCAACCACTCTTTTCAAAAGCTTAGATTCATTAGATAATATTTACATTCCAATTGCACTGACAACAATTGTGTGCCTTGAAATTAAATTTGGCACAAAAGTTTCTTATTCCTTATGTAACGTATCTACTAAGAAAGGATTTTCCAACGGGGGTAATGCAGATTCCCATACCTACATTTACGAGCCAACCCTACACCCAGTAATACCAACAGCAAAATTCAAATTACCCATATTCCAATTTTAAAAATAAAACGTATTGCATCGAATAATTACACGTGTGTATTTAAAAATCGATTATTTATTCGCAAGTCATAAAGTATTCACGCTCGATCGGACGGTAGGTCGGTACAAGCCTGACGTG
The DNA here is from genome assembly GCA_947623365.1 of Achlya flavicornis. Taxonomy (NCBI): domain Eukaryota; kingdom Metazoa; phylum Arthropoda; class Insecta; order Lepidoptera; family Drepanidae; genus Achlya; species Achlya flavicornis. The sequence goes on along the minus strand of OX392495.1, from coordinate 2,007,421 downwards.
GTCCAATAGTGGACTAGTGGGAGGGACGAAGCCCCTCGATATACGACTTGGCCCAACCAGGGAATTTAATACATTATTATTAGTAAAAAATTATAGTTTCATTGCTATATAATTATTTAATATGAGGCAATAATTTTAAAAAGGTTATTAAACATTTCTTGTTAATAAGTATAGGCCTTACTGTATTAAGTTAGACTTCAGAAACGATATGGTAAGCTCATGATTTGCCTATGGTGATAAACATTCAAGCTTGGAAGAGAACTGATTTTCACCGGCAGGTGCTTGGCGACAGATTTTCAGATGTAGGACGGTAGCGAGGCAGGCGGTACTACAAATTTCCCTACAACTGTGTTATTGTTTCTTCGCCAAATTTATCTTCGCCGAAAGTTAACTTCACTGTGGGATTACTTCAATACCACTTAGCTCTCACTGCCGATCGATGGTAGCCAGCCAGACGGGTATCTCCTAGACTTTTAAACGACAGACATATATGAAAATGGTAAAGGAACTAGACGGATACGAAGGTGTACCGGTGTTACAGCTAGTGCTTCTTCATCTAGTGACAGCCATATATTTATAACCTTTTCTCTCTTTTCACTTTCATCTTTTCAAACTATGCCTAAAAAAAGAAACTTTTAACATTATCCCAAATTGATTAATAAAATAGTATTGTAATATATTCATTTCGATAACTAAGCACTATGCAGGCAATTTATTGTCAAGAGCCACTTTCAAAGGAAAGCCTAAACTGTAAAATAAGGAAACGTGCAATTTGAATATGGCCTGTCTTTATAGTATAAGGAGCAAAAATCTTCTGAGCGGATGAAACGACTAATAACTGAAAAGTCCATACATCGGTCACAAAGGCTTTGTGCCTTAAAATCCAAGCTTATACAGCAAATAAACATCATCCGTAACATTTTTCCGTCGACACCCGTGTCGAATGACTGTTCATTTGAACTCGAGCGACAACTTTGCACCCCACACACATTACTGAGTCAAACGACAAAGTTGAAGGGGTTTCCATGTCCCCTTCGCGTTTAAGCCTGCCGTCCGCGCGCAGTTTACTGATGCCCTTAGTACTTTAGTTTATTACTTGGGTAAGAATGGGCCATCGAAGGTTGAAGAGTCTTGATGATCTAGAATATGTTGGTATATAAAGGAATTCTTGCATTTCTGTATGTCCCGAGTCTGGGTGTAATTATGTATGTATTTACAAACAAAGAGTTCAGTTATCTGGTTTCACTCTGCTTAGATTGGCATCAGATGACCGTGTGTGAGGAACGTCCCAGGATATTTATTTATTTCTCGCTAAGACTTCCAAGGAATTTCAAAATTCTCAAGAGCTTCCAGATGAATTTTTTTTTATACAACTATCTGCTAATTTATAAATCAAAATCAAAAAGTCATTTATTCAATTTAGGCCCTGGTAAGGCACTTATGAACGTTACACACAGTTGAATTTACCACCGGTTCGAAATACACTTAAACTGAGAAGAATCCGGCAAGAAACTCAGCAAGGCTTTTTTTTTAGTCGATTTTATAGATTCGATCTAAAATTGATTTTGTGTCGATCGCTACGGTAACAGCTTACCATCAGGCAAGCCGTATGCTTGTCAGCCGACATACTGCAGCTTTCTAAATTCGATCTATCCCTGATTTAGTGATCGATTGATATTTGACTTGAATTTCTCATAAATCGTGTCAAATATAATGGAAAGATCGGAATGTAGAAACCTTTAGTAAGTCGGCTGCTAATATAGCACTATGGACGCTTGGGAGGGGCATCATTTAAAATTGACACCATGTTATGAATAAAATTTGAAGATTTGTCAACACTTCTTATCCCTTTAATGGTGAATTTTCAAAAACATTGGTAAGTGATGATGGAGCAGAAGTTGTAATCATACAACACTTTATGTAAGCTAGTTATTATAGCTTACGTTGGATCCCAGTAGTAACATGGATACTGTGTAATCTTACGTAGTTTGCATGTCTTTGTATGTGACTCACGAGCTTACAAGCCAAGTTACGTTAAGATAATATTATGGTTATATTGCGTAAGTAGAGTATAATATCATGTCCTTTATCCTTTCCATTACTGAATTTAAGGGGTCGATCATCACGTCTAACGAAGTTTGTTTCGAGATGTGTTGAGCCCTGAACATAATGATTTCCCAAAGTTGTTTGTAATGTAGTTTTTTTATGATTTGTGATGGGATTCATTTGCTTTTTGAAGAAGAATCTGATATATTACCGAAATAAAAGGGATTCTCTTGTTTTCTAGTTCAAGAGTAGTAATATAAATAAGCGAATAAGAACTACAGTAAAATTGACTTTGTACAGATACAGAAGTAGACACAATGTGGTTGATTTAGGAAAAATCATAAAGACCTTCAAAACAACTGATAATAACAGAGTAATATCGCGAATTACAAAGTAATCAACTGAGGATTTACTGTATCACTGATATTAACTGATAAAATACAATAAGGAAAGGAAATAATGCTACAGATATAAACCAGTACATAATCATGACAATAAATTATGCGTTTTGTAATTAATTAAATCTTTAGCCAGCCACAATAGGGAAAATCAAAGAAAATGATTAAGTTTCAAACATTTTTTTAACCAACTATGGTAATCCAATATTTATCCTCGCAAGTTTTCGATAAATAACTCAAAATAAATTCTTTCACATAAAAACTACGAGTTCCAAATTCAAATCGTCCTTTTACGCAGCTAGACAACAAAAACTCAAATGTACCGAGCACAATTAAAAAATTCGAAAAAAAAAGCTTTCAAACGCGTTCGTCTTCGCGGCAGCGCGCACAATTCGTCGCTTTATCGCCACAATATCCTTACCGTGCACGGAACAATTCGAAACGAAACGTAAACACAAGCGAGACAATGCTCTTATTAACGTCAACACTGGTCCGTAGATAACACTAAGCACTTTGTTACATCACAAAACTTTGTACGAATCACGTTTGTCGCGCGCGGGTGACGGCGAGGCGCGCGGTGCCGCGCTGCGTATACTACTGACTCGCCATGGCCGACTGCCGCTCACTCGCGGCGATGTGTTGCCACACTTGTTTCTTCAATCACCCATAATTGAGAAATTTTGAGCGATAAAGTTCAATAATTGTCAATGTTTTAATTCTTGTTTCTGTTTTATACATGTGGTAAATATTTTTATCGTTAAATTAATTTTCATAAAATACTTGAGTTAAACAAGACTTTAAAAACAAGTTATTACTTGGAAAATGTGTGATCTCATCAATTAACATTAACGTAACAATACTTTTTAATTTTGTTATATGATAAATAGTATTTATTTATAGTACTTTTAAAAATAATATAAATACTTATTTTCTTTGTGTTTCAATTTCGAATACCTAAAATCACTTAACATAAAAATCAACAACAAGTTCCATTACCCCAACCAATTTAATTTACCCCAAATGTAAGCAAAGAAAGCTCCGGTACGCCTGGCAACCCGACGACAAAAAGCGACGTTGCCAATTCTCCACGCATGGAGCGGGGAGCGACCGTTCAACAACTCCAACGTAATAATGAGGTTAAAGTTTCCGAGCGCAACTTTAATTTTATTTTTTATTTATTTTCCAGCCAGCAAGACGTTTAGATACTCTTTGATAATTAGACGATTAAAAAAACCGTAGACAATTTTTTTTAGAATAATATATATTTTTTTAATGTCAGATTAAAATTGATTGAATTTTTTACGCTGACAAACATTACAATACTGTCTCATGAAACAAACTGAAGTTAAGAAGTTTATTTAGAATCTGTATTATCACAAAGATGGTATTGAGTTTGCGTAACGAATCTTGTTGTTCTTTTACATAATACCTGTCATATAAATCCATCCTTCAGGTATTTGGAGGCGTTCTTTATTTTCCCTAAGGGATTATTTTATGTAAGCTTTGAGTACAGCTAGTTAGGTAGGAATTTAGGTGTTACTTTTGTTTTATACCAAACTGCACTAGTACTCACTGTTAGATGGCCTCGAGTACAAGTCTCTGGTATAAGGGGAAGTTTGTCACCTAAAAATAAGGTGTGGTTTTGCATAATTTTATCCACAAAGGTCGATATGTTACTCAAATGTAACAAGAATCACTACGTCTATTTAACAACGAAATCCAAACAATAGTTCAAAGAAACAGCACAAATTATTGATAAAATTAAAACATGTGTTTACACGATCGAGATACCGGTAGATACACTCGTATATCAATCATTAGAATATTCGCAACGGATACCGATTAGCGTGTCTTGGAAAATTTTCTGGAGTAACTATCGGTAATGTAAAAAATCGTGGGTAATGTAAAAAAGTGACTACCATAGTTTTATATACGCCACTTGACGTCCCCAAAGTAGTTGCAAGAGCCTCCCCTACGTAGGCCCCCCAGGGAGGGCCAGTTTGAATTACCAGACTTCACATAACTTTGAATTTGATAGCAAGTTCCTTCACAACGGTTTTCTTCCCTAGATTGTACGAGCCAATGAATTAAAATGTATGCAATTCTCAGTAGTTGCAGAATTATTTGGAAACATGTTGGATTGGAATAAACGTGAGACTCACTTGATTGTGAAATTTCAAAGTAGATTAGCCTTATCAATGGAACTGTATGTTCAATATTAAACATTATTGTTATAATTTTGCTGTTAAATACATATCTGAGTTTAAACAGGGCAAATACATATGTACAATCTCTCTCTTTGCGATTCCATCGTCTCTGAATTTTTTTACCATCTCATAAGAATCGTGATCATGAAATCATCGAAGTAAATTGTCTTCTTTACCTGTCTACTCTGTTCCCATATATTTAGAATCAGCTCAATATTCTCCCACTATTCTCTTTCTTATTTACAACTGAAGTCTACTTCAAATTACCTTTTTTTATGTAAAACAATAACACAATTACAATACATGCCATTACAGTATGATATAATACGCTTGTAAGTATCTAAGCGCCCCTGAATGTGTCAATGTAGTTGACAGCTTCACAATTTACTTGGGGAGTATTTTTTCGTACTTTACGTTGGACAATTTGCAAGATTTCATTCGTCGGATCAAAAATTTCATGATTCTTAAGATATGTGTGAAAAACACAATAAAGCTAGAGTTTTTTTTTGTTTACGCACGCTAATCCCTGGAACTACCAGTCGGATTCGAAAAATTATTGCACTCATAGGAAGCTAGATCCCGACCCGAGGGCTACGTTATATCCCGAGAACGCGAGTTACACCGCCGGCGACATAAAGCCCTGGAAATGTGTGAAAATATTGGAAATTGCATTTTAAACTAGGTGCATTTAAGCCTAATTTTGAATATTTCAAATGGTCGAATGCTTTCATATTGAAGTAATGACCACTTAACTCATTCATTAGGCTCTGTTTGGAAAATAATCTTGCTAAACTCTTAAGCAACACTATCTACACTTAAATCTCCTTTAGCCTTATAAGCTGTCTGTCTTTCTCTATCTTTTAAATTAGCAATAGCATCATCATTAGCTATCATATCCGCATTCGCATCTTCGATAATGATTTCACGAGTATCGTCACGATAACCTTCAAATTATCATTATCATCAAATGTGCTCACACTGTTTCCATCGCATTATTTTTAATCATTGAATCGTAACAGCTTCTTACTAAGCCTTTTTATCAATACTAGATTGACGGCCGATGGATTTGATTGATTTGATTTTATAATCGAGACTATTCTTAATTAAATACTGCTATTCTCCTTCTTTTAGAGGAGCAGAGCTCTCGGCATTATCATATTAACAGGACAAGAATTATGTGTTTTTAATTTGGTAATGTTAATTAACAGTATTTCTGAGTCTTTTGTCTTTTATATGTGCCTTTCTAGAACCTAAAATTAATAAACTGCTTTGACTCATGATCTTCCACGACATATTTTTTTAACAAATTCACACGATAACACTCTGAAAACTGCCGATTAATGATAAGCCTGTAGTCCAATCACTGACCGACTACCCCTGAGAGTTGGGATTGGGACCATCAAAGTTATAAACACTTGATTTGAGTACTTTCAAGACAACCGAGTTCGAGATGTGCCCGAAGGTGGTAAGTCCACAAATCTTGGGAACAGCCAACCAGAACACACCAGTATCTGCTTGGAGACTGATCTTCAATCTGATAATAGAAGTCAGCATAGGATCCATAAACGAAATCACAACTGACACACATATATACTGAATTCTGATACAGACGTCCGCAAACTATAAAGTGTCCCAGAGTAATGTGATTTTAATAACATAAAACATCGGAGAGAGTGAGATCGTATCGACCTCACAACGGCTGTCCGAAGTAGTAAAAACTCGATTACGAATGTTTCTAAAATAACATTTAAGATTTCGTGTTGTTTAACATGGTATCAATTTATATTGCTTTGGATTTAGATGCGTGATTCATTCCTTTTGTTTTTGAAGTTTTCGGACTCAATTTAAGGACGACGCTTTTGGATGAAGTAACAGAAGATGCGAATTGACTTTAGCTTTTTCGTTCACTTCTAATGATTTAGTAACTTACCTAGCATTTTATATAACAAAATCATCATCTGCCTGCCGTTCATTCATTTGTGGTCGGTACTATGCAGAGAACATATTGCATTCGGCCCTTATCGGCATTCACTCCTTTGTTACTCATATCATCTTTATTGTTATTATTTTTTATAACACTAAGCTGGCAAACGAGCATACGGCCCGCCTGATGGTAAGCATTTACCGTGCCTATGAACGCTTGCAACACCAGGGGTGTTATTCGCGCGTTGCCGACCCTGAAGGAATTTCTTCTCGCCCTTTTTGAAGAACCCCATGCTGTACGCTATTGGGAAAACCACGGCGGGGAGCTCATTCCAGTCCGAGTGTCCGCGGAAGAAAACTCCTGTCAGCCCGCACAGTTCGAAACAATTCTGGTTTCAATGTGTGAGGATGGACTCCCCGTCGATGGCGAGAGTTGCGATGGTGAAAGGTATCATGTCATGTCTTTCTTTCTCCTCCCGTATATTTCCTTTCCACTTGAAAAGCTGTTTGCCTGTTATTAGAACTACGTTTCATAAGGTTTAGAACCTCAGACTTATGCTATAAGGGCTTTTGCGTGACTCTTAACTTCCAATTATCGGAACAATTAACGTTTAATAAATGATGTTCTAAATTATTGGCTACAGTATCATTTTATTTGAGCTATCGCCTAACGTCTAACGACATTAATAATGCCATTAGGAAATTAGCATGCTAAAATCCGGCCATATCTGCGTACTATGTCGAATAACGCGCTAAGTAATGGCATCAAGCCCATAACAGACGAAGCTATAATATATTATATGAATCATAGCAAAGCATATTACGATATATTTTCAATACTAATCTTTGAGTGACCGCACACGCAGCTATAATATATATTTCTGTTACTCCACCAACTTGTACTGGCATTTATATTATAGCTCGACATATTAATATATATTATAGCTACGTGTGTGATGGGCTTTACACGCAGGTGAAGCCCTGCCATTAGAAATACGGTTTCTGAAAACGTATAAAGCACTGTCATTCTTATAAATCTCCAAATCTTTGCATGCAGATTGTATTTATTTATGGAGATAATATTAATATTCTTTTAACTTTTACTTTAGTATCAAATATACTAAATCTTTGTTTACACAACAACAGCGACAGTGAAATGTCAATTATGAGAATCAATCTCAATTTTATCTCTCATCCCGCTCGCACGTAACATTACAAACTTTACAGTGTTTACACTAACTGAATATTTTCCAAGTGGATTTTAGCCCATTATCTCTCGCATTGTCTATAAAATTATAAGCCGTACGAATTAAAAACTATTGTAGCGTGCTTCACTAAACTTGTAAACAAAGCTACTTCTTTATCCAACAGTGTAGCTTTGCCGTTTTGACGGCTTGACTCACATTCGTTGAGCGACGTTGCCAGCCCGCTCCCCCCTCTTTGAAGAGCGAGACGGGATAATAAACAGGATGAGATAGCGATAGTAAGGGAGTAGAAGCTCTGTGCTTTTACAACTATTGGTACAAAAAGGCGGTGTATGAAGGGAAAGTTTTTTTTTTTGAGTTGATAAAGAAGTTTCAGCCATAAAGCTAAATAATTAGGATTGCTTTCAAGTTTGTGATGACAAAATATGTTTTCTACGATTTCTTACCCCGGAGATAATTTTTGATTGAGTATGTTGTGGGTCTAAAAATAAAATAGGGATCTCATTTAGGTTAGATGACATAAAATAAAAACATTTAAAAAAATATGAATGCTTGTTTATTTTATTTAATAGTATAGTATGGTAGCAGATCAGCCTGCTAATTGACAGGCCAGTTGGCGCAGTTGGTTAAGACTCCACCTATTGCGCCGCAGGTCGTGGGTTCGATTCCCGCACAGGACATGCATTTGTGTGCATGAACATGTCTGTATGTCCTGAGTCTGGGTGTAATTATGTATATTAAGTATGTATTTACAAAAAAAAAGTAGTATATGTATTATATCAGTTATCTGGTTTCCATAGTACAAGCTCTGCTTAGTTTGGGATCAAATGACCGTGTGTGAGGAATGTCCCAGGATATTTATTTTTTATAATTTCAAGGCTCTTCTTACAAATGAGTGTTAAAGGGAATGGGAAAATACTCCATCACTGCGGATCAATGGAGGTAGGGTAGTGGTCAACCTACTGTTAGTTTTCAAGCCGCCTAAGAGCCCTGCAACTAGCTTAACGACTATCACTATCAAGTGATAACCGGGACCATCGGCTTTACGTGGGCCATCCGAATAACGGTAAACCCTGAACTGTAATAACATTACGCGGTCACCCATCCTCCTCATCGGTAATTGCTTAACTTTGCGCCGTACGATTAAGAACGGCTAATCGAACGCTCTTGTCTATTAGTCGCGTTTAAATACAATGGTGCCGATATTTGTAAATCGCACTAAACTAATTTTAATCACATCACATCTCTTTCTTACAAACATAATTGAAAAAGGATAGAACATATTTAAAGCTGTCTCTGCCGTTTTCATTTGCGAGTAAATAGACGTGAACCAAGTTTGATGGCGACTAAATTTACGTTGAAAACAAGTATGGGAATAATTTACACAGCTAAATTTCTTACATCCTTTTCTTATATTCTTCGTTAGAAAAAGATATAGTGAGAATAAAGTAGTTTAATTGTGAACAACAGAATCAGCACCAATAAGGGGTTTTGATCCATCTCCACAGAAGCTGACTTTAAAGGCCTGGTCACGACGTATAGCGTTTACAATTTCAGCAGGATTTAAATATATGAATTGAGTGAAATAATTCAAGTAACTGTGCGGACTAAAAGGAGTTTTTTTCCGCGGACGCTCGGACTGTGGAATGAGCTCCCCGCCGTGGTTTTCCCAATGGAGTACAGCATGGGGTTCTTCAAAAAGGGTGTGAAGAGATTTCTGCAGGGTCGGCAACTCGCGAGTGATACCGCTGGTGTTGCAAGCGTCCATAGGCTACGGTAACTGCTTACCATCAGGCGGGCCGTATGCTTGTTTGCAACTTAGTGGAATAAAAAAACAAAAAAAAAACTAAATAAGAGTTGACAGGATCACCCAAAAAGCCGGCTACCCCTCGCCAAGTGGAAACTTCATAAAACATGCAAGAGTCGGTATGTTGCATAGGCTTTCTACGTCTTTTAAACTTTGCCGTTTAAAAGTTCCCAATGGCCGACCTCTCTTGGCTTCTATTACGTCTGACGATGGAGATTGATGTCTATTGCTTTGTTATTTATAAAGCTCTTCAAAAAATCACTAAGCACCTTTTCGTGTTCTGTCAGTTACTTTAAAATTAAGAGTAAAAATTTCAGATAAATAAGCATTTACTATGGTGTGATTATGGTGAACGAAAACGAAATACAACAATCCCCATGGTATTAGAGCAAATATGATAAGTCGTAGATTTAGTCGCTGTACGGCTGAGGTCAAGAAAACTTTGTTCCAAACCTATTGTCAATCGTTTTATACATGTAGTCTGTGGCTGCAGCATACCAAGCGTACACTCAACACTATTAGAGTACAGTATAATAACGCTTTCAGAACCATCATGAGGTTACCTAAATGTTGTAGTGCCTCCGGAATGTTTGCAGCTGTTAGAATTGACGGTTTTCATGCAATAATGAGGAAGAGGATTTATTCTTTTAGGACGAGACTATGTCGAAGTAATAATGTTATATAATGGGTTTATGTGAAAATGTTTTTAATGTCATTGACAAGAAATGGACGCGAATAGTGACAAGAGAAAACGCAAATCTGTGACAAGTGTAAACGCAAATCTGTGACATGTATAAATTGTTTTAAGCTGTAGTAACCTAGTAACAATATTTTTAAGACATTCTTTGTAACTGCTAACACACTATGGGTCTAGAGCCTGAAAATAAATGATTATTATTATTAAGCCAAGGTGGACGATTTGTCAAACGAAAATAAACTAAATATGCTCAATTATTTTATTACCGCATCATAGATTCAACATATTTGACCATATCTGAAAAGTATGTTTAGATTTATCCATACTTGGAGTATTTTAAACGACAGCGGGTTAAGCCCCTTTAAACGAGGTAGTTTCTTTTAATATTAGATAATATGCTGTCCGAAATACGTTCAAAATTGAGAAATATTATAGTCCCACAAACTTACCTGACCCGGTGGGCAAAAGAAGAACTAACGACACCATTATTCGTCAATGGTCAGAGAATATAAACACTACGTTCATTGGTTGTTTGTCCCACCAAATGCGATAACAGCGACTCTCACCGGGCCAGATAAGAAAGTTTGTGGAACTGTACCTCGCCCAACTTACTGTTCCCGAGTTCTACCCTAGTTCCCTTTACCGATAAAAATAGCCTATATAACTCCAAGACAAGAAACTACCCACAAAAAACAGAATTGTTTCGAACTGTGCGGGCTAAAAGGAGTCTTCTTCCGCGGACGCTCTGACTGTGGAACGAGCTCCGCCGTGGTTTTCCCAATAGCGAACAGCATGGGGTTCTTCAAAAAGTGTAATGCAAGCATCCATAGGCTACGGTAACTGCTTACCAGCAGGCGGGCCGTATACTTAAAACCCAACAAAAACACTTTCGCATTTATAATATCAGTCAGTAGCGATGAGCAGTGGCACAATTAGTACCTTATGCCAATTTTGACCAACGATAGCAATAGCAACTCCCTCTGTCACAAACACACGTCACGTAATTAAACCCTGTGAGGGAACTTGGCAAGGTTTCTTTCAGCATCGATTTAGACGACTATCCTCGCTTAGCGTCGTTCGTGACTATTTTATACTTTTTTGTCCTTACTTCGTTCTTCAAAGTTCTGTTCAGCCTAGAAATTATGGGGTAATTTGGCTAGACACCATACATATTATAGATTGTTATATTTAATTCTTGGTTTTAAGTCGTCGTTGAAATAATTTGTGTAATTAATGAGATTTTCTAGGATAAAATGTTCAAGGTAGGTCGCGGTAAGTAGGTTGAATTTTGACAATTCACAAGACGCCTGGTGATTTTTAGTATATGCCAGCAAAAGTAAAAAAAAATAATCTAATCCATAAAAGAAGTTTACTGATTTTCATATGCACACAGTTCAAAATACAGGGTCTAGTAACTTCAAATTTCGCATACAGGCTCCTTAAATGGCGTAGGCATCCTACTAAGGAAGTTTCTTCCAAAATTCTACCACTAAGGGGGTAAAATAAGGTTCCGCGAGGCAGAAAACTAGTTATATTTTTTTTGCAGTAGTATTATCATTTCAGCCTATAAACAAAAACGCAACGGTTTGCTTAGCGATCGTAGCATTTTTTATTGCGAAACGACATAAATAGATCCGTAATCTAATTTTACCTGTGATAGCTGCTTCCACATTGGAGGTTCTACTACTAAGGCTATGAGATCTTTGCTTCATTGATAGTAAACATACAAGTCTTAATTTTAACCAATAACGGTCGGTAAGTTACAGGATTTGGCCATAAGTGGCTTCCACAGTCTCCTCTCATTATAAGAAAATCATATACAATGCAAGATCAGCTTATACTGGAAATGTATAGCTTGATGTGTAGCCATGTGTACAAGCTTTTTTTTTTTTTACTGTTTATAGGCTTATGTTTGACCACAATCTCACCATGGTAAGTGATTATGTGGTCGAAGGTGGTGCACACACAAAGCCTAGCAGGAACTGGCTCTCAAGTGCAGCTGACGGAACACACCAATAGGTGCTTGGCGACAGATTTTCAACTTGAGGGTGGTAGCCAGCCAGACGGGTACTACAAAGTACCCTACCACCGTGCTATGGTTTCCTCACGATGCTTTCCTTCACCGAAAGCTCAAGCACATTGTAGGATTCGAACCCGGGACCTTCGTCTCGGTATCCGACGTCACTACCACTGAGCTATCATCGCCTTAAAGCTCTGCTTAGTTTGGGATCATATTGCCGTGTGAAGAACGTGCCAGGATATTACTATGTTCAAACCCACGACTCCTTTCAGTCTCAATTTCAACCATTGAAGTTTCTACGACTTCACCATAAATATTTTATAATCCTGAACCAATCAAATCGTCTAAAAACAATGCTGCATCATTGATCGCACCATATCCCTCAGTATTACACCATCAATATGTGAGAGCGAGGATCGCCGTCGGTAATTGACAGTTGAATCATTGATGCGATGATGTTATGGTGACGTGTGTGGAAGGCATTGGCTTTTTACTGGACGACCTGATTCCGTGACCGGAATGCATGGTTTTTGGTTTTGGTAAACTTAAGAGCAGTCAGCTCACCATACTTTTCATACAAAAGCTCTGTATTTATGATGGCGTTTTTAAACACTTTACGTTAGATGTTTTAAACAAATTGGTATCTTGTGAACTATATCTAGCAGTATAACTAGGCGAAAAAAAGTGTGAAACAAATTCAGTAAAAGCCTCCGAAAATCAGCGGTTTTCCACAATTTTTACCTGAACTTTGGCCATATCTAATGTACCTATAAATTGTAAAAGTAAAGAAAACAGCTCTAAACAATGCTTGCAAATGTATTGGAGATTCTAAATAACTAACTTTTTTTTCACAAACTTGTAAGATTACATCACAGGAAGTATGGGCCTGGAACAAGTTTTATGATATGCGAAATCATGAAAACCTAGCGAAGCGGATCAGCGGAATTTACCAACTGATAACCGATGGCTCTGATGTTGTCTCTCTTTTTTCGCAGTCAAACATTACGTTGGATGAAAGTACAAGCTTTTAGGCTACGCTTGCGTTGAAGTTGCGTTGGCCATGAAGGGCCCCCTTAAAGTATACGGCCCGCCTGATGGAAAACAATACGAACCATTACTACGTAAAGTGATTTGAAAGGCACGTCAAGCCGGTCCGGGATATAATTTAAATGCGATAGTCGTTAAGCTAATTCAAGGCCTCTTAGCAAAGACCTCCTCTCATAGATGAGGGTGAAAGGGAATGGGCAGATACTCCACCACGCGTGCCCACTACGGATCAGTGGAGGTAGGCTAGTGGTCAACCTACTGTTGGAGTTTTCAAGCCGCCTAGGAGGCCTCCGACTAGCTAAACGACTTTACGTGCCTTCGACTCTAAATACCACTAGGCGATCACCCATCCAGCCTAACGCGTGGTATGTTTACTTTGCCGATCGATTAAGAACGGATAATCCTGCTACACCAGGAGCGATAAGTAAATTCAGCATAACATTATAATAATTTCTTAATTCAGTGTCTGCAGTCAAATATTTCAAGGATATTTTTGCTCCCTCCTTCGTACTACCACAGATAAAGACAAAAAACATGAAATTCAAGTATTAAGACCAAATCAATTCAACATTTCCCTAAGAATATAGAATTGTGGAACTGTAACTGTTATAGAAGCCGCATATGCAGTTAAAACGAAGCAAAATTGATTCGTATCGAACAGCGGCGTGATTACAGACTAAACTGATAAATTGCTAAAGTATAGGGTGGGAAACCAGCACTTTAGATAGGCCGGCATAACGGCATAATAATGGTATAAATACTTCATAATGGCAGACTAGGGCTCTGCAATATTTGCAAGATTTTTAATATAAAACTTGGGTAATGTGCTTAAATATATGTATATTTCTAATAGACTGAAAACTTCTATATTGTGACCCTAATCAGCGGGGCGATTACGTAACTAAATTTCAATCATATTCGATTTTTATGGTTTCCTCACGATGTTCTCCACGGAAAACTCAAGCCATACCTAGGATTAGTAACGGACGAATATCACATGACGGTGCTGATTCTGTTGTGTACAGCTAAAACAAATTTAGTCTAACTATATCTCTTTCTAACAAATAACATAAGAAAAGGATGTCAAAAATGTTGTCCTGTCAAATTAGTCCAATGCTTGTTTTCAATATAAATTTAGTCGCCATCTATCGCGGTTACGTCTAAATACACGCAAAATAAGACGGCAAAGATTAATTTAACAGCTTTAAATATGTTCTATCCTTTTTCAATAATGTTCGTAAGAAAGAGATGAGATGTGGCTAAAATTTGTTTAGTGCGATTTACAACAGAATCGGCATCATTATTACAAGCTTTTATTTAACTTACAATTTACAAACATTGCAAGTTAAATAAAATAATGTATGTTTGTTCGGGTGGAATCTTGCAAGTCGAATTTCACCCACTTCCAGTGGCCGGATTCACTTGATATTTGGTATACTTTAGTATATTGGAGGAAAATGCAAGTACAGTCAACAAAAAGTACAGTCACTCAAATAAAGCTTGTATTAAAAATATTTTTTTTAACAAATTATTCATTAATTTATATATTGCTTAAACGAGATCGCTTAGGGGGACTACCACCATTCTCTATCGTTCGAAATATCATCCGAAGATTTTTCATCACGACGTACGTTTTTCTGAATGTATGCCATTGCGAAAAACTTTAGTTCAACGATATCCATCGCTAATAAAAAAAAATATGAACATTGTAAGATTATAAAGCTTACATTACATAGAAAATAGAAAATATTTATTTTCGGTAACTTCTTCTTCTACACTAAAAATATAGTTCATTGGGGGCTCCTTTTAAGTATAATAAATACCTGTGCTAGGAGGCCCCGCTCTTCCATATCTAGTACATAACAATATAGTAGTAAAATTACATAATGCGTAAGCGTGCGGGACTAGAATATGAAAATCGGTTGATAATATTTTTTATTTATCAGCTCTTGCTTATTTCTTTCTTTTAAAGATGAGTCGCGATGAAAAATTTTCGAACTAATGTTTTTCGCAGTGGCATACTTTCGCACTAACGTATTTCCAACTAGAGTTTTTCACAATAGCATACATTCGAATAAACCTATTTCGAACCCATGAACATTCGCACTTCAGCCGATCAGTGTTTCGAATTTCGAACGATAGAGAATGGTGGAAATAGGAAATACAGACGAAAGCCTGCTTTAATCACGTGTTTAAGTAACTCAAAAACCACCCTAACTCCGCTCTCATTCACGATCAAGAAAGGCCTTTCAAAAACGGGACTTGACAAAAACTCCTCCCGAACCTCGCCGACTCGGCCCGAAGTGACCCGACCGCGAACATCTGTCGTTCGACGCGTGCGCCGCTATTATTACTAAAACCTGTAAGTTCTGTGCATGTGTGATATAAAGATTTGTACAGGTGTTCGTATGGGGTGAAATTAAATGGGGGGGTAGATAAGTACTGTGTACTGGAATCTTTTTTCTTCTGTTTGTGCGTATGTCGATGACCTGGTGCTTTCCTGCATATGAGGGCTTTGTACGCAATTCGAATGAAGTAAAAAACTAACTATCACGCAAAAATTATGAATGCCAAATCGTTTATTCGACCTTTCAACAGTTCGCGATTAATGGCGCGCAAATGGCATATAGAAAACCGAAGCCAAATAACTTTATGTTGTGTTCCTGCGCGTGAGTAAGGTCGCCAGAGCTCATAGGGGAGGGGGGAAAGGTCGGTAACGCGTGAGCGATGCTTCGTGCGTTGCAAGCGTCCATATGGCTACGGTAACCGCTTACCATCAGGCGGGCCGTATGCTTGTTTACCGACTTAGTTGTATAAAAAAAAAAGGGATATAAGCTAATTTTTAAATCTGGAACGCGAAAAACCGCGGGCGACAGGCGGTACATAATATCTAAGTAATTCAAATATATAATATAATTAGCTGGCAATAAACTCTAATACATACCCTTGATAAAAAAACTGATATGATTGTCCATTCTTTAGGTAATAATAGTTATTCTTTGCATCTAGTCTGACTGACTGAACTGAACAAATGAAGCAATTCCGAATTTGTATTTCGAACCGGTGGTAAATTCAACTGTATGTACCAATTTAACGTTCATAAATGCCTTACCAGGGCCTAAATTGAATAAAAAACTTGTTGATTTTGATTTTGAATATGGACTTTTTGACGAGAACGTTGCGTTTTCGTTTAATTTTCGTGTATTTTCAGTTATATTTCATATTATAATAATAATATATTTATTTTCAATGAATTATCGAGACTAGAACTTATAACTCGACATTGGCAGAATACACAAGGTATGATGCCATGAAGAAAAAAAAAAACTTTTTGGCGGGAACTTGCAGAGTGACGTAGCATTTTCATTTTTATTTTCATAAATTTGTGTATTTTGAGTTTTATTGTGTATTTTTGGTGGTATTTTACCCAATAAAGATCATCCATGTGCACCAGTGAAGTGAAATGAAATGAATTATGTGTATCGTGACTTTTCAAGTTGTCTCAAAATGTCCGTGTAGAGTTTTAGTACAATGACCACCATTGTAGTAAAACATGACTTTTATGGACGGTGACTGACTGAGGACTGTAATGTGAAGTGATTTATTGTGACTGAAAACTATAATATAACTCGACACTGGCAGAAATGAGCCCTAATTTGGGCTTGGTTGCCAAAATTAAAAATAAGAAGAAGAAGAAGAAAAAAAACTGTATATGACGACAAAACATCCTTCTCATCCTCATTACAGCAACATCCTAACCTAACCTAATGAAATCCAGTAATTTCCTCAAAAAACACGAATTTGCAGCAATCAGTAACAATTACATACTTATACATAATAGTCGCGTGCGCAACTCCTAATAAAATTCCTTACATCTAAAGCCAGCGGGTTCCGTACAAGGCCGGTGCCCGAGGGCGCAGTGAATAGAGCACTCGCGGCGGGATTCGCTATTCAAATCCCGCTCCCCTTCGTTTAGCCTTTTTCATTTTTTATGTACACGGTCGTTCAACTTGTCTTTTGGATGGGATTAAAATTGGTATCGGAGTTTAGGGTACAGTGTTTAAAAGATTTACTAGCTTTTCGCACGAGTACTTTTCTTTAATTATTAAGGTAGCATACAGACAGCTTGATGGCAAGTGGTTACCGTAGCCTATACACGCATGCAACACCAGGAGGTTAACGCGTTTTTTTTTAAATTAAATGTTCTTGCGTTTGGCCACGGACTTGCCCATTACAGAAAAAGACGAAGCCTAAGACGGAACACGCTTACCCAGAAGGAACCTATTCACTCTGGCCTTGAAAGTCGCTAAATTGTACGAGTCAGGAAAAAGACGTCGGAAGCAATTTCCACTACCTTGCTGTCCGCATTATAAATGAGGCTGCAAAACGCTGTGTCCTTATTTTCGGTATGTTAATAACGTAAGTGCGTTGCCCTGCCAAAAATCTCTTAACACCCGTCTTAAACACAACTTGGGCGTCCACGGTAGAAAGCTCCTTAAAAACCGCACATCGCGAGATTATTCTGGTTGCAATGATCGAGCAGAAACGCTCGTCATGTAGCATGATTAGCCGTTCTTAATCAATCGGCTAAGTTAAGATACCACTACCATGCCGGTGCCGTACCTGGATGGGTGACCGCCTACTTGTATTTCAACTCGAGCGCTTTCCGTGTTTCGGAAGGCACGTACAACCATTGGTCCCGGTTATCACTTTATTGTGGCGGCTTGAAAACTCCAACAGTAGGTTGACCACCGATCCTACCTCCACCGATCCCCAGTGGGCACGCGAGGTTGAAAATCTGCCCATTTGTGAAAGAAGGCCTGTGCTCAGCCTTAGGACATTATAGACTGATGATTGAGGCTGAACTCCCCGTTTATGGCGAGATTTGCGATGATAGAAGGTAGCCGTGGGCAATTCCTCAGAACAATATCTAGGGTTAGTAGCTGTGGTATCGTCTCTGCTTCTGAAAACATGACGCCTATTTCTTCTGAATACTTAATTATCAAAAAATATTCAATATCAACTACAGAACCCCGAACCGAAAAGCAAGCATCAAAACTTTCCGACTTTAAAAATTACATAAGACCGTTCAATATAAAACGCTCAAACACAAAGGGTGAAGAGATTATGCACGCTACATAAATTTTATTGCACTTTGATCTTTATGCTCCCGGCAATAAAGACTGTATGGTCAATGGAAGACTGATCTCTTTTATTAATACCCTTTGTTATATTTCAATATGAAATGGATTAGCATAACACTGGTTAGGTCATGCTCATGGGGCTTATTTGCTTGTGGTGGGGGGGGGGTGTTTAATTAGGGATTCTGGTGATATAACTCAATCGTTATCGCTTTATCATATTAAATGAAAAGATCAGAGATGTTGCGATTGGTGCAGAATTTATGACATCCCGGATTCCGTAGCGGATGCTCATGAAATACTGTAGAGGATTTTTTGTTGAGTTCCTAATTATTATCCGGTGCCATACAGATACGTTGGGAAGATCATATGTAGCGTCTATCTGAGAACCACTGACACTGTGCATTCCATTGCAACTCATCACCACCTCTTCAAGATGTTGTGGGTCTGCAACGCGCGAGTGATACCCCTCTTGTTGCATGCGTATATAGCAGAGGTTCACAAACTTTGTTTCCTCGTAGACTACTTTCAACATTTTTGTTCTATACCCCAATTTTTTTTCACGCCATCGTTTACCCCTGTCGAGTCGATTGGACCACTTTGGGAATCACTGGCTGCGCTAACCGTTTACCATCAGGCGTGCCGTATGCTTATTAGCTACTATGTAGTATAAAAAAAACTCACTCCATTGTACTGAAGTTAAACAACCATGCCCAAAAGTACCATTCTTTGTAAATTTAAACTGGCACCGCTGCCCTCTTATTCATGAAATCTAGAAATACATAAACTACGTTATCATTTTCTCGCATATCTTCAATGATAATTCCTTCAAATTCTCTTTGTATTCCCAAAGAGGAACATTTCGACTTGTCCATAACCCCAAGACGCGTGTAACAGAAACAGGATTCTGTAGCACACCTGCCGTGCGCGGGCGCACTCCCTCGCTGGTGCCTTGATCACATAACTTGCGTGTGCCGGTTGTCAATTGTTAAGGAATTGCTGGATGGGTAAGAAAATGAGGATGAATTTGGATCTATTTAGAAGGGTAAACTAGCCTAGGATTTGTACTTAAGGGTATAACAATCATCTGCGGCTAACACCTGATAGTCCATTAAAAAGCCTCGGAATAATTGTTTATTCATTATTTAAATGCAGGAATTTATGACCTTGGAAGTACTCTCCTAACTCAAGCTAATATTTGCTTATAAAAGGAGATTCCAAAACCCGTAAAGGATATTTTTTTGGAAGATAAAATCTGCAAGTACGAGAATATCCATTGATTCTAAATTAATCAAATGAAAATTAAAGAAACAGTGTAATTTTCGATATAGCAACTCTTTGATAGCTAAATCAGGTGTACTTTATAAGTTGAACAATAAACCTGCTACCCAACTACCAGTTATTATGAAGATACGATAATTGTACATTTTTTGCGCGAATCAACCACAAAAAGGGGATAATGTTAGAATTTCTTTACGGAACAAAGCCATGCTAGTCTAAAACGTGTAATTGTACTATAATAAATGCTCCAAACGTCATTCCCGATATAGAAATGGGGAAATAATTGAAGCATTTTGTAGAATAACGAAGAGTTATCCAAGGATCGAGGAATCGACACATGAACTAGGCTCAAATTTCATAAAAGTTTTAGTGAAAAAAGGCAGAATTTTAAATGTATTTTAAGACTCCTTAAGTCTTACTAATCGTTCATTAAAATAATAAATCTGTAATGAAATAAGAAGTGCCTCACATTCTTTATTGTCTCACGCACCACTCATACGTCTATCGTGAGTCGTGACATTTAAAATATATCTGAATTGATCAAAAAGTTACCTCAAACTAAATTAAACAGCATTCATTTTTACGAGGTTATCACAATCGGCCACTGAACGATGTGTTCTTTATCAAGTCGGTGTTCAGTCTGTTCACTGTTCTAACATTAAAATATTGTCTTTTGTCTTGCCTTAGGTAAGGTTAAGTTTCTCGTTCATTTGTGATTGTTCGATATGTCAGCTCATCTGACTACCATGCTCCTGAACATTATCCTATTATTATTTATCCTTTTTTTCGCACTCGTATCTTCTCTCACACGATCCACCGCTCTCTTTTTTGTTTTTCCTTGTCATGTATATATTCAATTTCATATGTTCATCAGTACTTGCGTCACATGGCTTTCATCTCTCCCTCTCAACATTTCAGTAACATCCAAACTTCTTCTTCTTATTCCTAATGCTTCAAATTATCATAATCATCTTTTTTTTTTTTTTTTTTTTTATGTTAAATGGGCTTGCGTTTGACCTTCGACTGACCCTATGAGGAGTTAAGACGAGGCCGAGGATGTAGCACGCTTACCCAGAAAAAGCCTATTCACTCTGGCCTTGAATACATCTAGGTTGTAGGTGTCCGGAAACACAGATCCCGGAAGAGAGTTCCACTCCTTTGCTGTTCGTATAAGAAACGATGAAGCAAAGCGTTGAGTCCGGGTACGCGGGATGTCGACAACGTATGGGTGGAAATTCTCCCGGCGTCTTGTGTTTCGGTGGAGAAATCATCTCCCTCGCCTAATACATAATGCAAGTTGACTTTAATATATACTAATTCAACATCATCTTATTCTTACAATTAGAATGAGTACACGTACATATCAAGTCAATAATGAAATAATCTTGAAGCACATCTCAATCAACTAGACATGCAAGTTCGACAGATGTCGAAAGCCGGCCATTAATAACAAATTACATCGCCATTATTGACTTATTTTCTAATTTAGTCAATTTATGATGGATTAAAATTGTACCCGGGGTTATATTGAAAAGTATGAAAGAAGATAAGCCAAATGATCTAAGAACCATGAAGGATTATTGCGCATTTTGCGGGGTCCACTCCAAAACACGATATTTTCTATAATTGTTTTGAATCACCAGTAGAATTGCGCATAAAATTTACAATACTGGTTAATATTTTAATAAAAAATATGGACACTGCTTCTAAACCATCACTAATACATGTTGTAAACCGCCTGAATTGTACAGAAGTTAAACATTTTTCAAAAGTAGCAGTTCCATATCCTTAAGAACTGCAAACAGATCTTTCAAATAGCCTACACGGAATAAGCTCAAAAAGTGAACCAAGTAATAATATAGTTGTTATAAGAGAAGATTGATCTCAAAAATGGGTAAACAATAACAAAAGAGAAATTAATGTTTCAATAAACAGTAGAACAGATTTACATAGGCTAAACAAAGGTGAAAGCAAACTAATACTAGATCTGATAATAATTCTTCAGATCTTAAACAATATGACTCAATTTTTAATATTAATTTATATGTTTAATCTCCAAATCATTATGGACCGGTCTTGGTAGATATAATTACGACTAGTCCGCGGGGCCTCGGCAGGGGTCAATCAAAAGTCAATAATCGGACGCGCACCTGGCCAAAACATTTGCATACTGAGGTACCGTTGCTACATGTGATAACAGGGTGATATTGGAATCAATATGATTGTAACTTTGGTTGTACCAACACTGGCAAGAGTGATAAATTTATGAGATTGTGATGTGATCGTCGTAACGATTGGGGAAAACATCATGAGTATAGTAGCTTACATAATATGCACCCATATGAATGTTCCTGGAGATAAAATAATTGAATTATTTGATGATAAACAAAAATCTCTAGATACTATCGATGTAACAATACTTATAGCCCCTAAAACAGGTCAAGGCGTTGATGATCGTAGTCATTATTAGCTTGGAAAAGGACCACTACCTGAAGCCCAACATGTATTGCAACAACAAAAGCATCCATTAGACTCAGCGGGTCCCTACGGCGAAGATGGTGGTGATGTAGATTGGACTAAAAGTGGAAGAATAATAAGGTATTCTTCTTAGATGTTATAAAAGATATAGGTAAGAAGCTATCGTTCTCTAAGGCTTTCTTGACCTGTGCCAAAATTCTTTAGCGTTTAACACGAATCTAGCGTGAGAGACATCTCTCAAATTCGAGATCAATTAGTAGAATAACCTGTACGTCTGTCCATCTATAATTTATACGACTGTCGTTATAATTCGACCATTTGTATGCTGCTCAGACACCGGCGTGTGATACTATCGGGTTACCGAACCATCGGGTGACTTCTCGAGAAAGGCCAATTAGAGTTGTGCGAGACAATGATGGTGAAGGTTCAAGGCTGCGAGGATCGCGGGAGTTCGGATTCGTCAAATTAATGTCTACATGCCGATAACCGGTAAGTAGGCCTCTCAACAGGTGGATAAACATCTGGTTAAAATAGGCTACATGACTACTTTTTTTTTATGATGTCAATCGATCATACTTTTTGGTGGGATCAAATGTTAATATGGGACCAATTGCAATTAGAGCACTAGAAAAGTCAGAATTAGAGTCAGAGAGCGTCGAAAACGCCCCTAAAATTGTGATAGTCGAACGTGACGTCATTGAGTGTACTGGAATGTATGGAGAAAAAATGTAACTTACCATTTTGGTCGTGAAAAATGCATTCAAGTACTTAGTTGCCTAACATTTTTTTTTGTTTTTGAAGCCTATGGTTCCTGAAAGTACCTTTATAGCATTGTGACCTAAACCCGCAATTTTTACACGCTTTTCCTTTACTTAAGTAGTACGTTTTTTACACGTGCAAAAATGAATCTGAGTAAAGTAAGCGGCACGAGTTATGAGCACACTTTTGAAAATAGAGTTTAAAAGTTCTTAGAGTTAAGTTATTAATCTTAAAGTTGTTAAAATGTATATAAAACTAGCTGCCCGGCGTGACTTCGTTCGCGTGGTGCTACCCTATCCTGTGGTGCTACCCTACCCTATCTAAACCATCCAGGGCTACACCCAAACGCATCCAAAAAAATCAACTGTACGTGTGTTTGTCACTGAACTCCTAAACAGCTGGACCGATTAGAAAGATTTTTTTATATGTCGATAATATAACCTAGCCGGCCATCTGCCGGGCTGATTTGTGAATCTAAACTATCCAGGGCGCCCCCCAAAAGCATAAAAAAAAAATCATTCAAATCGGTCACGTGACCTTATTCAAATAAATTTCTTTAAATGTATCTAAATAATAATAATATAATAATAATAATTTATTCATTCAGATTTCACAGATCCATTAGTAGGGTTAGTAAAATGCCTTATTTCTAGGTTAGTACTATATTAATTACATTTATATTTAATTGAGCTTATTATTAATTATTCAATTCGACAACTATTCTTACTTGAGACACTCCCTCCCTCACACAAGACACTCTATGCACACACCAATGGATTTATACCAATGAGTGTGTGCACAAAGTGCCTCATGATCGGCGAATCGTAGTGATCAGCTACTGTCCTCAGGATACTATTCCGGCTGCCCCGCACTCTCCCTAACAGAGATGCCGTTTTATTGCGGACAATCGCCCCAAAGTCATCCGTGCTAATCGTCGTGTAAATGCTTGACTAATAACTGCTGAATAATGCTCACTACTCGTGCCGCTTACTAGACTAGTATTTTACACAGTGCGAAAATGAAACTGAAAGAAGGTACTTTTGCTGTTTTCCAATCTATATACAACAACGGGATATTTTAAAATTCAACAAGAGTCAAGAGTTTTGAGAGAGGTAGAGCATAGCGTTTATTCGCTCAAAGAGCAGCTCGACTGGGGAAGTACCTCCACCTTACAGAATACCGCAGCCAAATAACTTTATGTTGTGTAAAGTTGTGTTCCTGCGCGTGAGTAAGGTCGCCAGAGCTCATAGGGGGGGGGGAAAGGTCGGTAACGCGTGAGCGATTTTTATTGTGTTGCAAGCCTCCATATGGCTACGGTAACCGCTTACCATCAGGCGGGCCGTGTGCTTGTATACCGACTTAAGTCGTATCATATCATAAAAACATCATACATCATTAAATGTAGGCGACTCATGATTGTTAGAAGTGGGAAATCTATAGGTTTGGACATAGACATTAACAGGCTGAATATAGGCAAAGATATCAGGATATCAGGTAGTATCTTAAGAAACGTGGACTTTCCACCGGTCACGTAACCATGATGATCAAAAATATAAGTTTATCAAATTCTAAGTCAAAAATCGATGAATCGTTACTTTGCTTAGCTTTCACAGCTAACCTAGAGGCACTCCATGATGCCTGGCCATAAGTATAATGGAACTTTTTAGAACGGAAACGAGAGAAACCACAAGGCGAAAGCTGTATTAGATATTTCTGCCGATAAGGCGATTTATCCATCATCAAATATAGATAATCCCTCACACCCGCACGAGTCGTAAATATATATTTCTGAACAAACATATTGTATCACTTTAAAATACATACTGATAATATTTACACGATTGAGAATTATTCTTTGAACACGTGCGGTATTATTTTTTCCAGATTTCGAGGGACTCCCGATAGAAGCGTATATACCGTACATGAAGAGAAAAGGATGTATGCAAGAAAGAAAAATAAGTTTTTAACATATCTATTGCTGTTGCGCTGTGCCCGAGCTATCCCGCCCGGACGATAGAGACAACTACAGCTTGGACCGATTAAATTAGACGAAATCGCTATTTCGTAATCCCAGGTTTTCTCCTGCAAAACTTGATCGATTTCAAAAAAAAAAAACAAGAATCATTATAAGAAGTGCTTTGGCTATGTCTGTCGGTTTTCCTTTGTTGTTTTATATACGTCAAATTTGTTCGCTGCAAGTCTGATAAGGGCGTTAAAAATGGTAACTTTTTGTGATTATAGAAGGCTCCTAATTCTTATAATAATTAGTTTATGGAGAAAAACACAACCGAGGGGCATACAGTGGTACCTACAGATTGCACGGTAGAATAATCATTGCTCTAGTGTCATTATCCAGAGAGGAAACTGAGGATTACGTTTGTATGGAACAAACGCCACCAGCATATCCTCGAGGCGCGTTGCATCACTGCGTTCGTTACACATATACTCTTCTTCTTCTTATTTTTAATTTTGGCAACCAAGCCCAAATTAGGGCTCATTTCTGCCAGTGTCTAGTTATATTATAGTTTCCAGTCACAATAAATCACTTCACATTATAGTCCTCAGTCAGTCACCGTCCATAAAAGTCATGTTTTACTACAATGGTGTTCATTGTACTAAAACTCTTCACGGACATTTTGAGACAACATGAAAAGTCACGATACACATAATTCATTTCATTTCACTTCACTGGTGCACATAGATGATGTTTATTGGGTAAAATACCACCAAAATTACACAATAAAACTCAAAATACACAAATTTATGAAAATAAAAATGAAAACGCTACACTCTGCAAGTTCCCGCCAAAAAGTTACACATATACACGACACTTCAGATAAGACTGTTCCGTAGTGACGAATGAAAAATGGAATGACAAGGATACTGACAAGTAACACTAATTGACTTATTAAAAGCTACCAATACGGGATAGCAATGGAGTACGTACTGCTTAGCTGCAATTTGCGAATGTATAAATCTGCCGGCATATATGAAAGGAATCACCTCAAAATACCGAGAATGCAACCGCACAAACACACATACACAACAGAGTAAGTATGGCGATGCGAATTTTTCGCACAGGTTCTTGACCGGGCTATTTCCGGCACGGGAATCGAACCGGCGTTTTATCGCCCCGGGGAGCGATATCGAGAGCCGCCCGGGTTGAGAGCGCAAAGCGGATAATGGTGCTGTTTCTGTTGTATACAACTAAACTAATTTTAGTCTCACTATGTCTCTTTCTAACAAAGAACATAAGAAAAGGATGTAAGAAATTATGGACTGTCAAATTAGTCCAATGCTTGTTATCAACATAAATTTAGTCGCTATTTATCACGGTTCTGTCTAAATACCCGCAACTGACGACGGCAAAGACTAATTTGACAGCTTTAAATATGTTCTATCCTTTTTATTTAATGTTCGTAAGAAAGAGATGTGATGAGACTAAAAGTAGTTTAGTGCGATTACAAAAGAATCGGCACCATTGACGTGTCTGAAAAATATTAAGATGTCTGAAAATAATTGGACTGTTTTACAAAAAACTTAAACCGACTTCAAAGTACACTAGGAAGTAATCAAATCCTGATCTGATGACAATGGGACAAAACGGGAAAGGAACTTCGAGACAAAAAAAAACAATTTTCCAAATCGGTTAATAAATGACGGAGTAATGAGGTAACAAACATAAAAAAAAAAAAAAAACATCCGAATTGAGAACCTCCTCCTTTTTTTGAAGTATGTTAAAAATACAACAATGAAATATTCAAAAGTTCAAATTAATGATCTTGAAATAAAACCTAACAAATTGCAATTTACTTAATGTAATAATTTATATAAATGTTGCATATTGAAAATATTTAGAGTATTAAAACCAAATTATCTGGAATGATATAATTAATTAACCTCTGCCCCAGGTATTAAATGAGTTGCCGACGAGTCTAAAGGTCGTCACTCATTACAACAGCACCGCTTCGACACAGCAGCGGTCTAGCACCACCTCAAAACAATTGAACCAGTAGCAGCCAGCGCGCCGCCCACGAGGTGGCAGCTCGCGGGCGGGTGCGGCGCCCCGGTGAAATTGGTGGCGCGGCTGTCGCAAGCATCGGCTTGCAGGCGTCATGGCCTAGGGGAGCGGGCCGTTCTATATAAGCGCGTGGTCAGCAGACTGGCCTGCAGCAAGGCGTAAACTTTTTTTGTAGTCATTTTAAAATGTACTTTAACGCACACGATCTAAAGGCCTCACTTGCATGTCAAGGTATTTGCCGAGGCGTAGCCGTGCTGATATACTGAGTGGTCACCTTTAACTTTTTCGAACGATAAAAATATTGAAAAGCATACTAATTTACTGCAGAAAAAATCAAGAGAAAGAAAATACTTTCAGGGTAACAATAGATACATATAAATCGCTCCCTCTACCTCCTGTAACTTGCACCACGTCACCGGATACGTTAACTGTATTCCGTCGTTCTGTATAAAGGATCATCTCAGCTCGCATCCTTTATTACTATCACTTAATGATACAATTACCTTCATCTTATGTGGGCTAAACGATGACTTACCTGCAAATTGAAAAGAAATATAATTATAGAGAGGCACAATTATTAAAAGGAGAGTGTGCTAAAAATAGAAACATATGGTGAGGTGACATAGGGCTTATCACATCGGGTCGGCAAAGCGCGAGTGATTCTTACTCCCGCTCTCCTATGAGCTCTGGCGATCTTACTCACGCGCAAGAACACAAGATAATGTTATTTGGCTGCGGTATTCTGTAAGGTGGAGGTACTTCCCCAATCGAGCTGCATGCATGCGAGCATAACTTCTCTTCATAGCCACAACGCGTTTTGGTCGCATAACACGGTAAACACGACACGAATTTCACTATGTGTACTTTCTGTGATTGCCACAACGCATCAAGGGCGTTTTTATAAGACCCATACTTAACACCAATTTCCCCATGTGGATGTTTTACACCCTGTATGTGACAGGGTGTAACAGATTAAGGTGCTACACGGTTAAGCGGTTTGTTCAGAATAGTTCTGAAAAACCGTTCAAAGATTTATCATCCAGATTTAGCAATACACGTTGTATAGATTCAGAATTTAGGCTTTAAAACAGCAGGTATAGGTCTCGAAACCGCAGTTCAAGCAGGTTTTGTAATACTTTGAAGATCCCACTATCCCACTATTTCTCTCTCATAAATCACCATTTCGCATAAAAGTTAAGCTTTAATTCACTTATTAATGCAGATACAAAACAAAAATGTGTAAACTTAGATAAAATACAAAAAGTTGCAACTAAAAAAATAAGCAAAATACTGATCCAACTAACGAACATCCATCGCAAACTTACATCAGATTAAATACAAAAATTACAATATTTACAAAAAAAAATACCTGCCATATGTCTTAAACGTGAAATCTTTTAAGCGCGCGTCCATTGTTCGATTCCAGACCGAATCGAAGGAGAAAATGAAAAAAAAAAAGCAGAAAGAACACGGCAATCTCCGAAACATCTGGCATCTATACACCCCCAAGGCACCACCCCCGAACGTGAGACGGCAATACGTGGTTTACATACGGGCGAAGGGGATAGAGACAGTGGTTACAACAAAGCACCCTAGGACGGGAGAAAAAAATTGGATGCGCGCACGCATACGAGCAGTTTCCGTTCCGTTTCCGAATTCAAATGTTTGAATTTTTGTTCTGCTGCTTGGTTGATAGGCAAATTGCTTTGATTTCATTTCCTTGAAAATTAAAATATCTCATTTAAAATTCGAATACAATTTTTAAAGGACGGTCACTACCATCGGTCCTGATTATTCGGATGCACTTATTGATAGGTGCTTTCTTGTAAGCTCATGATAATAAAATAATAATAATTACACAATTACTTTGGACTCACGCAGAAAACAATGGCGTTTACAAGAGCTGTGTGATGCCAACAAGGCTTGTATCTCAGCTGCACTGGGACTGGGAGATGCTATAGCGCTGGGTTTCGGATATTTAAAGAATCTTGTCATATTCTATCACTTGCCATGAGGATGTAAGTGAATTAAATAATGTTAGCGCGAAATCGTCCTGTTACCAAATAAAGACTATCTGACACCACGAATTTCCTTTTCTGCATTTTTATTTCCTAAATTAAAATGGGCTTGCGTTTGGCTCTCTTCATATTATGTGTGAGAGCATTACACTACTTTGTCAGCTCTGTTATCTGCCTAACATTATGTATTTTCGACTCATATCATTCCTCACACAATCCATACAAATTTTTCAGTTTTCTTAGACATTTATCTAAATTTTCGTTCTTTTTGTCAATTACCTTACTTGCCGTTAATACTACCTCAGCAGGTACTACCATTTGAGAAACAAACAAAAAATCAGCAAACAGATAACAAGAACTCATTACATTTAGCACAACATCTGTTCGTATTGTTGTAGGTGCGAAAAACAAATACAATACCATAGACAGAGGCGGCGGAGGTGTCATCGTTGTAAAATCATACCATAGACAATTTCCCACGAGCAGGGTCAGGAAGCCGGTGGAATAGACAACCCTTGGGTTGCGGTGGGAGTGCCAGCGGAAATGTACAAGCGATTTTAAGCTGAGGGCACAAGTCCATCTGGTAGAAATAAGGTTAACTTATGGGAACTTGACGCAGGTTGCTTTGATTGGATATCTATCTATAATTCTATCTTTTCTACTTTGGTCAAACCCCTACACCCAACCCTCATTTCTGAACAACCTATACTAATAATATTAAATGAGAGAGAGTTGATTTTGGATGTTTGTTTATATGCGGGGGGTAATCTCCGAATCTACTGATCCGATACTGAATTCTTTCACTAATAGATAGCTACATATTTCCGAGTGTTATAGGCTACTTTTTATGCCGAGAAAACAATATATCCCTGGGGATCGCGGGGGAAACCACGGTATTAAACAATGAGAAACTCCAAACACATACATAGCTATGTATAATTTCCTATAAATGTCTGCCTTAGTTTTAAATCATCAACAATAGCCCTAACAGCCGAACTAAGAATCCCTAAAACCGCTCCGACAATCGCTCAGCTAATCAACCCGCTAACAAACGGACCAAACCCAACGCACTGGCCAAAAAAAACGCACCCGCATACAAAGCGCCGCATACTTTACTGAACATCTGTCCCGCCGACACGACCACACTCTTGCGTCTCTATCGTGCTCTAAGCAGTTCGATATCGCTATTCCTCTCTACTTTATATTGTAGTTAGCAGGTAGGACTTGCTTGATACAACCTGAAGTTTGCAAGTGTGTACGTAGGTAGAAAAAATTGGCTAAACATTCAATTTAAATAATTTCCTGTTTTTCATGCCAGTCTTCCATAATTCAGATTCTGCTCAGACAATAGCTATCCAAAAGCACAAGATTCCAAAAGATGATGAAAAAGGTAATAAACTAGCTTTGAAAGCTCAAAACTGGGTTTGATCTGAAAACCCTTCTAATAAAGCTACTTCCTCGCAAAAACTCCACACTCCATTCCACGTGGAAACCATATCAATATGTAAAGTACATAAGGAATCAGCGAAGTTCCAATGTTAGAAATCTATCAATAAGTCCTGACCTGAAATGCACTAGATGAAAAAAACTCATAAGTTTTAAAATTCGAATACAATTTAAATTCAAATATGGAACATACAAGTGAGACAGCAATGCAGACGAGGTAGGGTGCGCTGGCGCCCCACGTTTCGCTCCGCGGAGCGTCTGGCGGGGGAGGGGAGGGGGGATATATCCTCCCTATACCTATAGGGTTAGCTTAGGGTGGAGTATGGTGAGATGGAGTTTTAATAGTACAAGAGTTATCGTTCGATAATTAATGGCACTTATGATTGTACACTTGAGTAAGCAAATTATATTATCGAGGTTTTGCTAGTGGAGTTGAAGCTGGTACCGAATCACCCTCTCCTCCTCAGGCTCAAAATTGAGAGAGGTTCCTCAATGTCGATTTATTACAAAATTATCAAGAGACCAGTTATCCAGGTCCAACATGTAACAAAAATTAAAATAAATATCCTGGGACATTCCTCACACACGGTCATCTGATCCCAAACTAAGCAGAGCTTGTACTATGGAAACCAGATAACTGATATAATACATATACTACTTTTTTGTTAGTTTGTAAATACATACTTAATATACATAATTACACCCAGACTCAGGCAGGACATACAGATTCATGCACACAAATGCATGTCCTGTGTGGGAATCGAAACCACGACCTGCGGCGCGATATGTGGAATCTTAACCAGAGTCTTAACCAACCGCGCCAGCTGGCTCTTCAGATGATGAACAACGATAGCCATTGTACCAGATGATCACGCCTGCGTCCACCTCGTCTACAAGCCTAATCCATTCCTCTGCGCCACGACGCCCAGACCTCATTCCCGGACAAAACAAATCAGGTCACTCCACCCATAAGGTCAAAGGTCCCAACAGCTGTTCCGTACAGTTACGATTGCGTCTCGGAGAGTGAAATAATAAAAACAAGAAGGTATGCAACGAGACCGGTGCAGGGCGGCGCACGAGTTGACTGACGCAGTTATCGAGGGATAAGCGATGAGCGGGTTACAGGAATGTTACAAAAATACTACTTTCTCAAGATTCTGCCGTTTGGCGTGGTAGGTAAAATAGCCTAGCTGATAAGCCACATGTCAGGGGCTCCATTCCCACCCAGGACCATTTGTTTGCATGAACAACATGTCTGTTTGTTCTTAGTATGTGTGTGTGTGTTTTTTTTATACGACTAAGTCGGCAAACAAGCATACGGCCCACCTGATGGTAAGCGGTTGCCGTAGCCATATAGACGCTTGCAAAACAAGAAGCATCGCTGACGCGTTACCGACCTTTCCCCCCTCCCCAATGAGCTCTGGCGACCTTACTGACGCGCAGGAACACAACTTTACACAACATAAAGTTATTTGTCTGCGGTATTCTGTAAGGTGGAGGTACTTCCCCAGTCGAGATGCTCTTTGAGCGAATAAACGCTACGCTCTACCTCTCTGAACCTATAGTATACACCTATATATTTTTAAATTGATGTTTATGTAGTATATCTGCTATCTGATTTCCATAGAACTTTATTTAGTAAGGAATCAGGTGCCAAATTTACCCCTAACTCAGTTTTGACTCAAAAATTAAAATCTTGCCTTTGCCACTTGAGCAACCTGGTTTTAGCGGTATATTTAGTGGTCAGCCTAATAAGATTTAGAGCCTAATAAGTCTCAAATGCAGGCAAGGTAAGAAACTCGGCAACATTCTCATAAAGTCATATAAACGCATAATTTCATAACTATCAATACATAATTTCACAAGTTGAAACACCTCGCACGCATAATATAATATTCATTTCAATTTCCCGTAGGCTGCGCGGGCGCATGCGATTGGCGTCTCAGGCGCCAGGTGCGCGGGAGTGTCACTCCGCCCCCCGCTTCACACCCTCGGGCCTCGGACACGGGTGAAATTGGATTTTTACGAAAGCTCGTATGTGGGAATTTTAGGGTTAGGGTGAAATCGATAAATTTATCGATGAAATGTTTTTTTTTTAATAATCTACCTTTTTCACAGCATTACGTGAACAGATTGTTTTTTTTTTGTATTTATTTGCAAATCGAATTTCACCCACTTCCAGTGGTTGGATTGATTTGATATTTGGTATACCTACTAATAGTATATTGGAAGACAATGTAAATACAGTCACCAAAAAAAGCTTGTATTAAAAATGAAATTTTTAACAACAACTTATTTACATTTAGAATGTAATTTTTCATCTGCCATATCATTTGTCAAGACGAAAAAGGATGATGATGATGATGAAAAGATGAAAAAGGAATCAAAGATGAGAAGAATAATAATAGTATTCACAGGAAATTGGGAATTAATTGAAACATGGAAGTTGGCTGGCTCAATTATTAGGATTTTTCATCACGTATTTTGATTAATAAATCTATATTAGCTTTTTTATTATACTTTCTGCAAAGATACAGATTTCGGCAAATATTTTGCAATTTTACAGCTAGGTAGCAGCTAGATGTTTGATAAGAGAACAAATAATCTTTAGCTATATGCGAAGAAGGGATATGAAAAATGTAAGAGTTAACAAAGCTACAGCAGTGACCTGATTTAGATGCGACATTGTAGTTTTTCAAAATACTGTAATTGCGATCCAAAACAACAATACGGAACGGATATAATTTTATGTAAAAGTATCAAAATCAAAATTATTTTATTCGAATGGATCTTTGGAGGAACAACCTGACTTTAATCTCTCTATCAAGTTGACCATTAATACAATCCATGATTATTATAAGCGAATTTATAAATTGAAAAAAAATATATTAAATTATTATATTGACATTTTACATTTTCGACATACATTACATTCCAAAAAAATATCAAGAAAACACAATATCACGATGAAGAAACAAAATCATTTTCTAAATCGACTTCTGATTGCTTTGACAATCGCAATCGTCTTCAAAGAGTAATAACAGCAAAAAAATACTTTGCGTCTTCACAATTTACAATGCAAATTGTAGACCACACAAGACACAATTAGGTATAATGTATTGCGTTTTCCAGGTGCTAGGAATCGTTAAGTATGTTTTTTTTACTCCGATCAAAGATTATTTGGCACAATCATATTATTTTAAGCCCCCTATGGATGTGTTACTAACTGGATATGACCTCAAGCCGCAAGAGATGCTTTATTTACCGGACTGTATTTTAAGCGTTTGTGTACATCTAGTTTTAACTTTGATCGGAAAATAAAAGTACCAGTAAAACACATTTCTAATAATTTTAAGTAAATTATCGATAAAAAAAACTATCGACAAACAACATCACTACATTCACAAAAAATACTACGGGGCCTTCGCTACAGGTATAAATGTCATGAACAGGATTGTACGGATTGTTATCTTTATTATTAAATAGTAAACGAAATGTGTAAGGTAACCTTGAGTTAAGTAAATAGCAAAAGATCATGGTGGAGCTATTTAACAAATTATATGTAGCGATTGGAGCAGGGCCCTTAGATAATTGTGCGTCTACGCAAGACACTGATCTGGCCCACTACCAAACTAAGAAAGACTCCAGAGTCTTACAAGAATTCTGCAAGCAGTGATTGAAAAGCACCTACACTGCACCTTTAATTTGAAATAAGTAATTGCTGAGCTGACCGAATAAATAAGCTCAGAGTCACTCAGCGTGCTATGGAACGTGCTATGCTCGGAATCTCTCTACGTGACAGGGTCCGAAACGAGGACATTCGTAGGAGAACGGAAACTACCAATATAGCTCGTAGAGTTAGTAAGCTGAAGTGGCAATGGGCAGGCCAAATCGCTCGAAGAACCGCTAGCCAATGTAGAATGAAGGTTCTCGGGTGGTGACCACGTACTGGAAAGCGCCGTGCGGGATGACGTCCCACCAGGTGGACCGAGACGATCTGGTCAAAATCGTTGGGCGCCAATGGATGCAAGCGGCCCAAAACCATTGAAGTGGAAGTTAACGGGGGAGGCCTATGGCCATAGGCTATTGCTGAGTTTATTGCCGGCTCTTATCAGCAAATGCAACCTTCCGAATCCTTATTGGAGACAGACTATTCATAAGTGCCTTCAAAGATCTTTCAATAAATGGTTTAGAAGTCATTTGAAACGTGTCATATTGTTAATCACCTACACAGAAGACACTATCGTAGTTTCACAAAGTCCACACATGTCCACAATGAGAATGAAACGTGATGCCAACTGCAATTTTGTAACCAAATTTTTCCGGTACACGTGTTTCACTCACGAGCAGTTACCACCATATTGTATTTATGAAACCATGATGATAGCCGAGTGGTTGTCAGTAGGGTCGTGGGTGGTCATCATCATCTGCCTGCCCTGTTCCCAATCAATTGGGGTCGGCGCAATATGTACGCTTCTTCCATTCGTCTCTTCTATCCGTCATACTAGTATCCACTCCTTTCGTACCCATATCATCTTTCAAACAATCGATCCATCTCCTTTTCGGTCTTCCTCTTCCCGTATATCCATCCATATTCATAACTTTTTTAGTGACGTGGCTTTCATTTCTCCTCATAACATGTCCATACCATGATAAACGGTTCCCTCTCAACTTTTCAGTCACTGGCGCTACTTTCAAGCTTCCCCTTATGTACTCATTTCTTATCTAATCCATTCTTGTCACTCCACACATCCATCTCAACATCCTCATCTCAGCTGCATGCAATCGTCTTTCATCCGTCCTCTTTACTGCCCAGCATTCCGAACCATACATTAGGACAGGTCTTATCACTGACTTATAGATTTTCCCCTTCAGCTGGGTGGTAAGGGAATAATATCGTAAGGAAACCCAAAGCAAAGATACTCCAAAGTACCACGCTGGTACTTTGGAGTATCCTGGTTGCCTACCACCAAACACTTGGCGGCATGGTCCGGCGCTGCACTTGTGAGCAAGTTCCCTTTTAAGTGTGCCAACCGAAACCAAATACAAGAGAGGCAGAGCATAGCGTTTTGTTGCTCAAGGAGCAGCTCGACAGGAGAAGTACCATAAATACCGCAGCCAAATATCTATGTTGTGTTCCTGCATGTGTAAGTTTGCCAGAACTCATTGGGGAGGAGGGAAACGTATGCCCAAAAAAAAAAAAATATTGTCCAAAAAAAAATTAGAAAATTTTTACTTTGAGGAGTTTTTTGCCAGATTCTTCTCAGTTGAAGACCGAGTTCTAAATCGGTGGTGAACTTCATAAGTACCCTTCTCGGGCCTAAATTAAATAAATGGCTTTGACTTGTGATTTTGACTTTTGACCGGTGGCATCACAAGCGTCCATAGGGGCGGTAACCGCTTACCACCAGGCGGGGCGAATGCTTGTTTACCGACTTAGTCGTATAAAAAAACAGCCCTTTCTATACCATACTCGGAAGTGGTCGCTAGTGAGACGGATCTACCCAGCTCAGAGCGCTACCACCATACCGCGCTGGGACCATAGAGTGAGAATAAAAATAGAGCTATACTAACTAACTTACTAAATTTCTTACATCCTTTTCTTTGTTAGAAAGAGATATAGTGAGACTAAAAAGTTTTCGTCTATTTTTCCCTTCACTTGATCTATCTAGCTTATTCTTGGTCTTCCTTTTCCTCGCTCTCCTTCTATCATTCGTCGTGTCGTATAAGACGGCCAAACATCGTTCCCCTCCTATTCTCTATAGTCTCTATAATGTTCCTTTTCTCTTTTACTCGACTCAATACATGTAGCTAAACATATCTAATTAAATAACAATGTAATTAACAATGTGGCTGCCCTTGTAGCAACCTACGTACAGAAATATGTCACTAATTCACTATATCAAAAACCTTTCACATTTGATAACTGTAGACTTCTTAAGCTCTTTATTTGTTAAAGCAAGAATTTGCTGTTTCAAAGGACTTTTTTTATGCAGACGGAATTTTGGGATGCTAAAGTATTGAGTCTCTCTACAATAATACCAAATATGGTGCTGGAGACGAGGTCTACTGATGGCAGCAGGAACAAACAAACTTGCTCTCTAGACCAGGGCTTCCCAAACTGTGCGTCGCAACGCCCTGGGGCGCCGCGGTATTATCCCAGAGGCGTCGTGAGGCGATCTAAATAGGTCGGCTGTCTATGTCGATGCGACCGAGTCGAGTGAGCACCCCATGCGCAGTAATGCGCATTTCACAATGCGGCGGGAGAGGGCAGCCAGTAATTTTTCTTTTTCAAAAATGTTGATGCTATTTGGAGTTTTCCGACAAATTGTTAATCAAAATCAAAAAGTCATTTATTCAGTTTAGGCCCTGGTACTTATGAACGTTAAATTGGTACATACAGTTGAATTTACCACCGGTTCGGAATACACTTAAACTGAGAAGGCTCCGGCAAGAAACTCAGCAAGGCATTTTCTTATTAGGTCAGAACTACAACTAGCAGGTAAATGTATGACAAGAAGGCCAGGGCTTCGCAAAAATATGGCAACTTCCCAAGGGCGTCACAGTTAAAATAAGTTTGGAAAGCCCTGCTCTAGACAGATTTGAGTTAAAGACTGATTTACGTACCGATAGTGACTTATGTCTTATTAAAAAATACAGCAGGTCTATTAAGCCCTGGTTTTAAGATATTCCCGTCTCTTTTCGTGATATGACGTTAGAAAGTGACGGATAAAGTAAGTGATTGGTCGGTACTGTTATTAATCAGTGCAAAAACACTTACTACTTGTGGAATGGGACTGGTCGGTATTACTACTCCATATTATTCCAAGATACTTTTACTAGACCATCTTTTGTAATGAGGAGAAGTAACTTTGACTTTCATAAGTGTAGTATTTGAATGACTTTGAAATTGATAATAACAATAATTGGAATATAATCAATAAACGCGGTTCTAAAGGTCAATGAAGGTAGTGACAAATGGTTGCCAAAGACGTGCCTTATCGCGTGGTCTTCAGTCCACGTTTGATGTAGGTACTTAATAATTGCAAAACTTTAGAATTTCATAATTATTTACATATAAACAACATTTTATATTCTACAAAAAAACTATAAACAAAATTCTACACGTACTAAATTCTACATATAACACATACTGCTACGAAAGCAATACAATTTGCCACAAAGTATTTAGCAAAATAAATCAAATTAATGAAGTCACGACTAACCTGTCACAAGAATCTCATTATCTTTCACACGTACGTCAATACAATTTGGATCCACATTATCCGACGGAATAGCTGTGCTACAATCACAAAACAAGTACAACACTAAACAGCAAAAATCGCCACAAATTGCCACAAATGCGCCACAAACGCCAGACATAAAAGCTGTAGTACAAAAACACAAAAAAGTGCAACACAATATAGTAAAACTTGCCACAAAGTGCCACAATACATCACAGGGAGCCACAAATGCGCCACAATCGCCAGACATCAAAGCTGTGCTACAAAATCACAAAAAAAAAGTGCAACAAAAATCACCACAAAACAGCAAAATTCGCCACAAAGTGCCACAGGACAACACAGAGTGGCAGAAATGTGCCACAAGCGCCGCTCACCCATTGCGGCGGCACGTCCGCGTGCTGGTGGTGCGTGTGGTGGTGGTGGTGGCGGCGGTCCGGCTGGTGGTGGCCGTTCGACGCCGAGCACGATGTCGCCGCCACGCCGTACTGACGTGCACATAAACGGTACAGTTTGATTTCGTGAGGTGATAAATGGATTTGTGTATCTTATAACTACAAAGAAAACTAAAATATTGTTGAAAACGCATTGCCGTGTAAAAAGTAGCCTATCTAGTAGGCTATCTTAGTACCAAATTTTAGCATGATTGGTTGTACTTATTTCTCTTTTTTTTTTATGCCACTAAATCGGTAAACAAGCATACGGCCCGCCTAATGTTAAGCGGTTACCGACCTAAAAAAAGTGATTATTATTTTGGTTTCTTCAATTACCGCGAATCCCAAAAGATCGCACGAGCGTTACATATAATGTTCGTAGTTACATTACACTGGTCTGGACACGCGGCCTAAAGTGTTCTTCTAACTTGTAGAACCAGCCAGATACCAGCTTGGGCCTTTAGACTCGGTTCAGCGACGTGCCATCAGAATGGTTGACGATCCCGAGCTCACAAGCGGTTTAGAGCCCCTCAGTCTGAGGAGAGACTTTGCCTCCTTATGTGTGTTCTACCGCTTGTACAACGGAGAGTGTTCTAAGGAATTGTTCGACTTGTTGCCCACGGCTACCTTCCACCATCGCAACTCACGCCATCGACGGGGAATCCATCCTCACACATTGAAACCAGAATTGTTTCGAACTGTGCGGGCTCAAAGGAGCTTTCTTCCGCGGACGCTCAGGTTGTGGAATGAGCTCCCCGCCGTGGTTTTCCCAATGGAGTACAGCATGGGGTTCTTCAAAAAGGGCGTGAAGAGATTTCTTCAGGGTCGGCAGCGCGCGAGTGATACCCCTGGTGTTGCAAGCGTCCATAGGCTACGGTAACTGCTTACCATCAGGCGGGCCGTATGCTTGTTTGCCACCTTAGTGGTATAAAAAAGAAAAAAAAGTATAAAATTACGTATTTTTAGCACTCTGCAACTCAAATAAACTTGCAGACATGTTAACCAAAGTAATGGCGGGATAAAACTAAGATGTCCCCCAGGACTTACGTATAACACTTAACAAAACGATTGTATAAATAAACTACCGAAGCCGAAAAAAGGAACGGCCGTCGACCTAATACAATTACTTGTCCTGTGATGTCAGGCCTAAAGTGATTGGAAAGGGTAATGGAGAATGAGATCCATTCAGACATACAGACATTTGAAGATCGGGTGGCGATTTTATACACTTTGTATTCTGGCATGACTTCCCGATATGGTACAAAGGGAGTTAGGCTGGGCGCATACATTCGTTTTCCGTATACGGTTTCCTAATCAGGAATTCCAATCCGGAATTCCGTGAGCCTAGCGCAGACGTTCAATTTTTTGAATTAGGTATATTATACTGCCAGTGCGTTCAGTGGGGGCGTTGTGAACCCACGAACATGGAGAACGACGATTTAATTGCGATTGCATTTCTGTTATCATTATCAATGAAGAAGAAAAATAAACTTCGGTATTGGATAAATCCGTTAAACAGTCGGAGAATCTACGTGAGTCCATTTTATCTACAGAGATCTAAGTTCATCGTCATCAAGATAAAAAAAAAACACCTGATATGCGTCAAGACTCCCCCCCCCTACCGTCATTTTTCGTGATATTATGCGAACCCCCTCCCCCCTATTCAGGACTCACGTGATTAATGGACGCCCCCCATGGTGATATTTTGATCACCACAGCTTCCCAATTGACTACCGCCACGACTAACTGGCAATCAATCTTTACAAGTACATATTGTACATACAAGGTGTAGTTGTGTAGCAGATAGGTAATGGAGGTAGGGCTAGCGAGGTAGGGGGCGCGTTAGCCACTCGGGTGGCTTCCCCGAACGTCTTCGGTTTTATAGCCGTGGGACTGTCTCTGCGTACAGGCGGTGACACAAGTTGTAAGATCATTGGTTTATTTCAATAATATTGGACATAACTATTATAAACTCCCAATCTAATAGGTACGTTTTGTCAGTATATACATAACATATACACATTCATGTGCCAAAAAGAGACAGACATAGCGCGACAAGAAGAATATATGAGATACCCTATTGTCGAAACGGGTCTATTCGATTTTTACGTGTATAATTTGTGTTTTTATGTCTTGACGGTGAGGCTGGTTTCTAAGGGTCAGCTCACACCGGTACGCGCGCGACGCGGCGCGACACGCAGTTTATAAGATAGCGATACAATGGTGCCGATTCTGTTGTAAATCGCACTAAACTAATTTCAGTCACATCACATTTCTTTCTTACAAATATTATTGAAAAAGAATAGAACACATTTAATCTTTTGACAGTTTCGATGATCCGCGCGGGCGAGGAAAACAATAGAAATCAAGTCAAGGGATTAAAGCTGTTAAATTAGTCTTTGCCGTTTTAATTTGCGGGAGACGTAACCGCGATAGATGGCGACTTATATCGAAAACAAGCATTGGACTAATTTGACAGGACTAAATTTCTTACATCCTTTTCTTATGTTCTTAGTTAGAAAGAGAGAGACTAAATTTAGTTTAGTTATAAACAACAGAATCAGCACCATTATAGATCTTTATTTAGTAATCAACAGAAAGGTACACATTTCGGTGAGGGAATTCGAATATGCCTCGCAAAGTCGCGCGCGAGTCACTTGTCACGAATTCTCTCAATTAAATGTGTAAATTTTTATGTAGTAAATGAAGTTCTATATTGTATTGCTACCTTAAAAAGCGAGCGTCGCGTCGCATCGCATCTCGGTGTGATCTGACTCTAACATAAACCTAACCAAATAAAAGAAAAACACGACCTACTGGAAACCAATAATTAATGTAATTAGAATGTCGCCAAAAATTAGCTTGTTTGTTATTTATATTTCTCACAACAGGGCCAGTAGACAAGATGGCTGTCGACAATCGTCATCGACAGTAAACGATCAACCTTTGTATGGGATTGACATTTCATATCGAAATATCACGTGTTTTTTAACGATCTCTTATGTCAATCCCATACAAAGGTTGATCGTTTACTAACGATGACGATTGTCGACAACCATCTCGTCTAGGGGGGCAGAGGTATAGAATAGTGTATTGTGTAAGACACCATAAGACATAGAAAGCAAAGTCTATCATCAAATGACATAATCAATTTCATTAACAATAAAAGTACGACAGCGCCTTCTACCGTATCACAATAACACTCAACAAAAAACGGTTATCCCACTTGTATCACCGACTGTACCTCGTACAGCTAAGAGGCAACAAAGGCAATGCCGCGAATTAAAAGCAAGTTACTTCCCCCCACCCCTATATACCCCCCTCCACACACACATAAGTATCACTTAGCATCTTTATACAGTTCTATGTTTGCAACATTTATGTATTAAGTACGTACTAGAAAATTATTTCTTATGAAGACAGTAAAATTGAAGTAGTCTGAGATTGTAGATAGTCCCTTCTAGGCTGAGGAATAGTACCCAAAGGGTGGAAAACGGGACCTTATTACTAAGCCTCCACTGACCGGAACTTTCCTGGATAGAAAGTAGACTACCCGTCAGATTAGTTTTCCGGCAACCCAGCTGTAGGCATTGGGTAGATACGTGGATTCGTAATGAAGAGAGGTAGAGCATAGCGGTTATTCGCTCAAAGAGCAACTCGACTGGGGAAGTACCTCCACCTTACAGAATACCGCAGCCAAATAACTTTATGTTGTGTAAAGTTGTGTTCCTGCGCATGAGTAAGGTCGCCAGAGCTCATAGGGGAGGGGGGAAAGGTCGGTAACGCGTGAGCTATGCTTTTTGTGTTGCAAGTGTCCATATGGCTACGGTAACCGCTTACCATCAGGTGGGCCGTATGCTTGTAAACCGACTATGTTGTATAAAAAAAAAAAAAAAAGATGTGAGCGCGCATGACAGCTCCGGGACCATTCTGGAGAAATGGGCCCCAGCTTCTCTAGCGTCCCTAGCGGGGATTGAATCCGCTAGCACCAACAAGGTGCGTTTACGCTTGCGTACTGGGGTGCGCGAGGTGAGCGACTCTTAACAGCTCCGGTACCATTCTGGGCAAATGGTAGTGAGTGATCACGGTGCGACTCTCACATCTAATGGGTACCAGAGGATACTCTGGCGGCGTGACCTACCGTAGCTGCTCCGTCTGTAAGTGTCTGTCTCCGATCTGTCTGTAAGTGGGCTGTATTTCATAAGCCGTAATAGGCAGACAGTTAAAACTTTAACACAATGTGTATATGCTATTTCTGCTTAACAACAAATAATAAAAATCAGAAACGTCTTTACGGAACCCTTCGTGTGCGAGTCCAACATGCACTTGGCCGGTTTTTGATACCCAATCTACAATCTTTAAAAATCAATGCTCTTATAATTCTCTCAATAGGTAATTTTTATGGTATCTTCCCCTACTATTTGTATACTTACCATCTTCGGTCAGTAACCACCGTAAAATTGAGCAAGCGAGCTTATCCAATGTTTTGACCTCAAAAATTAAGTAAATAAGAATTACTAAATAAATAAATATCCTGGGACATTCTTCACACACGGTCATCTGATCCCAAACTAAGCAAAGCTTATACTATGGAAACCAGATAACTGATATAATACATATACTACTTTTGTTTGTAAATACATACTTAATATACATAATTACACCCAGACTCAGGACATACAGACATGTTCATGCACACAAATGCATGTCCTGTGTGGGAATCGAACCCATGACCTGCGGCGCTATAGGTTAAGACTCCACGTCTTAACCAACTGCGCCAACGGGCCCGTCTATAAGAGGCCTGACCATAGATTTGGAATATTAATAGACTGATAGCTTTAACAACATTATCTAATGCTAAGCGACATACATTCATAGATATATCGTACATAAGTGATTTTTTGTCAGAAAGAAATCAATCAGAGAGTAGTAGCAGTCGTTCAAAACTTCAAACTATGAGCGCGCAGTTCCGTGTTGCGGCTGCGTTGATACGCATGCCTATAATATCCCACTGCTGAGCACAGGCCTCCTTTCACAAATCAGGGTGAAAGGTAATGGGCAGATAATCCACCACGCGTGCCCTCTGCGGCGAGGTGGAGGTAGGCTAGTGGTCAACCTACTGTTGGAGTTTTCAAGCCGCCTAGAAGGCCTCCAACTAGCTTAACGACTATCACAATTAAGTGATAACCGGGACCAATGGCTTTACGTGCCTTCCGAAGCACGGAAACGCTCGATTTGAAATACCACTAGGCGGTCATCCATCTAGGTACCGACACACACGACGGTGGTAGCTTAACTTACCGATCGATTAAACACGGCTATCATGCTACACCAC
This sequence comes from Achlya flavicornis, assembly GCA_947623365.1. Lineage (NCBI taxonomy): Eukaryota > Metazoa > Arthropoda > Insecta > Lepidoptera > Drepanidae > Achlya > Achlya flavicornis. The sequence goes on along the minus strand of OX392495.1, from coordinate 1,963,917 downwards.
GAGCGCTTCTAGTAGAATCAGTCTATTAATATTCTATATCTATGGGCCAAACAATGGATCTGCCAGATGCTCATGATGATGAAATTTTCCGTTTACAGAGAAAAATGGCAAAAATCGAATCGTTCAAAATAGAAACCACTCTGACAATAAACAAGGTATCCTCAGTACAAATTGACAATTGTAAAGGTCGATACAAAAAAAAAGAAGAAAAAAAACAACATTTCACAAACGGGAATCGAACATCTGCCTGCGCGGGCGCATTCCACAGTCGGTCAGCACGACAGGTTTCATTTGTAAGTCGACAACACTTAATACAACGCAACATTATTAATTGGACCACTCAGACTTACCCTTGGCCAGTGGACAATCTTCAGAGGAATGTCACTTTGAAAATTATTGTTGTACAACTTAGTCGGAAAAATGCCTGGTGGTAAGCGCTTACCGTAGCCCTTATAGACCTTGCAATACCCGAGGCACCCCGGAGCATCACGCGTGTTAACGACCCTTCACCTATGAGCTCTGGCGACCATACTGACGCGCAGGAAAACACAACTCTGCGGTATTCTGTAAGGTGGAGGTACCTCCACAGTCGAGCTGTTCTTTGAGATATGCTCTAACCTCCCTAAAAAAATAACAATCTTGGAGATATTCTATGTATTCTTCCATGCATTATGACAGTGAGACTAGGGCCCTTACTGAACTGCACAGATCCAAAATAGCAGCATGCCAACATTCAATGGTACGAAGTATGCTGTGATTGAAAAGAAAGGACAGGGTAAGATTACAAGTTATACGGGACTTTACTAAAGTATCGGATGTCCTACGCAAAATTGACGATTTAAAATGGAGATGGTCAGGGCACATGATGCGAGATACCCAAGATAAATGGAGAAAACGTGTCATAAACTGGTACTCCAGAGAGACAATAAGAAGTCGAGGACGGCAACATAAGAGCTGGGAAGACGAACTAAAAATGACAGCTGGTCCATACTGGAGGAGAGTCACACGCGATAGACGGCAATGGAAAGAGTAAGAGGAGGCTTTTGCCACACTGAGTTAAGGGATATTTTCTAGTAAGTAAGTTTTAATTTTTAAAGTTTATATTTGTATTTTTAAGAGAGGTAGAGCATAGCGTTTATTCGCTCAAAGAGCAGCTCGACTGGGGGAGTACCTCCACCTTACAGAATACCGCAGCCAAATAACTTTAGGTTGTGTAAAGTTGTGTTCCTGCGCGTGAGTAAGGTTGCCAGAGCTCATAGGGGAGGGGGGATAGGTCGATAACGCGTGAGCGATGCTTCGTGTGTTGCAAACGTCTATATGGCTACGGTAACCGCTTACCATCAGGCGGGCCGTATGCTTGTTTATCGACTACGTTGTATAAAAAACAAAAAAAAAAGATTCCTGTCCGACTCAGAAATAAAGGCTATTTTATTTTTATTTATTTATCTTAGAGAATATTTTCGTCATTACTAACAATACTAACACAAAACAAACTAATTATATCTCTTTCTAACAAAGAACATAAGAAAAAGAGGTAAGAATTTTAGTCCTGTCAAATTAGTCCAATGCTTCTTTTCTATATAAATTTAGTCGCCATCTATCGCGGTTACGTCTGCAAATGAAGACGGTAAAAACTAATTTGACAGCTTTAAATATGCTCTATCCTTTTTCAATAATGTTCGTAAGAAAGAGATGAGATGTGACTAAAATTAGTTTAGTGCGATTTACAACAGAATCGGCACCATATTAAGTCTAAAATGGCGTGTAAACAACAGTATCATTACTGTCTTGTCCGGTCTTTTGGTCGTATTCAAATCATCATTTAACTCATAAAACCAGTTAGTAGCTGAGTCAGTGACACGGACAGACGGACAGGTGTCGATACGGACGTTTTTCTTCTTCCACGCGATAATAGGTATGACATATTTATTTATAAACATAATAAAATAATTATTAATGCCAATGAGTCATTTTTATTTTTTGTGACGCTTCGGATTTTAATGGTCCGATATAAATATTATAAATAAATACCTAAATAAATGTATTTTGTCTTTTTCAGGTGGAGAAGCCGGCTGCTATGGACTCAAATTATATCTACTAAGAGAATTCTTGAACTTCTGTGTATTCCTATTCATCCAAAAAGTTTTCTAAATGAAGAGATCGCTTTTTAGCGATAGGACCGCCAATTGTTATTCTAAGTTTCGACAATTGTTTTTAGGGCTATTATAGTATTACTAAGCCTCCGTTGTCCATCCGTCCGTCTGTCTGTCGGTAGGCTGGTATCTCATGAACCGTAATAGTTAGACAGCTGAAATTTTCACAGAATATGTATTTCAATTACCTTTATAACAACAAATAATAAAAATATAATAACATTTTCCAAATTTATGAAACGTCTTTACGGATCCCTTCGTATGCGGTTCCGACTCGCTTATATTTTCTGATGTGATCCGTTTTTTTTTTTTATTGCTAATAGTAACTAGCGATTATAAATTTCGCGTTTATTTCGGATTCTTTGTCTCTTACTTACGTGTTAGTGATTAGCGCCATCCCTTTTCAACCGACTAACTAGACGTTGAAGTGAACCTTCCGTTTCGAATCCTGCAAAATGTCGTCCTTTTGCGTACGTTACATACGCATATTTTTTCAGCAAACGAATATAAATATTCCTTTTGCCGGGCTTCCATTTCTGATTTATATGTATCATGTGTAACATTTTTTGCGTGACCGACTGAAAAACAGCTGATCGTGCGATATCCTTTATCCGGATTTGCATTCCTTTATCTTTCCGTTTTTTTGTACTGGATAGAAAAATATAGTAAGATATTGTTTTTATACCTTTACTATTATTGTATTAGAAATCTTATTGAAGATCTAGAAAGTTCGTTAAGACACAGCTTTATCCACAGATTTAGTATGCCTTCAGTTTAGTGCCGATTTATTCTTGTTTATCTAGAATGATAATTCTAGTAATGTTAGAGTATAAATTCCTACTGTGCATCTACAGTTTACACATATTTAAGGTGTTTTATGACAAACAAAATTCTTAATCAGTAGTTCCATACATTTTCGTTGTTAAGGTAATTTTTGTATGAAACAGAAGAATTTTTTTTCAAGTTCTCACAGTAAATGTTGTTGGTATTCATGTGTACTTTGTACTTTTGTGTATCATAAAAAATACAGCATAAAATAAATGGTTAAATTAAGAACAGACACAACCCTAAACATTACAAAATAACAATGACTACATTAAAACATTAGACTCAAAAAGTCACCATAAATTATATAAAGAACTACATACCATTCCATTGTCCATCCCACCATATGGCGATTGGTATCCTGCCTTTTCTGTGACTGCAAACAAAAATCATAGACAATTAATACACAAACTCATATTGAACACTAAAATTCATCACTAAAAACCACCGTCGCGTTCCTCGAAAAACCTTAATCGTAGTAAAAAATCACCAAATATTCACTTGCTATGCCATTTCAATATATTTTGCATGTTATTTACTTTGATTAAGGATACATCCAGATAGAGTGTTGCAGCTGTGCACGCGTCGATAAAAATAGCCCCTAACTGTTAGAGGCTAAATCAAATAAAAATGCAAAATAATGTTCAATATTTAACTTTCTCCCGATTTTAATTGGAATATTTCAACAACTATTATCATTATGAACGTCACCATGACAAGCAGAATGACGCAGAGGGAGCGTAAAACGTAGCTGTTACGCGCAGCAGCCTATAAAAGTTGGCCTGTTTTATATATTCGTGTAGTATGGCAACGTTCTTTCTAGGTATATTTATTTCTATGGTTATTTATTAGCGTTTTTAATTGAGGGTATGAATAAAAATGTCACTATGAAAAAATATTCACCACGAAATAACATTATGTATTTTGGCGCCCAACGTGGGGCCGTCCTACATTCGTCCAATAAAACACATTCAAAATTAATTATACGGAAACGTATTCAAATAATATCGGCCATGTTATAATCTTCACACAATTGGATTATTAAAAAAAACAGTATGACCCTAATAAAACCGCGATAAAAATTAACGCAACATTTGTTTGACGACCCTTCTGTTATTTTTTATCCGTTGAAAGTTTTTTTTAAATTCACTCTTGTGATATAATTTGACATATTCTATGTCCTGACTGACTGATATGTCAGGCCTCTGGGGTTGGAAACTTAAACTTTGAAAACTGGTTCCTGGTAGATTCACGAAGATTTTTGGAAATTCCACCCCTAAAACTAGTATTCTACATAGACGATCTATCATTAGACCCAAAATTATTATCTGCAAATATAACATCCTGGGTCATTCTTCGCCATCGAGGCAAAATCCCTTTACTAGTAATATCGAACAATCCAATTCCGCAAATAGTAAGTGATTTTGCATTGACCAATTACTGCACCTAAATGTTCATTGTGTCCTTGGCTTAGCCAATCAGAGCGCATTGTCAGTGGTGGGGGTAGATTTCAAATAAATTATAGTCATTGCGCTTTAACAATTTGGGTTTAACTGATATACCTACTAAATATGTTAGTTCTTGTAGTTGTTTGTTTTTAACCGACTTCAAAAAGGAGGAGGTTATCAATTCGAATGTTTATATGTTTTTTTTATGTATGTTCGGGCTTAACTCCGTCATATATAGACGGATTTTTAAAATGCTTTTCTTCTTCTTTCTTTTCTTGTTCGAAAGGGTTTTATTCTGAAATGGTCCCATATAAATTTCATATAGATCTGATGATGAGTTTCGGAGACAGACAACGGAACTGCGATTGCTGCTATCGCATAAATATGCAGGCTTTACACGCGAAAGTATTATATCAAACTAAAAATTCAAAAATAAATACTTTTTAGCAAAAAAATAAACCGCCTTCAAAGTACACTAAAAAGTAAGAAATAACTCTTATGTGACACTGTTTTGAAGTCAGCGAAATATTTTTCTACAGATAAGAGTTACTTCTAAAGTTAATTTATTAATATGTTTTTTGATCATAGATTATTAGAACTCAGCGTCTCAGCTCGAAGTCTATAAGACGTTATAACTTATGTCAGTAGCAAACCATTAGAAAACAAATAAACAGACACAAAGGGCCGACATTCACGTTGAGCCGCGCCATTAGTTGAATTTATGCTTTTTGTTAAATAAATTCCGGTCCACAATAGCGCAATTAACATTGCAATTATAACATTAATTAGCATAATAATCTTAGGTCCTTTCTACCCCTTTCGGAGTTGTCTTCTTTATAAGGTCGAGTTACGACGCTTGATCTTCTTAATATGTTTGTTCCATAAAGATAATTTGAAAGATGAAAGGGTTAACGAAAAGAGAGAGACAAAAACTATCGCATTCTAAAGGAAAGGTGCAGAAGCTTGCCGTTGACAGAATGGAATCTCGCCATCGACGGGGAGTCCATCCTCACATAATGAAACCTGAATTGTTTCGTACTGTGCGGGCTCAAAGGAGCTTCCTTCCGCGGACGCTCAGACTGTGGAATGAGCTCCCCGCCGTGGTTTTCCCAATGGAGTACAGCATGGGGTTCTTCAAAAGGGGTGTGAAGAGATTTCTGCAGGGTCGGCAACGCGCGCGTGATTCCCCTGGTGTTGCAAGCGTCCATAGGCTACGGTAACCGCTTACCATCAGGCGGGCCGTATGCTTGTTTGCCACCTAAGTGGTATAAAAAAAAAAAAAAATGGCTTTATCAGACAAAAACAAACGACAGGGTATAGAAACTAAAAATTGTTCACCACAGGTTCATACGTAGACAAAGGGTTTCCTAAATTGAATCCTTAAGCTGAAACATCAGTAGTCCATTCGCGTTTAGCCTTCAAGAGATGGCGCTACGAGAGAATCGCAAGAAAACTGTTTGTATTTAAGATTTAAAAAAAAAAGTTTATAGAAAATGAAAGGTGTCTGCGGTAATTAACGACAATTTATTCTATGCTATCTTTATTATCAAAACAAAATTGGGATGTTTCAGGCAGTCATTTTAAAGAGTTTGCCATCTCATCCCGTGCGTGGTTCCAATCGCTCGTAGACAGCAATTTATAAAGCAGTGTCTGTAAATGCTGCGTTCCTGTTACATAGAATGATACATACAAAATATTTTAGGCATTTAAAAACAGTTTGAAATAAGGGTGGCCAGACTGAGGTTGAAACAGGGGATGAGACAAAATTAGGCACTCTATAAAGTTTTATCTCGTCTCAGCCGCCAAATTTGAAGTTCCGCATAATTTAGCACACGCATGACATAAAAAGTCGAGCCTACACACCCAGAGCCGGCTGGATGGGGACATAAAATATGTAATTTAGGCGTCTAGAAAAGATCCCAACATAGAAGTAGTTATGGATTAATTTATTTTGTACCTGAAGGATATGGTTTAAAATAATTTTATTTGTAATTGTGTTCTTATCAGGATAGTTATGGTACAATTTTTGGGTCACGCAAGAAATTTCATAATCTTGGATGCCAAAGTGAAATTGTAGTTAAACGCAAGTTGGTGCATCCACATATCCATTTAAACCATTAATTTTACACACATAGTAAAGAACAATATAACATATTTTTAAAATTAAACAGTAGGTACATTGAACTTTGTGAAGCTAGGTAGCTGCATATTATTATAGGTCATAAATCCAAATTACTTCTTTATTTTTATGATTAATTTAATAATAAAATTAATAAGTACACAATGCCTAGATCTAAATCTAGCATCTGCCAAAAACCACCGATACTTAAAGATGTCCAAAAGTAGCAGCAAATCAGAGCAGAATAAAACCTCGCATATATAAAACGATAACCAAAATCACAAGCACTTTACTCCATTTCAAAATACACAAATTGTCCGCAAACAAAAGCTCGGTTAGCCACTCAAAATGGCGCGCGACCGGCACGTGCGTTCGCGCCAAATTTGTTTATTTTCTACCAATAAGAGCGGTGACAATTTGTTAATATGTCATCTCATTACAGTGTTCATAATTTGGAAGAGTTACTTGTTGTAGTAGGTTAAGTTAGGGGAGAATTAAAGCTTGATTCACATGTTACACTTTTAGGTGATGTAACAGTTAAAAAAGGCCAAAACATCGAAGTTTCCCTGACCTTGTTGCATTATTTACCTAGTGGCTTAGTAACCTCTCAAGTAATCATTGGCACGAGTGACGTGCAATGGATGATCATACGATAGGCTTTTGCTAGACCAACCGCATCGAAACTAACTATATTTCAACGAACTATCAGTATTTAAACGTATCTATCTCAAAAAGTCTTGTCCTAACCGTCTGAATTGTCTATGAACGCGGAGCCTAGACCGCTTGTGTAAGTATCTTGAAAATTTGCAAGGAAACTGTCCTTGCTTAACGTAGCAATACCTATAAAAGGGATTTATAAATTAAATCCCTGATATGATAAAACAGGGGACCACGGGGAGGAAAGCTAGTCTAAATCGGGTCTAAAATGTTCAGTGAGATAGCAATAATAATGTGGTATTAAAAAATTGCCCTCCCTGGGCCATTGCCATGACCGGTTGCCATATTAATCTCAAGTCATTCATCGTGCTAATCCACCGTGAAACGATGGCGATGATTTATTACGATATATTCGTGGAGGGTTACTTTATTTGGGGGATGATAGGATATTTCTCTTTGATGCTAAGGGTAGTTAGATCTTAGATAAAACTTAATTGTTAGTAATTGAGTTTATTTTGATGATGTATTTTATGAATCTGAAATAGTTAGGGATTGATCAACTTGAGAAGCTACATTAAATTATTGTTTTACTGAAGATAGATACTGAAAACAAACACAATAAGTAATTGATATTCCCATTAATGCCAGGAGTACATGAATAAAAAAAAAGGTTTCCAGTATTCTAGACTAGCAATCAAACAAAATAGTCTTTAAAAGAAAATACACACTTGTAAAAGGGTGTAATTCTGTATCGATTACTTGACTGAAAAAAGCTCTAAGTTGCAAGCATACACATCGATTGCCATGTTTTTGCTGCTAATAAAGCAAAAATGTAAACCCTCTACTTAAGCATTCTTCAGGGCAAACGTCCATCCTAAACTTGGTTATCATTCCTTCCAGACTGAAGAACAGTTATAAATAAAGTTAAATACTACATGATTTAAACTAATCTTATATCTTGAGGCCCCTTCTCTCTACGATATGAGCTTTCTTTCTTCCCTCTTTTTATTTTAATATATTTTACGAACCTCCAATAATTTGTAGCTTGCACCATAAAGGATTATTGCTGGTCGGCAATTTTAATTCTATTGCTTTTAATTAAATTATAGTCTATAGAAACTAGAACAGGAAATCGATGAAGCTGTCTTTAGCGATTTAATATTAATGTACCTAGTGGAAAACAACAAGGGTATTTCTTTTAATTAAGCATTCCGTCGAATTAAGCTTAACATGGTTAAACAGAAATATATCTAGATAACAGATTTTTAGGTTCCAAAGAACATTGACTAACTTCATGATTTCCGGCAAATTCAATTCAAACGCATCACGCATCAAAAGCAAAACAAATTAAATAACAAAAATAGAGCTACGTAAAATTATAATAATCCACTGTCGACAACAGTGGACATCCCCTCCGTGGAACGAGTGGTAGCGTATAATTTGGATTACCCGAGTACCCGACACAAAGCAGTCGGAAGGGGCGGACACGAGGGGTAAATACATGATTCACATAGGATTGGTGACACTGAACAAGTATGGGGATTTGTATTACTTTTATGAGAGCCCGACCATTTTTGAAGAGAAAAAGAACTGAATGAACTATGGTCAGACACATGACTGGAAATAATTAACATATCATCCAGATATATCAAAATTGCAAACAATTGTAATATCAATCAGCACAATTACATATCTTGATTTTCATGTTTGAATTCAGAAACGAATCAAATACTTCATGTAAGAAAAACATACTTTTGACTATACTTCGCTGACAATAATTAATTTTGCCATTCCCCGTGATCTTCCAAAAGGATTTGGTCTACTTCTAACATAACGACATCATTCTTAACATTTGTCATTCAGTCTTAAAGACTCTATTTGTACTAGATAATTATCAATAACACTAGTTTCAAATTTCAAAGGTCTGTCACTAATAAAGACTTCAAATAACACCCCTCAGCTATGAAGGAAGCTACATAATAATACGTCGACTCAGAACGTCGCAAAGTGAATGCTTAATCCAAATTATACCGTGCGATGAACAGTCGACGTATGACATTGAATGTATAGGTACAGAAGGAGTGCTTCAAAAACGCGATTGAAAATCTTTTTTATGGCTTTTTGTTATACAGGACTTGTTTTTTTAAATTGTTTTCTGACTGTGGATCACACCGGTAGATCCTTGATCCAGCCAGCTAAATTGTCAAATGTCCAACCCACGTGACGTGGCATAACGATACAAATCAATTCATCTCATTAAGTGCAACAATCATCTGTGTTTCTACATAGATATTGATCAATTTATTGTCATTGGCGGAACGTCTTCTTGGTAGCTATCTAAATGCGCTCGTTAGAAATAGTACAACAACAAATCAGCTTTTATTAAGTTTCACCCGCCCCAGTTTCTGCCCCACATCTCGTTTTCCGATTGAGCTCAAATTTCAGCTGATCTGATGATGGAGCCGGAAGGTGGCCATGGGAACTTCGTAATAAAACTACGCAACCCCATCGAGTTTGGGCTCGTATGATTCGTATTGACAAGGACTCTGGGTCTAGGGTCTGAGTAACTTGGTAGATATAAAAAGCTTAAAAAACTTGTTCAAGTCTTTTCTTATGACCTGCAATAGGGTTAGACAAAGCATGTGGTAAGCACCCAGTTTTTTTTGCCGCTCGCTATTCTTCAGTTATGTTTTCGTGCTTAAACTGTGAAGTGAGCCAGGCCTGGTATAGGCATACAGTATGTACACTATTATACAGTGTGACAAGTCAGGCGATTCATATTAATGTCAAATTCAGATCGGGAGTCCGTTAGTCTACTGTGCTAATATTGTTTATTATTATATTCCATACTATCTCTAACAAACCTAATTCTATGACATTTATTTAAATTATCTTCATATTGAACATGGTAAAAATAACTGAGATCATTAATACAAGACTTCAGGTATAGACTCTATAAAAAGTTTCAGCTCAAAATAAATTCCTAATAAATTCATTCCTTTTGCTTCCCAGTTTATTGAATTAAAATCATAACCAACGTGACACCACTCAATGAGGGTTGTCTTTTGCGATCTATGCGCTTCGTAGCCAAAGAAGGCGTGAACTTTTATGAAGAAACCTTTCCGTTACTCATTGTATAGGTAGGATATGAAATCACAAAGACTTTTACGTTATAGGCTGGGCATCAACTTGACTTTACAATATCACTATGATGTATGTTGATGCCGCTGCTGGTGGCCGAGGTTATAAGGGCATGTATCACAGTTTGCAGACCAGACCCTAAATCTCTAAAAATGTTTCGATCACATAATTTTGATTTGACAGTTATTTATTTCCTCGACGCGGTTTAACCTGTGATCTATCCATATGCTAAATTTCATCCAAATTCAGCAATTACAATATTGTATAAAATCAGTTGAATCAGCTGGCAAACGAATCCACAGGTAAAAATATCCAGGAAAGTAATTGAAAAATTATTACTTGACCCATACAAGAGTAAATCGACTCACATTTTAAGTGTAATTTATTTTATTGGTACATATAACAACAAAAACATTAACTAACATTACCGCCAATTTCAATTATTACACGCACGACATGCTATCCCTCCCTACCATATGATTGGATGGTACGTATGAAAGAGACAGTCATATCCAGTGAAGTGGGGGATGCATAGACTCGGAACGGATTTGTCGTTGATGTAACAAATATTGTCGACCGTGAACTAAAGTGATTACTGGAGGGTTAGTAATGCCATATTTATAGTGCGGAGGCTGATTTATTGACATTAATGATTTAGGTAATTCGCAGGGAACTAATTAGAACTTTTCCTGAACTATGACTTATCGAAAAAAGTATTTAAATAAATAGATTTCTGGTCACTGGTGCCTTTAAAATAAAAAGAGATGAATGATAACCGAGGCGCAAAAATCTAACCAAAAAACAATATCCTTTCGTAGTTATCCATACTAATATTATAAATTCAAAAGTAACTGTCTGCTTGTCTGTTAATTTTTAGGCCGAACCGCTGAAACAACCGCTATAAAATTTGATACACAGATAGCCCATGGTATGGGGGGACAATGGCAACTATTTATCCTGGGAACGCAAAAGAAACCGCAGGGGATTATAGACTACTAGCTAATCTATAACTATAAAAGTAAGTCAGTTCGTTACTTCAAAAAACTACTTAATTATTAAATTAATTATATTTACACTATGACTCTGAGGACTCTCGCTTCGCCAAAAATTCTGGAGTATTCAGATAAGTAAATGTCAAAGTTTCAGCAAATAAAAAACAATAATTACAATGTATTTTAATCAGGTTCACAATCAGGACTATAGCTTCGAGCGATCGCTCTGGGGGCGTACAGTCACGCTCGGGTATGATTAATCGCGTAGAATTTAACGCCGCTGTGCGCGCGACTATCCACCCCGAGGGGGTCGCGACTCTTTTGTGCACGACTGTATTTAGATAATAATATTGGCGCTTTTTGTCAGCCATTGTACTTGTAGGTGGATAATTTAATTAAACATAATAATTCTCTAGACTTTTTGGCGGCAAAGTAACGTTGCGTTTAATTTCGAAAATTGTTTGTTTTGTGTTTGGAATACTATCGGTAGTTTTGTTCGATAAAAAATCGAAACCCCGACCTCGTCACTACATCTGACGCGCGGCGACTCAACCACTGAGCTATCACGCATTGTTTGATGTTGTTTAATTCTTTCTTTTTTTAATTATACAGGTTGAATTTTGTTGTTATGTTGTTTTTTTTTTGAAAACATTCAATATATCCGAAAATACTAATTTTTGTAAATAAATTTTAATGGCATTTTTATTTTCTTTAAAATTCAGCTCGGGGTTCCTTTCAGCGTTTTTCTCTAAGTAGTTAAGAAGTTGCCCACACTGGCTGGAAACAAAATTCATCCTGTATATATTACACGAAAATGTTGCTAAATTCTAACTTACTATAATTATTTCTAATCTATCATTACATTACAACATATTGCGTTTTGGTAAGTTATCGAAAATACTGATATGGCTAAGTCACTGAAATTAATATATCATCATAAATGCTCTACAAATACTTAATGCCATGCAACAGTTCAGATTCAAAGAAACGTGACATCAAAACCCAATAGAAAACCACCCCGACCCTCAATTAAGACCGAATCTCGGGTAAATATAATTTAACCCCTAAAAAAGCAACCAGAAGCTAAACATTTGTCCGGGACAAACAGCCCGGTTAGTGGTCACACGAGCCAGTAGCCACTAAATAAATATAAACAGATGGTTCACTCTGTAGGAAGTTCCAATTCATGAACTTCAGATTGTGCATTTGACTTTTTTAAACTTCGAGTTATCTCACCGAACACACAAACATCTTCAAAGGATAGTTCTGATAAACCTATTGGAGAAATGATATGTCTATAAAATAAAGACAAAAACGTAAAAAATCTTATCAAAGTCACAAAGCTTGAATGCTTTTTGAATAATCCCTAACCAATTTTGACAGCCTCAAGAGCTTCGCGAGACTGAGAACTAGACGATAGATTTCCAGCAAGCACAGGCAGGCTAGTACTACAAATTCCTGTTATGGTTTACAGGCACAATCAAATCTTATTTTTTACACTTTTTTTATACAATACATGGAATTTTTGCCAATGTGTGCGTACAGCATCCTCCAACGTAAATATAACGACCCTTCTGTGTCCACCTACTCTATGCTACCCGAAACTGACCTGACGACTGTGTTTACCGTTCCTGTTCAAATAAAGGGGTTCGCTATGAAAGCTATTGAAATGGTATAGCTTAATGTGATGTGATGGCTTGATACTTGAGAGTTTATTAGCATGAGATGTACCATTAAAAAACTTAAGCGTTAACAGTTTAGAAATATTTTCGCTTGCAAGCAATAAGCACAGCTCACCCTATCCATTGATGAGAAAGAAACTCTATCTTGTAAATCCATAATGTTCCAGGCACAGGTAGCCGTTGGTCGCAGCATACTATCGAACATAATAACCCAAAGAAGCGCAGTGATTGGCTAAGACAAGGACACATGGGCTGTGATTGGCTAATTCAAGTACTATAAATATTAAGATGCAGTGGTCGGTGCTAGGAAGCTCCTTTGAAACCCCCAAGGATGGACTACCCGTCGACGGCAAGAGTTGCGATGGTAGAAGGTAGCCGTTGGCATGAGGTCAAACAATTCTTCAGAACACTGTCCGTTGTACAAGCGGTAGAACACACATAAGGAGGCAAAGTCTCTCCTCAGACTGGGGGCTCTAAACCGCTTGTGAGCTCGGGATCGTCGACAATTCTAATTGCACGTCGCTGAACCGAGTCTGAAGGCCCAAGCTGGTATCCAAGTGCCCCCGCCTATACATGACAGCAGTACTCTATATGAGGCGGAACTTGCGACTTATAAAGTTGCAGCCCAAATGTGAAATTTCTCACAATTCAACCTCTATGGGATAAAATAGTGGATCGCAGGTGAAACCGCAAGGCGGAAAGCTAGTTTATAATCTAACAAATTTATTTTATAACTTATTCTAAGGCCTGACCAAGAACTCACGTAAATTAGCAAAAACCCAAGAAAACATCGTGAGTTGCCGCTTTTAAGTGCAAAATACATGGCGTGATGGACATAAACATAAATTCCAAAAGTGGCTTTATATCCTATTAAATAGAGCTTAAAATAGCATGTATAATTAACTGTCCCTTTAAAGGTACAGTAATAAATTTCACTATTAATTAATTAATTTTATGTGAGAAAATCTGTTCTCTGTCAATCAGGGACCATATTCGACTGGCGTTACCTAATTTGATAAAAAACTACACGAACGAATTGAAAAGGTTAGTGGGTCTCCTCGGATGGCAGAATCTGACCTTTAGGGCTTATTAGTATCTTTATTAAGTGCAAGTACAGATACATGGAGTTCTTCAATAATACTGATACATTCTTCAGACACAGCTGTCTGATACCAAACTGGTGACAATTCGTAATAACTAGAACTAATATAGGCTCTGGAAAACGACATTTGTTGTTTTGAAGGTATAAGCGGTGGTGCCAACTGAAAACTTATAACGGCAGCTAAGATTGCTAAGAACGAAGCTAAATATAAGTTGGCTTGGCACCTTTGGTTGGCATCACCATTAGGATCTGGTCTTTTTTACTTTTTTTTTATTATTATTTTTGTTGTATTGTGTAAATTTCTTTGCTTGTTTTAATTTTTGTTAATGTTTTTTATTCGTCGAATGGCCTGCAAAAAATAAAATATTTTTCTTTATTTTCTTTCTTTTCACGGTGCGAAAGTATATTTTAAATTACAACAAAAGCATAAAATAATGGTAAGTCAAATGAAGAATATTAATCTTTCTGAAACTAATGTCGTAGTCTGAAGTTGGTCGATCACAAAAGTCTTATAAAATCCATGATTCATCATCACTTCACTGACACTACTATTCGATGGTAATGGGCGGGAAAACAAACCACACTTGACCGATCACCAAATAAGTTAATCGTTTCAGAACAAAACAAACAGATTTTTTTATCGAAAGAGGACGCGCAATCGCAGCTATCGTGTTTCATTTTGTCATTGATGCCTTATCGAATTTATTAAAATAAAATAAATGGTGTTAGGCGACGTTTTAGACTTTTATTTTGTTCTACCATCTAAATACCTGCGTAAATATGTACAATGTACATTATACAAACTCGCGACCGGTAACGACAAAGTTCAAGTAATGCGCCTGCGCATCTTTTGAAGTGCAAAGCATAACAGTTGAAGAAGTATAAACCGACGCCACAGATTTACAGAATAAAAGCCAGATGGAGCGCGCGGAACACGAAAGTGAAGCCAAAAAAGCAAAAACAAATTTAAAATCAGATACCTGGTATTCGTTTTCCAGTTTGTATTTGCTTTGTTTAACCACAGTTTATTAATAAAGTGTTTTTTGTTAAATAAAGTCCTCCTTCTTAGTTTTGTAGTTTGACAACAAATTCTTATTCGGACTTATTTTTGCCAGTGTCAAGTTATATTTATTAGTTCACTGAATAAGATTTGATTTATTTTAGAAATAGCGCAAAATCTTTAAAAATAGGGGACAATAGGGAAATCATCATAAGACAAGCAAAATGCTAAACTAAAAGAAGGATAACAGCAGGTGACACGAGCAAAAATTTTGTGGAATTTGAATTATATATTCGTCAAATTCATATGCTTGATCTTAATGCTACTTTTTCTTATTTTTTGTTGCATTTTATTTATTAAGCTTTGTGTGTTTTTGTTATTTATTTTATTATTTCCAAGCTTTTGTTTTTGTAATTTTGTCTTTTTTTTGTATTGTCTACTTGAGTTAATTCCTACAAATATTATGATATATGCGATATTCAACTAAGAATAACTTGAAATCAACTTAACTTCAGAGTCGAAAATCAGCTATGAAGTGATATGCAGTAGTTTCTGAACGGGGGTCATTGGAACCCACGATATAACACCCTAGGTGCTGGATTTTTCATTGGCCTCACTTGTTTTAGTTTGTCTTAAGAGGAAATGCTGGTGGCGTTTGTTCCATACAAACGTTATCCTCAGTTTCCTCTCTGGATAATGACACTAGAGCAATGATTATTCTACCATGCAATATGTAGGTACCACTGTATGTCCCTCGGTTGTGTTTTTCTCCATAAATTAATTATTATAAGAATAAGGAGCCTTCTAAAATTACAAAAACTTACCATGTTTAACGCCTTTATCAGACGTCCAGCGAACAAATTTTACAAATATAAAACAACAATGGAAAACCGACAGACATCGCCAAAGCTCTCCTTATTATGATTCTGTTTTTTTTTTAAACGATCCAATTTTGGAGAAGAAAACCGGGGATTACGAAATAGCGATTTCGTCTAATTTTAATAGGTATAATCGGTCCAAGCTGTATTTGTCTCTATCACCTCGGGCGGTATAGCTCGGGCACAGCGCGAAAGCAATAGATATGTTAAAAACCTATTTTTTCAAATTTCTTGCAGCCATCCTTTCCTCGTAAGTGTTTTCATCTTGATTCTCTAGGATGTACTTATTCAAGTATCAAGTGACGCAATGAAAACAAATCTCCTACTCTTTACATTAGAGGTCACTTTGTCTTGACAATGAGCACTGAAAATTCTAGTTGGCCAAAATCTGTCGAAAATGTTTATTTAAATGACAACACTGCATCTATTGAGCGAACATATGGCATTATTTCGCCTAATGTTTGTTGGAGTGCAGTTATTTGATTCAATTATGGATGTTTACTGTATAATTGTGACAGCTTGACTGAATAAAAACTTTTGAATTACACATTGTGAATATATTTGGGCTTATTTCAATGGAATCAGGATGTTACTGATGTCTAAAGTCTAGATTTTACATGAATAATTTCACGATCCAGAGAAATCAGAATTTTTAGCATCTGGGAAGATACAATTTCAATTCAAGGCCTCTGTTTTTTGGGCATGTGTAAATGCTGACTTTATTACTAGACAAATTCATGAGAAACCTGCTTTTATGATAGGTGTTTGGAGAAATATTCTTCTCTGCCGAATTCCATCAGGGGCATCAACACATCCTTAATCCAATTGCTCATAATGAATAACCTATATATAGTCCGATTATCGTTGTCAAATATTAACCGAAAAGAATGGGCTAGAAGACAAAAAAAAATTGTCCGACTTTTACTTTAACAAAAAAATATTCGACACGTTTTTTTTTTGTTTTGTCAATTAAACAAGAAAATACGAATATATCGAGTGTTTAAGTTCCGCGTGACTCTAAAGTGACGTCACGAGCCCCCACTTCCGAACTTTGACTCGCTTTATCTTTGTACATTTAATAGAATTTATAGAACTTATACAATGTTATATTACTTGTACTATTATTTATTGTATGCTATTGGTTAATATTTGGAATAAAATCGTTCTTTTGAGAAGGCCGTCTGCGGGGTATAACTAACCGAACATATTACTAATAAAAACTTTTTAACAAAAAAAATAACTTGAATTTTATTTAGATTACTTTTATAATGTAATACACAAGTCACCATAAAAATCTGTTAGTGAACAATAAATCACCCCTATTTTCCCACCCTTAGGGAAGGTATTTTTTATCCAAATTCATAAGGGACCAACTTCGACTCTTCGTATACCCTATCCAATAAAAAAAGAATTTTCTAAATCTGACTACTCTGTAAAATAAAAAATATATATACGCGTCGACTTGTAAACCTCATCCGTTTTTTCGTCGGTTAAAAAACATCCAATAACACTGGACACGGACTAGCAACATCTAAATAAACTCTCATTAGTTTATAAACAAGTACAAATGAAGCTAAACCTGTGTTCTTATCATGTGTAACGCGGTAACGCGTCACGGTAGGTTATATCGTGTCAATCGATGAAGTTGCTTATTGACACAGCTGCGCGGGCGCCGCTCAGCCATTGGCCGACACTGCAGCCAATAGTTGTGTGATCAATTTTGAAATATCACCCGTGAAATTATGAAATTGGGTTTTTCAAGACGTCATATATATGTTTACTTAGAGGTGTGGCTGAATAAAACGACGGGAGACTATTTCCTAAAATGTTATTGTTGTGTCTATAAACATAAAAATTGCTCATAAAATGCATAACATCAGCATAACATGTAACTTATCGACCACTTTCACGTCATAGTCATAAGATGTGACGTTATTTTGTATACTGTGTATTCCTTTGAATGTTTGGCGATCCGCGCGGGCGAGATAACAATAGAAATCAATTGTTATCTTTTAACCGCAAGTAAAGGGATTCAGTATTTTTAATAATATATTTTTATAAGGATTACTTAAGGTCAGATCATCGAGATATAATCCCTTTAGAGTAGAAATACCGAGCAATCCAAATCAAGTTAGTTAACTCCGTTTGAGAGCTAGCTCGCCGACTTGTCCGGGTAAGGGTGCTAAGGCAAAATTTTGGTTCAGCATCTTAATGTCACTTCAAAAAAAAACAGTTAAGTGTGTTTGCACTACTTTTCACTGATGTATAACCGTACCCACCAATCAATGCATCTAACCCCCTTACTCATAAAGCGCTATTTAACTAATATACAGTTCATAATTGGACTGTTTTACAAAAACCTTAAACCGACTTCAAAGTACACGAAGAAGTACTTAATCAAATCCTGATCTGATGACAATGGGACCAAACGGGAAGTGTACCCTTCCAGACAAAAAAAGAATTTTCCAAATCGGTTAATAAATGACGGAGTTATGAGGTAACAAACATAAAAAAAAAACATACAACCGAATTGAGAACCTCCTCCTTTTTTTGAAGTCGGTTAAAAATCAATGCCACTTTTCGTTGTAATTTTATAACTCAAGAACGGGCTCACCTATCCAAACCAAATGTTTAGGATTTGTTCGGACTATTTGGTAGGTTTATGTGAAGTTTGCACAAAATCGGTCGAGCGGTTCTTCATTTATCACATTTTTTGTAACAAATGAATTGAATAAATGGCGGATCATTTTGTTAATGGGGACTTTGCTGTCAAATTTAAACTTTTTTCAGATGGGGATTGTGCTGTCGAATTTAAACTTTTTTCAGTGTTGACAGTACAAGCATGTTGTTATGTCATTTCAATTTGGACGTGCTTCGATTAATGTAAGCTTGCAGTCGATAATATAACCTAGATACCCACTGCAGCGCCATCTGCCGGGCTGAGTCAAATCAGGATTTGAATACTTTTTAGTGTACTTTGAAGTCGGTTTAAGTTTTTTGTAAAACAGTCCAATTATATATATAGATAGATATACGTTTGTTATGATTTAAATCATGTAAACGATAACCTGGGGGTTACTACGTATATGTAGCATGTCGGCAGTGGAAGGTTCAAATGTCACTTATCACTTGTTCACCGCGGCACGATAGCGAAATGCAATTAATTGTGTAAGTGACTATTTGTGGTACTTTGAGGGTTCACTTATTGAACTTAGTAGATAGCTGAATACGATAGTGATGCGCGGAATCGATTAAATATGACATTTATTATAATGTATCGCTCATCGAAATACTGAGTTCCTTATACAACATAATTGATAGAAGCAAGTGCAAGCTTGACTCACGCACGAAGGCTTCCGGGGCTCCCTTAATTTTTTAATTTTTAATCGACTTCAAAAAAGGAGGTTCTCAATTCGTTTTTTTTTATGTTTGTTACCTCATAACTCCGTCATTTATTTGGATTTGAAAAATTGTGTTTTGTCTGGAAGGGTACACTTCCCGTTTGGTCCCATTGTCATCAGATCAGGATTTGATTACTTCTTAGTGTACTTTGAAGTCGGTTTAAGTTTTTTGTAATACAGTCCAATTATTATTATTTCAAAAATCAAAATCAAAAAGTAGTTTATTCAATTTAGGCCATGGTAAGGGACTTATGAACGTTAAATTGGTACATACAGATGAATTTACCACCGGTTCGGAATACACTTAAACTGAGAAGACTCCGGCAAGAAACTGAGTTTGTTATAGCGTCAATAGCAAGACACGTTATGTGCAAATTTCAACTATCTACCTATAACGGTTCATGAGATACAGCCCTCTGACAAAGAGACGGGCGGTTGGACATCAGAGGCTTAGTTTAGTAAAAGGGTGGGTTTTGGGTACGGAACCCCAAAAATCACGAGTTTTTATTTTATTTCTGAGATTTTTAAAGTTTTATGGCCGTTAATGATAGATTTAAACTGACAACAACTTAACCTAGAAACACTGCAGTCGTAGGGCTCTTACCCAAGTCGTAAAAAGCCAAATACGATGTCGACAGCCCGCGTATCCGGACACAACGCTTCGCTTCATCGTTTCTTATACGAACAGCAAAAGAGTGGAACTCTCTTCCGAGGTCTGTGTTTCCCGACACCTATAACCTGGATGTATTCAAGGTCAGAGTGAATAGGCTCTTTCTGGGTAAGCGTGCTACATCCTCGGCCTCGTCATAACTCCTCATGGGGTCAGTCGAAGGTCAAAAGCAAGCCCACTCAAAATTAAAAATTAAAAAATATGTTATCGAAACACATTTATTTGAACATTCTCATGGTTCATATTAAAGTTGTTGTTTTAATTTTGACGTTATTAATACGTAGAAAATTTGAGTTTAATACGCTACCATCTGTTTGTTTTCACGGTATAAATACCAAACCGATTTTGTTAAAAAAAAAACGAACTGACGCGTCAATCTTGC
The DNA here is from genome assembly GCA_947623365.1 of Achlya flavicornis. NCBI lineage: Eukaryota > Metazoa > Arthropoda > Insecta > Lepidoptera > Drepanidae > Achlya > Achlya flavicornis. The sequence continues at coordinate 1,943,467 of OX392495.1, read as the reverse complement.
ACCCGCGTTGGCGTGCAAGGTGGCGCAAATTTGTAGCAACGAGTTCACATCGACGCGTCCTGCAAGTTCATACAAATTCGCGCCATCTTGCACGCCAACGCGGACGCAAGCTGGACGCGTCGGTTTGATCAGGGCTTACGGGGATTTGACCCTGGTTTCCTCACGATGATTTCCTTCACCGAAAGCTCAAGTAGGATTCCAAGGCTAAGTGACGGCATTAAACGTCACAACCCCTAAGCGATCATCAACTTAGAAAAATATTACACCTTCTTATTGTTAAAATATCTGTTTGACATTTCAGAATGTGAAATAAAAATAAACCTTATTGGTATACAATAAAGTTCATTTGTAATTAATATTTCAGCCACAGAGAGAAAAACATTCTATAGGCGGTCGTCACTATAAGAAAAACTTCCTTATTTTTTGGCTTTTCTTTTTAACGACGAAGTCGGTAAACAAGCATACGACGGCCCGTCTGGTGTTAAGCGGTTATCATAGCCATACCACGCTTGCAAGCCACGAGGCATCACTCACGCGTTACCGACCCTTCCCCCTACCCCAATGAAGTATGGCGACCTTACTCACGCGCAGGAACACAACATAAAGTTATTTGTCTGCGGTATTCTGTAAGGTGGAGGTACTTCCACAGTCGAGCTGCTCTTTGAGCGAATAAACGCTATGCTCTACCTCTCTTAAGCGTCAAACAGAAATTTTAATAATATCATGGAATAAGTATATTGTCGTTCGCAAACGATCCTAGGTACAGTGCGCGGAATGAAAAGCTTCGGCACCTTAGAGTTGGTTTTCGCTTGCACCAGATTGAATCAGTTTTATTATATGTACCAACATATTACCAGTGAGATTTCTAACAGGAAGAAACAGTGCTGCTAACATTTACATAAATGTGAAGTTTGCTTTCGAAAAAGGTTTTGCTTGTTTTTACATCAAGTCAAACACAATTGATGGCTTTTGCGGAATAAAATATAAGTTTTTTTTTTCAATGATGACGTTTCCCCTGTTTAAAATTTTAATTTGAAATAAATAACAATAGCAGGTTAAACCAACAAGGTTTTAGTTTATCAAAACATAAAATAAAAACAATCTTGTTGACAAGATAAACAGTCGAACAACTTTGATCTGAATTCAAATTCAAATTCAAAAATTGTTTACTCAATATAGGCCTTAATAAGGCACTTACGAACGTTACAATTGATTTTACCACCGGTTCGTAATACACTTAAACTGAGAAGACTCCCGGCAAGAAACTTATAATTTTGAACTTTGATATAGAGGCCGGCAAACAACTTGAGCCAAAGTCGACGTAGTGGGGGTAAGTTCGCGCATGTACACTCATGCTCGGCCAATAGCGTGGACGCGTGCCGACAGAATGCCCCCGCGCACCTCTCTTTCCACCAACGACACCTTAAAATCGTCTACTGCGCACTCAAGGTCATGGCTCAAGTTGTTTGCCGGCCACTGTAACGAACAGTTAAATCATTATTTTCTCAAATTCAGTGTATTCTGCCTATTCAGTTTCAAAAGGTAATATGTGCTCGTGATACGTTGAATGAATCAAGTTGAAAACTGACGAACCTTTTCATTCCCCCACTGTACATATCGATAATTTCCAATAAATTGATTGTGACTAATCAGAATAGTCGATTATTTCAATCGATACTGCGCGTCATTAAATACGAAATAATAATTAAACTGTACTGTACTGCGCCACAAAATATAACAAAGTGCAATCAATCTTATGATTTGCTCTAATTATTTTTATATTAATAAACAATGATCTATATCTATATACAATATATATATCTATATTATGTATATAAAAACCGGCCAAGTGCGAGTCAGACTCGCGCACCGAGGGTTCCTACAAACCTGTAGGTATATAAGTAAATGGTAGTATAGACCTGATTATTTGATATTAATTTCAATTTATGACGTATTAAAAAAAAACTACTTACTAGATCTCGTTCAAACCAATTTTCGGTGGAAGTTTGCACCGTAATGTACATCATATATTTTTTATAGATTTATCATTCTCTTATTTTAGAAGTTACAGGGGGGGGACACACATTTTACCACTTTGGAAGTGTCTCTCGCGCAAACTATTCAGTTTAGAATAAAATGATATTAGAAACCTCAATATCATTTTTGAAGACCTATCCATAGACACCCCACACTTATGGGTTTGAAGAAAAAAAATTTTTTGAGTTTCAGTTCTAAGTATGGGGAACCCCAAAATTTATTGTTTTTTTCTCTATTTTTGTGTGAAAATCTTAATGCGGTTCAGAGAATACATCTACTTACCAAGTTTCAACATTATAGTTCTTATAGTTTCAGAAATAAATGGCTGTGACATACGGACAGACAGACAGACAGACAGACAGACATGACGAATCTATAAGGGTTTCGTTTTTTGCCATTTAGCTACGGAACCCTAAAAATGAATCCCTATATCCCTTGGTCACGCCATCACGCCATCACGCGTGAACAAAAAAAAAGTTTCCGGACCTGCGACTTATAAAGTTGTAGTCTTTGCCCCGATATGAAGTACTGCCTGACTTACTGATCCGATTCAGAAAATTCTTCCACTAATAGGAAGGTTGTCCTGGAGTGCTAATGCTAGGTGCCAACAACGCGGGTGAATCCGCGTGGCGCAACTAGTCCACAATAAAATGTCGCCAGACTTGTAGACTCCGATACTATACAACAATAGTAAAAAGTTAGTTTCGTATGTAGTACAAGTGATAGCGAGTCAAATGTCAGTCGCAAACACCCGGCGATAGCGGGTTCGAAGCCCGCTCGATAATAATTCAATTACAAGAGACTCAATTACAATTATATTCAATTACAAATAATTTCGTTATCTGAGAAAAAAACTGCGTTGATAAATTTTTATAGTTTGTAATTTGACACCTTTGATTTAGTATACATTCAGATTGAGCGTCGAAGCTGTGCACGCGTCGAAAAAATAGCTCCTAACTGTTAGGGGCTAGATCAAAGAAAAATAAATAAAATTGCAAAATAATGTTTAATATTTAAATTTCTCCCGATTTTAATTGGAATATTTCAACAACTGCTATCATTATGAACGTCACTATGACAAGCATAATGACGCAGAGGGAGCGTAAAACGTAGCTGTTACGCGCAGCAGCCTATAAAAGTTGACCTGTTTTACATAGTCGTGTAGTATGGCGACGTTCTTTCTAGGTATATTTATTTCAATGTTTGACACCATAAAAAAGAGTGAAAGTAACTGAATGATTATAAACAAGCAAAATGATCAACATTCTAGGCATAACTTTTTTTTTAAATTAGATATGTAGGTTGTACCTACTCAAACATGCAGATATTTTTTATCAATGAACTAATTTCAAAAAATGATACAAAAAAAACTGTCAGAATATGTGCTTTTTTTTTTTCATCAACCTTGCCATATTAAACGGTTCTAAAGTCAACTCAACTTTTTTTTTATTAGGAGGATCATCAATTCAATGATCACGAATTCACGCGTCGACAACCGACCGTTTATGATTAATAAGCTACGTGCAACACTTAACAATTGTACAGTACACGTGACCTACCATATTTGGCAGGTTTATATTTATAATATACAGTATGATTAGATTTACGATGTCGGAAGTTTCTACTTATTTACACACTTATGGTTTCTTGGAAAATATCGTTATAGATATTTTTCCAAAGGGTACCAACCGGACGGGAACCTGTAACAAAGCCTCAGCCGTCCGTCCGTCTGACTGTCAGTGGGCTGTATCACATTAAATTTTCACAGAATGTGTATTTCTATTGCCTCTATAACAACTAATAATACCTGATTTTGAAAATTCTTTCACTAATATAAAGCTACATTAGCTCAGTGCTATTGATTACTTCTTATCCCGAGCACGCAGGTGAAACCGCGGGGAACAGCTAGTAATAAATTTCCGAAAACTACAAACTCACATCCAAATGTACAATAAAACAAATATTTTACAAAGAACATGAAAATCTGCGTAAGAAATTGCTCAACTAAGTATGACTGTACTATTATTTATTGTGGTATGACACAGGTAATAAACGTTTAGAATTTTAAGAATAACAGTGGGCGAGCGAGATAGAGCGAAATGATGCAGATAACTGAGGGGGACTAAATACTCAAAATCAAAAAGTAATTTATGCAGTTTAGGCCCTGGTAAGGCACTTATGAACGTTTTGGTACATACAGTTGAATTTACCACCGGTTCGGGATACACTTGAACTGAGAAGACTCCGGCAAGAAACTCAGCTGAGGAGTATCTTGATGATGAGAGGTCAAAGTTGAGCTTAAATCTTAAGGGTAATTTCTTATACCGTACGGGTTAGTAGGTAAAGAGGGTAAAAAATCGCGGGTGAAACCGCGGGGCGCAGGTAGTATAGTAATAAATTAACTACGTTAATAATTCTCTCAACACAAACATACTTCGCTATATTTAATCTATAAAAGCTTGGTATTAAGACATAACTAGATAAATATTTTATTCATTCTGTATATAGACATTAGTATGTGCACGCGACTTCACTTTATTTAATTTTTTCCTTGCTCTGCCAAATTTCATGAATCTAGGTCATCGAGGAATACCTTCCGCAACTAGTAACCGTCCGTCCGCCCGTCTGTCTTTCAGCGGGCTGTATCTCATGAACCGTTATAGGTAGACAGTTGAAATTTTCACAGAATATGTATAATTTTTTTTATTAAATATTTAACAAAAAACAATCTTACGGTATCTTTCTTGTGCTAGTCCAACTCCCACTTTTCCAGTTTTTATTGAAATTCTTATAAATTTATATATATTTTTTTTTTATCCAAAAAAAGCCTTACATTTTTTCTTTATTTTAATAGTCGCCAAACTACTATTGCAGTTTGTAGGCGTGCACTCTTTCACAGTTTTGTTGGTTTTATACGTACATATCACATTATTTACATTATTACTTAACAATCACATGCACTATACATATATTGTAGGTACTAGTCCAGTAACTTATGAAAGAAACATAATAGGTATATCATTTCTTTCTTAAGCAACTAGACTGCTTCTCTAATAAATTCTCTTTTACTTATACACAGTGAATGACAGACATACACCTTAACTTAATAAAACCGTATTCGATATAGATAAAAATACATAAATATGTATTCGCACACGCTGTACATTACCACATATAGTTCGGTTATGTACTACATTAACTCGTAAATGTACAAAATGTGTCAATCTATTGTAAAATGGGCTTACGACACGAGTTACAAGCTTAAGCGATTATGTTCACTAACCTTACTCATAAAACTTTTTTTAACTAATAAACTGATTAAGTGGTCACTTAAATAACGTCAAATTGTTTGACAATGAGAGCAAGGTGACGTTATTTATTTGACCATTTATTCAGTAGGATTAGTTAAATAGCGTTTGTGAGTAAGGCCTTATATAAATAAAGATGTTCACTATATACATAAAGATCATCACCTTAGAGGGGCACGACCGATTTGCACGGCTGATTTTCTTTTTGTTGTTTGTAAACAACGTCTTTTGGGTCAGCTCAGGATATTCAATAAACGAGCGCAGCGAGCTCTGCGCCGAAGTGGGGACAGATCTCTCGCTGCCGAGCGTGGTTCGCGCTGTGGTCGACAGCGAGAGATCGTGGGACGCACTCCACTCCTTTTGCGAGCGGGTTTTGCTTGCAAAGGAGGCGCCGGAACGTGACAGGGAAGACACTACCACCCTGGCTATCCGCCGCAGGAGAACCGGGAGTCGGAGGGCGGCTTTTTTAAGCCACCTTCCCCCAACATGGGCCCAAGGGTGGCGGTCTCGGGGGAGTCTGCCGCCCATCAACATCGGGCCCGAGTAGTGGAGCGTGTGTTTCCGCACGCTACTCAGGAGGAGACGGCGAAGACAAGAGCTCCGGTCTCTGCCGTCGATGAAGAGGAGGCCTCCGATCAGGCCGTCGCCGCTGGATACGCGGACGAATGCCTCGGCGCCCCCGTATATCCAGCCGGCAGCGACATGTAGGAACACCGTGGGGTTTTAGTCAGTAGGAGTCTGACATAACCCGGCTGCTCCCCCTGGGGTGCCCGGATATTCATGAGGATTTCCCCACGTAAAAAAAAATGGTTTTCAATAAATACTTACGTACAAAATTTTGTAGGTTTGATTTCGTGGATTTGAAATTTTATTCAAGACTGATTTATACTATGGTTTTTGGATGTCGATTAAGTGGCGAAAAATTCGACTATTTGCCATAGGAAATAGTAAAGTTGATTTAGCTAATATTGTTCGGAACCCTCCGTGTGCGAGTCCGACTCACACTTGACCGGTTTTTAATTTATAAATTTAAGCCAGAATTTTTTTCACCGAATTCTGTCGAATATCGAATAACGGCGGATATCCACGGCATCCCCACCCGCTATCGCTTCATCTCACAACTTGACCCAGCCAATAACGGGCACAATCATAAGCAACGTACCAAATACGGCAAGATAGTTCAATGACGACAATTGTCATAAATAATGTTAAGTTGTGATTGATTGTGAATTTGTAAACGGCTCTTATGAGACCAAACGATTGGCAATCGTATGACATTCATGGTATTTTCTGTGGTGTACCATTAAAACTAGTATGCAAAGAAATACATGAGCTATCTGTGTATTGATATACTGCCTATAATGTCCCACTGCGAGCACAGTCCTCCTTTCCTCCTCCGCCAACACGCGTGCCCACTGCGGATTGGCGGAGGTAGGCTAGTTGTCAAACCGCCTAGGAGGCCTAGGAAGGAATACCACTAGGCGGTCACCCGTCCAGGTACCGCCGGTGGTAGCTTGACTTTGCCGATCGATTAAGAACCGCTACTCATGCTACCACAAACGCTTCTGTATAAATGTACACATAGTAAAACATAAGTATAAGAGAGGGTAATACTTTTGATTCTTAATATGACTAGCTGTCCCTCGCGGTTTCGCCCGCGTACGTAAAGTAGCCTTTAGCTTTCAGGGATTATCCCCTAGCCACAGACTACCCGGACTCCGCTCTCGCTATTACAAAACTGAGGCACCGTAATGGCGGCGGCTGTTTATGTGTGATTCAATTTAGGGTTGCCATGTTAGGCTAAATTTACCTATGTTTTATTATATTATACTAAGACTAATATGTAACGGTAGACATGTTTAAATGAAAATTAAGTAACGATGGATGATTGTTGCAAAAAAAAAATCGAAAGAATCGACAATTGTAAAACTCTACATTCGATTGTCGATTCATTCGTTCTAAGGAATAAACAATCGACCTTTCGAATGAAAATTGACCCACGCAACGCAGGTTGTAATAGTATGCACAATCGACGGGTGAGCGCGGGGACAAATATATTAATTCATTCGGCGGACGGACAGCCAGCGCACGGCTTAGGACACGCGCGGTGCCGCAAGAAGCGTATTATGAACGATCGAAAGATGTCGATTGTTATTCGAATGATTCGAATAAATTGGCCAATCGAATAATTCGATTGTTTTTAGTAACAATCGCCCATCGCTAAAATTAAGTGTAAATGTAGGCAGAATATACCGTACTATTTTAAATTGTGAATGGTGGCCAAATTTTTTTTTGTTATTGTTACGTCATCAGGAATAAATTGCTACCAGTAACGCCATCTGTTATTTTATAGGAGTAATCTCAGTAACGCAATCTGTTATTGTATAGGAGTAAACATCTATCAAGCAACGCCATCTATCGCCGAATAGCTACCTGCTTCTGGAATATTCCCGATAACACAGTAGGCATGTAGAATACTCGCGTAAATTGTGGAATGTTCCAGATGCCGTTTATGAAGTATAAATACGGGACAATGCACAGAGGAGTTTGAGTTTGGTTTTGTATAACAGTGAGTAAACATCGAAGTGAAATACAGTTAAGTGCTAGTGAACTATTTAATTTCTGAGTGTTTTAATCAGAGTTTTAATAAAAGTGTGACCAGTGTTTTGGTAAATTCGTGTACCATTATTTATCCTGAACCCCAGCTCGTAACATTATGCTTTCACGCTTCAACTACTCAACCGATCGCTATGAAAGGGGTTCGAAGATTTTTGTTCAGAGCCTGGCATACTCATCAGGCACCGTTATGTTTTTTTTTTTTAAATAACTTCACTCATCCCAACCTTTATACATCGATTAAGGACACTCATACGAATATAAAAATAATGGGGGGCCTATGTCCTAAAACATCACGTTACATAGTTATTTGCAAAAAAGATCGATGTTTCAATAACCATGACAAATTAATCATTAATGGTTTTTACGCTAGAATATATTGGTTTATTTCTACAAATATTGAAATTACTGACATATCAGCATAAAATATGTACAGCAGATTTCCGTAATAGTATTCTATTAATAAATAAATATTCTGGGACATTCCTCACACACATTTTAAATACAATAAGGTATACAATATTTACAACCTACGCGGTAAAATAAAGAATACCTACACAATAAACTATGGCTAAGTTGTACTTTGACGTTACATTATTAGAAGGCTCTACACAAAATGTATGCACTATAAAAGGGACCACCCTTTCCCCTCACCCGACAAAATAAAAATAATAGTATCTAAAAAAGGGGGGTGCGCAACTTTTCCTTCACATAGAGGGGGGTTCTACACCGACCCCCTCTCTATTCCCCCACTCCCCTTCCGTCCCTTAAATCGACGAACTTCAAAGTACATTCCTACCTAAACTATTCTTTGATTATTTTAGGGCTCCATCAAATAATTCGCTTTCTAAAAGTGGTCCGTTCGCCAAAAAAGTTTGAGAACCACTGATATAAAGTATGTGTACTAGTCGCGACAGTTTGAAATCAATTTATAATAAAATACGTATTAATGATAACCATAAAATATAAAATTCCCATTTTTCGGGTAATTTACAAAAGTGTATATTGGCAACACTGGCTTTGTCATTAATTCTTTTGTACTGGTGAATGAATATTTGTTTTGATGTATAAATTCGGGAAATAAGTGATTGAATTATTAATTTAACTGTGAAACGTGATTCCTGGTATTTTTTTCCTCCGGTCTCTACGGTTTTTACACCATTTCACTACACAAGAGATGCTATATTTTAATATTTTACGGAACCGCAAACGTATTGACTCTGTTGACGTTTATCCGCGTAATGGCCGACTAGTGTGTGAATGTGTGCGTGCCGGCTTGTATGTACAGCGAGGTGGCCGACTCTCAGTGACACAGTTTTTTGTTAGCAAGAATACATCCGAAGTTTTATAACATCCTTGCCCCTAGCTTATAATCAGTGAAAGAATTTTAGTTAAATGTTGGCATTTAGTTGTTAATATTCCAGAGATGAAGCTCTCGTGGTGCAGCATGATAAGCCATTCTTAATCGATCGGCAAGTTAAGCTACTACCGTCATGTCGGTACCTGGATGGGTGACCGCCTAGTGGTATTTCAAATCGAGCGTTTCCGTGCTTCGGAAGGCACGTAAAGCCGTTGGTCCCGGTTATCACTTAATTGTGATAGTCGTTAAGCTAGTTGGAAGCCTTCTAGGCGGCTTGAAAACTCCAACAGTAGGTTGACCACTAGCCTACCTCCACCGATGCGCAGTGGGCACGCGTGGTGGAGTATCTGCCCATTCCCTTTCACCGTGATTTGTGAAAGGAGGCCTGTGCTCAGCTGTGGGACATTATAGGTTGACGATGATTTTAGAGATTACCAACTTGCAAACTGTAGACTATCTTTCTCCATATTTTACTGCTCTCCTTATGTTACTATGGAAACTAATTGGAGATAAAAAGTATGATTGTCTGTTTGTTACCTCTACACTCGAACAATTTACCCAAAGAAGCGCTATGACATTCATTACTTCTGAAATCTATTCCATCAATACCCCACCACCGACAATGCGCTCTGATTGGCTAAGTCAAGGACACACTAAACATTTAGATGCAGTGATTGGTCGGTACTGTTATTAATCAGTGAAAAAGCAGTTACTAGTTGCGGAATTGGATTTCTCGGTATGGCTACTCTGAAGGTGTTTTTCTCTATACGACTAAAACTCTTAAGACGAAATGCTGGTGGCGTTTGTTCCATACAAACGTAATCCTCAGTTTCCTCTCTGGATAAAGACACTAGAGCAATGATTATTCTACCATGCAATCTGTAGTTACCACTGTATGTCCCTCGGTTGTGTTTTTCTCCATACATTAATTATTATACGTATTAGGAGCTTTCTAAAATCACAAAAACTTACCATCTTTAACGCCCTTATCAGACGTCCAGCGAACTAATTTAACGAATATAAAACAACAAAGGAAAACCGACAGACATAGCCAAAGCCCTTCTTATTTTTTTTTATTTTTTTTATCGATCCTGTTTTGGTGGATAAAACCGGGGATTACGAAATAGCTATTTCGTCTAATTTAAATAGGTATAATCGGTCCAAGCTGTAGTTTTCTCTATCACCCTCGGGCGGGACAGCTCGGGCACAGCGCGACAACAATAGATATATGTTTAAACCTATTTTCAAATTTCTTGCAGCCATCCTTTCCTCTTAATTGCCATAAAAAGCACGCAGATATCCCCGAGAATGCGGGCGAAGCCGCGGGATAACTCTAGTATAATATAAAACAGAATTAAACTAATTAATTTAAGTGCGTCTGCCCGTTGGCCCCAAATAGAAGGTACCGTAGCCAGCTCGTAAATCAAGTTTACGCGATAGACTCGCGTAAAATATCGACGATTTTAAATAACGTCGAGACGTCGACAAGCGCTAAAGTCGGAGCGTAGAAACGCGAGGAAGCGTTATCGAGACGCGAAAGCGATTAATAATACTTTCTCAAGATTTTTTAATTCACCGAAAGCTGAAGCTTAGGATTCGAACTTCATCAGTCGGCATTCGAAGACTAGCTAAAACTAAGCTTAAGTTTTTATTCGTAACGTTAACATACTACTAAGATTATAAACCCGTCAGTTTGTAAGGATAAAACCCAAAAACTACTCAACGGATTTAGATGAAATAGGACACACAGATCCTCCAGAATATCCAGAGATCCAGAATATATTCTATATTCTGGATTAACACATAGAATACTTTTTATCTCGTCAAAACGATAGGTCGTTCGAGAACTAGGGTGAAACCGCGGTTCTGAATAGATAGATAGATAGATTTATAACTCTTTATTGTACACCAACAAGTAACCTGTGTGAACCTGGAACCCGACTTCAAGATATCGGGTTTTTTTTTTTTGCATATGTTAGTACTCCGTATGTACCTGTTTGTACCAACTTTTTTTTCGTTTGTACCTCAAGGGGTTCGGAGATACGGGGGGTTGAAAAATGCTCAGAACCCGACTTCAAGATATCGGGTTTTTTTTTTTTGCATATGTTTGTACTCCGTATGTACCTGTTTGTACCAACTTTTTTTTCGTTTGTACCTCAAGGGGTTCGGAGATACGGGGGGTTGAAAAATGCTCAGAACCCGACTTCAAGATATCGGGGGTTTTTTTTTTGCATATGTTAGTACTCCGTATGTACCTGTTTGTACCAACTTTTTTTTCGTTTGTACCTCAAGGGGTTCGGAGATACGGGGGGTTGAAAAATGCTCAGAACCCGACTTCAAGATATCGGGTTTTTTTTTTTTGCATATGTTAGTACTCCATATGTACCTGTTTGTACCAACTTTTTTTTCGTTTGTACCTCAAGGGGTTCGGAAATACAGGACTTTAAAAAACCTGTTCCCTAATATCGGAATCTCGGGCATTTTTTGAGATAATCAAAATCTGCCAGCGGGGTTGGATTCACCATCGTTTGTACCCGTTTGTACCATCTTTCTTTTCGTTTGTACCTCAAGGGGTTCGGAAATACAAGACTTTAAAAAACCCGTTCCCTAATATCGGAATCTCGGGCATTTTTTGAGATAATCAAAATCTGCAAGCGGGGTTGGATTCACCGTCGTTTGTACCCGTTTGTACCATCTTTCTTTTCGTTTGTACCTCAAGGGGTTCGGAAATACAGAACTTTAAAAAACCCGTTCCCTAATATCGGAATCTCGGGCATTTTTTGAGATAATCAAAATCTGCAAGCGGGGTTGGATTCACCGTCGTTTGTACCCGTTTGTACCATTTTTCTTTTCGTTTGTACCTCAAGGGGTTCGGAAATACAGAACTTTAAAAAACCCGTTCCCTAATATCGGAATCTCGGGCATTTTTTGAGATAATCAAAATCTGCAAGCGGGGTTGGATTCACCATCGTTTGTACCCGTTTGTACCATCTTTCTTTTCGTTTGTACCTCAAGGGGTTCGGAAATACAGAACTTTAAAAAACCCGTTCCCTAATATCGGAATCTCGGGCATTTTTTGAGATAATCAAAATCTGCAAGCGGGCTTGGATTCACCGTCGTTTGTACCCGTTTGTACCATCTTTCTTTTCGTTTGTACCTCAAGGGGTTCGGAAATACAAGACTTTAAAAAACCCGTTCCCTAATATCGGAATCTCGGGCATTTTTTGAGATAATCAAAATCTGCAAGCGGGTTTGGATTCACCGTCGTTTGTACCCGTTTGTACCATCTTTCTTTTCGTTTGTACCTCAAGGGGTTCGGAAATACAAGCCTTTAAAAAACCCGTTCCCTAATATCGGAATCTCGGGCATTTTTTGAGATAATCAAAATCTGCAAGCGGGGTTGGATTCACCGTCGTTTGTACCCGTTTGTACCATCTTTCTTTTCGTTTGTACCTCAAGGGGTTCGGAAATACAAGACTTTAAAAAACCCGTTCCCTAATATCGGAATCTCGGGCATTTTTTGAGATAATCAAAATCTGCCAGCGGGGTTGGATTCACCATCGTTTGTACCCGTTTGTACCATCTTTCTTTTCGTTTGTACCTCAAGGGGTTCGGAAATACAAGACTTTAAAAAACCCGTTCCCTAATATCGGAATCTCGGGCATTTTTTGAGATAATCAAAATCTGCCAGCGGGGTTGGATTCACCATCGTTTGTACCCGTTTGTACCATCTTTCTTTTCGTTTGTACCTCAAGGGGTTCGGAAATACAAGACTTTAAAAAACCCGTTCCCTAATATCGGAATCTCGGGCATTTTTTGAGATAATCAAAATCTGCAAGCGGGGTTGGATTCACCGTCGTTTGTACCCGTTTGTACCATCTTTTTTTTCGTTTGTACCTCAAGGGGTTCGGAAATACAGAACTTTAAAAAACCCGTTCCCTAATATCGGAATCTCGGGCATTTTTTGAGATAATCAAAATCTGCAAGCGGGGTTGGATTCACCGTCGTTTGTACCCGTTTGTACCATTTTTCTTTTCGTTTGTACCTCAAGGGCTTCGGAAATACAGAACTTTAAAAAACACGTTCCCTAATATCGGAATCTCGGGCATTTTTTGAGATAATCAAAATCTGCAAGCGGGGTTGGATTCACCATCGTTTGTACCCGTTTGTACCATCTTTCTTTTCGTTTGTACCTCAAGGGGTTCGGAAATACAAGACTTTAAAAAACCCGTTCCCTAATATCGGAATCTCGGGCATTTTTTGAGATAATCAAAATCTGCAAGCGGGGTTGGATTCACCGTCGTTTGTACCCGTTTGTACCATCTTTCTTTTCGTTTGTACCTCAAGGGGTTCGGAAATACAGAACTTTAAAAAACCCGTTCCCTAATATCGGAATCTCGGGCATTTTTTGAGATAATCAAAATCTGCAAGCGGGGTTGGATTCACCGTCGTTTGTACCCGTTTGTACCATCTTTCTTTTCGTTTGTACCTCAAGGGCTTCGGAAATACAGAACTTTAAAAAACACGTTCCCTAATATCGGAATCTCGGGCATTTTTTGAGATAATCAAAATCTGCAAGCGGGGTTGGATTCACCATCGTTTGTACCCGTTTGTACCATCTTTCTTTTCGTTTGTACCTCAAGGGGTTCGGAAATACAAGACTTTAAAAAACCCGTTCCCTAATATCGGAATCTCGGGCATTTTTTGAGATAATCAAAATCTGCCAGCGGGGTTGGATTCACCATCGTTTGTACCCGTTTGTACCATTTTTCTTTTCGTTTGTGCCTCAAGGGGTTCGGAAATACAGAACTTTAAAAAAACTTGTTCCCTAATATCGGAATCTCGGGCATTTTTTGAGATAATCAAAATCTGCAAGCGGGGTTGGATTCACCATCGTTTGTACCCGTTTGTACCATCTTTCTTTTCGTTTGTACCTCAAGGGGTTCGGAAATACAAGACTTTAAAAAACCCGTTCCCTAATATCGGAATCTCGGGCATTTTTTGAGATAATCAAAATCTGCAAGCGGGGTTGGATTCACCGTCGTTTGTACCCGTTTGTACCATCTTTCTTTTCGTTTGTACCTCAAGGGGTTCGGAAATACAGAACTTTAAAAAACCCGTTCCCTAATATCGGAATCTCGGGCATTTTTTGAGATAATCAAAATCTGCAAGCGGGGTTGGATTCACCGTCGTTTGTACCCGTTTGTACCATCTTTCTTTTCGTTTGTACCTCAAGGGGTTCGGAAATACAAGACTTTAAAAAACCCGTTCCCTAATATCGGAATCTCGGGCATTTTTTGAGATAATCGAAATCTGCAAGCGGGGTTTGATTCACCGTCGTTTGTACCCGTTTGTACCATCTTTCTTTTCGTTTGTACCTCAAGGGGTTCGGAAATACAAGACTTTAAAAAACACGTTCCCTAATATCGGAATCTCGGGCATTTTTTGAGATAATCAAAATCTGCCAGCGGGTTGGATTCACCATCGTTTGTACCCGTTTGTACCATCTTTCTTTTCGTTTGTACCTCAAGGGGTTCGGAAATACAAGACTTTAAAAAACCCGTTCCCTAATATCGGAATCTCGGGCATTTTTTGAGATAATCAAAATCTGCCAGCGGGGTTGGATTCACCATCGTTTGTACCCGTTTGTACCATTTTTCTTTTCGTTTGTACCTCAAGGGGTTCGGAAATACAGAACTTTAAAAAAACTTGTTCCCTAATATCGGAATCTCGGGCATTTTTTGAGATAATCAAAATCTGCAAGCGGGGTTGGATTCACCATCGTTTGTACCCGTTTGTACCATCTTTCTTTTCGTTTGTACCTCAAGGGGTTCGGAAATACAAGACTTTAAAAAACCCGTTCCCTAATATCGGAATCTCGGGCATTTTTTGAGATAATCAAAATCTGCAAGCGGGGTTGGATTCACCATCGTTTGTACCCGTTTGTACCATCTTTCTTTTCGTTTGTACCTCAAGGGGTTCGGAAATACAAGACTTTAAAAAACCCGTTCCCTAATATCGGAATCTCGGGCATTTTTTGAGATAATCAAAATCTGCAAGCGGGGTTGGATTCACCGTCGTTTGTACCCGTTTGTACCATCTTTCTTTTCGTTTGTACCTCAAGGGGTTCGGAAATACAGAACTTTAAAAAACCCGTTCCCTAATATCGGAATCTCGGGCATTTTTTGAGATAATCAAAATCTGCAAGCGGGGTTGGATTCACCGTCGTTTGTACCCGTTTGTACCATCTTTCTTTTCGTTTGTACCTCAAGGGGTTCGGAAATACAAGACTTTAAAAAACCCGTTCCCTAATATCGGAATCTCGGGCATTTTTTGAGATAATCAAAATCTGCCAGCGGGTTGGATTCACCATCGTTTGTACCCGTTTGTACCATCTTTCTTTTCGTTTGTACCTCAAGGGGTTCGGAAATACAAGACTTTAAAAAACCCGTTCCCTAATATCGGAATCTCGGGCATTTTTTGAGATAATCAAAATCTGCCAGCGGGGTTGGATTCACCATCGTTTGTACCCGTTTGTACCATTTTTCTTTTCGTTTGTACCTCAAGGAGTTCGGAAATACAAGACTTTAAAAAACCCGTTCCCTAATATCGGAATCTCAGGCATTTTTTGAGATAATAAAAATCTGCAAGCGGGGTTGGATTCACCGTCGTTTGTACCCGTTTGTACCATATTTTTTTTCGTTTGTACCTCAAGGGTTTTGGAAATACAAGACTTTGAAAAACCTGTTCCCTAATATCGGAAATTCGGGCATTTTTTGAGATAGTCAAAATCTGCAAGGGGGGTTAGATTCACCGTCGTTTGTACCCGTTTGTACCATATTTTTTTTCGTTTGTACCTCAAGGGTTTTGGAAATACAAGACTTTGAAAAACCTGTTCCCTAATATCGGAAATTCGGGCATTTTTTGAGATAATCAAAATCTGCAAGGGGGGTAGGATTCACCGTCGTTCGTACCCGTTTGTACCATCTTTCTTTTCGTTTGTACCTCAAGGGGTTCGGAAATACAGGACTTTCAAAAACTGTTCCCTAGTATCGATAACTAGTATCGGCATCTCGGGCATTTTTTGAGATAATCAAAATCTGCAAGCAGGGTTGGATTCACCGTCGTTTGTACCCGTTTGTACCAACTTTCTTTTCGTTTGTACCTCAAGGGGTTCGGAAATACAGAACTTTAATAAAACCTGTTCCCTAATATCGGAATCTCGGGCGTCTTGTATTTCCGAACCCCTTGAGGTACAAACGAAAAGAGAGATGTTACAAACGGGTACAAACGACGGTGAATCCAACCCCGCTTGCAGATTTTGATTATCACAAAAAATGCCCGAGATTCCGATATTAGGGAACAGGTCTTTAAAGTCTTGTATTTCCGAACCCCTTGAGGTACAAACGAAAAGAAAGATGGTACAAACGGGTACAAACGACGGTGAATCCAACCCCGCTTTCAGATTTTTATTATCTCAAAAAATGCCCGAGATTCCGATATTAGGGAACAAGTTTTTTTAAAGTTCTGTATTTCCGAACCCCTTGAGGTAGAAACGAAAAGAAAAATGGTACAAACGGGTACAAACGATGGTGAATCCAACCCCGCTGGCAGATTTTGATTATCTCAAAAAATGCCCGAGATTCCGATATTAGGGAACGGGTTTTTAAAAGTCTTGTATTTCCGAACCCCTTGAGGTACAAACGAAAAGAAAGATGGTACAAACGGGTACAAACGATGGTGAATCCAACCCCGCTTGCAGATTTTGATTATCTCAAAAAATGCCCGAGATTCCGATATTAGGGAACAAGTTTTTTAAAGTCTTGTATTTCCGAACCCCTTGAGGTACAAACGAAAAGAAAAATGGTACAAACGGGTACAAACGATGGTGAATCCAACCCCGCTGGCAGATTTTGATTATCTCAAAAAATGCCCGAGATTCCGATATTAGGGAACGGGTTTTTAAAAGTCTTGTATTTCCGAACCCCTTGAGGTACAAACGAAAAGAAAGATGGTACAAACGGGTACAAACGACGGTGAATCCAACCCCGCTTGCAGATTTTGATTATCTCAAAAAATGCCCGAGATTCCGATATTAGGGAACGGGTTTTTTAAAGTCTTGTATTTCCGAACCCCTTGAGGTACAAACGAAAAGAAAGATGGTACAAACGGGTACAAACGACGGTGAATCCAACCCCGCTTCCAGATTTTGATTATCTCAAAAAATGCCCGAGATTCCGATATTAGGGAACGGGTTTTTTAAAGTCTTGTATTTCCGAACCCCTTGAGGTACAAACGAAAAGAAAGATGGTACAAACGGGTACAAACGATGGTGAATCCAACCCCGCTTGCAGATTTTGATTATCTCAAAAAATGCCCGAGATTCCGATATTAGGGAACAAGTTTTTTAAAGTCTTGTATTTCCGAACCCCTTGAGGTACAAACGAAAAGAAAAATGGTACAAACGGGTACAAACGATGGTGAATCCAACCCCGCTGGCAGATTTTGATTATCTCAAAAAATGCCCGAGATTCCGATTTTAGGGAACAACTTTTTTTAAAGTTCTGTATTTCCGAACCCCTTGAGGCACAAACGAAAAGAAAAATGGTACAAACGGTTACAAACGATGGTGAATCCAACCCCGCTGGCAGATTTTGATTATCTCAAAAAATGCCCGAGATTCCGATATTAGGGAACGGGTTTTTTAAAGTCTTGTATTTCCGAACCCCTTGAGGTACAAACGAAAAGAAAAATGGTACAAACGGGTACAAACGATGGTGAATCCAACCCCGCTGGCAGATTTTGATTATCTCAAAAAATGCCCGAGATTCCGATATTAGGGAACGGGTTTTTGAAAGTCTTGTATTTCCGAACCCCTTGAGGTACAAACGAAAAGAAAGATGGTACAAACGGGTACAAACGATGGTGAATCCAACCCCGCTTGCAGATTTTGACTATCTCAAAAAATGCCCGAGATTCCGATATTAGGGAACAAGTTTTTTAAAGTCTTGTATTTCCGAACCGCTTGAGGTACAAACGAAAAGAAAAATGGTACAAACGGGTACAAACGATGGTGAATCCAACCCCGCTGGCAGATTTTGATTATCTCAAAAAATGCCCGAGATTCCGATATTAGGGAACGGGTTTTTTAAAGTCTTGTATTTCCGAACCCCTTGAGGTACAAACGAAAAGAAAGATGGTACAAACGGGTGCAAACGACGGTGAATCCAACCCCGCTTGCAGATTTTGATTATCTCAAAAAATGCCCGAGATTCCGATATTAGGGAACGGGTTTTTTAAAGTCTTGTATTTCCGAACCCCTTGAGGTACAAACGAAAAGAAAGATGGTACAAACGGGTACAAACGACGGTGAATCCAACCCCGCTTGCAGATTTTGATTATCTCAAAAAATGCCCGAGATTCCGATATTAGGGAACGGGTTTTTTAAAGTCTTGTATTTCCGAACCCCTTGAGGTACAAACGAAAAGAAAGATGGTACAAACGGGTACAAACGATGGTGAATCCAGCCCCGCTTGCAGATTTTGATTATCTCAAAAAATGCCCGAGATTCCGATATTAGGG
Source organism: Achlya flavicornis (assembly GCA_947623365.1). Taxonomy (NCBI): domain Eukaryota; kingdom Metazoa; phylum Arthropoda; class Insecta; order Lepidoptera; family Drepanidae; genus Achlya; species Achlya flavicornis. The sequence goes on along the minus strand of OX392495.1, from coordinate 1,924,564 downwards.
AACGGGTTTTTAAAAGTCTTGTATTTCCGAACCCCTTGAGGTACAAACGAAAAGAAAAATGGTACAAACGGGTACAAACGACGGTGAATCCAACCCCGCTTGCAGATTTTGATTATCTCAAAACATGCCCGAGATTCCGATATTAGGGAACAAGTTTTTTAAAGTCTTGTATTTCCGAACCCCTTGAGGTACAAACGAAAAGAAAAATGGTACAAACGGGTACAAACGATGGTGAATCCAACCCCGCTGGCAGATTTTGATTATCTCAAAAAATGCCCGAGATTCCGATATTAGGGAACGGGTTTTTTAAAGTCTTGTATTTCCGAACCCCTTGAGGTACAAACGAAAAGAAAGATGGTACAAACGGGTGCAAACGACGGTGAATCCAACCCCGCTTGCAGATTTTGATTATCTCAAAAAATGCCCGAGATTCCGATATTAGGGAACGGGTTTTTTAAAGTCTTGTATTTCCGAACCCCTTGAGGTACAAACGAAAAGAAAGATGGTACAAACGGGTACAAACGACGGTGAATCCAACCCCGCTTGCAGATTTTGATTATCTCAAAAAATGCCCGAGATTCCGATATTAGGGAACGGGTTTTTTAAAGTCTTGTATTTCCGAACCCCTTGAGGTACAAACGAAAAGAAAGATGGTACAAACGGGTACAAACGATGGTGAATCCAGCCCCGCTTGCAGATTTTGATTATCTCAAAAAATGCCCGAGATTCCGATATTAGGGAACGGGTTTTTAAAAGTCTTGTATTTCCGAACCCCTTGAGGTACAAACGAAAAGAAAAATGGTACAAACGGGTACAAACGACGGTGAATCCAACCCCGCTTGCAGATTTTGATTATCTCAAAAAATGCCCGAGATTCCGATATTAGGGAACGGGTTTTTTAAAGTCTTGTATTTCCGAACCCCTTGAGGTACAAACGAAAAGAAAGATGGTACAAACGGGTACAAACAATGGTGAATCCAACCCCGCTTGCAGATTTTTATTATCTCAAAAAATGCCCGAGATTCCGATATTAGGGAACAAGTTTTTTAATGTCTTGTATTTCCGAACCCCTTGAGGTACAAACGAAAAGAAAAATGGTACAAACGGGTACAAACGATGGTGAATCCAACCCCGCTGGCAGATTTTGATTATCTCAAAAAATGCCCGAGATTCCGATATTAGGGAACGGGTTTTTAAAAGTCTTGTATTTCCGAACCCCTTGAGGTACAAACGAAAAGAAAGATGGTACAAACGGGTACAAACGATGGTGAATCCAACCCCGCTTGCAGATTTTTATTATCTCAAAAAATGCCCGAGATTCCGATATTAGGGAACAAGTTTTTTAAAGTCTTGTATTTCCGAACCCCTTGAGGTACAAACGAAAAGAAAAATGGTACAAACGGGTACAAACGATGGTGAATCCAACCCCGCTGGCAGATTTTGATTATCTCAAAAAATGCCCGAGATTCCGATATTAGGGAACGGGTTTTTTAAAGTCTTGTATTTCCGAACCCCTTGAGGTACAAACGAAAAGAAAGATGGTACAAACGGGTACAAACGATGGTGAATCCAACCCCGCTTGCAGATTTTTATTATCTCAAAAAATGCCCGAGATTCCGATATTAGGGAACAAGTTTTTTAAAGTCTTGTATTTCCGAACCCCTTGAGGTACAAACGAAAAGAAAAATGGTACAAACGGGTACAAACGATGGTGAATCCAACCCCGCTGGCAGATTTTGATTATCTCAAAAAATGCCCGAGATTCCGATATTAGGGAACGGGTTTTTAAAAGTCTTGTATTTCCGAACCCCTTGAGGTACAAACGAAAAGAAAAATGGTACAAACGGGTACAAACGACGGTGAATCCTACCCCGCTTGCAGATTTTGATTATCTCAAAAAATGCCCGAGATTCCGATATTAGGGAACGGGTTTTTTAAAGTTCTGTATTTCCGAACCCCTTGAGGTACAAACGAAAAGAAAGATGGTACAAACGGGTACAAACGACGGTGAATCCAACCCCGCTTGCAGATTTTGATTATCTCAAAAAATGCCCGAGATTCCGATATTAGGGAACAAGTTTTTTTAAAGTTCTGTATTTCCGAACCCCTTGAGGTACAAACGAAAAGAAAAATGGTACAAACGGGTACAAACGATGGTGAATCCAACCCCGCTGGCAGATTTTGATTATCTCAAAAAATGCCCGAGATTCCGATATTAGGGAACGGGTTTTTTAAAGTCTTGTATTTCCGAACCCCTTGAGGTACAAACGAAAAGAAAGATGGTACAAACGGGTACAAACGACGGTGAATCCAACCCCGCTTGCAGATTTTGATTATCTCAAAAAATGCCCGAGATTCCGATATTAGGGAACGGGTTTTTTAAAGTCTTGTATTTCCGAACCCCTTGAGGTACAAACGAAAAGAAAGATGGTACAAACGGGTACAAACGATGGTGAATCCAACCCCGCTGGCAGATTTTGATTATCTCAAAAAATGCCCGAGATTCCGATATTAGGGAACAGGTTTTTTAAAGTCCTGTATTTCCGAAACCCTTGAGGTACAAACGAAAAAAAAGTTGGTACAAACAGGTACATATGGAGTACTAACATATGCAAAAAAAAAAACCCGATATGTTGAAGTCGGGTTCTGAGCATTTTTCAACCCCCCGTATCTCCGAACCCCTTGAGGTACAAACGAAAAAAAAGTTGGTACAAACAGGTACATACGGAGTACTAACATATGCAAAAAAAAAAACCCCGATATCTTGAAGTCGGGTTCTGAGCATTTTTCAACCCCCCGTATCTCCGAACCCCTTGAGGTACAAACGAAAAAAAAGTTGGTACAAACAGGTACATACGGAGTACAAACATATGCAAAAAAAAAAAACCCGATATCTTGAAGTCGGGTTCTGAGCATTTTTCAACCCCCCGTATCTCCGAACCCCTTGAGGTACAAACGAAAAAAAAGTTGGTACAAACAGGTACATACGGACTACTAACATATGCAAAAAAAAAAAACCCGATATCTTGAAGTCGGGTTCCAGGTTCACACAGGTCAACAAGTATCAAACAAAAATAACAATATTCTTAATATTAAAGAGACTGTACAATGGGCGGTCTTATCGCTAAGAAGCGATTTCTCTAAAAACTACAAGAAACGCTCTGTATCTACTAAAAACTACAAGAAACGCTCACGCTACCCACACAAACCGTGTCTTTACAATGCCCGCAAGAAATAATATATTAATGAAACGATTAATGAATCATTCGATTTGAACTGAAATTACGATACCGCGATACTAGGCCAGACGGGACGTGACGTGATTTTACGCCATTTTATTTTATTTACTCTTATGTGGTTGACTTGCGTTTTAGCGACTTTGAAAGACTTATGCCTGGTTTCTAGAAACAAAAGTCGTTTTGCTTACCAATGGTAGGTTTTTTTATTGTCAAACTGGGCATATAGATCATTTCGTAAGCTAATTTTACCTGTGATAGCTACTTCCATACGGGAGGGTCTGCTATGCAAAGCTTTGAGGTATTTGCTTCATGATTAGTAAAGATATAAGAGTCTTAATTTTAACCGATAACGGTCCGTAAATTATTGGAATCGGCCATTAGTAACCAAGTTTTGACAATATATTTTAAATCGGTACTATTCGGCACGTAGGTAAGCATTTAGGCGGTTAACACACTGCCACGCATCACGTGCATGTTGCGTGTCAACGAACGAAAATTAACGCGCGTGGATGCATTTTCTGTGTGTTGGACTGTGCGTGTTTTCTATACAAACGGAGATACTTACAAGCAACGTTAAAACACGCATTCACGCGCTACGCTTCGTGGTGCGTGGCAATGTGTTAACCGCCTTAAAACCGTCTTAAGTTCCCTACCTCGCAAGGAAAAACGGATAGGCACCTCATAGGATCACTTTTGTATTTGCTGTCACGGATAGTGGTGACTTGAAATTAATATCAAAATACTGAATTCGTAAGGACGAGGGGGCGCCAGGGCGCCACCATCGACAATTTATTTTTTTGAAGTTTTAATGTTGACAACTTGACATTTTCATAGTTCTAATTTTGACCACCTGAAGATTGTTGGTGGTACCTTAGAGATGCAAAACATTCAAGTTAAAAGCTTTCTTGAATAGGTAGCCTTAATTAATTATCAAATATAATTAACCTCCGAATCCAGTAGCGGATCCAGGATTATGGCTTGGGAGTAGGGTTGCCGGGCCCTAAACCCCAAAAGCCGGACTCGGTGCTTAATTTGGTCGGACATTTGCAGAACATATTTTCGAAAATCCAGACATTATTACATAATAAAAAAAACTCAATTACTTATTGTTTATCACCCCACCGCCTTGCCACGCCTTGTGAAGACCAGCGCGGCGAAAAGCCGGACACCTGGCAACCCTTCTTGAGAGGGCAAAGAGGGCCAAGGCTCGGCTGAGGGGCTTGATTGAACCAACCGAGTATCTTTATCAAATTTGATCAGGTGTGGACCTCAGATGCTTTTGGGGGCAGGGGGGGGGGGCTTGAACCTCTTTTCCAAAGCGGGTGAAAACGCGGGGCACACCAAGTATTATGTTTATTCTCGTGCCCCAAAAGTGGGGGCACCAAGATATTAAAATAAAGTCACCGTTAATGTTATCGTTTAGTACCAAGAACCTACATGTTTGTTTTCGAGATATTTACACAAGTGTAGAGCTACGGGCTAATATTCTATACAAAATCTACAGAGGTTAGTCATGGTCTGTTTGTCTGCTCGCTTGTTTGGCCCATATCTTAATGAAGTACGCGGGGCTAAAGCACTTATAGACGGTGGTGATCGCTCAGCGGTTTTGTTGTATGCGAGGCACAGAACACAGTTTTGTGTAGACCTGTGTTTAACCACAATCTCACCATGGCAAGTGATGAAGTAGCCGAAGGTGGAAAGAACACAAAGCCTAGAAGGGACTGGATCTCAAATGCAGCTGTCGGAACACCGATAGGTGTTTGCCGACAGATTTTCAACTTGAGGGTACAAAGTACCCTACAACCGTGCTATGGTTTCCTCACGATGTTTTCCTTCACCGAAAGCTCAATTTCGTTTTAGGATTCGAACCCGGGACCCGAATTGTAGGTCTCGGCATCCACTACCACTGAGCTATCATCGCATTAATGATTGTTTTGTTTACAATGGTAAGACACTGGTAGGTTGGAAATAAATGTTAGTAGACAGGGCCGGCTTTACCGTATGGAGCGCACACGGGCGAAGGGTCTTAGGGGGCGCCGAGTGTCACTCGCGGCAACGCCTCCAAAGTGCGTCGCTCGCGATATTCTCAATGACCCTGCGCCCCGGGCGTACTGCAAGCGAAGTAAACGGGCCATAGCTTCCCAACATAACTTATAATTGCACCTGAATTTCCGATCACTGATGAAAATACATCGACCAATTAACCCAAAGACGCGCAATGACGTTCATTTTGCATGATATCCATTCCGCCAATTTCCAACCACTGACTGATTGGCTAAGTCAAGGACACATGCGCTCTGATGACCTCATAACTCTGTCATTTATTAACCGATTTGGAAAATTCTTGTTTGGAAGGGTACACTTCCCGTTTGGTCCCATTGTCATCAGATCAGGATTTGAATACTTCTTAGTATACTTGTTTTTTGTAAAATAGTCCAATTATGTAATTTAGTTTTCAAACAGCAAGATTTCAAGAAAAAATATCAAAAGATATTATAATTTTTTTTAATGACACAAGTTTTATAATCTGCTTTTGATGTGCATGCCTTGGTCCACTAGGTTTTATCTTTTAGTCTGGCCGCTGATTAATATTGTCCAAACCTCGGAAACGGCTATTCTGATTTAATGGGACTTTCATGGGATGGTTCAGTATTTTCTTAGACATAGTGAAAGCCCCATATCAGAAAGATACGTACAATATCAACAAAGACATAATTCCTTCCAGATATTAAGGAAAGATTCACATACACAATAAATTGCAAGACAGATCTATAGACAGTTATATATGTTCATGATCGTAAACGCAGTCAATCAATCAAGACCATTATCAATCATATTAGCCTTGTAATGCTTATAATATTACCTGTACTGTAATTATAATGTTGCTAACATAGACAATCAAGATGGGAGTGTAGCGGAAATGAAGTGAAGCTGAAATTTATCTACCTATGTGTGATTAAAATAAGTACTGGCCCAAGCAGGCACAAATGATACAGAGCCTTATTGTCACTTCCAACGTCTCAATGTGGAATGACAACTGACCGGCTTCCTATGGTGTATATGTGTGTGTGAGGCCATGTATTTACAAGAACACCAGCTTCCTTTTGGTGCTTCACTTGTTTATAAGGCGACACTTGATTGTTTTATACGTCCATGGTTGCTAATAAAGATTCTCATTTAAATCAATCAATAGTTGCTGGATATAATTTAAAAAAAAAGACAACATCCTCATTAAATAAACTTGGGTTCATCGATAGATTTGCTTAGTCACCTTCCACATGTAGTGAGCTACATGGGTTACAGGTAATGTGTAAGGAGTAATGAAAGGTAACCTGGCAGGAAAAAGATTATGAAGATGTTGTACTAACCCCTCTAACACTTTGACCAGTAAGTTCCAAACAAAAAAGAAATTTCCAAATCGGTTAATAAATGACGGAGTTATGAGGTAACAAACATAAAAAAAACATACAACCAAATTGAGAACCTCCCCCTTTTTTTGAAGTCGGTTAATAATAACAATCGATTTCTTTTGTTATAAAAACCCAATCGGGCTATGTGATGCTTAAAGAATAAGTAGGAAATGGGTTGATGATGATTCATTGATGTAGCTAACAGGCAAACTTCAGCTAGTGCCCTCTAGCAGTTTTTGTTGTAATTGTATTACAAACAAGCTGTCCCATGGAATTTATGATGATAAAAAGTAGCCTATGTCCTTCTCCATACCATAGGCTATCTACATGCCAAATTTCATGATGTGTGAAAGGTCAACAAACAAACTCACATTTACATTTATAACATTAGTTAGGATATTTGTTTTATTCCACTAACACAACAAACTAGCATATGGCCTGATGATAAAAGGATATTGATGCTTGCAACACCAAGGGTATCACTGCACATTGCCAACTCAAAAATATAGTAATGAGAAAATTCCACTACCTGAGCATCCACAGATCCTTTGAAACTGCAGTGTGAGACCATTTAGGTTGTAAAAATCTTGAATAAGATCATGATAAAAGTATTTTTATTTGGGATGGTAGGTATGTTGTTTACAGGCAATTCTAAATGATCAGGCCACTTTGTGGTTCATAGCCTTTGGATTTGTCTGAACAACTTTTATGAATCAAAAGTTAGTAGTAAGTAAGTAGAAAATAAGTCATTTTATTCTAGATTACAGATTAATACTGTCATAAAAGGCTTAGCTTCATTGTACAAGATAATCCTTATTATGTATCCTGTAAATGGTTATTCAAATTTCTCACATTTATGCAGTGATAAAACAACAATGAATAAAGTAATAAATTATCTCAAAAGACATAGTCTCATTTATGAATAAAAAAAATACTTTAGTCTATGAGCACTGAGCACAGTTGAGTTCTTATTTTAAATTATTTTTAATAATAATATTTACAAACCAGCAAAGAATCCCATCGCAACATAGTAATGATAAATAGTCGATAAATAGACGCACACGGTGTCCGCGCTCTAACATGTGTAAATAAACAATTTCAATCTGTAAACATAGGCACAAAGAGAACATAAAAACTGCGTTTTGCGATCTAATTCCGCGTACCTACCAGCAACAACACAGGCTGAATACTGTATCCATTGATACGAAAGTACAAAAAAAAATGCATCAAGCAAACTTGAAAGTCTTGCAATGAGAACAATATGTTATTAATACCAATTTTTCACGTTCTCTCCCTATAGGTTACCTTATCGTAGAGTGCGAGACACGTTCATGCGAATAAATCCCGAGAAACAATTCAGATTCGCACTGAATTTACAGCAGCACAATGGTACTGGCACATTTTGAATTAATTGCGTGATCAAAACACAGCCTTTGTGGGCTTCCAACGTGATCGTAACGCATTATTTGTTAATAAAACACTTGCATTAATCATTGAGGAAGGCTAACAAAGGCATTTACCACGCGTAGGATGAATTATTAGGACGTATTTTGAAAAAAATGCTGTTGCTTTTTCAACACTGAAATGGCATAACACGCAAACACTTTGGGCGATTTTCACTATGAAGCACTTCACTTTGACGCGATAGTTCTTTCGAGGAACGCGAAACTGGCCACGGTATGCATTTTCTCACTCACCTTGTTGTTTATTCGCTATTTTATTGAAACAGTTTTGAAAAACTTCATATAAATGCATAGGCTCGTCATCGCTCGTCGCCATTTTGGAATTTACTGTCCAAATAAAGCATAGACAAAACAGAGCATAACTAAACAGAGACCGTTCGAAAATATGGACAAAACATATAATAATGATGGATCTGATGGATCGACTATTTAACCAAATATTTTATTTTCCCAACATTACCTACGTAGTGTTTTTAATCTCTTTGCAGCATATGAAGGCATATTATTATGGCGCTGATCCCCCAGAGAGAGTTCTAGAGTTCCGCGTTCACTTCTGTACACACAGAGAGCGAGCAGTCTAGAATTCATAAAAGGTAAATGGGTAAACTTGTATGGAGCTTGTCCTATTGGTGGCCAGCGATAATTTCTGTTTTCTATTGCAATAATATATTAACAAAAGTATGAAAGCTTATTACTGTGGTGTATTTAGAAAAAAAGTTGAGTATTGAAGATTTTTGCATTTGCATTATATGTAATTATTATCCCGTACCAAAAGGTATAATTATATACAAATACAGCAAGCAAAAGTTTGTTTACATTCTTTATCTCGTCTCATTGGCCTTACTTTAGTTTCATTAGTTGCCGCTCATGGGCCAGAATGCCCATTGTCCTTTCTGCCGTGATAGTTCAGACGTGTCACCTCAACTGTCAGCTTTAGAGAATGCCAGCGTATCGGCAAATATAAAAAGTATAAGCAAATAACCTTCTAAGTAATAATAATAACTGTTCTTTTTTATTTTAGCGCTTGTTTTTGCGCGAATTTCAAATTAAATGTTAAAAAATATATTTTTTTCCTTGTAAATAACATTTTTTTCATAAAAAGATAATTGTAAGAGGTATAAAATACACGTACACACGGCTACCGATCAAGCTATACATTTCCAGTATAAGCTGAACTCGCATTGTATACGATTTCCGTACAATGGGAGGTCAGGGGGCCTACCACAAGCTCTTAAAACAAGGTTAAAATAACCTTATTTGCCTTTTGTCCCTCTTTGACATCCGGCGTCAAAACAAGACAAAACACAAATAAGGTTATTTTAACCTTGTTTTAAGAGCTTGTGGTAGGCCCCCAGCTTATACTAGAAATGTATAGCTTGATCTGTAGCCGTGTGTACGTCAATTTTAAAATATGTTTCCGAAAACTGTCAACTAGCCAATTATGTCATCTCCCACTATTATATTTTATGTACGTCCAGGCGTCACCATCGTCGTGTAGGGTACCGCTGAAATCGTCGTCATGTCAGCGTTGTGATGTAACACGCCACAACTCTTGTTGAGTCGGTATCCTATTTGACAGCAGTTTTATTATTAATATTTCTTTTATTTTAATTATGTACTTACTATATTTTTGTCTGTATTTTTTAATTCTTTGAATATGTATTATAACGCTGTCCAATAAATGTCATTATATTCTTTTCTAATGTAACTCCGACAGAACTCGCGTTCTCTTGAACGCCGAGTTCTCTGTGATTATTATCAAAAGCGCCGGCGCCGCATAGATTACAGTAAACGCGTTCTTCGTTTTCTTATGCTCTTTGTTAGAAAACGATATAGTGAGACTAGTTCTAAACAACAGAATCAGCACCACTGTCTGTCAACCACTGACAAGTCACAGTACATAACTAGAATAAAATCTGTTAATAAAATGATGTTCTTATGATGAATAATTTTAAAAAGGCTAGAGTTTAATACAAAAGATTCTTGGTTTGGACCGATTTGTTATGCTTTTTTAAAATTTCGTAATAGTCCGAGCACAGACATGAGTCCGAGTAAGGTTTTGACAAGACAGTGGTGCCGATTCTGTTGTAAATCGTACTAAACTAATTTTAGTCATATCACATCTCTTTTTTACAAAAATTATTGAAAAAGGATAGAACATATTTAAAGCGGTATTTAGGCGTCAGTCAGCGATAGATGTCGACTAAATTTACGTTGAAAAAGAGCAATGGACTAATTTGACAGAACTAAATTTCTTACATCCTTTTCTTATGTTATTTGCTTTGAGTATCAAATATAACCAAGGTTATTTGTTAGAAATAGATATAGTGAGACTAAAAGCTTAGTTGTAAACAACAGAATCAGCACCAATGTCTTTCGGGTCAGCTAGTAAAATAATAATAAAATTATTCGCAAAGCGGCAGACTCAAGGAATTTAAAAAAAAAATTGAACTTATTTTATTACATTTTAGTAAATATAGTCTAACTCCAAAAAAACAAAAGAATAAATAATATTAAATAGGATTTCTGAAAATTGTTCTTTCATTTTAGTGAGTTTTTTTTATCTGTGACTAGGAATAGACATCACTATTCCATTTTTTTAACACGAAAATTTGTTTGACGTAAGAGCCTACAAAATTTTCGAGTGCACTTACAAAATAAAGTAAAAAAACACATTTCATCTTCATGTAACATGTTCTCACTGAATTCCATCAACAGTCAAAACCAGGTAAATATCTTTAACGTATCAACATAACAATGTATTGAATCTAAAACATATAAAAACAAAATTGTTTTGTCATCTCATAACCTTTTTGTCATTGCAGATTTTAGTTAGTTTTAGTCAGTTATCGTCAAGGTACTCGAGTGTTTTTAAGCAGAGAAAACAGAGTAGTGGAAAAAGTAAACATGTGAAAGGGAAAGAAGGTTCATCGGGTGCCTATGATCCCTCAATTTGTCGTGAAAGTTTGGAGGAAGCTCTGAGAAACTTTGATAAGAATGCACTAAGTGAGATGCGTACTTTGGATTTGCGGACGCTGGCGACTGTTGCTGGGTCGTCGCGGTCACCGCTGAGGCATCTCTCGGAGCTCACCTCATCTAGGAAGGTTTCGCACGTTTCAGCAGATTCATTCGAAAAAAACAAAAATGGATGGACTGAATCGCCGACTGTTACGGTGGACTTTCGTGGGAGAGACACCAGGTAAGATCATGTGTGTTATCTTGTCTATTTCACACATATTTTAACATTAGTATTATATTGAATACATAAGCATCAGGGCTGCCACCTGATCACGGGTTGAGCGCTATATAAGCTTGAAAAAAGCGCTAGATTCTGCTAGATACTCAAATACAAAAAAGCGCTAGTGATCCACACTTTATCTAGAACAGAGCTTCCCAAACTATTCTCGTAGACCACTTTCAAATTTTTCAAATAGATCTCAAATGACTAATAAGTGAATCAAGCACCAGCTGACACACTGGGTGTAGGATTGGAAGGTTATGGAAGTGATAAAAAAAAGTGGGAAGTGCTGTACTCGTTAGTCATATAAGATCAACTATTGATGTCAACATCAGCCGGCTTACTAAGACTTTTGTATTTTCAATGCTACGGTTGAATTTTCTGGTATGGTTTTTTCTGGTATGGTTGACCAATCGTATAATATATATTTGTCAATCCCCAGGTTCAGTTTCACAGATAACTTCGTAGGCCTGCTAGCTAAGAGTTTACAAGACAGCACCTTCAAATACAACATACAAGTCCGCGGCTTCAAGACTGAGCGGGGTATCCATGCGGACTTCAAGAGAAACCCCAACCTTATTAATAGACTGCGTAAGTTCTTCGGTCAGTATACATTAAGTTTTTGAACGGCTCTGCTGAACTATAACTAGCAGTCTTATTGATAAACTTTAATAATTAACGTTAGATGGTTTAGATAAATCAAGCAAAACCTGGGTTTTAAATATTCGCCCCAAAAATCCTGCATATAACTGTCCGACATGTGGACCGCGGTCCCCAGGCATGAATTCTTTACACTTGGGGTACTGAAGGTTTTGTCATCGACCCAATGCATTTTCACTGCATTATTGTTGTCAAGACGTGAGCCCTAAGATATAATGTTTATGAATAAGACTGTTAACTACAAGAGCCCATGAATATTGATGTATTTAGAACTTGCTTCCATCTTGTAGTTTTATTCGTATTCATCGTATAACATTCAGTTATTTGTCTGCGGTATTCTGTAATGTGAAGATACTTATACATTTGAGCTGCTCTTTGAGCGAATAAACGCTATGGTCCATGTGTATACCCAGCATGTTTTAGGAGTGGGGTAGAAGTAAATAAACTCGATAAGTAGTAGGAATTTAAAATTGTCTTTTAATAAAAAAAAAAATACTGACCTTTCAATATTAACCTGCGATTCATCGATACTGAATTGTTTCGCGCGGTCATTTTTATGATTCCGTACCCAGAGAGTGCCAAACGGGACCCTATTCATATGACTCCGCTGTCCGTCCGTCCATCTGTCTGTCAGTCTCATGAACGGTTATAGGTAGACAGCTGAAATTTTCAAAAAAAAAAAACTATTGCCAATATACAAATAATAAAAATGTTATAAAATTTAAGGGGCGCCCATACAAGATACGTCTTTTTTGGCATTTTTTTTCCTTAGCGAAGTTTATTAGTTAATATTGCGAGTCCGACGCACACTTGGCCAGTTTTAGTAAATTAATTTTTTGGATCCCGGTTACAATGACATCCATTGTGGAAAATACTATAGGACTCGCGTCCCTCACGAAAACCTACGGGTTAATACCTAATTAATTTAGTTACTTCATAAACATTAATTTTTAGCTTTGATTCAGGTGGGATGCCCATGTCTACTTCTCTTAAATTTTTTTTTTGGCCTAATTTATTCGCTGCAATCTTTCACATTGAAGGACATTCAGCTGCTTCGCATTCTTCTTAAATGTTGCTATAATCAAAATTAAAACCTTTCTTCCAGGTTTCGCATCAGACAACACAGAGAAACAGTCACCAGCCCACGGTCCTGATGTGGCACCACGTTTGGAGAAACTCCTCAATGAGGATATGTCGCACCTCACCATCCAGCAGAAGGACAAGATTAAAATTGCCTTTGCTGAGGGGTATTTGGCTGGTATGTTGACTATGCGAAAAAGATCTCTATTTCTTTAGTATATTTCCCCCATGGTTTTACCCGGGTTCCAAATTTAAAAAGTATACCATAGGCTATCTGCATGCCAAATTTCATGATGATCCGTTGAGTAGTTGAGGCGTGAAGGCGTAACAAATAAACAAATTCAAATGTTTATTGCATTTTTCATGTGTAGATAAGTTGACAAATATTATTAAGGCACAACATGAAACCCTGTTAGGGCACAGCAAATAAATAATTACAATATAATATAAACATATTAAAATTAAAACTATGGTTATACATAAATTACTTAATTTTACATTTTTAACAGATATAATATTTATAGTGTTATTATTTATTAAACTCATTTCATTTTCGCATTGATAATATTAGTTTTTATTTTTTATTGGTTTAAACTACTTACTACAGACACGTGGTCCGTACTCTGTTTAGATCATATTTTACAATTTTTTTGCTTTTACATTTTCACAATTTGGACATCTTGGTCCGCTCAATAAATAAATTATTTTAATACATTTATATTAATTACATTTATACATATTTTATACTGTGTTAATTTATACTACCTAGGATACATATTATTAGCTTTTATGTGTTAATTACAATACCTATTATTTTGGTTTATAATATATTAAACTTATGGCCGATTAAATATTTAAAAAAAATATGGTTACTTTCTAGTTTGTTTGCCTGTTTACCCCGGAGGAAATCCCCGCGCGTATTTGAGCTTTCACGACATTATCACAGTTTTACTATTGTATAGTAATACTGTGACATTATTGTGTTTATTTTTCATGGCCATTTTAAGGTTTTGAGAGAGGATTTGTTCGGTTGTTGCTGCCACCGCCCGTTTTACGAACACTGCTACGACCGCTTGCAGTACACTCTCGTGGATTTGCAACCTTTTTGATAATATTAAATAAATATAAATAAAATATTCTGGGACATTCCTCACACACGGTCATCTGAACCCAAACTAAGCAGAGCTTGTACTATGGAAACCAGATAACTGATATAATACATATACTACTTTTTGTTTGTAAATACATACTTAATATACATAATTACACCCAGACTCAGGACATACAGACATGTTCATGCACACAAATGCATGTGCTGTGTGGGAATCGAACCCACGACCTACGGCGCGATAGGTGGAATCTTAACCATAGTCTTAACCAACCACGCCAGCTGGCCAGTTATGATACGTGTGATGTCCAGGGTCTCACCCGGACAACGCTCGCGGCACCAAGGCCTCCAAGTACCTGAAGCTGGTGCAGCAGCTGCTCACCATCGTGCTGTTCCTGGCCATCTTCGTCAGCCTCATGGCATCCGTCAGCGGATCTGTCTTCAGGTAACTATCCATAAAGTTCATTCGGATGCTAATAGACACGTCAATGAATTGAACATCCAACATCAAAATCAAAATTAATATCAAAAAGTCAGTTATTCAATTTAGGCCCTGGGAGCCAATTCTCAAGCACTCGAATTCATCACTCGTTCGAAATATAGTTCGAACTCGTACTTTATTCGAGTGAAAATCAAGTTAGGCTATTCTGACAATTTCCAAGCCGCCATTTTGTCTCATTTTTCGAGGGCTAGTCGAACTGCTTCGACTGGTTGGGTTCGTTCGAAACGTATTTCGAATGCGAACTATCAACCGTCAAACAGTTAGGTTGTCATTTGACTCCGCCCCTCGAAATTTTACGGTCGAAATTGCACTCTTAAGGCAAGTTCGATTCGAAGGCTAGTTCGAGGGAAGTGAGAATTGGGTCCCTGGTAAGGCACTTATGAACGTTGCATACAGTTGAATTTAGCACCGGTTAGAAATACACTTAAACTGAGAAGACTCCGGCAAGAAACTCAGCAATCTTTAAGGCGATGATAGCTCAGTGGTAGTGATTTCGGATACCGAGACGAAGGTCCCGGGTTCGAATCCTACAATGTGCTTGAGCTTTCGGTGAAGGAAAACATCGTGAGGAAACCATAGCACGGTGGTAGGGTACTTTGTAGTACCCGTCTGGCTGGCTACCATCCTCAAGTTGAAAATCTGTCGCCAAGCACCTATCGGTGTGTTCCGATAGCTGAACTTGAGAGCCAGTTCCTTCTAGACTTTGTGTGCTTACCACCTTAGACCACATCATCACTTAACATGGTGAGATTGTGGTTTACACCGTAAAAAAAAAAAAAAATGAAGTCTTTACCCTTTTTTATACAATACTTTAAAACTCAACTGATGTTTTTGAGAAATTGTACATAAACACCAAAATAAAATGGGCCCCCATTAATTTTAGAATAGAATAGACCTTATTAATTAGCCTTCGCCGTCCGTCTGTCTGTTAGTAGACTGTATCTCATGAACTAGTAATACGGTCCCGCCGTCGCCACCTTTTGCGTACGGAACCCTAAAAAAGAGAAATTAGCATTTCGCGCACTTCTTTTCAGGGTATTTAGATCGTACCCGTGGTCAGACCGTACTATAGTATAGCTCTCATCATCATCAGCCTATAATGTCCCACTGCTGAGCACAGGCCTCCTGCACACAAATGAGGGTGGTGGAGTATCTGCCCATTCCCTTTCAGGGAATGGGCAGATACTCCACCACGCATGCCCACTGCGGATCGGTGGAGGCAGGTTTTTTTTTTTTTTTTTTTTTTTTTTATATCACTTAGGTGGCAAACAAGCATACGGCCCGCCTGATGGTAAGCGGTTACCGTAGCCTATGGACGCTTGCAACACCAGGGGTATAACGCGCGCGTTGCCGACCCTGCAGAAATCTCTTCACGCCCCTTTTGAAGAACCCCATGCTGTACTCCATTGGGAAAACCACGGCGGGAAGCTCATTCCACAGTCTGAGCGTTCGCGGAAGGAAGCTCCTTTGAGCCCGCACAGTACGAAACAATTCAGGTTTCAGGCTAGTGGTCAACCTACTGTTGGAATTTTTCAAGCCGCCTAGAAGGCATCCAACTAGCTTAACGACTATCACAATTAAGTGATAACCGGGACCAACGGCTTTACGTGCCTTACGAAGCACGGAAACGCTCGATATGAAATACCACTAGACGGTCACCCATCCAGGTACCGACCACGACAGACTTAGCTTAACTTTGCCGATCGATTAAGAACGGCTAATCATGCTAAACCACGAGCGCTTCTAGCTTATAGCTCTATCGTATAGTAACTGTATATTTTTTTTTTTTTATACAACTTAGTCGATAAACAAGCACACGGCCCGCCTGATGGTAAGCGGTTACCGTAGCCATATAGACGCTTGCAACACACGAAGCATCGCTCACGCGTTATCGACCTATCCCCCCTCCCCTATGAGCTCTGGCGACCTTACTCACGCGCAGGAACACAACTTTACACAACATAAAGTTATTTATGTGCGGTATTCTGTAAGGTGGAGGTACTTCCCCAGTCGAGCTGCTCTTTGTAGCTGTATGTCCAATACACAATAACCAGTTGCGATATGTGAACATGCGCAGGATCCAGCTGGGCAACCAAGTGGAGGTGGACCCGGAGGACATCTCCGTCACCTTCGATGACGTCAAGGGAGCTGACGAAGCCAAACAGGAACTCAAGGATGTTGTGAGTGTGACATATTTTCGAAACCTATGTTGGATTAGTCCTGCTGAACAACTTTTACTATGGGACCAACACTGAATTCTCATTTTTTTTTACTTTTCATACATTATGATCGAGGAAGGTTGACATTTTGTAAGAAAAGTTTTTTTTTTTTCAGATTTCACTATTGGTCCCATAGTAAAAGTTTTTCAGCATGACTAACCCAACATAGGTTTCGAATATATGCTATCTCGAAATCTACACCTGTTATATATATTTTTTTTTTTAAGTTTTACAAACAGGCAGACATCGCATTTTGCATTCGCAACAAATCTGTATTGTACTGTATGTATAACAAAACAAACCTGATGGTAAGCGGTCACTGTAGCCTACGGTCGCTTGCAACACCAGGTGTATCACTATTGATACCGACCCTCCCCAATGTGCTCTGGTGACCTTACTCTCGCGCAGGAACACTTATTTTTTTTATGTGACTAAGTCGGTAAACCAGCATTCGGCCCCCCTGATGGTAAGCGGTCAGCGTACCCATATGGACGCTTGCAATACACTGGGCATCGCTCACGCATTACCGACCTTTCCCCCCTCCCCAATGACCTCTGGCGACCTTACTCACGCGTTATTAAAAAATATTTGTCTGCGGTATTCTGTACGGAGGTACTTCCCCAGTCGAGCTGCTCTTTGAGCGAATAAACGCTATGCTAGAATTCGCTAAAACTAATTTGGAAGTACTGCCTAATTTAATAAACATATTTACCCCAACAGGTAGAATTCCTGAAGTCCCCAGAGAAGTTCTCGTCCCTGGGCGGGAAGCTACCCAAGGGGGTACTACTGGTGGGTCCCCCGGGGACTGGCAAGACCCTGCTGGCCCGCGCTGTGGCCGGTGAAGCCAGGGTGCCGTTCTTCCACGCAGCTGGACCTGAGTTCGATGAGATCTTAGTGGGCCAAGGTGCTAGGAGAGTCCGGGATTTGTTCAGTGAGTTTTTGTTATTTTATTTATAGAACTAGCTGTCTCCCGCGGTTTCACCCGCGTTCCCGGGATAAAAAGTATATATCTATATACCTCTATATATATCTCTATAATACTTGGGGATAATGAAGCTTCCAATTAGTGAAAGAATTTTTCGAATTAGACTGATGGTTCCAGAGATTAGCACATTTAAACAAACAAACAAAAAAAACTTCCGCTTTATTATATTAGTATAGTCGTGTCGACAGACATAAATCTAAATAGATAACGCAAGTCCCTCCATCCGTATCCGTACTTCCAGACAATATCTTCAATATAATGGGCTACCTTGTACTAAGATTTTGCTTTCAAGACTTGAGATTGTAGGATTCGAACCCGGACCTTCGCTTTTTAGGGTTCCGTACCCAAAGGCCGAACTGGGACCCTATTACTAATCCTCCGCTGTCCGTCCGTCCGACTGTCTGTCAGCGGGCTGTATCTCATGAACCGTCATAGTTAGAAAACTGTAATTTTCACAGAATATGTATTTCTATTGTCGCTTAAAACAACAAATAATACAAATGAAATAAAATTAAAAATTCAAGGGCAAAAGAAAGCAAAAAAAATGTTTTTTTTTTCATTCATACCAATGTAGGAATGTAGCACGATGTCTTACTCGATCGGCAAGTTAAGCTACCACCGTCGTGGTCGGTACCTGGATGGGTGACCGCCTACTGGTATTTCAATGCGTTTCCGTGCTTCGGTAGGCACGTAAAGCCGTTGGTCCCGGTTATCACTTAATTGTGAAGTCGTTAAGCTAGTTGGATGCCTCCTAGGCGGGTTGACAACTCCAACAGTAGGTTGACCACTAGCCTACCTCCATCGATCCGCAGCAGTTGCTCATCAGTGGGACATTATAGGCTGATGATGATGATGATGATGGTGATGATGATGATCGTATTATTGAATGGACAGAGGCAGCCAAAGAGCGCGCCCCGTGCGTCATCTTCATCGACGAGATAGATTCAGTCGGAGCCAAGAGAACCAACAGTGTGCTACACCCTTATGCCAATCAGGTAAATATAATTAACCAACTTTTTTTAGGGTTCCGTAGCCAAATGGCAAAAAACTGAATCCTTATGGATTCGTCATGTGTCTGTCTGTCCGTCCGTCCGTATGTCACAGCCACTTTTTTTCGAAACTATACTGCTGAAACTTGGTAAGTAGATGTATTCTGTGAACCGGATTAAGATTTTCACACAAAAATAGAAAAAAAAAAACAAAAAGTTTTGGGGGTTCCCCATACTTAGAACTGAAACAAAATTTTTTTTTTATAAAACACATACTTATGTATATATAGGTCGTCAAAAATGATATTGAGGTTTCTAATTTTTTTTTTCTAAACTGAATAGTTTGCGCGAGAGTCACTTCCAAAGTGGTTAAATGTGTGTCCCCCCCCCCTGTAACTTCTAAAATAAGAGAATGATAAAAATAAAAAAAATATATGATGTACATTACCATGCAAACTTCCACCGAAAATTGGGTTGAACGAGATCTAGTAAGTTGTTTAGTAGTTAGGATATTTGACAGGCCAGTTGGCGCACTTGGTTAAGAGTCTGTTAAAGATTCCACCTATTGCGCGGCAGGTCGTGGGTTCGATTCCCGCACAGGACATGCATTTGTGCGCATGAACATGTCTGTATGTCCTGAGTCTGGGTGTAATTATGTATATTAAGTATGTATTTACAAACAAAAAGTAGTATATGTATTATATCAGTTATCTGGTTTCCATAGTACAAGCTCTGCTTAGTTTGGGATCAGGTGACCGTGTGTCAGGAATGTCCCAGGATATGTATTTATTTATTAGTATTCTTTACATTTGATATCTTTATTTATTTATTTATATTTATATAATTTGATTTTGACGGGCCAGTTGG
This sequence comes from Achlya flavicornis, assembly GCA_947623365.1. NCBI lineage: Eukaryota > Metazoa > Arthropoda > Insecta > Lepidoptera > Drepanidae > Achlya > Achlya flavicornis. The sequence continues at coordinate 1,904,804 of OX392495.1, read as the reverse complement.
CGCAGTTGGTTAAGACGTGGAGTCTTAACCAACTGCGCCGCAGGTCGTGGGTTTGATTCCCACACAGGACATGCATTTGTGTGCATGAACATGTCTGTATGTCCTGAGTCTGGGTGTAATTATGTATATCAAGTATGTATTTACAAACAAAAAGTAGTATATGTATTATATCAGTTATCTGGTTTCCATAGTACAAGCTTTGCTTAGTTTGGGATCAGATGACCGTGTGCAAGGAATGTCAAAAAAAAAAAAAATTAAGGGAAACTAAAAGCTTTATTAAATATAGTCATTCTTTTTATGAAATTAAAAGACATGTTTAAAGCTACTAATAAGTTTCCGCAACTGGAAATGAGTACTTATAGACTTTTGGCGGACGGCCTTTTTAGTTGATTTACAATAAATATATTATAATAGTTACAATTCGAGTAAAGGAGATAGAATTTCTTATAAACGGTTTTAACAGAGATAAGAAAATGGTATAAAAAATAACAATATTAAATTGTATGCCTAATTAGAAAAACTTCGTGGTTGGTTTTTTCTTTTTAATAGACATTATTTTGACAGTTGGGAAAGAGAACGCACGAGTTCGGAAAAGGTAAAGAAAAAGCTCGAGTATGTAATAGCCCACATCCCGAACGCTATACGTCCAATACGCCACTTTTTGAGAAACTGTATTAAAAAAAAAAATCCTCAGGCCTAGAGGATATATGGATGGTGGTAAATTACCATGTAGCCCGTATGCTTGTCAGCCATAACTAATTTTTCTCGAATGTTCCAGACAATCAACCAGCTGCTATCAGAGATGGACGGTTTCCACCAGAACGAGGGTGTGATCGTGCTGGGCGCCACCAACCGGCGCGACGACCTGGACCAGGCGCTGCTCAGACCTGGCCGGTTCGACGTCGAAGTACGTCCAAATAGACCTTCGCGGGCAATAAACTCAGCAATAACTCTTCAAAACAAGCTTAGATTCATTACATAATATTTACATTCTAATCGCACTGACAACAATTGCGTGCCCCGGCGCGGCGGCAAAACTACAAAGTAGACTGAATAAATATTTAATAAGTAAATACTTTGACAGTTTTACAAAAAACTTAAACCGACTTCAAAGTACACTAAGAAGTAATCAAATCCTGAACGGACAATGGGACCAAACGGGAAGTGTACCCTTCCAAACAAAGAATTTTCCAAATCGGTTAATAAATGACGGAGTTATGAACAAACAAACATAAAAAAAAAATACAACCGAATTGAGAACCTCCTCCTTTTTCTGAAGTCGGTTAGTAAATAGCAAACTCGGCGTAGAGCAGCCCCCACAAGCAGCTGCTGTTCACAAGTATGACGCGTGTGGCAGCCATCGCCCACACCATGTTAGAGGGAAGTGGTATGTACCACAACACAACTACACTACACTAGTGCTACATTCACATCATCATAACAGAGGTAGAGTGTAGCGCTTATTCGCTCAAAGAGCAGCTCGACTGGGGAAGTACCTCCACCTTACAGACCTGTAATATTATAATAACGCATGGCAACGTCACGGGTGATAAACCAGCTAAGGATAAGAGCCAATCCTGTCCTTTTGTATTTGTATAATGTATGAAGCGCTCGTGGTGTAGCATGATTGTAGCCGTTCTTAATCGATCGGCAAAGTTAAGCTTCTACCGTCGTGGTCGGTACCTAGATGGGTGACCGCCTGGTGGTATTTCAAATCTAGCGTTTCCGTGCTTCGGAAGGCACGTAAAGCCGTTGGGCCTGGTTATCACATAATTGTGATAGTCGTTAAGCTAGTTGGAGGCCTCCTAGGCGGGTTGACAACTCCAACAGTAGGTTGACCACTAGCCTACCTCCACTGAACCGCAGTGGGCATGCGTGGTGGAGTATCTGCATATTCCCGCCCACACAAATTTGTGTGCAGGAGGCCTGTGCTCAGCAGTGGGACATTATAGGCCGATGATGTTTTTTTTTTATACGACTAAATCGGTAAACAAGCATACGGCCCACTTGATGGTAAGCGGTTACCGTAGCCATATGGACGCTTGCAACACACGAAGCATCGTTCACGCGTTACCGACCTTTCCCCCCTCCCCTATGAGCTCTGGCGACCTTACTCACGCGCAGGAACACAACTTTACACAACATAAAGTTATTTGTCTGCGGTATTCTGTAAGGTGGAGGTACTTCCCCAGTCGAGCTGCTCTTTGAGCGAATAAACGCTACGCTCTACCTCTCTTAAAACCTTCACCTTACGGTCTATAATCGCTTGCATATTTCTGTTTCATAAGGTTGACCGGAAATAAAATGACTAGTGTTAGACGTGGATTGTTATGACATATTAAACCTTATTGCGCGCGGTATGAGATGGAATCGACTTTGATATGTGATAAACATTTTCTGTACATTGTGTTGAACGTGCCAGCATTAGTTAACCGACCTGTATTAAGTACTATATCAGTCGGGCTACTCCGAGTTTACATCCTACCTCTTAAAATACCCTTATCTTCCGCCAGGTGAACGTCCCAACCCCGGACTACGGTGGTCGCCGTGAGATCCTGGAGCTGTACGTGGCTCGAGTTCGAGCTAATACTGATGTGGACGTGGATTTACTTGCGCGGGGAACCACCGGGTTCACCGGCGCCGATCTGGAGAACATGGTCAACCAGGCTGCTCTTAAGTGAGTACAAACTTTATGGTGGTGCGAGAGGGGTAAGTGGACTGTATTTAGCGGGGGGGCCAAAGCATAAGGCAGGGCTGGCTGGCACTTCCTTTCTTTTTAACCGACTTCAAAAAAAGGAGGAGGTACTCAATTCGGTTGTTTTTTTTTTACCTCATAACTCCGTCATTTATCAACCGATTTGGAAAATTCTTTTTTGTCTGGAATGGTACACTTCCCGTTTGGTCCCATTGTCATCAGATCAGGATTTGATTACTTCTTAGTGTACTTTGAAGTCGGTTTAAGTTTTTTTGTAAAACAGTCCAATTATTGTACCACTAAGGTGGCAAACAAGCATACGGCCCGCCTGATGGTAAGCAGTTACCGTAGCCTATGGACGCTTGCAACACCAGGGGTGTCACTCGCGCGTTGCTGACCCTGAAGAAATCTCTTCACGCCCCTTTTGAAGAACCCCATGCTGTACTCCATTGGATGCACCACGGCGGGGAGCTCGTTCCATAATCTGAGCGTTCGCGGAAGGAAGCTCCTTTGAGCCCGCACAGTTCGAAACAATTCTGGTTTTAATGTGTGAGGATGGACTCCCCGTCGATGGCGAGAGTTGCGATGGTGGAAGGTAGCCGTGGGCATCAAGTCGAACAATTCCTTAGAACACTGTCCGTTGTACAAGCGGTAGAACACACATAAGGAGGCCAAGTCTCTCCTCAGACTGAGGGGCTCTAAACCGCTTGTGAGCTCGGGATTGTCAAAAATTCTGATGGCACGTCGCTGAACCGAGTCAAGCGAGGCTTACTACAATATTACCGAATATTTAAATGATAAAAATGCTTGGGTGTAGCGCTCGCTCTGGCAGGAAACATCTGATGTGATTTTAAGTTAGTTTTTGAAAATAGTAATTGCTGAGTTTATTTCCGGCTCTTCTTAGCAAAAGCAACCTTCCGAACCGTGCATAAAGAGTTTGACTATTCATAAGTGCCTGTGAAGGCCTATTTGAATGAATAAATTATTTCATTTCATTCATTTCAGGGCGGCGATAGATGGCGCTAAGAACGTAACAATGAAGTACCTGGAGGAGGCGCGAGACAAGGTGCTGATGGGGCCGGAGCGGCGCTCGCGGCTACCCGACGAGGAGGCCAACGCGATCACCGCTTACCATGAGGGGGGGCACGCCGTCGTCGCTTATTATACCAAGGTTACTGCTACATTTATTGAGAATGTTATGTAAGAGATGTAGAGCGTAGCGTTTATTCGCTCAAAGAGCAGCTCGACTGGGGAAGTACCTCCACCTTACAGAATACCGCAGCCAAATAACTTTATGTTGTGTAAAGTTGTGTTCCTGCACATGAGTAAGGTCGCCAGAGCTCATTGGGGAGGGGGGAAAGGTGGGTAACGCGTGAGCGATGCTTCGTGTGTTGCAAGCGTCCATATGGCTACGGTAACCGCTTACCATCAGGCGGGCCGTATGCTTGTTTAGCGACTAAGTTGTATAAACAAATACTCAGTTCTGCAATCTCATAAAGCAGTGAAAAAATCAAACTTCTAATGCCCGGTTTCAATAAACTAAAACGAATCGTTTTGCTTACCAATGGTAGGTTTTTTTATTGCCAAACTGGGCATATAGATCATTTCGTAAGCTAATTTTACCTGTGATAGCTACTTCCATATGGGAGGGTCTGCTATGCAAAGCTTTGAGGCCTTTGTTTAATTATTAGTAAAGATATAAGAGTGTTAATTTTAATAAATCTTAACCGATGACGGTCCGTAAATTATTGAAACCGGGCCTAAGCCAACACAATCAAAAGATACGGCCGTTTATGCCGGATATTTTGACGGTCGCAAGGGAATCAAAACCTGTAGGGTACGTCCCGTTGACCTAGAATCATGAAATTTGGCAAGAGGCAAGGTCACGTAGCACAAGTAAAGGAAGAAATCCGAAAACCGTAAATTTTTAGTTACATCGCATAAAAAATAACATAATAAAATAAAAAGGGGAAGAATCTTCGAGACTCGATTCCCGTGATGTAATTTACATACCTACAAGTCTGTACGGAACCCTCACGGTGCGCGAGTCCGACTCACAGTTGGACTGTATTTTTTCATTGCTAAGTCGAAAGTAAGATTTGCAAAAGATCTTTTTTTCTTAAGTACCTTACTCATAAAGCGCTATTTAACTAATATACTGTTTAAAGGGTCACGTAAATAATGAAACTTGTATGCAAGTCCGTCAGTTTTGAAGTTAGGATCTTCAAATTTTGTGTATGGGCTGACGATGGAAAATGTATGTAAAGTTGTCTCAGCGTTTGTGATAATTCCACGCCCGAAGGGGGAAAAAGGGGGATGAAGTTGGGTATGCAAGGCCTTCAATTCCACAATAAACTTCACTAAATTTATTATTATACAGTGCCTACACTGTATAATAATAAATTCATCATTCATTTTTGGAAATTCCACCCCTAAGCGGGTAAAATAGGGGATGAAACTTTGTATGCAAGTCCGTCAGTTTTGAAGTTAGGATCTTCAAATTTTGTGTTTAGGCTGACGATTGAAAATTAATGTAAAATTGTCTCAGCGTTTGTGATAATTCCACCCCTGAAGAAGAAAAAAAAGGGATTAAGTTGTATATGATAGTCCTTCATTTCCACAGTAAATATACAGTAACACAAAATGTATTATTATACAGCGTAGGTATCCACTAACGAAGGATTTTTTAATATTACACCCCTATGGGGGTAAAATAGGGGATGCAAGTTTGCATGCAAGTCCATACGTTTCGAAGTTAGGGCCTTCAAATTTTGTGTTTAAGATGATGATTGAAAATTAATTTATATGTGCATGATGTGCATCAGCGTTTTTTGATAATTCCGTAAAAAAGCGGATGAAGTTGTGTATCCATGTAGGTACACTAAATTTATTATTTAAGCTTATAGTTGGAAACTAACGCAACGAATATCGGTGTTGTTGGAATTTGAAACCTTAAGGGGGACTAAATTTTGTATTTGAAGTTCTTTATTTTCGGAGTGAAAATCACTAAATTTATTATTTCGGCTTATGTTTGGAAACTAACGCAACTTATATCGCGTTTTTTGGATTTCAACCCTTGAAGGGGTGTAAAGGGGGATAAAATTTTGTATTTAAGTTGTACATTCACACAATTTGGTATTCAAGTAAAAATAATGTACACGTGTATCAGGTTATTAAGAAGCCCGCTGCGCCCATCTATCTGTCTGTCTGCCACGAGAAAAAATCTCAGCTGTCTGGTTGAGGGACATTTGGATAAATCTCCGCCAGTCGATCCGTCTGTCTGCCACGGGCAATTTTTAAATTATTATTATATTATGTGTCAAATAAGCATACGGCCCGCCTGATAGTAAGTGATCACCGTAGGTATCATTCGTGCGTTGCCGACCCTACAGAAATATCTTCACACCCTTTTTGAAGACCCCTGGCTATACTCCTTCGGGAAAGCCACGGCGGGGAGCTCATTCCACAGCCTGAGTGTACGCGGTAGAAAACTAGAAAAGGTTATATAGAGATAGAGCCGTTATGACTCTCAAAAATGACCAACCCACTGCGATCAATGAAATGTTGATATATTCATTGGTTGTTGCCACCATGGTCGATATGGATGAGTCGGTTAATTATCCTATTCAATTTTTAAACTCTCTTAATCCGCCGGGTAATCCGTGTGCTCCTGTCTATCATATTGATTAGAAATAATATAGCTTCAAAAATTGTGATGTGAAACTAGACTACATGTAACAGGTCTCCGCCGCAATGTTATTGAGGCCAAAATATTAACTGGTTCTGCCAGAGGAGAAACAGTCTTCGTGCCGCGTATAACATTGATCCCAAAGCACCTTCCGTTTGAATTTAAAAGATTTCAGTTCCTTATCAAGGTTTGTTTCGCTATGGCTATTAATAAATCACAGGGAAGAACTCCGAAATTTGCTAGAGTTTATTTGCGGCAGGACTGTTTTATGTGGCATGCTCGCATGTAAGCTCTCAATCTTCCTGAACTTTCGTCAAATATCACACGTAGTGGCGGGCTATAGCCATGAACAAAGCTTTATAATGTGTTACAATAATTCATATCTAGAAAAAAGAAATAATCTACGCGGACGAAGTCGCGGGCTAATGCTAGTTACTAGTATAAGACTGTTTAATAGGGCATAAATTAACAAACAATTTAATACCAATAAATTATGTTGCAGGACTCGCATCCATTACACAAAGTTACAATTATGCCGCGGGGGCCTTCGTTAGGCCACACGGCCTACATACCTGCCAAAGAAAGGTAACTCATGATGAAATAAACAATTAGTATTGTAGGTAGAGGTTAATTGACATAAGGTGGCTCATTACGTGGAAGACAAGAATATATGGTTGTAGTGGCTTCTCTCTGCACTTGCACCCCTGGCTAAGTGACAATTGTATGAATAAGCATAATAATTATATGGTATCTATATATATAAAAATCAATGCCACTTTTCGTTGTAATTGTATAACTCAAGAACAGGCTCAACTATCCAAACCAAATGTTTAGGCTTTGTTCGGAGTATTTAGTAGATGGTTTATGTGAAGTTTGCACAAAATCGGTCGAGCGGTTCTTCATTTATCACAGTTTTTGTAACAAATGAATTCAATAAATGGCGGATCATTTTGTTAATGGGGATTTTGCTGTCAGGGTAGGGTAGGGTAGCACCACACGAACGTAGTCGCGCCGGGCAGCTAGTATTGTATATTTGGAAAAAAGCTGTAATATGAAAAGATCTTCCACGACAAAAAAAAAAAGCTTTGCTGAGTTTCTTGCCGGTGTCTTCTCAGTTTAAGTGTATATCGAACCGGTGGTAAATTCAACTGTATGTACCAATTTAACGTTCATAAGTGCCTTACCAGGGCCTAAACTGGGTAAAATCTTTTTGATTGATTTTGGTTCGAATCCTAACTTGAGCTATCGTAGAAAGACAGTATGACACGGGTCGTTTTTTTTTTACTGTGTTTGACCACAATCTCACCATAGTAAGTGATGATGTGTCCGAAGGTGGTGCACACACAAAGCCTAGAAGGAACTGGCTCTCAAGTGCAGCTGTCGGAACACACCGATAGGTGCTTGGCGACAGATTTTCAACATGAAGGTGGTAGCAACGTGGGTACTACAAAGTACCCTACCACCGTGCTATGGTCTCCTCACGATGTTTTCCTTCACCGAAAACTCAAGCTTATTGTAGGATTCGAACCCGGGACCTTCGTCTCGGGTTACTACTAAAGTAACAATTGTAACTCCTTCCGCATTAGATATCACGTGACGAAGCAGCAGCTGCTCGCGATGATGGACACCATGATGGGTGGCCGCGCGGCTGAGGAAATTATCTTCGGACCCGAGAAGATCACTTCAGGTTAGAAAAATTATACTTTATGGCCAGATATAGAAGTTTTTTTCCGCAAACTCCAAAATAGTAGGTAGTGGGTAGATCTACTGTAATTACAGTGTATCTGGCAACACTGTGCTCAGCGCACTTCACTCCGTCAACAACGGCTAACTTCATTTCATACCCTGTAGCTATGATAGCGACACAAATTATTAGGATTTCCTGAGTGAAAGGTTACCAGTTGTCATTAGAGGATTCGATCCCGCGATCCCGGTCATATCTTAGTCCCGAAATTTTCGGGATCATATCTAATGAACCCCGGGATTTTCGGGATTGATACATTTTTATAATAAGTCAATAAAAATGTAGTCAATTGTAGTAAAAAATGTCATATAGTCTTTTTTATAGTTTATCTAAATAAGTCTAATGCATGTTCTGTGCGGGAATCGAACCCACGACCTGCGGCGCGATAGGTAGAATCTTAACCACCCACGCCAGCTGGCCCGTCCCTTATTTATAAATAAGGTGTAAGTCAGTCTTGTAACACCCAGGCATGTCTGGTCAATCACATACATTTTATAATTAGTGTAGAATTCACACGTAAAGATGTCGCTACAGACATCGTATGGACGGATTGAAAATTAATTCTTAGTCAAAACGCTATTAAATCACTTTTTATTGAGATTTATTGCAAAGGAATACAATTTGATAATAATAATTTAATTTAATTATTTTTTTAAACTCGTATTTTCAATATTTGCAATTTATTTAATTTTATTTAAATCTTTCGACCTTACATAGATGGCCTTACCGTCGATTATTTTTATTTCTTTTTATCGTCTAGGACCGAAACAATCAAATAATAATAAAATAAATCTAATATTAACCTGTTTCTAATAAGCAGAGACTTCAACGGTAAATAAATATAGTCTAAATATTTTGAAATCTACAATGATTATTTTTAAAAGTACAATGGGCAGTTTCGTACCAATTGTATTTCATTTGTTTTTATGGGCTTAAGTCTGTATCTAGCTAGTGCAGGAAAACGTATAGTGGTTTCATTTATTCAACAAAATATCAAATAAGAACAATTATTAAGTCTTTTGTGGTCAAAAGGATTAAAGCCATTCGTAAATCACCGACCCTGCTCACAAAATTTATGGAGAATCGGATGAGTAATTTGACCTGTAGTGGAGAACAGCCGGTTATCTGGACATACATACGAAAGCATTTTTGTCCAAGCTGAAACGGAGACTCTTCGCTTACTCGGTATTAAAGTGATTTTTAAAACATATAGAAGATTAAGAAATTGCTATCTTGACCTATTTTTAATCGTTCCCTAATCAGGGCCGGCAATAGCCTATACACTGTTCCTTCTGCATAGCAATGAATGCCGTCAATAGACAGCATATCATTCATTGCTATGCGGACGACAGTACAGGGGACGCTCATTATACGGGCCGTGCAAATCGTTCCGAGGTGGAGGAAAGCCGCGAACGGCTGGTGTCTGAAATCGAGAGTACACTAGCTTGTGTCTCCGATTGGGTTCGACTAAACCTAGTCCATTTCAACCCCACCAAGACTCAAGCCTGCGCGTTCACCGCTAAGAAAATCCCATGGTCTGTGGCTCCACAATTCCAGAACACTTCCTTGAACATCAGTCAAAGCATTGGGATTCTTGGCGTCGACATTTCTAGCGACGTTTTGTTCCGAAGTCACTTGGAAGACAAGATTAAGCTGGCATCCAAAAAGCTTGGAGTGCTCAACAGAGCGAGGCAGTACTTCACATCGGGGCAAAGGCTGCATCTTTATAAGTCGCAAGTCCGGCCTCATATGGAGTACTGTTGCCATATGTGGGCGGGGGCACCTGGATACCAGCTTGGGCCTTTAGACTCGGTTCAGCGACGTGCCGCTAGAATTGTCGACGATCCCGAGCTCACGAACGGTTACGAGCCTCTCAGTTTGAGGAGAGACTTTGCCTTATGTGTGTTCTACCGCTTGTACAACGGGGAGTGTTCCAAGGAATTGTTCGACTTGATGACCACGACAACCTTCCACCATCATTTTATTATTATTTTATTTATTTTATGTATTAAAAACAATGGGCGTCAATTCAAACATTTGATTAAAGTTTAATAAATATAACAAAAATAAAATAGTGGTTTCTTAGGTGGCTGTTTCAAGTCTTTCCAGAGCTTGTAGTACTGCGACCAGACTAGATGTATGTAGTGGTTTCTTAATAAATAGATGTTTCCATTAATTTTCCACAGAAATTATTTGTTTCCCAGAAATAGATCTTTATAAGCGACACTATGAGATGGAGTAATAATACAGTTTTTTTTTTCAAATCAACGAAGACCAAGTATACAGTTTTATTTTTTATTAAAATCGGCCTTGGGGCTCCATTCAGCATTTGTCGCTATGCCCTATACTTTAGGATTTAGCCAACCAGGCAAAAAATGGTAAAATGTTAAAGGATATAATTAGGTAAGCATTATTTAAACTTTTTAACTTTCACGCCTTTTAAATTAAAAACTTCAAACAATAAAAAAATGTTTATACCATAGATTTGGAAATGTTAGGAAAAAATAAAAAGTGCCCATCGTCCTTTAAAATACTGTTCTATAAAAAGTGACATCTGTTGTCATTTACTGAAAAACTAACATTGCTGTAGTGACATACGTGGCAAGACTAGCAAATAGTACCTTTGACTCACCACCGGCGCTGTCCTTGCGCGAGTTACGGTGGTAACTTTTGAAGTATGGGCGCTGACCCTCTGTTGTACGTAGTATTTATCTACTCTGAGACCCAGGTATTAAGATAGCGTCATCCCTTTTTGTTTATATGACATTAGAAAGTGACAGATATATTTTAAACCTAGGTACAGTAGTACCCAACTGATAAGGCGCTTCGTGATTCTTCGTTCGAACAGAAAAGAAAGTAAGCCCCGAAGATTAACGAAATAATGCTTAAAACTTACAATCAACCTTAGATCACTACTATAAGGTTCATAATACAGTGCAGCTGTTAGTTCCGTCTCACACTCTCACTCCGCACACATGGCGGCAGCTGCCGACCAATAGCATTTCCCGCGCTTTGAAAAGGCTTAAGGCGATGATAGCTCAGTGGTAGTGACGTCGGATACCGAGACGAAGGTCCCGGGTTCGAATCCTACAATGAGCTAGAGCTTTCGGTGAAGGAAAACATCGTGAGGAAACCATAGCACGGTGGTAGGGTACTTTGTAGTACCCGTCTGGCTGGCTACCACCCTCAAGTTGAAAATCTGTCGCCAAGCACCTATCGGTGTGTTCCGACAGCTGCACTTGAGAGCCAGTTCCTTCTAGGCTTTGTGTGCTTACCACCTTCGACCACATCATCACTTACCATAGTGAGATTGTGGTCAAACACAGGCCTATACACAGTAAAAAAAAAAAAAAAATGTTTCTTTTGCGCAGGTACATTGGTAAGCCATACTATTATACTTGTCTTAAACCTTATTTATTAACAAGGGGGTTTGTGTTTAGATAAACTTTGTCATACTGTGGTAAGGTTAATTTTCCTTCTTAAAGGTCAAAAGGAAAATTTGTAGAATCTTAGTGTAAAGCAGTAGTAAAAGCCAAAGTTATTTATTCAACTTAGGCCCCAGAAGGGCACTTATGAAGGTCACATTTACTGAAGTTACCACCGATTCGGAACTCGACCTTCAACTGAGAAGAACAGGCAAGTAACTCAGCAAGGTTACATTTTTAAAATAGGTTTTGGACAATCTGACTATGTTTGGCTTTTTTCCAAATAATTAATTCTTCATCATCATCAGCCTATAATGTTCCACTGCTGAACACTGGCCACTTTTAACAAATGAATGTGGACGGGAATGTGCAGATCACCACTGCGGCGCGGTGGAGGTAGCCTAGTGGTCAACCTACTGTTGGAGTTGTCAACCCGCCTCCAACTAGCTTAACGACTATCACAATTAAGTGATAACCGGGACCAACGGCTTTGCGTAGCACGGAAACGCTCGATTTGAAATACCACCAGGCGGTCACTCATCCAGGTACCGATCACGACGGCGGTGGCTTAACCCACCACGAGCGCTTCATACATTATAAAAATACAAAAGGACAGGTTTGGCTCTTATTCTTAGCTAGTTTATCAGCCGTGACGTTGCCATGCGTTATCATAGTATTACAGGTCGGTAAACAAGCATACGGCCCGCCTGATAGTAAGCGGTTACCGTAGCCATATGGACGCTTGCAACACACGAAGCATCGTTCACGCGTTACCGACCTTACCCTCCTCTCCAATGAGCTCTGGCGACCTTACTCACGCGCAGGAACACAACTTTACACAACATAAAGTTATTTGGCTGCGGTATTCTGTAAGGTGGAGGTACTACCCCAGTCGAGCTGCTCTTTGAGCGAATAAACGCTATGCTCTAGCTCTCTTATCGTTCACAGTATTCATACTTATGCAGTTTCACGACAAAGTTTGTTTAATTACATTATTGTTTCTAACTCTATATCTGTCTCGTTTATACTCATAAGCTAGCCCTCGCGCGAGAGGGACGGACAGAGTAGTCATGTTGCGCAGTTACACAGACATAAGCGTGACGTGTACATGTGTTGAACGTTCCGGATTTAATTAACCGACCTGTATTAAGTGCTCAAGTATTATCCACCACGAGCGCTTCTAATAATTAATTATTAGTAAATGCGGTACGAAGCGCTCGTGGTGTAGCATGATTAGCCGTTCTGAATCGATCGGCAAAGTTAAGCACCGTCTAGTGGTATTACATATTGAGCGTTTCCGTGCTGCGAAAGTCACGTAAAGCCGTTGGTCTCGGTTATCACTTAATTGTGATAGTCGTTAAGCTAGTTGGATGCCTCGTAGGCGGCTTGAAAAGTTCCAACAGTAGGTTGACCACTAGCCTACCTCCACCGATCCGCAGTGGGCACGCGTGGTGGAATATCAGCCCATTCCCTTTCACCCTAATTTGTGTGCAGGAGGCCTGTGCTCAGCAGTGGCACATTATAGGTTGAGGATGATGAAATGCGGTATGTATGTATGGCAGGTGCGTCGTCGGATTTGAAGCAGGCGACGTCGATAGCGTGCCACATGGTGCGCGAGTGGGGCATGAGCGAGAAGGTCGGGCTGCGCACCATGGACGCCGCCCGCACGCCCCTCGCCGCGCAGGAGACCTTCGGGCCCTACACCAACGAGCTGGTCACTATACTGCACTCAACAGACGAACTAACTTGGCTACTTTCATAAAAAAAAGATATTTAGTCCGTCTGTTAGATTGTCAATAACATAATTGGCTACTTGACAGTTATAATGAAAAAATATGAAATATGTTAGATATGATAGCTAATAGGTTAACAATAATTACACAATATGTTTTTTGCATAATAATATTTTTTTAATATTTTATTTTAGGAAATAAAAAGTGAGTTTTTTTATCTGTGGATTACAAGAACCGAAACGCGGGCGGCCGGGATTGAGCATCTATGGTTTGTTTGTGAGGTTTGTGACGTCAAATTTAACTAGAGGTGTGAAACTCATCAAAAATACGCGAGCTGCATAACAGCTCACGGCTCAGGTGTGTGAGCTGGTTCAATGACTCAGCTCGCAGATCAGCTTAATTTTTATCTATAGTCCACGATAAGCGCGCACGCTCACTGCGTATCGGCTCGATTCGACGCGTGGTACGCGTTACATCGTGGACTATAGGTACAAATTGAGCTGATCTGCGAGCTGAGTCATTGAACCGGCTCACACACCTGAGTCGTGAGCTGTTATGCAGCTCGCGTATTTTTGTTTTGTTACACACCTCTAGTTTTGTTTAAAGTGATGTGACGTCACACCTGACAAATGTCACGTGACCGGGTGTTTTTGCGCGAATTTCAAATGAAATGTTAAAAAATATTTTTTTTTCCTTGTAAATAACATTTTTTTGATAAAAAGATAATTGTAACAGGTATAAAATACACGTATGTAAATTTTAAAATATGTTTCCGAAAACTGTCAAGTAGCCAATTGGACTGTTTTACAAAAAAACTTAAACCGACTTCAAAGTACACTAAGGAGTAATCAAATCCTGATCTGATGACAATGGGACCAAACGGGAAGTGTACCCTTCCAGACAAAAAAAGAATTTTCCAAATCGGTTCATAAATGGCGGAGTTATGAGGTAACAAACATAAAAAAAAAAAAAAATATACAACCGAATTGAGAACCTCCTCCTTTTTTTGAAGTCGGTTAAAAAATATTGGACACGTATTTTTTTTTCGTCAATCAAACAAAAAATTATGAAGATATAGCCCGTTACAGTTCCGCGTGACGTCACATTTCATAAAAAAATTTTTGGCTGTCACCTTCGTTAATCGAACTGTATTTGACCACAATCTCACCATGGTAAGTGATGTTTGGCCGAAGGTGGTAAGCACTCAAAGAACAGAAGGAACTGGCTCTCGAGTGCAGCGGTAGCCAGCCAGGAAGGTACTAAGAAATACCCTACCACCGTGCTATGGTGTTCTCATGATGTTTTCCTTTTCCTAAAGCTTTAGGAGGAGTCGAACCTAAAACCTTCGTCTCGGCATTCGATGTATCTGAGCTATCATCGCCTTGCGATCAACGTATCCTTTCTAACAAGATTTTATTTAGTTCCACCTGTCCAGGGTCTGTAATCGCATCTTGCAAGTTACATTTGACACACTTCCCACTGTACCATTGGCACACATGTTTTGTTCTCGTGACAATGCAAGATTACCTAAATGCTACCAATTTTAATCCAATATGGCGGCCGCCGCAAAATGGCGATTTATAATTTCCACATGATATGGGTATCAAATGAAACGGCTAAGTGAGTGACACATAGGCTGCTTTCCGGATTGACGCTATAATCGATTTGAGCGTGCTTAAACCCGTTCCATATTAGATTGAGCGCGATCACGATGTCCCGTGAAACGCCGTCAGGACATGCGCCATATTGCGCTCACACCGACCATGCCCTAAACTGATATCACCGTGAGAAAATTTATTAGAGAAGCAGACTAGTTGCTTAGGAAAGAAATGATATACCTAATGTTTCTTTCATAAGTTACTGGACTAGTACTTAGAATATATGTATAGTGCATGTGATTGTTAAATAATAATGTAAATAAAGGTATATGTATGTACGTAAAAACCAACAAAACTGTGAAAGAGTGCACGCCTACAAACTGCAATAGTAGTTTGGCGACTTAAAATTAAGAAAAAATGTAAGGTTTTTTTGGAAATAAAATAAATTGAATTAAAAAAAAAAGTGACGGTTAATTATTCTGTTTTCGGCAAAAATAGTATAAGATTCTTGGTTTACCGTTTGGCAAAGATACTTTTTATGATTTCATGAGAGAAAAATAATAAAGAATTCCTTTTTGCGAGTCAAGTAATAAAATATATAAGGAGTCCTAGCGCATTGTTAATACAGATTTTAATTAAATTCTCAAATGTTCTGTTTTGAATACTGTGAGCGCGTTCACGAGCGTTCAGAATTGCTGACAGTTCTCAGCTGTCATTATCGTGATATCTAACTCGGTACGCACATTATTACTGTGAGCACTGTGAGCGATATTATCCAATTCGGAATGTAACAACAATAAGTGAAGTGTCTTCATTGGAAATTCATTACGGCGGCCGCCGCAAAATGGCGAAAGCTTGTTTAAATTATTTCGTTCTGTTATTTGCTTCGTTAGAAGTACAAAACAAATGTTTTTTTTTTTTTTTATATTTATTAAACCCAACCATCACCAAAATTTACACAATTAAAACAACGCCAAACTGCTAATGCGGTTTGTAGGCGTAACGCTCTCGACACATCAACATACTTATATCAGAATGTCCTTGCAACACAATCACTACAATGACATGATCATACACATAAGTAGGTACATTTGCTCACTACCTTTCTCTTATCTTAAATATAACACTGTTTAACCTCTATTTTACACACGAATTCTAACACCACTTCAACAAATACATATTTAGACAATTTTTGACAAAAACAATTCCCTTGCTTTACTTTTCAAAACATGTTTACTTTTAATATTCGCATCTCTCAATACACGGTACTTATTGTATAATCTTGGAACTACATATTGACGGGTTCTCTCCCCATAATAATTACTTGCTCTTGTTTGTAATAGCATCCGTATAAGTTTATAAGTGGGTATGGTCGTATAATTCAGGTGGACGGTGAAATAAAGAAGATTCTGTCGGAGAGCTACGAGCGAGCGAAGGCGATCCTGCGCGCGCACTCCAAGGAACACAAGGCGCTCGCCGAAGCGCTACTCAAGTACGTACTCAACATGTATACAGGGTGACTGGTAATTAGTAAACGATACTTAGATACATGATTGTACTCATCATAACAAACAACTTTCACAAAGTAACATTTATTTTTAAATTAACTTAGCACATGATCCCATAATATACTGGGTGTAGATTTCGAGATGGCATATTTTCGTAACCTATGTTGGGTTAGTCATGCTGAACAACTTTTACTATGGGTCCAATATAGAATTCTCAAAAAAAATATTTTACTTTTCATACGTTATGATCGAGCAAGGTTGACATTTAGTAAGAAAAGTCAAGGTCCCATAGTAAAATTTTTTCAGCATTACTAATCCAACATGGGTTTCGAAAAATGCCATCTCGAAATATCCAATATAGGTTAAAATGTCGTATCGTTTATCTCCCTCCCGCATCAGATACGAGACCCTGGACGCGGATGACATAAAGGCGATAATGAACGGGGACAAGATAAAGGGGGAGCGAGTGGGGCGGCCCGCGAAGGAGTCCTCCGCGGCGGGACAGAGCGCGCCCTCCGCCTCCCCCTCCGGCGGGCTGCTGCCGCCGCACCCCGTGCCTGCGTAGGGGCTGCCACCTGCTACTTATACTAGGTACCATACATATACAGAGCGCGCCCTCCGCCTCCCCCTCCGGCGGGCTGCTGCCGCCGCACCCCGTGCCTGCGTAGGGGCTGCCACCTGCTACTTATACTAGGTACCATACATATACAGAGCGCGCCCTCCGCCTCCCCCTCCGGCGGGCTGCTGCCGCCGCACCCCGTGCCTGCGTAGGGGCTGCCACCTGCTACTTATACTAGGTACCATACATATACAGAGCGCGCCCTCCGCCTCCCCCTCCGGCGGGCTGCTGCCGCCGCACCCCGTGCCTGCGTAGGGGCTGCCACCTGCTACTTATACTAGGTACCATACATATACAGAGCGCGCCCTCCGCCTCCCCCTCCGGCGGGCTGCTGCCGCCGCACCCCGTGCCTGCGTAGGGGCTGCCACCTGCTACTTATACTAGGTACCATACATATACAGAGCGCGCCCTCCGCCTCCCCCTCCGGCGGGCTGCTGCCGCCGCACCCCGTGCCTGCGTAGGGGCTGCCACCTGCTACTTATACTAGGTACCATACATATACAGAGCGCGCCCTCCGCCTCCCCCTCCGGCGGGCTGCTGCCGCCGCACCCCGTGCCTGCGTAGGGGCTGCCACCTGCTACTTATACTAGGTACCATACATATACAGAGCGCGCCCTCCGCCTCCCCCTCCGGCGGGCTGCTGCCGCCGCACCCCGTGCCTGCGTAGGGGCTGCCACCTGCTACTTATACTAGGTACCATACATATACAGAGCGCGCCCTCCGCCTCCCCCTCCGGCGGGCTGCTGCCGCCGCACCCCGTGCCTGCGTAGGGGCTGCCACCTGCTACTTATACTAGGTACCATACATATACAGAGCGCGCCCTCCGCCTCCCCCTCCGGCGGGCTGCTGCCGCCGCACCCCGTGCCTGCGTAGGGGCTGCCACCTGCTACTTATACTAGGTACCATACATATACAGAGCGCGCCCTCCGCCTCCCCCTCCGGCGGGCTGCTGCCGCCGCACCCCGTGCCTGCGTAGGGGCTGCCACCTGCTACTTATACTAGGTACCATACATATACAGAGCGCGCCCTCCGCCTCCCCCTCCGGCGGGCTGCTGCCGCCGCACCCCGTGCCTGCGTAGGGGCTGCCACCTGCTACTTATACTAGGTACCATACATATACAGAGCGCGCCCTCCGCCTCCCCCTCCGGCGGGCTGCTGCCGCCGCACCCCGTGCCTGCGTAGGGGCTGCCACCTGCTACTTATACTAGGTACCATACATATACAGAGCGCGCCCTCCGCCTCCCCCTCCGGCGGGCTGCTGCCGCCGCACCCCGTGCCTGCGTAGGGGCTGCCACCTGCTACTTATACTAGGTACCATACATATACAGAGCGCGCCCTCCGCCTCCCCCTCCGGCGGGCTGCTGCCGCCGCACCCCGTGCCTGCGTAGGGGCTGCCACCTGCTACTTATACTAGGTACCATACATATACAGAGCGCGCCCTCCGCCTCCCCCTCCGGCGGGCTGCTGCCGCCGCACCCCGTGCCTGCGTAGGGGCTGCCACCTGCTACTTATACTAGGTACCATACATATACAGAGCGCGCCCTCCGCCTCCCCCTCCGGCGGGCTGCTGCCGCCGCACCCCGTGCCTGCGTAGGGGCTGCCACCTGCTACTTATACTAGGTACCATACATATACAGAGCGCGCCCTCCGCCTCCCCCTCCGGCGGGCTGCTGCCGCCGCACCCCGTGCCTGCGTAGGGGCTGCCACCTGCTACTTATACTAGGTACCATACATACACAATAGTAATAATTTAATAAAGGGGAAGAGTTTGTTTGTTTGTTTAAAAGGGCTAATCTCTGGAACTAACAGTCGGATTCGAAAAATTCTTTCACTTATAGGAAGCTACATTATCCTCCGAGTATTATAGGTATCTTTTTATCACGGGAACGCGGGTGAAACCGCGCGAGACAGCTATGTATACAATATTTATATACCGACTCTACTAGAGCAGGGGGCGGCCACCTGCGGCTCTTCAGATCCATATGCAAAAAATAATAATTTTTACCTTTAAAATCATGCAATCAAAGTGCATGCAAAGTTTTGAAAATGGCGGCTTGTATTGACAGTGTACCACAGATATAATTCTAATAGATGCGAGTGTATGTACTTCGCGTGCCAAAAGAGTACACATACTGGATGGAAGGACTTGCGTTATCTATTTAGATACTCGTTCTAAATGATACAAATTTCTTTCAGATATCACTTGGACTATCAACTTCCACAGTTGAACAGTTTTCGTAGTATTGGAACGGACATACGAACATACAGCGAAGTTGTACAAAGGTATAATTATAATAGAGAAAGTGTCTTTGAAAATTTTGCAGGCAATTATAGAATTAATTACAGAATATTATGTAACATTTAAATTGAAAAAATAAAAAATAAGTAAAACAACATTTTTGCTTAGTTTTTTCTTTTGTAGTTTTGAATTGGTATGCGAGATTCGTTGACTTAAAAAGTAGAGCAATATAATTAAATAAAGTGATATGAGACCAAACAAAATGATTAAAGTTCTGTTAAAATTAATAGTTCATTGGAATGCAATAGGTAAATTGAAGAATTTATAAGTATACAGTGTCGTATTAATCCATATCTAGGACCAATTATTATATGGGCAGTCTAAGAATGTGTGTCGATTGAGTCTGTTTCTCAATGAAAGGGTACGAGTAAAAGAGATACATAAGATTGGCAACCTCGCACTTTGTGTGTGTGACTTGTGTCGAAAAATGACTTACTAAAGTAGATTTCAAATAGCATGAGGTCGGCGACACATGGTATTTTATTAGATTTCTCAATGGTTAATGTTCATTTCGATTTAATAAAGGAATAGGTTTCAAGAAATATTGTGAGCACTATTTCAGAGTAATCAAATGGAATTTCAGAAAGTTTTTTTTTTTTAATACCACTAAGGTGGCAAACAAGCATACGGCCCGCCTGATGGTAAGCAGTTACCGTAGCCTATGGACGCTTGCAACACCAGTGGTATCACTCCCGCGTTGCCGACCCTGAATAAATCTCTTCACGCCCTTTTTGAAGAACCCCATGCTGTACTCCATTGGAAAAACCACGGCGGGTAAAAAACCTTTGACCTTGACGACTCATCCTATGTGAAATAGAGTATAGTATGCCAATGTGAAATACATAGGTATACAGTGTTCAGATAATATTTGTTTTGTTTATAAAGAACAACAAAAAAGGAGTAAAGTACCCGGCATTGTCTTTTCATAAATAAGTCATTGTCGTAAATTTACTAGTTACATAGAAAAAAAGTTTTTTTAACAAAAGCTTTTTTTTGGTGACTGTACTTTTTGTTAACTGTACTTGCATTGTCTTCCAATATTCTAATATATACCAAATATCAAGTCAATCCGACCACTGGAAGTGGTTGAAATTCGACTTGCAAGATTTTACCGGAACCTAAATACATTGCTAGTTAATAAAAAGATTGTAAAATGATATGATTTACATGTTTTGAGTAATTTTTACTCATGTACTTTATGATTAAATTGTGATAATTAGATGCATTGTTTTTGGCGGCAGTTTTAGAGATGTGTTCGTGTATCGAAATTAGACCTATCGATACTTTCTTTTCTAAAATTGTTTAATTTATGTTTAGCTTACTTATTGCTTTTTTTGGTTTCCGAATTCGTATAAATAAAAATGTATGTAGTCAGACGTGAAATTGGTAGCCAACAATCGATCAATTATATTTATAAATTAAATTATGCATGATTCCGAATAAAAACACATTTGTATTCATGTCAATAAATAACCTGTTTAATATTGACGCGTGGTTGGTTAAGAAATCACTAATCACATCGCAGGTCGTGGGTTCGATTACCACACAGGACATGTATTTTTGTGCATGAACATGTCTGCATGTCTTGAGTGATGTAATTATGTATTTTTTACAGAGTAGATATTCATTATAATTTTACAGAGTAGATATTCATTATTGGCAAATGTATTAGTAATGTAAGTTCTATGTTTTTATAATTTTTTGTTAAATGCTGTGTAATATCATGTTAAATAAATAAATAAATAAATAAATAAATGTATATTAAATATATATTTAAAAACAAAAAAGTAGTATATGTATTGTATCAGTTATCTGGTTTCCATAGTACAAGCTCTGCTTAGTTTGGGATCAGATAACCGTGGGCTCGCTATTGCTCGTTATTTAACTGACTATCGATAGGATAACGGTAGTCACGCACACTAATACATTTCAAAGATTGCACACTAGCAAAAAACAGACACGCTTCGAGAGCGAATGTTAAGTCCATATAATTATTGGTCCTAGATCCACATCGATAACTTTGCAAATCGCAAATGTATCGATACAACTAACAACACTAGTTACGTCATAAGTTATCTGTATTTTAGTTAAGGAATTCATTCAGTTCAGATGTTTACGTTTATTCCTTTTATGAGTTCACAAAACTAGTATCAATATTAGGTATTTTGTGTATTTTCTTGGTCATCAGTTTGAATTCCGGGTATCAGTCGGGTGACAACTCTAAGAAATACCTTATGACATTTTGAATAAGGTTTATCTGATGGTAAAATAAACCTTAGGATAAATAAATAAGGGCTATTTTTCTTTGTATTATAAACCAACGTTTTAAATAATATGTTTTCCTTAAAATTACAGTTAAGTTTTTTTTTTTTTATACAACTAAGTCGGTAAACAAGCATACGGCCCGCCTGATGGTAAGCGGTTGCCGTAGCCATATGGACGCTTGCAACACACGAAGCATCGCTCACGCGTTACCGACCTTTCCCCCCTCCCCTATGAGCTCTGGCGACCTTACTCACGCGCAGGAACACAACTTTACA
Organism: Achlya flavicornis; assembly: GCA_947623365.1. Lineage (NCBI taxonomy): Eukaryota > Metazoa > Arthropoda > Insecta > Lepidoptera > Drepanidae > Achlya > Achlya flavicornis. The sequence goes on along the minus strand of OX392495.1, from coordinate 1,882,955 downwards.
CAACATAAAGTTATTTGGCTGCGGTATTCTGTAAGTTGGAGGTACTTCCCCAGTCGAGCTGCTCTTTGAGCGAATAAACGCTATGTATGTACCCGATTTGAGATTTATCTTAGCACAGATTTAAAGCTTTTGCGCGACTGTACTCGAGTATGTGCCGTGGATACAATGATTATTATAGGTATAGTAATGGGCACGAATGGTGAGCACAGATTGAAACCTGCGCAGTAGTTAATTTTTCGGTCTGTTTGGCGGAATGAAGCAGGGGGAGCACCGAGCTGCACACGATTGGTTCGTCAGTCGACGCTCGTCGTCTATTGGATTCTCGCGTGTCATTTGGCTACTGTGATTTGTCCAAAAGTGTACATGCGCGAGCTTGCCCCCACTACTGCCTATCTGTGCTCAACACTCGTGCCTCATACTGTAGTTGATTATTATTGTCAACGTATTCGACCATATTGTCCCGTATTAAAACACAGGCCGGGCCAAAAATAATAATAATTTAATTATGTTATGTACGTAAGTACTATGAACACTCGGATTTAGATACATAATTGTTTATTTTTTTATTTGATAATGTTTATTCTTACTACACATGCATACTTTGATGTAGTTGAAGTCCTCTTAAGGGTGACAAGGCTACAAGAGCTAAAACCTATAGTGAAAAATGTTAATGGTTTTTTTTCCAATTTATGGCAACCCTGATTATTGAAGCTACCCCGAATTCGTACTAAAGGCCAAGTAGAATATGTCATTAGTAGTTCACAATATAAAACTCATCAATACAGGTATTTTACTCACATTTTAAGTAAATCATATCCATACTTTTTTATTTTTATCTCACGACCTTGACCTTTAGGGATTCAACACACTGCCCCACACAAGTGTCATGGATTAAGCGTTTTAAGTTCTTGTGTTGTACTTCCTGGCTTCGCCACCATCACGGATTGAAATTCTGAGTCTGTTTTGTCACGTAAGATTTGGTCGATTCCTGGTTCAAAATTTCCAAGTTTCTTGCTAGGACGAGTCCGTTTTGTGTCTCGAGAATTAGATCACTTGAAGATCTGGGGGGCTAAAAAGGGGGCTAAAACAATATTGCTACGAAATTTATTTTTTCGAATTCTCGGCGGGTCCTAAGTGATTCCAATATTTTTTTGTAAAATAGTTACTCATTATATACAATTCAATTCATTAAAAGATTTGGAATTTATGAATTGCATGAGATCTGCTTTAAATTCGACAAAATGAATTGCGTTAGCAATATTGCTTAGCTTCCTTTTTAGGGGGCCTGTTCTCTCACAGAGATTGTCACCAAATATCTGCGCCTCCTAAAAACCTTTGTAACTCTTGAAACATACCGACAAAATCTATTATTTTGTGACAAAATAGCAGCGGCCTTAATTCGAATCGGACTTCATCCGTGATGGGACTTTGTATCAAATACAAAGCCTTGCAATAATTGCTGCATAAAGTAAAAAAACATTTTTTTTACATGATATTACAGTATGTGGCACGAGTGGTGAGCACAGATAATAGTGGGGGCAAGCTCGCGCATGTGCACTTTTGGCCAAATCACAGTCGCCAAATGACACGCGAGAATCCAATAGACGACTCACATCGACTGACGAACCAATCGTGTGCAGCTCGCCGCTCCGCCCGCCTTCATTCCGACAAACAGACCGAACAATTAACTAGTGCGCAGCTGTCAATCTGTGCTCACCACTATCACACGTGCCCCTTACTATATTAAAAATATATTTAATTTATTTGTTTCTATTTATTCAGCGGTCCGAGTACGGGCAAAGACCTTTCACAACCTCGAAAATCGTAGTACAGGGGCTGTGTGTATGTACACTTACCATATTATTATTTGTGTGTAGCTTTTTCTTAAACTGTAGTTATAAATAGCAAACCCATTAGAACTCCATTCTTCCTGCCATTAGCTATACTGCCAGTTAACATTGTTATAAACTACCCTAATGTCCCTCATTGGGTGCCTCGGAAACATTAACATATGAAATAGGTAATATTATTTTAATTTTTAGTTGAGATATTTGTAAAAATTACGTGGTTTGATTCGTAAAAATATTTGTCAAGACGTTTCTACATATATCTGACATTTTACACTGTATTTGAAATGGTCTTTTTTATCTGTGAAAAATAAAATAGTATCATTTTTTTTTAATAAAAAAATCTTGATGACTGTGCCAATTTTTAATGCAATTTGACATCTAGTTTCTTTTTAATAATTTTTTAACGAATTAAACACAATGGAAAATCAAACCTGATAGCGTAAATAAACGTGTTAACTTATTTTGTTGTTTTATTTATATATAATAGCTTGAGCTACCTAGCCACCCCCACACCTAGGGCGAGGTTTTTTTTAATGTTCTGTTGCGTCATGAATGGCATCTATGCATTGACGTCACGTCCCTCAAATGACCGGTTTCTATAAACCAAAACGAATCGCTTTGCTAACCAATGGTAGGTTTTTTGGGCATATAGATCATTTCGTAAGCTAAATTTACCTGTGATAGCTACTTCCATATGGGAGGGTCTGCTATGCAAAGCATTGAGGTCTTTGCTTCAGTATTAGTAAAGATATGTCTTAATTTTAACCGATAACGGTCCGTAAATTATAAGTATCGGCCATAAGACGCCATCTCTTGAGTCATCTTTGTAGCAATACATATCTAAATTAGTGGATATTTAGGCTGCATTCCGAATTAAAGCTATAATCGCTGTAAACGATTTGAGCGTGCTTAAACAGTACCGAATTGAATTATGACAGATAACGATGTCCCGTGAAACGTCATAGATGACGTCATGATATCCGCCATATTGCGCTCAAATTATAAAAGATATAAGAAGTCCTAGCGCATTGTTAATTCGGATTTTAATTAAATTCTCAAATGTTCTGTTTTGAATACTGTGAGCGCGATAACGGGCGTTTCGAATTGTTGACAGTTATCAGCTGTCATCTAACTCGGTACGCAAATGATTGCTGTGAGCACTGTGAACGATATTATTCAATTCGGAATGCAGCCTTAGTGCGGTATGTAAATAAAAGGCAGTATATATGTAATCGGGTGTATTGTATAATATATTATATGGCGTATGTGTTCTTCTTGTGCACGCCGCGCGCCGCGTTGTGTAGCGCGGCGAGGCGCGGCGCGTGCGCCGGCGCGCGCGAGCAGTGCTCCAGCCGCACGGACACACGGACCGACACGCCGCTGTACACATACATATATACAGATACACCTTCATTATGGCACAGTACACACTCAATTACAGGTCGGACAGAAAAACATGGGCATTAATAGTACATTATGATACATGTGTGCAAAGTTGGTTATTAACACTCGAGGCGTTAAGAATGCTTGGTCTACACGTATGCAATGAGGTGCAAACTTATCATAATCGGGATTATATCTATCATAAAACTGTGCGGTAATGTAAAGTAAAAAGCACTAGTGCGCAATAAGCTGAATTAAGATACTAAAAACGGTGCAATTAATGTCACTTTACGAGCGAGTGTTGAAAAGTTTATTATGTATTTTCGAAGATAAAAAAAAAACAACTGTTTTATTTATTCTGCTTCTACGTCATAATACGAACAAAATTATGTATAGCAACCTTCGTCACAATTTACTGGATACAGATATGACTCTGGTAAAGATTCCACCTATAGCGCCGCAGGTCGTGGGTTCGATTCCCACACAGGACATGCATTTCTGTGCATGAACATGTCTGTATGTCCTGAGTCTGGTTGTAATTATGTATACTAAGTATGTATTTACAAACAAAAAGTAGTATATGTATTATATCAGTTATCTGGTTTCCATAGTACAAGCTCTGCTTAGTTTGGGATCCGATGACCGTGTGTGAGTCCCACAGTCCCGTGTGGGATTTATTTATTTTTATATGCAAACCGTTTACATAATATATATATATTAACTTATAACTGTTATTAATATTTTTACTGTATCGTACACAAGGTAGGGAAGGAATCCGATAAAAAAAAGCACAAATGGCAATAGCTGGTAAGCTAAAGGCTTACATACCCAGTCCAAACAGTAGGCAAAGGGTCAGCACTTCTCTCCATGGTTAATTTAGCTGCCAACGAACTCCGGATCATTTCTTCGGCGAAACTCTTCATAGCAGATAGTAGCACGGCGTGTACTGCGCTGTAATGTACAATAATATCGAACCATTGATTATCTTCTGTCTAGATTAAGGGTTACGTACAAGACAACATCGTGAAAGTGGCCGCTTGGAAACTCAATAAAACAAAATTATGTCACTCATGAATGAATGTTCTACGTTCAAACGTGGACCTACTGAAACTGAAATAGCGACACCGTGGTCTTATTTCTTCGGCCGTTTTTACAGCTGTCACCCTTATTCTAGGGTAATACTATTTCGATGTATCGAAGTGATGATCGTTCAGGACTTTTTGCAGGACTTGCAGCATGTTGCGTTTTAGTTCGTGTATTTTGAGTTTTATTGCATACTAGTTGCACGGCACGACGTCGTTCGCGTGGTGTCCTACTAACCAATACCCTACCCTACCCTACCTTACTATATAATTTTATTTATAACACAAAAAGGTGCACATTTCAGTGAGACAATTCGCGACAAGTGACTCGAGGTCGTCGCAAGGCGTATCCGAATTCTTTCCCCTGTTAAGGGGGTAAAATATGGCTAAGAGTCCACATAGACCGGCCCGGAGAGAAGACCATATTTTGATACGCGTTTAAAATTGACTTTAGGATCACTGAAATAAGGTTTATTTTTACATTGAATGCTAGAAACCGTCCTAAAAAAAGAAGTGAAATAGGGTAGAAAGCCAGCTACATACATTTTAGACTCACCTATAAGAATATCCATTGCCAACGTCTTCATTCCTTAATTCAATTCCAATATCCGAACACATTCGTTCAATAAACATGAACATCAACCGTTCCTGCTCACACTCGACCGGCAACACTGTTAAACTACCACTTTCTTTTACCACTTCTTTCTTAACTACCACTCTGTTATCACTTAAAACATCCACATCTTCATCATCAGACAAATCTATGCAATCAGATATATTCTGTTCGTCCACACTAAAAACTGTTAGACTGTTAATATCAGATGCATTAGGGTATATCTCTTTAATGTTAGATTCTAGCTTTCTTGTATTTTCTAGATCGTTCCACGATGACCAGTCGTTGTTTTCTGTGTGTTTGAGCGTAGTTTCAGGTCTCACTGGGTAGTGACCGTGAAGTCTACAGTATAGAAGAATTTGCTTGGTCCGCCATATTTGTTCCGAATGTGTGAAGTGTTCAGTCAGTATTCTGTTTATTAGTTTCGCTCGGGACCACTGGAAAAGAAAAAGAAAAAAAGGTTGAGCGAGCAATCTTGAGTATGTACTTAACTTGAAAATCTTCTACGGGTTCCAATAGTAATAGTTGCGAGCAATTTTTCAGATTTTCTAGACATTATACTATTCGCGGGTGGTGTAGCATGATTAGCCTTATTTGATTGGCAAAGTTAAGCTACTAACGATGAAGCCGGTACCTGGATGGGTGACCGCCTATTGGTATTTCAACTGGAACGTTTTCCGTGCTTCGGAAGGCATGTAAAGCCATTGGTCACAGTTATCACTTAATTATGATATTCGTTAAGCTAGTTGGAGGTCTCCTCAGTAGGTCGACAAATCCAACAGTAGGTTGACTACTAGCCTATCCACTGACAGCAGAGAAAATATGTGGTGGTAGTATTTGCCCATACCTTTTCACCCTCATTTGTGATAGGAGACCTGTGCTTAGCAATGGGACATTATGGGCTGATGATGATGATACTGTCCACAACATCACAGTGAGATGTGGTCTAATACCAACATTATATTAAAAAGAAAAAGAAAAATAATGAACACACCTCAATGTTTCTTCGCTTGGTGAAATCCAGTTTCCAATACTTTTCATCATTTTCAACGACAAACGGAAAGTGCTTCACATAGTCCGGGTCTCGAGCCTGATCCGTCACTATAGGAATCTTCTTCACCATATAATTAACGGCTGCTCGCAAACACGTCAACCTACTCACCACCGAACAGAGACAATCGTATAACGTCGTCTCTTCCTTCACCACTTCACTGTCCGGCAACACTGAATCACTACACTGCAATTTAGACAACGGTGTTGCCAGGTAACAATGATCGTTCTCTATATGTGCTAGATTCACTTTCGTTCTATCAGATTTCACTGCACTATTTTCATTTTTGAGTAAACTTTTCACTTCTGGCTTCAGAAGTGACACGCCTTTTTTCTTCCGCACATTTTTGAGACCGTTTGACTTTATCGGTGATATTTTCGCTGTTTTTGTATTGTTTATGACAATTTCTTGTACTTTACTAAGATCTAGCGTTCTATCCATTTCTAAATAATAAATCTTTCCTGTTGTTGGATCGATGTATTTAACTATTCTCTTTTTTACCGATGTCGGTTGATTTAGTATTTCATTGGGTATATCCATTGATTCTACAGCTGTATTATGTGACCATTCTGGTTCAGATTTGATCACAACCTCCTCAATTTTAATATCCGGACTCTTCTCTATTACATTTTTATCTATAACTGCTTCTATATCGTTCTTTTCTTCTACTTTCTTCTCTGGTTTTATTATCATTTGATCAACGTCCAACTCCGTTGGTTTACTGAAGAAATCTAGCCAGTTGTCCGTTTGATTATCACAGTTTTCGATTTCACTTAGGTTATTGTCCGATTCTTGTGGTTCTTCCTTTATCTCTGGCGGTATTTCTGTTTGTATGTCTGGCTCTATGCTTATTTGTGACTCCTGTTCGTCTTCTTTGAACTCATATTGAGCCATTTCTGGTGTACTGTATAGCCAAACGTCCACCAGTGTTTCTGCCCCTATAAATGTCAAAATATTTAATTAATTAACTATGATTTACTTTGCCGTTTCGTCCGCGTTCAAATTAATTAACAGTTTGCATGCATTTATTTCAGGCAGAAATATTTATTTTTATACAAACAGGATGATTTTTAAGCAGTTTTCATCTATATATATAAAAATCAATGCCACTTTTCGTTGTAATTTTATAACTCAAGAACGGGCTCACCTATCCAAACCAAATGTTTAGGCTTTGTTCGGACTATTTAGTAGATGGTTTATGTGAAGTTTGCACAAAATCGGTCGAGCGGTTCTTCATTTATCACATTTTTTGTAACAAATGAATTCAATAAATGGCGGATCATTTTGTTAATGGAGATTTTGCTGTCATGGTAGGGTAGGGTAGGGTAGGGTGGGGTATGGTAGGGTAGGGTAGGGTGGGGTAGGGTAGGGTAGGGTAGGGTAGTACCACGCGAACGAAGTCGCGCCGGGCAGCTAGTTTTTGTATAAAGAATAGTAGTACTTTCTTTGGATTTTCCAATTTCGCCCGTCGTGTTATGTCGTGTGATCGTTTTGAAGATATGAAGAAGAATCCACAACGACAAGTGATGCCAACGGTGCCAATACTAGATGTCCCCCGCGGTTTCACCCGCGTTCCCGGGATAAAGAGTAGCCTATAATACTCGGGGATAATGTAGCTTCCTATTAGTAAAATAATTTTTCGAATCCGTCTGGTAGTTCCAGACTTTATCGCGTTTAAACGTAGATTTCGCTTTGCTAAGCTAACGTCTTAAGCGTGTAAAAGGGATATCACAATCCTTATGAACACTTTGCGAGAGAGAAAGAGATACACAATTTTAACGTGAGCCAAATTATTTTTCGAATAATAAATCCGTATTTTCATGTCGGAATGTTATCAACTACATTTGAATGGCTCCAAAATAAGTTTTTACAACAGGACATCCATTTATCTATATCTAAAAGTATGTAACACAATACTAGGTCCTATTTTTCTAGACTAGCTGTCCCCCGCGGTTTCACCCGCATTCCCGGGATAAAAAGTCCTATCCTTCTCCATACCACTAGGCTATCTCCAGGCTATCTGCATGCCCAATTTCATGATGATCCGTTGAGTAGTTGAGGCGTGAAGTCGTAACAAACAAACGAACTCACTTTCGCATTTATAATATTAGTTAGGATAAGTGGTACATACCCAACATCTGCATGCCAGTATAGTTTCTATCCAGCTTGATCGTGTGCTCGACGGTGGCGGGCCGGTTCATCCCCGGCAACACGAAGTGCAGCTCGATCTTAGCGGGGAACTCCCCCCAGCCGCGCCGAGATATGTGGTACGGGGGTTTACTGCACACAACCATATATTAGCTCTTATATGCGAGAATTACTGCATTATGTACTTCACGTCGTCGGTGGGGGTACAGGTGTAGTCGGACGGTGACTGCGGTCAGTAGGGGCGTGAGGGGGACCACTACAGTATATACTCACTCGATGTGCACAGTATGGTGAGGCGCGTATGAGTGGTGTAGTCGGACGGTGACTGCGGTCAGTAGGGGCGTGAGGGGGACCACTATAGTATATACTCACTCGATGTGCACAGTATGGTGAGGCGCGTATGAGTGGTGTAGTCGGACGGTGACTGCGGTCAGTAGGGGCGTGAGGGGGACCACTATAGTATATACTCACTCGATGTGCACAGTATGGTGAGGCGCGTATGAGTGGTGTAGTCGGACGGTGACTGCGGTCAGTAGGGGCGTGAGGGGGACCACTATAGTATATACTCACTCGATGTGCACAGTATGGTGAGGCGCGTATGAGTGGTGTAGTCGGACGGTGACTGCGGTCAGTAGGGGCGTGAGGGGGACCACTATAGTATATACTCACTCGATGTGCACAGTATGGTGAGGCGCGTATGAGTGGTGTAGTCGGACGGTGACTGCGGTCAGTAGGGGCGTGAGGGGGACCACTATAGTATATACTCACTCGATGTGCACAGTATGGTGAGGCGCGTATGAGTGGTGTAGTCGGACGGTGACTGCGGTCAGTAGGGGCGTGAGGGGGACCACTATAGTATATACTCACTCGATGTGCACAGTATGGTGAGGCGCGTATGAGTGGTGTAGTCGGACGGTGACTGCGGTCAGTAGGGGCGTGAGGGGGACCACTATAGTATATACTCACTCGATGTGCACAGTATGGTGAGGCGCGTATGAGTGGTGTAGTCGGACGGTGACTGCGGTCAGTAGGGGCGTGAGGGGGACCACTATAGTATATACTCACTCGATGTGCACAGTATGGTGAGGCGCGTATGAGTGGTGTAGTCGGACGGTGACTGCGGTCAGTAGGGGCGTGAGGGGGACCACTATAGTATATACTCACTCGATGTGCACAGTATGGTGAGGCGCGTATGAGTGGTGTAGTCGGACGGTGACTGCGGTCAGTAGGGGCGTGAGGGGGACCACTATAGTATATACTCACTCGATGTGCACAGTATGGTGAGGCGCGTATGAGTGGTGTAGTCGGACGGTGACTGCGGTCAGTAGGGGCGTGAGGGGGACCACTATAGTATATACTCACTCGATGTGCACAGTATGGTGAGGCGCGTATGAGTGGTGTAGTCGGACGGTGACTGCGGTCAGTAGGGGCGTGAGGGGGACCACTATAGTATATACTCACTCGATGTGCACAGTATGGTGAGGCGCGTATGAGTGGTGTAGTCGGACGGTGACTGCGGTCAGTAGGGGCGTGAGGGGGACCACTATAGTATATACTCACTCGATGTGCACAGTATGGTGAGGCGCGTATGAGTGGTGTAGTCGGACGGTGACTGCGGTCAGTAGGGGCGTGAGGGGGACCACTATAGTATATACTCACTCGATGTGCACAGTATGGTGAGGCGCGTATGAGTGGTGTAGTCGGACGGTGACTGCGGTCAGTAGGGGCGTGAGGGGGACCACTATAGTATATACTCACTCGATGTGCACAGTATGGTGAGGCGCGTATGAGTGGTGTAGTCGGACGGTGACTGCGGTCAGTAGGGGCGTGAGGGGGACCACTATAGTATATACTCACTCGATGTGCACAGTATGGTGAGGCGCGTATGAGTGGTGTAGTCGGACGGTGACTGCGGTCAGTAGGGGCGTGAGGGGGACCACTATAGTATATACTCACTCGATGTGCACAGTATGGTGAGGCGCGTATGAGTGGTGTAGTCGGACGGTGACTGCGGTCAGTAGGGGCGTGAGGGGGACCACTATAGTATATACTCACTCGATGTGCACAGTATGGTGAGGCGCGTATGAGTGGTGTAGTCGGACGGTGACTGCGGTCAGTAGGGGCGTGAGGGGGACCACTATAGTATATACTCACTCGATGTGCACAGTATGGTGAGGCGCGTATGAGTGGTGTAGTCGGACGGTGACTGCGGTCAGTAGGGGCGTGAGGGGGACCACTATAGTATATACTCACTCGATGTGCACAGTATGGTGAGGCGCGTATGAGTGGTGTAGTCGGACGGTGACTGCGATCAGTAGGGGCGTGAGGGGGACCACTATAGTATATACTCACTCGATGTGCACAGTATGGTGAGGCGCGTATGAGTGGTGTAGTCGGACGGTGACTGCGGTCAGTAGGGGCGTGAGGGGGACCACTATAGTATATACTCACTCGATGTGCACAGTATGGTGAGGCGCGTATGAGTGGTGTAGTCGGACGGTGACTGCGGTCAGTAGGGGCGTGAGGGGGACCACTATAGTATATACTCACTCGATGTGCACAGTATGGTGAGGCGCGTATGAGTGGTGTAGTCGGACGGTGACTGCGGTCAGTAGGGGCGTGAGGGGGACCACTATAGTATATACTCACTCGATGTGCACAGTATGGTGAGGCGCGTATGAGTGGTGTAGTCGGACGGTGACTGCGGTCAGTAGGGGCGTGAGGGGGACCACTATAGTATATACTCACTCGATGTGCACAGTATGGTGAGGCGCGTATGAGTGGTGTAGTCGGACGGTGACTGCGGTCAGTAGGGGCGTGAGGGGGACCACTATAGTATATACTCACTCGATGTGCACAGTATGGTGAGGCGCGTATGAGTGGTGTAGTCGGACGGTGACTGCGGTCAGTAGGGGCGTGAGGGGGACCACTATAGTATATACTCACTCGATGTGCACAGTATGGTGAGGCGCGTATGAGTGGTGTAGTCGGACGGTGACTGCGGTCAGTAGGGGCGTGAGGGGGACCACTATAGTATATACTCACTCGATGTGCACAGTATGGTGAGGCGCGTATGAGTGGTGTAGTCGGACGGTGACTGCGGTCAGTAGGGGCGTGAGGGGGACCACTATAGTATATACTCACTCGATGTGCACAGTATGGTGAGGCGCGTATGAGTGGTGTAGTCGGACGGTGACTGCGGTCAGTAGGGGCGTGAGGGGGACCACTATAGTATATACTCACTCGATGTGCACAGTATGGTGAGGCGCGTATGAGTGGTGTAGTCGGACGGTGACTGCGGTCAGTAGGGGCGTGAGGGGGACCACTATAGTATATACTCACTCGATGTGCACAGTATGGTGAGGCGCGTATGAGTGGTGTAGTCGGACGGTGACTGCGGTCAGTAGGGGCGTGAGGGGGACCACTATAGTATATACTCACTCGATGTGCACAGTATGGTGAGGCGCGTATGAGTGGTGTAGTCGGACGGTGACTGCGGTCAGTAGGGGCGTGAGGGGGACCACTATAGTATATACTCACTCGATGTGCACAGTATGGTGAGGCGCGTATGAGTGGTGTAGTCGGACGGTGACTGCGGTCAGTAGGGGCGTGAGGGGGACCACTATAGTATATACTCACTCGATGTGCACAGTATGGTGAGGCGCGTATGAGTGGTGTAGTCGGACGGTGACTGCGGTCAGTAGGGGCGTGAGGGGGACCACTATAGTATATACTCACTCGATGTGCACAGTATGGTGAGGCGCGTATGAGTGGTGTAGTCGGACGGTGACTGCGGTCAGTAGGGGCGTGAGGGGGACCACTATAGTATATACTCACTCGATGTGCACAGTATGGTGAGGCGCGTATGAGTGGTGTAGTCGGACGGTGACTGCGGTCAGTAGGGGCGTGAGGGGGACCACTATAGTATATACTCACTCGATGTGCACAGTATGGTGAGGCGCGTATGAGTGGTGTAGTCGGACGGTGACTGCGGTCAGTAGGGGCGTGAGGTCGGGCGCGTGCGGCGGCCCGCGCACGTACAGGAGCCACTTGTGTGTAGACCGGTCCAGCCGTGACGCTGGCGGAGCGTATTTTGATGTGTTGCCTGGGAATAAAGAAAAAAGTAATTATATATATATATATATATATATAATATATATAACAGCTGCTCTTGAAAGCCAGTATCTTTCTAGGCTTTGTGTGCTTACCTTCGGCCACATAATTATTTACCATGGTGGAACCAGGATGTCCCAAGAATTAGTATCAATCAAAATTCAATATCATTTATTCAAATAGACCTTCGCAGGCACTTATGAAAAGTCTGACTCTAATACTCTAATACCGGTTTGGAAGGTTGCATTTGCTGAGAAGAGCCGACAATAAACTCAGCAATTACTCTTTTCAAAACAATCTTTCAAAACAATCGGAAGAAGTCCACTCTAAAAGCAACCCGAATCGCCCCCCTTAAAAAAGCTTTGTGAATGTATAGTACTTGTGGGCCACCATAAAGGATTTGCATTATATGGCTTTTTCAATAAAAAACTCACACACTTACTTCTACACTTCTAGCGACTGCACCACAACTCAACAATTTCTGCACAAACAAAGATCAATACCTAACCCTTTAAACTCCGAAATCCAAAGCAAATCAAATCAAAACAAAAACACTCACCAATAACAATCCTATAGCGATGCTTCATCTTATTCCTGGTGGCTTCATCCACCGTCACCACATTGGCAGTGACCTTCGGATCCATTTGTCGAGGCACCTTCCTCGGCTTACTCGTGCAGGCTTGCTGCTTGTCCTCAATTTCTTCCTTCTTCTCCGGACGTAGTGACTTTGTGGTGTCCGCACCGATTGTGTAGTTACGTTTTTGGAGCATTGCCTGTAGGGACATGAGTAAATCTGTATCCAAGCACAGAAGCTGAAAGGTGGAGGTACTTCCCCGGACGGGTTGCTCTGAATTTTACAGGAGAATTCGTTATGCCGTACCTTAAATCGTGATACTTACAGAGTAATCCTTCCTCGTATTATTCCTGGGCGCTCTCGTGCGGAATATTTCATCGATGTCCACGGTCTGCTTGCCGAGGAGTTTACGCACCGAGGGGTGAAGTCTGCGCTGTCCGTCGCGCAGGAGGGACGATATCTATACACAATGATAACTATTTAACACGCTTTTATTAGCTTCACCTGTATTTATTACTGCTATTGTGTTATAACACAGGCATATACACAATAAATAAAGGTATATATATAGGTATGTAAAAGAATCTTCAAACTTAATTCTCATTGACTTCAAAACGTCAGATTAAACTGATTGGTAACATAATTAATACTTTTTAATGCAGGGCTTTTTAAAGTGTGTTTTGTTTTTAGTTTATTTAAGAATCATTTAGTTATTTGCGCAACAAGAGAGCAAAGTTTGTTTTTTAATCCCAAGCAAGCAAAGGATTCTTATAGTTGAATCACAAACTCAGCAAGTGATTCCCAAGATATACATCTCAAATGCGCAAGATTAGCGAGAAAATATAACAGTTGAATGAATTTCTTCTACATCTTGTACATTTAAAGGTGTAAATCCTATGCTAGATCCATTGGCCTTGAAAAAGGGTCAATGGATCCAGCATGTGTTTTAAATGGTCATATGTGTTTTAAAAGTCACTAATGTATGTATAGCTTACTTTAAATCTGTGGTAAGTTGAATAATTGTTACTACCAAATCTAGCATACAGGCTGTATGCAGTTGCACCCATTTTAAAATACCGCAATGGTAAGTGTTTTTGGATCTAACAGTTACCTCGGCCCTCGCTCTAGGCTCATGCTGAGCAGCAATATCGTCCTGGATCTGACTGTTGCCAAGCTGCAGCTTCTGGTCCTTGTAGTAACTATTCACGAGTGAATAACGGAGCCGGTGGAGAAGCCGCCGGGAGTTTGTCATGCTGTAAGGATACAATTTATAACTTTATGAGCTGATTGGCCTGTTTGATAAGATATTCAAACTGCCACCTTATGGGATTGATTCTGTTATGTATAAACATATTTTCATTCATGTTTTATATTGTATAGGTCAGGGCTTCCCAAACTGTGCGTCGCGACGACCTGGGGCGGGCAGTATTATTCCAGGGGCGGCGTCGTGAGGCGACCTTAATAGGTTGGCTGTCTGTGTCGATGCCATAGGTCGATGCGACCGAGTCGAGTGAGCGCCATGCGCATTGTGTGTGATGCGGCGGTAGCAGGCGTGCTTTTCTTTTTCAAAAATGTTGATGCTATTTGGAGTTTTTCTGACAAATTATTATTAGGCTAGAACTATAGCTAGTAGGTAAATGTATGGCAAGAAGGCCAGGGCTTCGCAAAAATATGGCAGCTTCCCGAGGGTGTCACAGTTAAAATAAGTTTGGGAAGCGCTGGTATAGGTTATGAAGGTACTTGCTAAATATTCTTGATCATAATCATATTAAGTAGATAAGTTTGGTAGTTCATACTGTTTCACTCATGTTCTCACATAGCAATGCTACCTAGCAAAATATACATCCTACTTAAATTTGGTGTTTTATTGGACATAATACATTCCCACCCAGGAATGATGTGTTTGTTTGAGTCTAGAGAGTTACCGCTAGATCACTAGCAGGAATTTAATCGCTAGCACTTTTCATAGAGCGAATGGTGACTTTTAACAGCTCCAGGACCACTCTAGACGAAAGGGAATGAGTGATCAAGGTGCAACTCCCACTATGACTACCAGAGTGGATGCTTTGGCAGCAGGAACTACTTGCACAAAGTCCCTGTCACCTCATAAGGAGTTGGAAGGTATAGTGGGCCAGACTTTTATAACCTTAGTGGTGACTATACAAAAATCTAAATGTAGTCTTGGAAAAAGGATTTGTTCTGAGTGTGGGGCTGCCAGGACTAGTGTGCCAGACCAATATGACCAAAATAAATCTAATATAGTTAATAAGAGAGGTGTAGTTCTGATTCTGGACGCAATTAGCTATTCTATTAATAATATAAATGTGAAAGTGTGAATGTTAGTTTGTCCTTCTTTCACACAGCAATTAATTTGTGAAGTGTGATTGAAGTGAGCAATAGCTTTGGCATCAGATGGTCCCTGGTGCGATAATCATAACAAGGTGCTACCAATAGTGTGTCATCCTAACTAATATTATAAATGCAAAAGTGAGTTTGTTTGTTTGTTACACCTTCACGCCTCAACTACTCAACAGATCATCATGAAATTTGGCATGCAGATAGCCTATGGTATGGAGAAGGCCAAAGGCTACATTTTATCCCATGAACACAGGTGAAACTGTAGGGGAAAGCTAGTTTTTAATAGCTCTAAGGTTTGTAAGAATGGGATTTACAATAATTTTCTCAGTAGATGGAGATAGACCTCTGTTGTGTCATCTCTTTCTTATCCATGTTATAAAGACTTATGATTAGCATTAATTTGTCCGCATCATTGTATAATATAATATCATATAAATGCTAAAGCCAAGTTTTGAGTTGAGATTAAAACAATTCAATATGGAACCTGCACTAATGATATTCTTGAGTCGTTTTAGTTTTGATCTTGTTCTAATACACAAGCCATTGAATTCTGATTCAAAAACTTAATAATACTAGATGTTGCTGACTTGTTATTATTATTTCTGAGAATAATAATGTCAAATAGGTTATCAAATATGAAAGTTACACTTTGCTTACACACATGCACTTATATTATTTATTTATGAACCAATAATGATTATTGTATAGCAAAAAACATATTTACATGTAAACCAACCAAAACAAAAAGCATGACAACCAAAATAAACTAACATACCCAAACAATGGGTAAAAAACCACATGGGACGTAACGAACATTATTTTAAAACATTCCAATCAGTAATACAACATTATAGTGTTGTGTTACGTTACTTATGCTCGCAAAAAGGTGCTTACCGTTGATCAATAAACATAATTTCATTCTCTCTGATATCGAGTTCATTCGAAAACTCCCGGCGTATAATTTTCTTTATTTTCTCCAATTTCTCTTCTTCTGTGAGACTTGGCGGCTCCTCTTTGACGCGCACTGATATCCCAGGGTAGTCAGGATCGTGATACTCCTCATTCTGATCCATTGATATCACTTTTTACAGTTAAAGTATGTGACGCCCTTTCGCGTCGTAAAACTACTTTCCAAGTATGTAACTATATTATCACAGTTTTCTCACGTCACTGCACAATGTTTTTGGTGTTATTTATCACATTAATTAACAGCTGCAACTAAGTGGGGTGTTTACCTGGGTTTTAAATAAAAAACAATTAGAAAATTAACCAATTTCCGTATTTGACAGTGAAAAGGTCAACAGCCGATTCATTCAGGTTTAAAATTTTTCTTCAACGCGTTCCAATACCACAATACCGAAATATGGTAGCTTGTACATTATATTACTGTATAATTTGTGATGGCAGCAGCTGTGTGCGAAAAACTACCCCTCCTCCACCACTACCTACGTATTTTTTTTTAATAGATAGGTACTATAAGAATAATTTGTTATTTAAATTACAAAACTATACGAGATAGATAATAAAGTTGTTTCCATAAAAATACGAATTTACACCGTTATAGGTACTATATTTGATTTTTTTTGTATGCGTTTGGGTGACACCCTGGATGGTTTAGATAGGGTAGGGTAGCACCATATGGTAGGGTAGCACCACGCGAAAGAAGTCGCGCCGGGCAGCTAGTACATACGTATATAAAATTCTACTGTACGTGTGTATGTCACTGAACTCCTCCTAAACGGCCGGACCGATTTGAATGATTTTTTTTGTATTAATGCGTTTGGGTGTCGCCTCGCCTGGATGGTTTAGATTCACAAATCAGCCCGGCAGATGGCGCTGCAGTCGGTATCTACCTAGCACCACGCGAACGAAGTCGCGCCGGGCAGCTAGTACTACATGATAATACCCGTCAATCTGTAGATTTTAACCTTAAGTACACGATTTGACCCGTAGAGTTAACATAAGAAAACTCCTCATTGTGGAAAAATCTTGATTTGCTTTGAGTATTACCTCTATATTGATTTGTTATTGATTAGAAAGTTTTATGCAAACCGAACCACAGTTTTTCAACTGTGCGCAACGTAACGCGGGCAACATTTCAACAAACTGTCAAACAAAACTAAAGTTATACTGACAAATCATTTCGCTGACGTCCATTCCTTCCTTTATTCATAGAAAGAAAACTAAAAAAAATATACCACGAAATAACAAGAATCGTATGAAAGGAGGCGACAGACAAAGCACCGTCGAGCGTGATGTGAGGGCTCGCGTAGACGAGCGCGCGCCTATGTCCGACACGCTATCAAAAGGCCAGGAGGCCATGACTGAACGGCGATCATTTTTCTACCCTGACAGCAGTAGTGATACGGAAGAATACAGGCGGGACACCGAGGAGAGACGTAAGCGGCTGTCTAAACGCCTTAGAAACAATTTCCGAACTCTATTGACCATGCCGCCGGTGCATCAGGGCTTAGGCGTAACTCCTTCCACATCCTCGGCACTGGACGTGGCGAAGAATGGGAAAACCCTGTGTGATGATAGGATTACGCTGGTGGTAGATAACACTAGGTTCGTGGTGGATCCAGCGCAGTTTACAGCCCATCCCAATACTATGCTGGGAAGGATGTTTAGCTCTGGTAAGATATACTTAGTAATTTTCAGGAGACTGATAATGCTCTGCTTATTTTGGCTGTGTGAGAATCAGATTGCATTTTGAGCATTTTGGAGTGGACAACTTAGACTACGACATTACATTTAGTGAACAAATAAGTATTTAAGCAACTCAAAATGCCCTCTGATTACTAACATAAGAAATATATAAACAGTTCGCATGAGGATTCTGGCTGTCTTAAAAAAATACTACCTGTGACAGCAATTTGAAGCACCTGGGCAAGTTTAATTAACCTATGAAAACCCGATGTTGGTCTGTAAACATACAAATATTAACAAAATTGTATTTTTTTAATTATTAGGGGCTTTTTGGTAAATTTATTCAATGTACAGACATGCTGGTTCTACAGTTCTATAACATGTAAAGATTTCTTTTTCTAAAATACAATCTGTATAACCTTGATTCCCTTACAATGAAGCAATATTTCCAACAGGTCTAGAATTCACCCACCCAAATGAGAGAGGCGAATATGAGGTAGCCGAGGGCATATCAGCGACAGTGTTCAGGGCTATACTGGAATACTACCGTGGTGGCACTATCCGGTGCCCGCCCACCGTGTCTGTGCAGGAGCTGCGTGAAGCTTGTGACTATCTGCTGGTGCCGTTTGATGCGAACACTGTCCGTTGTCAGGTAAATGTCGATTATTTATCTATGAGACTCTAAACTCAGTTTACAAGGCTTTTATGAATGGACAAAATTTACAATACCACATTTTTTTTACTGAAATCTCACCATGGTAAGTGATGATGTGGCCAGAGTTGAAGCACACAAAGCCTAGATTTTGAACCACTGGAAAAATAGACATATCTATCATTATGCTTGGGTTTTGTGTTGAGAGAAACCAAGGTAAGTCTTGCTTAGGATTCTGTATCATAAAAAGAAAAATAAATCTTATCGGATTTGTCTATTGTCCTTTATGTCCATCTGTCAGGTCAGGTCTACTGTACCTTGGAGTTGTAACCAATTCTTCAAGCTTCTAATTCTCGGTTCCAATACTCCTACTTTGCATAGCCATGAGGTCTTTACTTCATTATTAGTAAAGATACTACTTAATTTTAACCGATAATGGTCCATAAATATAGGAATCGGCCATCAATCAATGCAATCAAAAGATATTTTATTATTATTCTGTGTTTATAAATAACTAGCTGTCTCGCGCGGTTTCACCCGCGTTCCCGTGATAAAAAGTAGCCTATAATACTCGGGGATAATGTAGCTTCCTATTAGTGAAAGAATTTTTCGAATCCGACTTAGCCCGTTTAAACAAACAAAAAAACTTCCGCTTTATTATATGAAGTATAGATTTGTATAGATTTTACATAGGTAATCTTACTGTATATTTCTTGTTCCTTAATTATATATTTTGTTTTCTTTATGGTGATTTAAATCATCAAAACCGAAAGATACCCTATGCCTATGCCCTATACTTCACATTGACCTAAAATTATGAAATTAGGCAAGAAGCAAGTTCTCGAAGAGGAGAAAAAACATCTTAAATCATAAAGTAGTTATTACACAAAAATATTTTTAATTATTAATTTGTAGTATTTTCTTACAAACTGGGATTTGCAGCTTTAGTATTAGTTTGTACAGAAACCTCAAGATGCGAATCCCATTTGCACTTATCCAGTTTCTTAATTGGTACAATTTCTTTTTTGGAAACAGTATAAACATGTTTGCTGTAAGATTATTCCATGACAGTTTAAGATAGTGAGGTCACTGCAATCTTATCTGTTGACACCTTTCTTTCAATGTCAAAGGACAGCCGTATCAGACAAGGTTCGCACGTCACACAGCTGTATTGTCCGTTATTTTTTATGGAATTGTTATATTATAGATA
The DNA here is from genome assembly GCA_947623365.1 of Achlya flavicornis. Taxonomy (NCBI): domain Eukaryota; kingdom Metazoa; phylum Arthropoda; class Insecta; order Lepidoptera; family Drepanidae; genus Achlya; species Achlya flavicornis. The sequence goes on along the minus strand of OX392495.1, from coordinate 1,863,272 downwards.
GATACCGATAATTGAAAACTGTTTTACAAAAAACTTAAACCAACTTCAAAGTACACTAAAAAGCAATCAAATCCTGACCTGATGACAATGGGACCAAACGGGAAGTGTACGCTTCTAAACGAAAAAAGAATTTTCCAAATCGATTAATAAATGACGGAGTTATGAGGTAAAAAACATTAAAAAACATGACGAGTTATGAGGGATTACGATTATTTTCCCTGGGATATTAACTCAGTAGATACATTTTAGATGGGCCCTTTGTCGCTGTTGGTTAATGTTCCACTTATTATACCGCTGGTTTTGGGTTTGATTCCCAGCCAGGGGCTCTACCGCGTAACTTTGGTGGTAAACGTAACGAACACCATTAATGAATTTCACCCAATCAGGGCCCACAAATGGTCATTGTCGCGTGCGCGTCATTGGTTGAAATAATTATTCGTGTTCGTTACGATTACCACCAAATGCGTCCGGATAAAGCCGGAAATAGGTAGGCTTTTTGATTGCGTGTCCGGCCAAAATAAACAGTGTCCAGCTTGTCCGGCTTTTGTTAGGCTTTTTACATTTCACGAGCGAGCGCCGAGCGTGGCCGAGCGTAGGATAGATGTTTAAGTATCTAGAATTTAATTTTGACTGATGACTATTTGACTGATTGTACCTACCTAAGACTGATTTGGCATTCGATTTTATTTATTAAGTATTTCACTAGAATTTAACAAGATTTATGGAAATATTTAAAAAAGCTTGATTTTACATTAAAAAAAAATTGTCGTACCTATTAATACTGAGACAAAATCCTCAATAATGTAGGGTGTCCGGCCTTTCTACCCAAATGTCCGGCCAAACTGGCTGGTCTGTCCGGCTATTAGGTTTTGCGACCTGGCAACCCTACCACCAAAGATACGCAATTACGCAATAGCCCGGCTGGACATACATTTGTGTACATGAATATGTCTGTATGTCCGGAGTCTGAGTGTAATTAAGGGCAGTATGCACCTCCATCGATATGCATTTGGCACGCGTAGTGGAGTATCTGTCCAGTCCCTTTCACCCTCATTTGTGAAAGGAGGCCTGTGCTCAGCAGTGGGACATTATAGGCCGATGATGAAACATAAGACTTTTTGGCGGGAACTTGCAGAGTGACGAAGCATTTTCATTTTTATTTTCATAAATTTGTGTATTTTGAGTTTTATTGTGTATTTTTGGTGGTATTTTACCCAATAAAGTCATCCATGTGCACCAGTGAAGTGAAATGAAATGAATTATGTGTATCGTGACTTTTCAAGTTGTCTCAAAATGTCCGTGAAGAGTTTTAGTACAATGACCACCATTGTAGTAAAACATGACTTTTATGGACGGTGACTGACTGAGGACTATAATGTGAAGTGATTTATTGTGACTGGAAACTATAATATAACTCGACACTGGCAGAAATGAGCCCTAATTTGGGCTTGGTTGCCAAAATTAAAAATAAGAAGAAGAAGATGAAACATAATGTTGAGTGTATTTCTTCTCCCACCAGAACCTGAGGGGTCTCCTCCACGAGCTATCAAACGAGGGTGCCCGCCGTCAGTTCGAATCGTTCCTCGAGCGGCTGATCCTGCCCCTGATGGTGGAATCAGCCGAGCGTGGAGACCGCGAGTGCCATGTGGTAGTGTTGCTGGATGATGACAGTGTAGAGTGGGACGAGGAGTATCCACCGCAGATGGGGGATGAATACAGCCAGACTGTGCTGTCCACTCCGCTATATAGGTTCTTCAAGTATATTGAGAACAGGTGAGGATTTCTGATAATATTTGTTTCAGCGTCCCATATCTCAAAAGGAAAACATGGTACCCTTATAGTGTGACATTGTTGTCTGTCCGTCTGTCAAAACTATTTTTCTATGGTAGAGTTATCGTGTTTTAATACTAAGGTCCTAAGAATCTGTTGCGGTGATCCCAACCTCTGCGTTGACAGGCGGAACATGACCAATATGAGGAAGAACAGACGGACGAGAAAAAAGAAGATAGATTCTCAGAAAATAACACAACTAAAAAAGCAATAAGTTGAACATGAAATGATACTATAAAAGACACGGCGTTTTTATTAATTGCTCGCTTCACAAGCAATTTAAAATACTTTTCATGAATTATTAATAAAGAGGCTTAGAATATTAATTATAGTCTTTGGGTTGATCAAAATCTGTTAAGCGATAATTTGGCAGTAAGCACACAAAGCCTAGAAGGCAAATTGGCGATAGGATTCGATCCCGCAACCGCAGCCATAACAACCACTTCACTATCAAAGTCAAAAACTTAAAATTCTAAATTCTAAATCATTTATTCAAATAGACCTACGCAGGCACTTATGAAAAGTCTGACTAATACTCTAATACCGGTTCGGAAGGTTGCATTTGCTGAGAAGAGCCGGCAATAAACTCAGCAATTACTCTTTTCAAAGCAAGCTTAGATTCATTAAAAGCTTACAAATCTAATTCCCTTTCAGAGACGTAGCAAAACAAGTGATGAAAGAGCGAGGCCTTAAAAAAATCCGTCTAGGTGTCGAAGGGTACCCGACGTACAAGGAAAAGGTACGCAAGAGGCCCGGAGGCCGCGCCGAGGTGATCTACAACTACGTCCAACGGCCCTTCATACATATGTCATGGGAGAAAGAAGAAGCGAAAAGCCGCCATGTTGATTTCCAATGTTTCAAATCTAAATCGGTCACGAATTTAGCCGAAGCGACCGCGGATCCTGTGATAGAGATGGATAATAGAGCGAGGGAGACGGAAGAGGTACCGGAGGCCCAGCCTGAGGCCGTGGAGGAAGACGCCCAGTGATTAAACGTCCGCTCAAGGAGAGCGGTTGTGAAAATGCTGGCGGCCATGTTTTGTTTTTTTTGAGGGTCAGGAGCTATCTCCTGACCCTAGTAAGCTGGCCTGGATCTTGGTAGAGAACTTTTAGCGTGAAAGTGACAGGAATACGATTGTGATTTTTAGGATTTAGGCCCATCTCACACGCTACTAAAACTAAACCAATTACTAACACATGCTCGGAGTATTTCAATAGCTCTCACAAGCTACTGGTTAGGAATCTCTTATTCATAATAAAGTTATCAAACGTTGATTAGCTAAAATTCCGAAGTCTTTATCTGACACGTGACATTTGGCGATCGAAAGAGTGAGACGGGGCACACTATTACACTGATTTAGTTAAAAGCGATTATGAATAAGGGGGTTAGTATTTAGCTTTGATTAAGGATACATCCAGATTGAGCGTCGAAGCTGTGCACGCGTCGAAAAAAATAGCCCCTAACTGTTAGGGGCTAAATTAAATAAAAATAAATAAAATTGCAAAATAATTTCTCCCGATTTTAATTTCAACAACTACTATCATTATGAACGTCACTATGACAAGCAGAATGACGCAGAGGGAGCGTAAAACGTAGCTGTTACGCGCAGCAGCCTATAAAAGTAGGCCTGTTTTATATATTCGTGTAGTATGGCGATGTTCTTTCTAGGTATGTTTATTTCTATGGTATTACGTTTCAAGTAACTGAGTCCTAGCCACCACACTACTGGTGACGAAACCAAGAAATAAGACTATCTCATGAATTAGGGAACGTTAAAATACGTTCGCAAATTGTAGGTAGGCGTGTCTAGTAACGTTCGCAGTACATCAATTTTTTTCAACATCTAAAATTCATAGTGACTTATTATATGGACGGCCCCTTAGCCATTATGGCATTATGTCCTGAACATTTTTTTCACTAAGTGACTATAATTACAATAATTTTAGTAGCGTCGAGTGCAAAGTTTGTTTACCAACTTTTTTAGTAATTTCAGTTAGTAATCAGATTATTTGAGTATCGTGTGTGAAGGGCCTTAGGCGACTGATTTTATATAAATATGGAAAACTGATAAAGCAATCAGCATAGGGTACTTTGTAGTACCCACCTGTCTTCATAACTATGCTGCAGTTCTCTCGACTTACCACCACCGACCAAGTGGTCGTCAAGTCAAATCAAGGATAGTAGAAACAGCTACCAGTGTGTCCAGACTCCACAGACAACTTATTTGATAACAAAACGCAAGCTAAAAAGATTCCGAGTCGCTGGGCGGTGAGCGAGACAGATGTACGAGTGGGAATGAGATGTAAGATGAGTGTTTTTCTACAATGAGTGCCACTGAGACTTTTATGCACATTTGTGTAAAATGCTATTGATGTGCTTGGGGTGTTAACTTGTAGTCGCTGCGTGTTGGATATGTCTTATATTTCGTTAGGGTTGTCACACTGCAATGTACTAACCTGCAACTGTATTAACCGGCTTCAAAAAAGGAGGAGGTTCTCAATTCGGCTGTATGTTTTTATTTTTTGTGTTTGTTATCTCATAACTCCGTAATTTATTAACCGATTTGGAAAATTCGTTTTTTGTTCAGAAGGGTAGACTTCCAGTTTGGCCCCATTGTCATCAGGTCAGGATTTGATTACTTTTTAGTGTACTTTGAAGTCGGTTACAGTTTTTTGTTAAACAGTTTTTAGAAAATAAGTCTATCTGTTTGCTCCAAAATGGAGCGCACGTCCCGAACTACATTATGAAATAATATAGAACTGTTTTCTTTTATTAATTCTAACACTATTCTACTAAACTCTTATCACGTCAGCGACACTACCAATAGTGGTGGAATTTGGCACTCGGGTAGAACATAACTTGGAATAACATATACGAAAAACTGTATTGTTTTACAAATAAGTTTTCTTTTATACAATTTTAATATTTCCTGATTTATGCTGTGGCAACCCTAACAGCAATTTATACTTGATAACCCAAAATGTTTCCTACATGCAGTGCATAAGGTTTATTTTGCAACGATAATGTTAAATGTAGCATTCGTATTTAGAGGGTATATACTATTGTCATAATCGTTTTAATTTTATTTATATTTGATTCCAACATAGTTATATTTTTTCGTAAAAAGGTGTATATCTACTGAAGGTAGTTTTTAATATGCATTCTAGAGGTGCTTTTCCACGTATCATGTTTCATTTTAATCACTTTTAAACAGGGATGTGGATGTAAAAAAATACATCCGCAGATACAAACAAACCGCGTATGAGTATATTTCTAGGCTCATATCTGTATTTCGGATGCAGTTATGTTTTTTTAGCAGAGTACAGGTGACGGCAAACGTCTGGAGCAAAAAGCGACGTAGCCAAAGTAGACACCATGCAAGAGACAGGGATGCAAAATACACCTAAACTACTTCCCGCCCGCCACAGATCGACGTATGCGCATTTCCAAGTTGTTTGCCGGCTTATTCTTAATTTTACACGAATGAAAATAAAAATAATAGTTTAAATTTCATACAAATCGTTTCGTCATTCAAATAAGAGATTTGGTCTTATTTGAATATATAAAATAAGTGCTTCAATCGTTGGCTCGCGGACGGGACGCGCGTCTAACTACTAAAAATCGATTCTTAAAAATAAACAATGTATCTTTTCATTTTATGATTTCTATTGAAAACTACCTATAGTACCTACTTACCTAGAGGCAATTCTTTTAATAGTTTCCATAGGGCGTTTTTCCTGACGTGTGGAAGTGCCTCCGCAAAGTCTACATTATTAACAAACACATGGCATTTACACAGGAAAAGCGCTCTTATTGAAAATGATAACTTGATATTTTCCCCGATTGATTATAGAAGTGTTATACTGGTCATCCATCAATGTACTGGCCGTATTGAAAAGTCGATGAAAGTTCAAAATGGGTATAACTATTGTATTTTAACTGGTAGTTAGTTTGTACCAATATTCCAATGTTATAACTTTTATATTAAAAACCATACATATCTTTGATGTTTGTTTTATTTTTTGGTTTCCATATATAATATACTAGCTGTCCCCCGTGGTTTCACCCGCGTTCCCGTAGCCATAAGATAAAAAGCCTATGTCCTCCATACCGAAGGCTATATCCATGCCAGATTTCATGATAATCCGTTGAGTAGTTGAGGCGTGAAGGCGTAAAAAACAAACAAAATCACTTTCGCATTTATAATATTACTAGCTGTGTGTCCCTCGCGGTTTCACCCCCTTTCTCGGAATAAAAAGTAGCCTATATCCTTCTCCATACCATAGGCTATCTGCATGCCAAATTTCATGATGATCCGTTTAGTAGTTGAGGCGTGAAGGCGTAAAAAACAAACAAAATCACTTTCGCTACTTACTTTTTTATAATATTATAGTTAGGATAACTGATAATGTTACTGTCTGTCCTTTTCTTTACCTGACTAACGATCGCAATTAAATTTGGTACGCATATAGTCGATTATATGGAGAAGTACATAGGTTACTTTTTATCCAGAGAACGCGGGGGCCAGCTATTAATCTATATTACACAAAATCGAGGATTAAATATACAAACCACTAATTAATCGGGTACAGTGCGGCCGCCGAGATAATGTGTTTCTGACACCCGTCTGATTATGACATACATACAACTTTTAAACATCTCGTAAGTAATCAATTCATTAGATCCCCTACTCTTTGCCAGGTAGGCTAAGTGGCGCCATCTGGTATCATATAAATATAGGTATATAAATAAAAACAAATAAATATATAACAACATTTTATTAAATCTTAATAACACTTAGCAAATAACATAACGAATGTACCTCCTTATATAAACATACAATATCTCAAGGTATTCACAATAAATACACTTATACAAAATTCTATGTGGCAACGTACATACTTTTTCTAAATACTTTCCTAATATGTATTTTATCGTTTATATAGGTAAGAGCGCGTTTTCTCTTCAGAATTAGGGTGCTTTTCCACCAGAGATGTGCTATGCAGCTATGCTGCGAGGATGTAATAGCTAAGCTGTGAAACTATGTGACCGTTTCCACTGATACTAAGCTATGTAGCTGTGCGAGTAAGATGTGCCGAGCTCGAGCTATACGATGTATCGATAGTAGGGAAGCGGCCTGGTATGGGGAGAGGCGCTCACGCATCCATAGCACGCATCCGTAGCACACATCCATAGCACACATCCATAGCACGCATCCGTAGCACACATCCATAGCACACATCCATAGCACGCATCCGTAGCACGCATCCGTAGCACACATCCGTAGCACACATCCATAGCACACATCCATAGCACGCATCCGTAGCACGCATCCGTAGCACACATCCGTAGCACACATCCATAGCACGCATCCGTAGCACACATCCATAGCACGCATCCGTAGCACGCATCCGTAGCACACATCCGTAGCACACATCCATAGGACACATCCATAGCACGCATCCGTAGCACACATCCATAGCACACATCCATAGCACACATCCATAGCACGCATCCTTCCATATAAAAACATATCTTAGTTGAATCCGTTTCCACCAGTGCTAAGCTATGTGCACCAATGAATATGATTGGTGGATATCAAACGCGTCCACAGCAACGTAGCATAGCACATCTCTGTTGGAAAAGCAGCCTTATGCTGATCCACGCATGAAAACGCATCCTTATTTTGTTTGTAGAGATTGTTATCACAATTTGGGACTTATTTTTCCACCGTGAGATAAATTGAATCATTTTTGACAGATTGTCAAAATAAAATCCGTCAAACGTCAACATTATCCCTCGGATAAAAGATATCTGAGCATGGAATAATCGGCCCTTAAAAAGAGTAAGAGTAGAGTAAAGAGTTAAGAAATTAAGTTACATGTCGAAATCGATAGGCGGGAGGGGTGGTGGTATATTCCGCTCCTTCCATTGTTCAAACTTCATTTCTTGCGAGTCTGGAAATGTTAATTTTTATCCTTACTAGGTAATTTCACCGGAAAATAGGTAGACATAGAGATATATAACCTAACGTGGGTAGAATATATACAATAACTATGGTAATATACTTAGGGGCTTCGCAAACGTGTCTTGTGTCGGACACTTTTTGTTACCGACACTGGACTCCGAAAACGCTTGCACGCTTCGCAACGCCCGAGAAATTATGCAAATGGGTCGCCAGTTTTCTGTCCAGCAGATGCATAAGAGCCGTCGTCGACGGTAGCTGCTCTGATAGCATGGACATAAATGCTGGCGTCCCGCAAGGCTCTGTGCTGTCTCCAACACTGTTCCTACTGCATATCACTGATATGCTGTCTATTGACAATGGTAAAAAAAAACTTTACCGATTGAAATCGTGTGGTAGATATGAATCTGCGTGACTAGCATAAAACTCATGAAGCTATTTGTCACAGCTAAATTCACACTATCTTTTTGGTTAAACGCAATCAAACTGGTTGCTTGCCGACGCCATAATTATATGGCTGAATATAATTCAGGCCGCTTGTTGAACGGCGGTGCCGTTAAGTAAAAAGGTTAGGCTTTTAATTGAACAGCTAAGATTATACTAAGTAGTTGAATTCGATAGATACATTGAATTAATGGAATAAACGTATCTAATATTGCGCCGACTACAAATAATTAGGTATAGATGATGAAATTATTGCACTAACCGATGGCTCTCGCGGATGAGAGCGACGGCTTGAAGAACCTCGCGAGGATGACGCGCGAGGGGGAGCGCGCCCCGCGCCCGGCAGTCTGCGCGCGCGCAACACTGTAAGCGCGCCTTTTCTCTGCTGCATCAGCTGCAATTTGTAGCGCAGCGCAATTTATTCAACGATTTTCATATATACGGGGGCCCTACCTGTCGGAAGATCTTCCCTTTTAAACTGGGGAGTCATCCAGCGTGCATTGCACCACCAATTAGCAAACATGTTTTGAGTGTTTAAATGTTACTCGTCTATTGTAAAAAAAGCTGAACGGATTTAAATGGACTACTACTACAAAGGGTTCACCGAAATCCATTCCCTAAGGGGGTTAACCAGGTGTTCGGGGATATCATAAATACATCATCATCACCAGCCTATAATGTCCCGCTGCTGAGCGCAGGGCTGCTTTCACAAATGAAGAGGAACGGAATAGGCAATAGTACACCACGCATGCCCACTGTGTGTCGGTGGAGGCAGGCTAGTGGTCAACCTACTGTTGGAGTTTTCAAGCCACCTAGGAGGCCTCCAACTAGCTTAACGAATATCACAATTAAGTGATAACCGGGACCAACGGCTTTACATGCCTACCGAAGTACGGAATCCCCCCGGAATTACCCCCTTACCTACCCTACCCTACGCGCTACCATATAAAAAGTATCATATGTCCGTCTCCTAGTTCTAAGCTAGCTCCCCACCAATTTTCAGCCAAAACAAGAACGGCTGAACCGACCGTTCTTGAGTTATAAATAGTGTAACTAACACGAGTTTCTTTTATATAAGTATATTTTATTGATTACATAATGTAATACAAATATAAATAAGCTAAGCATGCACAAGCAAGCAAGTGTATGCCACACAAAAAAGCGCAAACTTCAGCGATGAGATTGCTGACACGGACTGACAACTACATACATATCTAATACTGACATAAAATACAGTTCTATTAAACTCATAGATACATAAAGGAGTTTACAGAAAGAGATAGCACTAACAGCTCTCTTTCCCGGCGGGTGGCGATGGCGGCACACAGGTGGAGGCCCGCGAGGCGGTGGTCACGTGCACGAGCAGCGCCAGCGCCACGCACGCGCCACAAGCGCACACCACGCCGCCGCACGCCACGCAGTACCCACATGGGGGGTACCACCACCACTGTCATGATCATCATCATCAGCCTATAATGTCCTACTGCTGAGCACAGGCCTCCTTTCACAAATCAGGGTGAAAGGTAATGGGCAGATACTCCACCACGCGTGCCCACTGCGGATCGGTGGAGGTAGGCTAGTGGTCAACCTACTGTTGGAGTTGTCAACCCGCCTAGGAGGCCTCCAACTAGCTTAATGACTATCAAAATTAAGTGATAACCGGGACCGATGGCTTTACGTGCCTTACGAAGCACACAAGCAATAATAAATATCTTCACACACGGCTAACTGATGCTAAACTAAGCAGAGCTAGCTTGTACTTCTATGGAAAAAAGATAACTGATATACTACCTACATGTAGGTAGTAGTTTTTTTTTGTAAATCCAGACTCATTATCATTTTGTTGCGGTTTATTAGGTGTGCCATTTTGCTCTTTTAAACTCATTTCTAATAAAATTATTTCAACGATGAAAGAAAATAATTTGTTTTTTTTAGGTTTCCGTACCCAAAGCGTGCCAAACGGGATCCTATTGCTCCACTGTCCGTCCGTCTGTCTGCCAGTGGGCTGTATCTCATGAACCGTAATAGGTAGACACATAGAGTACCTTTTTATATCTGAGACAGTTGAACAGAATGTATATTTTCATTGCCAGATAATAAAAATAAAATAAAATTAAAGGGGTAACAAGATACGACTTTACAGAACCCTTCGTGTGAGAGTCCGACTCGCACTTAGTCGGTTTTAAGATTCAAAATCAAAAAAATATTTATTCAGTTTAGACCCTGGTAAGGCACTTACGAGCGTTAATTTCACGGGCCTTTATCGTTATATTACGCCACTCTGCGCGCTATGCGTCAAATCAGCACGACAAGTTTTTGCGTCTTCGACGTCTATTGTTAATTTGCAGAAAAACATGGTGAATACCTTTGATTAAGGATACATTCAGATTGAGCGTCGAAGCTGTGCACGCGTCGAAAAAAATAGCCCCTAACTGTGAGGGGCTAAATCAAATAAAAATAAATAAAATTGCAAAACAATGTTCTCCCGATTTTAATTCGAATATTTCAACAACTGCTATCATTACGAACGTCACTATGACAAGCAGAATGACGCAGAGGGAGCGTAAAACGTAACTGCTACGCGCAGCAGCCTATAAAAGTTGGCATGTTTTATATATTCGTGTAGTATGGCGACGCGGCGACGTTCTTTCTAGGTATATTTATTTCTATGGTGAATACCTAGCTAATTTAAAAAGCGGTAAACAAAATCACGTACATCATACCTGCGCAGCCGCGACATGGCGAGCCGGCAGCGCGCCGCGCCGGCGCCGCACCGCGACCCGCGCGGGCACACCGAGCACGTGTTCTCGCCTTCCAAAGAGCTGGTGTTTTCTGGACACGTTGCTATAGATACACAGTAAATAGATTGAGTAGCACCTCCATTCAAAGGAAAGAGCATATAAAAAGTTAAAGCGAAGATCAAAAGCCGTGACAAATGAAGATCGTGAGGATTTTTATAAAGACGACAAACAATTAACGAGCCTTGGACATCGGCGTCATGTTTCGTGTCTGTCGGTCTTCTATAGGATATATTTTGTAGAGTGTGCCACAGTATTGTTCAATCTAATTCCTCCATCCCCATTTCTCCATCGAACCACAAGAAGCCGGAAGAATTTCCACCCATACGTTGTCGACAGTGTGTAGAGTAATTTGTTAACGTTCATAAGTGCCTTATCAGGGCCTAAATTGAATAGATAATTTTTGAATTTGAATTTGACATCCCGCGTATCCTTCGCTTCATCGTTTCTCATACAAACAGCAACGGAGTGGAACTCTCTCCGGGGTCTGTGTTTCCAGACACTTATAAGCTGTATGTATTCAAGGCCAGAGTTTATAGGCTTTTTCTGAGTAAGCGTGCTACATCCTCGGCCTCGTCATAACTCCTCATGAGGTCAGTCGAAGCACAAACGCAAGCCCATTTAACATAAAAAAGAACAGGCAGTCGGCCCACCTGGTGGTAAGCGGGTGCCGTGACCCAATTTTTTAGAGAGGTAGAGCGAAGCGTTTATTCGCTCAAAGAGGAGCTCGGACTGGGTATGTAAGTAACTCCACCTTAAAGAATACCGCAGACAAATAACTTGGTTGTGTTCCTGCGCGTAAGGTCGAAAACGTCGACCGTCAGTGCTCGTTGGAGCACGGACGGTGGGACTGTTGGTGCTCGTTGTTTCAGAGGGGAGGGAGGAAAGGGTCGGTAATGTGTGAGCTATGTTGCAAGCGTCCATATAACTAAGGAAACTGCTTACCTTCAGGCGGGTCGAAAGCTTGTTTACCAACTGCGTACTATAAAAAATAAAATAGCACTACGGCATACCGAAATAAAGACCTCATTCCACTGCCTAGTGGCAGTGTTTTCACCTTTTAGGCACGAAACAAAGTGAAGCCGTTTCCAATACACGACAATTTCATCGCTCATGAATGTGCAAATCGTGACAGGAAACCCATGGGAGGAGTTGGGTGTCTAACTTACCACATATCTTCTGTTCTGGAACCAAGTAATACCCTGCTGGGCAGGATTCTACGATGGTAACATCACCAGGGGTTGTCTTGGAGATCAGCTTCTCGTAATCTTGACTTCTTTTAGTACCTGGTATTTGAAAGAAATTATATACACACGCCGCTTTTTGAGATATTTTGGTCTTACCCAAACCTTATCTCGAGAACTTCAAATGTTACAAACAGATGAATATCTACATAAACAAAGAAATATCCTTCAAGATATAGTAAATCCAGGACTTGATGCTTCATGATCCAGGACTACTTATCTCAATCAAGCCATATTACCATAAATACATTTATTTTGAAAATGCTATGTTTTTTGCACTGGATTTGGATCAGATGGAAGGAAGAGTGAATCGGAAAATTCTTGACAGCGCTGTCTTTCAACGACATAAGGAGGCTTATGTGTGTTCTACCGCTTGTACAACGGACGGTGTTCTGAAGAATTGTTTAAGATGATGCCCACGGCTACTTTCTACCATCGCAACTCTCGCCATCGACGGGGAGTCCATCCTCACATATTGAAACCTGAATTGTTTCGTACTGTGCGGGCTCAAAGGAGCTTCCTTCCGCGGACGCTCAGACTGTGGAATGAGCTCCCCGCCGTGGTTTTCCCAGTGGAGTACAGCATGGGGTTCTTCAAAAGGGGTGTGAAGAGATTTCTGCAGGGTCGGCAACGCGCGCGTGATACCCCTGGTGTTGCAAGCGTCCATAGGTTATGGTAACCGCTTACCATCAGGCGGGCCGTATGCTTGTTTGCCACCTAAGTGGTATAAAAAAAAAAAAAAATTTTACAGAAGTATTAGCCTGGAAGAATTTTCGTTCAATCTTTTTGCTGTCCAAATAACATTTCCTTTTTTTTTCTTTGATGGCCAGTCGTTGCGAAATTGCCACAGCAAATTGGGAACCTTATGAAAAAGCTTACTCCAACGTTACGGGAAATGTCCAAAGCATCAAAGGCTCACCCTTTCTCCGGAGTCTGTGAGTTACCAACGGTTTTTCAACAGCTTTTGATGGTAAAAATGTCTTATTTCCTCCCTCGCTGAGAAGGACAACTGGTAAAAAAATTACAGTTGATTTTACAAACCTTGACAATCTAGCCTACTCTTAATGAGGTGGTAACCACACGCAGCCTAGAAAAGAACTGTCTCTCAAGTTCCGCTGCCATTATACACCGGTAGGTGCTTGACAGATTTACAACTGTACCCAGCCAGGTACTGCAAAGAACCCTTCTACCATAGTATGGTTGTATCACGATGTTTTCCTCCCACGGAAGCTTCGCTATAGCATAAACTATTATCGCCTCAACTCCTGATGAAAGAACGTACCTCCAATATCATTGAGGATAGGAGCATTTGCAGCTTGGAGCTGAGCCAGCGACGTATGAAGATCCCTTCGACATTGGACACTGCAGTGTATTTCTGGATGAGGATCGACTTTTATGAGAATTGCTGCATTCATCTTTGACTGTCCAGTGCGCTGAAAATTGTAGACTATTTAGAATAACTTTACCAGCTGTCTCCCGATTTACGTGCCAAATTTTATCGCGATCGCGTCTTAGGTTTGCAGAGAGCATAACAGGTTCTCTCGCTTGTTCAAAATTAGATGCAGCCCGACTGAGGAAGTATCTTACAGAAAATCGCAACTAAATAATATTACTTTATTGTGGTTTTATGTTCATGTCGTGAGTAAGGTCCCCAGAGCTCCATGAGGAGGCGCTGTGCTGTCAATGATACTCCTCATCAAACCCCTTTTTGGATGTCTGTTGAACCACTTATCATCAGACGGGCCGTATGCTTATCTGCTACCATAGTAATAATGAAAAAAAACACCGAATAACTTTCGTGTTCATAATATTATGATCAATCAAATGCAATGAGATACCAACCTTATCCTTCAAACAAATAGGCACTTCAATTCCTACTGTACAGTGCTTGTCACAGCATGCCACTTTTGACACCTCCGCTCCTAAGTACTGCAGAGCGTTGAGGTCCTGAAAATGCGTTTAGACTACTTTTCATTTGGCAGATTTTTTAATATTTAGTTCCAGAGCGTGGTAACATTCTCATTCTCCATGGTATTATACATAAGCCGAAATATTATTTTCTGGTTATCGTTTCATTCGCTATTTGACCGTTTAACTGAAAGGTTTAAGGGTCTAGGAGGAGGAAGAAGAGAAGAGACTAATGAATATACCCTTAAGAAATTTGATGTAACACTCACGTCATAAGAACAGTCTTCACTAGATGAATATGTTGGTGATAATACAAGGAAGAAAGACGGTAGAGTGATCACTGTCAATCTCACATTCCTTTGGACTTTGTTACCCTGAAATTACATAATTTACTGGAGATTGGAACTCATATTGTCGTGGAGAGCGATGATAGCTCAGTGGTATTGATGATGAATGCCGTGACGAAGGTCGAGGGGAACAACAATGAGCTTGAACTTTCGTTGAAGGAAAATATCATGAGGAAACCGAACCATGGTGGTACTCGCCTGGTGGCTTATCACCCTCAAGCTGAAGATCTGTCGCCAAGCACCTTCCATTTCAAAGTCGATTACCTTCCCCCGGTCTTACTAATGTCCAGCCACAGGCGACGGTACCCGCTTACCATCAGGTGGAACCACCAAAAGATTCTGAGAAATGCATCAGAGGTATAATAAACTACTACAAACAGTATCGAAATCCTGTCAGCAAATGACTTCTGCCAAACTTCTTAGATTCCCACATCGAAAGCTTTTAAGTAATTATGCTGCAGTTCTCAAAACTCTGAGTCATAATTGATACTTACTTTACGACAAATATAATGTCCAACATTCCTCGGCTGTACATTCTCAATGGACACTGTTAATCCATCAACAAATACATTATCTTGCTTTAAAATATCTCTTGTGTCAGCTTCCCAGAAAATGTTACCAAAATTTGAAGGTTCATTATAATTTATAGTAAAATTGCTTGAATATTCAGAAGTCATGCAATCTATAGTTACTGAGTCGCCGGGCATAGCGTAGATTTCATTCTGCAAATTATTGTTACTAAAATTAGGATCATATCACGTTTATTCAGTGTGGATGGAGGTTCAACATCATCATTAACCTATAAATTGCCCTTCATAAGGCTTTCTCCACATACATCATCCAGGCTCAGCACATATAAAGGAATCTTTAGTCCACCTTTTAATTTGACCAGTACATTTAAACATAATTACAAATAGGTATGAATTCTAACCAGAGCCGGTTTCAGCGGGTGTAAGTTATTCAATCCAAGATCCAATCGTTTTGTATCTATCGTCCTTTTTCTTCTCTTCTTTCTCAATCTATAAATGCCATATTTATCTCTGTCGTATGTATCAAATTCCTCGTATTCTATAGCATTATTTTCAGTTCTGCTTTTATCAACTGAATCTTCGTTGATATATTTATTAGCATTATCTGAATTACTATGTTTTTTATGAAATTTTGCATAATTGGTTTCATAAGATGAATGATGTTTGTAATCCAAATGGCTTCTTAAAGATCTTTTATTGCGTATCCAATCCCATTTTCTTAATTTAGATGTAGATACAACCGTTACGCTTTCATCTCGCTTTCTCGGTTGGTTTATAATAAAATATTTCGGTGCTTCTTTATACTTCAAACATGTGAAATTTTTCATGTGTTTTTCGAAATCTTTATGGTTAAGATTTTTGTAGAGATTTGATAAATGATTGTAGGTGAAGCGGACGTCGCATAGTTTTTTGGGATTCCAATGCTTATCACAGACCTCTTGAAACAAATACTAGTATTATGATTATTTTAAAGAATATCAGAATACTATTTTCAACAATCGACACCGGCTCTCCATAACAATGAGGAAATGATAGTGCCTCATAATGACAGGCCAGTTATCGTGGTTGGTTAAGATCCCACCCAGGACAATCATTTGTGAGCATGTATATGCCTGAATGTCCTGAGTCTGGGTGTAATTATATAAATAAGTTACTGTACTTTATTCTTGGAAAAAATATTTTTTATGTATTTACATACTAAAAATATTGTGTAATATATCAGGTATCTGGGTACTTTGTTCACGCTCTGCTTAGTTTGGGATCAGATAGCAGTGTGTGAGGAATGTCCAAGGATATTTTATATTTATACGGACAGAGATAAGTTTGCAAAATTCTGCTGAACAAAAGCCATGGATTACCTCTCACTAGGTCCTGAGTTACTTTACCAAACAGTTATCAGCGGTTAGCTCATTTGTCCCACTTTCAGATTAACACTTATATACTTTTACTTACCTTTGCTAGTTTGTTTTGTTGGATCTTTATTTGCAACATCTAGGTTTACATGTGCTAAATTTGTTCTTTTTGTACCTGAAGTGTTATTCATAATCAATTTAAGGTTAGTAATATTAAATTGAATTAAGCCATTGTTGATTTTCTTTGTAGCAATAATTTCTCGAAAATAATTATCAATCTGAAGCCGTCCCAGTTACTTACTAAAATAACGATTTATCTCACTAATGGACTTTGGAATGATGGATGTATGTTTGTTATCAGTCACGCTTCAAGCAATAAATCCCTCAGCTACGCGAGTGAAACCGGGGGCACAGCTAGTTACTCAATAATGTCATACCTTCTGCAAGTCTTATTGTTAATCCTGAAATAGTATAAGCCTTTCGGCTATTCGTGTCACTTTTATGTTCTTTTGTAGTCTTATTTTCTTCTATACTCCTTGCAGGATGAGTCTTCATGGCTGCCTTTGAAAAGTTTAAGTTACTATCTATTTATGATATAGTTCGGATCTAAATAAGTTATTCATTGATTTCCTACAATAAACTTTCTGTAGAGAAAAATCGACGAAAGCCAAAAGAGAATCTTATAGTGCACTCACGTCTTCGTTACAAAACGGCGTGACAACAGATGTAACAGAATCAAACAACAGATGTAAAAATAATGAGACTTCAGAATATTGTTTATAATTTACAAATAAAATATTTAACCGTACCTAAATACAGAACGATTGCTCGATCGGCTAAAGATATAATTGGTCTAGTAAAAAGCGAAACACAAGCGCGACGATTATATTGATTTATTAAGACAATCGGTTATTATGATGAACGTAACAGCTCATTTTTTCATCAGCAAAGATTTGCTGAAGAGACACATTGACTATCCGGAGTTAAATATAAACAATTTTACCTTCTGATTTTCTTTCGCCCCATCAGGTGTTACAATCGAACCAAATTTATTAAGCAGTTTGTTTAGAAACCCTTTGGGTTTTTTGGTTGTTGCTTTTGATTTATGTTTAAGATCTCCTGAGGCAATCTTCCTACTAGATGGTTTCGTTGCATCATTTGTTATAGTATTGTCTTTTCCTTTACTGGTAGATGGTTTCGTTACATGTTTAGTATTGTCTTTTGCTTTACTGTTTGTAGGTTTCTTTGTTATCATTTTGGTGATTCTGAAAATTGCCATTGTGTATTAGCTGTTGTCCCTGATTTTCATCAGAGTTCGTTTTAATATATTATAAGCCCTTATGAAATGAGAATTTTATGATAACGTAAAAACATAAGTTAAACTATTTAAAACATAAGTTAGTCCCATAACAATATAAAACATAAATATACTAACCTAAAAAATAAAAATAAATGAATGCAATTTAATTGAGCTAAATTTTAATTAAATATTCAATCCACCTTAAAATCAGATAAATGTAAAGTATAAAATCCTTACCTGTTTGTCATTCCAAAAAAATAATTTGTTTTTAAAGTTTCCATCATATCTGCAGCCGTATCTCTTTGAACCACTCTTTTACCTTCAACTTTCGACCATTCCTCGTTCAATTTATTCGTTTCATGTTGTATTATTGATAACAAAAGTTCTTTTAACATATCTGGATTCGTATAACTTTCTGTAGCAATATGTTTATCGTTTATATCATCATATTCATTGAATATTACTATAGTAGGTTGAGTTTTTGATGTAGTTTTATCATCATGCATTTTGTTAGTTGTAAAAGGCGTACGGAACTGACGTACTTCTACTTCTTTCATGGCTTTAGTTCTATCAGATATAAAAGATTTAGTTTTAACCATCTTTTTTATGTAACCTGAAGTGACCTTTTGGATTTTTCCCAAAAAATTACTAATATTTTCTTCGAATTGAAAAGGTTTTGTTTTTGTTCCGTTTGCCTTTTTTTTTGTATTTACAATTTTTGCCGATTCGGTCACAGGTAAGAAAGGATGTGTTACTTTTTCTGAGTAACTTTCATTGTTATTTTTACTCAAACTAGACTTGTTTGTAGTAGCAAGCTTGTTTACTTGTCTTTCAAATATGGTATTTGTATAATTTTGATCTATTTTTGTTACTGTATTATCGCGAGTTCCATTGAATTTCTTCCCATGCGTCCCTGCTTTCGTAGTTCTCTTAGTTTTAGCTTTCTTAGTTTTGTGCCTATGCTTAGAAATAACCGAAAGAGATGTTGGAGGATCTCCAGTTGGGGTATACATTTGTTTAATTTCTTCTACATCTGCGTAGCTTCCAAGTAATTTGAGTAGTTCATTTATATTTTTGCTTAAATAATCAACTGCAGCCGGGAATTCTGAGGCACTTGTATAATCATTTCTTAACATTTCATTTTTGTCAGATCCAGTAGTGTTTATTGTAGATTCAAATAATGTTTCCTCCATAGTGTTGAATATCGGTTCTTGATTTAGTATTTTAGTTTCTCTATCAATTTTAGGTTCTATAGTACTCTTAATGTAGTCATTCCAAAAAGATCCACCAGTATCAGCAATCAATGGTGATTCAATTACATTGAGCTTAGCTTCTCTTTTAGCAATCGATTTTTCCGTGGTTATTTTATTACCTCCTTCAGTTACGAATGAATGATATTTTTGCTTCTTATGTCCAAACAATTTTCTAAATCCTCCAATTTTCTCGTCAGTATATCCGTCAATCAAGGAATTGAATAAGTGACTTTTCTTTCCAAGTTTGTAGAAATCATCAGTTACAAACTTTGTAGATGATTCAGCATTACATATAATATTGACATTCACATTATCGAGTGAATACACATTTTTAATTTTGTTGTGTGTTTTCTTATCATTATTATTAGCTCTTTTATTTAATTGTTTATCTGAAATACAACTCATAAAAGCATCTATTAATTTATCGGCTTCATATTTGAGAGATTTGTCATAACAAATATGCAATCCAGTAGCATTTCTCAAAATATCCGCAACTTTGTTTAAATCTTTAGCCATATGCAATCCTATATAATTGTTGTCTTTATTTATACCTTTGAGGTAATTACGTTTATCGATGTGAGTCGCAAATGCTTCGCAAGTGCATCCCTTGCATTTATTTTTGACGTTTTTATAATAACCTTTCAAGCTGTTATCTATGTTATGTACTGCATCTTTTAATTCCTTCCCCCCACTAGGATTCATCCAAAAGAACGTCTGAATTTCTGTGCAATGGTCCTTCATGTACTGACCTAAATTATCGAATTCAAAAATAAGTTCTGATATTACAGCATCACTGGCTGCACAAACTCTGCACATCGTTTTATTGGGTCTACATTTACAATCACATACCCTGTCATGTCCAAAGAATTTTTTAATGGCCTTCAAACTAAACGTGTGATTTGTTTTCGCCGCTCGTTTAACTTTGTGTGTAGATGCATAAAGCTTATTAAAGTTATCATATAACTGGACTAAATGTTTATTAACCGCCGAGATAAAGTCTCTACTCAAAGTCACTTTCGCTAAATTAGCAGCACTCGATGTTTCAACTTTATCTTTTTCAGTCGCATTAATTGCCCGTTTTGCTATAATTTGATCAAGATATGTGATACCTCCAATTGGTTTTAAAGCACTTTTTAGTACAGAGGTGTCATTGCTCACAATCAAATACATGCCTGGAGACAGACCTTCAGTTGTCGTCTCGGAATAGTGTTGGAAAGAATTAACCTGATATTCTAAATCTACTGGCGATGACAATTTTGCAGAGAAAACTTTTCTAATCCTGACTGGATCCACAGCCCTTTTATTGTTTTGATACTCAGAAGGGATAGCTATATGTACTTGAATAGAATTGGTTGCACTATGGACTTTGTTACGTTGACTTAAAGATTGATAATATCTATTATCAAAATCATATTCACTTTTTTCATGAAAGCTTTGCGTATTTTTAGCCAAATCTACTATAACCTCTAATGCGGCAACATCCTTGGCTGTATAATGTCTCATTGCAGGTAATGTAATATCTCTCTTTTCAAGTTTTATATCAGTTATTGGTTTCTTTTTGTGAGGTTTTATTTTTCCTTTATGTTTATTCTTTCCTTTACTTTTCGCACTATGCTTATTGGACATCTGGATTAAATAAAGATATAGATGTAGTACTGTTGATTTTCGAAAGTTATGTTTGCATAACAAAACCAAATTAATACCAAATTTAGTGGAAGGATACTTTGTCTTACCCTCAAGTTATATGTCACAAAGAATGCTTACCACTTTGGTGAGACTATTGTTAACAAGCCTACCCTTAGTACAAATGATGAAAATAATTACCGATTTATTGTAAGCTCTAGATTCCTCATTAACAGCTTCTTTTTCATCAGGTTTAGAAACCTTAGTTTCAGTTTTAACTGTTTCCTTCTTTGGATTCTCAATCATGAATTGTTGTGTCGATGCCTGGGAATACAATGAACAGTTTTTTTTAAGACCAAGATACATCTGTGTAGAAGAAAATGAGTATGTAGTAACTCGTTGTTAGTCACTCACTATTGACGCTGCACACCACATTCTAACGTTGACGAAGAACGTTGTAAAGATTCAGTAGAACTTACAGACATACTACGAGTAAATGTTACAGATAAGATTTTAACATAAATTTTGCGTTTTATCACGAGTCAGTAGCAAGCACCATGCTGAAGTGACGATCCCTTTTCGACGGCACAGACTTACTGGTTTGTTTTAAATATTATTGTATGCATATTCTTTAATGTGTTCCGTCATATAAATGTTTTTTTTTCTTTTTGTGTTGAAACAATCAAATGCGGTTAATGGGCGATAAATACCGTACGTTATTTTCAAAATTAACGAACGTATGTACCAACCCTTTGACACCACATGCTGTTAGAGTTATGTTGCTCACAATATACAATCACCACTGGTTCAACATCATCTCAACATCATTAAGCCTATGGTGAGATTGTGGTCAAACACAATTCTACCGATAGAACAGAAACTAAACCAAAATAAAACCTTCACTAAAGTAAGGCCAACGAGACGAGATAAAATATGTACACAACCTTTACTGAGTTACATTACGATAGCGAGCGATTTTATATGTCAAAAAATATATAAAAAAAAATTTTATTATTGTTTTCTTCTAATACAGACGACAGCGATAAGAATAAGAAGTTTAAAATTTGTATATAATTTCTTTAAATAAATATTTTATGAAACCCTGAAAGTTTATTTACATTCTTTATCTCACCTCATTGGCCTTACTTTATTAGAAAATATTACCGAATCATTATGAGTTCCAAATTTCACATAAACATCTCCGTTATATTCAGACATATTGGATTCAGCTTCACTAGTTGTTTTCTTGTTAGGACTTACAGTAAAGGGATTTTGTGTAGGTGCCTGGAGATAAGTTAATAGTAGTTTCTAAATCATCAAAATTAAAGATTGACCTTTCAATTAAAAAACAAAGCTATTATGAAATCATGTGTCATTTTATTTTTATCTAAAAAAATTTTTCGTTCACTTAGAGGCTGGATCTACGTCATCCGTAGATCCACACAGACTACAGATGGAGCACAACATCGCCTCTCAAGTTTGACTACCACGGGCGATATGTTTCTTCAGTAGTAGAAGCTAACCGTATTACAGAAGTACTTTTGTATGGTATCCAATATACTTGTCTTGGCATTGATTTCCTTCTAGGCACTGTGTTCCTCCGCTTCGTCTACATCATCACATACTACCGTGGCTCTTTTACAAATCTGTCGCCAACTACCTGCACCTGTATGTTCCGACAGCTGCACTTCAGAGCCAGTTCATCATATCAGCCTAAGGATATCCACTGCTGAACATAGGCCTCTCCCATTAACTTCCACTTGGAACGGTTTTAGGCCGCTTGCATCCAACGGAGCCCAGCGACTCTGACCAAGTCATCGGTCCACCTGGTGGGAGGTCGTCCCACACGGCGTTTTCGCTCGAGAACCTTCCTTCCCCATCGGTTATGGAGCGATGTGGGCTGCCCATTGCCACTTCAGCTTAATAGCTCTACGAGCTATATCGGTAATTTTCTTTCTCCTACGAATGTCCTCGTTTCGGACCCTGTCTCGTAGAGAAATTGCGAGCATAGCTCGTTCCATAACTGGCTGAGTGACTGAGCTTATTTATGCCAGTTCCTTATCGGATTTTAAATAATCAGCTAAGTCTTGATTATTTATATAGGTACAAAACTCAAAACTGTAAAACATGTTTTTTTTTTTTTATACCACTAAGGGGGTAAACAAGCATACGGTCCACCTGATGGTAAGCAGTTACCGTAGCATATGGATGCTTGCAACACCAGGGGTACCACTCGCGCGTTGCCGACCCTGAAGAAATCTCTTCACGCCCTTTTTGAAGAACCCCATGCTGTACTCCATTGGGAAAACCATTTCACAACCTGAGCGTCCGCGGAAGAAAACTCCTTTTAGCCCGTACAGACAAATCTGGTTTCAATGTGTTAAGATGGACTCCCCGTTGATGGCGAGAGTTGCGATGGTAGAAAGTAGCCGTGGGCATCAAGTCGAACAATTCCTTAGAACACTCTCCGTTGTACAAGCGGTAGAACACACATAGGCAAAGCCTCTCCTCAGACTGAGGGGCTCTAAATCGCTTGTGAGCGCGAGATCGTCAACAATGTATCTTTACCTGGTAATCAAAGGTTACTTCTTCAACATAAATGGAATCATTCTCATCAGGTTTTGACGCCAACTGGTATTTGATATCATTGATAACGTCATTCGTGGAAGCAGCTTTATTCAAATTATGGTTTTCGTCAAACGTCGTTGATTGCAGGAACTTAAATGAATTGGTTTAAATTAATAAATGAGATTAGGGAATGGGTTGATTTCATGAAGATTTTATTGGAGAAGATGCTCTCGAGGTTCAGAGAACGTTAGCAAATGTCGATCAGTAGGGTGACCAGTCTGTTCTGATTCTGGAAACATTGGTCCACAAGTTGAGAATCATTATCATAAAGATAGGTAAAGAGAGAAATAGAAGAAATACAGGCGTGATGAAATGACGACAATTTAAAAAGGTTGTTGTAAAAAAGATACAAGGTGTGTTCGGTGAAGGAAAACATCGTGAGGAAACCAAAGCACGGTGGTAGAGTATTTCTAAGTACTCGTCTGGCTTGCTCCACCCTCAAGTTTAAAATCTATCGCCAAGCAGTGCGTGCAGTTGCAGTTGAGAGCCAGTAAGTTGCCAGTAGTTTGTAAATAAAGCTAGTAGTATTGCTAATGTAGGTACGGTAACCGCTAAGAATGAGGTGGACAGTCTGTGCTTATCTCTTTTATAACAAATACCACTACAAGTATATGACATATGACATTTGAAAAACCTTCTCATCACAGGACCCATCTTCATCATAAACAGGTTCGTTTTCATCAGGTTTCTGATAACTCGTACCCGTATCGATATTATTCGTGAAATCATCTTGTTTCAGAGGTTTATCATCGTTAATTGTTGACAGCCCGTACTAAAATAATTTATGGGAATATATTGGCTGCTCATACAAATAGTACGATTACGCGTAGACGTAGGACTAGGCGTAGACGTAGGGCGTAGGACTAGGTGTAGACGTAGGGCGTTCGACTAGGCGTAGACGTAGGTCATAGCACTAGGCGTAGATGTAGGGCATAAGGCGTATGACTAGGTGTAGGTAGACGTAGGGCGTAGGACTAGGTATAGATGTAGGGCATAAGGCGTATGACTAGATGTAGACGTAGGGCGTAGGACTAGGCGTAAACGTAGGGCGTAGGACTAGACGTAGAAGTAGGGCGTAGGACTAGGCGTAGACGTAAGGCGTAGGACAAGGCGTAGACGTAAGGCGTAGGACTAGGCGTAGAAAAGGCGTAGATGTAGGGCGTAGGACTAGGCGTAGACATAGGGCGTAGGACTAGGCTTTCCCGGGAGATATATTCCCGGTATAAAAAGTATCATGTGTCCAGATAATTTTCTATCTGTGCGCCAAATTTAATGCAAATCCATTCAGTAGTTTAAGCGTGAAAAAGTAACATCCTCACATTTATAATATTAGATTAGAATGTAAATATTATGTAAAAAATCTAAGCTTGTTTTGAAAGAAGTAGGTAATTGCTGAGTTTATTGCCGGCTCTTCTCAGCAAATGCAACCTTTCGAACCGGTGTTAAAGTATAGAATATTCATAAGTGCCTGCAAAGCTCTATTTGAAATTGAATTTCTGGTAATCCCCTGGTAATCCTAATGTCCATTGACGACGGTACCCACTTACCATCAGTCGGACCTCCTGATGGTCAGTGAAAGGAGAATACATTACATGATATAAATAAAAAATACCTTATCAACAGTGGACCCAGCTTCTACATCAATATCTTCGTTTACATCTGTTTTTGAGTCCAACCCATATCTCATACCCGGGTCTTGATTATTTGAGGATTCAGCTTCTTTCAATGTCTTACCATCGTTACTCGTTGTCAGTTTTTGCTAAAAAGAGGTATATTATATATACAGGCTGAATATATTATTAAAAAAAATGAGTATTTTCGGAAATACGGAATTTTTAATTTTTTTTTTTAAACTGCTTGCAAAATTCACCTTACTCCAGCGGTTTGGGGTGTGCGTTGATAGATCAGTCAGTCAGAACAAGTATTTTTTCCGTAATAAAAAGTAGCCTATAATACTCGGGGATAAATATAGCTTCCTACAAGTGAAAAATATTTCCGAATACACACTGGTAGTTCCAGAGATAAGCCCATTTAAAAAAGAAAAGACAGAAAATCACTCTTTAGACATAAATCATTATAGATATATAGATAATAAATCGATGTACCTTTAAATCCTCGGAACTGCCGTAATCTCTTTGATTTTTATCAGAATGGGACACGTTATTGATTCCTAAAGCCTTTAGCATGGATGGTGTGGAGCTAATATAATGTTTGTCGTTTGCGGTTACTATCTGGAGTATTTCATAGGAAAATTGAGTATTTTATAATAAAATTGAGTATTTTATAGTAAAATTGAGTATTTTGTAGTTAAATTGAGTATTTTATAGTAAAATTGATACAATTGGTACAATGGAGAACTTTTTAACCTAAGAATTTAAAATGATTGTTGTTGAAATATTTCCTTCATACTGAAGTTGAATCTGTATACAAAAATCCATACGATAAGAAGTGTAAACCTTACAATATTATGCTTTTAAATATTACCCTTTGTTGTGGTACAATTAGGATACTTAATACATTAGCGGAAAGAGGAGCATCACGTATTTTTACATCGATGGGTTGACCTTTTATCTTTTGAATAAATAAAAAGTTTATTCTCACCATTTCCGTAGATTTTTCAAAATTATTATGCTTTTTTGTAACTTTATCTTTCGTTGACTTATCCACAGCAATTTGTTTATCTTTTGCTTTAAGTTTATCATTAGCTGATGTTGTTAGTGGGTCCGCTAAAATTATAAATACTGGTTTAAATATGACATCACAAAAGCTATTTTTTTCTGATTGTGTTACTCATGTCCGTCGAACAATCAACCCAAAAAAGCGCATTTCACTGAAATCTATTCCGCCAATGTCCCACCACCATCAATGCGCTCTGATTGGCTAAGTCAAGGACACATACGCTCTGATTGGCCAAGTCAAGAACACACGATGCAGTGATTGGTCCTTCCTGTTCAAAATCAGTGTAAAAACACTGACTAGTTGTGGAATTGCATAAGGCCATCATCATCATCATCATCATCATCATCATCATCATATTGCTGACTGTATTGCTATCACAATCATTGACAGAGGAAAAAGAGGGCAATCGTTTTAGGCTTCCAGAACCTAGAAAAAGTCTGGAGTAGATAGATCTCTCCCTAAAGTGTAGTTATAAGGAGGCAACTTCCATCATTTAAAACAAAAGTATTATTTATATTATCTTTCTTTGACATTCGACGTTAAAAAAGGATAGATAATAATGTTTTTTTTTTCTACTGCGAATGTGACTTGGAGTGATGGCGTTTTTAGCAGTTTCAAAATAGGCATTTTTGTTTATGCTTTCGAATTGGGATATTTCAAAAAATTTGCTACATACGATTTTTCCCTAATCGAACGATTAGAACCAAAAATGTCATTTGCATGCTCATCTGCTTGTCACTTGTCTCAACCTAAATTTTTCCTTCAGTTAATATATAAACAAAGTTAATCTGACAAAATTCTGCTCTTGCCTGTTAGTATTTCTATAATTTTTTTGAATAACATTATAATTTTCGCTGCCCGTTTGAATGTTCAACCAAAACTTATCTGTCAGATTCAAAGATGCCAAAAACTGATCACAAACGACTCTACCTCGGAGGTGGGTCAAAATTTGCAGTTAACGATTAACGAAAACAGTTCAATACGTCAATTTCGCCCACAACTTTCCCAATCGACCGCTGGATGTGATCGTTTTTAACAAACGCGCCTTACGAAGTCGGTAAACAAAACAGCGTACGGCCCACTCGATAGCATGCAACACACGAGGCATCAGTCACTCGTTACCAACCGGTCCCCCCTCCCCAATGAGCTCTGGACCTTACTCACGCGCAGGAACACAACAAAGTTATTTGGCTGGTGTATTCTGTAAGGTGGAGGTACTTCCCCAGTCGAGCTTTGAGCGAATAAACAATGCTCTACCTCTCTTAGGTTAACATATTATTGGTTTAAGACCTTACCAGATTGCACCATCATCGTTGTTGTTTTTATAGCCATAGCCTCTATCCGTTTTGTGGTCTTCGTTTTACCGTACTTCGTTGTGTTATACATTTTTGCTAACAGATTTAGCTTTTTCTTGATAACTGAAATTAGAATTTGATAATTAAACTTATAGCTTGTACGTGTCACGGGTCGCTCACTTCCCTCCAATATGGCGAGGAGGGCGATGGCTGCCACACGCGTCATATGCATGAACAGGTGCTGCTTGTGGTGGCTGGTCTGCTTAAGTTTGCCATTTATTTATTTACTTATTAAATATAGATTCAGTCTACTTTGTAGTTTTGCCGCCGCGCCGGGGCACGCAATTGTTGTCAGTGCGATTAGAATGTAAATATTATTTAATGAATCTAAGCTTGTTTTGAAAAGAGTAATTGCTGAATTTATTGGCGGCTCTTCTCATCAAATGCATCCTTCCGAACCGGTATTAGAGTATTAGAGTCAGACTTTTCATAATTGCCTGAAGGTCTATTTGAATAAATGATTTTGAATTTTGTACAACGAACAGTGTTCTGCAGAGTTGTATTGTGCCTATCGCCATCGACGGGGAGTCCATCCTCACACATTGGAACCAAAATGGTGTTGTACTGTTTCAAAGGAGCTTCCTGCCGCGGACGCTCAGGCTGTAGAATGTTTCCCAAGGGAGTACAAAATGCGGTTCTTCAAAAAGGGTGTGAGAGATTTTTACAAGGTTCAACAACGCACGATTGACAACCTTCGTATTGCAAACGTCGGCTACGGTAACCGCGGAAAAGAGATTTATATTTCCTTTCTCTGTGGTAACCCTGTGGTAACCGCTTCCTATCAGTCGGATTGTATGCTTGTTAGGAGTATAAAAAAACTTAACATGTATGTTTGTTTATAACTTACGGGAAATGAGATGAAATTTTCCCTTCGTTGTTTCTTCTTGTGATACATTCATTTTGTTTTGTGTCGAATTTTCAGAAATGTAGAACATTGTGATCTCTATTACATTATTTTTAGTTACATTTGGAGTGTTAGCTAGAAAATAATCATATTTTATAATATTCTTACATATTCATCGTTATCTGATCATACATTTTAGTTACTAGTGGTAATTCTTCAAAAATACCATTTTCAATTTATACAAAATAGTTGTTATCATCAAAGATTTTCTCTTCTTTAATTTTAAAAGATCGAAAAGTCGGCATTTTGATATTTCAATTGAATTTACTATCCCATTTCTCTTATATCTACGCCAAAAATGTTAATTAATGGACGGCGCAACACCTCGAATGGCAAAATTTGTCTGCAAGCTGGCTCTTTTAGCTTTGAAACAATGTCAAATGCAGTGTAAAAAGCTAATAGGTATTAAAGTTGAGAAAACCTTTGCTGAGAACACCTCTTTTTGGTGGGAAATTTCGAGCTTGGGCCAAATTCAACGGTAAGTTCTTTTGGCGCTTTTGTTTTAGTACTATTGAATTCTTGATGAAATTTAATCTCTTATTGCATAGATACTAGCTTCCTGCACGCGGTTTCCTACCTTCCCTTATCTACTATATATTTCCTCATCAGAGGTTAAGTTTGAAAAACACCTTTACTTAGTCAATGTCTAAGTTATATACCAACATAATATGCTTTAAAAGGCATACAAGGTTTCTCTTCACGTATATGGATAGTTTTTTTAATATCTCACCTCCTCGAGAACGTCTTTTTTTCACTCCCTTATTTTTTTCATTTTTATCTTTGACTTCATATTCCCTTTGGGCATCACTAAAAACTTTATTTGCATTAAAATTCTTATCCAAACCATTCATAACATAATCTTTGAACTTTGTAGTTAAATATTCTACACAAGCTGTTACATCTTTATCTTTTGTAATAATATATTTATTGCTATCTGTATTAGGTATGTAATATGTTGGTAAATCAATATATATTTGTTCTTTTGGAATTTCAATTTTATCAACAGCTTCAACTGTCATTCTGTTGAAGATATTTAAGTATGTTATGGGTGGTTTGTATAATGACTTTGTTAAAAACTATTGAATGTACTTGCTAAGCTGCTTTCTCTGCTTAAAAAAGTAGATAAATATAGTAAACTACTGTTGGAGTTTTCAAGCCGCCTACAAGGGCTCCAACTAGCTAATTAAGTGATAACCGGGACCAACGGCAACACGTGCCTTCCGAAGCACGGAAACGCTCGATTTGAAATACCACTAGGCGGTCACCCATCCAGGTACCGACCACGACGGTGCTTGCTTAACTTTGCTGATCAATTAACAACGGCTAATCATCCTTTACCACGAGCGCTTCAAATGGAAACATTATGAAGAAAAATCTAATAATCAGACTGAATAACATTTATATGTTGTTAGAAAGAACTAATTCTTCAAAGCCTGGTTGTTGAAATGTTCAAAAATCTATGAACGGTAGGTACTTATATCTCAAAATTAAATTAATTAAATTGAGGTAGAGCACTTTCCCTCCACCTTGCAAAGCCATGTGACGCCATGTAAAGATTTATATTTCTAATATTTAAATAAATATAATTTTGTGACTTACTCACTATTTATTGAGTTTCCTTGCTGTTCATTTGTTGCCGAGTTGAGATTTTGTGCTGATTTTTTAATTCTTTGCAGAAATGGTCTCACTGAAATTTAAGTAGGGGTTTTTTTTTTTATACAACTTAGTCGATAAACAAGCATACGGCCCGCCTGATGGTAAGCAGTTACCGTAGCTATATAGACGCTTGCAACACAAGAAGCATCGCTCACGCGTTATCGACCTATCCCCCCTCCCCTATGAGCTCTGGCAACCTTACTCACGCGCAGGAACACAACTTTACACAACATAAAGTTATTTGGCTGCGGTATTCTGTAAGGTGGAGGTACTTCCCCAGTCGAGCTGCTCTTTGAGCGAATAAACACAATGTCCACCTCTCTTAAAAAATATTCTATAAATTTGCATACGGTAAGTAAGCGTAGTAAGTTATATACCCTACGGATGGTCTAAACTGATTTTAAAAGGACAGAGGACTTACTTATGTCTCGTTTCTTCTTAGAACTATCCAAATTGCGATCATTGTAAACAACATCATATTTATAGATGTGGCTGCTAATATGAACTCTATGCGGTTGCATTACAGGCAACGCGTTCATTATTTCATACTGAGTTGTGGTTTCATGCTCTGTTACTGTATTACGAGTTTTTTGGCAAACGTTTTTATCTAATCTATATTCAGTTATAGAATTTGTTTCCGGGCTCGTTATTGGAGTAGCTTTATTTAGTTCATTTAATATCTGCTGATACGATATGGTACTGTGTGATTTTTGTTGTACATTGTTGTCATGGGGTATTGTTACAGTTAATTTTGTGTCTTCGTTTATATTAAAAGTTGTTTTGATATCAGCTTTTCTTGTTGTGTCTTCATCACTAAAAACTGTGTGGTAATCAAAATCCCTATACATAAAATTGTGTGTATCCTTTTGATCATCAAGGTCAATTATAGTAATTTCCATGTTTGGATGCACTCTATCTTTAGTTGGATCGACTAGATCATTTAAATTAACATTATCGATAATCGATTTTGGGGTTGTACTCTTTGCAAAGAAATTCACTGTGCCTTGAATGAAGTCACATTTTCTTTTATTTGATTCCCTTTGGAATGTATTTTGGGTAAAGTAGTTGTTGTAATCGTCGAACGGTTTGCATCTTTTGCGTCTTTTCTTTTCATAATCTGTTTCAAAGTTGTAATCATCATCTAAAACATCTCCTAGATGATTTAAATACTCTATTTGATTTTCAGGGTCTAATTCAGCTTTTGATAGATCAATTGAATTGGTGGGTTTTAGTATCATACCAAAATCTATAGCTGGATTTATTTTGGTATCCAGATTTTGGTTTCCAGGTTTGATAGTTTTACCAGCAATATAACTTTTGGTTGTCCTGGTAAGGTCAGATATAGAACTGTCCATTTTATATTTGTTAGTTATTTTTAAAGCAATACTTTGTGTGATAGGCGAGATATCAATAAAATTAGGCAGTTCCATAAGCGGCGAAGTGACATATTCAACATCTAAGCTATTTTCTTTCAGAAATTTGTTGAAATCGGTCCCACTCATTGGTAATGGCGTAGTGTAATACTGCGACGGCTGCTTATTTGTTTTAGCAATAAGGATATGCTGAAATAATAATAGTTAGAGAATCGACAGGCCACGTCCAAACATGACTAATGGTTTTGTGGTCCATATAAAATAACCTTATGAAATCGATAGTTTCTATGATCCTAAATAAAAAAAGAATCATTCTGAAATAGTAGTATTCCGTCCAATTTTGATAAATGATAGATCTGAGAAATCTATATATTTACGAAACTGCTACGGATCTTACCAATACACCACCACGCAAGTTCAAGCAACTGATCGAGTCTAAGGTCTTTAATCTCGTACTACATGTAACCATAGTGATACTATTTCTAAATATTATTAATTAACGTCAAATTTATCAAAACCCAATATACTTACCAGGTCACTTTTGGAATTCTTAAGAGAATTCTTTGCTGTAAGAGATATAGAGCGAAATATATTATAAATTGATTACTAGAACAGTCAAAGTTACATAAATCAGATGATTAAAATACTAACGCATTTTTTTAATTCTTGAACTATCGATAGGGTCTTTTATATCATTTTTAAAAGGAAAAATAGTGCTATCAACGATCACAAATGGAGTGTTCTCGAAACCATCATTTGTTTCTGCAACATTTGCACATTAGTCAGATGATTGTTATAATTTACTTTTTTGAAAGTGGTAGAGAATAGCGTTTATTCGCTCAAATAGCAGCTCGACTGGGAAAGAACCTCCACTTTCCTTTGCACACCTCCGCTGCTAAATAACCCTACGGCCCTCATTGAGCTCATTGGAGGGGGGAAGGGTCGGTCGGGTCGTGAGTGATGCCCCGTGTGTTGCAAGCGCCCATATGGCTACGGTAACCGTTTACCATCAGGAGGGCCCTTTTCTTATTTACCGAAAAAAACTCAAGTTCTCTAAATAAGCACTTTTGGCTTAGGCATTTCAGTAACAACTTCTTCAATTCATATTCGAATCATTAGCATATTTACCATTACCTCTAAATATTTGAAATTAAAAGAGTTTCTACCTTCAGATTCCCAAAAACTATGTTTAACATCTGCAAACGAAAATCTTTTAGGTTTTTTATTTAAGGGTGTATTTACACCCAAGTCTTCTCTAAAAATGTCTGGATTGAAAGTTTTTTCAGGTTTTCTGGTCATAAGAAAATCAACTGGCTGTACTGTAGATGCTTTAGTATTTATAGAGTGAAAATATAGTATGTCCCTTTGTAAATTTGTCAAGCCTGGTGTTGTTGCATCTGTTTCAGTTTTCATAGGTTTTAATATTTCATACCATGTAGATTTTTGTACTCCATCAGCGTTTAATATATCGGCATGCCACATAAGTAAATCATTAAAATAATCCGATACAGGTTTCGTATTATATTTGACATGTGGCAAAGTAGCTTCAGGAATGTTGAAATCTTTCATATTTTTTATTTTTCTCGGTGTAAGTGATTTTTCGCGTCTCCCATTATTAGTAACCATAAATTTCTTTGCCCCTATTTCGACTGTCACCGGGTTTGATGGTTTATTTAATTGTGATTTTTTCTTTAGTGAAAATTGGTTTGGTTTCTCAAATAAACTGGAGATCAGTGAATTTGCTGTAGGTTTATGCCTCATAGACAATTTCAATTGTATTTCATTGATATCACTATGAATATCGCCTGATGCCAAGTCATTTACCGATGCTTTATCCAAATCAAAGGTAGCTAGATTATGTAATTGTGATTCTTGCTTTTGTGTATTAAAATATGGAGATGTGTTTGTTTTCTCAAGTAAGTTGAAGATTAGAGTATTTGGTGTAGGTTTTTGCATTAGAGACAATTTCATTTTTATTTCATTTATATCACGATAAATACCGTTCGATGCCACATCTTTTACTGATGCTTCGTTAATATCAAAGATATTTGGATTATGTAATTGTGATTCTTTCTTTTGTGTATTAAAAAATGGAGATGTGTTTGTTTCCTTAAATAAACTAGCGATCGGAGTATTTGATGTAGTTTTATGCCACTCAGACAATTTCTTTTGTATATCATTGTTGTAATGATGAATAGTGTCCGATCCCAAGTCATTAACTGATGCTTTATTAAAATCAAAGGTAGCTAGATTATGTAAATGTGATTCTTCCTTTTGTGTATTAAAATATGGAGACATATTTTTTTCCTCAAAAAAGCTAGAGGTCAGATCAGAATTTGCTGTAGGTTTATGTCTCACAGACAATTTCATTTGTATTTCATTGATGTCACGATGAATTGCGTCCGATGCCAAATCATTTTCTGATGCTTCATCAAAATTAAAGCTATATAACTCTCTAGGCATAGATGTAGAATATATATGTTGTTTAAATGTATCTGAAATATTCAATGAAAATGAATAATTGTCTGCTAGTTTGATTTTTATATAGGTTTGATTTATAGGAAATTATAGTAATAATCATTTCTTCTTCATATACACTCACCTGGTCCCAAAAACTAAGCAAAATTTGTACCAACTATGGACTAACGCGCAACGCTGCGACGAAGGTCTTTGGTTCGAATCCTACACTGAACTTGAGCCTTCAGTAAAGGAAAACATCGTGAGGGAATTACATCGATTGTCGAGTATGTAAGATCAAAATGTATAAAACCACCCATAGTTAAAGTTGTTCAGTCACCGTGACCAACTTAACGTAGGCTCTATCTCTCGTATAGGTTAGGTATTAAAATCTAGACTTAGAAACAGATAATGATGATCATTTGCATTTTTATTAAACCTTCCCATGATCACGACGAAATAAGACTAAGAATAGACAATATCTTACCATTTGGAGCTACAATATTTAATGGTGTATCAATAACACTAATCCTTGATCTAAATTTAAAATCTTGTAGATTGTTTTCCATTTTGGAATCTGGCAACTTTAACTGGATTGCTTGTTTTACCTTCGGAGCTTGAAAAACATTACTATCGCCTAGTTTAATACTAGGCATATTATATTTTTCTGGTGGCATCAAATTATTAATATTCGCTCCATAAGGTATATCGTAAGTTATATTTGGGATCATATTTTGAATCTCTTTAACTCCTAGTTGATTATTGAAATTGATTGGTTTGAAATAATGAATTTTTGTCATCGTTACATTATAGTCTGATAATGGTTGCCTTGTAGTGGTTGCCGGTTTGTCTGTAGTCTTCGTTTTGAACACATTTTTGAATCCAAAAAACCTTTGTACCCTAATTTGGCTACTGCGTTTTGCTTTCTTATGGTTTGATTTTTTATTTGTTCTCAAACGAAATTTATCGAAAAAGTTTTTTAATTTATTATTTTTATGTTTTTTTTTATTTTTTATCCTAGCTGTTGTAGTTCTTATTAAATTCACATCAACGTAACCGTACTTTTTAGATTTAATGTCAGATTTTATACTGAAATCAGCAGCATCTGTAGTTGTTG
Organism: Achlya flavicornis; assembly: GCA_947623365.1. NCBI lineage: Eukaryota > Metazoa > Arthropoda > Insecta > Lepidoptera > Drepanidae > Achlya > Achlya flavicornis. The sequence goes on along the minus strand of OX392495.1, from coordinate 1,828,509 downwards.
ATCTTTTAGATTGTATTTTTGGATATTCGTATTTTTTTGCATTCCGTTTGTATCGTTCTAATCCTTCATCTAAAAGGATATTTATTTCATTTTTCCGATTGACTTTCTTCACATCTTTGTTTTCATTTTTCACTGTCTTTCGTTTTTCTTTGTCTACTTTATTAATCTGTACATAATTAATTGTTGAACTTCCTAGAAACAAGATATTGCATTAATAATTGACGGGCCAGTTGGCGCAGTTGGTTAAGACTCTGGTAAAGATTCCACCTATTGCGCCGCAGGTCGTGGGTTCGATTCCCGCACAGGACATGCATTTGTGTGCATGAACATGTCTGTATGTCCTGAGTCTGACATGTATTTACAAACAAAAAGTAGTATATGTATTATATTAGTTATCTGGTTTCCATAGTACAAGCTATGCTTAGTTTGGGATCAGATGACCGTATGTGAGGAATGTCCCAGGATATTTATTTATTATTTATTTATTTTATATTGATTTTAAAACTTTGATTAATAGGTTTAATAAATAACTTGTAATTAACTGATTATTATATATTAATAATACAAGGATTTTACCTGCAAATAAAATCCATATTGTGTATTGTGTGGAATCCTCTCCGGGATATGAGATAGCGTTTATTGAATGTTTACTGCATTTATGCCTCAAATAGCCCGTCTTTTGACCTCTTTCCGTGTGTGTGACGTCATTTCCTATAACAAATCAAATAACCAAGCAAAGACATCCACTTCCGGTTTTATAGATTCGCGCCATTCGCAGGTGCGGCAACCTACAAGAGTTGCTTTATGATCATTGAAGTCGGTTAAAAAAATTATCTTCAGATTGCGGCCCATCGTCTGAAGAAGAGTGAGCATCATTTTGGACGTTCGAATAATGTGGTCCCACTGATTGTTGAACAAAATTACTCAAATAATTCACCTGTGATGAGAGGTGATCAAACCTTGACTCCCATTTCTCGTCATCCAATCTGGTTTTCTTTTTCCGGGGGCATTTCCTATAGCTGGAACTGGAACTGGTGCCCTCGCTGCTGAAGATGCTACGACGGCGGCGACGGCGGCGGTTAGAACCGCGCTCCATGCGAATTCGTGAGCGCGAGGGACGCGATCGGGAAAGATGGCGGCCGTCACGTGATTTCTTACGAACTTCAGTTTCACTCGCGATCGAAGACGATTCTGAATGCATTATATTTAAATGCGCACGCGATTCTACCGTACTATTCGCCGGGCTAACCATTTTAATAATAACTGTACCACTTAGTCTAAACTTAATTTTGAGGCAGTAGTGCACTCGGCAAAATCCAAAAACGCAATGATCATAAAGCAACTCTTGTAGGTTGGTGCACTTGCGAGTCTATAAAATCGGAAGTGGATGTCTTTGCTTGGTTATTTGATTTGTTATAGGAAATGACGTCATACACACAGAAAGAGGTCAAAAGGCGGGATAACTGAGGCAAAAACGCAGTATAAATCCAAGAAACGCTATCTCATATCCCGGAGAGGACGTAGGAGGCACAATACAATACTACTCACTGTAAGATGGTATGTGTATATAATCTTTAGGTGGCTCACTCCAATTGACATCAGTTGACTCAGTATCAACGCACTTGTTTTCCAATATTGGTTTATCTATAACGTTTTCAGTATTATATGCAGCCACTTTGTTTCTAGTTTCAGTTATAGGGGATTTCAAAGATACAGTTTGCGACGTATGATATTTTTTTGGTGTCCCATTTTCAATGAACAAATAAAAGTGCTTCTTAAACCAGGACTCGTCGTCCAACGTATCTGTATCATCAAAGAAATGCCTCTTATATCTTTTAGTCGGTATTGGTGGTATTTGTGGTATTTTACTCAGTATATATTTTCCAATATCATCTACATTATGATGCATATGCGCTTGATACTTGATTAGATTTGAAAATTTTTGTTCACCTTGGTCTCTTTGAAAATTCAAATAGTATTTGTATCCGTTCACGTAATCGTTGTAAGCTAGTTTAGTGATTAGCCCTTCGAGGCTGTTTTCTTTGGCAGTAGTCTGACCTTGTTCTTTTTCTTCGTTATTCTTTGTCTCATCAGGTGTAGCTGAAATTTCACTTGTCTTTGCATTTAAATCGCCCCCATAATCAATGGATTCTTCAGGCATTTCTTCGTCATCATTGTAAATCTTCTGTATATTCTCTTTAAGATTTAAATCTGTTAGTGTTTCTAAATTTCTTTTCGATAACCTTAATGCTTCTTTTTTCTTCCTCATATTCGCATTTGGTGCTATCAGTAATTTCAGAACATTATTTTCACGTGATTTAGTTAACATATGTTCGCATACTGTAAGCAAAGCATAATCATCAATAGTACTTAAAGAGCGTGTTAGCGCTTCAGCTTTTGCATTATTTTCAGCATTTTCAATATTTTCATGTTTTTTACTAGTTTTGGCACGATTCGTTCTCAGTAATGGTTCAGCGTTTGTTTTTTTTTGATTGGCATTAATAGGTTTCGTTGTTTCAATTGATGGCACTACAGTAGGAGCCATCATGGTTGCGGTTTTTTTAGGAGCTAGCTTTGTTATATCCTTATGACAGATTTGACCCTTGACCTTTTCATATGCATTCTTTAGTTCTTGCTGGAGTTTATCTTCAATACTTTGAGCTATAGTGTAAGCATCTTTTGAGATTGATCTGGCTTCTATATTATGAGTTTCAGTACTTGATATCATAGATGGTTCATTTGAAGGTATATTTATCATCATATCCATATAATTTACAGTTCTTTTATCGTAACATTTATTAATAGGATCTAAAGATACAAAATTATTAACAGTGTGACCTGGACTGTTGATCTTCAAGTGTTTTAATATAGGATTCGTATCAAAAGCAATTTTTGTGACTGCATTTGCTATAGTTTCAGCAATAGCAGGACTCTGATGAGCTATCATCTGTACAGCTTTTACTTTTATATCATTAAGAAGAGCTTCTATCTGGGCTGTACTGAGATACTCTACACTTTCTGTAGTTGGTTCACTAAAAACGTTTGGTTTGATATTTTGTATAGCTGCTTTTTTTTGGTATTTATTAAGTCTGTACAAAAAATTTAAATTATTCTTATTTGTTGTTGTCGAAGCGAGCGAATTAGTCAAACCGTCATCAGACCCAGGTGTTTCGTAAGTTTTAATAGTTGCAGTTTTAAAATAATGTCCTGTCGTGCTTTTGTAATACTCTTTATGAGGTGTGATACGTATTTCTTCTTTGTGTCTTGAAAAGGGTTTTGTTTGATTTGAACTTAAATCTGTTAAATTTATACTACTTTCATCATCGTTGACTGTTTGCTTTCTTTTCGCTGAAACGATTTGATTATAATTTTTTCTTCTTTTGTTAGAAATGGATTTCCTATCTCTTTTAGTGAAGACTTCATTAGAATCAAAATATTTGTGGTCATAAACAGTGGTTACTTCTTTATGAAAAGGCACTGTATTGTGCCTATTGAGTCGTCTTCTCCCTCTTCCTTTACCTCTTATTTTTCTTGATAGTTCGTTATCATCATCATCCTTCTTCCCTTTTATTCTAAATTTTCTCCACATCCTACCGAGTTTACTGTGTATGGATGTATGTATTGGTTTTGTGGCAATATCCTCTGCAGATTTTTCATTAGGTGTCGTTTTTTTAGTTGTAACTGTTGATTTGACATTTTTGAAAGGTTTAGTAACTTCGTTACTATTTTCTCTTTTGTATTGATGAATAAATCTGTCGTGTTTCCCTTTATGTTCCCTTTTGAAATCAACGTAATTCAAACTGTCGCATATATCATCAATTTCGTCTTCGTTCGCAATACTTTTAGATATGGTATGGCATGACACAAGCACCATTAGAAAGAATAAACTGAAATTTAAAATATTGTCTGATAAATGTTATTAGATTTGCTGTCTCTTTGAATATCTTATTATTGAAAGTAATAATGCGTAATTCTAGAATGATATTTAATGCTTTTGAAGTCAACTAGGTGCCTAGGGCGTCGTTGGCAGATTCGTGACGATTAGTAATGGACTTCTGGCAAGTGCCTATGGTGAATACGGTGTCGTCCGCAAAGAGGACTAGCTGAGCTTTGCCATTCCTAGGGATGTCACTCGTTTACTGGTACTGAGTCTTGAGGGACTCCAGCACAGATAGGTTCGAGAGCGGACAGTGCGCCTAGAATTCGATAGCGAAAGTGGTGGTTTGACAAGAAATCTCGCAGGATGGTAACGTGTCTTTGTGGCACAACTAGATTGTGCAGCTTATAAACTAAGCCGTTGTGCCATGTGACCATGTTGGTATGGAAGGGATGTGTGCAACAATAAGAGTTGGTTGGTTTGAAAACAAAACTGTTCACGGAAGAGGAGTTTGGCATATGCTTTAAGGCGTTGATAAGCCTAAATCTTACCCAAGCATTATTAAGCATCAAGGTAACGAGCTGGCTCGAGCTTACCGGGCTATGGGATCCCAATGATGTGCTTGTGAATGGCTTCTTTCCACTGTTGTGGGAAGATATTACATGATTTATTAGCGGGCCTCCCGCGAATTATGGTTATTGATGATAGTTTTTACTTCATCAGGGGTCTCAGGTGGTAGTGGGTCATCCTCTTCGTTGAGGGGACGGAAGATAATGGCTCTTCGTTTGACACCAAGATTGACTTTCTCCAGGTGACTCTGTTCGATCGTTAGAGTTGTGTATGTTGAAGCTCTAGGCTTCGACTAGGTATTCAGCCTCATTCCAAAGCGGGAGTAAGTTAGGAAGGATCACTGTAACCTTGGTCAGAGTACGTGACATTTGCCAAAAGGCTAGATGGGAGGGTTTTAGCTCTTCGTGAGTCAGGTCCCAGCGGGATTGACGGTGTTGACACGCGTTCCTTGACGGAACGCTTACAGAACAGATTCCTTCTTTGAATACGGCCAATATACAGCGCAGAAAATATATCTACAACTACTTTAGCATATTACCATGGTTCTTAAACTTACCATAAAAAATTGGCAAATAACATTGGCTATGTATTATTAATAAATTCAAAGATCGCATGATACCACTAAAAATACCTTTATAAACTATATATAGAAAATTATAATAATCACAATATCGCAAAATCGTTGGTTTGTCAGCGATTTGCTATTGTTTTTGCATTGACAGCGTCATTTTGAATTTTGTTATAATCTTCTGGACATACATTTTGGAGTCTATGAATGTTGTGAGTAAAAATGTTTGTATGTCATCTATACAACGTGAGATACAATAAAACCGGCCAAGTGCGAGTCAGACTCGCGCACCGAGGGTTCCGTACAAACCTGTAGGTATATAAGTAAATGGTAGTATAGACCTGAGTATTGGATATGAATTTCAATTTATGACGTATTAAAAAAAACTACTTAATAGATCTCGTTCAAACCAATTTTCGGTGGAAGTTTGCATGGTAATGTACATCATCTATTTTTTTTAGTTTTATCATTCTCTTATTTTAGAAGTTACAGGGGTCAGGGGTCTAAATGTGTGTCCCCACACACATTTTACCACTTTGGGAGTGTCTCTGCGCAAAGTATTCAGTTTAGAAAAAAATGATATTAGTAACCTCAATATCATTTTTGAAGACCTATCCATAGACACCACACACGTATCGGTTTGATGAGATTTTTTTTTTTGAGTTTCAGTTCTAAGTATGGGGAACCCCCAAAAGTTATCGTTTTTTTTCTATTTTTGTGTTAAAATCTTAATGCGGTTCACAGAATACATCTACTTACCAAGTTTCAACATTATAGTTCTTATAGCTTCGGAAAAAAGTGGCGTGACATACGGACGGACAGACAGACAGACATGACGAATCTATGAGGGTTCCGTTTTCCATTTGGCTACGGAACCCTAAAAAGGATAGTTTATCTACGTGCCGGGCCATATAATAAAAGTTCAGCTTCAGGGCGCTTTTCCACCAGAGATGTGCAATGCTACGTTGCTATGGATGCGTTTGATATCCACCAATCATTTCATTGGTGCACATAGCTTAGCACTGGTGGAAACGGACTCAACTAAGATATGTTTTTGATATGGAAGGATGCGTGCTATTGATGGCCGCGAGTAGTGTAGCTATGTGCAGAGCAGATTACCAACAGTGAGCTGCGCATCTTCTTTGCGGCGGCGCATCTTCATAGCACATCTTACTCGCACAGCTACATAGCTTAGTATCAGTGGAAACGGTCACATAGTTCCACAGCTTAGCTATTACATCCTCGCGGCATAGCTGCATAGCACATCTCTGGTAGGAAAAGCAGCTTTAGAGTTTAGACTATACACATATCGAGGAAATATCAACATGTGCCGAACAATCAAATTGCGTAACAAGTGATTTAAAATAGTAGGGACCAATCACTGCGTCGTGTTCTTGGCTTGGCCAATCAGAGCGCAGTCGGTGGTGGGTGATTGGCGCAATAGATTTCAATCAAAATGAGATCTTTGAGAATAAAACCAACGTAACAAACTTATATGTATCATTTATTGGTAGGCATAAAGATCTTTGACGTATATTCCGATGTCGTAGCTCAGTCCTCTGCCCCTTTCGCTCTTCATTCTCAAGTTCACGTAAGTAAAGCCGACTCCACCAGCTGTGATGTTCATTGACGCCTTACTGTGCAAGGTGTCTAGTGCTTGGATACCCTGGAAAATGAGGAAAAAAGGTTTTAAAATCTTTGTAGTTGATGGGCCCATTGGCAGAACACTATTTTTCCAATTGTTTTCTCTTTGATGTATTTATAAGCCTTATTTTAACTTATATCGGGGCATCTACTAGTGAATATGCTGTGCTCTTTTTTGTATTGTTTTATTACAGCCATTTTCAAAGTGTGCTCCGCGGAGCTCTGCGGCTCCGCGGAGCACACTAGATATAATTAAACATAGACATAAAAAAATCAAGACGGAGTGTCACCTTATAACAAAGTTTAGCCAAAAAATTCCTACGTATGCGTAAGTAAAATCAGTAGTGGCACAAGCAGGCACAAATGGTACTGAGCCTTATTGTCACTGTCAACGTCTCAATACGGAATGACAACCGATCGGCTTCCTATGGTGTATATGTGTGTGTGAGGCCATGTATTTACAAGAACGCCGGCTTCCTATTACTTGCGTCACTTAAGAACACAGACCGTTACGTCTTTAATTTTTTCTTGGTCTGAGTAATTAAATATAAATCATTCCAAATAGTTAATTTGATTACGATAGTCAAATACTTTCATTATTTTTAATTAAATGTTAAAAATGTTAATAAAAATAAAGAATATAAACAATTTTTGATTATTTTAGGGCTCCATCAAATATTGCGCTTTCTAAAAGGGCTTCGTCGTGGGCGTCGCCAAAAAACGTTGAGAACCGCTGTACTAGTGCATATGCTGTGTTCCTTTTTATTATTGTTTTATTCAATTTTTAATTTAGGTTAAATAAAATATTTTCTTTCGTCCGAGCATAAAAATATATTACGTATTACTAACCTTCTCGATAAACCTACATGAACTTTGTGAATTCACTATCAATTCTCGGAAAATCTTTTGTTATTAGTTTCATATACATTTTTCCTCCATAAATTTTCTTCGAACTGTTGTTTACGAATGACTGCGAGATTTTATCTCGCTTTGACGTTCTTAGAATAAAATAAATATTTTGTGTCCAATAGAACTTATTATTTAACTACTGTCAAAATTTAAAATTGACAAAATGCGGTCGAACTACTAATAAACAGGTACTTACTAACATAAAACAATCATTTTTAATAAAAGCTTTTTATGGTGACTGTACTTTTTGCATTGTCATCCAATATACTAATGTAAACCAAATTTCAGCTCAATCGGACGCTGGGAAGTGGGTCAAATCTAACTTTGAAGACTCGATTACACACGCCGGACAGATGAAACTACAAAAAAGCTTGTACATAATTGGACTGTTTTACAAAAACCTTAAACCGACTTCAAAGTACACTAAGAAGTAATCAAATCCTGATCTGATGATAATGGGACCAAACGGGAAGTGTACCCTTCCAGTCAAAAAAAGAATTTTCCAAATCGGTTAATAAACGACGGAGTTATGAGGTAACATAAAAAAAAAAAAAAAAAAAACAACCGAATTGAGAACCTCCTCCTTTTTTTGAAGTCGGTTAAAAATAATGTTCAATTCATCGAAATAGTATTACCCTAGAATAAGGGTGATAGGTGTAAAACGGCCGAAGAAATAAGACCACGGTGTCGCTATTTCAGTTTCAGTAGGTCCACGTTTGAACGTAGAACATTCATTCATGAGTGACATAATTTTGTTTTATTGAGTTTCCAAGCGGCCACTTTCACGATGTTGTCTTGTACGTAACCCTTAATCTAGACAGAAGATAATATATCGATGGTTCAATTATATAAATAATACTTACAGTGATTTTCATGTTGTCCAGTTGTGAATAAAAGAAATACTTAACACGTTTCACGAAAGGTATGGCATTATATTCAATTTTGGTGTGATTAGCTAACCGCACTCTATCAGCAATATTACCTATGATCAAATGATCACACTCCACTTGCCAAATGGCGATTGAAACAAGGAAAAACAGTAGAATGGCTCTCATTTTAAAAACCGTGTGGTACACAATGAAGTTGCGATGATAATGCTTAAAGATTTCAAGAGGTTGTAAGGTTATCAATGTTATAAACTAGTGCATTGGTTGTCAAACTTTTTTGTGTCCCCCTAAAGTGTAGGAGTAGGTACCAATTTTTTTATTGTAAATATGCTTTCGATCTCCCACTAAATAAGTACATAATACTAGCTGTCTCCCGCAGTTTCACCTGCGTTCCCGGGATAAAAGTCAATAACACTCGGGGTTAATGTAGCTTGATATTAGTGTATTAGTTTCCTGATGAAACCCTGAAAACCAGCCTGAAGAAAGAAAGAAAAAATGTTTTTTGCCCCACAGGGTGAAAGTACACACTTAACAAAATTTTATAAAGAAAAATAAAAACAGAAACATATTCTATGTGTACACACACACATAAATACCGGAAAATAAATATAGGTACTTTATTTATAAAAAAATTATAAATACCCAATAACATTCATTTTGTGATTGTGATTAACCGTAACAGAAATATATACCTAATAAAAAAACAAGCTCATTTATCCATCAGTCGTCGACCGCATCAACATCAGTCTTTTTTAGGTAGGGCTGCTCCATCGTCAAAGCCAAATAACTTTGCTAATGGTTTAAATTTATGTCTCGTGCCGCGAATGCACATACTAGTGGCACGGATGATGGAGATGATGATTCTTGCTCTTAGCCAACCCATCACTACGCTAAATGACCTGTTCCAGCGGTCGAGTGATTGCGGCTCCAAGATGTTTTACGAAGGTAGACATTTGTGGAGCGAAAACTCCGTCAACGGATGTAACAAGGGGGGTGAATGTTGCATGTCGCAATTCGCATACATAAATACCTGCTTATAATTAATTAGAATGTTACGTGGGGTGACCCCACCTTGGAGGGACCTTTGGACCCCAGCATAAAGCTGCACTGCTCAAAAAATAGCGCAACGCTGGTATTCTGGCAGAGCCTTTACTGGACGAGTGACGACACGAACGCTGGAACTGCGTGCTGCTGGCAACCTTACCGATAAATCGGCAGCAGCGGAATTTTCTGTATATAGATAGTATTTTGTACCTACTTATTGTATGTAGATACAGTGCGGCCTCCAAATGTTTCTGACACCTGTTAATATTGGCCAAAACACGGAAACGGCTGGTCTGATTAAGATGGGACCTTCATTAAAATATGCCTAAGAAAATACTGAACCTTCCTATGAAAGTCTCATAGCTATAGAATTAGCCATTTCCGAGACAACCCTAATATTGACAGGTATCAGAAACGCATTGTCTTGGCGAAAAAATATTTTTTGTTTACGATACCCGTACTTGTTTCGCACCCATAGATCATATTTTCCGAAGACACTGGGGTCTAAAATCCAAGTTGAGAAACGCTGAACTAGTATGTGTATGTTGACTATGGTCATTCGGATTTATCCTTGTATTTGTTGAGTGATTCATCGGAAGACATATTTGTTATGGTAATTTTACCGTCAAACCTCTGTTTGCAACCTTCACTTAATATACCTACCTAAAATAAATTTATGTGGAGTTATGATATAGGTAAGGAAGGAGTCAATGCTGATATGACGGATAGAAAAGTCTAGATGCTACATGACTGAAAAAATATATTAATTCCGACCTTACATCAAATAATTGGACTGTTTTACAAAAAACTTAAACCGACTTCAAAGTACACTAAGAAGTATTCAAATCCTGATCTGACAATGGGACCAAACGAGAAGTGTACCCTTCTAGACAAAAAAAGAATTTTCCAAATCGGTTAATAAATGACAGAGTTATGAGATAACAAACATACAACCGAATTGAGAACTTCCTCTTTTTTTTGAAGTCGGTTAAAAATACGAAGATATCATGTGTTGAAGTTCCGCGTGACGGCACGTAGTGGTAATTTTTTTACTCTGAAGTGACGTCACGTCACTCCAGAGAACTTTGACACGCCTTATCTTCGTCCATTTTCAATGATTTGGTAAAGCAAAAAATATGTAATATTATAATATAACCACAGACGTATGAATCAAGAATATAACTGACTTTTTTTTACCCAGGAAACATCCCTATTGCCACATACAATAGAAAAACATAAATAAAACAATATATACATGTACATACAAACATTTTATTCTTATAAAAATAACATTTTGTACTTTACCATTAGGGTGCAATTCGAGTGGTGATAACGAAAGTGGTTTCTTTGAAGGATGATAAGGATTCCACTTCTTACAAACAGATAATAATAATTTTCACGCAGTTGGCGCCACTAGCAAGTGGATCCAATCACGGCGGCTTGGCCAATATAATTGAATAATAAAAATAAAATGATAACGCCTCAGTTTTGCGCAGTCCCGTATTCTTCCGAAAAAAGGAGGACATACATTTATTAAAGAATCGTTTAAGACCTCGTTTAAACAGTGGTTGGTAGCGATTCGCAGGCATGACCGCCAATTTTTTTTATACCACTTTGGTGGCAAACAAGCATACGGCCCGCTTGATGGTAAGCAGTTACCGTAGCCTATGGACGCTTGCAACACCGGGGGTACCACTCGCGCGTTGTCGACCCTGAAGAAATCTCTTCACACTCCTTTTTGAAGAACCCCATGCTGTACTCCATTGGGAAAACCAGGTAATCGGGAATAGCAGAATTTTACAACAATCATGAATAATTTGTGAAAATTCGCGACAGCGAATAGCTCGCAGGCTTTTTGGCGGGAACTGGGAGAGTGACGTTGCGTTTTCGTTTTTTATTTTATGTATATATAATATACATAAAATAAAAAACGAAAACGCAACGTAATATAAATTCGTGTATTTTGAGTTTTATAGGATTATTATGTGAAAGTGATTTATTGTGACTGGAAATTATAATATAACTCGACACTGGCAGAAATAAGTCCTAATTTGGATTTGGTTGCCAAGCATAAAAATAAGAAGAAGAATAGCTCGCAAACAGTAAAGTTCAGTTTTCATTTCTAGAGACCCACGATACACTAGCGCCTCTCGTGGATTATTCAAGCGTGTTCCACGTAACGTTAACTGAATAAGTGATTATTTTTTTAATATAAGTCTTCAGTCAAAAACTTGCAATATTCTCGCTCCAAAGCCTTGAGAGCGCCATCTGTGTGCAGCAAAGCGTTCTGTTTCCTCAGATTGTCTATGAGAGCGTTCTGCTTGTCTATGCGCGAGGTGAGCGCTTTTAGTTGTGTTTCTAGCAGAGAGATGGCGCTTTGATGCGAAGCAGAGAGAGAACGGGATGAGTCGCGGAGCTCCTAGAAATTAAATAATACAAAGTAATTTATCTACACCAGCGTTTCCCATTAGGGGGCGTCTATTAATCGCGTGAGACCCAAAATGGGGGGTAGGGGGTTCGGATAATATCACGACAAATCACGGTACGGGGGGTGGGAGTCCTAAGGCATATCACGTGTATTTTTTTTTTATGCGTGTGCGCACGCAGTTCTGACCACGCAATAAAATCAAAAATTGCACTTGCTTGCCAAAGGTGTGGAACTCACTCCAGGGGTCTGTGTTTCCTAAAACCTTTAACAACTTCCCTGTCCCTATACAACTCATTTTGATAATGCCCCACGTCCACAGGTTTATTTAATCATTGTAAACACTAAGTTTTTTGCTATGCTTCCACGTATGATTTACAAAAATATCACGTCACGTTCATACCGAAAAGTATGCCTCAAATCGTATAGAGAAATGAGTCACATGTGACTCGTGAACTTATTCTAATACCTTCCTATGAGTCAAATATGACTCATTGGACAGAGAAGTTGCATAGATGTAGATGGTCTTCAAGGCTAGAGGGAACATGCATTTTCTGGGTAACTGTGCGACATCTTCAGCCTTGTGACTCCTCCTGGGTTCACTTGACCGTTCGAACCTAAACCCATTGAACATAAAAAAGGCTGCATTCTCCGGCAACGAGTGATGATAGTGCATTGACGCAGAGTATCCAACCTGCACGAATTATTACTGGGCGCTCATAAACTAAATGAATATAGGGAAGTTCTTTGCGTGGGGAGAGACAACGATGATGCCGAGTGACTCGATGAGAATGAATTAAATCTTCTAGCATCAAGTGGTGCTAACTGTAAAAAGTAAACCCATGGTGGTTATATTTAATAAAAGATTTTTTAACTATCTTTACTTGTTTTTGAGGCCGGTTAAAAATACGCATGATTTTGGTAGGGGGGGGAGGGTAGGGTAGCCTAAAACCTCACCATATATCACCAGGGCTGGAGGGGGTCAAAAAGTGGTACAAAAACCTCACGTGATTAATGGACGACCCCAAAGTATGCTGTGTCCCGAGCTACTAACATCGTTTTGTTCGCAGGTCGGGCCACGTCTCGCCCCTCATACACCCCGCACGATTGCCCTGTCTACTGTATGGTTTTATAGACTGTGCTAGTACTATTATCTTTTCTGTGCTACACCTAGTTTTAGCTGCGAATAACTAGGACACACCTAAGTTTAACTAACCACCACCTGCTGTACCTAGTTCTAACCGACTAAACCTAGGTTTAGGCTAACTTACAACATTTTAGGTATTTAACTTGTCTGTCTATCTGTCTTGTGAACAGGTGCTGCTTGTGGGGGCTGGTCTGCTTAAGTTTGCTATTTATTTACTTAGTAAATATAGATTCAGTCTACATTGTAGTTTTGCCGCCGCGCCGGGGCACGCAATTGTTGTCAGTGCGATTAGAATGTAAATATTATGTAATGAATCTAAGCCTGTTTTGAAAAGAGTAATTGCTGAGTTTATTGCCGGCTCCTCTCAGCAAATGCAACCTTCCGAACCGGTATTAGAGTATTAGAGTCAGACTTCATAAGTGCCTGCGAAGATTTGAATAAATGATTTAAAATTTGAATTTTTTGAATTCTGTCTATACACACCTTCTCACACCTGGTAGCCACTTGTAGCTGCTGCTTCAACTCCTCAATAGCTTGCTCCTGGCTGGCCTGCCTCGCCTCCACCCCCGTGTTCCTACATCTTAGTCTTTTTACTTCAGATGTCAGTTTGTCTGTTTCACTCCGCTGTTCTTTGTATAATCTATCCTTTTCCTGTAACATTAGAAATATAAGTAACTAAACAACATCGCAACTCTCGCCATCGACGGGGAGTCCATCCTCACACATTGAAACCAGAATTGTTTCGAACTGTGCGGGCCCAAAGGAGTTTTCTTCCCATAGTGGTGTACCCAATGGAGTACAGCATGGGGTTCTTCAAAAAGGGTGTGAAGAGATTTGTTCAGGGTCGGCAACGCGCGAGTTATACCCCTGGTGTTGCAAGCGTCCATAGGCTACGGTAACTGCTTACCATCAGGCGGGCCGTATGCTTGTTTGCCACGAACGAACGGATCATCATGAAATTTGGTATACAAATAGCCTATGGTATGGAGAAAGACATAGGCTACTTTTTATCTCGGGAACGAATGTGAAACCGCGGGGGACAGCTAGTTATTCATATATCCGTATGCATATCCAGATCCGAAATTTCATATCCGTAACATCCCAGGATTGAAACTTCAACTACTATAAAAAAATAAATATACTGTGACATTCCTCACACACGGTCATCTGATCCCAAACTAAGCAGAGCTTGTACTATGGACACCAGATAACTGATATAATACATATACTACTTTGTTTGTAAATACATACTTAATATACATAATGACACCCAGACTCAGGACATACAGACATGTTCATGCACACAAATGCATGTCCCGTGTGGGAATCGACCCACGACCTGCGGCGCGTAAGGCGAACGTGTGTGTCTATGTATGCAATATTGGACTTCACCATCAGTGGGAGTGGGTAATCTCCCAGCTTGACTTCTTACATAAAAACATCGAAAGTGAGTTTGTTTGTTTGTCACTTCACACCTAAACTACTCAACGGATCATCATGAAATTTGGCACGCAGATAGCCTATGGTATGGAGAAGGACATAGGCTACTTTTGATCCCGGGGAACGCGGGTGAAACCGCGGGGGACAGCTAGTAATAAATACATACTTACATCAAGTCTGTTCTGTAACGCCATACACTTGGCTCTCATTTCGACTGTGCTCGTTTTCATATTGTTCGTCTTATTCAACAGCGTCATTCTTTCACCTTCCAATTCGGCTAGTTGTGTCAGGTGAGCTTCGCATTGTGATGCCTGGAAAAATAGGTACAATTTTTGGCGATGATAGCACTCGATATTGAAACGAAGGTCCCGGGTTCGAATCCTACCTTTCAGTGTTTTTTTTTTTTTTTTTTTACTGTGTATATGCCTTTGTTTGACCACAATCTCACCATGGTAAGTGATGATGTGGTCTAAGGTGGTAAGCACACAAAGCCTAGAAGGAACTGGCTCTCAAATGCAGCTGTCGGAACACACCGATAGGTGCTTGGCGACAGATTTTCAAGAGGGTGGTAGCCAGCCAGACGGGTACTACAAAGTACCCTACCACCGTGCTATGGTTTCCTCACGATGTTTTCCTTCACCGAAAGCTCAAGCACATTGTAGGATTCGAACCCGGGACCTTCGTCTTGGTATCCGAAGTCACCACCACTGAGCTATCATCGCCTTAGTGTCTTTATTAAATACTTATTCAGTCTACTTTGTAATTTTGCCGCCGCACCGGGGCACGCAATTGTTGTCAGTGCGATCAGAATGTAAATATTATGTAATGAATCTAAGCTTGTTTTGAAAAGAGTAATTGCTGAGTTTATTGGCGGCTCTTCTCAGCAAATGCAACCTTCCGAACCGGTATTATAGTATTTAAGTCAGATTTTTCATAAGTGCCTGCGAAGGTGGAATGAGCTTCCCGCCGTGGTTTTCCCAATGGAGTACAGCATGGGGTTCTTCAAAAAGGGCGTGAAGAGATTTCTGCAGGGTCGGCAACGCGCGCGTGATACCCCTGGTGTTGCAAGCGTCCACAGGCTACGGTAACCGCTTACCATCAGGCGGGCCGTATGCTTGTTTGCCACCTAAGTGGTATAAAAAAAAAAAAGTTCTATTTGAATTAATGATTTTGAATTATTTTGAAGTGGAATGGTACTCTGTAGTACCCATCTGGCTGGCTACCACCCTCAAGTTGTAAATCTGTCGCCAAGCACCTATCGGTGTGTTCCGACAGCTGCACTTGAGAGCCAGTTCCTTCTAGGCTTTGTGTGTGCACCACCTTCGGCCACATCATCACTTACAGGATATTTATTTATTATTGTTAGATGAAATATTACCTTCTTATTAATAGTAGTCTGCAGTTTATCTATTTGTTCTTGCATTAATTTCACTTTTGATGCCAGAAACTTACAAACACTCTCAACTGAGATGTTATCTGAAATAAAAAAAAAAACACAAAGAATCATGGCGAGCTCCATACATTGATTTGTACAAAAAAATAAAACATTTTAGAGGGTATTTAATCACTTCCAATGTTGAGATTACATTACCAGCAACATGTTAATATACATGAAATATTTTATAAACCCCGCAAAACATAACAACAACATAATGGTTTTGGTCGCGAATAGTCGCGATTCGCCGGCTTGCCATAGAAATTCGCATTTTTATCCCGGGGTTCTAAAATTATTTTAAATGGCTCAAGTTGTTCCTTAGGCACCAAGGATCAATTATAACGTCATTCCAACGTCTCTAAAAATCTTTATTTTTTTGTATAAATCTCGCCATGATCCTTTACATCGGTTAACTAAATCCGGCACGTTCAACACATGTACACGTCACGCTTGTGTAGTGTCTGTGAATAAGCGCGCGGCGTCACGTCGGACTGCAACATGACTACTCTGTCCGTCTCTCTCGCGCGAGGTTATGAGGCTTATGCGTATGAAGGAGACGGTATGGTTATAGTAAGACGGGCCCGTTGGCGCAGTTGGTTAAGACGTGGAGTCTTAACCTATAGCGCCGCTGGTCGTGGGTTTTTCGCATTTGCGTGCATGAACATGTCTGTATGTCCCGAGTCTGGGTGTAATTATGTATATTAAGTATGTATTTACAAACAAAAGTAGTATATGTATTATATCAGTTGTCTGGTTTCCAAAGTACAAGCTCTGCTTAGTTTGGGATCAGATGACCGTGTGTGAGGAATGTCCCAGGTTTTTTTTTTTATTTGCTACTGGTCATAAATATCGAGTGGCCTTTTTTTGCATTCGTCCATTAGAATAGACTGAATGATTAGAAGCAATTATGTAATAAAACATACTGTTTTTAAGAGAGGTAGAGCATAGCGTTTATTCGCTCAAAGAGCAGCTCGACTGGGGAAGTACCTCCACCTTACAGAATACCGCAGCCAAATAACTTTATGTTGTGTAAAGTTGTGTTCCTGCGCGTGAGTAAGGTCGCCAGAGCTCATAGGGGAGGGGGGAAAGGTCGGTAACGCGTGAGCGATGCTTCGTGTGTTGCAAGCGTCCATATGGCTACGGTAACTGCTTACCATCAGGTGGGCCGTATGCTTGTTTACCGACTAAATTGTATAAAAAAAAAAAAAACTATCGTGAAATTGCATATGTGTGAGTACTGTGAACGTGCCAGCTTTCGTTAACCGACTTGTTCAAGTAACTTCTTCAACAGATTAGACTCATTAACCCTTTCACGCTTCGCTTTTCTAGCATTTGTCATGAATTTTAGACTTGTATTTAAAATTCTAAAAATCATGACAAATGCTAGAAAAGCTTGCCGTTGTCTCGGTATCCGACGTCACTAAGCTATCATCGCCTTAAAAACCACACTTAAGAGCCTGTTTTCAAAACAAGCAGCACCTGTTCACAAGTATGACGAATGTGGCAGCCATCGCTCTCGTAGCCATATTGGAGGGAAGTGGGCGACCCATTGGCAATCCTCCAGGAATTGCTATTATTATAGGCAACAGTGACCACTTTCCATCACGTCAACCCAGTGGCGTAGCTTGCCCTAGATGGGCCTGGTATCAACATTTTGGGGGCCCTTCTGTGGTGAAATCAAATGGAGGGTAACATTTTTAGTCATTTTTGCTTACACACATTCGGGGCCCCTGTAGCTTGGGGGCTCCATATCTTTGATACACTGGTACTTCACCCCTGTATCAACCATCTCACTGCTTGTCAGCATTCTAACAGACTACAGCTAAAAAACAAGACCATTACGAATTTACCTTTTGAAAATGACTGTGGTAACACTTTATCCTTCACATTAACTGAAACAAATGCATA
Organism: Achlya flavicornis; assembly: GCA_947623365.1. NCBI lineage: Eukaryota > Metazoa > Arthropoda > Insecta > Lepidoptera > Drepanidae > Achlya > Achlya flavicornis. The sequence continues at coordinate 1,810,655 of OX392495.1, read as the reverse complement.
TAAAAACTCCAAATCCTCATTTTTCTTACTGCTAACATCGGTACAGCAAACGCAAGGAACTCTCTTCGCACAATCTTTGGTATAATTCACATTGCCAGCACAGTTATTACAAGTGTCTATTGCAACATTTTCAAAATTAGAATTCTCTCTTATTTCTAAATTTGAATTTTTGCTGTTCTTTGGTGTTCTCTTTTTGAAAGGCTTATTTATTGCTGGCTGCGGTGATACTGGTCTTTCACAGCAATGTTTCTTAATATTTGCTGTGCTGTGATTGCTGTTAAGACTCAAACTGCCTGAGAATTCTGAGAAGAAGTCTTGCTTTTGCTGTAAGCGATAAAAATAATAATTAATAAAAAGAAAAAAAAACACTTAAGACTACTTGTTTATTAATTGCAGTTTATATTTCAATCGAAAGTATGGCTATCTATTTGTCCATTTGATTTTATGCAGGACCATCTTAAGCCATGCCGTGGGTATACAAGAATTTGGGGCCCCATTGGAAAGTACCTAATAAAGTGAATAGCAACAAATCATTTTACTGCTATGAATGTTGAGTTAAGATTGACTGGTCCGGTGACCCTCTTGAGTCTTGACCGAATAATGAACTTTAATGAAGTTCTTGACTTACGTGGTAACCCCCTGTTTTCTGCACTGAGTTAATATTACTAGGTATAGAGAAGACGCCACACATCACAACTATGTTCCGTTCAGGTGAAGCCATCCGGCCACACTTGTTGTTGTAGAATGATTAACAAAAAGCTTAAACACCATCAAAAACATTGTTTGCGAGAAAAATACTCCTATAAGCGTTTATACGTGTCTCTACTTTCGACTTAGATTACTAAGCCTACCTTCTCAGCTTTATAAAGAAAGGCAATTAATTGGCAATCTCCCTCCATAGATAATGGAAGATACTTACCATCAAGGATGTGAGCATTCTGACATACAACACAAAGAAAGGGATGTTTAAATGTGTCTGTGTAAACATTCCTATATATTGAAATTAAAATGAATATCAATTATTGAAACCCACCAGTTGCCAGCTTCTACATTCAATATATGGCTCGAATACGTTAATTGTTAAGAGCTATAATCATATTTCTTTATATTTTTATCCGCTAATAGGATAGATAGGTTTTTATTAAATTATTGCAGTTTTTATTCAAAGTAAGATGATTGCAAAAATGTTTTTTAAGGAATCGTCAAATACGTACCATAACATGCTCTATTTCTTTCATCAAACTTTCGGTCTTCTTCTCCAGTTGTTTATTTAGCTTTTTAAACTCATCTTCACGAGCTAGTAAGTCCAGAGAGTCCATTTCTTCAGTAAATTTATGTTTTAAAATACTGCTGAAACGAAACCGCTCGCTCGCTTCGTTTAGGTTATACGAATAATTGATAAAGCGTACAGATAATTAACTTTTTAAGGATTTCCTTGGTATTTTAAATTTAGTCGCATTTTAATATTGTCAAACAATATACGTTGCCATGGTTACGCGGACTCGTTGACCAAATGACTATCCAACTGCAATATTTATGCAGTCAAAGTAATTACTTTTCAGTAATAAAACATGAAGTTTATTGAAGGATCAAATTGTTTGTATACTCATTATTTAAACCGTAATAAAATATAATAATTGTAATATAAAATATTATTGTTAGGCCATTTGTTTTGTTGATGTTAATCAGGATGTGCTGCCATCTGTCGACGATGCTGCAAACGTCTTATGTATTTTGTCGTGTCAAAAACAGCTGTGCGCTGACCAATCAGAACAGCTTTCACAGATGTCAATATATTGTTTTCTTTGTTACATTTACACACACATTCATATTTGTTGACAGATTGCTTTGTTTCCCATATGATCGAATTTGAGAAAATCCTCGTATTTCCATTAGAATACTCAATATAATATGAAAGCTTATGTATAAAAATTAATGTATAACCAATATAAGTAGTGAAAAAATGTATCGTATTATGCAAAAACCTTATCAAGGTTGTTAAACTGTGAGCGAGACGGACAAAGAAAGAAAGAGATAGACCTAAAAATTAATGTGTGTACGCCAGAGATTTCAATCGATTTACCAATGAGAACGAACTTAGCTCAGCTGGGTGCCCTAGTGTGCGATTGACGCGAGTGGTGTAGAGTCGTTTACTTCGTCGTCCGAAACGGCGAAATTAGCTGAAGAAATATAAATTTAGGGCAGCGTTGTCGCGTCCGGACATATTGTTAACAGTGTAATAATGTATTTGAAGAGAAAAAGAAACGATTCCCGAAGTGTCATTTTATAGCGCAGGTGTTTTTAAGTGGAGACGGACGGATTCATTTGCTGCTAAATAAGGTAAGCCATTCAAAACGTCTAACATATGTTTAGCTTTTGTATTCTACGCGTTATTTTATACCCGCGGCGTTACGTGTGGTAATTACCCATATAAAAAAGAATAATCCTGCAAATTAGAAAGTTAAATTGACTTGACAAGCCCAGTCGAGTTACACGACTTATTTATGGTGAAATCTACCTAAGTGGATTTCATTACCGTTCGAAAGTGAGTTTCAATTTTGCAGGGTATTATTGGTATAATTGTTTTTTTTTCATACTTTGTTGCATTCATTATCATGAGTGGAAACGTTTATGAAAGTGAACTGTTGTTTTAATTAATGAAGGCGGTACTGGAGTGGTTCTTAGTATTGATGGTATTGAAAATAAAAATCAGCTGTTTTATGTTTTTATATGAACTCGCAACAAAGGTGAAAGACGAGCGGTCGAGTAAAAGCCCTAGCAATTTATTTTTCCCTTTTGTGTGCGTTTATAACGGGTTGAACAGGTAGTTTTGGTCTGGACTGGTCTCGCTAGTGTTGTGCCATCACTGTTATCGATAAATACCGGTTTTGGTATCTAGGTTTCACTTTAACGGGGTCTATTGTCTTTTGAAACCTTACTGTTGCTAAGTCGGTTAGCTAAGTATTTATGAATAATAAAACGGTTGTAAATGGCCTCATTTTACATCATCATCATGACTCTTATGAGTTTATGACTCATAAAATTACCACGTGGATTATAGAGACTAATAAAGCTAACATTATTCCCAACAGTACTTACAGATATATGCACTTACCGTGCATATATATATTTTTTACAGCCGCCAATCCTGAAAAGGCCCAGTCCTTTGTTCAGTAAGGTAAGCTACATTTGCCAAAAGATGAAAAGTGATGTTAGTTGCTTACCCTCGTTTGGGGTTTTTGGTTTCTTTCTACATAAGTTAGTAAGTTACCTATTTCTTTCTTTTATTATACTTCATTGTAAAGGACACCCGATTGTTTAGAAATTATCGGATATAAAATCGGTTAACGATCGAGTTTTGGAATAGTAGGTAAGTAGGTACTACCTATAGGTTTTTCGAACAGAACGTAGGTATGTAGGTACATACCATTATTTGAACTTTATGATAGGTGATGATATTATAGACAATTTATTATAAATATATAAATAAAATAAAATAAGCCTTTATTTCTACTAACCTAAATCTAATATTATAAAATTAACACTTAATTACCTATTTTTTTTAATTACTTTAATTATCAGAAATCGGTAATATAAAGATAAAAGACAGAATTAAACTTACAGATAATTTATTATACCTACTATCTATTAAATCAATAGTTTAATGTTTGATGATAGTGATGAATCTTATTATAATAAATTAAATATAGGTAACCCATTTTCTTCAAATAAATAAATAGTCTTAGAATTAGAGCTTATTATAACGACTTTAGGTTGATTTTCTATGTCATCGCATGTGTGGCATAAATAGACGGAAAGGAAGGAAAACGTAAGTAATCAGGAAAGCATCAAATAAACCACCGCATCTACCCAACCTATGTTGTCTCCGGGTGTTGAAAATCTTTCCTGATGACTCTTTCTCCTTGCTTTCCGTTTATTTAAAATTGACCACACATGCGGTTCAATCATGTATTTCAAAGCCTTTTTGACATTTAATAATGTGATAGAAAAAATAACCAAAAGTAATAATGAAATTCATTTGTAAAATCAAACAATAAACTTTTTTTTTTATTTAACTTATCGAATTTTATTTTCAATTAATAACACACACAAAAGAAATAATAATAAACAATACTCTAAACTAAACCTAATATTTAAAAAATAAAACTTCTAAATCCGTACCAGTGGGTAACGTTCCCAGAACACTGGCAGCATTGCCACGTTGAATGGCTTAAACAACAAACTTGAACAATAAACTTGATTTATTAGATAAATCTTATGATAAATAAATAAGATTATCTTTGCTATGACATTCTTGTACGTCAAAATTAACAAATAAATAGACCTATGATATGAATGAATAAAAAAAAATATGAATGAAATGTAGCCGTGAGCTGTCCATGGCCTTGCTCGTAAATGAGTAATTATCGTATTAATTATTAATAGCACTTATCTGAACAGTTATTTACGTGAGTTTCTCTTTGTGTACAAATTTTTGCATGTGGGTGCTCGCGTGAGCTCTTAAGCTTCAGTTCAATTACCTCGGAATTCTATTCCTAGTATAGCGTTTTTATTAAAAGTAATAATGACACAATATACTCATTTAGATTGGACTCTGATAAGTCAAGGCATTGACTCTACCGCTGGTTCGTAATAGGTAGGTACGCTTAAAACTGTGAAGACAGGCAACAAATTCAGTTAGGTAAGTTTTCCTAGTACCTAACCTACCCAATATAAATCATCCTTTTTCTGACAACTGAGGGAGACTCATACCTACCCAATGCATTACACTCCTACCCCCTTATTTCAAATGAAGGTTTAAGTCAAGTCAAGTCTAGCAAATCCCAGGTTTTAAACATATCCGACACTTTCTAATGGCATGTAACAAAAAGAGCTGAGGCCTTAATTTAACCCTCTTTTGTCACAAGAGGGCTAAGTTTTAAATTTATACATTACAGTTTAGACTATCGACTAATCTGACACAACACAAAAAGTGACAATTAGTCATGTTAGTCGATAATTTTTAATTGGATATTCCAGTTATTACAAAATAGGCATTAACGAATAATTGCCACAATATCAAATTTTGATCCAAGTGTGAGTTTAGACATAAAGCACCGTACTCATTAAATTGTAATGTCCTACCGTACCGTACTCATTTAACTTAACTAATATACTAATGAAATGGTCGCGTAAATAACGTCACATTATGTGACAATGACAGTAAGGTGACGTTATTTATGTACGAGCCGAAAGTGTACTCTGGCCGTCATTACGTCACGCATGAAATCAAGGGGCAAAGTTTATTTTGTGACGAAGCGAATCTGATTTATTTCACCGTTTCCTTCCGCCCTGTGGTTTCTCCAGTATTCACGAAATACTCTTTTTGTTGTTTATCCAGAACTAAAAGTTTCATTCAAATCCGTTCAGTAGTTGTTATCGTCACAAACTTTCGCATTGGATTCTTATGTAAAAACAAAAATAAGACAAGAGAAAAAGTAATCAATTCAAACTGTCAGATATATAGGGTACGCAATGATATTTACTAACATTTTATTATGTAATTGCATATGACCTAATGACCGAATGTCCTGAACCTTGTGAACTTTTATGTATATTTATCACTTAACTGGGCGAGTTTAACATAAACAATTTTTTAAAACTATATTTTTAATACAAGATTTTTTTGGTGACTGTACTTTTTGTTGACTATACTTATATCAAGTCAATCCGACCACTGGAAGTGGGTGAAATTCGACTTGCAAGATTTGACCAGAACATAATACGTACATTTCAAGTTAATAGAAAGCTTGTAAAAATTAACCATATACCTAGGTTTATTTAAAATTATTATTCTTCACACATGGTCATCTGATCTCAAATCAAGCAGGGCTTGTTATATGGAAACAATTATCTGAATTCACATTAATATATTACTGATAACTTGTGTCTATAAACAATTACAAGCGCATTACCCGCACACTGGAGTTACTCATTTATTCAAAACACATACAAATATGTCTACGTCTCATACACGGATCTGTTTAGATGTGAGAACACTGTTGAGTTATTCATGTAGGGTACTTGGTTTTTTAGTTGTGTGTGCCTGATAAAATATGCCATACTAGTCACTTCTCCGGATTAAAATTAATGTGACTTTCAAAGTCAAAGACATTTTTTCAATGCATGGCCCCAGTAGGGCACTTATGAAGGTCAAAGCTATTAAAGTTACCTTCGGTTCGGTTGGTTCTCGGTTCTTCTCAGTTGAAAGCAGACTTCCGAACCGAAGGTAACATCAGGTGTACATAAATAAATATAAATAATAAATAAATGCGCATGTGCATGCGTTTTTAGCATGTCGCGAGAGAAGCGCGGGCGACTAGGTGTGACGGCAATAGTTTTCAATTATTTTTATGTATTGTACGTAATCTGTGTTTAATTTAATAACTTGATACAGTTGTTTGTAGTTGAAAAAACAGCATCAAAGGTCTTTTTGTTAAGTAAGTTTATAGTTAAACAGAAATCTAATTGTCCACAGGCCTTTTTGGTTATTTGATGGTTTGTTTACATTCAAGTTTTATTCCATTTAAAGAACATATGATTTGATCCGTTTGCATATTCGATTCCTTGTCAAAGCTCTTCCGGCACTAGATGGATAGCTCATTGACTATAGGTTTTGTTGTCACGATGTCGACACTTAGTTTACGAATGTCTTATCGTTCGTCTTATAGTTGATTGTTGGCGCATTCGAATAGAAATAATAGAATAAATAAACCCTCTTGTAAAACATTATCGTTTCATTGTAGTTCAAATGCCTGTTTTACTGACAAGTGAAGTTTTGCGTCAAAATGAGATGGATAGTTTATCCTATCAACCCGCCATCCACTGCATTTTTTAAAATTATTTCAATATAAAATTAATTATTGACGTTTAAAATATAGAAAAAGTCTCAAATTCTTGGAAATGAGGATTGTTGTATACACAGATTACAGATGAATCTTATCGTAAAGTAATAAAACTTAATAACATCACATTACTAACATTAGTATATTAGGTGTATCGATAATTATTATTATTATCGACATTGTGCCAGTTTTCTCCCCTCCTTATCTTCCTAGCTCAGTAAATAATACGATTATTAGTTTATCATGCTATTTTAATATGATTAACTAATGAAATACCTAATATGCTAATAGCTTCTATTTATGGCATTATTAAATGTTTATGGTTCCAACCATTATGAATTTTGTAGACAACGCACATTGGCTTACCTCAGCAATGGAGTTGCAATGGAATCATGTCAGAATGTAATTTTTGGTTCAAATAGCAGAAATGGCCCCTTTCCTGGTGTGTTCTAGTGGTTTCATAGAACTTTGGGGAAGGTATTTCTTTTATAGTAGTTTAATTTTATTGAGTTCCCTTTTCACAATTTGGACATCTTGGTCCGCACAGTAAATACATTATTCTAATACATTTTACATTATACCTCTTTATATTCTATTTTTATATTTATAATAACTATATTTCATACATATTATTAGCTTTTATATATTTTTATTACTATTCACTACTTTTTTGTCTATGTGAGATAAATATCCAAAATTTCAGTTTTTTTTCTGTAGTAGTTTTTTATATTTGTTATAATATTGTTTTAAATATCTGAGTTTGAAAGATCAGTAACAAACAAAGAACATTTTCTCTCTACTATACTACAAATAAATATCTTTCTAGAAAATTACGATGTGAAAATAAACGTAGGTACTTACTAGAGATAAGAGCATACAGACCTACAAACATAATAGTACCTTGGACTTAAAACTGTTGATAGCAAGACTGTGCAAAAATCTTAAATGTCAATGAACTGACCTATATTCCAGACTAGTTTTTTTTCATTCTACTAGTTAGGCAAACAATCGTAAAGCCCGTCTGGTGATAAGCGGTTACCGTAGCCATATGGACGCTTGCAACACACGAGGCATCACTCACGCGTTACCGACCCCTCCCCCTCCCCAATGAGCTCTGGCGACCTTACTCACGCGCAGGAACACAACATTGTTATTTGGCTGCGGTATTCTGCAAGGCAAAGGTTCCCAAAGCCGCAGTCGAGCTACCCGTTGAGCGAAATAACTTATGTCTCAATGATCTAAAACTTGGATTTCCTGAAGGCTAATCAGCTTTGAAATACATGACATTGCCATTTCTTTTTTGTTATCATTAACGCTATGTAGGTCACTAAATACTGACAGAGTGGGGGTAGATAAGCCAATCATTTTACAATAGCTCTATTTTTACGTTGAATAGGCATGTGTTTGACCACGCTCTCATCATGGCTAGTGATGTGGCCAAAGGTGGTAATGGTGAGCATACTAAACTGATTCAACTTGAGTGTGGTAGTTAGCAGGTGGGTACTACAAAGTGCTGTGACATCGTTTCTTCATGATGTATTCCTATACCGAAAGCTTAAGCTCATGGTCCTGAAACCACGGCCCTCTTCACGAGCTATCGACCGAAGCCTTGTAGAATAAAACAGTTTTTATTCTAGAAATGGCCTAATATAGGTGCCTATCTATAAAATACATCTTTCAACTGTGATAAACGTTCATGAACCAATTATTTTTAGGTTATATCACTTATATCATAATTGGCCCAAACATTTGCACTTACATTGGCATTGTCCACGCGCGATGTATATTTTAGAATGAGAACGACGCAAATTTGTTATTAAGGTCATATAGCAACTATTATAATTAAATTAAAATGACGACATTTTCAAATGTCACGATTAAGTGCGTAGGCGGTAGTTGAACTAAATGATTCTAAATGGTGGCAATTAACTAACTTTAATCATATAACATCTTTTTCTTAATAACATTATTGAAAAAGGATACAACATTTTTATTGTTGTCAGCCCCCCTAGACAAGATGGTTATCGACAATCGTCATCGTTAGTAAACGATCAACCTTGGTATGGAATTGACATAAGAGATTGTTAAAAATCACGTGATATTTCGATTTGAAATGTCAAACCCATGCAAAGGTTGATCGTTTACTAACCATGACGATTGTCGATAACCATCTTGTCTACATGCCCAGATGAGAGTAGGCCATTGTCATTTACGGATAAATACTCGTAGTAATAAATTTTGATGGCGACTTAATTCCAATTGAAAATAATTGGACAAATGGTCTTGAAATGAAATGAAATGAAATGAAATGAAATGAAATTGAAATTGTTTATTTCGCCAGAAATGTCGTAAAAATTAGGTGTTATCATAAAATAGGGTCTACACATTTCGCTACAGAATAGCATGCAAAATTTGATTATAAATTTAAATTGAATCTAATAATTAATGGCACATAATATACTTAATATAGCAATACAATAAAATAATAATTAAATGAGATGTCCAAATTATATAAATTTCTACTAAGTTTTGTCATATTTAAAATATTCTTCTAGCGTGTAAAAACATCTCTCAGTAAGCCACTTAAACAATTTGGCCTTAAATTTATTTACCGCTAGGCTTTTATAAGCTTGTGGCAGCTTATTATAAATGTGAATGGCCATGGGATAGCAGTTCCTATGGTACAAATGGCTTTTTATTTTCGGGAGGATTAATTTGTCATGGAATCTAGTATTGGGTTTTAAGTCACCGTGCTTTTGAAACATATGAGAATGCGTTTTTACGAACTTACAACATTCGAAAATGTATAAGCACGGTACACTTAAAAGTTTCAACCTTACAAAAAGTGGTCGGCATGAAGTTAAGGGTGGCACATCACAGAGAGCCCGAACACATTGTTTTTGAGCGATGAAGACTTTGTTAACATCAACTGAGTTTCCCCACAAAGTAATACCGTATCTAAGTTGAGAAGCCACATACCCATGATACGCTAAAAGGGCTGTCTTTTGGTTTGTTATTTTAAGCAGTCTCCATAAGGCATATGCGAAGCGATTGATTTTTTTGGTGACCTTGTTGATTTGAGGTTTCCACGTGCAGCTACTATCTAACGTTATACCAAGGAAAGTGACTTCATCTCTTTCTTTGATGGTCTGACCATCATAGGAAACAATCAGTTTATTTTTACATTTTCTATTATAGAATTGGACAATGGAAGTTTTATCAACGTTAACCTTTAAATTATTATTTTTCAGCCAATCTATAATTGAGTCAACAGTTTCATTTATCTCGGCATTGTAGTTTTTAGTATCATTTTCGGTTATTACAACTGCAATATCATCTGCAAAAAGTGAATAGAAATGATTAATATAATATAATAATAATATTTATTGTGCAGTTCTAAAAATATTTTACATACATTGTTGGTCCACAAACTAGGATAACCTGTATCTTGTGGACCACCTTCCCAGTGAAACATTTAAAAAGACTAATAACAAAGACTAATAAAAAGAAAAAAAATAACATAAACGATACATTACATGCTAAATGTAGTTAAATTTTATCTCTAGCGCGGCTACCTGGCCCTACGACACAAGTCTTGGGATCAGATTAATTTAACCACGATTTAACTAAGCCACCAGATAGCCACGTATATGTGTGTGTGGGGGTGTTTGTGTATGTGTAATCGTGAAGTGTGTATGAGGTGTGTGAGTGTATGTGTATGTAAATATGCGTCCATAGTGTGACTACCTAACCCTACGATGGGCATCTTGGGATTGGATTAGTTAGTTGAAATCCGTTAGATAGCCACAACACCAAGCTGTCTATTTTGTCAATGTAATTAAATTCTCTGTAGCATCATAAGTAAGTTTCATTAACCAGTTTTTTACCTTTTCTTTACACGCACAATAGTTTAATTTATGTATTTCAAGGGGTTTATTAATTTCGTTATAAAGATAGGTGGATAGGAAAATGTGTTGCTTTTGAAGAAAAGATGTATGTGTCCGTACAATTGGGAAAACCCTGTCTTTTCTTCTTTTTATAAGTGAAGGCAATGTAGGTAGAAATCGTTTGTGCTGTCTTAATAAAATGTGAAGGATAAAATTTTGTCTAATTGTTAGTACCCTACTTTCTGAGTATAAACAATTAGTGGGATATCGAAATGGTTTACGTAGTATAACTTTCAACAGTGACCTATGAGCTCGCTCCAAAGTTAATAAGAAAGTCTTGTGACTACCACCCCACACAGAAATGCAGTAATCAGTTATAGATAGGCACAATGCTCGATAAACCATAAATATAGTTCGGTGATCTGTTATGTGCCGTAGTTTTTTGAAGATCCAAATCAGTTTCCTCACCCGAGAAGTAATCAGATCAATATGAGGGCGCCATTGAAGGAGATCGTCAACAATAATCCCTAAGTATTTTACTTGGCTGGATTTCTCAATTTTTAAACAATCACAGGCATTTCGATTTTGATCACACTTATGGACTTTTATTTCGAGAAAATCGGGTGGTTTGGTTGCCCGTGTTATTGAAAAGCAAAGGTATTTTGTTTTTTGTACATTAAGAGTTAACAAGTTTAGCTCCAACCATTCTGTTACAGATTTTAAACCTTTTTCGGCAAGGGAATATACCTCGGCCCAAGTATCCCCGTGAAATATAAGCGCAGTGTCATCTGCAAAGCTATAAATAGAACCATTATTAAGTTGGAGATTACAGAGATCGTTGATGTAGATCAAGAAGAGACTTGGGCCCAGGACACTGCCCTGTGGAATACCGTAAAAGATCACATTATTGTTACTAATATGATTCCCTACTTTAACACACTGTGTTCTGTCCTCTAAATAATTTTTGAAAATATCTAGCTGCACACCACGTATACCTATGCGTTCCATTTTATCCACAAGAATGGGGATGGAGATGGTGTCAAAAGCCTTCCTGAGATCTAAGAATAACCCTATGCTTTTACGTTTCTTATCTAAATCACTAGTCACACGGTCTATGAGTTCATTAACTGCATCTTCCGTTGATTTGCCCTTTCTAAAGCCAAATTGATTTTTGGATAGAAGATTATTATGATCCAAAAAATTTATTAATTGAGAGTTCAGAACTTTTTCAAAAATTTTAGAAAAAGCAGATAACACGGATATTGGTCTGTAATTATTTATGTCATTTTTAGCCCCACCCTTGTGAATAGGATGGATCAAAGCTTTTTTGAAGACATTTGGAAAAACTCCTAATTTCAAACTAAGGTTAATTATCGACGTGAGACACGGAGTGATGATGTGGCTCGCTATTTTGACAAAGTGGGTAGGAATATTATCCCATCCAGAGGCACTTTCGCTTTTAAGATTTAGTATAAGTGAATTAACTTCAGCTTCTGACGTTTCCAATAAGACAAGGGAGTTTGGTGAAAATGGTGGATATTTAAATGGTTTCTGTCGACTGGAATCTTGATGTTTAAGTATTTGCTCTGCCAAATTTTTACCTACATTTGCAAAATAGTCATTAAAATCATTTACAAGAGTATCAGGACTACTGGGAAAAGCATGTAATAAATCATCGGTTTTTGAACTAACATTTTTGTAGCCAGTTATATTATTGATAGCTTTCCATTTCAATTTTATATTGTTTCCGGTTTTTTCAAGTTCATTACGCTCATAGTCTTTTTTAACTTTCTTTAAGATGTCGTTACAATAATTTTGGTACCTATTACACGTTATTTTTAGGACTTCATTATTAGGATCTTTTTTTAAGTCACTATTAATTTTATCCTTATTGTGAATGCACCTTAGTAAACCTGGGGTGATCCAGGGTTTGAGGATATGCTTGGTTCTAGAAATTGTTACTGTCGAGGTATGTTGGGCTAGTATATTAGAAATAGTTTCAACTAGTTTTAGGGCTGCAATATTAGGATCTGTTGTTTCTGTTATAAAAGTCATGTCTGTGTTTTCCAATTGGTTTAGAGCTTTGTCAAAGTTAGTCCTATTAAAGGTTCGTGAGATGTTACATTTTTGTTTACTATTTTTAAGGGCTAGTACGACCATTTTATGGTCAGTAATTGTTGTGTTAACAACAAGGCATATTGTTTTTTTGTTAGTATTAATCATAGCATGATCAAGGCAATTTGAATCTCTCGTCGGCAGAGTATGTGCGGGTAGAAGACCTAATTCGCTTATCATGTTGAGATAAGTTGGACAGTTTCTATCGATACTGGTCGGTTTAATATCAATATTGATATCTCCCAATAAAAGTATATTTTTAAAGTTACTTAGCGACGAGACCATCTGTTCCAGAGACTCTAAGAAGTTATCAATTATACGATTTGATGGAGAACGATAAGATGCAATTATTGCCGTTTCTTTTAGTGTTAGGGTTAGGCAACTAGATCCGTTGAGTACAGGTTCATCGACAACACATTTAATTTCATTTTTAGCGTAGATCACTATACCGTCATTTTGATTTTTAAGATGGATCGTATGAAATGAATTATAACCAGAGAGAGGAGGAGGTTTACTATTTGATTGAAGCCAGCACTCAGTCAATATAATAATATCAGGATTTAAGTTCGTTCGTGGTTAGTAGAATTTCAAACTCAGCAAAATTTTTATTGATGCTACGAATGTTGAGGGATAGGATTTTTAAATTAGGTCCAAGATCCTTAAAGTACTGCGCGCAATTTGTGGGTTCACATGTGTGGGATTGAGCTCTAGTAATCTTGTCTAGGTCTGCGGAGACTTGATTAAGAGTATTAGCCATGAGGATAATAGATAGAATGCAGAACTTTATTTATTTTAATGGAAAAGTTAGGAGATATATTCAATTTGACAAGAAATATTAAATTGGTTAAGTAGGTATAATAGGAGTCGCACAGCATTTTCCAACATAGCTTGAAAGACTTATGGGGGACAGCTAATTCTGTAGTGGTGGTGTAGTGAGTGTATAAATGTTGTGCTATTATGATTGTATAAGAGTGTGTGAATGAGTGAGTACTATGTTTCGAATAAGTGTGCAAAGCTATACAAATGATTTCAAGAATAACAATAATAATAGAAGATAGTCAATCATGTTTTTTCAAACGTTCAAGATCTGATTCACAATTCAGGCGGATAGCTGGTTGGCCATCGGTTTTTCTTAGATAGACGAAACCATGTGAAGACCAGCAGTACTTAAAAGAGTTGTTTTTTGCAAACTCACGAGCAACTGCGAATAAGTGTTTGCCTTTTGACGTTAGATTATCGGATACATATATAGGGATTGGAGGTCCGGCCAACATTAAGTTTGAAGTTGATAGCTGTGTTCCGTTTTTGTCTCGTCTGAATCTCTTTGCAGATTCCAATACATTTTCTTTCAAGAGGACTGTAGTGAACTCTACTATGATTGGCTTTTTTTCGGTCGTCTTTGAGTATATGCGGAATACGTCTTTAATCTCATTGTGTTGAACGACAACATTTAGTGAGGTGCCCATATTTTTTATTATTCTTGCCAGTTCCTCCTTAGTTTCACCGTGTTTGTGCGGCACATTTCTTATTTCTAAACTCGCAGAGCGGACATTTCGTTCCATAGACTCGATTTTATCTTCGAGCGATTTAATATACAGCACATTATCTTTTCTCTCCGCCTCTAGGGTTGCAAACTTGGTTTTTAGCATTTCATAATCTTGCTTGATGAAGTCTATGGTTTTTTGAATGGTTTCATTTTGTTCTTTAATATTCATAATATTGGACATTAACATGGCAAACTTTTCCTCTTGTTTCGTTGTAGTTGAAGAAAGAAGTAGGCCAATATTGTCCATAGAAGTCCTCAGGTCGTCGATCACATTATCATCCCGCTTCCGCTTATGCACGAATCTATTTGGAACTTGTGATATTGAGCCTTGTTCTTCAATATCCCCAGTTGTAGTTGTAGTTAGATCTGGCGCTGAGTTATAAGCCGACGACGACAGCCCGGAATGCGCTACGGATTTGTGATATTAGGAAGATCATTGATGTATATAAGGAACAGCAGTGGACCTAATATACTACCTTGAGGGACTCCTATATTTATTTTATTAAGGTTTGACCGATACATAATTTCTTCTTTATTATGATTGATATTGGCTATAGCAGTGTATTGAGATCTATTTGTCAAATAGCTTTGGAGCCATTTTTGGGCCATGCCACGTATACCATATCTTTCACATTTTTTGAGAAGTGTGTTGTGATCAACAAAATCGAATGCCTTGCTCATATCAAAAAATATGGAGCAGGTAGATGTATTTTTATCCACATTTTCAAGAATTTTTGATATTAGATTGAATCCAGCCAGTGTAGTTGATTTGCCTTTTTGGAATCCGTTTTGTTCTGGTTTGAGAATCTTATATTTGTCTAGGAATTTAGTTATTCTCGTATGTATTAATTTCTCGAATATTTTAGATATAGTTGGGATCAAAGCAATGGGTCTATAATTATTTAATTCCGTTAGGTCCCCTTTTTTGTGTATAGGTTTTATAACTGCTGTTTTTAATTTTTCAGGGAATACTCCGTGAGATATACTTTTATTTATAAGATGAGTTAGAATCGGTGTAATGTGCGTAGCACTATATTTTAAAATATTGGTTGGAATTTCATCGTATCCAACTGAAGGTGTATCATTTAGTGATTTTATTGTTTTGAAAGTTTCATCATTACTTACAGGGTAAACGAAAATGCTTGCATTATTTAGCGGAATTTGGTATTTTAATTCAGATGTATGATTAATATTTTTATTTGTATTTGAAGTTATATTGATAAAGTAATTATTAAAAGTATTGACAATGTCATTAGAATCAGTTATTAGAGAGTCATTATATTTTATTTGAGTGATATATTTATTAACATTATATTTAGATTTATCATTTTGTTTAATTATAGACCATGAATCTTTACAAATGTTTTTCGATTTATGTATGTAGCGTTCATTTTTAAGCTTTTGTGCAGCAAATATGGTTCGGTTTAATTGTTTGGAATAATTTCTATATTTTATTTTATTATAAGATGTTTTAGATTTGTAGTATTTGAAACGCAAAGATCTCTTCATTGCGCAGGATATTTTAAGACCTTTTGTAATCCACGTGGAAGAGTTCTTTCGTTTGTTCGTTAATTTGTGCTTGCATACAGGGAAACATAATTTAAAGAAGAGAGTGAAAAGGTCATGAAATATATCAAATGCAGTACTTGAGTCCTTCTCCAGATAAACCTCAGACCAAGATAGGTTCGCAAGACAATCAACAAATTTGTTAACGTTATCCTGTCCAAAGTCACGTTTGAATACGTACCATTCACTCAGTGGCTCAAATTTAGTACGGATAGGGATATTCAAACTCTGAGCAGTATTATGATCTGATAAACCAAGATGGTGGACTTGGCTTGTAGCGTCTGGGATATTACTAATAATTTGGTCTAGGCAAGCATTTGCGCGTGTAGGTTCATTAATATGTATTATAAAGTTATGGTTTAGTTTAATTCTTTGAAATTCTTGTAAGTACTTATTATCTTTGAATAAATCAATGTTGAAATCACCTGCTATAATAATTTTCATTTTTCGTCTACGTCTTAACTTTTCGAGTAAATTATCTAAATTTTGTAAAAATATATTTGGGTTTGAATTTGGTGTTCTGTAAATGCATATGATTATACATTTATATAATGGTATTTCTATTCCGCAACATTCGAATGAGCGTTCAACACAAAAGTCTTTTAAAAGAGGAATTTTTTTCACATCCATAAAATCCTTGCAGAGAATGCAGACCCCACCACGTCTTTGGCTTGGTCTGGAATAAGAGTCAATGAGATTAAAATTTTTGAGAGTTAAATTGGGTTCATCGCCCAATTTCAAGAACGTTTCACACAAGCAAATTATATCGGGGTTAATATTAGAAGAAACTAGATCACCTAAAGAAATTTGGAGAATATCTAATTTGCTTAAAATTCCCGCAATATTTTGATGAAGAATTGTTAGATTGCAGTCCCTAAAAAAATATTTGGATTGAGATCTTTTTCGTTTAGCAAAGACTTAGTTGCGATGTTATTAATCGGTGATTGGTGTGTTGATAAAACAGGCGAAGATTTAAAAGAAATATTTGCGGTTTTGAAATAATCTAGGATAGTTTTTTGATATAATGTTTTGTTAGGAATGTGACCTCTCAGTTTTGCTTCATCATTAGTATGACGCGATGTTATGCATTTGCCATGTGTCACCCTATGTACAATACGACGTAATTTATTCAAATTTAGAAACTTTTCATCATAGTCTTGACAATCGATTGCATGGTTAAGTGCATTACATGTTTTTTCCAATAAGTTTTGTGACATATCAGTGACGTTAATGAAGTGGCAATTTGGAAAATTGTTACATATACATTGTAAATTATTATTTAACATTTTTTCATTTAAAAATTGATTATTAATTACGCTTATTATAAAGATTGAGTTCTTGTGAAAAGTTTTTAAGGTATAACACAACTCGGTCAGTATTTTTATTGGGTTAGAGTCGTTTTCACCGATGCATAAAACTATTTTGTCCTTCGTAGTTAGATCCACGGAGCTATTGCAGCTCTTTAAAACCTCATCGCAGGTGGCGAAAGGTTTAGTGATGCTGGATATAGTGTAGTCTTCGTATTTAGTGTCTGTTCTTGCATATGATAGTTTTGACGCTAAGCCGCTGCATTGTTGGGTACTAAATATCATAATTTTTTTTCTATTGCCTAGTTTGGTTGAAATACCGTTATTTATCTTTTCTGTGGGCATGTTATTGTTAGGCTGGTTGATAGGTTGTTCATTTGTGGATTCGGGGATAGGCAATTGATCTTGAGATGTAGATGTTGTAGGTGTAGAGTAGGCCGTATTCTCTCTGATGTTTTGAGGTAAAATTGTTGGTTGAGGGTTAGGTGATTGACTATCATTGCCAGCTGCTGTATATGAGTTATCAATCCCCATTGTAGCAAAATCAATTTTTCTTTTAATAAGTTTTTTCCTACTTGACTTAAGAGAACTTATATTTTGGGGCGAAGAGCAAATTTTTATAAGATCCTTAATCTTGGTATTCTGATCTAAAATAGTTTGCTTAAGTTGTTTATTTTCAAGTATCAATTTATCAATCTCATTATCAGCACTTTCTAATTTCGATTTTAAACATTCAATTGTGTCTTTTAACTCAGCCGTTAGATCATCCTGTTTAAGAGTCGATAAATCTGGTAGACTTTTCATTCGGTCCGAATCCTCCGACAATAATGAATTTGCGTTATTTTCGTTAATTTCATAATATGGTAGTGATTCATATGAGAGGCGCCTATTCCGTGCATCTTTTTTTCTTAGTGTTACATTAGAATCCATTGTTTATAATGTAATGTAATATTTATATAGATTTTTTTTAGGAGAGTCAGCGCCCTCTGTGTATTGGAGTTGGCAAGTTTTTGTCGGTGGTGATAAGGTTTGCTAGTAGTAATAATGCGTTATCGTCGCCCTCTATTAGTGATAACGTGAGCAAGGTTGTCTTGCTTGTTATATGTTTCTTTTTTGGGGTGGTAATGGGATGCGAACCTGCACCTCAATAGTGTCAGGCGAGTGGCAACAAAACTAAGCCATTTGTGACTCAATATATATGGCGAAAAACTTGAATCTCTTCTGCTCTGTACTTATTTCTTTCTTGGTCAAGGTTAATGAACTGTCAGCTGTTTTGTTGAATCATTACTCGACAATTTGAATAGGGTAACGTTTTTTTAAACACTGTTTTATCGTTTTATTCACTTTTGTCACAATTAACTTGGAATGTTTTGACTTACTTTTGTTTGTATCGGTCTTGATTTCACATTTCACTTATTATTTATTTCGGTTTATGCCGGTTTGTAGTATATTTTAGGCACTTTTTATTCACAGTTTTACTTCAGTATTTCTCAGCTTATATTTAATTAATTGTTGAGATAACACTTTCACTTGTTATTGCTTTTGTACTGATCACAATTATGATAAAATTTTACACGAAATATAGACTTTTTGATTTTAAGGGATTTTTAAACACAGAGACGTACGAAAACGATGTTTAGTCATCAGCGCCCTCTGGAGAAGTCAAGTCAAGAAGTCTTTTCTTATGTTTTATGTAAGAGAGTTTGTAAACAACAGAATCAGCATCAATTATTGTTTGAAACATATTTATGTAGGTTTAGAAATGTCGATGATTGTTACGACCTATTCCAAATACCTACAAAGTTCCGGATGACGTTTAAGCGTGTCATAGATTTCCGTTTTGGCATAAGTACACACGGCTACAGATCAAGCTATACATTTCTAGTATAAGCTGACCTCTCATTGTAGGGAAATCCTATATAATGCGAGCTTATACTGGAAATGTAAAGCTGGATCTGTAGCCGTGCGTAGCTACTGATATTTATGGCTGTCACAAGTGACTTATAAAGATGTCTAGACTTTAGTATTAAATGCCGCGAATATAATTTATATGTATAGCTGGGAAGGAGCTCCACTGCTGGTTTACGCCTCCCATTACAACGAAGGTATGTCCATGTCCTACAATTATATCTACTGTGTAAATGTTATTTTACAAGTTTACACATGACATTTGTTTTTACACCCACAAAACATATATCTTTGTTAGTGGAGTAGGTTATTTAAACATTGGCCATACTATACGCCAAATATTTAATCATTTGGCAAACTTATAGTTCTACAAACTATGGATGTGTGCTCCAGCTGTCCTCCATGCACTGTCACTATCTTTGATGTATAAAATAACAAGGATAGCAATATCATTAAGGCTTCATTCAACCTATATTTGTATGGATGATCTCTTCATTGCCTGATCTATCTCATTGCCGAGACTCTTAGCGTGTAGGTTATATACCCTGCCTGACTGCTACTCCACAGATTGGGGGTTCCATTCCTTCCTACCCTAAACTAACATTTGTGTGCATAAACATATTTGTACTTTCCGAGTCTAGGTGAAATTATCTTATGATGAAGTATCACTTACCTGGTTTTCCCAATATTTTCCCTATATTTATGCTATTCCCAACTTGTTGTACAGTTTTAATATGTCCAATCATGATTGTTGATGAAAAGTTTTGGTTTTTCACCATCAAGTAAAATTTTAAATTTTGGTCGCCTGTATTTAAAGTGAGTCAATGCTTGATTCACATCCTGTATTATAATGATACATTTACGGTTTCTTGAACTCGATAACAATACTTGAGTGCCTACCAGAACAGCGAAGGAGTGGGACTCGCTTCCTGTTTGTTTTCTGATATTTATGAACAAAGATATACCATCTTAGTTTTAATATTTTTGGAGGTCTCATTACTAGTCTGTTTTAAACCAGCCAAGTTCTTATAACGTTCCCCAATAAACTTTATAAGGTTTTTATAATATGAAATAGCTACTTTTAAATTCTTACTATTTGTAGTATTTATTCTGTAAGTTTTCTAAAATAATAATTGAATTTACAAAAAATATGTACAAAATATTAGAAAATTTCCTCGACTCTGCCCTGCTACCGATTCCCAGCAGGTTGGCAGGGTTTCCTCCTTGGAAAGCCAAGTTAAACTTAGTTTATTGAAAATCTTTTTATTTTTAAAGATTTTTTAGAATATTTGTTGATTTTTCGAGAGAATTATTCTGTAGTTCAGATCTTTAAATATTTATACCACAATGCCAAATATCCTACTAAATTATTGTACTAAACAAACAACAATAAACGGGAATCGAAACTAGAACTCGTTTAGGAGAGCACGAAGCGTGTCATTCTGCCAACTGAACTTTAAAATTATTTGTCGCATACATTTTTTTTATTGTCTCTTCCAATCATTTTGGCCTAAACTCTTTAAAATAGAACTGGCACAATCACATGCAGTTTATTAAAAACCGGCCAAGTGCGAGTCAGACTCGCGCACCGAGGGTTCCGTACAAACCTGTAGGTATATAAGTAAATGGTAGTATAGACTTGAGTATTTGAATTTAATTTCAATTTATGACCTATTAAAAAAAAACTACTTACTAGATCTCGTTCAAACCAATTTTCAGTGGAAGTTTGCACCGTAATGTACATCATATATTTTTTATAGATTTATCATTCTCTTATTTTAGAAGTTACAGGGGGGGGGACACACATTTTACCACTTTGGAAGTGTCTCTCGCGCAAACTATTCAGTTTAGAAAAAAAATATATTAGAAACCTCAATATCATTTTTGAAGACCTATCCATAGACACCCCACACTTATGGGTTTGATGAAAAAAAAATTTGAGTTTCAGTTCTAAGTATGGGGAACCCCCAAAATTTATTGTTTTTTTTCTATTTTTGTGTAAAAATCTTAATGCGGTTCACAGAATACATCTACTTACATAGTTTCAACATTATAGTTCTTATAGTTTCGGAAATAAATGGCTGTGACATACACGGACAGACAGACATGACGAATCTATAAGGGTTCCGTTTTTTGCCATTTGGCTACGAAACCCTAAAAAATGGACATAGACCTTCACAAGCACGTATGAATAGTCTGACTCTAATACCGGTTTGGAAGGTCTTATATGCTGAGATGAGCCGGCAATAAACTCGACAATTACTCTTTTCAAAACAAGCTGAGATTCATTACATAACATTTACATGCTAGTCTCACTGACAACCATTGCGTGCCCCACCGACATAACTACAAAGTGAACTATCAATATTTAATATGTAATCGAATACCTACCCTCACCTACAGAGTATTAAGTTGTCTCTGCAATTAATTAATATTTTTTGAGAGTTAATGGATGGTTTTTATCATTTAAGTGACTGTTTGTTGTAGTTAAAGAGTCAACTCAGTGCTACAAGTGTTATCAACGGTTAATGCTTGGGATAATTGACTTAATCTCCATGGATAAGTTTGATCAACAATAGTGAAAGTTACAGTGTTATTAAGTTAAACCTTCGTAAGTGGATACTGTGTGTAATCTAACTCTAAATATTTAGATATTTGATTATATGAATAATAACATATGGTGAAGATTTCTGGATAATATTAGTTAAACAAACCCATTTCTACTGCTCCTAGCGCCATCTATGGATGATCGATGTCAGAAACGGAATAACAGATAACATAAATTATTATTTTTCTCGGTATACGACTCCTATTCTAGCGCCATCTAGTTCAGCTGTTGAGCAATTCCAAACAAGTTGATACTGAATCAAAATTTCGTCACTCGTATAACATAACAGTTGGCTGTTGCGGTAACCTGGCTGGTAATACTCATCAGAGTCGCACGTTCGAGTCCAAAGCCCGGTGGATCAGAATTTTTTAACACAATAAATATACTTGATCTATTATATATAATGGAGTGTTTCAAATGCAAATTAAATATATTTGATAACGAAGAGGTTTCGTGTCTGAGTTGCAAGAAAACCTATCATTTCAATTGCGCCGGACTTAGGGAAGTTAGCTTTAGGAAGATGAATCTCGCGAAAAAAGCTAGCTGGAAATGTTCTGGTTGCGGTAAATTGAAACTCGATAAAGGTACCGCTGCATCCGCAGATGCGGTTTCTCCGCAAACCACACCAACACCCAATGAGCCAACATTAACGGATCCGCCTAATGATGATGTGCGATTTGTGATACAGTCGGGCCTAGAAAATATACTCAAGCAACAAAAGATTGAATTTCAAGAATTTAAAAAAGAATTGTTGACTAAAATTGAAGACTCAGTATCTACACTCGACTCCAAAATTGAAAAAGCTATGAAACTTATCTCTAATTTGACT
The DNA here is from genome assembly GCA_947623365.1 of Achlya flavicornis. Classification (NCBI taxonomy): domain Eukaryota; kingdom Metazoa; phylum Arthropoda; class Insecta; order Lepidoptera; family Drepanidae; genus Achlya; species Achlya flavicornis. Next base: position 1,787,984 of record OX392495.1, on the reverse strand, counting down.
GATAACTGCGATATATTGGCCACTTCTATAGCTCCTCTCAAAGAATCTGTGGGTTTCTTGTCTGTAGAATATGATAAACTCAAGGTAGATTTATCTGATATGCAGGAGAAGATTGTCAGATTAGAAAAGGAAAACACTAAATTAAGTAATACAACATTATCCTTAAATTCACTTAGGTCTGAAGTAAATGAATTGGAGCAACGTGCGAGACAGCATAATGTAGAAATATACGGAATACCAGAGAGGAAATCGGAAAACCCAAAAGAGATAGTTGTCACTATAGCTAAACAACTTGGCCTTGAATTACTAGGGCAAGACATCGAGTTTGCAACCCGCGTACCCCAAAGACAAAATAACTCAACATTGGCTAAGCCCCTAGTTGTGAAGCTAAAGTCATTAAAGAGTAAAGACGATTTGTTAAGTTTTGCTCGTAGGCAGCGTGGAATCAATACAACTGCTATAGGTATTCCAGGTGAAGCTCGTCAAATTTATATTAACGAGCACTTGACCTACCAGAATAAACAACTTCTGAAGCATACGCGTTTAACCTGCAAAGAACTGGGGTTTCGCTATATCTGGACTCGCAATTCGAAAATTTACGTGCGGAAAAGCGACCAGTCTCCTTCGATTCGGATCTTCAGCCAGGAACAAGTGGAAGCACTAAGAGCAAAGGAAACAAAAATAGTGATCTAAATATTTGTGTTTATGCCTTACATTATTTTATATTTTTTTCCTTTAAATCAAATGTTCACTTGTCCATCGTTTTAAAATGTTTTTGTTACAACTATGCGCGCACTTATATTAAACTCATTCCACAACATACATTTATACAATTTAAACAACAGAAATACACACATAACTCACACACACATAACTCACACACACATCCCAGGACTGGCTTTCTTGCTCACTTATCACGTAGAATATTTCAAATAATTATTTTAACCAAAATGTTATTACGATTTAAAAATGTCTAATTCGCTATCGTTCTATTTTCAAAACGCTCGTAGTATTCGGGGTAAAACAGATCGGTTTCGCCTTGGCCTATTGAACCATGACTATGACGTTGTGGCAGTTTGCGAGACATGGCTTATGGATGGGGTCGGTGATTCCGAGATTAGTGACAGCCGCTACGATGTGCATCGGCAAGACCGAGTTATAAATGATCTTGGACACAGGACCAGAATCGGGTGTACCCGGCAGGTGGGTGGTGGGGTCCTTTTACTCACACGCCAGGAACTGGCCGCATCTCGCCTAAAGGTGGTCACAGGTGATGGCTGCGAATTCGTACATGTGGTTATAAATAAAAAATCTTTACGCGGTGACCGTGATCTTCACATAATATGTACATATCTACCTGGTGCTGGTTCGTCTCATGATCGACAAGTGAATAATTTATGTTTATATTTAGGTGAATGTTATAAGCAGTTTTACAAAGATTATTTTATTCTGGTGGGCGACTTTAATTTTCCCCATGTAAACTGGATTCTGGATGGAGAGGATCATGCATATATTGCTTCTGGTAATATAAACAACAGTCAAACCGATTTTCTTGATACGCTTTCTACTATGGGACTTGAACAGTACAACAGTATAAAGAATTTAAATAATAAACAGTTAGATTTAGTTTTTAGTAACACAGAGGCGATATCAACCCGATCGTCGACACCCATCACCAGAGAGGATCTACCTCATCATCCTGCTCTAGATATTGAATTCCCTAATATAAGTTTTAAAAATAGCATTCATCCGCATAAAACAATTTATAAGTTTAAAAAAGGAGACTATGATAAAATAAACTCATTTCTGGAAAGTTTTGATTGGGCTAAGGACCTTTTAGCTGGATCGGTTGATGACGCGGTAAGCTTGTTCTATGAGAGAATCAACATTGCGATCGGAAAATTTATTCCTAGCTTTCTGGGTAATTCTAAGGGTTATCCAGTATGGTTTTCACGACCTCTGTTACACATTATTAAGGAAAAGCAAAGATACCACAAAAAATGGAAAAAATACGGTTATACTTCTGATTATGACACGTTTGCGCTTTTAAGAACTCGACATAAAAAATTACAGCACAAGTGTTGGAATAATTATGTAAAATCCTGTGAGGAGAAAATCCAAAGTAATCCACGTAATTTTTGGCGATATATAAAAAATCTTAAACAGACCTCAGGGATTCCAGCGCGTGTAAAATATGGCCCCGATACAGCGAGTGATGGTCCTGGTATATGTAATATGTTTTTGAACTACTTTCAATCAGTTTATAAAGACGAGCGTGTTTTCTTTCCACAGGAGGATACTTTACAAGTTAACTCAGTTAGTTGTATTGGCTCCTTGGAGTTTTCCACAGACCAAGTACTAAAATATATAAAAAATATTAATTGTAATAAAGGAGGGGGAAGTGATGGGGTACCACCTATATTTGTACGCATGTGTGCTAAAAGCTTAGCTACTCCGTTGACTTTACTGTATAACAGATCCTTAGCTGCAGGGATATTCCCAAAAAAGTGGAAGGAAGCTTATATTACACCAATACATAAGGCAGGGGCTAAAGGAAAAGTTGATAACTACAGACCGGTTTCGCTGTTGTCAGTTTTTAGCAAATTACTGGAACTACTTGTTCATGATTCGATATATGCGGAAATTTCGATATCCATCCCCTTAATTCAGCATGGCTTTATGAAAAAACGCTCAACCGTTAGTAACTTAGCAATTTTCACTGATTTCGTTGCGCATGCTATGGATACTGGCGCTCAGGTGGACGCCGTGTACACTGATTATTCTAAATGTTTCGATCGAATTAATCATGACATTCTTATCAAAAAACTTTATGACATCGGTGTTCACGGCGACCTCCTGAGATGGTTCGATTCATACGTGCGCAATAGACATCAAGCTGTTCGTCTGGGCTCGTATGTTTCGAGGTTTGAGGTTATTCCCTCGGGTGTTCCTCAGGGCTCACACTTAGGACCACTTTTATTTAATATCTTTGTTGCTGACCTGCCTTCGTGCCTTACCTTCTCTAACCACCTCATGTATGCCGATGATACAAAGATTTATATAGCTGTTCGAGACCTGCAAGACTGCATTAATTTACAGTCCGACCTGGACCACCTTTTTGAATATTGTTTAAAAAATAAATTAGAACTGAATATAAAAAAATGTAATATTTTGACATTTAGCCGTAAGCATAAACCACTACTATTTAACTATACCATTAATAATTTGGTCCTGCAAAGACTCGATCAAATCAAAGATCTCGGCGTTTTGGTTGATCATAAATTACTTTATACAAATCATTATGAATACATTTTTCAAAAAGCCTTAAAGATGCTAGGATTTATTTACAGGGTAACAAAATCATTTAAAAATACTAAAACTCTTAAAGTTTTATACTGCACATACGTCAGAAGTTGTCTTGAGTACGCGGCACCAATTTGGTCACCGGCATACGTGACGCATGGCGATAGGTTGGAGACGATTCAAAGGAGATTTACTAAGATCCTCAACCGTAGGGTAAGTGTGGACCCTGAGGATTACCAGGATAGACTCAGGCGCCATAATTTGATGTCACTGAGTAATCGAAGAGTCGTGTCAGATATGCGCTTTTTATTTGATATTTTAAATTATAACATTGACAGTCCCGAATTAGTCAAAAGGCTTTCATTCAAGGCATGTAGAATACGAACACGACAACCACGCTTATTCGCATCCCAAGCGGTCAGACATAATTACGCTCAAAACTCGATCATGAACCGTTGCGTTGACACATACGACGAAAAATTCAGAACAACCGATTTGTTCCTATCCCGTGGCCTATTTTTGAAAGATATAGCGAATAGCTTGAGCATTGAAGCCAGCTGATACTCACACACAAGGATACCGAAACACACCAATACATAAAAACACCATTACACACATACACCATTACATACATACACCATTACATACACAGACCACTCTCGACCATTCACACAGCAGCGCTCTTAGTTGTCTTATTTTATTTTTCTTCTTTTTGGCTCTTTTATATTATGTTTTTTTAACCTTTAATTTTAATTCAATTTTTCTATGTAAAGATACTTTTTGTCTTTTTAATACTCGTAGGTATAGTAAGCAAAATTTGTAAACGTACAGCTTCGTAAAGGCATTGTAAATTTTAAAAAGTTTTTGTAAAGAAATTTAATTATGCTGTGTAAGTTGTCTAATAATAAATAAATAAATAAATAATGTGATTTTTTATTTGCACGCTTTTAAAAACCATAGTAGAATTTTTATAATTTTATATTTCACACAAAACATGAAAAAATCTTTATTTTGTCTTTTTTTATTGTCAAAGTCAAAGTCAAAGCCATTTATTCAATTTAGGCCCTAGAAGGGCACCTATGAAGGTCAAAGCTACTGAAGTTACCGCCAGTTCGTAAGTCGGCCTTCAACTGAGAAGAACAGGCAAGAAAATCAGCAAGGTTACATTTTTTAAATTTTTTCTTTTTTTTTTTAACAATCTGACTATATTGGCTATTTTTTCCAAAACATTTTGGTTTTGTAGGTATACATACATACAAAACCTTTTTCTTTAAAAAAATTACCTGAAAAAATAGCATTTTTTCATTGTTGATAAATATACGATTACAACTCTATTATCATTCGTGCATACAACCGTAATACGTAACGAAATAAAAGTAATAAATAATTAGGACTGACATTACCAAACACTATTATAGAAATGGATGGATAGGATTTCGTAAATAAAACATTGACCAAAAACTGTTATACAAAAAAAAACTTAAACCGACTTCAAAGTACACTAATAAGTAATCAAAGCCTTATCTGATGACAATGGAATCAAACGGGAAATATACCCATACAAACAAAAATAAGAAGGTCCTCTTTTTTTTGAAGTCAGTTAAAATGATCCAACGCAACAGATTGAGCCTAGATTCTCTCAGTGTATAAAACATGTAAAAACGAGGAAACATCAAATATGTTGTACATGATTTTTATAATTTACTAGCCGTCCCCTGCGGTGCCTCCCGCGATTCCGGGCATATAAAAAATAGCATATATCACTCGGGGATTGTGGCCTCCCATTAGTGAAAGAATTTTAAAAAAATAATCTGTAGTTCCCGAGTTTACTTTCTACATCCAGAATACAAGCAAACTTTACCAATTAATAATATTATTATAGATAATTACCAGTTGAACTAGTAGGTACTAGTACGAGTAGATAGAAACTGTAAATATGACGTCAATAAACTACATTTCTATAGCTTTGACATTTCATAAAATGTAGCTGATTTGAAATGCTAGTCAAATACACTAACTCGAATATAAAATATCGACCCGAAATCAAAAATAGTTCGAATACAGAAACCGGCAATTGGTTACATTTGGTATTACCGATAATCAGTGTATTATCGATCGTTTCGCATCACTAGAGTAATTTTAGCTCGAAATGTCATAGCCCTGCAAGGCGGTCTGTGAACCCGTTGCCGCGTTTTTTCAACCCTACGTAGGTACGCGTATTTATTTAGAACAATGCCTTAAGGACGGTAGGGGATATTTTGATCCCATTCAATGTATGTAGCTTTTTCTTCAAATAAGGTATACAACGTTATTTTGGATACATATCAAAGAACTGAAGCCAGTAAGAGGAATATTTGCCATAAAATCTACACATTTTTAATTTAAACTAACTATTGGAACTGCTTTTAAAAATGACATGTCTCTCACTTTTTAATTTGTTAATATTTTCATATTGTTTATAAATAAATATGATCGTCTCTTTTAAGGTTAAAACGATGTTTAATATTCTAACTATATTATTTATACATTTTTTTATTGCAAAATACCTATCTATTGGATGAAATTCATTAATGGTGTTCGTTACGATTACCACCAAAGTTACGCAGTAGAGCCCCCGGTGTCCCCGAAAAGTGATTTGGGACGCAAAATTATCCCGTTTTTCCTAAACCAACAAACACAAATTTCGAATCCTATAAAAAAAAAGGCACCTTATCCCCTTTTGTGGTCAATGAAACCATCTGAGTGGATGGCTGCGATATTGGCCGACAGTATCTAAATATAAAATAATCTATTTTTAGTTTATAATTTATGTAGGGTGACCCTAGGTTAGAGGGTCAGGTCTTGACCTTACGATAATGTCTGGCGATGTATTTAATTATTATGTTTATTGATAATGATAATTAGATTTTCACTGCGGTTTCACCCGCGTTCCTGGGGTAAAAAGTAGCCTTAACTTCTCCATACCATAGACTATCTTCGTGTAAAATTTCATCGCTATCGGTGCTGAGTTTCAGTCGTGAACAAGTAGATAGAAAGACAGATACTTTCGCATTTATAAACTTCTCAAGTTAGTCTCAAGCATTGAAAAGTTATGTTGGTTTAAAGACAGAAAAATATACATACCTACCATAAAACTTTTTTTTTCTTTTATTTTCGCTATTGGTTCAATAGTAATAGTTTTTCACCATGACTAACCCACCATAGGTTTCGAAAATATGCCATCTCGAAATCTCCACCTGTTATCGTTATAAAACTTCGCAGAACAGAAGGGTGCAACGAACCCAGCCTCACGCGCAGGTCAATCACCCAACTTTTTTTTGCTAAAAGGCTTTTTTTCATAAATCGATCTTGTTATAATAGTACTTAGTAACAGATTGAATTACCACGGTGTTGAGTGAGCCTGGTTTGGGTTCAGTCAGCCATTGGAACACGTTTCCAACATGACGTGAAAGCAAGTTCCTTGTTTTTTTTTCATATGTAATTATGGGACGCCTGTACCATCTGTAGCCCGTTGAGGGTTACATTTATTTGGATAAAATTGGAAAGAGCTAAAAATTTAATTTTGACACGATCCCATAACATCGAGGAAATATCACATAAGAGTAGTAATACTGAAAAATCAAATTCCGAAACTAGTCGATTTAGGGTTCGATTAGACTCGATTTGCGCGATTGGTGGAAGTACCTCCACCTTACAGAATACCGCAGCCAAATAACTTTATGTTGTGTAAAGTTGTGTTCCTGCGCGTGAGTAAGGTCGCCAGAGCTCATAGTGGAGGGGGGAAAGGTCGGTAACGCGTGAGCGATGCTTCGTGTGTTGCAAGCGTCCATATGGCTACGGTATCAGGCGGGCCGTATGCTTGTTTACCGACTTAGTCGTATAAAAAAAAAAAAAAAAAAAAACCAGAGTCTTAACCAACCGTACCATCTGGCCCTTTGGTTTTTATTGTATCTATCCTCCACCTTACACCAGATGACAGCCTAATTGTTGTGTTGCGTTCCTCCAGTGAGTTAGGTCGCCAAAGCTTCATATGGAGGCACTGTGCTTTCAACTGTGGAGACCAGGCGTGTGTCTACACAATGACACCGCGCTCTGTCCCTTCCCATGCTGGCACAAATCCTCTTCCATACCCTTTTGGGTATGAAGAGATGTTTGCTGTGCGAGTGGTAACCCTGGAATAGGGAATGCAAAACCGTGGCAAAATGAAAACCGGTTTTCTTTTCGGTTATTGAGAGGTAAAACCGGTTAACCGGTTTTAAAACCGGTTTTTTTAATGTTCGCTCGATTTTTTTTCACGTTATTTCTATAGCTCAAATTATAGATAATAACCGTGCCTTATATAAAAAAATCGCAAACTGAGGAATTATAGTCAGTTAAAGTTAATGAAGTCAGTATAAAAGTGCCTTGTTCCCAATCATTTGGGGTCGTCGCTATATGTACGCTTTTTCCATTCGTCTCTACTATCCGTTATACCAACATTCTCTCCTTTCTTACCAATATCATCTTTCACACAATCCATCCATCTCTTTTTCATCAAATTGATGGAAATAATAGTTTATTTAACTCTGTAGATTCATCTTCGTCAGAGACTCGTTTATATAGACTACACGGTTCCTTTCCTTTTGATTTTATTTTAAACGAATGAAATCATTAAAACATATCACGTTTGCTTGGTTTTTAATTGCTATGAGATATGACGACTTTATGTACATTTATTGAATTATGTTTCGTAAGTTATAATATTAATTTATTATTAAGCTCCTCTATTATTATTCTCTCTATTATTATTCTATTCTCCTCTATTATATTTCTCTCTTTTATTTAGCTCCTCATTTCTAGAACATGTCCCTCAACATCACGAAAAGCATTGGGATCCTTTGCGTTAATATTTGTAGCGACGTTCTGTTCCAAAATCATCTACAAGGTATCCAAAAAACTCGGTGTGATTAATAGAGCGAAGTAGTACTTCTTATCGAGACAACAACTATATAAGTCGCAAGTCCGGCCCAAATGAATTGTTGCTGTCTTCTGTGGGCACCTGGATGCCAGCTTTGTTATTAAGACTCAGTTCAGCGAAGTGCTGTTATAATTGTCGACGATCCCGAGCTCACAAGTGTTTTAAAGCCCCTTAGTCTGAGGAGAGACTGCCTTCTTATGTGTGTTCTACCACTTTTCCAACGGACAGTGTTCTGAAGAATTGTTTGACCTGATGCCCAGTCACCTTCTACCATCGTAATCACAGATGGAGAGTCCATCCTCACACATTGGAACCAAAATGGTCTCGTACAGTGTGGTTTCAAAGAAGCTTCCTATCGCGAACGCTCAGGCTGTGGAATGAGCTCCCAGAATGAGCGCTTCAAAAAGTTTGAGGGTTGGCAACGTGCGAGTGATAACCGTTATGTTACAAGCGTCCATAGGCTACGGTAACTGGTTATCATTAGGCGGGCCGTACGTTTGTTTGATGCCTAAGGATTGTAAAAAAAAATACTTATTTTATATCTATCATAAAAACAATCATTATTATAAGTTATTTTCTTACCAGCTCAACACAATACAGATCAACACACTTCAGTTCATCACAAAAATACTCCCTGCATTGCACTCATTTTACAAAATGGCGGCAAATCTTCCTTTATTAGTTTTTCCAAACATTGAAAGAAAAACCGAAAATAATCGAAAAACCGGTTTTGGTGCTATGTAAAACCGGTTTTTTTGTTTGGTCAAAACCGTACCGAATAACCGGTTTTTCGATTTTCGGTGAAACCGGTTTGCATTCCCTACCCTGGAAGCGTCTATAGGCTCCGGTAACTGCTTACCATCAGGCGGGCCGTATGCTTGTTTGCAACATTGGCAGAGTACTTATGAAGATCAAAGGTACTGATGTTGTATCGGTGCGACCTCTCCCATTTCAATTATTGCTTCTAGTCACAAATCTTTATTCAAATTTTTTAAATGGTCAAATTTTCGAATTCTAATTTTTAAATTTTTGAAATCTCATATGAAGAATGTCCTTCAGACATTCAGTCTAGTCGATCAGTTCTGAGACACAACTTAATTGTGCTTTCATGTTTTTACAAGTAAAATAAAACAAATCAGAAAATATTTATTGAATAAAGAGAAATAAGTTACCAGTGTGCACAGATACTTATGTATAGCCGTGTGTACAATGTGACATTATCAGTGCACTTATAGTATAAATAATTAACATACTACTAGAACCCAGCTGGGGTAAGTTCCTTGGTTTCATATCACCACTTCCTTGTAAGCTAAATTGTTGTCTCAGTATCCATATCAAAATATTTGGTTATTCTTCCTTACAAGTTTTTTATATCATATTTTCATTGTTACAGTTCTTTATTTTTACTCAATAAACTGTATGGAAGACAGTCTATAAGTTTCATTTTCTTCAACATCTACTATTTTGAATGGGTCTTTAGTCATTATGTGCCACTCGCGAATGGCCCGCGGGCCATAGCGCCTATTCTATTTTATTTTCAAATTTTGCAGTAGTCAGTGGTCATTATGGCCCGCTGTCAAAACAAACAAAACACTATCCTATATTTGGTACAGATGAGTGGAAAAGTGTTATGATAGAAATATTGGCTATCAGACTACGATCGGAGCATTATTTCTATCATAACACTTTTCCACTCATCTGTACCAAATATAGGATAGTGTTTTGTTTGTTTTGACAGCGGACGCCTACGTGCGTGACAATGTTACCACCTCTTCTTTGTACATAGTTTATAATAATACTATACGTTTACTTAGAGAAAAAAAAGAAAAAAATCAAACAATGGAATCTCTATGACTCGTAGACGCCAAAATGTCTGTAGGACAAAAAATGTGTGTCCGAGCATATGACGGATATGTATTGTTTTACAGGTCGCCCGCACTATTAGGTTACTTCGCGTTGACTTTTTGTCCCGGGAAAAGACTTTTTGTCCCGGGAAAACAAAAGGAGCCGCGGGAACGCGGTTGATACGACAGCGCGGAAACAAGTACCTAGTTACTATGGAAATTATATCTCTTGTCTTCAGACAGGCCGCAGAAATACCCCGCAGAATTGCGTAATAGCGCTGGGGATATAGTCTTAAGTCATGTCGACAGTTTGACATTGAAAACAATGCAATCCTAGCTTAGAATACCTGCATAGTTTATAAATACAAATCTGTGTAAAAATACTTGTCTTGACTGACTGGCAAATCAGCGCTTAGTCTCATGAAAAGTACCTTTAAGAAATAATTGTCTTTTGAATGACCTATCAACGCAAAGTTTAAACTTTTAAAAATACTTGTCTTGACTGACTGACCTATCAACGCTCAGCTCAAACCTTTAATAATCTTAATGGCTGATTGACGGACCTATCAACGCTCAGCTCAAACCTTTAAAAATACTTTTCTTGACTGACGGACCTATCAATACTCGCTTAAACCTTAAAAAATACTTTTCTTGACTGACTGACCTATCAATGCTCGCTTAAACCTTAAAAAATACTTTTCTTGACTGACGGACCTATCAATGCTCGCTTAAACCTTAAAAAATACTTTTCTTGACTGACTGACCTATCAATACTCGCTTAAACCTTAAAAATACTTGTCTTGACAACGGACCTATCAATACTCGCTTAAACCTTGAAAATACTTTTCTTGACTGACGACCTATCGATGCTCGCTTAAACCTTAAAAAATACTTTTAATGACTGACTGAGCTATTACACGAACCTCAAAAAGAACTTGCTCTCACTAGTATAATACTCTTTAATTTTCTTAGCGGATAAAGCAAGATACCATCTTACCTAGCTAAGATGGTATCTTGTTTTATTTGACTTATTATTGTGTCATTTCTTTTTTTTTTTTAAGTTTCTATTTTTTTTTGGTTTTATATAAATTTTATTGCCAAACTGCACAACACAGTTTATTGGCGAAACTGTATAATTTATAATAGAATTTATAAAAAGTTAAAATAAATTAAAAAAAAAAAAAAAACCTTTAAAAATACTTGTCTTGACGATACGTTTACCGTTGTGTGTTTCATTCCGGTGAAATTGACTAATTTCAAACTCGATCTCCAAAAAGACTGGTGTGAGATGGGTCACGATGGGTGCCTTTCAAGCCTTGGTGAACACTCTACTATTTTTAGCGCTCAACCAGATTTGGTATGTGACTTTAGACTTATGTCATGTTGTTGTTTGACATTGAAAACAACTCAATCCTAGTTCAGATTAGTTTATAAATACAATTAAAATTATATTCATGGCAAGTTCGATGACTTATCCGGTGATGTCACCCTTCAATCGACACTACATGTTTCAAACGCTTCGATGTAGGTAGTAAAGGTATTCAAAAGGCACATCTGGCTGGTGCTTGGCATAGAGAGCGAAGAGGCAAAGAGAGAATTTAAGAGAAGAAGATTTTAAGAGAGGTAGAGCATAGCGTATATTCGCTAAAAGAGCAGCTCGACTGGGGAAGTACCTCCACCTTACAGAATACCGCAGCCAAATAACTTTATTTTGTGTAAAGTTGTGTTCCTGCGCGTCAGTAAGGTCGCCAGAGCTCATGGGGAGGGGGGAAAGGTCGGTAACGCGTGAGCGATGCTTTTTGTGTTGCAAGCGTCCATATGGCTACCGTAACCGCTTACCATAAGGCGGGCCGTATGCTAGTTTACCGACTTAGTTGTATAAAAAAAAAAAAAAAGGCAAACTATCTCTATTGTGTTTTTTTAAGGAAAGAACCTAGAAATTATAAATCAAGTTATATAATATACTGATGAGCACAGGCCTCCTGCACACAAATGGGCGTGAAAAGTTAGGCTGGTGGTCAGCCTACTGTTGGAGTTTTCAAGCCGCCTAGTAGGCCTCCAACTAGCTTCACGACTATCACAATTAAGTGATAACCGGGACCAGCTTTACGCGCCTTCCGAAGCACGGAAACGCTCGATTTGAAGTACCACTAGACAGTCACCCATCCAGGTACCGACCACGACGGTGGTAGCTTAACTTTGTCGATCGATTAAGAACGGCTAATCATGCTACACCACGAGCGCTTCGCTAAAATAATAAATAAATAAATATCCTAGGACATTCCTCACACACGGTCATCTGATCCCAAACTAAGCAGAGCTTGTACTATGGAAACCAGACAACTGATATAATACATATACTACTTTTTGTTTGTAAATACATACTTAATATACATAACTAGCTTTAGCCCGCGACTTCGTCCGCGTAGATTATTTCTTTTTTCTAGATATGAATCATTTTAACAATATAGAGCTTTGTTCATGGCTATAGCCCGCCACTACGTGTGATATTTGACAAAAGTTCAGGAAGATTGAGAGCTTACATGCGAGCATGCCACATAAAACTGAAACAGTCCTGCCGCAAATAAACTCTAGCAAATTTCGGAGTTCTTCCCTGTGATTTATTAATAGGCATCGCGAAACAAACCTCGATAAGGAACTGTAATTTTTTAAATTCAAACGGAAGGTGCTTTGGGATCAATGGTATACGCGGCACGAGACTGTTTCTTGTCTGGCAGAACCAGTTAATATTTTGGCCTCAATAACATTGCGCCGGAGAACTGTTGCTTGTAGTCAAGTTCTACAGCACAATTTTGGAGGCCGTATATTTCTAATCAATATGACAGGAGCAGGTACATGCATGAAACGGATTACCCGGCGGATTAAGAGAGTTAAAAAATTGAATAGGATAATTAACCGACTCATCCATATCGACCATGGTGGCAACATTTCATTGATCGCAGCGGGTTGGTCATTTTTGGGAGTCATAATAGGTCTCTCGCGCATAACCACTCTATCGGTTTGCGTTCATAGTAACATCAGTCAGTATACATTTCATCTTTACCTAACTTGGTATGTGTACCATCTATTTGTGGAAAGTTTATGTTCCCGATTTGAAGAATAAGACTTGATGCCCACGGGCTACCTTCTACCATCGTAACTCTCGACATCGACGGGGAGTCCATACTCATATATTGGAACCGAAATGGTTTCTACTGTGCGGTTTCAAAGGAGTTTTCTAGCGCGTAAACTCAGGCTGTGGAATGAGCTCCCCGCCATGGCGCCAGGGTGTGAAGATATTTCTGTATGGTCGGCAACGCACGAGTGATACATACGGTGACCGCTTACCATCAGGCCGGCTGTATGCTTGTTTGACACCTTAGTATTAAATTTAAATAATAATAATAATTTAAAAATTACCCGTAGAAGACAGACAGACAGACGGATCGACACGGGCGGAGATCTATCCAAAAGTTCCTCAATCAGCAAGCTGAGAATTTTTCTCGTGGCAGACAGACAGATAGATGGGCGGCAGTAGGCTTCTTAATAACATGATACATGTGTACATTATTTTACTTGAATACAAAATTATGTGAATGAACAGCTTAAATACAAAATTTCTTCCCCCTTTACGAATTTCAACCCTTGAAGGGTTGAAATTCGAAAAACGAAAAGTTGCGTTAGTTTCCATCCATAAGCCGAGATTATAGTGATTTTTACTCCAAAAATAAAGAACTTCAAAATACAAAAATTAATCCCCCTTTTCACTCATTAATGGATCAAATTCCAACAACACCGATATTCTTTGCGTTAGTTTCCAAATTTTAATTATATTCCAAGCTTATATAATAAATTTAGTATACTTCCATACACAACTTCATCCCTATTTTACGGAGTCGGAATTATCGAAAACGCTGAGGCACATATAAATTAATTTTCAATCATCAGCCTAAACACAAAATTTGAAGGTCCTAACTTCCAAACTGATGGACTTTCATACAAACTCGCATCCCCTATTTTACCCCCATAGGGGTGTAATATTGAAAAATCCTTCGTTAGTGGATACCTACACTGTATAATTATAAATTTAGTGATGTTTACTATGGAAATGAAAGATTTTCGTATACAACTTAATCCCCCTTTAACTTTACTTTAATTTTCAATCGTCAGCCTAAACACAAAATTTGAAGATTCTAACATCAAAACTGACGGACTTCCATACAAAATTTCTAGTCCTATTTTACCCCCTTAGGGGTGGAATTTCCAAAAATCCTTGTTTACTGGATACCTACACTATACACTTGGGAGCAAATAAATCGAGCCACTTCCTTTTTCACGCATTATGGTAATTATTTTTGGTATTAAGGAACGCATCGATTCGAAACATATATCGCCTAAAAGGGTATTTAATAACCTTTACAATGAGGGTAGTTAGTTGTCAAAATTTCATTTTTATTAAAGTTTAAAGGGTAGAATAAAATTATCGCATTTAATTTGCTTATGACATTTTTATTGTACTCTGTTAAGAAAAGATTAAATTTGAGGTTTTTGTTAATCATACCCATATTACTTGTTATTGTTGTCTTTATCTGTGTCTGTGTAATCAAAATAACCTGATAAAATGGATACTACACCGACGGAAGCTGCCCAAGTTGTAGCTTTACTTGAGGTTGGACACGGACAACGTGAAGTGGCACGCAGACTTCATTTGAGTCGTTCAAAGGTACAGCGGGTATACCGCAGGTATCTGGAGACTGGTGCTTTTGTTCGGCGACCTGGAACTGGCCGACCACGGGCAACAACAGAACGTGACGACCGCTTTATTGCAACCAATTCGTTGCGCGACCGTGGACTTAATGCTGTTCAGCTACAGCAAGCGTTACGTGACGTTCGAGGAGTCGCAATCAGTAGGTGGACAGTGAGACGAAGACTAAAAGAACGAAATTTAACATCACACAAACCAGCAACTGGCCCAAAATTGACTGTAGCTCATCGCCGATCTCGCTTGGAGTTTGCTCGAGAACACATTAATTGGACGTTAGAAGACTGGAGGTCAGTTTTGTTTTCTGACGAGTCAAGAATCTGTCTTTTTAGCAATGACGGGAGAAACCGAGTGTATAGACGTCCTGGTGAAAGATTTGCCCAATGTTGCATTCGAGAAACGGTGAGTTTTGGTGGTGGTTCTTGTATGGTGTGGGGAGGAATTTCTCTAGACGGAAAAACGGAACTTGTCTTCGTCGACCCCGCCAACGATGGCAATGGTAGACGTGGATTAACAGCTGACCGATACATAACTGACATTCTTGAAAACCACGTAATGCCGTATGCTGGTTTTGTCGGAGAAAATTTCTTGTTTATGCATGACAATGCGAGACCTCATACCGCGCAGATCGTTACGGATTACTTGTCTGCGATCGGGATTCAACAAATGGTATGGCCAGCACGAAGTCCTGATTTGAACCCGATCGAACACCTATGGGACGAGCTAAAACGGAGAGTCCGAGCCAGGGTTCCCGCTGTTTCATCCATTCCCGAGCTTAAAGTCGCTGTGCTTGAAGAGTGGGAGAACATACCACAATATGTCATCGTAACGCTGATCAGATCGATGACTAATAGGCTACAAGAATGTATCAGGGCCCGGGGGGGTAATACCAGTTATTAAGAATATTTTTTTTGCAATAATTTTGTTTTTTATTGTTTTTATGGACTGTTTTAGCCCTACTAAATTTTCTATCAAAATTACCATTTTTCTTGCAGAGCCAATAATTTATCATTCAATAAGGTTATTATTCAATAATTTACCCTCATTGTAAAGGTTATTAACTAAACTTTTAGGCGATATATAGTTCGAATTGATACGTTCCATATTACCAAAAATATTTACCATTTTACGTGAAAAAAGGTAGTGGCTCGATTTATTTGCTCCCAAGTGTATAATAATAAATTTAGTGAAGTTTATCGTGAAATTGAAGGCCTTGTTTACCCAACTTCATTCCCCTTTTTCCCCTTTCGGGGGCGGAATTATCATTAATGCTGAGATAACTTTACATTAATTTTCAATCGTCAGCCTAAACACAAAATTTGAAAATCCTAACTTCAAAACTGACGGACAACAACTTGCATACAAACTTTCATACCTTATTTTACCCACTTAGGGGTGGAATTTCCAAAAAAACCTTCCTTAGTGGATGCCTACACCGTATAATAATACATTAAGTGAAGTTTACTCTCAAATTGAAGGACTTGCATACACAACTTCATCCCCCTTTTCCTCCCTTCGATGGTGGAATTATCAGAATCGCTGTGATAACTATACATTGATTTTCAATCGTCAGCCTAAACACAAAATTTGAAGATCAAAACTGACGGACTCGCATACAAACTTACATCCCTTATTTTACCCCCTTAAAGGTGGAATTTCCAAAAATCCTTCCTTAGTGGATGCCTACACCGTATAATAATACATTTAGTGAAGTTTACTTTCAAATTGAAGGACTTGCATTAACAACTTCATCCCCCTTTTCCTCCCTTCGGTGGTGGAATTATCACAAACGCTGAGATAACTATACATTAATTTTCAATCGTAAGCCTAAACACAAAATTTGAAGATCCTAACTTCAAAACTGACGGACTTGCATACAAACTTTCATCCCCTATTTTACCCCCTTAGGGGTGGAATTTCCGAAAATCCTTCCTGAGTGGAAGCCTACACTGTATAAGGTAACTTTGTGCAAAATTTCAAATCTCTAGGTCCAGCGGTTTGGGCTGTGCGTTGATATATCAACAATCAGTTTATCATTTTATATATTAAGATTACACCCAGACTCAGGACATACAGACATGTTCATGCACACAAATGCATGTCCTGTGTGGGAATCGAACCCACGACCTGCGGCGCTATAGGTTAAGACTCCACGTCTTAACCAACTGCGCCAACTGGCCCGTCAAAAATAATAGCATTAATTTTAAAAGAAATCATACTAATGTTGTGAAACTAGTAACGGCTTGGTTTATATAATCCGGTTGCGTAACACAGCCTTTTCGTGGTTTCCTTTGCCTCTATTGAATATTTTAGTCTTGCTTAATAACATTAACTTGCTTATTAACTACCTCTATGTTATTGGACACGTGCTCCTATTCTTTAACATTACTAGAAGCCTAGAAGATGTTTGCAAGACCGTGCAAAAATCTCTTCACATGCCTCCTAAAGAACCTCAAGCTATACTCATCGGGAAAATCACGGTGGGGATCTCATTCCACGATTGAGCGTCCGCGGTAGAGAGCTCTTTTTGAAACCGCTCAGTGCGAGACCATTCTGGTTCTAATGTGGGAGGTCCTCGATGGCCGTGGCCAGTGAGCTAATCACCATCTCTTGAATCAATAATATACTAACCTTAATTATCTTCTGTTCTTTTTGACGTCTGACGTAACACAAGTAATGCTTTTAATACATGGTAGAGATGGTGGTCGCCCCCAGAGGTGCGATAGTAGAAGGTTGCCGTGGGCATCTTGTCAAACTTGTTTCACCAAGATGTTTCGGTCTTCTGTTTCCAAATATTTCGCCCAATTATATTCCAGAATGCTAAATAAGAATGTGCCTTAAAACAACTGTGTGATGGTCTGATTCTGATCTAATTGGCCACGAACAGTTATTACTGTCACTAGTTATAATTCGTTGTACCATATGTAATTTGATTTCATATGTCAATGGTATGGTATGGAGACGTGTACTGGTCTCTGACCTTAAAGGTATCGGACTCGACTACGACGTAAACAAATTTAAATAACAGATATCTAGAAATTGCATACATTTTGAGAAGGCCACCATGTTTTTCGATAAAGGCGAAATATGATTATTTTACGCATTTTTTATACAACTTAAGTAGCAAACAAGCATACGCAACACCAGGGGTATCACGCGCGCGTTGCCGACCCTGCAGAAATCTCTTCACACCCCTTTTGAAGAACCCCATGCTGTACTCCATTGGGAAAACCACGGCGGGGAGCTCATTCCACAGTCTGAGCGTCCGCGGAAGGAAGCTAAAATCTACTTTGAGGTCGGATTTATATATTGTTAAAAGTTTTGGCCTCATGTATGCTCCCTTAGGAATACCACGGCGCGCCTCAAACCTCATATAACGAGATTGAACGCACTATTCTCGGAGATTTAATTATTTCTTTGTAACGGAGAACTAACTGGATTTCCTTGACATTCAGCATTTCGGTGTAGAGTGCAACGCACTTCGTGTCTCGTAAACACATCTTTCTCTTTCTACCTTTGTTAAATGTATTCCCGTCTGGTTTCTAGTGGTGTCAACAAACCGTTGCTACGAATTAAAGCAGGAAATTTTAAACAATGGCTGCCATATTTGTTTTGAAGTGCGCTGATTGATATATTAGAATAAATCAATTTTACAACAAAATACCTAAATCATAATTGCCACCCCCAGACTAGGACAAAAAGGGCCTTTTACGCCCTTTAAGCCTTTTTTAAGGGTCTTTTGCCCCTTTTACGTTTCAAAATGACTCGTCGCGAAGTCGTACCGTGCCAGCCAGCCCTGCCTTACACTTTGGGCACCCGCAAAAATACAGTCCACTCAACCGCTCTCGCACCACCATCCATACAGCGTGTATTGGCAGATCGAAACAAATATTTAAAGATATGCATGAGTGAGTGAGAGACACATATTTTTTTCTGGGACATTCTTCACACGGCTATTTGATTTGGAATTGATGAATTGCATAAGATTTGCTGTAAATTCGAAAAAATGAATTCCGTTAGCAATATTGCCTGATCCCAAACTAAGCAGAGCATGTACTATGGATACCAGATAACATGTTCTACTTTCTTCTTTGTTACACAGAAAAAGACTCGGAGCGAGACAAGTAGAGACATGTCATGTCAAAAAGGTGATCATACCGTGATACTAGTATATGTGAGATGTATAAAAAAAAACCTTTTAAATCAAAGCCAAACCAGTAATCAAACAAAAAATTGTAGCCACGTCTCTGCCTGTAAAAATAAACATGACCTTGCTATTGAAAGTACAGTGGCCTTAACGACGAGTATGATGCCAAGAAATGTGTATTTTTCTTCCTTCTACGTCATTACCCTTAAGTTGAAGAACTGTCACTATCGAGGAAAAGTCCATTTAGGGTAGAAATACCGAGCAATCCAATTCCGCAACTAGTCAGTGATTTTGCACTGACTTTGAACAGTAATGACCAATCACTGCATCTAAATGTTTATTGATTTTGCCAATCAGCGCATTGTCGGTGGTGGGAAATTGACGGAATAGATATAAAAATCAACATCATTGCGGTTCCATGGGTTAAGTGTTTGATGGTCACTAAGCACCTTCTGCCACCGCTTCTGGATTGTTCTGACAGCTGTGCTAGATAGAGCTCCTAGAACGTAGTGTACTTTCTTTCTTATCCTAATACTTATTGATAATCCGAAGTTCTTCTAATCCTAAGTAAGCGTCTTCATGTTCTGTGACTAGCGTAGCGTAGTGGGGGCGGGAGGGCCCGCCCGAGCAGCACTTTTAGGGGGCGATACAATTTCACAATAAATAATAATAAAAGGTAACATCTCATGAATATTTAAATTAATTAACACCTTACAAAATACCGCAGCCAAATAACTTTATGTTGTGTAAAGTTGTGATCCTGCGCGTGAGTAAGGTCGCCAGAGCTCATAGGGGAGGGGGGAAACGTCGGTAACGCGTGAGCGATGCTTCGTGTGTTGCAAGCGTCCATATGGCTACGGTTACCGCTTACCATCAGGCGGACCGTATGCTTGTTTAACGACTTCATTTCCCAAGTATAGGCTGTTAGTTTTTTGCCGCGTATGTTCTTAGATTATTATTTTACAATCCAATAATTTGGTTCAAATTGCATAAGATTTTATTTGGGTATATTTATGAGTAAATCAAAGTTCAATTAAATCCTTGTGCAAGACATGAGAAAAAAAAAACCGGCCAAGTGCGAGTCAGACTTGCGCACCGAGGGTTCCGTACAAACCTGTAGGTATATAAGTAAATGGTAGTATAGACCTGAGTATTTGATATTAATTTCAATTTATAACGTATTAAAAAAAAACTACTTACTAGATCTCGTTCAAACCAATTTTCGTTGGAAATTTCCACCGTAATGTACATCATATATTTTTTATAGATTTATCATTCTCTTATTTTAGAAGTTACAGGGGGGGGGACACACATTTTACCACTTTGAAAGTGTCTCTCGCGCAAACTATTCAGTTTAGAAAAAAATTATATTAGAAACCTCAATATCATTTTTGAAGACCTATCCATAGACACCCCACACTTATGGGTTTGATGAAAAAAAAAATTTTGAGTTTCAGTTCTAAGTATGGGGACCCCCAAAATTTATTGTTTTTTTTCTATTTTTGTGTGAAAATCTTAATGCGGTTCATAGAATACATCTACTTACCAAGTTTCAACATTATAGTTCTTATAGTTTCGGAAATAAATGGCTGTGACATACGGACGGACAGACAGACAGACAGACAGACAGACATGACGAATCTATAAGGGTTCCGTTTTTTGCCATTTGGCTACGGAACCCTAAAAACGATGGCTAAATTATTTGCCGCCCCTAATATCTGCCGCTTTAGGCACAAGCCTACTTAGCCTGCTGGTAAATGTGCCACTGATTTCATTCAAAGTCAAAGCCATTTATTCAATTTAGGCCCTAGAAGGGCACCTATGAAGGTCAAAGCTAATGAAGTTACCGCCAGTTCGTATTTCATATTTATGTCGCACATACAATTTGGACGGGTTAGGTTATCATTAGGATTACTGTATACTTATTCTTTTGAATTTAAAGGCCTAAATAAGGGGGCGGCGTTTGTCTCCGCCCCGGGCGGTAACCGAAACCCACGCTACGCCACGTGTTACATGATTGAGTAACAAAACAGCCACACAAATACATTTATAATATATTTTTTAATATTATAATATTAAGATCTTTCTATGAATTATTGATTAAATAAAAAAATATTATAACAAATAAATAAATAAATAAATATCCTGGGACATTTCTCACACACGGTCATCTGATCCCAAACTAAGCAGAGCTTGTACTATGGAAAACACATAACTGATATAATACATATACATACTTTTTGTTTGTAAATACATACTTAATATACATAATTACACCCAGACTCAGGACATACAGACATGTTCATGCACACAAATGCATGTCCTGTGTGGGAATCGAACCCACGACCTGCAGCGCGTAAGGTGAACCTTAACCAACTGCGCCAACTGGCCCGTCAAACTAACTTGACAACTTGTAACTTGTAACTTGTAAATATATTATAGATAAAGTTCAAATCATAAAATAAATAACCAACACGAAGCAATCATATTTCAGATGAACAGCCATGTGTTAAATCTAGTAATGTACCTATCCAATAAACTTTAAAAGGGGGCGATTGGGGTGGTTACCCTTGCATCTAGTCTAGACAACCTGTAGTGTAGGTACTCGAAAAATGAAATTTCACTTGTTGATTCTTGAATGAGAGCGCAGTATGTTGTCAGACGCGGCCACTGACGGTCGTCTCTTGAAATTAAATTTACCTTGTATTATTGCCAAAATTGTGTTTTTATGAAATATATGAGTGACATTCTAAATCTAAAAATAAAAGTGTCAATTTAATTCTTAAATAATTAAAATAATTGTGATATTTTTTTTTGATAAATATTTACATTGCTTAACTAGCCTTTAAAACTTTTTAATTTAGACATGAGTTCTTTTGTTTTAAATATACAAATATTTGAATAATTAACTGTGATACAGACAAAATAGATCTGAAAATGTTTTGTCTCTTCGGCACCAGTAAGTATTATTTTAAATCTGTGGTTCAAAGGTCATTTAATTAATTATGGCCCTATCCTATCCCTCATAGTGGGGACAGATTTTCCAGTACCTCTCACGCTGCCGTCAAGTGTTTACGGAACACACGTGTCTAGAAGCCAGCCAGGTGTTTATTACAAAGTACCCTACCACCTCTCCACAGTTTTCTTCGCCGAAACTCAAGCTCAAGCAAGACACTTCTTCAGACGACTGACCTATCAAAATGCTTTATCAATCGCACAGCAGACATATCACATGACAATCTAATTGTATTTTAATGACACATCCCTATCGTCCTTCTGTTACGTCCTATGTTCGTCCTTATCTATTAGATAATATTTATCTATACGATGAACTGTATAGAATTGTTTTGACGTGAGGTCGTTGAGACAACATGCAATCGACCGAAGTTTTCACTGATGGAAAATGGCATGGGATTTTAAATCTATGAAAATTAGTGGTCGCCCATTTAAGGTTTCTACAATCATTCTCTATATAAGTTTTAACTATATCCCAAGCGCTCCTGGTGTAGCATGATAAGTCTTTCTTAATCGATCGGCAAGTTAAGCTACCAACGTCGCGGTCGTTACCTGAATGGGTGACCGCCTAGTGGTATTTCAAATCGAGCGTTTCCGTGCTTCGGTAGGCACGTAAAGCCGTTGGTCCCGGTTATCACTTAATTGTCATAGTCGAGGCCTTCTAGGCGGCTTGAAAACTCCAACAGTAGGTTTACCACGCGTGGTGGACTATCTGCCCATTCCGTTTCACCCTGATTTGTGAGCAGGAGGCCTGTGCTCAGCAGTGGGACATTATACGCTGATGATGATGATATGCCAAGCGGCCAATCTCATACTCCTCCGTGCTCGTAATTTAAAAAGGAATAGACAAAGTCATCTCTTCACGTTTTAATTAATAAATCAGCCCGTGTGTCCAAAGCATCAGTTCATCCTGAATCATAAGATAATGGAGTAACATTTTCGCGTGCGCTGCATAAATAGTTAGCGATAGGTAAAAATAATGTACAACAATATTTGTGCACTTGAATAATACTACAAAAAAGTCCATCACAGCATATCTTCTAAGGATGAACAACCGTAAAGTTAAGCCAACGAGACGAGAGAAAGAATGTCATCAAACTTTAAATTTTTATTTGAAGAAATTATGTTGACAGCTGCTTTACCGACGGCTTTCCTGTACCACGAATCACAAGGACAGCTGTCGTCGACCAACTGAAGTCATTTTGCATGCGAGAGATAATGATCGCTCGCTATCGTAATGTAACTCAGTAGAGGTCTGTTGTTTACATATTTCATCTCGTTGGCTCAGGTATACCTTTATATTTCGAAATTTTATCTGTTGCAGTTCTTTGTGAAGCTATTTTCGCCGATTTTTTATAAATTTATACCAATTAAACAAATGAGTTACATCAAAGACAAATATAGATCAAAATTGACATTTACACCATGTTAAAAATTACATAAATACCTTAGAAGTTATTTCACAAGTTTAAAACTGCTACAGTTTGTACCGGATATTTTGAAAAGAAATGCAAACTGCACTTACACCAATATTTGACCCCTAGCTACATAGAGGTAGGTCCGTCTAGACTAGGTCTAGACTCATCGCAGACCTAACCTAGGTCAACGTTCAGACTACAAAGGTTCGGGACTTGTTAGAACGGTACATTCACCCTTTGAGACAATTTTATTTTTTCACGCTTTCCACGTGTTTCGTGGCGAGAGATAAATGTCATGTAAAAAAAAAAGTTGGAAATTTCTAAAAAAGTTTTATTATGTTTTTTTTTTATAAAACATTATGTTATTTATTTTTGTCTATTGGTAGCTCAGCTTCTGGACAAAAATGCTTTCGTGTCTGTCCGGATTTCCGGCTGTTCTCTACAGGTAGCATTTCTCAACCGGTTCTCGTGTTTGTCAGTTATCGAGAGCCGCGAGGTCTAGTTAATTAGTATAATAAAGGTTTATTATACCATTTAACTTCAGACCATTTGCCCACTATTCATTTTATTTATGCTAAAGAATGATTCTACTAAATTAATATATATGAGTCAGTAGACAAGATGGTTGTCGACAATCGTTATCGTTAGTGAACGATCAACCTTTGTTATGGATTGACATAAGAAATCAACGTGATTTTTCGATTCGGAATATCAATCCCATACAAAGGTTGATCGTTTACAACCATCTTGTCTAGGGTGGCAGTACTCATAAGGTAAAGTAATGCCATAACATTATTTTTGGAAAAAAATATGACGTTAAATTCTATCACTGAAAAGGAAACTCATCAAAAATAATTGAAAAAACTTAAAACGACTTCAAAGTATACTAAAAATGTATCAAATCCTGACCCGATGACAATGAGACCAAACGGGAATTATTAATTAAAAAAAATTACGAATCGGTTAATAAATGACGGAGTTCTGAGGTAACAAACATAAAAAAAAAACATACAACCGAATTGAGAACCTCCTCCGTTTTTGAATCGGTTAAAAGAAGATTTGATCCGATCATCATCAGCCTATTATGTCCCACTGCTGAGCTCAGGCCTCCTTTCACAAATCAGGGTGAAAGGGAATGTGCAGATACTCCACCACGCGTACCCACTGCGGATCGGTGGAGGTAGGCCAGTAGTCAACCTACTGTTGGAGTTTTCTAGCCGCCTAGAAGGCCTCCAACTAGCTTAACGACTATCACAATTAAGTGATAACCGGGACCAACGGCTTTACGTGCCTTCCGAAGTCCGGAAACGCTCGATTTGAAATACCAATAGGCGGTCACCCATCCAGGTACCAAACACGAAGGTGGTAGCTTAACTTGCCGATCGATTAAGAACGGCTTATCATGATAAACCACGAGCGCTTCATCCTATACTTAATTGATAATTCACTAATTGTAATTTATAATGTATACAAAGTAAATATATAATAAGTTATATCTATACTAATAAGTATAAAGAGCTAAACTATGTAAGTTTGAATGTAGACAGTAATCTCAGGAACTAACGATCCGATTCTAAAAAAACTTTTACTAATATGAAGCCGGGACGGATGGATCCGCGATAAATAGCGAGTTAGTAGATAAAATAACTGCGTTTACCATTGAGCTATTATTCCTACGTATAGAGAAGACGCCACACATCCGTTGTGTTGTTCCATTCAACGTTCCGTTCAAGTGAGGCCATCCGACCACACTTGTTGTTGTAGAATGATGACAGAAACGCATAAGCGTCGTGAAAATCAGTGCAAAAAAAGTACTCCTAAAAGCGTTCTGATAGTGCTACGTGTTTCTACTGTCTGCTTAGACGACTAATTATTGTTTCAGCTCTAAAGAGAACTTTAGTTGACTCTAAAAATGGGACATAACCTTTGCTTATGCTAATAATAATAATAATAAGGTTGTTCTCATCTTGCTAACGGCGAGTACTTGCACAGACATAACCTAGTAGCCAGAATCATCCACCAGCAACTTGCTCTTCAATACGGCCTTGTAGAGTCCGAAATACCGTACTATAAGTACGCACCTGCGCCAGTTCTCGAAAATTGTCGTGCCACGCTCTATTGGGATCGATCTGTCATCACGGACAGGACTATTGTAGCCAATAAGCATGATATCGTGCTGACAGATCGATTGAAGCGCCGGGCAGTGCTCGTTGACATCACCATCCCCCATGACGAGAACCTCGTGAAGGCCGAGAAGGACAAGCTCAGCAAGTACCTTGACTTGGCTCACGAGGTGACCGCCATGTGGGATGTTGATTCGACGATCATTGTCCCGATAGTTGTTTCGGCGAACGGTCTCATAGCGAATCTCGACCAACATCTTGAGAGGCTCTCGCTGGATGGCTGGATCAAGGGTCAGATACAGAAGGCGGTACTCTTGGACACGGCGCGCATCGTCAGTATTCCTCTCTCTGCAGCCCTAACCACCGGTAGCTTGGGCCCTACCCCGCTGCCGGCGGCACACTAGGATTAGGATTTTTTGTAACATTTTTAGATTTTTATACCAATGTTACAAAAAATAATAATTTTAAGTATGAAAATAAATAAAGAGAATAATAATAATAATCTTTATTGTGTACAAAAAAAGTAGAATACATTAAAAATATGAAGCGCTGTCTCTTGTGGTAGTATTAACTGTGTTACAAGAGACAGTGTCTTCCCCACAACATAGGAACATTTTCTTAATCTATAGTAGGTAGGTTAGTTATGATAGCTTCTCTATAAGTAGTAATATAATAATAGCTCAATGGTGTTTACTAAGTAACAATATTACTACAGCTATCAAACTGGCAAAGGGCCTCGGTTTGCTGGGCCTGTCAAGGGCATAGGGCGTGGGCGAGCCGCTCATTACAGAAAATAAAACCTGTAGTTTTGCCCAATGTAAACTAGACAGAGTGAGCTATGGTGTACATTGCATGCCGCTTTAGCTGTGCGTTCGTTTACATCTGAAATCCGATTGTGATGCGACTTAGTATTTTTTAGTTTTAGAAAAAAAAAAACGTATATCCACAGTCTATAGAACCATACAGTCGTTCGACGCCGACAAAACGTCTAGACAGTATGATGACGGCCATATATAGTATACTGTGTCCCGAGCTACTAACATCGTTTTGTTCGCAGGTCGGGCCATGTCTCGCCTCTCACACCCCGCACGATTGCCCTGTCTAGACGGCTTTGTTGAACGACTGTATGGTTTTATAGACTGCGGTATTACTATGTTCGTTTGTGAAGATTTCCATCCCCCATTTCGGGCCTGGGGCCTACCATAAGGTTAAAATAACCTTATTAGTCTTTTGTCCTGTTTTGACGCCGGATGTCAAAGAGGGACAAAAGACAAATAGAGTTTGCACTTTTCTTTTCACACACGGACGAATGTGTCGGACATACATTCGTCCGTCCGTCTGACGGATTGGAATTAGGAACAGGAACCATAAAAATAGGCGTTGTAAAGCACGCTGGTCCTTAGCTACAGCTTTGATTGTTTGTTTGTTTGCATTGATTAGGCTCAGAAACTACTGAACCGATTTGAAAAATTCTTTCACTGTTGGGAAGCTACACTATCCCCGGGTGACATAGGCTACTTATCACGGATACGCGGGTCAAACCGCGCGAGACAGCTAGTTATTAATAAAGTCTTTTTTGTTTACAGGTAATTGTGCTGATGCTATTGAGGCCTGTATTGTAAATCGGGAAAAGAATGAAGATGTAAGTCGGTATTATTATTACTTTTAGCTGTTTGCTCCTCAGTGATACGCTATTTACCCCCTTAGGGGTTTTTTTTTAATTTTCAAATGGGCTTGCGTTTGGTCCGTCTAAATGACGATGAGTAAGCCTAAGATGTAGCTCGCTTATACCCAGAAGAATCCTATTCACTCTGGCCTTGAGAGTCCCTAGATTGAAAGAGTCAGGAAACACACACAGGAAACAAGTTCCACTCCCTTGCTGTCCGCATTATAAATGGGGATGCAAAATGCTGTGTCCGTATTTTCGGTATTCCAACAATAGGGGTGAAATTTTTTCGCTGCGTTTTGTGGTTCATTGTAAAAATGGGGATGATGGAATAAGGTTTAATAATGCTTGCATTCCTTCCATCTCGGGAAATTCTTTCTCAGTTCAACTCAAGAAATATTTCCTAGGAACAAATCTGTACGATACACTTTATACGGCCGAAAAGGACTTTGTAAACTAATCAAATTGCGTGCACTTAAAACATAAGTGTAAAAGATGGGCCAAGTTCTTTCTGGAATGAAATGTTGATTGATAAATGCTACTACACGATAACAGACTTTATTAATGACAGAACTCTGAAGTAGGGCCATTGGCATGTCCGTTTCATTTTATCTTAATTATATTATTTTTAGTCGTAAGTAATTTTATTTGGGACCTGGTTTTATAGTACATTTTTGACATTTTAATTTGATATTTTTATATAATTTTGTATTTGTATTATTATTAATGTATTATTCAGATTATTACCAGCCCAATATGATTTTAATTGTATATTTGTTTTTTAATTTGTATGCCCAAAAGGCGGGACATAGAGGAACACTAACCAACATTTTATGTAATACGATCTTTTTTGTACCTATTGTCCACAAATAAATGATTTCATTTCATTTCATTTCTGATTTAATGATAATAAAACGATTATTTTCCTCGAAACTATAAAACGGGTTAAAAAAGTGCTAGTTGATTTCCTAGATACATCATAGTCAGGTATGACATGTAAACTCTGGTTGTTATAAAGTAATTATTATTAATGATAATTAAACATTATTTTTAGCACATTAACTACTAAACCTAAAAAGAGTATGTTCAGACTTCAAGATTAGTAAATAACTATACCATATGCTCCAAAATCAGTTAAAATATGTGATGAAAATGTTTGTATTAACGCGATAAAATTAGTGTTTCCACATATATAAATTTAAATAGATGACGCGAGTGTATTTACTTCGTGTCAAAAGCTGTGGAGAAAGGGAGAGCAATGCTCTTCTTTTGAAACTGTTTCGCGCGGACAAGGAACTCGCATAAGGCTGCATGTCCACCACAAATGTGTAGCGAGGGATGTGTTTAGCTGACAAATGACTGCTGACTTTACGTGCCTTCCGAAGCACGGAAACGCTCGATTTGAAATACCACTAGGCGGTCACCCATCCAGGTACCGACCACGACAGACGTAGCTTAACTTTGCTGATCGATTATGAACGGCTAATCATGCTATACCACGAGCGACATTGAGCGAGCTTGTGACATTATGGTAGGTAAAAAAAGTGACATGCATGGTTTTCTTTCTTACGGATCGAGGAACTTGCGTTATCTATTTAGATTTATGTCTGTGGGAATTTCACTATTTTAATGATTAGTAAACGAAATAAAAAGTTAGTTACATAAAAAACACAACCTCGTTTTTCGCTTTCGGTTAGACATGAGTTTTGAACACGCGCGATGCGCAGAGAAAGTGTTTATCTAATTTGTCGATGTTAGATACGCCATCTAGCGTGATTTATTTGCAAATTGTTTTTTAATTGTGACATGATAAACGAACTGTTTATTATTGACTATAGTCACCACTTTGGTGAATAAGTATGTATGTATAGATTAACACTGAGAATCGGGAAAACATCCGTCCTGAGTAGACGGTAGTGCGATCGCCAAGTCCTTTAAATGCTAAATTGTTGTCCATTATTAGTTCAGGAGCCAGGCGACCAAAATATATTTTATTTAAATATAAATAGTTGACGTAGTTTATATTATTGTTTTATAACAAATCAATTCTCTTCGCAGTTGATTACGAAATTGTATTGACACAGATGGAAAGAATTTTCATTCAATTTACAAACATTAACGTCCTTGGTATGTCACGGACATTAATTTTATTGTTTTAAAGTAAAACTTACACGTGTTCATGATAAAATTGTTAATAATATTTTATTGGAATATACCTTCGCAGGCATTCGGAATATTCTGACTCGAATATCGGTTCGGAAGGTTGCATTTGCTGAGAAGAGCCGGCAATAAACTCAGCAATTACTCTTTTCAATACAATCTTAGATTCATTACATAATATTTACCGTCTGATCTCACTAACAGCAATTGCGTTCCCACCGGAACAACCTACAAAGTTGAGTATCTATCAAAATTTAATCAAATAATAAACCTTGTATGATACGTCTTGCTGCCCTGCAAAATACCCGTCACCCGAACGAAAAGTTGCCGTAACGTCACTTTGCCAGAGTAAATCTGCTTCTACCGACACGGCAGTGCTCCGGTAGTGTTAGTTGGCGTAAATTAGTACTTCGCTTCTATGACGTGACGGATAGCTAGTACGAAATGTGTGGTATTGTGGCGACGCGATGTGCCATTATAACTCTTGACGATCCCGAGCTCACAAGCGGTTTAGAGGCCCGAGGAGAGACTTTGCCTATGTGTGTTCTACCGCTTGTACAAAGGAGTGTTCTGAAGCATTATTTGACCTGATGCCCACTGCTACCTTCTACCATCGCAACTCTCGCGATCGATGGGGAGTCCATCCTCACAAATTGGAACTGTAAATGGTTACGCACTGTGCGGATTCAAAGGAGATTTCTACCGCGGACGCTCAGGCTATGGAATGTGCCGTGGGTTTCCCAAAGGAGTAGTGTGGGGTTCTTCAAAAAGGGTGTGAAGAGAGTTCTGATAGTAATAACCCTGGTGTTACATGCGTCCATAGGCTACGGTAACCGCTTTCGGCGGGCCGTATGCTTGTTTGCTGCCTTAGTGGTATAAAAAGAACCAGAACTTCTGCACAAACTTTGATGCAGTTTTCACAGTCACCTAGGTAGTTCCTTGAAAAAGGTTTTAAGCTATCATTATTCTGTGAGTAATGGGAGATAGTAATATGTCGCATATTACGCGAGCATAGCCGCAAAACAAACGCTTGTGCGAAAATGAACATCTTTGCTTGCAACGAGTGTATTTTAATTATCTACTTATCATTGTATCGTCACTCAGGTAATGGAAATATTATGTTTGATTCTTTGTTACGATTCCGTTTGTTTGTTTGCATGTTTCTTACGTTTCCGCATTTCTGTTTTTCTATCCCCGCGCTTGCTTTATGGGATGTAACAATGAAAAAAACGGTTTATTGAGTCATCGTTGCTCGGACGAGTACCAGGCTGGCATAACTGTTAAGAGATGACGTCATTTCCACATTTTGTTTTGAATTTCGTACAATACACTGGTTTGTAATTAGTAGATTTTGGAAAGGTCGAAATTACAGATATAAGTTAATGTGGCGTGTTAAAAACGTGATCGGCAAAGCAATATCCGTGCCAAGGTTCGTGGTATCTTGCGTCAACTGTTCAAACGCACAGACAAACCAGCCTAGACCATACGTCGCCATTGCTATATCGACAAAAACCGGCCAAGTGCGAGTCAGACTCGTGCACCGAGGGTTCCGTACAAACCTGTAGGTATATAAGTAAATGGTAGTATAGACCTGAGTATTTGATATTAATTTCAATTTATGACCTATTAAAAAAAACTACTTACTAGATCTCGTTCAAACCAATTTTCAGTGGAAGTTTGCACCGTAATGTACATCATATATTTTTTATAGATTTATCATTCTCTTATTTTAGAAGTTACAGGGGGGGGGACACACATTTTACCACTTTGGAAGTGTCTCTCGCGCAAACTATTCAGTTTAGAAAAAAATGATATTAGAAACCTCAATATCATTTTTGAAGACCTATCCATAGACACCCCACACTTATGGGTTTGATGAAAAAAAAAAATTTGAGTTTCAGTTCTAAGTATGGGGAACCCCCAAAAATTATTGTTTTTTTTCTATTTTTGTGTAAAAATCTTAATGCGGTTCACAGAATACATCTACTTACCAAGTTTCAACATTATAGTTCTTATAGTTTCGGAAATAAATGGCTGTGACATACACGGACAGACAGACATGACGAATCTATAAGGGTTCCGTTTTTTGCCATTTGGCTACGGAACCCTAAAAATCGCTTTCAACACACGTATTATTAGACGGTCGTACGCTTCAAGCGCTCATTGCACACGTTTCAGCGTTGAACGATCGTGAAAATTATTCCTTTTTCGATGCTACTACCAGATATTGCGCTTTAAAGCGCTCCCTGTTGCCATCCGCTGGGATATATTCCGCTTGACGACAGCCGATCTAGGTCAGAAGGGTCGGGGGAGAGGCCGAGTGACGTCACGTTGCATTCGAATATTATTCCAAATTTGTAAAACGCTGTATGTTCTATAAGCTGTCTGCTCAAAATGAACTTTTTATGCGTTGGATTAAAGTTCATAATGGATCAGTTGATTTTTATTACGGATTACCTTGCCTTTCGGTAGTGATACAAAGGTCGTACGTATAATTTATTTGATTGTAGATCGTAATACGTTCGTGATAAAGTTTGAATTTGATCGTTGAGTTTGAGAATTATTGCGTTATACTGGCATGTTGTGAAGGTCTACGATTAACATACAAAAGTTTGTTTTTAACGTTGTTATAGATTGAGCACGGTTATACATGATCGTGAAATAAATTGTACATCTAATAATACATATAATATAAGTACCTATATATCGCGCACTTGAATTATCACCATAATGTAAACTGACATTGGAAATTAATACGTCTGGATATTATTTTTAGGAATACTTTAGCTTACAGCAGTCTAATTTTCTCGGTTCGGTACTATATCAAATAGTAATTTCCTACGTGCCAGTTTTCGTAAGAACAAGGAATCATAACTTGAAAGTAGAATGTAATGTGGTATTGTAACTTTATTTTCTGCTTGGAAAGCTTACAAATGATCAACATTACACGGTAAACTTTAGCGTTATCAGAATAAGATTCAAATTCAAATCGCAGATTTTCTTCATTTAAATTAAGCGTGTTTGTCAGCCAGCTCTTTGTCTTTCTGACAGCCTAGTACTTTTTGCGCGTAATTATGTACTGCGCAACATAAAATGGCGTTACGTAATCTCGTACGGTACAGGTATTTGTTTAAAAATGTTAAATCAATTTTAACATTAAATTACAAAAAAAAAACTATCTTTTCTCGATTCATAATGTACTAAATACTTTGGCAGAAGTGACTTATAAATTAAATTAATAATCACGAGACAAATTCATTACATTTCGTTGTTACGTTTGTTAAACTATATTTTTAAAGTAAAGGTATATTATAGATGTACTTATAACAACGTCGGAGTAAAAAATAATAATGATTGTAACAACAAAAACATGAATGAAAAGAACTTGGCTGTTTTCACATAAACGTTTTTTTGTGAGAGTGAAGTACCTAGGCTAATAGATTGACCTTATAATAAAGCAATAAGGTTACTTATCGTGTGACATTTTACTAACAATAATTGAAAATTGATTCCTTGTTTGAATTTCAAAGTTTGTTCTCAACAAAGAATCAATCCTGCCTTGTCCATTATTCGAATTCCACGTTTAAGAATGCCAAAGAAAAATGAACTTTTTCACTTAACAATAAGGTTTATCCGTTAAAACAATGGTTAATTGTGTGATGATACAAATGAACTTTATTCCGTAGCAAAATGGTTCATTTTTCTTTGACATTCATAAACATCAAACGGAAATTTTAATAGTGGACAACGTACACTAAAGTCCACCAAAATTCTGAATGCGGAAATACGTGATTCTAAATTTAAAAATTCAACTTGTTGACAAACAATCGTGCGTCTCGCTTTTACGGCGCGTGTACGGTTATCTATCCTTGTCGCATTACATACCTACAACATGGCCGCCGCGTGGCGAATATCAGATTATTTTGATATGACTGTTATAATATGATAATGATTACATAAGTGTTTTTTTTTTTAATTTTTACTATGTATAGGCCTGTGTTTTGACCACAATCTCACTATGGTAAGTGATGATGTGGTCGAAGGTGGTGAACACACAAAGCCTAGAAGGAACTGGCTCTCAAGTGCAGCTGACGAAAACACACCGATAGGTGTTTGGCGACAGATTTTCAACATGAGGGTGGTAGCCAGCTAGGCAGCTATATAATACCTACCCTACTACCATGCTACTCGTATGGGCGAAGATCATCATCAGACTATAATGTCACACTGCTGAGCACAGGCCTCCTGCACTCAAATGAGGGTGAAACGGACTGGGCGATACTCCACCACGCGTGCCCACTGCGGATTGGTGGAGGTAGGCTAGTGGTCAACCTACTGTTGGAATTTTTCAGGCCGCCTAGGAGGCATCCAACTAGCTTAACGACTATCACAATTAAGTGATAACCGGGACCAACTGCTTTACGTGCCTTCCGAAGCACGGAAACGCTCGATTTGAAAAACCACTAGGCGGTCACCCATCCAGGTACCGACCACGACAGACGTAGCTTAACTTTGCCGATCGAATAAGAACGGGTAATCATGCTACAGCACGAGCGCTTCATAGTAGCGAAGTTAGTACCTCCTTTTTTTAAAGATGACTAAGAATTTGGTTTTCCCACGAATGTGAAGTTATTTTTGCAGGACGGCAACGCACGAGTGATACCCAAGCCCCACTAGACAAGATGGTTGTCAACAATCGTCATCGTTAGTAAACTATCAACCTTTGTATGGGATTGACATCAGAGATTGTTAAATATCAAGTGATATTTCGATTTGAAATGTAAATTTAATTCCATACAAAAGTTGATCGTTTAGTAACGATGACGATTGTCGACAACCTCAATTTTAAACACGTAATAGACAAATGGCTAATGGACAATTTATTTTACTCTGTCAATGTTTTTTTTACAAATATGACATTTTATAATTGAAAAAATGTAATAATATTAATGTGTATTTAAGAAATTGTAATTGTATTATATAATTAATTCAATTTAAATTAAAGAACATTGGTTCCATTTATATGGAACGCGTCCCCAGAATGTAGCACTATAAGCTATGGTGGAGATTTTCGGCCACATCGAGGGCATCATTTCATTGTATGACACCAAGTCTGAATTCCATGGGAAAAAAAAGATATTCACGGTTAAAGCAAACAAAATACTGTGTAACTTTGTTACCGTCCTGCAGTATTTGTATAACTTTTCTGGTTTAAAAGTATTATATATGATAATCTAGAGTGTAATCTTTCTTTCTGCTAAGTTTCACCCACATCTGATAAGCCATTTCGGCGTAATTTAATAACAAACATCGATAAAAACATAAGCATTTTTGACTTACATTAAGTACTAGGAAAGTAAAATAGAGATCTAAATATTATTATTTCTTTTTTATTTGGCACAGCAAACAATTACAATCACATATTACCTACCTACTAAATGATATTTTGTTTAATTACCGTTCTTTAAGTGTAACCAGCCAATGACTGACTGGATTATGGTAAATAGCAAACACCAATACAAAAGAAAACTCGAATATGACTATAAAAACTGAATATGGTTTAAAATATGAATTTTGTTAACGTCACATTTTTTTTATAGTTCCATATTGTTAATGATAACCGAAGATGTCCATAAAGTACCTACTTTGTATCCCAGAACACATGTATAATCGCGAGGTACAAATAGGACTAATGCGAAAGATAGTTTTTTTTTTGTATACCACTAAGGCAGCAAACAAGCATACCCCCCGCCTGATGGTAAGCGGTTACCGTAGCCTATATAGACGCTTGTAACACCAAGGGTACCACTCGCGCGTTGCTGAACCTGCAAAAATCTCTTCACATCCTTTTTGATGAATCCCATGCTGTACTCCTTTGGAAAAACCTCGGTGGGGCGCTCATTCTACAGCCTGAGCGTCCGCGGTAGTGAGCTCCTTTGAAATCGCACAGTACAAAACCATTTCGGTTCCAATGTGTGAGGTTGGACTCCTCGTCCATGGCGAGAGTTGCGATGGTAGAAGGTAGCCGTGGTCAAACCATTATGTCCGTTGTACAAGCGATAGAACACACATAAGGAGGCAGAGTCGGCTCTCCTCAGACTAACGGGCTTTAAACCGCTTGTGAGCTCGGGATCGTTGACAATTGTAATGGCTCGTCGCCGAACCGAGTCCAAAGGCCCAAGCTGGTATCCAGGTGCCCCCGCCCATAGATGACAGCAGTACTCCATATGAGGCCGGACTTGCGAATTATAAAGTTGCAGCCTTTGCCCCGATTTGAAGTACTGCCTCGCTCTATTGAGCACTCCGAGCCTTTTGGATGCCAGCTTAACCTTGTCTTCTAAGTGACTATATTCGGAACAGCACGTGTCGCTAGAAATATCGACACCAAGGATCCCGATGCTTTGACTGATGTTTAAGGACGTGTTCTGGAATTTTAGGGCCACACTATAGGGGTTAGTATGTCTTATGTTACGTTTTCCAGCTTAATTACTGGACTAGGTTGATATCAATTAAAATGAGCGCACGTGGCAGCATAGAGCCTACAAATGGACATGCAATACTATTTTCTCAGGAATACAGGTGAATCCACGAGGCACAGCTAGTACTAATAAAATATTTTTCTTTCTTTATCTTCCTTCTTTTACTTTAATATGATAAACGCGAGAGTATATCTGTCCGTTTGTTATGTTTTCACAGCTATGTTACTGGACCGATATCGATAAATATTAGCAGAAAGATAGCATGGAACCTGAAAATTGACAAACAGCAATTTTTGTCTTGTAAAAGCGGTTGGTATGGCTGGTATTGACCTGTGTGAACCTGGAACCCGACTTCAAGATATCGGGGTTTTTTTTTTTGCATATGTTAGTACTCCGTATGTACCTGTTTGTACCAACTTTTTTTTCGTTTGTACCTCAAGGGGTTCGGAGATACGGGGGGTTGAAAAATGCTCAGAACCCGACTTCAAGATATCGGGTTTTTTTTTTTTTTGCATATGTTTGTACTCCGTATGTACCTGTTTGTACCAACTTTTTTTTCGTTTGTACCTCAAGGGGTTCGGAGATACGGGGGGTTGAAAAATGCTCAGAACCCGACTTCAAGATATCGGGGTTTTTTTTTTTGCATATGTTAGTACTCCGTATGTACCTGTTTGTACCAACTTTTTTTTCGTTTGTACCTCAAGGGGTTCGGAGATACGGGGGGTTGAAAAATGCTCAGAACCCGACTTCAAGATATCGGGTTTTTTTTTTTTGCATATGTTAGTATTCCATATGTACCTGTTTGTACCAACTTTTTTTTCGTTTGTACCTCAAGTGGTTCGGAAATACAGGACTTTAAAAAACCTGTTCCCTAATATCGGAATCTCGGGCATTTTTTGAGATAATCAAAATCTGCCAAAGGGGTTGGATTCACCATCGTTTGTACCCGTTTGTACCATCTTTCTTTTCGTTTGTACCTCAAGGGGTTCGGAAATACAGGACTTTAAAAAACCTGATCCCTAATATCGGAATCTCGGGCATTTTTTGAGATAATCAAAATCTGCCAGCGGGGTTGGATTCACCATCGTTTGTACCCGTTTGTACCATTTTTCTTTTCGTTTGTACCTCAAGGGATTCGGAAATACAAGACTTTAAAAAACTTGTTCCCTAATATCGGAATCTCGGGCATTTTTTGAGATAATCAAAATCTGCAAGCGGGGTTGGATTCACCGTCGTTTGTACCCGTTTGTACCATCTTTCTTTTCGTTTGTACCTCAAGGGGTTCGGAAATACAAGACTTTAAAAAACCCGTTCCCTAATATCAGAATCTCGGCCATTTTTTGAGATAATCAAAATCTGCCAGCGGGGTTGGATTCACCATCGTTTGTACCCGTTTGTACCATTTTTCTTTTCGTTTGTACCTCAAGGGGTTCGGAAATACAAGACTTTAAAAAACCGGTTCCCTAATATCGGAATCTCGGCCATTTTTTGAGATAATCAAAATCTGCCAGCGGGGTTGGATTCACCGTCGTTTGTACCCGTTTGTATTTCGTTTGTACCTCAAGGGGTTCGGAAATACAGGACTTTAAAAAACCTGATCCCTAATATCGGAATCTCGGCCATTTTTTGAGATAATCAAAATCTGCCAGCGGGGTTGGATTCACCATCGTTTGTACCCGTTTGTACCATCTTTCTTTTCGTTTGTACCTCAAGGGGTTCGGAAATACAAGACTTTAAAAAACCCGTTCCCTAATATCGGAATCTCGGGCATTTTTTGAGATAATCAAAATCTGCAAGCGGGGTTGGATTCACCGTCGTTTGTACCCATTTGTACCATCTTTCTTTTCGTTTGTACCTCAAGGGGTTCGGAAATACAGGACTTTAAAAAACCTGATCCCTAATATCGGAGTCTCGGCCATTTTTTGAGATAATCAAAATCTGCCAGCGGGGTTGGATTCACCATCGTTTGTACCCGTTTGTACCATCTTTCTTTTCGTTTGTACCTCAAGGGGTTCGGAAATACAAGACTTTAAAAAACCCGTTCCCTAATATCGGAATCTCGGGCATTTTTTGAGATAATCAAAATCTGCAAGCGGGGTTGGATTCACCGTCGTTTGTACCCGTTTGTACCATCTTTCTTTTCATTTGTACCTCAAGGGGTTCGGAAATACAAGACTTTAAAAAACCGGTTCCCTAATATCGGAATCTCGGGCATTTTTTGAGATAATCAAAATCAGCCAGCGGGGTTGGATTCACCATCGTTTGTACCCGTTTGTACCATTTTTCTTTTCGTTTGTACCTCAAGGGATTCGGAAATACAAGACTTTAAAAAACTTGTTCCCTAATATCGGAATCTCGGCCATTTTTTGAGATAATCAAAATCTGCCAGCGGGGTTGGATTCACCGTCGTTTGTACCCGTTTGTATTTCGTTTGTACCTCAAGGGGTTCGGAAATACAGGACTTTAAAAAACCTGATCCCTAATATCGGAATCTCGGCCATTTTTTGAGATAATCAAAATCTGCCAGCGGGGTTGGATTCACCATCGTTTGTACCCGTTTGTACCATCTTTCTTTTCGTTTGTACCTCAAGGGGTTCGGAAATACAAGACTTTAAAAAACCCGTTCCCTAATATCGGAATCTCGGGCATTTTTTGAGATAATCAAAATCTGCAAGCGGGGTTGGATTCACCGTCGTTTGTACCCATTTGTACCATCTTTCTTTTCGTTTGTACCTCAAGGGGTTCGGAAATACAGGACTTTAAAAAACCTGATCCCTAATATCGGAGTCTCGGCCATTTTTTGAGATAATCAAAATCTGCCAGCGGGGTTGGATTCACCATCGTTTGTACCCGTTTGTACCATCTTTCTTTTCGTTTGTACCTCAAGGGGTTCGGAAATACAAGACTTTAAAAAACCCGTTCCCTAATATCGGAATCTCGGGCATTTTTTGAGATAATCAAAATCTGCAAGCGGGGTTGGATTCACCGTCGTTTGTACCCGTTTGTACCATCTTTCTTTTCATTTGTACCTCAAGGGGTTCGGAAATACAAGACTTTAAAAAACCGGTTCCCTAATATCGGAATCTCGGGCATTTTTTGAGATAATCAAAATCAGCCAGCGGGGTTGGATTCACCATCGTTTGTACCCGTTTGTACCATTTTTCTTTTCGTTTGTACCTCAAGGGA
Source organism: Achlya flavicornis (assembly GCA_947623365.1). Lineage (NCBI taxonomy): Eukaryota > Metazoa > Arthropoda > Insecta > Lepidoptera > Drepanidae > Achlya > Achlya flavicornis. The sequence continues at coordinate 1,748,924 of OX392495.1, read as the reverse complement.
TTCGGAAATACAAGACTTTAAAAAACTTGTTCCCTAATATCGGAATCTCGGGCATTTTTTGAGATAATCAAAATCTGCAAGCGGGGTTGGATTCACCGTCGTTGGTACCCGTTTGTACCATTTTTCTTTTCGTTTGTACCTCAAGGGGTTCGGAAATACAAGACTTTAAAAAACCGGTTCCCTAATATCGGAATCTCGGGCATTTTTTGAGATAATCAAAATCTGCAAGCGGGGTTGGATTCACCGTCGTTTGTACCCATTTGTACCATCTTTCTTTTCGTTTGTACCTCAAGGGGTTCGGAAATACAGGACTTTAAAAAACCTGATCCCTAATATCGGAATCTCGGCCATTTTTTGAGATAATCAAAATCTGCCAGCGGGGTTGGATTCACCATCGTTTGTACCCGTTTGTACCATCTTTCTTTTCGTTTGTACCTCAAGGGGTTCGGAAATACAAGACTTTAAAAAACCCGTTCCCTAATATCGGAATCTCGGGCATTTTTTGAGATAATCAAAATCTGCAAGCGGGGTTGGATTCACCGTCGTTTGTACCCGTTTGTACCATCTTTCTTTTCGTTTGTACCTCAAGGGGTTCGGAAATACAAGACTTTAAAAAACCGGTTCCCTAATATCGGAATCTCGGGCATTTTTTGAGATAATCAAAATCTGCAAGCGGGGTTCGATTCACCGTCGTTTGTACCCGTTTGTACCATCTTTCTTTTCGTTTGTACCTCAAGGGGTTCGGAAATACAGGACTTTAAAAAACCTGATCCCTAATATCGGAATCTCGGGCATTTTTTGAGATAATCAAAATCTGCCAGCGGGGTTGGATTCACCATCGTTTGTACCCGTTTGTACCATTTTTCTTTTCGTTTGTACCTCAAGGGATTCGGAAATACAAGACTTTAAAAAACTTGTTCCCTAATATCGGAATCTCGGGCATTTTTTGAGATAATCAAAATCTGCAAGCGGGGTTGGATTCACCGTCGTTTGTACCCGTTTGTACCATCTTTCTTTTCGTTTGTACCTCAAGGGGTTCGGAAATACAGAACTTTAAAAAACCCGTTCCCTAATATCGGAATCTCGGGCATTTTTTGAGATAATCAAAATCTGCAAGCGGGGTTGGATTCACCGTCGTTTGTACCCGTTTGTACCATCTTTCTTTTCGTTTGTACCTCAAGGGGTTCGGAAATACAAGACTTTAAAAAACCCGTTCCCTAATATCGGAATCTCGGGCATTTTTTGAGATAATCAAAATCTGCCATCGGGGTTGGATTCACCATCGTTTGTACCCGTTTGTACCATTTTTCTTTTCGTTTGTACCTCAAGGGGTTCGGAAATACAAGACTTTAAAAAACCGGTTCCCTAATATCGGAATCTCGGGCATTTTTTGAGATAATCAAAATCTGCAAGCGGGGTTGGATTCACCGTCGTTTGTACCCATTTGTACCATCTTTCTTTTCGTTTGTACCTCAAGGGGTTCGGAAATACAGGACTTTAAAAAACCTGATCCCTAATATCGGAATCTCGGCCATTTTTTGAGATAATCAAAATCTGCAAGCGGGGTTGGATTCACCGTCGTTTGTACCCGTTTGTACCATCTTTCTTTTCGTTTGTACCTCAAGGGGTTCGGAAATACAAGACTTTAAAAAACCTGTTCCCTAATATCGGAATCTCGGCCATTTTTTGAGATAATCAAAATCTGCAAGCGGGGTTGGATTCACCGTCGTTTGTACCCGTTTGTACCATCTTTCTTTTCGTTTGTACCTCAAGGGGTTCGGAAATACAAGACTTTAAAAAACCCGTTCCCTAATATCGGAATCTCGGCCATTTATTGAGATAATCAAAATCTGCCAGCGGGGTTGGATTCACCATCATTTGTACCCGTTTGTACCATCTTTCTTTTCGTTTGTACCTCAAGGGGTTCGGAAATACAAGACTTTAAAAAACCCGTTCCCTAATACCGGAATCTCGGCCATTTTTTGAGATAATCAAAATCTGCCAGCGGGGTTGGATTCACCATCGTTTGTACCCGTTTGTACCATCTTTCTTTTCGTTTGTACCTCAAGGGGTTCGGAAATACAAGACTTTAAAAAACCGGTTCCCTAATATCGGAATCTCGGGCATTTTTTGAGATAATCAAAATCTGCAAGCGGGGTTGGATTCAGCGTCGTTTGTACCCGTTTGTACCATCTTTCTTTTCGTTTGTACCTCAAGGGGTTCGGAAATACAAGACTTTAAAAAACCCGTTCCCTAATATCGGAATCTCGGCCATTTTTTGAGATAATCAAAATCTGCCAGCGGGGTTGGATTCACCATCGTTTGTACCCGTTTGTACCATCTTTCTTTTCGTTTGTACCTCAAGGGGTTCGGAAATACAAGACTTTAAAAAACCGGTTCCCTTATATCGGAATCTCGGGCATTTTTTTGAGATAATCAAAATCTGCAAGCGGGGTTGGATTCACCGTCGTTTGTACCCATTTGTACCATCTTTCTTTTCGTTTGTACCTCAAGGGGTTCGGAAATACAGGACTTTAAAAAACCTGATCCCTAATATCGGAAACTCGGCCATTTTTTGAGATAATCAAAATCTGCCAGCGGGGTTGGATTCACCATCGTTTGTACCCGTTTGTACCATCTTTCTTTTCGTTTGTACCTCAAGGGGTTCGGAAATACAAGACTTTAAAAAACCGGTTCCCTAATAACGGAATCTCGGGCATTTTTTGAGATAATCAAAATCTGCAAGCGGGGTTGGATTCACCGTCGTTTGTACCCGTTTGTACCATCTTTCTTTTCGTTTGTACCTCAAGGGGTTCGGAAATACAAGACTTTAAAAAACCCGTTCCCTAATATCGGAATCTCGGCCATTTTTTGAGATAATCAAAATCTGCAAGTGGGGTTGGATTCACCGTCGTTTGTACCCGTTTGTACCATCTTTCTTTTCGTTTGTACCTCAAGGGGTTCGGAAATACAGGACTTTAAAAAACCTGTTCCCTAATATCGGAATCTCGGGCATTTTTTGAGATAATCAAAATCTGCAAGCGGGGTTGGATTCACCGTCGTTTGTACCCGTTTGTACCATCTTTCTTTTCGTTTGTACCTCAAGGGGTTCGGAAATACAAGACTTTAAAAAACCCGTTCCCTAATATCGGAATCTCGGCCATTTTTTGAGATAATCAAAATCTGCAAGCGGGGTTGGATTCACCGTCGTTTGTACCCGTTTGTACCATCTTTCTTTTCGTTTGTACCTCAAGGGGTTCGGAAATACAAGACTTTAAAAAACCCGTTCCCTAATATCGGAATCTCGGCCATTTTTTGAGATAATCAAAATCTGCAAGTGGGGTTGGATTCACCGTCGTTCGTACCCGTTTGTACCATCTTTCTTTTCGTTTGTACCTCAAGGGGTTCGGAAATACAGGACTTTAAAAAACCTGTTCCCTAATATCGGAATCTCGGGCATTTTTTGAGATAATCAAAATCTGCAAGCGGGGTTGGATTCACCGTCGTTTGTACCCGTTTGTACCATCTTTCTTTTCGTTTGTACCTCAAGGGGTTCAGAAATACAAGACTTTAAAAAACCCGTTCCCTAATATCGGAATCTCGGCCATTTTTTGAGATAATCAAAATCTGCCAGCGGGGTTGGATTCACCATCGTTTGTACCCGTTTGTACCATATTTCTTTTCGTTTGTACCTCAAGGGGTTCGGAAATACAAGACTTTAAAAAACCGGTTCCCTAATATCGGAATCTCGGGCATTTTTTGAGATAATCAAAATCTGCAAGCGGGGTTGGATTCACCGTCGTTTGTACCCGTTTGTACCATCTTTCTTTTCGTTTGTACCTCAAGGGGTTCGGAAATACAGGACTTTAAAAAACCTGATCCCTAATATCGGAATCTCGGCCATTTTTTGAGATAATCAAAATCTGCCAGCGGGGTTGGATTCACCATCGTTTGTACCCGTTTGTACCATCTTTCTTTTCGTTTGTACCTCAAGGGGTTCGGAAATACAAGACTTTAAAAAACCCGTTCCCTAATATCGGAATCTCGGGCATTTTTTGAGATAATCAAAATCTGCCATCGGGGTTGGATTCACCATCGTTTGTACCCGTTTGTACCATTTTTCTTTTCGTTTGTACCTCAAGGGGTTCGGAAATACAAGACTTTAAAAAACCGGTTCCCTAATATCGGAATCTCGGGCATTTTTTGAGATAATCAAAATCTGCAAGCGGGGTTGGATTCACCGTCGTTTGTACCCATTTGTACCATCTTTCTTTTCGTTTGTACCTCAAGGGGTTCGGAAATACAGGACTTTAAAAAACCTGATCCCTAATATCGGAATCTCGGCCATTTTTTGAGATAATCAAAATCTGCAAGCGGGGTTGGATTCACCGTCGTTTGTACCCGTTTGTACCATCTTTCTTTTCGTTTGTACCTCAAGGGGTTCGGAAATACAAGACTTTAAAAAACCTGTTCCCTAATATCGGAATCTCGGCCATTTTTTGAGATAATCAAAATCTGCAAGCGGGGTTGGATTCACCGTCGTTTGTACCCGTTTGTACCATCTTTCTTTTCGTTTGTACCTCAAGGGGTTCGGAAATACAAGACTTTAATAAACCCGTTCCCTAATATCGGAATCTCGGCCATTTTTTGAGATAATCAAAATCTGCCAGCGGGGTTGGATTCACCATCGTTTGTACCCGTTTGTACCATCTTTCTTTTCGTTTGTACCTCAAGGGGTTCGGAAATACAAGACTTTAAAAAACCCGTTCCCTAATATCGGAATCTCGGGCATTTTTTGAGATAATCAAAATCTGCAAGCGGGGTTGGATTCACCGTCGTTTGTACCCGTTTGTACCATCTTTCTTTTCGTTTGTACCTCAAGGGGTTCGGAAATACAGGACTTTAAAAAACCTGTTCCCTAATATCGGAATCTCGGGCATTTTTTGTGATAATCAAAATCTGCAAGCGGTGTTGGATTCACCGTCGTTTGTACCCGTTTGTACCATCTTTCTTTTCGTTTGTACCTCAAGGGGTTCGGAAATACAAGACTTTAAAAAACCCGTTCCCTAATATCGGAATCTCGGCCATTTTTTGAGATAATCAAAATCTGCAAGTGGGGTTGGATTCACCGTCGTTTGTACCCGTTTGTACCATCTTTCTTTTCGTTTGTACCTCAAGGGGTTCGGAAATACAGGACTTTAAAAAACCTGTTCCCTAATATCGGAATCTCGGGCATTTTTTGAGATAATCAAAATCTGCAAGCGGGGTTGGATTCACCGTCGTTTGTACCCGTTTGTACCATCTTTCTTTTCGTTTGTACCTCAAGGGGTTCGGAAATACAAGACTTTAAAAAACCCGTTCCCTAATATCGGAATCTCGGCCATTTTTTGAGATAATCAAAATCTGCAAGCGGGGTTGGATTCACCGTCGTTTGTACCCGTTTGTACCATCTTTCTTTTCGTTTGTACCTCAAGGTGTTCGGAAATACAAGACTTTAAAAAACCCGTTCCCTAATATCGGAATCTCGGCCATTTTTTGAGATAATCAAAATCTGCAAGTGGGGTTGGATTCACCGTCGTTTGTACCCGTTTGTACCATCTTTCTTTTCGTTTGTACCTCAAGGGGTTCGGAAATACAGGACTTTAAAAAACCTGTTCCCTAATATCGGAATCTCGGGCATTTTTTGAGATAATCAAAATCTGCAAGCGGGGTTGGATTCACCGTCGTTTGTACCCGTTTGTACCATCTTTCTTTTCGTTTGTACCTCAAGGGGTTCGGAAATACAGGACTTTAAAAAACCTGTTCCCTAATATCGGAATCTCGGGCATTTTTTGTGATAATCAAAATCTGCAAGCGGGGTTGGATTCACCGTCGTTTGTACCCGTTTGTACCATCTTTCTTTTCGTTTGTACCTCAAGGGGTTCGGAAATACAAGACTTTAAAAAACCGGTTCCCTAATATCGGAATCTCGGCCATTTTTTGAGATAATCAAAATCTGCAAGCGGGGTTGGATTCACCGTCGTTTGTACCCGTTTGTACCATCTTTCTTTTCGTTTGTACCTCAAGGGGTTCGGAAATACAAGACTTTAAAAAACCCGTTCCCTAATATCGGAATCTCGGCCATTTTTTGAGATAATCAAAATCTGCCAGCGGGGTTGGATTCACCATCGTTTGTACCCGTTTGTACCATCTTTCTTTTCGTTTGTACCTCAAGGGGTTCGGAAATACAAGACTTTAAAAAACCGGTTCCCTAATATCGGAATCTCGGGCATTTTTTGAGATAATCAAAATCTGCAAGCGGGGTTGGATTCACCGTCGTTTGTACCCATTTGTACCATCTTTCTTTTCGTTTGTACCTCAAGGGGTTCGGAAATACAGGACTTTAAAAAACCTGATCCCTAATATCGGAATCTCGGCCATTTTTTGAGATAATCAAAATCTGCAAGCGGGGTTGGATTCACCGTCGTTTGTACCCGTTTGTACCATCTTTCTTTTCGTTTGTACCTCAAGGGGTTCGGAAATACAAGACTTTAAAAAACCTGTTCCCTAATATCGGAATCTCGGCCATTTTTTGAGATAATCAAAATCTGCAAGCGGGGTTGGATTCACCGTCGTTTGTACCCGTTTGTACCATCTTTCTTTTCGTTTGTACCTCAAGGGGTTCGGAAATACAAGACTTTAAAAAACCCGTTCCCTAATATCGGAATCTCGGCCATTTTTTGAGATAATCAAAATCTACCAGCGGGGTTGGATTCACCATCGTTTGTACCCGTTTGTACCATCTTTCTTTTCGTTTGTACCTCAAGGGGTTCGGAAATACAAGACTTTAAAAAACCCGTTCCCTAATATCGGAATCTCGGCCATTTTTTGAGATAATCAAAATCTGCAAGCGGGGTTGGATTCACCGTCGTTTGTACCCGTTTGTACCATCTTTCTTTTCGTTTGTACCTCAAGGGGTTCGGAAATACAGGACTTTAAAAAACCTGTTCCCTAATATCGGAATCTCGGGCATTTTTTGAGATAATCAAAATCTGCAAGCGGGGTTGGATTCACCGTCGTTTGTACCCGTTTGTACCATCTTTCTTTTCGTTTGTACCTCAAGGGGTTCGGAAATACAAGACTTTAAAAAACCCGTTCCCTAATATCGGAATCTCGGCCATTTTTTGAGATAATCAAAATCTGCCAGCGGGGTTGGATTCACCATCGTTTGTACCCGTTTGTACCATCTTTCTTTTCGTTTGTACCTCAAGGGGTTCGGAAATACAAGACTTTAAAAAACCGGTTCCCTAATATCGGAATCTCGGGCATTTTTTGAGATAATCAAAATCTGCAAGCGGGGTTGGATTCACCGTCGTTTGTACCCGTTTGTACCATCTTTCTTTTCGTTTGTACCTCAAGGGGTTCGGAAATACAAGACTTTAAAAAACCCGTTCCCTAATATCGGAATCTCGGCCATTTTTTGAGATAATCAAAATCTGCAAGCGGGGTTGGATTCACCGTCGTTTGTACCCGTTTGTACCATCTTTCTTTTCGTTTGTACCTCAAGGGGTTCGGAAATACAGGACTTTAAAAAACCGGTTCCCTAATATCGGAATCTCGAGCATTTTTTGAGATAATCAAAATCTGCAAGCGGGTTTGGATTCACCGTCGTTTGTACCCGTTTGTACCATCTTTCTTTTCGTTTGTACCTCAAGGGGTTCGGAAATACAAGACTTTAAAAAACCGGTTCCCTAATATCGGAATCTCGGGCATTTTTTGAGATAATCAAAATCTGCAAGCGGGGTTGGATTCACAGTCGTTTGTACCCATTTGTACCATCTTTCTTTTCGTTTGTACCTCAAGGGGTTCGGAAATACAGGACTTTAAAAAACCTGATCCCTAATATCGGAAACTCGGCCATTTTTTGAGATAATCAAAATCTGCCAACGGGGTTGGATTCACCATCGTTTGTACCCGTTTGTACCATCTTTCTTTTCGTTTGTACCTCAAGGGGTTCGGAAATACAAGACTTTAAAAAACCGGTTCCCTAATAACGGAATCTCGGGCATTTTTTGAGATAATCGAAATCTGCCAGCGGGGTTGGATTCACCGTCGTTTGTACCCGTTTGTACCATCTTTCTTTTCGTTTGTACCTCAAGGGGTTCGGAAATACAAGACTTTAAAAAACCCGTTCCCTAATATCGGAATCTCGGCCATTTTTTGAGATAATCAAAATCTGCAAGTTTGGTTGGATTCACCGTCGTTTGTACCCGTTTGTACCATCTTTCTTTTCGTTTGTACCTCAAGGGGTTCGGAAATACAAGACTTTAAAAAACCCGGCAATAAAGGCTTTTTTATTTTAGTTTTATTTATTTTATTTATATGGGTGAGGCTAAAAAGAAATTGCGGTCTTCTTAACCCAAAACCCAAAGGGGGGGTTACCTTTTTTATAATGTTTGTGATAGAATTTTATTGATTGGTCTTTGGATCCCGGTTAATAATATAAGAATGAAATCAATTGTAATAGGACGTGCGTCCCTTGCGAGAACCAACGGGAGGCCGTATGCAAAATTTCGCCGATTTAGCTGATTTACGTTGTTTAACAGACGCGATATTTCGGTTAAAATACTGTATTTCTATAAGTTTTAATGCACAAAAATTCATCTATAAGTGGAGCACTTTTTGCCAGTTTAATATAATTTTGAGTAAAAAAATATTTAACTTTGATTTTGATTTGCTTTTGATTTCGGCTACTTAAAACTCCCGTTCATTAAAATTATAACATCATAAAAAATCTTCAGTTAATAAACAAACAATTACCTGTTTTTTTTTGTTTCAATATCTTTTAACCAAATCTCGCATTAAATAAAAATAAAGAGGTAGCTAATTCATTAGATCATAATTTTTTTTTTTTTTTTATAAAAAGTTAAATTTTTAGTTACAATATATATCTGCCAAACTGCATTGCAGTTTATCGGCAGAATTAAATTAAAATGATATCTTAGATTCTGAATTAAAACTTGTATAAATACAGTATTTTAACTGTAAAATCACGATTCTTAAATCACGTAAATCAGCAATATTTTGCATACGGCCTCTTAAAATGAAAACAAAAAAAAATGTGGTTAAAAATAATTTCAATAATCTTCAATTTACACAATATACCGGGTGTTGCTCTGCTTTTGTGCCATATTTAAGGAGGTTGATTTTTAACGCGTATAGAACACTATTCAATTATAAAATCGTAAAATTACATTTTTTTTAAACCTTTGTAAAGATAAAAATCCCCCGTGTGAAAAAAACAACATCAATGTTTTATAAAATTACCCTGTGTGGTGTAACCACCGCTGCACCGCGCTGCCGCGCGTTTGTTTGCGCATCCGTTCGCCCACCGTATTGCACTCTCTCTCACACCAACTGCGCACCGCTCGCGCCGAAGCAAGCCAGTTATCTGTCCTCCGTTTCCACCTGCGTACGCGTCGTGACACGTGGACTCGTCCGAGAAGCCGCGCGCGCGACACCCCAACGTCACAATGACGCATATTGGTATTCAAATGTGGAATAAGTTGAAATGGTTTAAACGTCTAGTGTACGTTAACGAAATACCTATCAAGTGTTGTTCAGTTAAGACAGAACATAGTGCTTTTGAATGAGTTTATAACAATATAATTGTTTTAAATAAAATAAAAAGAAACTTACGAACGCCGTGCTCAACTGTAAATCGAGAATAAGGGAGGGCACTTTGAGCAGTATCTTCGACTATCATAAGTAAGTTATAAATAAATTTCATGATTATAAAAATTTGGTAGAATTATTGGCGTAATTGTTTTCGATCGCTTCCTAACTACTAAATAAAACAATAACGGTGCATAATCCGGCAAAGGAAGAAGGTCAATATTGAATAATTTTATTTTAATAATTTTTCGAACCTAGTTAGTATTTAACTTGTACCCACTTATAATAAAATAAGCTAAAATAAGGTAGGAAACGGTAGAACAGATACCTACAAAACATACAACCTCGATTTTAGGCCCATTTCTGTTTCTAGTTTATATAAATGACCTACCTTATATGGTGAAAGAACTATCAGATGTCGTTTTGTTTGCAGATGATACGTCTCTGAGATTTAAAGTAGATAGAAAAGACAAAGATCTTTTAAAAGTTAACTACGCTCTGAAGACTGTGTCTCAATGGTTTGCTGCCAACAATCTTATGTTAAACTCTAAAAAAACAAAATGTATAAGATTTTCATTACCAAATATACCAAAAGTTGATACCAGTGTTATTGTGGATGGTAATAAACTTAATGTAGTAGATAAGACTGTTTTTCTTGGTCTGACTATAGACTGTAGATTGCAGTGGGGGATTGCAGTTTCATGTACCTTAAGACGCGTAATGCGTAATGCTACACTTTTTAGCACATCAACCATTATCTTACGTTAGGAAACAATTATTATCAGTTGACAAAAAGCTCAGAGGTGCCAACATTTCTAAGTAAGACACCTGAGGTCGTAAACAGTTTTTTTACGACCAATGCAAAGCAGTTGCCTTGCTTTTATCATGTTAATTGAATTTACACTGTACTGACTGAGCATAAAATTTTGTAACGACTATTGTTCCCTATTGCCATGTATCATGATAGGTGTAAATAAAATGTTTACCAAACATAAATAAGCAACTCCATAGGTGCCGGACCTTGGTTAATGTTCGTATTTCGGCTCTTTTCGGCACTGACAATTGCGTCGAGTGGTGCAAACGATCCTAACGTGTGCTACTGTGTGCGTGCGTAGATTTTTAAAATGAGCACAAGTTTCTACAGCAATCAGTATGTATAACTATTTTAAACTGCATTTATACTATTATGTATAAAACCTTGTTTAGTTTTATACATAATAGTATAAATTCCGATATTAGGGAACCGGTTTTTTAAAGTCTTGTATTTCCGAACCCCTTGAGGTACAAACGAAAAGAAAGATGGTACAAACGGGTACAAACGATGGTGAATCCAACCCCGCTGGCAGATTTTGATTATCTCAAAAAATGGCCGAGATTCCGATATTAGGGAACGGGTTTTTTAAAGTCTTGTATTTCCGAACCCCTTGAGGTACAAACGAAAAGAAAGATGGTACAAACGGGTACAAACGATGGTGAATCCAACCCCGCTGGCAGATTTTGATTATCTAAAAAAATGGCCGAGATTCCGATATTGGGGAACGGGTTTTTTAAAGTCTTGTATTTCTGAACCCCTTGAGGTACAAACGAAAAGAAAGATGGTACAAACGGGTACAAACGACGGTGAATCCAACCCCGCTTGCAGATTTTGATTATCTCAAAAAATGCCCGAGATTCCGATATTAGGGAACAGGTTTTTTAAAGTCCTGTATTTCCGAACCCCTTGAGGTACAAACGAAAAGAAAGATGGTACAAACGGGTACAAACGACGGTGAATCCAACCCCGCTTGCAGATTTTGATTATCTCAAAAAATGGCCGAGATTCCGATATTAGGGAACGGGTTTTTTAAAGTCTTGTATTTCCGAACCCCTTGAGGTACAAACGAAAAGAAAGATGGTACAAACGGGTACAAACGACGGTGAATCCAACCCCGCTGGCAGATTTTGATTATCTCAAAAAATGCCCGAGATTCCGATATTAGGGAACGGGTTTTTTAAAGTCTTGTATTTCCGAACCCCTTGAGGTACAAACGAAAAGAAAAATGGTACAAACGGGTACAAACGATGGTGAATCCAACCCCGCTGGCAGATTTTGATTATCTCAAAAAATGGCCGAGATTCCGATATTAGGGAACAGGTTTTTTAAAGTCTTGTATTTCCGAACCCCTTGAGGTACAAACGAAAAGAAAAATGGTACAAACGGGTACAAACGATGGTGAATCCAACCCCGCTGGCAGATTTTGATTATCTAAAAAAATGGCCGAGATTCCGATATTAGGGAACGGGTTTTTTAAAGTCTTGTATTTTCGAACCCCTTGAGGTACAAACGAAAAGAAAGATGGTACAAACGAGTACAAACGACGGTGAATCCAACCCCGCTTGCAGATTTTGATTATCTCAAAAAATGCCCGAGATTCCGATATTAGGGAACAGGTTTTTTAAAGTCTTGTATTTCCGAACCCCTTGAGGTACAAACGAAAAGAAAGATGGTACAAACGGGTACAAACGACGGTGAATCCAACCCCGCTTGCAGATTTTGAATATCTCAAAAAATGGCCGAGATTCCGATATTAGGGAACGGGTTTTTTAAAGTCTTGTATTTCCGAACCCCTTGAGGTACAAACGAAAAGAAAGATGGTACAAACGGGTACAAACGACGGTGAATCCAACCCCGCTTGCAGATTTTGATTATCTCAAAAAATGCCCGAGATTCCGATATTAGGGAACCGGTTTTTTAAAGTCTTGTATTTCCGAACCCCTTGAGGTACAAACGAAAAGAAAGATAGTACAAACGGGTACAAACGATGGTGAATCCAACCCCGCTTGCAGATTTTGATTATCTCAAAAAATGCCCGAGATTCCGATATTAGGGAACGGGTTTTTTAAAGTCTTGTATTTCCGAACCCCTTGAGGTACAAACGAAAAGAAAGATGGTACAAACGGGTACAAACGATGGTGAATCCAACCCCGCTTGCAGATTTTGATTATCTAAAAAAATGCCCGAGATTTCGATATTAGGGAACCGGTTTTTTAAAGTCTTGTATTTCCGAACCCCTTGAGGTACAAACGAAAAGAAAGATGGTACAAACGGGTACAAACGATGGTGAATCCAACCCCGCTGGCAGATTTTGATTATCTCAAAAAATGGCCGAGATTCCGGTATTAGGGAACGGGTTTTTTAAAGTCTTGTATTTCCGAACCCCTTGAGGTACAAACGACAAGAAAGATGGTACAAACGGGTACAAACGACGGTGAATCCAACCCCGCTTGCAGATTTTGATTATCTCAAAAAATGCCCGAGATTCCGATATTAGGGAACGGGTTTTTTAAAGTTCTGTATTTCCGAACCCCTTGAGGTACAAACGAAAAGAAAGATGGTACAAACGGGTACAAACGACGGTGAATCCAACCCCGCTTGCAGATTTTGATTATCTCAAAAAATGCCCGAGATTCCGATATTAGGGAACAAGTTTTTTTAAAGTTCTGTATTTCCGAACCCCTTGAGGTACAAACGAAAAGAAAAATGGTACAAACGGGTACAAACGATGGTGAATCCAACCCCGCTGGCAGATTTTGATTATCTCAAAAAATGGCCGAGATTCCGATATTAGGGAACAGGTTTTTTAAAGTCTTGTATTTCCGAACCCCTTGAGGTACAAACGAAAAGAAAAATGGTACAAACGGGTACAAACGATGGTGAATCCAACCCCGCTGGCAGATTTTGATTATCTAAAAAAATGGCCGAGATTCCGATATTAGGGAACGGGTTTTTTAAAGTCTTGTATTTCCGAACCCCTTGAGGTACAAACGAAAAGAAAGATGGTACAAACGGGTACAAACGACGGTGAATCCAACCCCGCTTGCAGATTTTGATTATCTCAAAAAATGCCCGAGATTCCGATATTAGGGAACAGGTTTTTTAAAGGTCTTGTATTTCCGAACCCCTTGAGGTACAAACGAAAAGAAAGATGGTACAAACGGGTACAAACGACGGTGAATCCAACCCCGCTTGCAGATTTTGATTATCTCAAAAAATGCCCGAGATTCCGATATTAGGGAACAAGTTTTTTTAAAGTTCTGTATTTCCGAACCCCTTGAGGTACAAACGAAAAGAAAGATGTTACAAACGGGTACAAACGACGGTGAATCCAACCCCGCTTGCAGATTTTGATTATCCCAAAAAATGCCCGAGATTCCGATATTAGGGAACGGGTTTTTTAAAGTTCTGTATTTCCGAACCCCTTGAGGTACAAACGAATAGAAAGATGGTACAAACGGGAACAAACGACGGTGAATCCAACCCCGCTTGCAGATTTTGATTATCTCAAAAAATGCCCGAGATTCCGATATTAGGGAACAGGTTTTTTAAAGTCCTGTATTTCCGAACCCCTTGAGGTACAAACGAAAAGAAAGATGGTACAAACGGGTACAAACGACGGTGAATCCAACCCCGCTTGCAGATTTTGATTATCTCAAAAAATGCCCGAGATTCCGATATTAGGGAACCGGTTTTTTAAAGTCTTGTATTTCCGAACCCCTTGAGGTACAAACGAAAAGAAAGATGGTACAAACGGGTACAAACGATGGTGAATCCAACCCCGCTGGCAGATTTTGATTATCTCAAAAAATGGCCGAGATTCCGATATTAGGGATCAGGTTTTTTAAAGTCCTGTATTTCCGAACCCCTTGAGGTACAAACGAAAAGAAAGATGGTACAAACGGGTACAAACGACGGTGAATCCAACCCCGCTTGCAGATTTTGATTATCTCAAAAAATGCCCGAGATTCCGATATTAGGGAACAGGTTTTTTAAAGTCCTGTATTTCCGAACCCCTTGAGGTACAAACGAAAAGAAAGATGGTACAAACGGGTACAAACGACGGTGAATCCAACCCCGCTTGCAGATTTTGATTATCTCAAAAAATGGCCGAGATTCCGATATTAGGGAACGGATTTTTTAAAGTCTTGTATTTCCGAACCCCTTGAGGTACAAACGAAAAGAAAAATGGTACAAACGGGTACAAACGATGGTGAATCCAACCCCGCTGGCAGATTTTGATTATCTAAAAAAATGGCCGAGATTCCGATATTAGGGAACGGGTTTTTTAAAGTCTTGTATTTCCGAACCCCTTGAGGTACAAACGAAAAGAAAGATGGTACAAACGGGTACAAACGACGGTGAATCCAACCCCGCTTGCAGATTTTGATTATCTCAAAAAATGCCCGAGATTCCGATATTAGGGAACAAGTTTTTTTAAAGTTCTGTATTTCCGAACCCCTTGAGGTACAAACGAAAAGAAAAATGGTACAAACGGGTACAAACGATGGTGAATCCAACCCCGCTGGCAGATTATGATTATCTAAAAAAATGGCCGAGATTCCGATATTAGGGAACGGGTTTTTTAAAGTCTTGTATTTCCGAACCCCTTGAGGTACAAACGAAAAGAAAGATGGTACAAACGGGTACAAACGACGGTGAATCCAACCCCGCTTGCAGATTTTGATTATCTCAAAAAATGCCCGAGATTCCGATATTAGGGAACAGGTTTTTTAAAGGTCTTGTATTTCCGAACCCCTTGAGGTACAAACGAAAAGAAAGATGGTACAAACGGGTACAAACGACGGTGAATCCAACCCCGCTTGCAGATTTTGATTATCTCAAAAAATGCCCGAGATTCCGATATTAGGGAACAAGTTTTTTTAAAGTTCTGTATTTCCGAACCCCTTGAGGTACAAACGAAAAGAAAGATGGTACAAACGGGTACAAACGACGGTGAATCCAACCCCGCTTGCAGATTTTGATTATCCCAAAAAATGCCCGAGATTCCGATATTAGGGAACGGGTTTTTTAAAGTTCTGTATTTCCGAACCCCTTGAGGTACAAACGAATAGAAAGATGGTACAAACGGGAACAAACGACGGTGAATCCAACCCCGCTTGCAGATTTTGATTATCTCAAAAAATGCCCGAGATTCCGATATTAGGGAACAGGTTTTTTAAAGTCCTGTATTTCCGAACCCCTTGAGGTACAAACGAAAAGAAAGATGGTACAAACGGGTACAAACGACGGTGAATCCAACCCCGCTTGCAGATTTTGATTATCTCAAAAAATGCCCGAGATTCCGATATTAGGGAACCGGTTTTTTAAAGTCTTGTATTTCCGAACCCCTTGAGGTACAAACGAAAAGAAAGATGGTACAAACGGGTACAAACGATGGTGAATCCAACCCCGCTGGCAGATTTTGATTATCTCAAAAAATGGCCGAGATTCCGATATTAGGGATCAGGTTTTTTAAAGTCCTGTATTTCCGAACCCCTTGAGGTACAAACGAAAAGAAAGATGGTACAAACGGGTACAAACGACGGTGAATCCAACCCCGCTTGCAGATTTTGATTATCTCAAAAAATGCCCGAGATTCCGATATTAGGGAACAGGTTTTTTAAAGTCCTGTATTTCCGAACCCCTTGAGGTACAAACGAAAAGAAAGATGGTACAAACGGGTACAAACGACGGTGAATCCAACCCCGCTTGCAGATTTTGATTATCTCAAAAAATGGCCGAGATTCCGATATTAGGGAACGGATTTTTTAAAGTCTTGTATTTCCGAACCCCTTGAGGTACAAACGAAAAGAAAAATGGTACAAACGGGTACAAACGATGGTGAATCCAACCCCGCTGGCAGATTTTGATTATCTAAAAAAATGGCCGAGATTCCGATATTAGGGAACGGGTTTTTTAAAGTCTTGTATTTCCGAACCCCTTGAGGTACAAACGAAAAGAAAGATGGTACAAACGGGTACAAACGACGGTGAATCCAACCCCGCTTGCAGATTTTGATTATCTCAAAAAATGCCCGAGATTCCGATATTAGGGAACAAGTTTTTTTAAAGTTCTGTATTTCCGAACCCCTTGAGGTACAAACGAAAAGAAAGATGGTACAAACGGGTACAAACGACGGTGAATCCAACCCCGCTTGCAGATTTTGATTATCTCAAAAAATGCCCGAGATTCCGATATTAGGGAACGGGTTTTTTAAAGTTCTGTATTTCCGAACCCCTTGAGGTACAAACGAAAAGAAAGATGGTACAAACGGGTACAAACGACGGTGAATCCAACCCCGCTTGCAGATTTTGATTATCTCAAAAAATGCCCGAGATTCCGATATTAGGGATCAGGTTTTTAAAGTCCTGTATATCTGAACCCCTTGAGGTACAAACGAAAAGAAAGATGGTACAAACGGGTACAAACGACGCTGAATCCAACCCCGCTTGCAGATTTTGATTATCTCAAAAAATGCCCGAGATTCCGATATTAGGGAACCGGTTTTTTAAAGTCTTGTATTTCCGAACCCCTTGAGGTACAAACGAAAAGAAAAATGGTACAAACGGGTACAAACGATGGTGAATCCAACCCCGCTGGCAGATTTTGATTATCTCAAAAAATGGCCGAGATTCCGGTATTAGGGAACGGGTTTTTTAAAGTCTTGTATTTCCGAACCCCTTGAGGTACAAACGACAAGAAAGATGGTACAAACGGGTACAAACGACGGTGAATCCAACCCCGCTTGCAGATTTTGATTATCTCAAAAAATGCCCGAGATTCCGATATTAGGGAACGGGTTTTTTAAAGTTCTGTATTTCCGAACCCCTTGAGGTACAAACGAAAAGAAAAATGGTACAAATGGGTACAAACGATGGTGAATCCAACCCCGATGGCAGATTTTGATTATCTCAAAAAATGCCCGAGATTCCGATATTAGGGAACGGGTTTTTTAAAGTCTTGTATTTCCGAACCCCTTGAGGTACAAACGAAAAGAAAGATGGTACAAACGGGTACAAACGACGGTGAATCCAACCCCGCTTGCAGATTTTGATTATCTCAAAAAATGCCCGAGATTCCGATATTAGGGAACCGGTTTTTTAAAGTCTTGTATTTCCGAACCCCTTGAGGTACAAACGAAAAGAAAGATGGTACAAACGGGTACAAACGATGGTGAATCCAACCCCGCTGGCAGATTTTGATTATCTCAAAAAATGGC
Source organism: Achlya flavicornis (assembly GCA_947623365.1). Lineage (NCBI taxonomy): Eukaryota > Metazoa > Arthropoda > Insecta > Lepidoptera > Drepanidae > Achlya > Achlya flavicornis. The sequence continues at coordinate 1,731,234 of OX392495.1, read as the reverse complement.
CGAGATTCCGATATTAGGGATCAGGTTTTTTAAAGTCCTGTATTTCCGAACCCCTTGAGGTACAAACGAAAAGAAAGATGGAACAAACGGGTACAAACGACGGTGAATCCAACCCCGCTTGCAGATTTTGATTATCTCAAAAAATGCCCGAGATTCCGATATTAGGGAACCGGTTTTTTAAAGTCTTGTATTTCCGAACCCCTTGAGGTACAAACGAAAAGAAAGATGGTACAAACGGGTACAAACGACGGTGAATCCAACCCCGCTTGCAGATTTTGATTATCTCAAAAAATGGCCGAGATTCCGATATTAGGGATCAGGTTTTTTAAAGTCCTGTATTTCCGAACCCCTTGAGGTACAAACGAAAAGAAAGATGGTACAAATGGGTACAAACGACGGTGAATCCAACCCCGCTTGCAGATTTTGATTATCTCAAAAAATGCCCGAGATTCCGATATTAGGGAACCGGTTTTTTAAAGTCTTGTATTTCCGAACCCCTTGAGGTACAAACGAAAAGAAAAATGGTACAAACGGGTACAAACGATGGTGAATCCAACCCCGATGGCAGATTTTGATTATCTCAAAAAATGCCCGAGATTCCGATATTAGGGAACGGGTTTTTTAAAGTCTTGTATTTCCGAACCCCTTGAGGTACAAACGAAAAGAAAGATGGTACAAACGGGTACAAACGACGGTGAATCCAACCCCGCTTGCAGATTTTGATTATCTCAAAAAATGCCCGAGATTCCGATATTAGGGAACGGGTTTTTTAAAGTTCTGTATTTCCGAACCCCTTGAGTTACAAACGAAAAGAAAGATGGTACAAACGGGTACAAACGACGGTGAATCCAACCCCGCTTGCAGATTTTGATTATCTCAAAAAATGCCCGAGATTCCAATATTAGGGAACAAGTTTTTTAAAGTCTTGTATTTCCGAATCCCTTGAGGTACAAACGAAAAGAAAAATGGTACAAACGGGTACAAACGATGGTGAATCCAACCCCGCTGGCAGATTTTGATTATCTCAAAAAATGCCCGAGATTCCGATATTAGGGATCAGGTTTTTTAAAGTCCTGTATTTCCGAACCCCTTGAGGTACAAACGAAAAGAAAGATGGTACAAACGGGTACAAACGATGGTGAATCCAACCCTTTGGCAGATTTTGATTATCTCAAAAAATACCCGAGATTCCGATATTAGGGAACAGGTTTTTTAAAGTCCTGTATTTCCGAACCACTTGAGGTACAAACGAAAAAAAAGTTGGTACAAACAGGTACATATGCAATACTAACATATGCAAAAAAAAAAAACCCGATATCTTGAAGTCGGGTTCTGAGCATTTTTCAACCCCCCGTATCTCCGAACCCCTTGAGGTACAAACGAAAAAAAAGTTGGTACAAACAGGTACATACGGAGTACTAACATATGCAAAAAAAAAAACCCCGATATCTTGAAGTCGGGTTCTGAGCATTTTTCAACCCCCCGTATCTCCGAACCCCTTGAGGTACAAACGAAAAAAAAGTTGGTACAAACAGGTACATACGGAGTACAAACATATGCAAAAAAAAAAAACCCGATATCTTGAAGTCGGGTTCTGAGCATTTTTCAACCCCCCGTATCTCCGAACCCCTTGAGGTACAAACGAAAAAAAAGTTGGTACAAACAGGTACATACGGAGTACTAACATATGCAAAAAAAAAAAACCCGATATCTTGAAGTCGGGTTCCAGGTTCACACAGGTTTGGTATTGAGTATTCTGTGCCACAGGGTATAGCTAATAATATCAAAAAACAACCATTACCAAAGGAACATTTTTGTAACTTCAAATGTGAATATCTTTTTTCTCCCATGGAATTCAGACTTGCTGTCATAGAATAAAATAATGTGCTCGACGAGACCTACAATTACCACTATAGCTCATCGTGCTACAGTCTGGGGACGTTATTACCCATTATTCTTTTCAATATTTGTGATATCAACTTTATTATTATTATTAATATTTGTACGCCGTTTTGAGCGGTATATTGTGCTGATTCTATTCTATTCCATTTAACACCTCTTCATATAACACGCATAATTTAAATAACACAAATAAATACATTTCTATTTCTATAACCATCTTGTTTAGGGGGCTGGTGATGCGAGCGTCCATAGCACAGGTCCATAGACTACGATAACCGCTTACCTATAGGCACAGCTATAGACGGCCGTAAACTTGTTTACTACTATAGTAGTTTTAAAATAAAACATGACTCATACAATTTCGGGTAGGTACAGATAAGAAATAATGCGATTGAACTCTCATTACATTTCACCATAATTATGTGAATTACTTGAATTTCCATGTTAATATTTCAATTCTACTAAAATTATAAACGTGAAAGTGTTTGTCCGTCTGTCACGAAGCAACGGAGCATGTCGGCGTGATTTTGCATAGAGACAGGACCGTGTGTTATGTAGGTATACCTATATATAGGTTACTTTTTATCCCGGCAACGCGGATGAAACAGCTCGTAAGATTTTGTTTGTTTGAGCGCGCTTATCTCAAGAACTACCAGTTGGATTTGGAAAAATGTTTTTTTTTTTTACGACTAAGTCGGTAAACAAGCATACGGCCCGCCTGATGGTAAGTGGTTACCGTAGCCTATGGACGCTTGCAACAAACGAAGCATCGCTCACGCGTTACCGACTTTTCCCCCCTCCCCAATGAGCTCTGGCGACCTTACTCACGCGCAGGAACACAACTTTACACAACATAAAGTTATTTGGCTGCGGTATTCTGTAAGGTGGAGGTACTTCCCCAGTCGAGCTGCTCTTTGAGCGAATAAACGCTATGCTCTACCTCTCTTAGAGAGGCTCTTTTTGCATCTTATAGCCCAATTCTTGAGGAAGATTATGGGCTATATGAAATCACGATTACGCGAGTGAGACCGCGGGGCACAGCTAGTAAAGACTGAATTACTGACGGTAATAGGTACCCCATTTTTATCAGCTGTTACCACATAAATTGATTATTAAGTCTGTGGTTGCACAATCATTTTGCAGTTTCTTATCAGCTGTCACCATGGAAAACATTCACACGTTTACATAAGTTTATTATTAATGTTACAATATTAATATATTCATTACGAAAATATATACTAAACACAGATATACAACTAAATAGATGCCGCGAGTGTATTAACTTCGCGTGTCAAAATTTGTGCAAAAATGGGGCATACATTGAATTATTACGCTATATGTTCTTCTTTTGAAACTGTTTCGTGCGGACAGGGAACTCGCATTAGGCTGCATGACCAACACACATGTGTAGCGAGGGATATGTTTAGCTGACAAATAGGATAGCTTAATATTCACTTTTTTTTTTTTTTATACCACTGAGGTGGCAAACAAGCATACGGCCCGCCTGATGATAAGCAGTTACCGTAGCCTATGGACGTATCACTCGCGCGTTGCCGACCCTGAAGAAACCTCTTCACGCCCTTTTTGAAGAACCCCATGCTGTACTCCATTGGGAAAACCACGGCGGGGAGCTCATTCCACAGCCCGAGCGTCCGCGCTCAAACTCCTTTTAGCCCGCACAGTTCGAAACAGTTCTGGTTTCAATGTGTGTGGATGGATTCCCCGTCGATGGCGAGAGTTGCGATGGTGGAAGGTAGCCGTGGGCATCAAGTCAAACAATTCCTTAGAACACTCTCCGTTGTACAAGCGGTAGAACACACATAAGGAGGCAAAGTCTCTCCTCAGACTGAGGGGCTCTAAACCGCTTGTGAGCTCGGGATCGTCAACAATTCTGGTGGCACGTCGCTGGACCGAGTCTAAAGGCCCAAGCTGGTATCCAGGTGCTCCCGCCCATAGATGACAGCAGTACTCCATATGAGGCCGGACCTGCGACTTATAAAGTTGCAGCCTTTGCCTCGATGTGAAGTACTGCCTCGCTCTATTGAGCACTCCAAGCTTTTTGGATGCGAGCTTACTTTTTCACGTTAAAAATCTAATGGCAGCCTAAGTAAACCAATCTTGTGACATTATGGTAGGTACAAAAACTTGCGTTATCTATTTAGATTTATGTCTGTGATACTAAAAGTATATTATAAATGCGAAACTCTGTCCGTCTGTTACTCTTACACGTCTATACCGTTGAGCCGATCGCGATGTTTGCTCGCAGATAACCTCGAGATAATGCGTTTCTGATACCTGGTAATATAGGTTATATCACGGAAACGGCTAATCTGATTATGATGAGACTTTCACTAAGCTATGCCTAAGAAGATAATGAACCTTTCTGTGAAAGTCCCATCGGAATAGGATTAGCCGTTTGCGAGAATAGCCCAATATTAATAAGTGAGAAACGCATTCTCTGCAGTATACTTTTTATCCCGAATAAAGATTTGATTCCTCGGGATTTCGGGAACGCGGGTGACACCGCGGGACAGAAGCTGTAAAGAAGCTAGTTACTATAGGTTATCCGTATTAAACGTGTAGTTTACAGACTGCAATACTTCACAATCGATACTGTTAAATTTATCGATAAGCAAACGACCTTGCAATAATAACGATAACGATTGTTTCTCGATATCATATCGATATGGTACACGGTTTTTAGGTCCGATGCATTTCAAATGAGAGCAGCAGTGACTTTTATTTTCTGTCGTCATGCTCCTACCGCACTTGTGAAGTTGAGAGCAACAGCAAGGAGCAAGCTTGGGGCCTTCACTGGGCACTTTGGAACCAACGACATGCTCATGAAGATGGGTCTAACCGCGACACCCATGTGCAGGTTGTGTGGGGAGCATACGGAACGCATGGAGCACCTTCTGTGCACATGCGATGCACTGGCTGGTAAGCGAATGAGTCCTAGGGATCGGATATCCAATACCAGAAGACTATAGGCTCATATCTCCTAGCCTCCTTCGACGAGACTGGGGAGGAGTAAGTTATCTAGGAGACCATAATAGATCCCAATGGGTCGAAGTGTCCGAGTTATTTCTCGGCCCCTCCACAAGATAAGATAAGCAATCACTCAATGAGGGATACCGTTTCTGTGGCCACCAGTTGGCGCCACTAGCGACTAAGGTCCTATCGCTGTCGTTGAAATATTTTTTTGCGCGTCAGTGAACCAAAAACAATATTGAGTATGCTTCAGTGTTGCCAGTGTTGAGCAGTACAGTTTTGTTACGAAAACGGAGGAAATAGGTTTCCCAAAGACAACCCACCTAAAACAGTGGTTGGTAGCGATTCGCAGGTCAGAATTAATCGGGAATGAAATGAATATTAAACGTTCAGTACATTTGAAGTTTCTAGAGACCTCACTCTACTCTAGGGTCATCGCTCACCTCACTTATCAGCACCGCTCCATCGCAGCAACGGCCCGGCACCGCCTCAACTCAATCCAACCTAGCTGGCTGCGCGCCGCCTGCGAGGTGGCAGCTCGCGGGGGCGTGGCGCCGGTGAAATTGGTGGCGCGGCTTTGGCAAGATACCGCTTGCTGGCGTCACGCAGCAAGGGAGCGGACCGCTCGCTAGAAGCGTGTGGTCAACAGGACTAGTGGCTTCTAGCGGAGAGCGCGCTAGCCGCGAGGTGTCAACTATTTTATATAGTCGTAGCCGTGCTGTTATAGTGAGCGGTGACCATTGACTTATATATTACTAGCGTAAGGACCGGGCCAACCGCGCGACAAAATGACACAAACGCGCTGGCCCTAAAATGTTCAGTTTAGGGCCAACGCGACTCAGTCGTCTGCCGTCCGCGGAACAGCTCGCTCGTCCATTGCTTATCTCTCTCCCGCATGTGTGCATTGTACGCACATACAAGGTTACATCGTACACCTATGCAACGCGGCACTTCGTAGTTCGATCGATTTTAAACAAATGGCGGTACTGTTTACTTGTATGAAGAAGTTTTTTTCAAAATGTTCCGGTGGGCCTATCCTGACTTTTGAAATCATTGGCACCGCCAATAACCCTAACGCCTCTCGCGAATTCAAGCGCGTCAGCTAGCTCGTTTGATAATTGATTTTCTTAATAAAAAATACTATAAATAATAAATAAATAAATATCCTGGGACATTCCTCACACACGGTCATCTGATCCCAAACTAAGCAAAGCTTGTACTATGGAAACCAGATAACTGATATAATACATATACTACTTTTTGTTTGTAAATACATACTTAATATACATAATTACACCCAGACTCAGGACATACAGACATGTTCATGCACACAAATGCATGTCCTGTGTGGGAATCGAACCCACGACCTGCGGCGCTATAGGTTAAGACTCCACGTCTTAACCAACTGCGCCAACTGGCCCGACAACTTATATGCACTTATTCTATAAAGAGCGGAAATCAATGTTGTATTTGTATCACAACTTCAATTGCGTCAAAATACCCAACATGATTATATATAATCTAATCATTTTAATTGAATAATGTATAAGTGGTGATAAGATATATCTAACAAACACGTGAGATCTTGGTGTATTGGAAAACGTCGTGAATTATCACGGGCCGGTTGAGAACCCAGCTTGCTTGATCATAAACTTTGATCTAAGGTTGATTGTTAGTTTTAAGCATTCTTTGGTTAATCTTCGCGCCATACTTTCCTTTCTGTGCGAACGAAGATTCACGACGCGCCTTATCAGTTGGGTACTGTACGATATATCTATCTATAAATGCATCTACGTATATGCGAACTGCTTATGCTTCGCAGAAGGTAATTTAGATAACGATATCATTTTATATTAATCTTACTCTATGGTTGCATGCAATCATAAGACGACCACAGAGACACGTCCAAAATAGGCCTTAAAGAATGCAGCGCAAAAAAAAACATAATAGGCAAAGGAACTTCCGCAGTATATACATAAATAAACACGAAATATTTTCAATCGTGTAGGAAACACGTTTTGGAATCATTCCAAATGTTTGTAATGAATGTAGGTATCTACTTATGTAGTCAAGTTGTTGTCTGTCTGTCTGAGAGAAGTTTATCTGTTTGTGTAACTTATGCGTTTTATATAATTCATCCTATTCTAAAACTTTGGATTTTTTTTTTTTTTTTTTTTATTACTGTGTATAGGCCTGTGTTGACCACAATCTCACTATGGTAAGTGATGATGTGGTCGAAGGTGGTAAGCACACAAAGCCTAGAAGGAACTGGCTCTCAAGTGCAGCTGACGGAACACACGGATAGGTGCTTGGCGACAGATTTTCAACTTGAGGGTGGTAGCCAGCCAGACGGGTACTACAAAGTACCCTACCACCGTGCTATGGTTTCCTCACGATGTTTTCCTTCACCGAAAGCTCAAGCTCAAGCTGGTAGTTGCAGGTCGGAGGTTTTACACGAACAAATAAAACCTTCAAAGTGGGCTTACGCCACAGATATACATAAAAATAGATGACGCGAGTGCATGTACTTCGCGTGTCAATATCTCGGCTAAAAGGGAGAGCAATGCTCTTATTTTGAAACTGTTTCGCGCGGACAGGGAACTCGGAGAAGGCTGCATGTCCTCCAGAGATGTGTAGCGAGGGATGTGTTTAGCTGACAAATCTAATGCCAACCTAACTAAATCAATCTTGTGACAGGTGCAAAAAAAGTGTCACGCTTGGTTTTCATACGGATGGAGGGACGTGCGTTATCTATTTAGATTTATGTCTGTGGCTTACGCTAAAAAGTATAATACGACGTAGGGACACTAATCAGACACTGCCTTGAAGTCAGCGAAAAAATCTGCCATACTGTTTTTGGTAGAAATTGTTATTTTCTATGGAACACGTGCTAGTCTTTTGTCGATGCGATCTTTAGTATTGTAACATTCTCAACCTCACGCACACAGACGCGCGACGGCCGGAGCTCCTACCTCCACTCGACTATAGACTTTTGTGTTGGACACATCATCATTTTTGTCACCTATTACTATTTTCTATTAAACACGTTAAATCTATCGAGGCACCTCATTTAATCACCATCACCGACTTCCACTCCGCTACACTTTCGCTTATAGGTATGCAGTTTAAAGCATCCAAATCGGATAAGCCGTTTCTGACAAATCACTTGATTTTTTGAACTGACAGATGTTTGTGGTTCTGGGATCCTTTTCACACTTATGATTATGAGGACAAAGCGGCGAGCAAGCTCTCACCCGGAATGATACATCACGTAAACTTACAGACAAAAAAGTACCTTCAAAATACGCTAAAAAGTATGAAATAATTCTCATCTAACACTGTCTTGAAGTCAGCGAAGTATTTTCAATGGAATACATCATACTCTTTCGCTTTCTTCAAGACAGTGTCAGATTAGATTTATTTCTTACTTTTTAGCGTATTTTGACGTTTTAAAAAAAAAAAAAAAATCCTAAGTCGATTAAAAATACAGTCGAATTCACAACCTCCTGCACTACACTACCTTTAAATTAATATCCTGGCTAGCTTCCATCATCATGAATTTGTCGCCAAGCACCTATCGCTGACAGCTGCACTTGAGAGCCAGTTCCTCTAGGCTTTGTGTGTGCACCACCTTCGGACAGACCTAAAAATAACAATCATCGCTACCAAAACAAGAATCTTCCATACTTCCACTGATTCAACATACAAGGCCACCCAATTTTTTGGCAGCACAATGCATGTAACCAGCACGTAGCAACAAAGAGGTTCGGGGTCAGGGCGTGGCCACAAGCCCTTGACACGATGCATTAAGTGAACCCCACCCCGCACCCCGTCTGACCCAGTTTTGTGTATCATGTATGTCAGTAGGCCGAAGAGGCTGGAAATGTTCTTTGTGCATGTACTCAAGGCTCTCTCTCTGTTTTTTTTAAATCTATGTTTCAAAATAAATCATAAAATTTAAAGTCTTAAACTATGGTCTGTCTGGGAGTAGCAATTCCTCTGACAAACTTTTACTTAAATTCTATAGATATCTTAACTTCCTAACTAATATTATAAATGCGAAAGTGAGTTTGTTTGTTTGTTACGCCTTCACGCCTCAACTACTCAACGGATCATCATGAAATTTGGCATGCAGATAGCCTAGGGTATGGAGAAGGACATCATGTAGTATTAATACTACTTTTTATCCTGAGTACGCGGGTGAAACCGCGGGGGACAGCTAGTAAATAATATAATCTATCATTTTCTGACCGAGAGCCATTCTGAAAAAAAAAAAACAAAACTGAATCGACAAGGGAATTCCATATAATTACCGAACCTGCTCACAAAATTTTACGAGAATCGGTTGAGAAATGTGACCTGTAGTTGTCCTACAGGTCGCATTCGGACATCCGGACATCTGGAGTGGACAGACATACGATTCTCATGAAATCTTTTGAGCAGGTTCAGTTTTTTGGGAATTCTTCATAATGGCTGAATCGACAAAGTATTTCCATATAATTATAGAACCTCGCGAGGTCTGCAGCTCACAGATGCACTAGTCCATTATATTTATTAGAAAGAGATATGATGTGATTTGCGACAGAATCAGAACAAATGTGTCACAATCAGCTGAAATGAATAAACAGTGTACAATAAGGGAAAACCACAGTTTCGTGTTTACCCGCTGTTGCCAACGCCCAGTATGTTAAAAATAGAGTGTATATCGGATCTCAGCCGCTGCATGCAGCATATAAGCTTTTTCGGGTAGCCTGTTGTTCGATTCTCGTTTGGCTACTTTCATGTATTGATGGACCTGTTGAGTGGTTGCGATGAAAATTTGCCTCAATAAAAGGTCAAATCCGGTCCTTGATAAAAAAAAAATTGCTGTTCTATTTGCGCCCCGCGGTTTCACCCGCGTGCCCGATTATATTGCTTTATAAAACATATTTTATCAGCGTGCCAAATTTCATCTAAATCCGTTTAGTTGTTGAAGCGTGATTGAGTAACAAGGATCCATCCATACTTTCGCATTAATAATATTAGCGAGATTTGCCTGTAGTTTTAGACACTATAAATATCCGTTATATACCACTAAGATGGCAACCAAGCCCGCCCGCGGGCTGTATGATGGTAAGCGGTCACCGTAGCTTGTAGACATTTCAAACACCAAGGTATAAAAATCTTCAAAGTCCTAAATTGGTTTGAAAAGGGGGTTGCGGTGCAATCTTCTGTAAGGTTACCCAGTTGTATTCCAAATGTTGAAGAGGGGAACGCGTTTTGCCCTACCTCTCAAATATGACATGGTGGACTGTGACCTTCATAATCCTTATTAGATGCTCTTAGCCTGCAGTATTAGACTTATCGATCAAAACCCCAAAGTAACCACCACATTTCTGTTCACAGATGCACAGTTCTGAAACCCTCCCGGCGCCGCCCACCACCGGGCCGGGCCTGCTCCTCCAGCTGGGCCGCCTCATCATCAGAGCTCGCAGCGCCAGCCCAGCTACCCGCGCGCCTCGTGACCGCCTGCTGCACGCCAAACTGCTGGCCGCTAAGCCTTCTACTAGCCAGCAGGTGGGTTATGATTGCCTGGTACTGTGTAGACATCAGTAAATTTTATCCACGATGGAACGGGGATGATATATACATTTAGGATCAGAGGTTGTTTGTGTGTGCAAAACGAATGTTCCAATTAATCTTTTAACGGGTTTTCACTTTTTTGTTTATTTATTGCATTTCCGCAAATAGGATGCGTGAGTGGGCCTTTTTTGTGTGAAGGAAACGCGGCAATATTTCTAGACAGCCATGCTCGCCTAGAAGCGCAGGACCTACCTGGGCTGTCCATAGGCTTCGCGGAGCGACCTCACTGGTCTGAGGATTTGTGCCCGTTGCTCAGCCACTCCCTCGTATTCTAGGATGACGTGGGCAGCTGTTTCCTCTGCTCTCGTGTAGACCCTGCACAGAGGAATATTGATAACACCTATAAAAGATAGATGCCGGTTCAGCGGAAAACGTCACATCCCACGACAGTCCTTCAACCGAAGGACTGGCAAGAAAGTCAAATGTTTTTGGACAACTCCATGCCTCTATAAGATACGGAAGGTGATAGGAAACTTTATTGATTGCAGGTCCATGTGCAACCCAAGGAGTCGGAGGAGCCGAAGCCAGGAGTTGAGGCTCAGCTCAGCAACCATGTACACGCGCTGTGGAACGAGCAGATACCACTTTGTATTGAGGTGAGTGCTCTTATCCATATACACTCGCCGGGATTGAATTTGGCGCAAGCTCGAAATTTCATACAAATAGGTATTTTCAGCAAAAAGAAAATAGGTGTATTCGATATCATTTATAAGATAGAGAAGTCAGCATTAGGAAACTTCAAATTATGCCATTAACGAATTAAAATTGTGCCATTTCTCGTATATGCCAAAAATGTTAATTAGTATGGACAGTGCATGGTTAATTTTTCTTTGAAAAATGTATGGAGGTGCAATGTAGATGACACCTCCATTTAAAAGGGAAGATCCTCCGGCAGGCTGGGTCACCGTGCCTGGGGACCGCGGTCCAACTGTACATGTCGGACAGTTGCATATATGCAGATTCTCGAGAAAACTTCTAAAGCGCGATGTAGGATATTGTGGCGCCATCTATCTTTCCGTGTGTGAACTATCTCCGTGTTGCTAATAGATGGTTGATAGTTGTCGCTACTAATGAATTAAAAAAAATATTACACCTCAAATGGCAATGAAAATCTTTGCTGAAAACACCTCTTGTATGAAATTCCGAGCTTGGGCCAAATGCGGGTGAGTTTAGCTGGGCAGGAAGGTCGTAGCAAACTCGTAGGGATACTGGATGGGATCGAAGAATACAAATAGGCCATGTCCAGGTGCTGCTGACCCCGGACTGCCCCTCGTGCTACTCCGCGCTGAGCCGCGTGGAGGAGGAGGGCACCTTCGACAAGCAGCACGCGCACCAGCGGGCGCTGCTGCTCGAGCGGTGGACCATGAGAGCGCTTCTTAACAAGTCAGTACACACCACACATTTACAGTGCTGACTTCTGACCCTGCCTGGACTGACTTGTACAATAAAGAGAAACAACTGGTCCGCCAGTTAGATTTAAAAAATATTTTTTACTTTACCTAATCATAAAGAATTGACATAGATAAAGCGCGTCAAAGTGGCGGCTCGTGTCGTGACGCACTTTTAATAAAAAGTGTACCACGTGCGTCACGCAGAATTTCAACAAACCACATACCATAGGTTTTTTTTATTGACTAAAGAAAATATTTCAGGAATGTAGCCTATTATTGAAGAAAAAAGCATACGGCCTGCCTAATGGTAAGCGTTGATGAAGGGTGGAGAGGAGTTAAGGCATCTCTTCATGGAGCACTGGCGAGCTTACTCACCGCAGGAACACAACACATTAAAGTAATGTTAAGATATACACTTTCCCAGTAGGGCTGCTACGAATTCTGAACGGGAATCCCCTTTATACCCCCCCTAACTCTCTGAATAGTTCCCTTCAATAACTGTTCACCATTGTCCTGTTTCCAGGAGCCATGACTCCACGGCGTTCATCAGCCCGCAGTGGCTGCTCAACGCCGTGAGGTCGCAGCTTCACTTCTCACAGCTGTCCGCGTGGTACGCCAGGCTCAAGGAGACCAAGACTGAAGAGAATACCACGGAACGAAGGTATATTATTATTTATTAGCTTTTAATAGTTTATTTTGTTTTCTCTAACCAAATTTATATGGGGGTGGATGACACCTCCATTTAATAGGGAAGATATTCCGCCAGGCTGGGTCAACATGCCTGGGGACCGCGGTCCAACTGTACATGTCGGACAGTTGTATATATGCAGATTCTCGAGAAAGCTTCGTAAGCGTGATGCAGGATAATGTGGCGCCACGCCATCTATCTTTCCGTGTATGAACTATCTCAGTGTTACTGATAACTGGTTGACAGATGTCGCTCGCTACACGTACATTAACCCCTAAAACTTTTGCTAGAGGTTGCAAAATAACCCTGTATAGCGTCTAAAATATCGATCTCTCTCTCTCCCGATCGAATCTCTAAAAAAAGTGATGGTGTGGCCGAAGGTGTTAAGCACATAAAGCCGATACTTTTGTCAAGATATGATCGATCTTTGTACCAAATTTCATCAAAATCCGATCAGCCATTACGGGGAGATTGAGAAAATACATTCAGACAGACTTACCCATTTATAATATATCATAAAGAACTATCTATCAATAGGCATAGTAAATATGCTTCCGCGAAGTATATTTATATATGAAGTAAATTCAAAAAAGACAAGACCAACTGGATTTTGATCGTGATTTGTGAATAAGGATTGACTTTTCGGACATTTATGTAGTTTACCGCCAATTATTTATGGTTTTATCATAACTAAAACAAATTTTACATGTGTGTTTAACCTCCCAATAATGTCCTATCTAAAATTCCAGAAGAAAATTGAGCCGCGAAACGTGCAACTACAAAAAACTCGAAGCGAACTGCGACGAAACAGAACTGACCGAAGACCTCCGCAAATTGAATATCGTTTACTCCATTAAAATACCTGGTGAGAGCTATAACATGGCGGAATTTGTTAAACCACCGACCGACCACAACTTCCCAGTCACAGACTTGGGCAGCGACGTCTACATTAAAGTTGTACTGCAAAGTCTGCCACGAATAGAAGATATACCAATAGTCAAATGCTCCTGCGCCCCAAAAAGACGGACCAGCAAAGAAATACCGACGATAACACATGAGGAGCTTGTCGGTAAACTTAATGATCTCAGTATAAGACCTCAATACGACGGTGCCGGTACTAACGTAGTCGACGATAGAATGCTAACACCGTGCAGCGAAAACGGCAAACATAAGTGCAACTGCGATGACGAATCTGACAGTCAAAAACCAACAAATCAACCTAAGACATTAGACGAAAGAAGACTGAAAGAGATCGCTAAATACAAGAGGAGATTGAGAAAGGAATCGAAGATGAGAAAACTCTGTGATAGCACGTCTTCTGAAGGCGATGGACTGCAGAAGAAAGAGACGCGAACCTCAATACCAATTTTACAAGCGGCTAGATTCGACAGGCTCAGAGCAATAGGTTGTTACAGGAACCAAACATATTTGACACTACCAGCTAGTAAAATTGAAACCAAATCGCCTTTTATAGAAGCAGTATCAGTGCCCGATACAGAATACAAAAGAACTAATACAGTTGCAACACAAACTGACGATCTCATATGCGATTGTGGTAATACTCTCGAAATAGATGATTCCGAAAGGAAAATGGTTAGATCTGAAGCTACGTATAATTTAGCTTCTTTAGACCAATCAGAAGTTTTGCTTGACGCGATCAATAAGTGTCAAGAAAACGGCGCCAGGAGGAAGTTCGACGATGATGATGATGACAAATCGTTGAAGAAGCACAAATGTGATAATAGTTTAGTGTGTGATAGTGTTAATGATAATATTAGTGTACCTATAGTTAAAGATGATATTATTAAACGGCCGAAATTTCGTCGTATATTCCCAATAGTCGATCGTATAAACGAAATTGTATCGGACAGATATAATGCCGAAAGGGATATTAAAGATTTACACTTGAAATCTGACGATACGGTGTTTTCTGGTCCGAAAGACACGAAAAGACAGAAGACTTACTCAGTCGGAGACGACAATTATGTTTGTTACGAGAAATGTGACTATGGATCTTTTGATAATTGCGAATTTGAGTCGCCGAAAGATGAGAAGGATTTTATGTATCCTGATGCTAAGAAAGGCGTTGATAACCAGATACCCTCGCCTTCTGAAATGGATAGGTTTAGGTGGCGGTTCGATTCCGCTGCCTCGATGGTGTTTCATAGTAAAACTGGGTTGCCTTTGACGTCCAGTCCAGCTCCGCTGAGGAGAGGAAACAACTGTTTTGATTTTGATGACTCAATTAATGGAATATCTGGTATTAAAAGGTGAGCAGATTTATTACTATCTATAGGCCTGTGTTTGACCACAATCTCACCATGGTAAGTGATGATGTGGTCGAAGGTGGTAAGCACACAAAACCTAGAAGGAACTGGCTCTCGAGTGCAGCTGTCGGAACACACCGATAGGTGCTTGGCGACAGATTTTCAACTTGAGCCAGGTGGGTACTACAAAGTACCTTACCACCGTGCTATGGATTCCTCACGATGTTTTCCGTCACTGAAAGAATCGTAGGATTCGAACCTTGATCTTCATTACGCCATTCAAAGTATAGCTACTGAGCTATCATCGCTTAGGTAAGATATCTTCTCCCGTAAGATCTAATGATTTTCCGGGATACAAAAGCCTTGTTTTATTCCAAGGTTTGATCTATCTGTATGTCAAATTTCACCATAATCCTTTTAATTTGATATAACGGCAATAAAATAACATCTATATATATATAAAAGAAAGTCGTGTTAGTTACACTATTTATAACTCAAGAACGTCTGAACCGATTTGGATGAAAATTGGTGGGGAGGTAGCTTAGAACCAGGAGAAGCACATAGAGTACATAGGGTACAAGGATACCCTACCCTACGTCCTAACGTAGGGTAGGGTTTTTATAGGGTAGTGTAGTGTAGGGTAGGTCAGGGTAAGGTAGGGTAGGTCACGGTAGTGAAGGGTAGGGTAAGGTAGGTAAGGGGGTAAAGAAGGAGGCGCGGGTGAAACCGCGGGCGGAAAGCTAGTTTTGGAAACTATGTATTTAATGCACATCGTTATTTATAGTGACTATTATGCTAGATGATGATTATAATAAATCTAATACTGTTGTATTCCACAGCGCCCTGTTCCACCCGATCTCGTCCCCCTCGTCCCCCCCGTGCCCCCCGTCCCCCCCGTCCCCCCGCCCGGCGCCCCCGTCCCGCCGCCCCTCGAGCGCCGCCCCGCCGCCCCCCCTCGCCGAACAACCCACCCCTAAGCTGAGGATCGGACCTAGTGCTGGGTTACTTGGTAAGTTTGCTCGTATTATGAGCTTGATTCTGCCTCGCGGGTTTAAACGCGTTTTAGAGTAATAATGTTTTCCTGGTATAATGTTGCAGCTCGACTGGGGAAGTACCTCCACCTTACAGAATACCGCAGCCAAATTACTTTATGTTGTGTAAAGTTGTGTTCCTGCGCGTGAGTAAGGTCGCCAGAGCTCATAGGGGAGGGGGGATAGGTCGATAACGCGTGAGCGATGCTTCGTGTGTTTCAAGCGGCTACGGTAACCGCTTACCATCAGGCGGGCCGTATGCTTGTTTATCGACTAAGTTGTATATAAAAAAAAAACTTAGATTTACTTCATGGCTACACACGCCATCCCATTTATCCTCAGTCCGCCGGCCGAGGCACTTCCTCACCGAGCCCAATGACCACGTCACCTCAGCTCAAATCGCAGCTGTCGAAGCTCGCAGTACTAATACACACGCCAAGTTACCGCCCTCGTGGAGGCCACGGCCGCGACCTCTTAACGACTCGTCCCGTTCAAGCGGCCCGAGCTGCCAATAGTAATCCGCTCCGCCCTTATTAGTCGTATCTTGTTTTAATAAAAAGTCCGCCCCTGGCTCTTGAGCCGAGGTTCGGGCCCAACTGGGGCACCCTCAGGCGTAGCTACCTCAGTAGTAGTAAGGGTGCTAAGGCAAAAGTTTGGGCAGGCATTGTCTAGTCAATTAAAAAATACTATCTATGTGCTAAATGTCATCTAAATATGTTAAGCCGTTAAGGCGTGGTAGCGTTACAAAAATACAAAATTATGAAGAAACGTATTATTTTTGCTGCAGACAACACCTTTTACCACCAAGTCAGCAAACAAGCATACAGTTCGGCTGACGGTAAGGGGTTAGCGGAACCTTTAGACATTTGCAACACCAGGGGTATTCGAGTCTATCGTCACATCTTGAAAAAGAGGTAGCAATTTATAACTTTTCTATAAATTCCAGGTAGTTTCGAAGAATCCGCCCTCAAGGGTCGTCTGGAGCCAGTAGCCACAGTGCACGGGTTCACGGCCGAGCTGGGGGCCTCGGGGGCCTTCTGTCCCCCCCACAAGCGGCTGCCTGTCACCGTGTTCTTTTACGCCCCTGGGGGGACCAACGCTCCTTATATGGTAAGCTTCAATCTCATTCCACCATCCCCAATTTTACACCGATCCATAAGACGCCGGTGAAATTTCCACTCATATTGTTGACGTTGTTCTTAAGTTTTTCTTTCATAAGAACCTTCTCCTGACAATAACAAACAACAAAAAGAATTATCGAAATCGGTCCAGCCGTTCACGCGTAATGGCGTGACCAAGGGAAATAGGGATTCATTTTTATATATATATATTTAAACCACCAGGGCCACATAAACCTGGGCACGAGCGGCTACCGCGTCTCCCGTTCCGGTACCATCCAGGTCTCCCTCCTGAACCCTCACGGAACCCTGGTGAAGATGTTCGTGGTTCTATACGACCTGACGAGCATGCCTCCAGCAGCTAGAACCTTCCTGCGGCAGCGAACACTCTACATGCCGGCCGGGGCTGCCCCGCCGACACACTCCTATAATAAGTGGCTGCGGTACCTTATACACCTCAGGTTAGTACTGTTCGGTTTTGTGGTTAAGGGTGTAAAGGATGTTAGTGGTTGTAAAAGATTTGGGGTGTAAAATATGTGGGTGTAGAAGATGTGGGTGTAAAGATGTGGGTGTAAAGACTGGGTGTAAAAGATGTGGGTGTAAAGATGTGGGTGTAAAAGATGTGGGTGAAAAAGATGTGGGTGTAAAGGATGTTAGGGGTGGAAAAGATGTAAGATGTGATACATTGGAAAGATGTATGGTACCAAAAATGTGAGAAGTGGTTATGATATTCGTGGTACTATACGACCACATGCCACATGACATACCAGCTGGGGCTGCCCCGCTCACACACTTATATTATGTGGCCGCGGTGCCTTACGCATTTCAGGTGCGATATGGAATGCGATAAAGAACTCCATAATCTTGTCCCTCCATCCCCGTTCTTCTATCCGACCACTAGGCGTCGGGGGGGTCTCCATCGCTTCGTCGTCGACATTCCGTCATGCCGTACCAAGCGTTTCGCTTCCTCTTAACTTATACGCACAGCCAAGTTGTGGAATGCTCTCCCGGACAACGTTTCCAGACAATTATAACATGGGTCTATTCAAGGCCAGAGTGAACAGGCATTTTATGGGTACGCGCGGTCCACCCTAGACTACATCTTCGCTTACCATCAGGCGGGATTGCGGTCAAGCGCAAACCCATTTATAATAAAAAAGAAAGTTTGTGCATGGCGTAAGGGTGTGCGGTGTGTAAAATTAGTGATTGTAAAATATGTGTGGTGTAAAAGATGTGAATTTGAAATGAGTAAAACGTGTGCGGTGTGTAAATGATGGTAAAAATTTTAGAGATTTATAAGCTGTGAACAATACTACCACAGTAATAACTTACGTCGACAATATTTGCTAACATAGAAAGGTGTAATCTAAAGCCATTTAAAAATTACCACGACATTAGCCAACGTTTTGGAGGCACGCGTATTAAAATTTGAGTATTAGCACAAGGTGTAAAGTCCTTTTTAAATCATTAATTCGGCTTCAGTATCTTCTTCTTATTTTTAAGTTTGGCAATGAAGCCCAAATTAGGGCTCATTTCTGCCAGTGTCAAGTTATATTATAGTTTCCGCTCACAATAAATCACTTCACATTATAGTCCTCAGTCAGTCACCGTCCATAAGTCATGTTTTACTACTATGGTGGTCATTGTACTAAAACTCTTCACGGACTTTTTGAGACAACTTGAAAAGTCACGATACACATTATTCATTTCATTTCACTTCACTGGTGCACATGGATGATCTTTATTGGGTAAAATACCACCAAAAATACACAATAAAACTCAAAATTTACAAATTTATGAAAATAATAATGCAACGTCAATCTGCAAGTTCCCACCAGAAAGCCCGGCTTCAGTATCGCTCAATTAGTCCCCTTATTTTTACCCGACTGACCCGGAAGGAGGGTTATGTTTTTCGAGTGTATGTATGTATGTATGTATGTATGTCTGTTTCTTTGGCACGCTCTACAGCCTAAACGGCTTGATGGATTTAAGCATATGAGGTGTCGTTAGATTCGCCTTGACTGTGGGAGTGTCATAGGGTATATTGTTTTTATATGGCGTCTACGGATAAGAAAAGAGGGGGGGTATTAAAAACAAATATTTCGTTATTATAACAATATGGGTATCAAATGAAAGCTTGTGAACAGCCCATTCCATATATGTATATATTGCAATACTTTTGTGCTACCATTTTGACGTAAACTGCAAAAAACCATGTTTGATGCGAGGACAGTAGGTACTATGAGCGGTACCGTACGTAACTCAACAGAGTTGCGATGGTTGTTAGCGTTACTTTACCGTACCACTCATTTACTTACTAATACTTACAACTCATTCTGTATAGAACTAAAAAGTCTGAAATAAATTAAATTATTAAAAGAAACAAAAAACCCGACTGCGTAAAACAAAAATTAACTGAAAAGATAAAAACAAGCTCTGGAATATTACTTGAATGATATAAGGTATTGCAGTCGGGGACAAACCAATAACCTAGGTATGTGTTTTTTTGTAATATTTGTTTATCCCCGACTGCAATATCTTATATGATTCAAGTAATATTCCAGAGCTTGTTTTTATCTTTTCAGTTAATTTTTGTTTTACGCAGTCGGGTTTTTTGTTTCTTTTAATAATTTATTTCTAAAAAAGTACTCATATTTTGTTTGTAGGTAGAGAGAGCGGAACTCCTACTAGAAAGTCTTACAGGTCCGATACCGATGAAGATAACCCTACGTTTGACAATCAAGCTAAAATTCACTTCTTTCTCCACAGATTCATGACCTCAAAATCCGGGAAGCTATACCTCCACACAGATATACGTATAATAGTATCAAGAAAAGCAGATTTGGACACTGCAACGGCCCACTCCGCCTTATTCCAACCAATTCCGAACAAACCGACCAATGGAGGCGAAGATGACGTATCGACCAATCAGAAAGCCGAACGCACGCCAAATAGGGTTTTCGGGGGCTGCGGGGACTACAGTGGAGATAAATCCCCAGAAATATGCTATGGGAATCCAAATGGCGTGTCTTATGAACTGAGAAGTTTCACTTATGCACCAGAGAATCCGAAGTATTCGCCGCGATAATATTTGGTGTGTCTCGGACGGTTGCTATGTACTTTATTTAGTGCCTGTATGTATTATCAATGATTTTACGTGTTAATATTAATGTATGTACTTGAAAGAATATATTTTTGGTTTTTTATATCGATTCGTTTTCTTTTGGGGGGGAAATTTGCATAACATAAAACTAAACTAACTAAAATTACTGTAACAGGTGGAGATTTCGAGATGGCATATTTCCGAAACCTATGTTGGGTTAGTCATGCTGAACAACTTTTACTATGGGACCAATAGCGAATTGTCAATTTTTTTTTCTTTCCATAGTAAATGTCAACCTTACTCGATCATAACGTATGAAAAGTAAAAAAAAAAATTGAGTATTCAGTGTTGGTCGCATAGTAAAAGTTGTTCAGCAAGACTAACCAAACATAGGTTTCGGAAATATGCCATCTCGAAATCTACACCCAGTTTACAGAAAAATAATATGAAATTCTAAAAGGTGTAAGTCAAGTATAGTAAAACCTAGGTTTTGAATATATCCGTCACTTTCTAATGTCATATAAACAAAAAGGGCTCGAGTACAAGACCTTACACCTAACGGGGTTAGTGAATGTTTGTTTTGTTCAGCATGACTAACCAAAACATAGGTTTCGAAAATATGCCATCTCGAAATCTCCACCCAGTATACAGAAAAATAATATGTAAATTCTAAAAATTAAACCCTTACCCCCAAATTAATAAATAAAGTGTAAGTCAAGTATAGTAATACCTAGGTTTTAAATATGTCTGTCACTTTCTAATGTCATATAAACAAAAAGGGCTCGAGTACCTGGGTGTTACAAGACCTTACACCTAACGGGGTTAGTGAATGTATTCTAAATCGCATTACTTATTTTACTCCTGGCGAAAAGCTAGTATAATATGTATTTACAAGTAATATATATGTATTTCTTCTTGTTCCCCGCGGTTTCACCCGCGTTCCCGGGATAAAAAGTACCCTATAATACTCGGGGATAATGTAGCTTCATATTAGTGAATTATTTTTTCGAATCTGACTGTTAGTTCTAGAGATTATCACGTTTAAGAGGTATCAGTTATCTGGTTGCCAAATTAGAAGCTTCGATTAGTTTGGAATCAGTTGTTAGGCTTTATCGAGGTTAACGAATGTAAATTAACTACTAATCGCGAAACACTCATGGGTCGCGTTTTTTTTTTTTATACAACTTAGTAGATAAACAAGCATACGGCCCGCCTGATGGTAAGCGGTTACCGTAGCCATATAGACGCTTACAACACACGAAGCATCGCTCACGCGTTATCGACTTATCCCCCCTCCCCTATGAGCTCTGGCGACCTTACTCACGCGCAGGAACACAACTTTACACAACATAAAGTTATTTGTCTGCGGTATTCTGTAAGGTGGAGGTACTTCCCCAGTCGAGCTGCTCTTTGAGCGAATAAACGCTACGCTCTAAATTTATTTATGCACTTTTTTCCTTCATGAAAATCAAGAGGTGAGTCCAGAATTTGGAACTTTTGTTGGTGAGTCGCGGTCCAATCAACTTTGGGAACAACTGCTATAGACAATTCAATAGTTCTTTTCTTCTTCATAAGATAAAATAAAAATACAATTCTACATTGAAAATAATTTATTCAATAAATAATGTCATACAACACTTACACCAATATAAATACATGCACACATTATGGCCTTATACACTTATATTAAATTATGAATATTATTACAAAGTGGGGTAGTCGACAAAATTGACTGTCACCATAGATTAAAAAAAAAACTGGACGGTTTGTCGCTTTATCCGAAAGAATCGCATTCCTGTAAATACAAAACTCACGAAGTGTACACCAAGGTACAGTAATACCCGACTAATATGGCTTACCGATGTACCTGCGCAGAAGATACATTTTACACAAAGCGCGGGAAATGCTATTGGTCGGCAGCTGCCGCCATGTGTGCAGAGGGACGTCACTTGCGAGTGAGACGGAACTAACAGCTGCACTGTATTATGAACCTTATACTAGTGACCTAAGGTTGATTGTAAGTTTTAAGCATTCTTTCGTTAATCTTCGGGCCATACTTTCTTTTCTGTGCCAACAAAGATTCACGACGCGCCTTATCAGTTGGGTACTACTGTATGCAGATTAGTTGTCATATCGCATTGAGACGTCGACAGTGACAATAAGGCTCAGTATCACTTGTGCCTGCTTGGGCCAGTACTTATTTTACTCACACATACATAGGAAAAATATTGCTTTACTTTCGCACAAGTCAACGCTCCATCCAATGTTTCACTGTATGTTCGTGATGTCATGAACGTGGGCCTCGACTGAAAACCAGCGCGAGGGTTAGTTTTTTTTACTGACCTAAGCACAATGCTGAGTCGAGACCTATTCTTGGCATCACGCGACATTACATTTTTGTTTAGTTTTTTTATTTTTTGTTCTTCTTTTTAATTTTATTTTTTATATTTTGTCCTATCATTAATGTAATGTTGTGTGTTGTCCTGAATTAAATCATTTTTCTTTCTTTCTTTTCTTTCCATCCATATTTTTTGAACGTCTACGTATCCCTCTTTATTGTAAAGGGATGAATAAAATCCTTTCTTACATTTTTAGAATTATTTTAGCTGTCATAGTACAAACTAAGTGTGTAATGCGGTGGCAGTAAATATATGTCACGATTTTTATTTATTTAATACTTAAAATACGTATGTAGAAAGGATTTTACATACAATGCAGAAAATAAATTATTCTTAGGTACAAAATTATACTTATAACCTAGCAACACTGGCTTTATTCTGGCAACACTCATCTAAATTGAATTCACCCCATAGAATAATGAATAGCAAAGAACGAGCTCTAAAAAATGAAGCGACTTCTGAATAGCTGTACTCATTACTCTTACTGGGATTCTTTGTGCCAAAAAGAGACAGTTATATATTTATTATATCCTAAAATAGTAAGGTTGTACACTGTTGCAAGACTTTGTTGATCAAGTACATTTACAATAGGGTTGTGAATACAATAATATCGATATCGACAAAATTTAAGGTTTAAATAAAATTTGAAAGGGTAAAATTTTCCGAGACGAGACGCGGGGTAGGGGCGATGCCGTTCCCCTCGGTACCCCCCAAACTTGAAGAAATCTCATGGTTTAAAAAATAATTGAACACCAAGATCGGCGTCCCGTCTCAGAAATTGTATCCTTTTTGTTTAGTTTTACTCTATTTTAATAAATATTTAAATTAACCACTTAATAAGTTAATCCTAACTAAATATTATAAATGCGAAAGTGAGTTTTTTGTTACGCCTTCACGCCTCAATTACTCAACGGATCATCATGAAATTTGGCATGCAGATAGTCTATGGTATGGAGAAGGACACATGCTACTTTTAACCTTGAAACCGCGGGATACAGCTAGTTTATAATAATTATCGGACATACATAATTGGACTGTTTTACAAAAAACTTAAACCGACTTCAAACTACACTAAAAAGTAATCAAATCCTGATCTGATGACATGGGACCAAAGGGGAAGTGTACCCTTCCAGACAAAAAAAATATTTTCCAAATCGGTTAATAAATGACGGAGATATAAGGTAAGGTTTTGATCTCCTAGGTATAAAATTAACAGTCAAAATAAACTTTGGCTGTTCTATTGAGTCGAAGGCAGAAACAGCTGCCAGAAAGCTGGGTATCCTCTCTAAGGTTAAGCGGTACTTCGCGCCTGGGCAGTTGCTCCAACTTTATAAAGCACAAGTCCGGTCATGCATGGAGTACTGCTGCCATCTTTGGGATGGATCAGCTAAGTACCAGCTTGAGGCCCTCGATGAGTCTCCTGGCTCGGCGGTCTATTGAGTCTAATTGAGGTCTATTGAGGTCTATTGAGTTTAATTAAGGCGAAACTCACGAGCCTCGACCATCGAAGAAAGGTTGCTTACTTATCGGTTTTCTACAGGATATATTTTGGAGAGTGTGCGCAGGAATTGTTCAACCTAATTCCACCATCCCCATTTTTACACCGAACCACAAGACGCCGGGAAAATTTTCACCCGTACGTTGTTGACATACCGAAAATACGGACACAGCGTTTTGCATCCTCATTGCATGCGGACAGCAAGGGAGTGGAACTTGCTTCCGGCGTCTGTTTCCTGACGCCTACAATCTAGGAACTTTCAAGGCCAGAGTGAATAGGTTTCTTCTGGGTAAGCGTGTTTCATCTTAGGCTTCGTCATCGCCCCTTATGGGCGGGTCAGTGGCCAAACGCAAGCCCATTTAATTTTTAAAAAAAACAAAAAAAAACAAACATAAAAAAAAAAAACAGCTGAATTGAGAACCTCCTCCTTTTTTTGAAGTCGGTTAAAAAACGAATGAGGTACATACTTTCTTCAAGTAGGTACTTATACTATAGACAGTTTAAGATAAGGTTTTGAAAATAAAATAAAAATAATTTATTATTAATCATTCATTTATTTTTTCTTGCAAATTATTTTTACAGCTCTCCGCCGCAATTTTATTAAGGGTAAACATCAGTTACGAGGCGGGAAATTTGATTTTTTTGGAGTTTTTATTTTTTTTAACCTTCGTAGAAAAATATGGATAGATGTTTCAGTGATTAGCGACAGTAGAAGTTCAATTGGCACATTGTGGTATGAATGTTTTTTGTAAAATATGAGCCTTATTTGAACATTTCTCACGGTTTCTCTAAAAACGGTAAAACTTACTATTTTGGGAAATCTACAAAAATAGCTATATCGTGGGCTAAAGCTAGTTTAAGATAAAAAAACACAAACAACGAAAAGTGACTAACAAAAAAAATATTTTCAGTTTTTATTTCTTTTTCAATTTTTTTTAAACTCTCCTCTTTTAGCTATGTACTTCTGAAGCCTGGAATGCATGCTCTTGATCATATGCCTTACGTTTTCAGCTGGAATCTCTTCCCAGGCAATTTTAAAAGAGTCTCATGTTTAAGGCGGCTGAAGTGCTTGCTCAAATTCAAATTCAAAAAGCATTTATACAATTTAGGCCCTGATAAGACACTTATGAACATTAACAAAATGACTCTACACCGGTTCCAAATACAACTTGAACTGAGAAGACAGCATTGCAATGAGAGATGCAAGAAACTCAGCAAGTCTTTTTTTTTAATGTGTACTTTGAAGTATTACATACAATTTACAAAATATAACAATAGCCTGCGAAGCGAACAATTCATTCAAATACATTCTTGTCATCTACAAAATCAGAAACTTTATAGTACCCTTTCTTGCATAACTTCTGTTTTCTCTCTCTCTTCTCTTCTCATTCTGATCTTTTTGAATCTATGTACAGGTAGCTCTTGAATTTCTTTGGTTACTTTATTATAGAAACGTATACATTGCCCCTTGAAAGAGTTAAGAAAGAAAAGTTAACAAGTTCGTACTTATTATCGGGAAGCCCCCGAGGTGAGAAGACCCCTGTGCCAGACCCGATCGAATGCCTTCGCCACATCTAGGCTCGCTGCCAATGCCTCATATTGACTCTCAATGGCAAGTGACCAACGGTGCGTGAGATACACAAGGAGGTCACCAGCTGAGCGACTATGGCGGAAGCCTTGATCCTCCAGGAATCTCAAAATCTGCGTATTGATCACACATTCCATGACTTTGGAGAGAAGGGATGGCGATAGGCCTGTAATTCGTCGGGTCTAATCTGTCGCCCTTTTTGGGCACTGGGTGCACGTGGGCAGTCTTCCAGGAAGACGGGACTTCCTTTTTTGTGTAGGAAAGCGCGAAAAGACGCGTCAGTACTGGACACAATTCAGGAGCACACCGCTTCAGCACCACAGGTATGCCGTCTGGCCCACTCGCCTTATGGATGTCCAGAGAAAGCAATTCCCGCCGGAGTTCCCGTTGGGTAATGCTTACTGCGTATGTACATAATTATGCTACCTGTATTGAAGATGCTAGTTCCTTAGTGTTAAAGATAAAGGAGGTAACATAAAACCATCAGTTTTCCGTGTAAGCTAATCCCACCCAAATCATTACGTTAGGACTACCGAAACGGGACCAACGGCTTAACGTGCCTTCCGAATCACGGAAACGCTCGATTTGAAAATACCACTAGGCAGGCAGTCACCCATCCAGGTACCGACCACTACGGTGGAAGCTTAAATTTGCCGATCGATTAAGAACGCCTAATCACGCTATACCAAGAGCGCATTAATATTGTCTCACGAACTTGTATACTCATTTTATCGACCTATCCAAGTCAAATCAAAATCAAAAAATCATTTATTCAGTTTAGACCCTGGTAAGGCTCTATTGAACGTTAAGTATACATATAATTGAATCTACCATTTGCCCTTTAGTACCTATTGACCTTTAAATATGACAGTTTTGGTTAAAAATGATCTGACTTTTTCTTCCGGGTCTATTATTTTTTTTGTGATATGATGAATCCTTAAATTTAAATAACATTGTGATATTGACTTGATTAACAAATTTCTGTGATCTTCGGTAAAGGCGTTATCGAGTGAATGTTCGAACAAATTTTCGAAAATTTGCGTACGCAATAACATTCGTGAAATATTATTGATCATTGTTAAAAGATGTTTCGGTTGGCCTACGTGTTTTGAACCTACTCTTAATTCATATTCCCGAAGAATTTTCTCGGCAACTTTGCACACTTTTGTAGCATCACCAGATGGTTTTATGAGACCTCCTCTATCTTTAATAGATATCAATGAAAATTTGTGATT
Organism: Achlya flavicornis; assembly: GCA_947623365.1. Taxonomy (NCBI): domain Eukaryota; kingdom Metazoa; phylum Arthropoda; class Insecta; order Lepidoptera; family Drepanidae; genus Achlya; species Achlya flavicornis. The sequence continues at coordinate 1,704,401 of OX392495.1, read as the reverse complement.
CGTAGTGGTTTCAAGGCTTTGGATACATTGTTCGCATTGTAAGATCTTTTTCAATTTCCTGATTACATATCCCGCTATATAATGCACTACATGGTGAGCATATTCTGTCAGGGATGACGGATACAAAATATAGTCGTGGTCGACAGTCTCGTCTATAGCAGGCACTTCAGGCGCTTCAATCAGGCGACGCTTGCCAGCACTTTCATTTATAATTTTGTTATATTTATCCGGAGAATAATTTAATATGGATATATGTTCTAACGGTAAGCAGTTACCACTGGCACTATCTTTGAATTGTGCATGCACAAGTAATTTTTTATAGGCAGCACGGAACATGCGTGCTGATGGATTATTATTGAATCCACATTGAGATCGAATTGCACCAAAGAACAACTCAATGTGGTCCTGGTTCATCTTATACGTGCACAAATACCGCAACGTGCTATTTTCGGCTGCAATCAGTGTTGTATATAAGTGTATGAGGGATTTCATGCAAACGATAAATCCCCGAAAGCCAGTGCGCCTATTTGATTGGATAACATAAGTACCATCTTCAAATCTCAGATTATTTATATAATACTCTGCTACTTCAAAAAATAACCTTGTCTCATCGGCATTAAATGATACAATTGCCTTTTTCCAGCCTTTGGCTCGCATATTTCGGCTATTCATTACATCAAAAAGGTTATTAAACAATCGTATAAATTTTACGGTTCCGCCACATTCTTGAAATTCTGGGATACCTAACTCTTTACAAAATTCCAGTGCATCTGCAACTGATGCACTCAATAACTGTGTAGCTAGGCGAACTTTCATTTTTTGCTTTATGAAATGAACATGATCATTTTTTAATTTGTTTCCTAAGTGGATGCCTTCTTTATTTTGAATATTGTTAAGACATTCTAAGTAATGCCACGATATTTTCTTCCCTTCCGAATCTACTATAATATGTTTGTCAGCTAAGGTGTTGCGCACTAACTTAACGTTATGGCAAGGGTCTGGCCAAATACATATAGTTTGAAAATTATACTCAAATTTGTAACTTGTAGCTAAGTCGCATCCTAAATCAGCACACATAGCTTTGTTTGTTGCAGCCCCGTCGAAGGTAAGGGTTACCACTTTAATTCCACAAAGTTCTAATAGTGCAAGGCACTGTTCTACTAATAGAGCCTTTTGTTTTGATGTGATGGAACTAATCAAAAAATACCCTATGGGTATTTTCCATGTGTCGTTGATACAAGTTAACATGAATGTCAAGGCTTCCTTTGCTAAGGGTACGGCATCAGAATCAAGATCACAACCTATATTCACATATCCAAAATACTGACGGCCGTTCCACTCAACTAATTTTCTTATTGCCATTTCATCCATGGACAGGGCACAGTAAAGTGGCTTACCATTGTTTTGTGCAACCCTTTCTTTGATAGCATCAAATGACTCAGTAGTAAATCCAGGGTCGCAGTCAATGCCTTGATACCATTTCGATATGGTTTTTGGGTGAGGTAGTATACCATTAAGTTCATCACGAACAAAGTTATATGCCCGGGGTGAAAAATAATGCAACGTAACTGCAAATTTTTTCAGTTCTAAACTAAAACCAGTCGTAGTATCACCCCGTTCCTTCGAAAGAAATTTTTCAATAATTTTATTGTTTTTCACACTGTCTAACACCAATAAATGCTCTTTCTCAATTTTTTCTTTTTCTAACAAGTCTATGAGTTTTGTGTTTAAATCTTCATTTTTCTTCTTCAATCTTCTTGTTCTTTGCCTTAATGAATTTATTTTAAGAAGGCGTCGTCTTGATACCGCCCTATTTTTTTTTAAGTCCTTCTCCAGTTTATTTATACGTCGTTGCAGCAATAACGCATTATTTACTGGACAACTTGCTGCTGGAACATTGTCATCAACCTCCATAGGTAAAATTTTGGATTCAACCTGAAAGTATACATAAAACCTGAGTTGAAATTTTTTATAGAGTGTTTTGTTAAAAATAATTCTACACGTTTGTTTAAATTTTCCAAACAGACTATAATTAAATCTCACCACAGATGTTGAAAGCCTTAAGTGTAGAGAAGGCACTGCCCCTGGTTTAAGTCGCCGCCATTTGTAATTTATATTAATAAAACAGTTGTCTTCAAAATGCTTTGAGCAGATCCGACTATGCTTCTGACAAGTCCAATTTTCTCGTGAAATTATATTTATCCACTTTTTTTTCATTTCATCGTCAGCGGGGAATCTAGAATAAACAATTTAATCTTTAAATTTAGGCACTCATCATTCATGGTACTTTCCTTAACGGGGCGCAATGTAGGGGGTGCGAGGGAAGGCCTACAACCTGTTTCCCCAAAACATGAAGCAAACCCATGATTTCCGAGATATTTACGGTTGATGTTTGAGGTTATGTATGAGTTTTTTTGACATTAATTCATTTAGGTACTGGCTCTGCAGGAATGAGGATTTTTCACGTTTTTTGTTGAGTATGCAGATTTGTAGCGGTATGAAATCAAATAAATTATGTGTTTTTTTTTTTAATCGGGTCAAAAATGTCGAAGATACAGGGATTTTAGTGCAAGAATATCAAAAACGATCCCTCCCGCTTGCACAATGACGATGACGTCACGATACAAGGACCGCGCAACTTAACGGCTAGACCGATCGCTATGAAATTTGGCATGCAGATAGCCTGGAGAAAGACTTGGGCTACTTTTTATTCTGGAAACGCGAGTGAAACCGCGGGGGACAGCTAGTTTATAATATCAGTAAAATTAGCTGTTCACTACGGCTTCATGATGACGGTGATGATGATGATGAATCCGGAAAAAGTATCCTTTGTCCTCCTCTACTAATTGAACTATCTTCCTGCCAAATTTCATTTAAATCCGTTCAGTGGTTAAGCCGTGAAAAGGTTACAGACTGACAAATATCCAGAGTTGCGCGGTCCTTGCATCGTGAAGTCATCGTCATTGTAAAGGAGGGATTGTAATGTTTTAATTATGCCGTTTTTAAAACTTTTAATTTCGTCATTTCTTGATGGATTTTATTAATTTAAAAATCATTATTCTCAGAAATGTTATGTGCTTCCTCTCCAGTAATCAAAAAGTCTACATTTTGTTATGTGAATGATCCTCATTACCGCTGCCTACTCTCGACAGCCATTTAGCTCGCGCGCGATATTGTCAAAGTTATAATCTTTATTTTTACCCTAGGAAATCCAACCCGGCAGCCTCGCGGAAGGCGACTAACCAATCCAATTATAACCAGTTATAACCTAACCAATCTAATTATTTGTATTAATACGCGCAAGGTGACGCACGGTGCTTTCACAAAATGGCGTCGTTAAGTGTTTCTTTTTAATTAAATTATAACTTTTCAATACATTTCAAGTAAGTAAATAAATATTTTTTTTAGTCTGTACATACAAATAAAAGAAATAAAACATAGTAAAAGTAATTTAAACATAAATACATTAAAACTCATCTCATTTAGCTGTATGGACTCAAGTTTTGCATAACGAAACGACGCACAATAGTGATTTTATTAACAATCTTCTATAATTTATTTCTCGAAAATCATGAAAAAAAAATATTGCTTAAAAAAAAGACTTCACTGATAGACTTCTTACGTCATCTTCTTTCTGTCAAAAAAGTACGAAATTCCAGACCAGCGTCTCGTCAAGGAAAGTTTATCCTTATTGATTGTCGATAAGAAATGAACGGCACTATTAGAACCTATACCAATATATTCAATATATAGCAATATTTTGGAAATCTAATTTGTTTTAAACATGTAACACGCATATCACTTCTACTTAAATGTTAGTCTACAATACTAGAAATTATCAAAGCAATATTATGAATACAATCCAAAATATGTTCAAAATGCTGCCTTACCCATGAAAGCTAACAATTCCAGATTCATTTTCCTTTCGAGACGAATGAGATCTGCACTCCAATATAACACACGCCATATTTATGTTTATCACAGATCACGTTATCATAAATAACCACCTATTTAGTATTACTTTATACGAAATAAACAATATAAATTTTAAATCTTCGCGGCGTCGTCGTCCGTCTGCTGTATGTCAACAAACTACGACTAAAATAAAAACAACATCATAGGGCCAACACCATAGTTCACTTTTAAACCTATTCAATTTGGTAGTATAATTAAACCAACCGTAACCACTGACAACTCAAAATGGGTTACAGGCGGTATGAACAGAAACACACAACTATATCTCATTCCTGTTTTATCTTATGGAGTAATCGTATGAAAATTATCGTGACAGATATAATTATAAAGTTTGCGTTTTGGCACTATTTCTACTGCTTTAGTCCAATTTCTTTGATTCACCCGCGTCAGATTGTGACATTTGACAAATCGAGATGTTCTATAGTGAGGTGCCATTTTATTTTAAATCGATATTATTGCTGTACTTATACTTATTTTAATAATGAATTTATTTACATTTTTATTTATCAAGTTTCATAAAGAACATTGACTAAAATGAATTGGTCCCATCGCACCAAATATTCCAATAATTTTCATACAAAGAAAAAATCTTAAAACAAAATCTTTTTCCCCATAAACCGTAACCAAGCAAAAATTACCATCTTGACTATAAATGCGAAATGTTATATCCAATATTTAGTCATTGTTCTTATTGTCATATGCTAAATTAAACTATTCTGACTGGCTGTTAGAAGGAGATAGACGACTAAGATCTTGAAAACTGTGCGTTCCTGTCGTAAGCTCTGTATGGTCTGTTCTGGACATCCAAATCGATTTCTACTTCCTCCTGGAAAATAAGGAAACAAATAAATTGCTGAATTTAAAAAATAAAAATCTAAATGTAAATATACTAGAGATGCGGCCTATTTTTAACCGACTTCAAAAAAAAAGAGGAGGTTCTCAATTCGGCTGTTTTTATAACTCCGTCATTTATTAACCGATTTGGAAAATTCTTTTTTTGTCTGGAAGGGTACACTTCCTGTTTGGTCCCATTGTCATCAGATCAAGATTTTATTACTTTTTAGTGTAGTTTGAAGTCGGTTTAAGTTTTTTGTAAAATAGTCCAATTATTGTAATATCAATCAATAAAAAAAAAATACAAAGATAAAGCACGTCAAAGTTCGGGAGTGAAGGCTCGTGACGTCACTTGTTTGTGAAAAGCGTAGATACCATTGCGTGACGCGGAACGGTCTGTGTTCTAAAGTGACACAAGTAGTAGGAAGCCGGCGTTCTTGTAAATACATGGCCTCACACACACATATAGACCATAGGAAGCCGATCGGTTGTCATTCCGTATTGAGACGTTGACAGTGACAATAAGGCTCAGTACCATTTGTGCCTGCTTGGGCCAGTACTGATTTTACTCACGCACACGTAGGAAATTTTCGGCTTCATTTTCTTATAAGGTGGCACTCCGTCTTGATTTTTTTATGTCTATGGTCGCGGGTGTATTTTTACAAACTTTCACTTCTCATACTAACAATTTCACACATATGCTAAGTCAATAAAAAAAATGCATGTCATTTTCAATTTTTTTATGGAACTAGCTTTCTAATTTACTTTCTATCACCATAGACGTATAAAAAATCAAGACTGAGTGTCAAGCGAAAATGAAGTGAAGCTGAAAATTTCCTACGTATGCGTGACTAAAGTACTAAGTAAGTACTAAGTACTGGCCCAAGCAGGCCAAAGATACTGAGCCTTATCGTCACTGACAACGTCTCAATATGGAATGGACAACCGATTGTCCATAAATATATGGCCATACACGGTGTATATGTGTGTGTGAGGCCATGTATTTACAAGAACGCCGGCTTCCTATTGGTGCTTCACTCGTTTATAGGACGACACTATGTCCTGATTTTTTTATACGTCCATGTCTATCGCCAAGAAAAGTCTCCCAAATATTTTTTTCCTATGATAATAGGAAAACTTTAAAATTTTCCACATGCTGTCCCAGTTTAGAAACTACTAAGGTAGCAAACGAGCATACGGTCCGCCTGATGGTAAGCGGTTACCGTAGCCCATAGACGCTTACGTACTTGCTGCACAGCCTCCTGATAGAGCTGTCAAATTCAAATTTAAAATCATTTATACAAAAAGACCTTCGCAGGCACTTATGAAAAGTCTGACTCTAATACTCTAATACCGGCTCGGAAGGTTGCATTTGCTGAGAAGAGCCGGCAATAAACTCAGCAATTACTCTTTTCAAAACAAGCTTAGATTCATAACATAATATTTACATTCTAATCGCACTGACAACAATTGCGTGCCCCGGCGCGGCGGCAACATTACAAAGTAGACTGAATAACTGTGGCGACCTCACCTCTGGGTTCGTCCTGGACCATGGTCCCCACCCGTGCTCCGCCTCCTCGTGGTCATAATGATGCTGGTGCTGAGCGTGCTCGTAGTAGATCACCTGGAGTTCAAAAAAATACATAATTATTACAACGTAACGTAAAGTAACTTTCTTCGCGTAGCGTGGACGGGCTTGCGAGCCTTGAACGAGCATTCGTAGCGTGCTCGACTGCACTCCGTCCGATTTTCAGTTTTTTCACGAACACAGGGATTCACATCGGGCTCGTTGTAGGCTCGCTTAAGGCTAGTTAAGTACGTCCACGCTTGAAATCACAAACAACGAACGAATCCTGTTCGTTCGAGGCTCGGCTCGTGCTCGCTTCGCGTAGCATGGACGCACCATAATATCATTGGTACCAATTTCTTTTTTTTTAAATCTCGACTCTGAGATTTGAGAATTCATTGAATACGTTAGAGAATTGAGGTTATGAGGGTGCTTTTGTAGGGAGGTAATAACGGTGGTCCATGTGGGGCGATTGTAAAAGGTCGAGCAAGTCAAATGAGTGGACTGAGGACTTTGGTCTTGCATTGGCAGCATTTTTGAAACTCTAGGCAAGACGAGCAAGGCCCCTTGGCGACGCCCATGCATACAGTTCTAAAGTTCCGACACCGTTCACGCTAGGCTAAGTCCCACTGCTGGGCACACAGTTAGGACCGCAGAGAGGAACCTCCTAACAATTCGTGCCATGTCCCGAAGTACGGCCTTCTGTAACAAGCCATCTAGCGAGAGCCTCTTATTATTATTACATCATCATCATCAACCTATAATGTCCCATAGCTGAGCACAGACCTCCTTTCACAAATGAGGGTGAAATGTGAATGGTGAAATACTCCACCACAAGCCACTGCGGATTGGTGGAGTTAGGCTTCCTGCTGTTGGAGTTTTCAAGCCGCTTATGAGGCCTCCAACTAGCTTAACGACTATCACAATTAAATGATTACAGGGACCAACGGCTTTACGTGCCTTCCGAAGCACGGAAACCACATACCGGTACCGTCCTCGCCGGTATCGATTGAGTACGGCTAATCATGCTACACTACGAGCGCTTCAGGTTTAGGTTAGTATACTCAATGTGTACTCAAATTCTTAGTAGAAAGGCTTGGCCCTCAAAGACAGCTACCGGTACTCACTGCGGTAGTTGATTGACATAGCAATATCAGGTAAAACTGGTTAGGTACATATGGGACATCGGTCTTTACACGGATTGAAAAAGCTTATTAGAAACAAATGAATTACCTTAGGTAGGTCCCTTAGTAAGTTATTCCATGGCTTAAGTACGTAGTTTAAGGTATCAGGGTCAACAAACACTTTCCCTTGCACACCAGTTTTGTATACTAGCGGTTTCACCCCCGCTTCCGACATTCATGGTAAAAAGCAACTTCAGTTTCTCGCGAAATGCAATTGTCAAGGCATTCTTTAAAATTTTTCTTTCCGTAGTAAGCTATCCAGCCGTTATCAAGTTATGCGCTTACCAACAAACTAGCTGTCTCCTGCGGATTCAACTACGTTCCCGGGCGAAAAAGTTGCCTATGTTCCTCTCCATAACATAAGCACTTGACAATGGGTTTGTTTTTGGCGTGAAAAGGTTACATACATACAGAGTTACCTTTCGCATTTATAATATCAAAATATCCTGGCACATTCTTCACATATACATGTAGCGACATCTATCAGCCATCTATCAGTAACACCGAGATAGTTCACACACGGGAAGATAGATGGCATGGCGCCACATTATCCTGCATCGCGCTTCAGAAGTTTTCTCGAGAATCTACATATATACAACTGTCCGACATGTACAGTTGGACCGCGGTCCCCAGGCACGATGACCCAGCCTGGCGAAAGATTTTCCCTTTTCAATGGAGGTGTCATCCACCTTGCACCTCCATCCATAGACATAATTACACCCAGACTCAGGACATACAGACGAGTTCGTGCACACAAATGCACGTCCTGGGTGGGGAATCGAGCCCACGACCTGCGGTGTGATTGGTGAAATAACCATCCGAGCGAGCCTTCATTTCTTTTTGAAATATTTATCTTTACCATATTGTGCCATAATGTAACTCAAGAACCACTGTTTAGATTTGGATGCAGTTTTCACAGTTACTTAGGGAAATTATTGGAAAAGGTTTCAACCTATGTGTCATTTCGGTGTTGCTACAGGAAGCTGCGCAATTACCTTTTTCGTGAAGGAGTAATCTAAAATGGCTCAAAAGATACGACGTAAACCGAATTGGAAATTCTGCGAATATGTAATTGTGTGAATCTGAAATCATCATATCAGCCTATGGATCTCCACTGCTGAAAATAGGCCTCCCCCATTGACTCCTACTTCGAACGGTATTGGGCCGCTTGCATACAGCGGAGCCCAGCGACTTTGACCAGGTCGTCGGTCCACCTGGTGGGAGGTCGTCCCGCTCGGTGCTTTCCAGTACGTGGTCGCCACTCGAGAACATTTCTTCCCCAGCAGTTATCGGCTCTTCGAGCGATGTGGCCTGCCCATTGTCACTTCAGCTTACTAACTCTACGAGCTATGTCCGTCGTTTTCGTTCTCCTACGAATGTCCTCATTTCGGACCCTGTCACGTAGAGAAATTCCGAGCATAGCTCGTTCCATAGCTCGCTGAGTGACTCTGAGCTTATTTATGTGGCCAGCAGTAAAAGACCACGTCTCTGTCCCATATGTCATCACTGGTAACACGAGACCTTTGTCTTCAGACTGAGGTATTCTGACAGGCTATTCCAAAACCCAGATATAACAATCGACAGAGCAAGTGGAGTCGCAGGTGCTAGTTAAGAAGTACAAATACAACTTACCTGTCACGTTTGCGACATTTATTTCATATTACTAGCCATTTGTATTCTCAGTAAATATGCGGTGTAGCTGTAACCCATATGCATTCTATTAACTATTGGGAGCTCGATACGTATCGAATAATAAATGTGACAGTTATTCGTCTGCATTTATATCGATTGTTAGAATGTACATTGCTGTACAAGTTTATACAATGTGTAACGGAAATTATATATATCCGAAAGGGGAGAGACTAAGTCAAGTATAGACTCTCCATAAAAAGTTCGAGCTCGAAAGGAATTACTCAAAAAATCATACCAATCATGTGGGTAATAATTTTGCGTCACTTGCTAATAAATATTTCGTCGATGTCGCTGATTTACGTGATTTTCCAGACGTGATTTTACGGTTAAAATACTGTATTTCTATACGTTTTAATGCACAAAATGAAAGATCATTTTCATTTTTATCTAATAAATGAGCTACATTTTTTATTTTATTATTTAATTTTGCTTTATCGACCTCAAACTGGCGGCTGTTTTTGATTTTTTGCTACAAGAGGTTTAAAATACGAGTCGTTTTGACGCCTAAACAGTATAAAAAAATACAGTATATTGTTATGAAAGTCATCTATACAATAAATTGAGCACTTTTTAATATTTAACTTAGTCAAATTTTAGAGAAAATGGGCGAAGAATTGCTTTTGATTCGGGCTACTTAGAACTCTCGTTCATTAAAATTATAACAACATAAATAAACTTCAGTTAATAAACAATCCATTACCTGAAAAAAATCAATATTTTGGCTATAAAAAATCTTTTAAAATAACCTAAATCTTGCATTAGGTCATAATTAAAATTATATATTAGATCGTGAATTAAAACTTGTATAAATACAGTAATTTAACTGTAAAATCACGATTATAAAATCACGTAAATCTGCGAAATCAGCAATATTTTGCATACGGCCTCGTAAATCTCGTAATAAAAGAAAAAGCTCTTTTGCGATCAAAATTCAAAATCATTTATTCAAATTGACCTTCGCATGCACTTATGAAAAGTCTGACTCTAATACCGGTTCGGAAGGTTGCATTTGCTGAGAAGAGCCGGTAATAAACTCAGCAATTACTCTTTTCAAAACAAGCTTAGATTCATTACATAATATTTACATTCAAATCGCACGGACAACAATTGCGTGCCCCGGCGCGGCGGCAAAATTACAAAGTGGACTGAATAAATATTTAATAAGTAAATAAATAGCAAACTTAAGCAGACCAGCCACCACAAGCAGCACCTGTTCACAAGTATGACGCGTCTAGTACCAAAGAAGGATTATTGTTATGGATCCCTTTCCGTTACACGCTGTATATACGATATTTATATACTTTATTATGCTTTAATTGTAATTTATGTGCGCAGTTTTGGACTTATTATTATTTATTTTACTAGCGACCCGCCCCGGCTTCGCAGGGAGAGCAGAGTAGTTTTATCTGCGCGCCATGATTTTTTTCGACGTCTTCAAATACCATTGTCATATTTCAGCAAATTTACACAAAACCTGAATGAATCATACACCTAAAGGTTCCTCATGAATCACTCCGTCCATTGGCAAAAACCGTATGAAAATCCGTTTAGTAGTTTTTGAGTTTATCCCGTTTAGATTCAGACAGACAGACGCGGCGGGGGACTTTGTTTTATAAATGTTGAATATGCTGAAGATGGTTCAGAAAGCCTAGAACTGGTATGCCGCATTCTTTAAGAAGGGTCCGTCCGGGTCCCCAGATTTTTCCTAGTTTAGAGGGCGTCCGGGAGCGTCTGTGGTTTCATTTGTAGTCCAGGTTTAAAAGTTTTCAAGTCACAACTAAACTGTTGGCATATCCAGGGTCTAAGCTTCAAAATCCGGGCTTTTCACGTTTTGTCCTGGGTTGTCAGATTTCAGAGATGAGATGAGATGTACATTATAGCTACATTGAAAAATAAAATCGCTTATTTCTTCTCCCTCAAATTACCTGGAGAATCCTCATCGTCGCCTACAGGACGTTGCGTTTTCATTTTTATTTTAATTTTGAGTTTTATTTTGTATTTTTGGTGGTATTTTACCCAATAAAGATCATCCATGTGCACCAGTGAAGTGAAATGAAATGAATTATGTGTATCGTGACTTTTCAAGTTGTCTCAAGATGTCCGTGTAAAGTTTTTGTACAATTCACCACCATTGTACTTAAACATGACTTTTAAGGATGGTGACTGACAGTGCGGACTATATGAAGTGATTTATTTTGTGACTATATTAATACAACTCGAGACGAAATAAGACAAGGCTGTATGGCTCAGACCTTTGCCTGCCTTTGGGCATATAAGACAAACAACAACAACAACATAACAATGACATTGACATTTCAAATCATACCCGTTCGGGTAAACAAAAACTTGAAAGCCATATTTGTAGGCACTGAATGCAGCCCTGCAAATTTGGGCTGTGCAACTGTCAATCAATCAAATTTCTACTTTTATATCCCATAGATTATTATAGATCTTTAATGGCTTTCTTCAATTACCCTTATTTTCTCGTTAAAGTCGATAGAAAAGCCTTATTTGATTGAATGATGCGCAAATACATCCTTTCCGGTGTTCTCGTCTGGTCACCGGCCACTTTCACTAATGACCTCACGCCAGACGGATCCATTAACCTTGATAATTGTACATGTCTACGTATGATAGCCGGTAGGTGTCGAATTGAAAAATATTTTGCTGACACCTGTTATTCTTGGCACATTGGGCTGTTCTCGAAAACGGCTAGCCCTATTCCGATGGGATTTTCACAGGAAGGTTCCCGTGATTTTGCCAATAACAGGTGATTTAATCTCAGCATAAGACTTATGACGAGCTCGTGGTGTAGTATGATTAGCCGTTCTTAATCGATCGGCAAAGTTAAGCTACCGCCTTCGTGGTCAGTACCTGGATGGGTGACCCCCTAGTGGTATTTCAAATCGAGCGTTTCTGTACTTCGGAAGGCACGTTAAGCCGTTGGTCCCGGTTATCACTTAATTGTGATAGTCGTTAAGCTAGTTGAAGGCGGGTTGACTACTCCAACAGTAGGTTGACCACTAGTCTACCTCCATCTCGGCGCAGTGGGCACGCGTGGTGGAGTATCCGCCCATTCCATATCAACCTCATTTGTGGAAGAATGCCTGTGCTCAGCAGTGGGACATTATAGGCTGATGATTATGATGATGATGATAAGACTTAAATAAAAGTAGACCTTACCTTCTGTGGTTGCTGATTATGCTTGTTCTTGATATCAATCCAGAGTCGTGCCAAGTTGATGGCCAGCCCTATGAGGGCGATGATGAAGAATTTCACCTGGAACAAGACAAATCTATTCATTTGGAGTTACGCAACCGAATGGCTCACCGATATATTCATACGTTCATGGGTGCAGTATTACCACAATACACTACAATACAATAATGCCTCCAGGGCGCTGTTGATGCTTCCTCTTTACTGTAGTGCATTAGCCCAAGATGTATGTCTATAGCTGTTTGAAAAAATCTATTTAGATATCTGTGATATCCGCGTGACGTCACGTTAGAGTACACTATTTACTTTAAAATTATAATCCATTGTCATACGTTTCATACAAATCACAAAAGTTTGATATTCGCTAATTAATTTAATAAATAATAATACAAATAATAGGTATTCGTTCAGAATACAGACCATAAAACGCTGTAAATTGTTTCGTTTCAAATTGCCATGTTTTGGTGTAATTATACTTAGTAATTATTATAAGAGAGAGCTTGTAAAATGAAGCTTCTGAGTTAGACAGCTATTTGTAAATACTAGTATTTTTAAAGATAACCATGTTTAATTAATGTTTAAATTAGATTTACTGTAGTAAATTATAGTAATTAAAATGCATATGTATTTGTTTGATTTACTAACCTCATTTCATTAAGTTATTGTATTTAATTTACTAACATTATGGATGTACAGACAGACTGATATTAAAGTTTTTGTTAAAAATAACATTTTTATTACAAGTTGTTTTTGGTGACTGTACTTTTTGTTGACTGTATTAGCATTGTCTTCCTGTTCGGATACCGGTGGGGAACTATTTTGAACCCACATAAAAAACAGGAGAAGGTTCTCAATTCGGTTGTTTTTTTTATGTTTGTTACCGTGTCCGTCATTTATTAACGGATTTCGAAAATTATTTTTTTGTTTGGAAGGGTAAACTTCCCGTTTGGTCCCATTGTCATTAGGTCAGGATGTGATTACTACTTAGTGTACTTTGAAGTCGGTTTAAGTATTTGTAAAACAGTATTCAATTATCTACATTTTAAATGTATTTTTTTTTACTTGCCTGCAATTTAAACGAGAGGATCTGCAACAGGGTTCCAATCTTCGCTTTGAGTACAGCACCTAAGATCAGCAGCTTCAGGATGGCCTTCTTTTTCTTCTTCTTTTTGCCTCTTTGTTCTAGAATTACATAAAATAATGTTAATAACTGTTTTAGTTTATTTTTTTTATACCATGCAATATCTAGGTACTTTATTAAAACGTAGTACGGTCAGCAGCTGAATAGATCCAAATTTTCAAATCGCCTGTACTTACACAAAAACTATATAAGATGAAGAAATTTGTAGTGTGTAGATTTTTCTAGACACACTTTTACGAAATACTAACTGTTTACTTTATTTCTCCATATAAAGTGTACAGTGTTTTGTAAATTTAGGTCTGTTCAGCTACTTACGTTGCTGACTGTACTTAAATTGTAATAGTCAAACTTTTTGGAATAAAATAATTTATGAGAGTAATATCTCGAAGCGCCAATTAAATTAAAAAAAAGACAAAAATCGGAAGATAAAAAATCTAGCAATTTAAAAGACTTGAATTTTTGTGTCTAAACTACTTCTTCTTCTGTATTTAAGAGCTGTGCTCTTGTCGGTGTAGCTTCTTCCACTCTGCTCTATCATTAGCCACATTTTGCACCTCCTTATATGACCCGACGCCTATTTTTGCCTTCATTTGATCTGTGTAACTTATTCTTGGTCTTCCTCTTCCTCGCTTTCCCTCTATCTTTCCTTCTATTATGTTTTTGATAAATTCGTCGTGTCGTATAAGGTGGCCAAACATATTTCCCCTCCTATTCTCTATCGTCTCCATAATGTTCCTTTTCTCTTTTACTCGACTCAATACTTCCTCATTCGTCACCATCTCCGTCCAGCTAATCCTCTCCATTCTCCTCCAACACCACATTTCAAAGGCTTCCAGTCTTTCCCTATCCCTTTGCGTCATTGTCCACGTCTCACACCCATATAGTGCTATGCTCCAAACGTATGTTTTAATAAATTTCTTTTTAACTTTACTTGATATTTTTGCCCTGAATATATGTTTTTTATTTTGAAAAGCTTGCTTGGCGATGGCTATTCTGCTTTTAATGTCTGGGGTACATCTAGAGTCACTGGTGATAATGCTTCCTAAATATTTAAATGTTTGTACTTGCTCTAATATGTTATTATTAATTTTGATTTGGCCGCCGGTAAATGGTTTTTTCGATACTGTTAGAAGTTTTGTTTTACTACTATTTATTTTCATGCCGTTTGCTATAAAAGTTTCATTCATACAATTGAGTAACAGTTCCAGATCATTTTCGTTTTCAGCAAGTGCCGCTATATCATCGGCAAATCTTATGAATGTAATTCTTTGGCCATTTATTTTTACACCTATCTCAGTTTTTTCCAAAATTATTTGTATTATTGCTTCTATAAATATGTTGAATATGAGGGGTGAGAGTGTGCAACCCTGTCTTACACCTTGTCTTATCTTAGCTTTTTCTCTTTCTTCGCCAATCTCTATTACCGTTTCTTGGTTTCTATATAACTCATAAATTATTCTTCTATCTCTAAAATCTAATCCTATATTCTTTAATTTTGTCATCATAGTTTTCCAATTTACTTTGTCGAATGCCTTTTCTAAATCTATAAATGCTATATGAGTATTTAATCCAATATCCATTCGTCTGTCTATAGTTAATCTTAATGCCAGAATTGCTTCTCTCGTGCCTTTACTGGTTCTAAATCCATATTGATCAGCTCCTAAATTGGGTTCAATCTTATTTCTTATTCTTTTTTGAATAATTTTCAATAATATTTTTGATATATGTGATATGAGACTGATGGTTCTATATTCTTCACATTTTAAGGTGTTTTGTTTCTTTGGCAAAGTAACAGTTTTCGTAATTTTAAAATCATCGGGTATCTTTCCTGAGGCGTATATTAATTTTACTAATTTATACAATTTTTCCAAAAGTGATTCATTTGAGTATTTTATGAGTTCTATAGCAATATTGTCGTCTCCTTTAGTTTTATCATTTTTAATAGAATCAATAGCTGCATCAAATTCCTCTCTTAAAATATCTGGACCCGCACTATCTTGATCTACTAGCATTTCACATTCTATATCATCTTCTTCCAATCCATTTCCATCGTATAGCTTCTCTATATACCTTTTCCATCTATCTACGACTTCTTTGTTATCGACTATGATGTGTCCATCCTCGTGCATTATTGCTGTACTCTTTGGCTTATTCTTTTTACTTAAGTTTCTTATAATATTATACGCTATATCTATTTTACCTCTACTAGTATAGTACTCTATTTTTTCACAGTCTTTTTCAATCTCTTTGGCTTTTATATCTCTACATTTCTGTGTTATTTGATTTGTGAGTTTCTTGTATGTATTTATACTATATTCATCTCCTTTGTTTCTTAGCATTCTTCTTTCTAGCATTATATCTATTATTTCTGCATTAAGCCAATTCTTTCTAGCTCTAATCTTTTCTTTACCTAAGGTCTCTTCTGCACTACTTATTATTGTATGTTTCATATAATTCCATTTTTCTTCTATGGTACTGTTTTGTTCTATTTTGATATAATCCTGTAACTTATCTTCTAACTTATTACTATATTGCACTCTTTTATTATTGCCACGATCCTTATCACTGTTCTTAAGCGTAATTAAATTGAGATCTTTCGTTCTGTGTTTTCTATTATTCTTTTTAATTTTTATATTCAATTTGCTAACTAGTAAGTTGTGGTCTGTATTCAAATCAGCACCTGGATATGTCTTGCAACTTAATGCTTGTTGTCTGTATTTACTTTTAATTATAATATAATCAAGCTGATATCTTCCTATATCGCCGGGCATCTTCCATGTATAAAGCCTACGTTTTGGTTGTTGAAAGGTAGTATTCAGGATGGTCATTTCATTTTCTTGACAGAACTGTATCAGTCTTTCACCTCTTTGGTTTCATTTACCTAATCCATAATTTCCAACGATTGTATTTACTTTACCCTCACCTACAACTGCATTAAAATCACCCATTACTATTACGTTGTCATTTTCCTTGATTACATCTATTAGTCTAAACTACAGAACCCTAAAAACATGCGCATGACCAGGAATCAGATATGGAACCTATAAAAGTCGTCCACATGCATATTATTATAAAAAAATGGAAACATGCTAATAGTTGTACGTAGTATTTATCTACTCTGAGCTAATAGTAAGCATGCTCTCAAAATGCTTAAAATAAATTAATTTTTACCAAGTATTTAAAATTACATCCTGTGAATAAATAAAACATTCAATTTAATTGCTTTCATGTAAATAAGTAGCATTTATAGTTTAACTAGCCCGTCCCGCGGTTTCATCCGTATTGCCGGTAAGTATAGGAAAGGAAAAAATCCTTTAGAGAAAGAATTCCGAGTAATCCCATTCAAATTAAGAAATAAAATTAAAAAAAACATTCCGAAACTAATAAGTGCTTTTGCACTGATTATAAACAGTACCGACCAAACACTGCATCTAAATATTAAGTACGTCCTTGACTTAGCCAATCGGAATAGATTTCAAACAAAACGAACGTCATTGCGCTTCTTTGTGTTAATTGATGCTCTCCGACACTAGGTCTATGCAAAAATCACGCCAATCCGTTGCTGCGTGAAAGAAGGACAAACTACCAAATACCCTATCACATATTTACCCCCTATTTTACTCAAAGGGGTAAAATTTGGATTGGATTTTGAAAAATCCTTCCCTATTGGAGTACATGTCGGTTCACTAAATCTGGCACGTTCAACACATGTACACGTCACGCTTGTGTAGTGTCTGTGAATAAGCGCGCGGCGTCACGTCGCTCTGCATTCGCATCATCAATCTTATGTGTATTTTATTTTTATTTATTTATTTATTTAGGTACACCAACAGTTATTACATTACAGATTGAATAAAAACATACATAAAAAAAAATTGCTAAATGCATAACCAATAATAGGTATACACCACATGCTTATTATTGATGAGTGTTACATAACTTAACTAACATTAACAAATTAAAACAAAATAGATAGATAGATAGATAGATAACTCTTTATTGTACATCAAAAAACAAAAACAACATCATAACAAAAGTACTTAAAATTAATTACTGTACAATGGGCGGTCTTATCGCTAAGAAGCGATCTCTTCCAGACAACCTTTGGATGGAGAATAAAGAAAATACTAAAAACTAAACTTATTATTTAGAAAACTATTTTTATATCGACATGTAGCGTATCGGTACAGGTGCACGTTGTGGACGATATGACAAAATACAACAACAAAATACATATGTCTGCAGATAAGTTCACCGGCTATCTTCCGAAAACTTCTTAAAGAATCCGAAAAGATATCGGTGGCGTCACAGCACTCATTAAGCAAACAAAGTCTTGGAATCGCAAAATTGGCGCCTAAGTTGGTTCTTCTAAGTGGTGGCACTAAGGGCTTGATATAATTGCGTGGATATCTAAGAGGGATTTTAAAGTTGAATCTAGACAAAAGACCCGGGCAATCTATTCTGTTACGAAAAAGCTTGTGCAAAAGAGACACGTATGAAGGAGACAGTTATTGTTTTGATTTTCCTACTCATACATATAGTGGTTTTTGCATTCGTCCATTAGATTTGACTGTCTGATTAGAAGCATGTATCATGAAATTGCATATGTGTGAGTGTAGCGTCCACGCACTGACACCACTGACCAGACTCACTGCACAGATTAGTACCTAGTTACTCCGTAACACTGGCTCACCACTACACCAGGTCCGAGCGCAAGCGCACGTCCAACCCGCACAGCGTCTAATGTCAGACTGGCCGGTTGACAGCTACCCCCTCTACTAGTGTACATGAGACAGTGTATTATATCTACTGTATAGATACAAACACTACAGTGAGTACTATGAACGTGCCAGATTTAGTTACGTATGTTATAGTAACTGCAATTGAGAGCCAGTTCCTTTGCGCCAATGCTCTTTTACTTCAGGATCCTTCAAAATCTACTTATAACATAACAAACAACAAAATACTATAGAAAAACCATCACCAACCTTCTAAAGAACTCTTATCCGCGATACCATTATCTGCATTCTCACTTTCCAATGCATGCTCTGCTACAGCATCAACAGCCTTCTCCCCCACGGCCCAAAGATCAGACACTATCCCTCTGGACTCCCTAGGACCTTTAGGGCCAGTCTCACTACCATTGGCCTCCAAACTACCCCCTATGACCCAAGTCTGTCGTCCATTAGGGAAACCGCGACCTTTCTCCATGGGTTTCTGAGCCTTCCTCATCGGGAGCATGACGGGGTGGATGAGGTGGATCTTGGGTGGTTTCTTCTTCTTCATTTTCTTCCTATCTCCACCGGCAGATATGGTGATGCTGTCGATTCCGCCGCCGCTATCGTGTTTCTTGCCAGAGAGTGCTCTGTTGGAAGAAGGTTTGTTTTAGCGAATATTTAAGTACCTAGTTTTTTTGCTAAAAACACCTATTTTTTTTAATAAAGCTATATTTTATCACTATTACACAGGTGAAAATGCTTTTTTCATACAAAAAGATTTTGATCAGTTTTTGACATTTTTTTTTAATATTTATTTAATTTATTTTCCTGTGGGTTTTGGTATACTATATTCCAGAAACTATTTTGTGCTGTGTAATATATTAATAATAATTTGTGAAAAGATTAAAAGCTTTTTGTGTAAAAACAGCATTTTGGGATGTATTTTTTCCTTGGAATACTAAAAATAATATTCATCGAAATATTATTTTAGGGGAGTAAAAAAAATTTGGTAAAACTTTTTTTTTTTTTTTCATAAATATGAATTGTTCCTTGACGATAATAGATAAACATATATTTATAGCAATAATTTATTAAAATAACAAAACGTCAAAACAAAAGTCAGTACAAAGTATTATTTTTATTCTTTGTTTCACCTACACAATAGTCATCCACGTCATATTTTTGTATTATTATTTATAATATAAACATCTGTAGATAACCTCCAAAAACATTCGTTTGCATAACATTGTACGTGATACTAGATTTTATAATTTAATTTCATAAAAAAAAACATAAATAAATAAAACAACGTAAAACAGATACAAAATAAATATTCACTATATTTAATTTATTTTGTATCTGTTTTAGTTACACGTGCATGCACTAATTGGATACTGCGGTTTCACACGCATCCCCGGGATTAAAACAGCAATAAACAGAATATACAAAAGGTACAACATGTCTCCTCGGCAAAAATTTATGAAAAGCTGTACAATTTTTTTGCGATTTCGAAGTTGGTCTCATAGTAAAAGTTGATCGTATACATGAGTACTTTACGTGGTTTCATTTAATGTCGTATTGTCGTGTCCACCCCATATATACAGCAATCACGGAGCTTTCTATTATTATATTGTGGCTTCCTATTAGTGAATGAATCTTCAAAAGCGTAGCAGTAGTTCCGCAGATGATGATGATTTTGTTTTTTTTTTTATTCGAACCTCCAAAAACATTCGTTTGAATAACATTGTACGTGATACTAGATTTTATAGAAGCGTTTTACCTGAAAATAAAACGCATATTAAATACTTACCTTATTTGAAACCTTATATATTGAGAGCGGCCTTCCTTGTTTTCTGCTCTATACTTCCTTCTTTGTCTACCCTAATATTGCCGTCTCGCTCGCACATCTCCCCACCATCCACCCAGGCAGAGCGCGAGCTTGAGCCACGCGCGCTATCTCGTCATTGAGTCGAAATACCAGGCAGAACTAAAAATTAAGGTTTCAAATAAGGTAAGTATTTAATATGCGTTTTATTTTCAGGTAAAACGCTTCTATTAAAACTTGACCGTTATTTGAAACCTTATATATTGAGACGTGTTTGTTATCGCCTGGTGAAAGTGGATGCCAATGTGATTTTATGCTTGTAGCATAAAGTTATTTGTGACACAGGTAAGTACCTGTGATTTCTCCAGTATAGGTCATACGCGTACAGACTTCTGTGTGAGTCCGAAGGTATCGTGAGAGAGAATAGGTATCAAAAAATACTAAGATGTGCGAGGTACTGTAATTTTATTTATGAAGTACAAACGAAAATATGTAGGTGTGCAAATATTATGGTATGTAAACATGCTAGAAGCAAAGATCTTAATCAAAACATTGATGAGTATAAAAACATGTATCGTATATGATTGAAAAGCAACATTCAAGTATTTAATTAATCATGCGAAGATAATATAATCCCGCGATTAGTGGCTTATTATCAGCTATTTAACTGTCTGAAAGGATTGCAGATCTCTAATGGGCATGTGACCAGATTTAGTGGATCTGAACTGATTATGCCAGCACCAGCGATGAAATATTCTATTTCGCACCCTGTTAAAGATGTAGCAGGTCTTCTCAATAGTTGGTGCATTTTGCTGTGTTACGTCTATCGTATAAAAGGTGAAAAAATCTGTACACACAGTAGCGGATAGCTTAATGTTTTGCTACAGTCTATGTACCGACATTATTATTCTCCGACACGTGTAGGTATATCATATATTATAATAAAAACGTTAATTACATACAGTACATTTTTACTTTCATGTGGTATTTTGTTATAATCACCAGCAATATTACTGCATAAACATTAACCAGAAATATAAGTTCTAAAGTCCGATCAAAAGTAACATCATTACTTTTACCTGTTCTAAAACTGGACAGTGACGTCATGTAGGTAAAAGGCTATTTAAACAAAGTACAAGGTTGAAGGCAACCTTAACACATTACAAAATTAAGACAACGCTGTGTCAGTCTGGATATACATAATTCGTTACTTAAATTTTAGATATGTTTCTAAAAATGACACGAGTCAATCGATTATCTATGGTATCAATATATCCAAAATATGTCCAACCCACACATGAGAACTCAAAACTGCATAAATTTGATACCACTGACTTATTCAGCATAATGAACATTCATCTAAGTAGTATAAGAAGCAGGTAGTTAATAACTTTATTAGTACAGGAGTCATTGTGACAAATGGACTACATATGTTTGTTCATTTTATTTCAAACAAGCTACGGTTAGAAGCGATTTTTCAACAAAGATGCCATGATTACAACAAGCGATCCAATATTCATATTTATATAATTTCGGACCATCTTATGGCACCTACTTGGAGGTAGAAAAACCGTCCATGTATCTATCGATAGCGCTGTATTGTGAATGGGGCTGCCAAAATACTGAACTTGAGGTCTGCCCTCAAAAATACTATGAATTACTTACTAAAAGTTTGTTTCAAGCCAATTTAGCTGAGGTAGCCTAGCAGTTTAGAGATTAAACAAAATAGAGGGTAATTTTATACTAGGTGGTAATTCCACGAGTAAGAAAACAAAGGTGCTTTTTTCTTCTTAACACATTTATTCATGCTTTAGTCTAAAGACAAAACTTAGTACATTACATATTATTGTGCAGGCGTATCCGCTGTGTAAGTGCTCCTCTAACAGTAGTTGGTAATCAGTAACAATAGATGAGGATCTAATATATGAAAGAAATTGGAATGTTACATACATATGACGATGATACGGTTCATCAGATGATTGTCACCTCATTCCGAACATAGGTGACGTTTAATTTAGATTTTGTCATGCTTTCGAGATAGCGAGGAGTCCTTTGTTATTGCAATGCAAAATTTTCTTGGCTAGACAACTAGCAAACACTTTCCTTAAAACTGCTCGACTGTTTATTGCGTTTACAGGCTTCATCTGATTATATATATCAATAGGAAATGAGATTACGGTTGCAGTTGAATCAAAAAGTATGCTGAATCACGGTAGTGCAGACTCTTTTAGGATATTACAAAGCTCGATAAGTTAATTAGACCGATTAGGCTCTAAGGTGATTTTGAAAGAAAATCAATAATATTTCTAGTATTCCATTGAACCCCCAAAAACACTGCGAGGGTGGGTAAATTTGTCAACATAGTGTAAGCCTCTGTAGTACAATTTTATTCATTCTTGTTTTAGAATTAAAACATAACGCCTTTGCTAGGCAGGAGAAAGTCATTCAAATAATCGATAATAGGTATTCCTTATTCCCTATATGTTTGTTACCCAATTGGTTAATTAAGCAAAAAAACTTTGGCTGAGACAGAAAGGTAGGCAAGTTATCTATGTATAATATTGTTGCCATTATTGGTCATAGATTCGTATGTGTGTCGCACACATTTACTAATGAAAACACGCCTGAGATCTGAATCTTGCACAACCAGTCGGGGTTGAAATAAATCAGCGATACGGTAAACATTTAATCCTTAATCACACGTTATGATAGGTCAGTCGGTGAGATTTTTATTATATTCTTTGCATTTTTTAGACACCACTTTTTAGCATCAGCAGACTATGTTCAATGGTGCGGGTTTAACTTGATATCTGATACCACAGTACTGAACCAAATGACTTGACATTACCAACGGTTTTTGGTAAAACAATACGCATCGACCGTGTTTTATATTATTTTCAGTATAAAAACCGGGGGTGCTTAGATGTCACCCTGCTGGTGGAATAGAATTTATTGTCCCGCTTTGAAATTATTAAGTGTCAATCTTTAAGCACCTTGCGGGTATGGCAAGACCCCTGCGATGGTTAAATATATAAGAACAAGTCCGTAAGGGCACCACATCCAAGTCAGGTACTTAAGAGTAACTGTAAGGGTAACATGTTACAGTTGCTTGCCCCTGTGAGATTTGATAATGATGGGAAATATGCGTAGAGGCATCTCAGCATAGGACTTGTCAAATGTACATTTAAAACCAACTATTCCCATGTGGGTGGTTATATTAGAGACTGTGCGACAGAACATTTCATCTCCTGCCCTTGCATCGGTTGATTTAGATGGCGATTGTGAAAAGAGGTACAATATCTAGGTAAAGTACCCTGCGTTGAGGGTATATATTTCGAGTCCCTTTTCCCTACGAGGCAGGGCTAGATTAAAAATCTGCTTTGACCTGTTTTCAAAGCAGAATCATTAAATTTTTATTAATTGCTGTGCGTACCACGCTTCCTTTTTAATCCTTTCATCATTACTGTGCGTAGAGACACATCAAACATAGTACCCTGCGAGAGTGTATTCTAAGGTCACGCCAAGATTTTTATGCGTGAGGCGCGACATTCAAATGACCCTGCGAGGGTCCATTGTGATGTATTTGAAACCACATTCACATGAAGGGTCCATTTCAAGTCATCTACCCCTGTAAGAGGTGAATTATGATGGAAAATGTGCGTACGGGCAGAAAATCCAAAAGAATACCCAGCGAGTGTATATTTCTGCCCCTGCAAGCGGTTGATTAATATGGGGAATGTTTGTACAGGCATAACATACAGGAAAATACCTCACGAGGCTACATTTCAACTCATCGGCCCCTTCAAGGGGTTAACTATTATTGGTGTACGGGCACAACATCCAAAAGAATACACGCGAGGGTATATTTCAACTCACCTACCCCTGCAAAGGGTTGATTATTATGGGGAATGTGCATACGGAGTAAGGGCACAACATCCAAGAGAATAAATACCCAGCACATTTTTCATTTTTCAGTCACTGCCCCTGCGTGGAGTTAATAATAATGGGGAATGTGCGTACCAGCCCAACATCCAAGAAAATACCCTGCGCGAGTACATTCTGAGTCACCTGCCCCTGCGCGGGGTTAATAGTAATGGGTAATATGCGTACGGGCACAAGATCTAAGATAATACCCTGCGCGGGTATGATTTGAGTCACCTGCCCCTGCGCGGGGCTAATAATAATGGGGAATGTGCGTACGGGCACAACATCCACGAAAATACCCTGCGCGGGTATGTTTTGAGTCACCTGGCCCTGCGCGGGTTGGTGTATGGATCAGTTCAGACAAGCTTGCTAAGCAGGAGCATTTGATCCTTTTTATTAGAGGCTAAAATGTTTAACCTTTTTTAAGCATTGTAACTAGGCTAGCATAAATGGCAGGCGAAATCTTCTGGTTAGCGGATCACGATTCCTTATTTGAATAATTTCAGTACAAATAAGTTGTAATAATTCTGATTCACTACATACACTTTCAATTCTTTTTTATTAAATTAGAATCACCGCTTCATTGCAGGAACCTCAACAGAGGTTTATTTAAGTAACTAGTAACACACATGCTAGAACAAAAGTTGTTACCGCGGCAAATTTCATAAATATTTAACTATATAATAAATTGTTACACATGTTATTTAGACGGCACTTCACGGCACAACTAACCTTTCCGACACTTTAACTGCCTGCGGTCATTATTAATTTTATTTTAGATCCGAGAATCAGATATCATTGGATTTACTTGAGGAGCTTATAGAGGTACTACTCGACCCATTGTTACGCTGCCTTTTAGATCATTTTTGCTCAGGGCAATATCCGTTATCACTATTCGCACGTTGTGATTTATACAGTTAGCACTTGATGTAATTTAAATATTAATGTTCAACTGTGAACAAAACAGCAACTAACCTAGGAAAAACCAAGGATAAAAAATTAATAGAAGCAAAATTATCAATAAAAAGTGGGTAGATTAAATAATTTAAGAATTAGTTGTTCAAAGACATGAACATAAAATATCAAAATTAAATTGAAATATCGAACGGTAAAACCGTTAAAATCATATATCATTATTTTAATAAATTAAGAAGGTACAAAGGTATATAAAATATACAAATAACTTACGAGTGCCTAGGCTAGGCTAGGCACAACCGTCCGTTGCAGAAAACAGGACGCCAATGACGAGATAGCGCGCGTGGCTCAAGCTCGCGCTCTGCCTGGGTGGATGGTGGGGAGATGTGCGAGCGAGACGGCAATATTAGGGTAGACAAAGAAGGAAGTATAGAGCAGAAAACAAGGAAGGCCGCTCTCAATATATAAGGTTTCAAATAACGGTCAAGTTTTAATAACAAGTTTTTTTTCATTTCCTGATCGCATTATTTCTCCGGTTTGTAAATTGAATATGAGTATGTATATGAGTTATCAAGGTGACCAGATCTTTGCGTAATCTTTTAATCTTCATATACATTAATTAGGTACATTACAAAGTGAAATTATGTATAGTTACCAACTTTCATTACAGCCATTTCTGTTTACTCAATTATTGCACTTCTAGAACAAGGTGATCGTACGAGGTTATTAAAATTATTTAAAAATAATTGGACCGTTTTACAAAAAACTTAATCCGACTAAAGTACACTAAGAAGTAATGAAATCCGGATCTGATGACAATGGGACCAAACGGGAAGTGTACCCTTCCAGACAAAAGAAGAATTTTCTAAATCAGTTAATAAATGACGGAGCTATGAGGTAACAAGCATAAAAAAAAATACAACCGAATTGAGAACCTCCTCCTTTTTTTGAAGTCGGTTAAAAAGGTGTCGGAACACACCTATAGATACGTTCATTCATCTATGCTTAGGTAATATGTTTTTTTTTATTCTAAAAATAAAAGCCGAACATAGATTAACCAAAAATTTTTTTAAAAATGTGACCTTGCTGTGTTTCTTGCCGGATTCTTGTCAGTTGAAGGCCGAGTTCCGAACCGGTGGTAACTTCAGTAAATGTGACCTTCATAAGTGCCCTTCTGGGGCCTAAGTTGAATAAATGACTTTACTTTTTTCTTCGGGCGTTATTTTTTATAGCATAGTTACGCTAAACTACATAAATCACAGAGTACAAAAAAAATCTGATAAAGCGTCGATAAAACAGAGTAGCTACAACAATATAATATATTAACGTGTTTAAAACAATTATCTTAAGATCAATATAAAATGCAAGAAGCTGTATAATGTATGAGAGAAATTTGTTTGCCTTTGGAAGGTGTATAATTTCATGTTTGCCGTAAGAGAAAGTTTTTGTGCACCGATCTCTATATACACTGGATAGATTATGTTTACAATTTACTGAACTAAACTAGAGAAATTATTAATTTTTCAATGAAAATATCTAGGTATCACTAGAAAAAATGGAATTGATATAGTTAGGTTAGTAGGTAGGATTTCTAGATTTATTTTACTGTGATATAAATTTTATAAAATGACGGCAAATGAGCGTTTTTCACTGTTTCAAATGCATTTCTAAGACAACTTTACGCGAACAAAGAATCAACTTTGACATTTATTTCTAGTTTAAAATAGAGTTCTATCTAGGAGGTAAATCTTAGATATCAAGGTTTCTTTTTTATACTACTTAGGTAGCAAAAAGCATACGGCCCGCCTGATGGTAAGCGGTTACCGTAGCCTATGGACGCTTGCAACACCAGGGGCGTCACTCGCGCGTTGCCGACCCTGCAGAAATCTCTTCACACCCTTTTTGAAGAACCCCATGCTGTACTCCATTGGGAAAACCACGGCAGGGAGCTCATTCCACAATCTGAGCGTACGCGGAAGGAAGCTCCTTTGAGCCCGCACAGTTCGAAACAATTTGGTTCTGGTTTCAATGTGTGAGGATGGACTCCCTGTCGATGGCGACAGTTGCGATGGTGGAAGGTAGCCGTGGGCATCATCTTAAACAGTTCTTCAGAACACTGTCCGTTGTACAAGCGGTAGAACACACATAAGGAGGCAAAGTCTCTCCTCAGACTGAGGGGCTCTAAACCGCTTGTGAGCTCGGGATCATCGACAATTCTAGGATATATTTTTAAGTTTTGAATACAGGTAGAAGTATATGTTTTACATTTATGTTAGACATACCAATAGCGTTGAAGGCCGACTTCCGAACTGGTGGTAACTTCAGTAGCTTTGACCTTCATAAGGGCCCTACTAGGGCCTAAATTGAATAAATGGCTTTGACTTTGTATATGATCAACATTTTTAGCGCCACATGTACCTAATTGAAAATTGAACTCATAAATGGACGCTGAATTGCTATCTTCGCAGATATTTCATAAAATACCGAAATATATTAACATTGAAGAGAAAGATTTAACATTATAAATAAATTAAAACACCACCTTACAAAAAATTGCTATAATTCAATTGACGAGTTTATTGTTTATAAAATAGAGTAAAAGTAATAATGAAAATTTTAATAATTCAACGGTCTCGCTGTCTCCTACTATTTATTATTATTAAGGATTATTATTAAATAATAATACAATTGTAAATCATATTAATGTTTAATAATAATCCAATAATAATTCATAATGTATAATATACCTAAAATTAAAATGTCTGAAATAACTAACCGGTACTAATATAATTAATAATAATAATAATAATAAATATCCTGGGACATTTCTCACACACGGTCATCTGATCCCAAACTAAGCAGAGCTTGTACTATGGAAACCAGATAACTGATATAATACATATACATACTTTTTGTTTGTAAATACATACTTAATATACATAATTACACCCAGACTCAGGACATACAGACATGTTCATGCACACAAATGCATGTCCTGTGTGGGAATCGAACCCACGACCTGCGGCGCGTAAGGTGAACCTTAACCAACTGCGCCAACTGGCCCGTCAATTATTAACAATTATTAAAATACTAATAAATACTGATTTAAATAGCTCACCACCATTTAATGTTGTAATGCCCTTACAGGGCTTATGTTGTGGACTAACCTTATTGTAACACATTAAATACTATATGAAGCAAATGGATAAATTTAATTTGAAATTGACCAATAGCCAATCCAGTATGGATAGAGATCAGTGGTCTAAGTGCTGTGTCGACGTACCACTTATTAATAAGAGGAAATGCACTACGTGAGATGTGAGATATCTACAAATACTATAATTATTGGAAAGTAACGTTAAAGTGCATAATGGACGAATAAGAGATAGTAATCATATACAAAAACGGTACGGTAACCGCTTACCATCAGGCGGGCCGTATGCTTGTTTGCCACATAAGTGGTATAAAAAAAAAAAAAAAGATTTTTTAAAATAAATATTTTTTAATAGGTACCTGCAAATTCTTTTTGGTGACTGTACTTGCATTTTCATCCAATCCAATATACTAATGTATACCAAATATGAAGTCAATCCGGCCACTGACAGTGTGTGAAATTCGACATGCAAGATTAGATTCGTTTTTAAGTATTTTTATGTTTTTTTTTTTTTTTTTTTTTTTTTTTTTTTTTTTTTTTTTTTTTTTAATATCTATAACTTTATTCAATTAAGAGTTAACATATCTTAAGTTTTTAAAATTTACACGTCTTTGTCTTTTATCATGTTGTGATAGCCTATAATTAAAACAGCACTTAGCTTTAAGTATTGTTTGTGACCATTGTATTTTTTTTTGGTGTATGTTTTGTTGGCTGTCCTTATAAATAAATAAATAAACACAAACATTGCAAGTCAAATAGAAGCTTGTAAAAAATACAAAAGATTCGACCGGATCAGGGATCGACCCTACGACCTATGAGACGGAATTCTAACGTTTTGACCACTGATGAGAACCACGTTTTTTCTCAGAGTTCTAGCTAGATGAATTATTTTTTCACCCCAAAAACGAAAATAGCAAACATCGAAATTGTTTAAAAATATGTTATTTTTGATTTAGAATAGCAAACTTGGTCCCTTGATATTGCAAGCGTTTATTGGGCTACAACTGCTACAAGGCTTACAAGCGAAGTGCTCGTGGTAGCATAGTTAGCCGATAAGAAACTCAGCAATTTTAAATAAAACAAAAATGACATTCTGACATAACCCCATTGCACCTCCATTGCCATTGTGCTTTGTCTATTAAATTCATAATTGTTTTCGAAGTTATTGAATTAGTAGGCAAATCTGTCAATGTTAACGCAGATACCTAGAATTGTTAGGCTAGATGTCTAAAAAAAAACTATTATTCCGTCATTAATATAAAAAAAATATTAGACACGTAGTTTTTCTTTTGTCAATTTAAACAAAAAAATACGAAGATGTCGTGAGAAGTTCCGCATGACGTCAGTCTGCTATGGTACAGGTTTACTCTAGACGCAACGAGCCCCCACTCCCAAACTTTGGCGCGCTTTATCTTTGTACTTTTTTTAATGATTTAGGTCAATAATCAATCCTCCAATCCATCCATCCAGATTAGGGTTTCGTTTTTCCCGACCTTTTCCCATTCCCGGGATCCGGGAATGAAAAAATGCTTCCCCGGGTTTTTTTTTTTTTTTTTTTTTTTTTTTTATACCTCTTAGGTGGCAAACAAGCATACGGCCCGCCTGATGGTAAGCGGTTACCGTAGCCTATGGACGCTTGCAACACCAGGGGTATCACGCGCGCGTTGCCGACCCTGCAGAAATCTCTTCACACCCCTTTTGAAGAACCCCATGCTGTACTCCATTGGGAAAACCACGGCGGGGAGCTCATTCCACAGTCTGAGCGTCCGCGGAATTCCCGATTCCCGATTTTAATTGGAATATTTTAACAACTACTATCATTATGAACGTCATTATGACACAGAGGGAGCGTAAAACGTAGCTGTTACGCGCAGCAGCCTATAAAAGTTGGCCTGTTTTGTTTATTCGTGTAGTATGGCGACGTTCTTTCTAGGTATATTTATTTCTATGTATCCAATATTATTAACTTTATATACCTACCTACTGCATGACAATGTGACGAATGTCGAGCGAGAATTAATTCCATTTATTATAAACCTTTGTGGTTTTATTGGGATTATATAGGGATTAGTATGACTTCATACTTATCCCTATTGTATATTTTTTGTTTGATGATAAAAAAAAAAACGGACGGACTAACTATTTACTCAGGGATCATCCCTCATGTGCAGGTGGTCAAAAACGTCAAAAATGTATGCAATATAGCCGTTGGGGGGGCCCTCGCCTGTACAGAAAAGTTGGTGAGTCCCACCAACTAAACTACACCAGAATAAAATGCACTTGAGATGGATTCTTGCCTTTGTATCCTTACCCACAAGTAAGAAAACAGGTGTAAGCACTAATACACGATCAGAAGTATCTGGGTCATACGTGAAAGTGTAAGAATGAAGACAAACGGAATGTCATGACGGATTCGAAGCGACTACTTGATAAATGCAGATTAAGTGTAATATTAATATGTGTGTAGGTTTGAAGCAGATTATAAATTGGTGTAATTATGAGGGTTTATGAGGTCTTTATATCATCTTAAGGCTATTTAATTAACTCTTAGAATTTCGGCTCAGATTAAAAACATCTAATTGTTAATAATAAATACGTCATCGCCCTGAATCTCTCATAATCTCGTTCTATTTGCGAGTACTTGCACAGGCACAACCAAGTGGCCAGAATAATCCACCAGCACCTTGCTTCGATATACCGCCTTGAGGTGTCGTACTATAGTAATGTGTATCTGATCCAGTTCTCGAGGTCTCATAGCTAATTGCAGATTTAGTAGATACTGTAGGTACCCACTAAATTTAAAAGGGATAAATAAATATCCTGGGACATTCCTCACACACGGTCATCTGATCCCAAACTAAGCAGAGCTTGTACTATGGAAACCAGATAACTGATATAATACATATACTACTTTTTGTTTGTAAATACATACTTAATATACATAATTACACCCAGACTCAGGACATACATACATGTTCATGCACACAAACGCATGTCCTGAGTGGGAATCGAACCCACGACCTGCGGCGCTATAGGTTAAGACTCCACGTCTTAACCAACTGCGCCAACTGGCCCGTCAAATGATGGTTGGTTCTAGGGTCTGATTAAGTTGGTCGACTATGTAGGGTGACTGGTAACTAGTAAACGATCCTTAGACACATGATTATACTCATGATAACAAACAAATTTCCCAAAGAAACTTTTTTTTTTAATTTACTTAGCACATGATATTTAGTACCTAACAAGAATAAGAATACACCATCAGCTTTTATTTAATTTAGTTATTTATCCCTATTTGTTTCTTTGGAATGTTGTTTGTTATCATGAGTACATACTAAGTATCGTTTACTAATTACCAGTCACCCTATATAAACAACTTAGTTTAATAAGTAGTATAGTACCTATAGATATATTCCTAATAAATTAGTGAATTTCCTCTTGAGGGATGAATGTATAGGTCATTGGTAATCAAAAAATAATATTAGAAAAATAATCCGTTGGTATTTTTTTTATCTAAAAAAAATGAAAAAATGTTTAAATTAATACTTTGTTCTGATATTAAGTTCAGTTTCGGAATTTTGTTCTTTTTCCACGGATTATTTTTCTAATATTGTTTTTTGATTACTAATGAATGCTCAAGATGCATCGCTCAAGAGGAAATTCACTAATTTATTAGTACCTTATATATCTCTATGAAAAAACTGATTCAACTGCCCGAGAAACAATAAGCAAGCTGGCAGTGTCTGTCTCGTTGCTATATTTTCACTACTAAACTACTTAAGCGATTTTAATGAAAATTTACAAAGATGTAGCTCAAAGCTTGGATATAACATAAAAGCTAGTAATACATAAAAGGAATAAAAGAAAGCAGGATGCATATGTGTGCCAGTGAAATTGTCAACACAGTATGTGGATGTGACCAGAGACAAAAATTAGCACCCATTTACGTAATACTATTACGATTGTGTTGAAAATGAGAGTTTTCTATTTATATGTTAAAGTGGCAACATTTTGAAAATTTCGTTTGATAAATTTTGAATATTCTTGGTCTTTGAGAGTAAGTTCGACTCTCAAAAAAATTTGTGTGCATGCACATATTTGTTTGTATAGAGGCAACGCTATTTTTAACCGACTTCAAAAAAAGGAGGAGGTTCTCAATTCGGTTGTTTTTTTATTTTTTTGTGTTTGTTACCTCATAACTCCGTCATTTATTAACCGATTTGGAAAATTCTTTTTTTGTCTGGAAGGGTACACTTCCCCTTTGGTCCCATTGTCATCAGATCAGGATTTGATTACGTCTTAGTGTACTTTGAAGTCGGTTTATGTTTTTTTGTAAAACAGTCCAATTATTAGTGCTTATATCAGACTAGCTGTCCCCCGCAGTTTTCCCCGCGTTCCCGTGATAAAAAGTAGCCTATAATACTCCGGTATAATGTAGCTTCCTATTAGTGAAATAATTTTTCGAATCCGACTGGTAGTTCCAGAGATTAGCACGTTTAAAAAAAAACTTCCGCTTTATTATATTAGTATAGATAGATTACCGATATGCCCCGCAGTCTCCAACAAGATTAAATGGTAAAAATGCAGTAATTAATATTACAAAATAATTTATTATTAAGAAAATAGAACCAGAGTCCTTGTCAAGACGAATCAAACGAGCCCAAACTTGACGGGGTTGCGTCGTTTTATTACAGAGTTCCCATCCGGCTCCATCATCTGATCAGCTCCATGTTATAATGATATTGCATTGATATCCGATTTACATGTGAAAACCTCGAGTCTTTATCTTACAAGATTTGAGTACAGACAGACAGACACCAAGACAGGTGAAACTAAATAAAGCTTGTAAAAGACTGTAATTATTAGAGGAAAAAGGATTCAACTCAAATTCAAAATCATTTATTCAAATAGACCTTCGCAGGCACTTATAAAAAGTCTGACTCTAATACTCTAATACCGGTTTGGAAGGTTGCATTTGCTGAGAAGAGCCAGCAATAAACTCAGCAATTACTCTTTTCAAAACAAGCTTAGATTCATTACATAATATTTACATTCTAATCGCACTGAAAACAATTGCGTTCCCGGCGCGGCGGCAAAATTACAAAGTTGACTGAATAAATATTTAATAAGTAAATAAATAGAAGTAATTACCTGGCAACCCCATGTTGTAGTATTGCTGCTAAAGAGTTGAGTGACTCTTCCACGTCCTTGCCAATTTCTGACGGCATCTGATCTATCGCTCTCCCTGAGGTAGACACTTCTGCATCAGCTGCCTCTGGAATAGGAGAGAAGTTATTGATATTATCAGTTTTTCTATACCATTAAGGTGGCCAACACGCATACGGCCCGCCTCATGGTAAGCAGTTACCGTAGCCTATGGACGCTTGCAACACCAGGGGTATCACTCGCGCGTTGCCGACCCTGAAGAAATCTCTTCACACCCTTCTTGAAGAACCCCATGCTGTACTCCATTGGGAAAACCACGGCGGGGAGCTCATTCCACAGTTACGAATTAAGGCAAACAAGCATACAGCCCGCCTGGTGGAAAGCGGTTACCATAGCCCTACGCTTGAAGCTCGAAACTCACGCGTTATCGACCCTTCCACCACAGTTTTACCATAAGAGAGATGGTAATACTGTGCTTCCACCCTCCCCAATGAGGTCTGGCTCGCTTACTCACGCGCAGGAACACAGCATAAAGTTATTCGGCTGCGGCCTCACGAAGTTTTCCTTCACACAATATCTCAAAATCAAATCTAAATCAAGTTATTTTTTTACTGTGTGTAACTGTGTTTGACCACAATCTCACCATGGTACAACAAAGCCTAGAAGGAAGTTTAGGTCCTGATAAGGCACTCATGAACGCTAAGGTTGAATCCACAACCGCACCAGTTCGGATTGTCAGTTTTTTCACGAACAAAGGGATTCGTGGCTCGGCTCGTGCTCGATTCGCGTAGCATGGACGCACCATAAGAAATCGTTGCAAATTGTTGACTATTTGAAAGTGATTTAACAATTTTATGGGAATGCAGCTTGAATGAGATGAGATCTAAAAGATTGTCTCCTTTCACTCTTTTGTTTCGTTCGTGAGAACTACTAGGCCCAAGTCTACTATTATAATTGTCATCCAATGAATTATCAGTGGTGTACATGACATATTTGACAGTTTTGAATTTAGTACGCTGTGCCGTTATTGCGTCAAGAGGTAAAAAAGTTTTTTGTAAAAAAAAAAACATGTTTTTTTTGGTGACTGTACTTTTTGTTGACTGTACTTGCATTGTCTTCCAATATACTAATTTATACCAAATATCAAGTCAATCCGACCACTGGAAGTTGGTGAAATTATGGTGAAATTCGACTTGCAAGATTCCACCCGAACGAACCAACATACTTATATACATACATACATTGCAAGTTAAATAAAAGCTTGTAAAAATAATCAAACTTTTCGCATTTATTGGGATTGAAAATTACCTAGCAGCTATTTATAACTGCCAGGTAATTAAGTAAAGTAACACAGGTAAAGTTTTAACTCACAATATAAATATTTTATTCAGCAACTTTGCTTCATGTAATAGATCAATGTAATAACTCAACGCCTTTATTAATTGATGTTAATTTATTTTTTTATTAGGTATTATTATTATTAATTTTTTATTGAAGGTGGTTTTTAATGTATTTTATTTTATTCGCTTCAATTCAATTTCATTTTAGTTTTGATGCATGATTATTGTGATTATGTTTTTATTAAATTTTATTATTTCTACTATAAATGTTTTAAATATTTGTAAAGCCTCTAGTGGCACATTATGATATCATGTTTTATAGCCATCTGTGGATAATGTAGTAGGCTACAATATTGTTATTTCAATTATGTATATTTTTAACCGACGAAAAAACGGAGGAGGTTTACAAGTCGAGGCGTATATATTTTTTTTTTTTTTTTTTTATGTATGATCACGCATAACTTTTGACAGAGTAGTCCGATTTTGATAATTCTTTTTTTATTGGATAGGGTATACCTCGAAGGTGGTCCCATATAAATATGGATAAAAAATACCTACCCTAAGGATGGGAAAATAGGGATGATTTATTTTTCACTCACAGATTTTAATGCTGAGTTGTGTATTACATCAAAATTAAGCATGTAGTAATTAGTAGAGTATAGCCACAAAAAATTATAAAATAAAAACTTTTTAACAAAAAAAAAAAAACCACCGAAAAAACTGAAAAGCATAAAATAATTATGAATATAACTTGAATTTTATAAGGTTTTGCAGTCGGGGACAAACCAATAACATAAGCTATTACGACAATACGACATTAAATGAAACAACGTAAAATACTCATGTATACGATCAACTTTTACTATGGGACCGGGGGCTCTACCGCGTAACTTTGGTGTTAATCGTAACGAACACCATTAATGAATTTCATCCAATCAGGGCCCACGAATGGTCATCGTCGCGACATACCGCGTGCGCATCATTGGATGAAATAATTGATGGTGTTCGTTACGATTACCACCAAAGTGACGCGGTAGAGCCCTAGCTTTAAATTCGAAAAAATGAATTGCGTTAGCAATATTGCTTAGCTTCCTTTTTAGACAAACATTACATTTAACAAATATTACAAAAAAATACATATCTACGTAGGTTATTGGTTTGTCCCCGACTGCAAAACCTTATAAAATTCAAGTTATATTCATAATTATTTTATGCTTTTCAGTTTTTTCGGTGGTTTTTTTTTTTGTTAAAAAGTTTTTATTATAGTTATATTTATATTGTTGCTGTTTTTTGTCCCATAATAAATAAATAAATTAATAAATAATAGATCCCATTTGAATCCATTATCGCAGTTTTATTAAAAACAACACTTTGTCCCGTGTTGGTACTAATTAATGCTGTTTCCGCCTAGTGGCTTTACACTCCAAGGATTCACTGTTTTGACAGTGAAAAAACAGTAGTCTCTTTTATTTATTTTACCTAATAACATGCAAATCTGTTTAATAATTATGGCGTGATAGACAAGCAAACATGCACACAATCTTTCCCATTTATATAATACCCTTCTTTACCCCCTTAGGGACGGAATTTTCAAAATACCTTTCAAAAATCGACGGGCCAGTTGGCGCAGTTGGTTAAGACGTGGAGTCTTAACCTATAGCGCCGCAGGTCGTGGGTTCGATTCCCACACAGGACATGCATTTGTGTGCATGAACATGTCTGTATGTCCTGAGTCTGGGTGTAATTATGTATATTAAGTATGTATTTACAAACAAAAAGTAGTAAATGTATTATATCAGTTATCTGGTTTCCATAGTACAAGCTCTGCTTAGTTTGGGATCAGATGACCGTGTGTGAGGAATGTCCCAGGATATTGATTTATTGAAAATCTTTTCTTTTTAAATCTTTTTTTTGCAGCAAAATCCTCCCATTAAAACGTAATACGCTCTTTTTTGCCCATTATGGGTATGATTTTGGAAAAAACCAAAACTCCTAATTCTTTATTATCTGTCCAATACTGTAATAGACACCCACACTTTGTAGACATCCCGCTTATACACACACACGGACACAACGCTTCGCTTCCACATTCCTTATGCGAACAGCAAGGGAGTGGAACCACGGAGTGGAACTCTCTTCCGGGGTCTGTGTTTCCCGGCACCTATAACCTAGATGTAGGTATTCAAGGCCAGAGTGATTAAACTTGATCTGGGTAAGCGTGCTACATCCTCGGCCTCGTCATAACTCCTCCTGGGTTCAGTCGGAGGCCAAACACAAGCTAATATATTTATTAAAAACCGGCCAAGTGCGAGTCAGACTCACGCACCGAGGGTTCCGTACAAACCTGTAGGTATATAAGTAAATGGTAGTATAGACATGAGTATTTGATATTAATTTCAATTTATGACGTATTAAAAAAAAACTAATTACTAGATCTCGTTCAAACCAATTTTCGGTGGAAGTTTGCACCGTAATGTACATCATATATTTTTTATAGATTTATCATTCTCTTATTTTAGAAGTTACAGGGGGGGGGGGACACACATTTTACCACTTTGGAAGTGTCTCTCGCGCAAACTATTCAGTTTAGAAAAAAATGATATATAGAAACCTCAATATCATTTTTGAAGACCTATCCATAGATACCCCACACTTATGGGTTTGATGAAAAAAATTTTTTTGAGTTTCAGTTCTAAGTATGGGGAACCCCTAAAATTTATTGTTTTTTTTCTATTTTTGTGTGAAAAATCTTAATGCGGTTCATAGAATACATCTACTTACCAAGTTTCAACATTATAGTTCTTATAATTTCGGAAATAAATGGCTGTGACATACGGACGGACAGACAGACAGACAGACATGATGAATCTATAAGGGTTCCGTTTTTTGCCATTTGGCTACGGAACCCTAAAAAACACCTGTATTTTTAGTAGGTTTCTTTCTTAGCCCGCCCATACCACGCCCACAATTAAGGTCACTTAAGGGTTAGTCATGTGACAAATGGGCGGGATCGCTTTCCACTTTATAAATATTCATAATTCAGACATACGAATTCTCGGAACGCCGTGATAAAGTGGGGCGAACATCGAAATCGAGATACCGGTTCGTATGAAAGTCACTTCGGTATCTTTTATCTTAGTATTCGGTGAAAGTAAACAAAATATTTGGTAATCACACGCGTTTTATGATATACTGGCTTTAGGCCACGCGATTTTTTTAATGTATGACTCATAGAAATAAATATACCTAGAAACTACGAATAAAAAACTCCTAGAAAGAACGTCGCCATACTACACGAATATATAAAACAGGCCAACTTTTATAGGCTGCTCGTAACAGCTACGTTTTACGCTCCCTCTGCGTCATTCTGCTTGTCATAGTGACGTTCATAATGATAGCAGCTGTTGAAATATTCCAATCAAAATCGGGAGAAATTTAAGTATTAAACATTATTTTGCAATTTTATTTATTTTTCTTTGATTTAGCCCCTAACAGTTAGGGGCTATTTTTTACGACGCGTGCACAGCTTCGACGCTCAATCTGGATTAAAGGTTTGACTGACAAGCAAGTGGTTCAGCTAATGGAAAGTACATAATGCTATGGAAACGAGACCACCTATTTTAAATAAAAAATTCTTCTTACACGATCCCGTTACAACTCCATTGCCACTGAGCCAATGTGCAATGAAATAAAAATGTCTTATTTTAAAATATCATCATAATCTTAATAAAATAAATAAATATCCTGGGACATTCCTCACACACGGTAAACTGATATAATACATATACTACTTTTTGTTTGTAAATACATACTTAATATACATAATTACACTCAGATTCAGGACATACAGACATGTTCATGCACACAAATGCATGTCCTGTGTGGGAATCGAACCCACGACCAGCGGCGCGATAGGCTGGCCTGGCCCGTCATACTATTTAAACTAATGCCGTTACATAAAGTTCGTTTTTCCAAATGCGAGTACCTATAAAGTTTTTGATTTTATTAAAAACAGCCTCGAGATTCCTTTAAGCATTTTTCGATATTATGAATACTGAGGTTTGGCCATCCATACCCTTGAAAGAAAGGGGTGAAGACTACATCAGTACCCCGAGTGTAAAGAATTGACGTTAATAAACGCTTACTAATTCGTTTGCGTTAACTATAAATTTGTATGGGAGAAATTAGTACCATGAGTATTCCGCTTGAGGCGCTGTGCCAATTCCTATAGAGAAGTCTCGTAAACGAAAACTAATTAGTAAGCGTTTACAAAGTCAATTCTTTACACTTGGGGTACGGGTATAGACTCGCTCTAAAAAAAACCAGCTCAAAATACTTTACTCAAAAGTACATGTCGAATTTCTTCAAAGTTTATTGAATTAATGACATGGTTCAAATCAATGGCTCCTTCAAAATAATTGTATCGTCAAAAAGTTGACAGTTTAAACCCTTAGGCGATAATGAAAATTTTCCCCCTAAGCCTAAAAGTCAAACAGTCGGACAAATCTAGGATAAAGATCCGGACATGACCGTGAAAATCCGGACGGATGGTAATCCTATATATTCATAATTATATAATCGTGATGATCTTAGATATAAGAGCTAAATAATTAAAGACAGAGTTTCTCAACCCGTCCCCCCTTTAATGCCGAAGCGACGCACCCATAAAGCGGAAAATTGTGTTAAGTGACACTAACTTAACGCCATATTAAGCACGTAAGACTAATGAAAGATAATTGCTTATAAGGTGTAATATAACTGTCTTATAAAACGCTATTTAATTGAAATACTGCTTAAATATTCACGTATTTATTGACAACTCCTATCGCAAGCAAGCTGATGGTAAATGGTCACATGGAAGATGAAGAGAATGATCTGGGATTCAAATTCGTTGATTTTGGAACAAATAACTTTATTGTAAAACTTTGTTTTTATTTTTAATACAAGTTTTTTTTGGTGACTGTACTTTTTGTTGACTGTACTTGCATTGTCATCCAATATACTAATATATACCAAATATCAAGACAATCCCACCACTGGAAGTGGGTGAAATTCGACTTCGGTGTAGAGTCATTTGTTAACGTTCATAAGTGCCTTATCAGGGCCTAAATTGAATAAATACTTTTTGAATTTTGAATTTGAATTTTGACTTGCAAGATTTGACTCGACATACATACATTGCAAGTTAATAAAAAGCTCGTAAAAATATACAATTTCTGTATTATTGCACTATCTTATTGTTTCACTTTATAAGGATCAAATTTAGGGAAGTAATGTTAGATGAAAAACTTAGGAAAATGTCTTAATTTTAAGAAAATCCACCACCTCCTCCACCTTACAGAATACCGCAGCCAAATAACTTTATGTTGTGTAAAGTTGTGTTCCTGCGCGTGAGTAAGGTTGCCAGAGCTCATAGGGGAGGGGGGATAGGTCGATAACGCGTGAGCGATGCTTCGTGTGTTGCAAGCGTCTATATGGCTACGGTAACCGCTTCCCATCAGGCGGGCCGTATGCTTGTTTATCGACTAAGTTGTATAAAAAAAAAAAAAAAATATTCTTCTTGCATTTATTACACTTTAACGAATGCCCTTACATGAAGTTCATTTTTCCAAATGCAAGTATTTAGTTTTATTATTTCCGAAGCTCGCCGTTTTGCTCCCACATTGTCATCTAAATTGATCGAGACTTCCGGAGACCAGCGGGCGGGGAGCTTTTTCCGCCAACGCGTCAGCCTGGCTATCCAAAGAGGAAACGCTGCCAGCCTTCTGGGAACCTTGCCGTAAATCGGAAGCAGCGGCAGGCTTGAGGAAATTTTCTATATATAGATTGTATTAAAAAAAAAGTATTAAGTTATAGTTTTTATTAAAAAAAGCCTCGAGATTCCTTTAAGCATTTTTCGATATTATCAATACTTTGGTTTGGCAATCCATGCCCACTTGAAAGAAAGGGATGAATACAATATCACGTATAGACTGTCTATAAAAAGTTTCGGCTCAAAATTAATTACTCAAAAATTAATTACTAACTTCCAAGTTTATTGAATTAAAATAACCAACCCTGTCACCGCTCAATGGACATTATCATTTTGCGTCACTTACGAGTTACGTTCTCTTCCGCGACCTGTGCGCCTAGTACCAAAAAACCGGCCAAGTGCGAGTCAGACACGCGCACCGAGGGTTCCGTACAAACCTGTAGGTATATAAGTAAATGGTAGTAGACCTGAGTATTTGATATGGATTTCAATTTATGACGTATTAAAAAAAAACTACTTACTAGATCTCGTTCAAACCAATTTTCGTTGGTAGTTTGCATCGTAATGTACATCATATATTTTTTATAGATTTATCATTCTCTTATTTTAGAAGTTACAGGGGGGGGACACACATTTTACCACTTTGGAAGATTCTCTCGCGCAAACTGTTCAGTTTAGAAAAAAAATATATTAGAAACCTCAATATCATTTTTGAAGACCTATCCATAGACACCCCACACTTATGGGTTTTATTAAAAAAAAAAAATGAGTTTCAGTTCTAAGTATGGGGACCCCCAAAATTTATTGTTTTTTTTCTATTTTTGTTTGAAAATCTTAATGCGGTTCACAGAATACATCTACTTACCAAGTTTCAACATTATAGTTCTTATAGATTCGGAAAAAAGTGGCTGTGACATACGGACGGACAGACAGACAGACAGACAGACAGACAGACAGACAGACAGACAGACAGACAGACATGACGAATCTATAAGGGTTCCGTTTTTTGCCATTTGGCTACGGAACCCTAAAAAGTGGATTACTGTTATGGATATACATATAACCTTTTCGTTACACGTTTTATACATATATGGGCCAATGCCGGATAATAAAAAGATAGTACATTATGATACATGTGTGCAAAGTTGGTTATTAACACTCGAGGCGGTATTAATGTAATATTTGCGTGTCATACGACGTTTATCAACACACTTGCGAGGAAAAAACAGAGTTATATTAAGTAGATTTTTTGATAATATTCAACCAAACAATGAGAACGTCAACAAATATGGCGCGCAAATTTTTCAAACTATTTTACCCGTTTATATTAAGAATGCTTGGTTTACACACATATCACTTGCAGTGAGGTACAAACTTATCATAATCGGGATTATACCTATCATAAAACTGCGCGGTAATGTATAGTAAAAAGCACTAGTGCGTAATAAGATACTAAAAATGTCACTTAACGAGCAAGTGTGTTGAAAAAATAATTAATAATCACCTATAATTACTAAAGACTGGACGGGAACTTGGCCCATACTGCTAAAGAGAAGGCTGACCTTTTAGGCTCTCTCTTTGCCTCGAACTCAACTTTGGATGATGGTGGCGCCACACCGCCTACCATTCCGCGGTGTGACAGCTCCATGCCGGAGATAAGCATTACCCAACGGGAGATCCGGCGGGAATTGCTTTCTCTGGATATCCATAAGTCGAGTGGGCCAGACGGCATACCGGCAGTGGTGCTGAAGCGGTGTGCTCCGGAATTGTGTCCAGTACTGACGCGTCTTTTCGCGCTTTCCTACACCAAAAATGAAGTCCCGTCTTCGTGGAAGACTGCCCATGTGCACCCAGTGCCCAAAAAGGGTGACAGATCAGACCCGACGAATTACAGGCCTATCGCCATCACCTCCCTTCTCTCCAAAGTCATGGAGCGAGTGATCAACACGCAGCTTTTGAGATACCTGGAGGATCACGATTTGTTGAGCGACTGACAGTATGGCTTTCGCCACAGTCGCTCAGCTGGTGACCTCCTTGTGTATCTCACGCACCATTGGTCACTCGCCATCGAGAGTCAAGGTGAGGCATTGGCAGTGAGCCTAGATGTGGCGAAGGCGTTCGATCGGGTCTGGCACCGGGGTCTTCTAACGAAGTTACCAGCATACGGGCTTCCCGAGGGATTATGCAAATGGGTTGCAAGCTTTCTGTCCAGCAGATGCATAAGAGCCGTCGTAGACGGTAGCCGCTCCGACAGCATGGACATAAATGCCGGCGTCCCGCAAGGCTCTGTGCTGTCCCCAACACTGTTCCTACTGCATATCAATGATATGCTGTCTCTTGACGGCGTTCATTGTTATGCGGATGACAGTACAGGGGACACTTATTACACGGGCCGTGCTAATATCCCTCGTTCCGAGGTGGAGGAAAGCCGCGAACGGCTGTTGTCTGAAATCGAGAGTATACTAACTAGTGTCTCCAATTGGGGCAGACTAAACCTAGTCCATTTCAACCCCACTAAGACTCAAGCCTGCGCGTTCACCGCTAAGAAGACCCCATTTGCTGTGGCTCCACAGTTCCAGAACACGTCCCTGAACATCAGCAATCCTCACATATTGAAACCTGAATTGTTT
Source organism: Achlya flavicornis (assembly GCA_947623365.1). Lineage (NCBI taxonomy): Eukaryota > Metazoa > Arthropoda > Insecta > Lepidoptera > Drepanidae > Achlya > Achlya flavicornis. Next base: position 1,661,368 of record OX392495.1, on the reverse strand, counting down.
CGTACTGTGCGGGCTCAAAGGAGCTTCCTTCCGCGAACGCTCAGACTGTGGAATGAGCTTCCCGCCGTGGTTTTCCCAATGGAGTACAGCATGGGGTTCTTCAAAAGGGGCGTGAAGATATTTCTGCAGGGTCGGCAACGCGCGCGTGATACCCCTGGTGTTGCAAGCGTCCATAGGCTACGGTAACCGCTTACCATCAGGCGGGCCGTATGCTTGTTTGCCACCTAAGTGGTATAAAAAAAATAAAAAAAAACAAAAAAAAAAAAAATAAAAAAAAAAAAAAAGAGCACCGATCTTTATAACTTCAAACAATTTAATATAAGATTTAATTTTATATAATTTACTCATAATATATTAATATTTTCAATGTAACCTTACTTTGAACTACACAGTAAAAAAAAAATATCCGAAAGGTTTTGGCAATAAGGTAGTTATTTTTCAAGTCCATGAACTTTGTTATTACATCGTTTTTAGGGTTCCGTAGCCAAATGGCAAAAAACGGAACCCTTATAGATTCGTCATGTCTGTCTGTCTGTCTGTCTGTCTGTCTGTCCGTCCGTATGTCACCGTGCCATTTATTTCCGAAATTATAAGAACTATAATGTTGAAACTTGGTAAGTAGATGTATTCTGTGAACCGCATTAAGATTTTCACACAAAAATAGAAAAAAAAACAATAAATTTTGGGGGTTCCCCATACTTACAACTGAAACTCAAAATTTTTTTTTCATCAAAACAGTGTCCCATAACTATCTATGGATAGGTCTTCAAAAATGATATTGAGGTTTCTAATATCATTTTTTTCTAAACTGAATAGTTTGCGCGAGAGACACTTCCAAAGTGGTAAAATGTGTGTCCCCCCCCCTGTAACTTCTAAAATAAGAGAATGATAAATCTATAAAAAATATATGATGTACATTACGGTGCAGACTTCCACCGAAAATTGGTTTGAACGAGATCTAGTAAGTAGTTTTTTTTTAAATACGTCATAAATTGAAATTAATATCAAATACTCAGGTCTATACTACCATTTACTTATATACCTACAGGTTTGTACGGAACCCTCGGTGCGCGAGTCTGAATCGCACTTGGCCGGTTTTTATTACATCGTTTTTATATTACTTAGGTAACAAAAAAAAATACAGTCAGATTTTATAATAAGTCGAAAATAAATCGGTAAATAATCGTACAGCTCTGTTGATGAAGCGGTTACCGTAGCCATATGGACGGATGCTTTCAACACACGAGGCATCACTCCCCTACCGACCCTTCCCCCTCCCCAATGATGTCTGGCGACCTTACTCACGCGCAGAAACACAACTTCGTTGCTTTAACATAATCTAATGGTGCGAGCACGATTTGCGTAGCGTGGACGGGCTTGCGAGCCTCGAACGAGCGCGATTGTCATTTTTTTCACGAACAAAGGGATTCGCATCGTGCTCGTTGTAGGTGTTGTAGTTTCGTTCGTGGCTCGGCCCGCGTAGCATGGACGCACCATAGCAATTAACCCAAAGAAGCGCAATGCCGTTCATTTTCTTGAAATATATTCCGCCAACTTCCCACCGTCACAATACTGATTGGCTAAGTCAAGAACACACGATGCAGTGATTGGTCCTTACTGTTCAAAATCAGTGCAAAATCACTGACTAGTTGCTAAATTGGATTACGGTATTACTACTCTAAAGGGATTCCCTCGATGCTTTAACATGATACTCTAACTGTTAGCATGAGGTTCTCAAAATTTGCTAGCCCCCTTTTATTATATAGGGTACTTATACTGGTAATTAGTTAACGATACTTAGACACTTAATTGTACTCATGATAACAAACAACTTTCCTAAAGTTTTTTTTTTTAATTTACTTAACACTTGAGCCCATATTAATTTTAATACCTAACAAGAATAAGAATACACCATCAGCTTTTATTTAATTTAGTTATTTAACCCTATTTGTTTCTTTGGGAATGTTGTTTGATAAGTTTGGGTTTGGATGGATGGGTTATATATCTGTACTACTCCTAATCGCTCGTGCGTCGTAAGAAGCGCTGGTGGTGTAGCATGATTAGCCGTTCTTAATCGATCGGAAAAGTTAAGCTACGTCTGTCGTGGTCGGTACCTGGATGGGTGACCGTCTAGTGGTATTTCAAATCGAGCGTTTCCGTGCTTCGGAAGGCACGTAAAGCCGTTGGTCCCGGTTATCACTTAATTGTGATAGTCGTTAAGCTAGTTGGATGCCTCCTAGGCGGCTTGAAAAATTCCAACAGTAGGTTGACCACTAGCCTACCTCCACCGATCCGCAGTGGGCACGCGTGGTGGAGTATCTGCGCATTCCCTTTCACCCTGATTTGTGAAAGGAGGCCTGTGCTCAGCAGTGGGACATTATAGGCTGATGATGATGATGATGATGATTCTTGCACTAATAGGAAGCTACATTATCCCGAGAACGCGGGTGAAACCGCGGGGGACAGCTAGTAGATAATAAAATAATGTAGCTAAAGTGATAAGCATAAAATACTACAAGAAAACCTAGTCTAAGTGAAAGTGAGTTCAAGTCACGAAGTGCGCTAGGATTTGAACCCGTGACCTCGCGACGGCATGTCAATTTAGCTATTGAACAGATGCAGTGAAAACAAGTATTTTTAGAATGACTAGACAATTAATTCTTGTTTTTAAAATATTGTACCTAGATACAACACTTTTTTTTTTTTAATTTCGTATAAGTTTTTTGTAAAACAGTTTTTAATTATCTCTAGTCATAAAGTCTTCTAAAAAACAACGTTACATCTTGTTTCTATCTATGTTTATGACTCTAACGGAAAGGGTATATCTTTTACAGTAGTTCGTACTAAGCGCACAGATCGCGTAAAAGTAAATTTTACATTAATATTAAAAGTTAGTATAGATATAGTCAATTATAGAAAAAGTTCGTGTTTTTGTTAAAATTCCACCCCTAACTGGGGAAAATAATATGTATCGCGGGCGGAAATATACTCGCTTATACATATTTTGACAGTGCTTCAGTTTAAGATAATTTTAAACGTTAATGATAAACTAGTTTACCTTCAGTGGTCGAAATATCTACGAACCATTTTTTTATCGCATATTAGTAAGCATATACTGTTTAACCGACTTCAAAAAAAGGAGGAGGTTCTCATTTAGGTTGTATTTTTTTTTATTTTTTTATGTTTGTTACCTCAATACTCCGTCATTTATTAACCGATTTGGATTTATTTTTTTCTGTTCGGAAGGGTACACTTCCCGTTTGGTCCCATTTTCATCAGATCAGGATTTGATTACTTCTTGGTGTACTTTGAAGTCGGTTTAAGTTTTTTTGTAAAACAGTCCAATTCTTATCTTTATGCACTCTGCATTTATACTTTAACTAGTATGCCAAATCTCACACTCCTACGTGCGCGTAATAGTTTAAAAAAAGGAGCGAAAGTTTTTGCTTCACGTATTAATATAATAATTCCAGTTTTTAAGTGTCCTCTTCACCACTTAAGGGGGCTACAATAAAACTTTGACAACCACTGTCAGCTATCATTGTCACCTAACTGGAAATTCTGCGGTCGCGAGCAGCATGTCGTGGTGAAATTATCACGCATACGCATCAGGGCTATGGGTAGAAAGGATGAAATTACGCTGTCGCAGATTTATATCCGGTAGCTTAAGTTTGAGCCCCCCCCTAAGTAAGTAAAGTAAACCCTGGGGTTAAGTATAAAATATTTGCAAATGGGAAGTTAAACAAAATTGGGATTGAAAATAGAATTAAGATTACCGCAAAAATTGATCGTGTGAGTAAATAAATAATTATCATAATTTAAATTAATGCTAAAAAGTTTTTTTTCTACATTTGATATTCCATAGAGGATAAAAAAAACAGATAACAAAAAAAAATTTTTTGGTTTAAAAAGGTTTGAACTAAAACAAAAATATTATTTCAGTAAGCACTTTTTTTTTAAATTAAAATTATAAATACCTTGCCAACTCCTCCTCTGTTTTTCAACATCCTGGTCCCAACTGTCAAGAATTTTTCCCGCTTTTTCCTTCGCACAACCCCACGCGTCATTATCCCCCATACAGTCCAAAATCGACATGAAACTGGGCGCCAAATTTTTGCCTAAATTCATTACATATTCGTATGATCTTTCTAATAAACTAACACTTTCTACTTTACTACAAAAAACGACAACTAGGATGAAATAAATAGATTTCGACGCCATTTTCGAACGTGCGTTTACAGATACGTCATTTAGACAGTTTTCCCGCGCGTGAAATGCTTTCTCAGCGATGTCCAAGGTCTGACTGCGCGCGCTTTGGTAAAGATCAAGTTTATATGGCACCTACTTTCTTTTAATCAGGTTTTAGGCCGTGTGTTCACCGGTAACAATATATGAGTCGATCGTAATTGTTTGTTTCGACGCCAAAAGCCGTTTACACGTGAGTTTTTTAATCGTGAATGGTCAATATTAAAATAGAGGGAAAGTTTTTTTTTAATGTTGTGTGAGGCAATGGTTTTTGAGTTGAGGCTTGTTTTTTTTTTAGCTTTATGCGGTCAAGGTAATAGATGCTTAAAATTATTGAATAATATGGATCCTAGAGCTATGATTATGTGGGTGCACGTTCTAATTAGAGATTCTCGCAAATTCGACACTGGTCGTGTTAGATATTTGGTGGAAAACACATGTACAGAATAATGCACAGATTTTGAAGATGCGACATCCAGATACAGTGCTCAACTGGCAGCCCCCCTAGACCCCATACAAAGGTTGATCGTTTACTGACGATGACGATTGTCGGTAACCATCTTGTCTACTGGCCCACAGATACGATATGATACTGTATTTTCATTGAAGACACCTGCATACCAGAGTAATAACAACGGCAGGTGGTGAGATGGTTTTTAGCGGGAGCTTACTGACGTAGCGTTATGGTTATAGTAATCTGTGGTACATAGCGTTTTCGTTTTATAAATAAAATGATTATTCATTCAAGTAATTTAATGTTGATTATCCTAAAATATTATAAATTCGAAAGTGAGCTTGTTTGTTTGTTACGCCATCACGCCTCAACTACTCAACGGATCATCATGAAATTTGGCATGCAGATAGCCTACGGTATGGAGAAGGACATAGGCTACTTTTTATCCCGGAAACGCGGGGGAATCCGCGGGGGCAGCTAGTATTATAGTAAATTAGCTAACCCCGCGGTTTTACCCGCGTTCATTATGATACATGTGTGCAAAGTTGGTCATTACAGACGAGGCGGTATTAAGCTAAGGGAGCTGAGAATGTAATGATTGCACACTTGTGTCAACGCCGTTTTTAAACACACTTGCGAGAAAAAAAAAGACTTGTATTTTTTTAAGTAGCAAGTGTGATGAAAAAACAATTACCATAAAAATTAGACAGAGAAAAGACATGTATAACGCCTCCAAAACGGAGATGTTAATGGAGAGATCAAGAGTGGAAGAGCCTTCCTTATATTTGAATGGTTTGGACGGTGAATGTGTTCAAATATATAGGACATATCTTGACGGAGAATCTTCAAGACGACAATGATATTTAACGCGAGAGAAGAGCTTTAGCAGTCAGATGCACACTTGACGGGCCAGTTGGCGCAGTTGGTTAAGACGTGGAGTCTAACCTATAGCACCGCAGATCGTGGGTTCGATTCCCACACAGGACATGCATTTGTGTGCATGAACATGTCTGTATGTCCTGAGTCTGAGTGTAATTATGTATATTAAGTATGTATTTACAAACAAAAAGTAGTATATGTATTATATCAGTTATCTGGTTTCCATAGTAAAAGCTCTGCTTAGTTTGGGATCAGATGACCGTGTGTGAGGAATGTCCCAGGATATTTTTTTAGTTTAACATGCTCGCGCACCGTTTTTATCGTTGTAATAATGATGTTTTAGGTACCTAAATTGTATAGAGCTTATTGTCAAAAACTCTACATGACAATTGTGGTTCAGTACAGTTCCTTTACGAACGTCTTGTGTAATTGAATCAAAAATTCAAATTCAAAATCATTTATTCACATAGACCTTCGCAGGCACTTATGAAAAGTCTGACTCTAATACTCTAATACCGGTTCGGAAGGTTGCATTTGCTGAGAAGAGCCGGCAATAAACTCAGCAATTACTCTTTTCAAAACAGGCTTAGATTCATTACATAATATTTACATTCTAATCGCACTGAAAACAATTGCGTGCCCCGGCGCAAAATTACAAAGTAGACTGAATAAATATTGAATAAGTAAATAAATAGCAAACTTAAGCAGACCAGCCCCCACAAGCAGCACCTGTTCACATTCAATCAGGGTGCAGTATAATAATGCATAGGAACCGCATCCTGATGAAGCTGCCGCGGTGGTGCAGTGCTACGGGCATGTTTGCCTCGGCAGGCTCTCCGGATTTCTTTGCAATAATACGGCTTCCGACCGCATCCTTCTGGGAGCGACTATGATCGTCGACTATTGAAATTCTTTGGATAATGAGTGAACACCTTGAAGAATCCAATTATCGACAAACCGCGTGGCAAAGGGAGCAACATTGGTGTCAGCAGCTAAGGGTGTCGAGAGGTGTGCACCGGTTTCACCATCGCGAGTAATCTCGGAGCGGGTTCCCCGCTATTACGCAGATTGAGCACTTCCACCCTTTCGAACATAGCTCTCGCGCTCCACTCAGGCCGGCCAGTGAAGGAAAGCCAGAGGCGGGGGCATAGGTGCCGCCCCAACAGCTCGCCACAAGTTGCTAATAAATAAAATAAAATATCATAATTCATACTGCAACTCAAAACTCGAAATACGACTATATTTATAATATACATACTAATCGATTCGATATCGAGTCGGCACACGAAACATAAATCGACTAAAACGAATGATTGGACAATTAATACTTTCTTATTAATTTGTTTTTAACTTTTACTCGAATAATCTTATGAGCGTGAATATTGAAATTTTGGAATAAATGCGAAAATTATCATTTTTTTTTTCAATAGGCTCACCTTGGTATAAACTGGTTAGATTTTTAGAAAGTAACACTTAGTTTCATTGGCGTAACAATAGGGTGGCAGGGCTGGCAAAATGCCACGGGCCCCCGACCCAAGAGGGCGCGAGCTCAAAAATATTTTTTTACATTGTATACCTACCTGAGTATTTTATTTTATTTGAAATTTATATTTTTATAAGTTCTGCTTAAAATCCAAAGTGAGACAACTAAAATTAAAGATAATACAATTTAAAGTTAATCGTTAAGCATTTCAACCAACCTAAACAAAAAGATGATTCATTTTTAGAGATGTACACGTTATAGGTCGGTTAACTAAAGCTGGCACGTTTCAACACATTTACACCGTCTCTCTCGCGCAAAGTCAAGCTTATGAGTATGAAGGAGACAGTTATTGTTTTGCTTTTGCTACTGCTCATAAATATAGAGTGGTCTATTTTTGCATTCGTCCATTAGACTTGACTGATTGCAAATTTATGAGTACTGTGAACGTGCCAGCTTTCGTTAACCGACCTGTACCCGTGACGAGTAATTTTACGTACTTATGACCGTCAAAAAACTGTCAATCAAAATATCAGAATTTGCCACGGGCCCCAGATGGTATAGTTGCACCACTGCTTAGTTTCAAAAGAAACACTATGACTTTTTGGCGGGAACTTGCAGAGTGACGTTGCGTTAACATTTTTATTTTCATAAATTTGTGTATTTTGAGTTTTATTGTGTATTTTTGGTGGTATTTTACCCAATAAAGATCATCCATGTGCACCAGTGAAGTGAAATGAAATGAATTATGTGTATCGTGACTTTTCAAGTTGTCTCAAAATGTCCGTGTAGAGTTTTAGTACAATGACCACCATTGTAGTAAAACATGACTTTTATGGACGGTGACTGACTGAGGACTATAATGTGAAGTGATTTATTGTGACTGGAAACTATAATATAACTCGACTCTGGCAGACTGAGCCCTAATTTGGGCTTGGTTGCCAAAATTAAAAATAAGAAGAAGAAGAAACACTATACGATTGGGTAACTATAACTACACTTGAACTACGCAAAGGCGTAGAGTAGTTTGTGTAATGAGCTCTTCACCATGGTGTCCACAAAGGGAGTATAGCATGGGGTTCTTCAAGAAGGGTGTGAAGAGATTTTTGCAACGTCGTGAATACTTCACTGAAATGGTCCCATGTATTTGCCAAATATTGTTTGTATGTTGTCGTTGTGAAGTTAGCAGTACCAAGCGTGTACTATGATTGGAACTCGTGGGGATCTCAGCATTGGCAATTTAATAGTAAAAGAAGAAAGATGGAAAAATATTTTATGTCTGAACGCCATTCGACGCATAAAAAAAAACAGAAAAATTACAATAAAAATAAATAAAAAACAAGAGGAAACGCTGCCAGCCTTCTGGGAACCTTGCCGTTAATCGGAAGCAGCGGCAGGCTTGAGGAAATTTTCTATATATAGATTGTATTTTGTAAAAACACGATTATAATGATGTTGCCAACTTATCTTTAGCTACATTCATAGCAATCTTAGTACCTACCTACAGGTCGGTTAACTAAAGCTGGCACGTTTCAACACATTTACACCGTCTCTCTCGCGCAAAGTCAAGCTTATGAGTATGAAGGAGACAGTTATTGTTTTGCTTTTGCTACTGCTCATAAATATAGAGTGGTCTATTTTTGCATTCGTCCATTAGACTTGACTGATTGCAAATTTATGAGTACTGTGAACGTGCCAGCTTTCGTTAACCGACCTGTACCTTAGTTAGTTTAGTTGTTTTTGTATTGATTTATTATCTGACGTTCACCCGTTATTCTATGGATCAAAAATGCCAATTTTAATCTTATTTGCATCATAATAATGCCCTCACGCAAATACTCCAGCGACAGCGAAAGTTCGGTAGTGGGGGCTCGTGACGTGACGTCACTTTAGAGTAAAAAGTGTACTCTAACGTGACGTCACGCGGAACTGCAACACACTTGACTTATGATCCTGTGTCCCCTAGATGGGGCAGAAGGCGTCCACAGAAACTCTCCATCCCGATCGGTCTTGAGCTTCGCGTTTGATCTCACTCCAAGACTTCCGGATCTTCGCTTCGTCAAGCACAGTGCGTCACCAGGTTTGTTTGGGACGGCTACGCTTTCGTTTCCCCTGCAGATTCCAGTCCATTGCCTGCTTGGGTATATGATCGGGGTCCCTTCGCAGAGTGTGGCCAATCCAGTTCCATTTGCGATGCTTGATCTGTTGGTCGATCGGTGTTTCGTGGCAGCGAAACTTTAACACACTATATCTTCGTATTTAGACAAAGAAAAAAAAAATGTGTCAAATATTCTTTGATAATGTAAAATACGGACTTAAATAGATTTACCTAGTCATTGGCGGAATAGATAAAAAAAAAATACATTGCACTTCTTTGGGTTCATTGGTCGATGGCTTGTATGAAGTACCCAGGCGCTCGGTACCCCCAGGGTCTTGTATCGTGTTGGCTCATTTGCCAGGCTACAATTATTATGGAGATAAAAATACCTCGTCTAAAAAAACTAATTACTAAAACATAGTGTTCTAACATAATTTAGAATTAATTTTGACCTCGAATTTACCTTATTATAGCTATTTATAATTTAGGAGTCGGCAGCTCAGAAATCCAAAGAAGAAAATAGTTTGTTAACTCCATTCTTTTCATAGTTATTTTTACCAGCTGCGCCCCGTGGTTTTACGTGATGATAAGACCAACACAATACGGATTTGTCTTGGGTAAAAAATAAATAATTGTAATTTATAGTCCGCCAGTTAGATTATCAAAAAATATTGGACACGTAATACGACAAAGATAATGTGCCGTGACGTCACAACATGGTACACTTTTCACAAACAAGTGACGTCACGAGCATTCTTTCGTAAATCTTCGGGCCATACTTTATTTTCTGTGCGAACGAAGATTCACGACGCGCCTTATCAGTTGGGTACTACTGTAAAATACGTGTCAAATATTTTTTGATAATCTTACTGAGGGTCATTTTTTTTTAGACTGGCCTCATCCCTATTATTCGATGCTCTTCACCCACAGATATCTGATCCCAAACTAAGAGGACTGTACTATAGAAACCAGAATACCACTTTTTTGAAATACATAGATGCTTAATATACATAATTACATCCAGAATCAGGAAAAACAGATATATTGTTACACCTAAATGCAAGTCCTGAGTAGGAATAAACCCACGACAGCGTGATAGGTACAGGTCTTACCAACCACGCCAACTGGCCCGCCAAAGAAAGAAAAATAAGTTTCGTGACCATTTGGAAAAGATTAGGCATCATAAAGTGCATTAAGGGATTGTCTACGGAATCCTTGATACAAAATATAAATATTATCCACAAATAGCGAGAATCTAAACCGGTTTATTATGTTCTGTCTCAACTTGTACGGCCACTAAGTGGCATTGAAAACCGACCAGATATAAACGTATCGAATAAAATGGTGGTATAATGATGCAGGTTTAAACTGTATGGTTCTGTATATTGAGCAATTATTACTACGAGAAGCTATCATAAGCAAAGGCTATGTCCCGGTTTTTAAGACTCAACAGTCATCTAAGCAGACAGTAGAAACACGTAGCGCTATCAGAACGCTTCAAGTAGTATTTTTCTCGCAAACACTGTGATTTTCACGGTGCTTTCGCGTTTTGTTCATCGTTCTATCTACAACAAGTTGTGATGTGTGGTGTCTTCTCTATACGTATTAACAATAGCTCAATGGGGTCTGTATATGAAAGAAAGAAAGAGAGTAAGACAACATTATATATCAGATATCTGGGTGGCGATTATGCAAATGCTAGTGTAGGCACAGATTATGGTGTAGAGCTGTAGGCATTGGGTAGATGCGTGGATAGTAATTGGGAGGTGAGCGCGCATGACAGCTCCGGGACCATTCTGGAGTAATGGGAGCCAGCTTCTCTGGCGTCCCTAGCGGGGATTGAATCCGCTAGCACCAGCAAGGTGCGCTTGCGCTTGCGTACTGGGGTGCGCGTGGTGAGCGACTTTAACAGCTCTGGCTCGACCGATTTTGTGCAAACTTCACATAAACCATCTACTAAATAGTCCGAACAAAGCCTAAACATTTGGTTTGGATAGGTGAGCCCGTTCTTGAGTTATAAAATTACAACGAAAAGTGGCATTGATTTTTATATATAGATTGGACTGTTTTACAAAAATCTTAAACCGACTTCAAACTACACTAAAAAGTAATCAAATCCTGATCTGATGACAATGGGACCAAACGGGAAGTGTACCGTTCCAGACAAAAAAATAATATTCCAAATCGGTTAATAAATGACGGAGTTATGAGGTAACAAACATTTAAAAAAAATACAGCCGAATTGAGAACCTCCTCCTTTTTTTGATGTCGGTTAAAAAATGCATAAAGACGTTTCTAAAAACCAAACTGAACCCTAAAAATTGCTTTTAATGTAACAACAACAACAGAGGTCGCGTAAATCTCATAAAGTTTGCACGTATATAGATCTGATTAAAAAATTAAACAGGTCTAAACCTATAATGACTGAAACAAAAATAACTTTGCCCGAAGACATAGTTGTAAAACATAGTTGTCATATAAGGTTATGTATAAAAACATTATATCATGGTGCCAACGCGGTTTTGAGTGCAGTTATTTTGGCGTGGAGTTTGTATATTTGGTTTATTATCAGAGATGAGCAGTTAGTTCACGAGCCTGTGGATAATTTGAAGAAATTCGCGCCGTTGTATTTGACAAACTGGAATTATGTAAGTACACAGTTTAATGCGCATTTTTACAAACCAACGCGCAACTTAGAAACAGAGGAAAATTCATTTAGATAAGTAATATCGAGCAATCCGATTCCGCAAATAGTATAGTACCTAACTAAGTGTTTTTGCACTGAATACCTACTAACACTACCGAACAATCAATGTATGTAAATTATAACTAGGTACACAGGCCAGCTCTTTAATCGTATTTATCGTTTAACCTATGTAATATTATTGAAACTGCATTATATTCACATATGATAATCTATTAGGGCTTCCAAACAAATATACAACATTTCATAGGTCTATATATGTATGTTTGTCCATGCATATCTCCGAAGATATTAATCGGATTGTAACCATTCTTTTTTTATTGGTTTACATTTACTTCAACTTAGGGAACAGTGCAAGTTTCATCGAAATCGGTTCAGTAGTTTTCAATAAATGGACAAATATGTGTGATGGCCTGGCTTATTGATACGAGCTACGGGTGTAGTGTCAAAGGAAAAACATCTCAAAACTTTGGTCAAATTCTAGTGCATTTAAGAGGAACTAAAAATGATTCAGTCGTTTTCAAGATATGGAAAAATATGTGTGACGGCCTGGTTTATTGATACGAGCTACGGGTGTGGTGTCAATGGAAAAACATCTCAAAGCTTTGGACAAAACGCATTTTTTCGACGGTCGCACTGTACATTGATGTCAGCGAAACGGGTTCTATAGAAAACCTCTAATACTACAAAACATAATGGTGCGTCCATGCTACGCGAATCAAGCACGAGCCGAGCCACGAACGAGCCTACAACGAGCACGATGCGAATCCCTTTGTACGTGGAAAAACTGACAATCGCGCTCGTTCGAGGCTCGCAAGCCCGTCCACGCTACGCGAATCGTGCTCGCAGTGTGCTCGTTCAAGGCTCGGTTTTATATTCTGTCTTTATAATTACAGTCTTGTTCGTGCCTTCTTGGTCTTGTTAGACTAACTATTACTAGCAATTGTTATCAGTGCGATTACAATGTAAATATTATGTAATGAATCTAAGCTTGTTTTGAAAAGAGTAATTGCTGAGTTTATTGCCGGCTCTTCTCAGCAAATGCAACCTTCCGAACCGGTATTAGAGTATTAGAGTCAGACTTTTCATAAGTGCCTGCGAAGGAATTTGAATACATGATTTTGAATTTGAACTCCTACATCATTATTTTGATGTAGGAGTGTAGGTATCATTATTTTTAAGTTAAGCTATATTAAGAAATTACATGTAATAAAGGAAATAGTGTAAATTAGGTTACGATGGAGCTGGCATAGTTTTTTAAAAGACCAAAAGTTCCCAAAAAATAAATGAAGAAAAAAAAAAATAAAAAAAAAAAAACATTATATTATACTAGCTGCCCCGCGCGGTTTCACCCGCATTCCCGAGGGATGGTATGTTAATCCAGAACATATTCTATCTGTGTGCCAAATTTCATCCAATTTTTTAATATTATAGTCAGGACGTTAGTTTTGTTTTGTGTAAAAAAATTGCTAAACTAGTTTTGTTTCCGAATTAAATCGAGTAAACTTTTGTTTTATCTTAGAACTATTAAAACAACAAAAAAACAAAAACTAAAACCCACAGCCAAAAAACCTGAGCACGTTTTAGAACGACGGAAAAAACATAAACTACCTACTTACTCGTAATTAACGTGAACGTGTATCTTCCAAAAATAATGGCCCATAACTTATACTTGCTTCCGCCCGCGGATTCTCCTCCCTACTTTACCCCCTTAGTTGAACGTTTTAAACCTTTCCTCAGTAGATGCCATCAGGGGTAAACCCCGTTAGTGGTTTAGCACTTATAAATTATACAGTATGAGGCACGAGTGTTGAGCACAGATAGGCAGTAGTGGGGGCAAGCTCGCGCATGTACACTTCTGGCCAAATCACAGTAGCCAAATGACATGCAAGAATCCAATAGACGACCAGCATCGACTGACGAACCAATCGTGTGCAGCTCGGCGCTCCCCCCTTTTTTTTTTTTTTTTTTTTTTTTTCGTGGGGATAGGATACCCGTCCGCCCCGGGGGTAGCGGCCAGGTTATGCCGGACTTGTACCGGCTAAAACCCCACGGTGGTCGCCATCTGCGCTGTAGAGGGGGGCGGGCTCTCGTGTTGAACGCGTACCTGCTCGCCCCTCCACGCGCGGCGCTAAGATAGCTCGTCCCGGGGGAAGTGTGATACCTCCCCCCAGCACCCTCGCTGTGCTATCGCACGATGAGTCGTGACCACATCGACTCATCGTCCTCCTTGGGGTCGCTTCTGGGCGCACAGAGCCCCCGCCCTGATTGCCCACGACCCCAAAGGCCCCGTTTAGTCGCCTTTTACGACAGGCAGGGGAACACCGTAGCTGTTATTCTAAGCCCCAGCTACAAGGCACGGCGCTCCCCCCTGCTTCATTCCGCCAAACAGACCGAAAAAGTAACTACTGAACAGGTGTCAATCTGTGCTCACCACTCGTGCCCCTTACTATACCTACCTACCGACCGACCAATCATTGTATCTAAATGATTAGTATGTCCTTGACTTCTTTGGGTTAAATGTTTAATGGCGGATGCCATTTTTATATAATGGGGCGTCTATGCTACGCGAGCCGAGCCCATAGACTTAGGATTTCGCTACGCTAACGAGACTTACATAGCATGAAAACGAAATATGACAATCCTTATGAGACTTTGCGAGAGAGAAAGAGACGCATATATACATTTTAGTCGTGGGCAATGTTATTTTCGAAGATCAACCCATATCTACCTATATATGTATAATTTCGTAATTTACTGAAAATAATTACGATCGTGCAAATAAAACTAGAAAAGTGTATGTTAGACATTGTCACTTGTTCTGTGAGCAAATGTGATGTGAATAGTATGAAATACCCCACATAATTATACGTTTCACAGCTAAATACGTACCTATTTTTTCATTGGAATGTTTCCAAATATATTTTATCACAATATAAGCATTAATTCGCATCAAAATCAGTTTTTACAACAGGAGATTCATTTATCTATATCTAAAAATATAAGTATGTAACTCAAGACTAGATAAAATTTTTCCGATACGAAATTTTTCATTCATTTTCGTCTCGTCTTATACCTGGCTATGTTTTTCTTGTATATACAATTTCATTGGCCGAACCTGCGTTCGTCGCTCGCGATGTCAAGTCTACAACGAGCCTACAACACGAGCGCGATGCGAATCCCTGTGTTCGTCAGAAAACTGACATTCGGCGGAGCGCAGTCGAGCGCGAGCCGAACGCTCGTTCGAGACTCGCAAGTCCAAGTGTATTCGGCTCGTGGTTCTACGTAACTACATAAGGAATCTACTTGTGCAAAATATGTGCACGCAATATGCTTAAAAAGGCCAAGTGCGAGTCTAAGTCTAACTCGCTTAGCGAGGGTCCTTATGGTGCGTCCATGCTACGCGAAGCGAGCACGAGCCGAGCCTCAAACGCACAGGATTCGTGCGTTGCTCGCGATTTCAAGCGTGGACGTACATAACGAGCCTTCAACGAGCCTACAACGAGGGCGATGCGAATCCCTGTGTTCGTGAAAAAACTGACAATCGGGCGGAGCGCAGTCGAGCACGCTACGAATGCTCGTACGAGGCTCGCAAGCCCGTCTACGCTACGCGAATCGTGCTCGCAGTGTGCTCGTTCGTGGCCCGGCTCGTGCTCGATTCGCGTAGCATGGACGTACCATTAGATGTATCTTGGTTTGGGCAATAACGGTTGTAAAAAACCGGGCCGCGTAACATAAATTGTTTGTAAATAAATTTTGATGACTTCGAAAAAACTTCGTTCTATTTTTCCTCTTACATGTCTATCAACTGTAATTATTTCGGATTTGTCGCTTTGCAAACATCGGAGATAAGGGTGGAATGGTATTTTTTGACATTATTCATCGTAAGTCAAAAACTACGCTATATAAAAGAATATAAGAACCTATTTTGGAATGTACAAAGCCCTTTCATACCCCATAAAATTTTGTAGCCCTGCTTTGAAACGGGGCAACATTTCGGCTCAAAACACTCGCAACAAATTACAACCCGGGCAAAGCTGCGGTGTATCACTAGTTACCTACAATATAAATTATTTTAAATAAAAAAAGTCAAAAACAAAGATACATTGTTCTCAGCATAAGAATTAAATATTCTACGACACATCAGTTAAGATTTCAGTCGAAAACGCTCGTTCTAATATGGCAGTTAATTTGCTAAAATGCATTTTCCATTTAATCGAGTGCTTGGTTTTCCATTTTACAATGTCATGGGGCCTAATGAGATGGCTTACTGTATCTGTGGAAAAATATGGCGACCCTTATCTCACTATAACGTGGAATTATGCGTACTTGTTATTAACAAATTGGAATATGGTAAGTTTAATAAAGTTAAAGGCCCAGTCACTATACAAAAACGAAGAAGAACGATATGAAGCGGTCGTGGTGTAGCATGATAAGCCGTTCTTAAATCGGCAAGTTAAGCTACCACCGCCGTGGTCGGTACCTAGAAGTGTGACCGCCTAGTGGTATTTCAAATCGAGCGTTTCCGTGCTTCGGAAGGCACGTAAAGCCGTTGGTCCCGGTTATCACTTAATTGTGATCGTCGTTAAGCTAGGAGGCCTTCTAGGCGGCTTGAAAACTCCAACAGTAGGTTGACCACTAGCCTACCTCCACCGATCCGCAGTGTGCACGCGTGGTGGAGTATCTGCACATTCCCTTTCACCCTGATTTGTGTGCAGGAGGCCTGAGCTCAGCAGTGGGACATTATACTGGTGGGGCTGATGATGATGATGATGATACGAAAATTGTATCATATCACACGCGGAAAGATAGATGGTGTGGCGCCACAATATCCTGCATTTCATATACGGGATGAATTTTACAGTACAGTCGAGGACATAAATATGTATACACTTAGTGAAATTCAACAACGGTTTCCTCTTATACTACTGATTGAAATTATGAGATACTATAAAGGCAGAATATTCTAACATGTACTATTATAATTTGTGTAATAGTTTAACAATTAAATGTTAAACATGCGAGAAAATCGCTATTGAATTTCAAAAAGTGTATACATATTTATGTCCTCGACTGTACCTACTCACTCTGTGAGATTCGGTCTGTCGATCTCCGAATATCGGATGTATTCGAAGATCGTCAGACAGAATCTTCATAATAATGGGAAAATACACTCGTTATATTTAAAAACCGGCCAAGTGCGAGTCGGACTCGCAAACGGAGGGTTCCGTACAATATTAACTAACTATGGTAAAAAATTACCATAGAAAGTTTTTATTTTATACGACTGAGTCGTTAAACAAGCATACGGCCCGCCTGATGGTAAGCGGTTGCCGTAGCCATATGGACGCTTGCAACACAAGAAGCATCGCTCACGAGTAACCGACCTTTCCCCCTTTCCCCTCCCCAATGAGCTAAATTTTTAATATTATTTCATTTTTATTTAAACATATTATTTGTATTCGTATTATTATATATGTCGGAGAATAAGATAGTTGGTCGGACTCATTACTCATTATGATATTATCGTGGTACAAGGGTTGGGTGAAATAGTAGCAACACTGATTTGCCTTTAACGTAAATAACAGACTTAATGAGGGTATTTGTAAAAAGTAAGAATACTGATTAGACTATAATGTGAATAACAAAGTTAATAAGGGGATGCATATTGCTTTTGGGACAATTAGTTTATCACAAGCTCTCGAGCTGTACACATCTCAGTGCAATCGTTGTTACACCCGGTTCTTAAGCCTATACTTATTTAAGAATGTACAAATGTACAATTGTGTGAAGTGGAGTGATTATTTAATTGTAATATTACGACAATAAACACATTGGGCCCGTGAGGAGTTTGTTGCGTCGCTTCTTCTCCTCATACGGGACTTTTACGAAGCGATGGTATAACGTTGTTTTATTGCCTGCACTGCGCCCACTGAATCCTGACACCACTGAACCCTAATTGTGGTCTTTGTATCGCTTGGCTGTCGCTGACTCCGACATATATAATATTTAGGTTAGGAAATTGAGGTAATTTTCTATATATAGATTTTATTTTGTACATATTTGTTGTAAATAAAGAAAACAATTTTAATTAAAATTATATAGGTATTTAGACATTATCACATTATATTTATAATATATATGTTTTTACTATATATATTATTATATTTGTTGTTATAGCGGCGATAGAAATATATATTCTCTGAAAAATTAAGATGTCTACCTATTACCGTTCATGAGATACAGCTCACTGACAGACAGACAGACAGACGGACGGACGGACAGCGGAGTCTTATTAATGGGGTCCCGTTTGGCACCCTACGGGTACAGAACCCTAAAAAGACATAATATGATACCTACATTGTGGCAGTAGGAAACAAAGGATTAATTGAGGCCTTGACCCTGAGATACGTTATTATGTGCATGCATTCGAGATACGTATAACAGCCATTTTGTAAGATTACTGACTACCTATGCACAAAGTAAACGCTTTTAGGTAAACACAGGCGTGACACAGTCCCACAAACTTATCTGGCCCGATGAGAGAGTCCCTGTTATCGCATATTTTTCTCTTCTGAATAATATTTACTTTAACAGGCACACACTAATATATATTTATTTTATTTTTAACCGACTTCAAAAAAAGGAGGTTCTCAAGTCGGTTGTATGTTTTTTTTTTTTTTATAACTCCGTCATTTATGAACCGATTTGGAAAATTCTCATTTTGTCTGGAAGGGTACACTTCCCGTTTGGTCCCATTGCCATCAGATCAGGATTTGATTACTTCTTCGTGTACTTTGAAGTCGGTTTAAGGTTTTTGTAAAACAGTCCAATTATATTGTTTACCAGTTTTAGTTTTTTCTTATTCGTGTACTTACGACCGTGACATAACACTAAGGGCGTCAGCTGAAAATCAGCGCTACTGACTGTAGTCAGTATCACTATGCTTAGCTGTGTCCTATTTGACGGCACAGACCTACTGGTTTATTTTTAATTTAAATTTTGTTATGTTAATGTGTTCGTCAAATAAATGAGTTTCTTTCTTTCTTTCTTATATGGTGGAGCCATACAAACAACCAATGACCGAAATATTACACATAATATGTAAATAGTACACCGAATTTAGGTTCCTGTCTATCGGTAGGTTGCCCAAAAGAAAGATACTACTATACTACGTTACTTCGCAGGATAAATGAATTGAATTAAGGCCCAGACTCCTCTCGAGCAGATTTCAGTTTTTACCTTGCGCCACATTTTCACATAATATTAGCGAATATTACCGGAACCAAGCAAACAAAAAATACTAGCTCCCTCTATTTATAGTGCGTTCGAATTGGAGTGATGTCGTTTTTAACAGTTTCAAAATGGGCATTTTTGTTTATGCGTTCGAATTGGAATATTTCAACAATTTTGCAACTTTTGCCACAAACGATATTTCCCAAATCGAACGATTAGATACAAAAATGAAATTTCCATGCTGATCGCCTGCTTGTCACTTGTCTCAACCTACCTTTTTCCTTCAGTTAATCATTAAACAAAGTTAATCTAACAAATTATTCTCTTGCCTGTTAGTATTTCTATAAAATTTTACAATAAAAATTAGAATTTTCGCTTTCCGTGTGAATTTTCCGAAACTTATCTGTCAGATTCAAAGATGTCAAAATATGATCACAAACGACCCTGCCTCGGAGGTGGGTCAAAATTTGCAGTACACGATGTCGTTTTTAACTGTTTCCAAGCAAAACGAACGGTGAACGAAAACAGTTCAAAACGCCAATTTCGCCCACAACTTTCCAAATCGAACGCCAGTTGTGATCGTTTTGGCATTTTTGCTACCATACCCCAATTCGAACGCACCTTTAGAAGTGCGTCATTGCAAGCAAACAATTCAACGTGACAAACCGCCATCTATACATTTCCGCGAGAACGACGCTGTTTGAATTGGACACAGTAAAAATGTTAACAGTATGATCTAAGAAAATATAAAGAGTATGATGTTGACAGTGCTTGGATTAATTTGACGTAAGCGACTTTTTTTTAAATCATTATTTTGAGAAACTGAATCGCTAATTCAAAAAAACTAAATCGGGCGTTTATTTTCTTATGATATGTACTATATCGATGAAAAAAATCGTATCAAAATACCTTCAGGCGTTGGATAATTTGGGAATTTCTTGATTTTCAGAGGTATGTTTGACATACTTTTTATCGAGGCTTTTAATTGAATTCGTGTTTTCGGCTCGGGCGATGTGTTTGTTATATCCTTAAGTATCATATATTTCAATTTCAACACCGTAGAGTTAGCAGGTTTCATATAATTTGGGCAGCAATGCAGTGTATTTTGCCCAAGTCTGTCCCTTAAACAAAAAATATTAAAATGTTACTATTCAGCAATGGTGGACTTTTTAACCCCAAACGAGATCGTCATCGTAGTCTAGGAACATTTAAATCCATTATTTTTAATTACCATTAGGTACATTTGTTCACAAGACATCCATAAATCTTTAATTAATTGTTCGCAAAAAAAAGGAAATATTACCATACAATACTTTAATAATTAGTTAAACTCGAAGTCATTATTATTTGACGTGGATTCCGTAGAAACTAAAATATTGCTATGATTATGAATATTTTTTGGTGACGCAGTTTTTGTTTTGTATGTTTGTTAAACAAATGAGGGAAGATACGGATCCCAAAAAATAAATTAAATTATTGAAGGAAACAAAAAACCCGACTGCATAAAACAAAAAAAAATACTGAAAAGAGAAAAACAAGATCTTATGACATGATCTTATGAGACCCTATGACACTCCCACTGTTAAGACGAATCTAACGACACCTCATATGCTTAATCATCAAGCCGTTTAGGCTGCAGAGCGTGCCAAAGAAATAGACATACATACATACATACACTCGAAAAACATAACCCTCCTTCCGGGTCAGTCGGGTAACAACACGTGGCGTGGTACAAAAAATCTATGCCGAACCAACGCACTATCACATTCTCTGTTGCAAAACAAAACGTGTTACGGCTAAATGTTTTCTCTACTAAAGTCTACTACCGCCTTCAGCTAGACCTAGTTTTGTCGTCTCTCGTCCTGTGGCTGGGTCAGTAGCTGGGTACCTACAACCACTCCCCTAAAGCCTAAAACAGAAGATTCAGGCTATTCAGGCTTTTACGCGCGTTATTTTTAGGGTTCCGTAGCCAAATGGCAAAAAACGGAACCCTTATAGATTCGTCATGTCTGTCTGTCTGTCTGTCTGTCCGTGTATGTCACAGCCATTTATTTCCGAAACTATAAGAACTATAATGTTGAAACTTGGTAAGTAGATGTATTCTGTGAACCGCATTAAGATTTTTACACAAAAATAGAAAAAAAACAATAAATTTTGGGGGTTCCCCATACTTAGAACTGAAACTCAATTTTTTTTTTTCATCAAACCCATAAGTGTGGGATGTCTATGGATAGGTCTTCAAAAATGATATTGAGGTTTCTAATATCATTTTTTTCTAAACTGAATAGTTTGCGCGAGAGACACTTCCAAAGTGGTAAAATGTGTGTCCCCCCCCCCTGTAACTTCTAAAATAAGAGAATGATAAATCTATAAAAAATATATGATGTACATTACGGTGCAAACTTCCACTGAAAATTGGTTTGAACGAGATCTAGTAAGTAGTTTTTTTTTAATAGGTCATAAATTGAAATTAATATCAAATACTCAGGTCTATACTACCATTTACTTATATACCTACAGGTTTGTACGGAACCCTCGGTGCGCGAGTCTGACTCGCACTTGGCCGGTTTTTAACATTATGAATAGAACGTATGACTTCTCCTATACGTTAATCTATCTCTTCTATTGTTCGCGTTATTTACGATTGTTTTACCAGTAAACTGAAGTTAACTATTTCCTACTAATTATAAACTATTTTTTTTGTCGTCTGTTGAAGTCATCTAATATTTATTCAAGCTGCGATTGCTCCACTGAACCCTAAAAAGACAATTAACTCGACACTTCTTGTGACATCTCGCTGACTCGTTGTCAAATGCATAAACAATTATAATATTCATACATTATATTAACGCATAGACAGATAAACAAAACATTTAGTAAAAAAACATACAATGTACTTTTTTAGACATTTTAATGGTGTATATTTTAAGAAGTAACTAATTTGAACAATAATTAGTCGCCCGACAGTCGTGTTAAAAGAAGGCAGTGTAAAAAATATCGGATATTTTGTGCTTCTTTTTACGCGGCTTGTGTATTTTGCCAGTGTGGAGTTAACGCAGACTGTTTTAAAAATGGAAAAATTCGTTACCAACATTGTAAAATTAATGTTGAAATATTTGAAAGGTGAAAAGTATAAAATGACAAGACAAGCTTTTTTATATAATAGTCAACCAACATAATCATCAGACCCTAGAACCAGAGTCCTCGTTGAGACGAATCAAACGAGCCCAAACTCGATGGGGTTGCGTAGTTTCATTACAGAGTTCCCATTACCGCCTTCTGGTTCCATCATCACAGATCAGCTCCATGTCATAATAATATTTCACGCGTTGCCGACCCTGCGAAAATCTCTTCACACCCTTTTTGAAGAACCCCATGCTGTACTCCCTTGGGAAAACACGGCGGGGAGCTCATTCCATAGCCTAAGCGTCCATATTATGATGCTCCTTTGAAACAGCACAGTGCGAAACCATTTTGGTTCCAATTTGTGAGAATGGATTCCTCGACGATTGCGAGAGTTGCGATGGTAGAAGGGAGCCGTTGTCATCAAGTCAAACAATTCTTCAGAACTGTTAGTATACTGCTCGTCACTCGGGATCGTCGACAATTCGAACGGCACGTCGCTGAACCGAGTCGAAAGGCCTAAGCTGGTATTTAGGTGCCCGCATCGATGGATGGCAGCAGTACTCCATATGGGTCTGGACTTGCGACTTATATAGTTGCAGTCTTTGCCTCGATGTGGAGTCCCACCTCGCTCTGTTGAGCACACCGAGCTATTTAGATGTCAGCTTGTCCTTGTCTTCCAAATGCCTATGGTACAGAACGTCGCTAGAAATGTCGGCGCCAAGGATTCCGATGCTCTTACTGAAGTTCAAGGAAGTGTTGTGGAATTATGGAGCCACAGCAGATGGGGTTCTCTCTTGGTAGCTCTCTTTTATACTCGTTTGTGTCCCAATTTGTCTTAACTCGTAAAAGACCGTCCTCCCACCCCCGGTAACGCCCTGAGCACCACCCGGGGCGTCCGATTCCTAAGTGAGAGTTATCAACTTCTGTCAGTTCCAAAAAAATAATACACTCCTCCATTTTAGTTAAAAACTTTATATATTGCGCAATAAATATGCTTAAATACGGGTATAAAGTTTTATTTTCACGTCATACTGAATATATAATAGATTATCGCAATAGGTAAGATATTATTTCTTGCAGTCCCAAAAAAAAACACGCCAAAATAAAAAAAAGCATATTTTTACAATAGCGTTTTTCTGTAATTACGTGGGTTATAAAAAACAGTCTTTCAAACATATGTCAAATAAAATTATCATTAAATAATGAATTTTTAAACAAATGAATGTCGTCAAGCCAAATCTCCATAATTAATTGTTTAATTTTCTTCAAGAAAATTTTATTTAATTAACGATTGTATTTATTTTTAACTAGCTGTCTCGCGCGGTTTCACCCGCGTTCCCGTGGTAAAAAGTAGCCTATGTCACCCGGGGATAGTGTAGCTTCCAAACAGTGAAAGAATTTTTCAAATCGGTTCTGTAGTTTCGGAGCCTATTCAATGCAAACAAACAAACAAACAATCAAATCTTTCCTCTTTATAATATTAGTATAGATTAGTATAGATATGCCTACCTAGTTTTTGAAACTGTCTACTAAATTCTGCATAATATCCCAAATTAGAGTTAATAAAAAAGGGGAGGGGGCTTAAAAGCTCAAGCAATATTTATATTTTATGCAATGCAAAAATTCCGATTTTTATATGAATTAAATTGACGAGTGACTATATTACCAAAAATAATGGAATTTCGTAGGATCTGCCGAGAATTTGAAAAAAGAATTGCAATAACAATATTGCTTGAACGGCTTTTTTAGGCCCCCAGGTACCCAGGCAGTGCCCTTTTCAATGAACGAACCTACCACCTTGCTTCTCTCAGTCAAACAGACTACAAACAACAGCAAAAAAGCTATTTAAAGAAAAAAAAACTAAATCAAAAATAATCAAAAATTCATAGAAAAATAAAAAAGTACCTATTGCTGTATTTCAACCGAATTTCAACTCGTTTAAATGAAACAGTTTACCTAATACTTACATACCTATTTATTTGGAACCGGTTTTTTTTAATTCCTTTTGTTTTAATATTATTCTGCATTTACCAAAACCTCAAAGATACTCAGAGGTTGTAAGAGTATGTATATACTAGAGGAAAAACTGTATGTTGTTTCATTTAAATCAAATTATATGTTTATGTATAATTACATCTAACTTCTGCCCTTGATCTCAACGTATACTTTTAATAAGAAATAAATTAGCAATTATAATGAGTTTTTATTAAATTTTAAAACGTATTCTGTGACTTTGTCGCTAGTTACCGATCATTCTACATGCTAGTTTTGTTTTATTAAAAAAAAAGTTTTAATACTTTTAAATTTAGAAGCTACTTAAGATTTTTATAACTATTTTAAAATTCAAACATAAACTAATATTTTTTTCTTTTAAAAATGGAATGTGCTGATACAGAGCAAGGGTACATATACGAAGAGCCAAAAAGTTCAAAACAAAAATTTGTGTTGTTCTACAAGACTGTTTGCCATGGGATATTCATTACTCATCATGTGTTGTGTAATATTTATGGGTGTTTATTCTTCATGAAGATTTGGGATCACGAATTGGACATTGTGAGACAGTTGTACACTTACGCGCCATGCTTTGGGACCAATTGGAATTTTGTGAGTATCCTATTTTAATTTAAAATTGTAGGCTATAATTTATTCATTTTGATTTTATTTTCAAAAGTTTGACATTGACTTGACGTTGATATCGGAACATAGTTCAAACAGGACAAGGCTTTATGGGCTAGAAACCCTTTGCCTTTCCTAGATAAGGAAAAATGCTCAGCAAAAATATTATAACGACTTGTAGGCTTGAATTAATGATATATAGTTCCGTGATATATCTAGATTAAGGGTCGAACTGTTCACGCATCTTAAAAAATAGCCCCTAAACTGCAATCGAATAAAAAAATATTTTAATAGGAATAGTTCAACAACTGCGATCGGTTAATAAATGACGGAGTTATAACAAACATACCACTGAATTGAGAAATTCCTTCTTTTTTTGATGTCAGTTAAAAGTATTTGGAAAAAAGCCTTGCTGAGTTTCTTGCCTTAGTCTTCTCAGTTTAAGTGTATTTCAAACCGGTGGTAAATTCAACTGTATGTACCAATTTAACTTTCATAAGGCCTTCACCAGGGCCTAATTGAATAAATGACATTTTGTTTTTTTTTTTTTTTTAATAATAGATCCCTCGGAAATGTGAGTGAAACCGCGAGCGGAAACCTGTAAACTAAACTAAACGTTATAAAAACAATCTGTTATCTAAATGCACCGTTCATAACGACACTCTCTATTCATTATATCAATTTAAATGTTGCCAGTTTATAAAACTACAAATTACCCTATTTTTAGGGGCATCTTTTTTATTTTGACATATTTTTGTGGATTATATACTGGGTGGAGATTTCGAGATGGCATATTTTCGAAACCTATGTTGGATTAGTAATGCTGAACAACTTTTACTACGGGACCAACACTTAAATCTCAAAAAAAAAATTTTACTCTTCATACATTATGATCGAGCAAGGTTGACATTTTGTAAGAAAAGTTAAAATAATAATTGAGAATTCACTATTGGTCCCATAGTAAAAGTTGTTCAGCATGACTAACATAGGTTTCGAAGATATGCCATCTCGAAATCTCCACATGTAATATTTTCAAAATAAGTAAAAACGTTACCTCATATCGGAATCAGAATCTAATATAATCCAGGATAAACTGTATCCTTTATTTTATTGCAAAAATATATTTGCTACACGCAAACTTTTCAAGACGAAATTTCACTAATTATATTTGTTGTAAAATTGTGCCATTCCTGATTAATTATGGCAGAAATACCTGGGAATCGCTACCAACCTGGTTTAGGTGATGGTCTGTCTTTTGGAAACATAGTTCCTCCTTTTTTTCGGAACAAAACAGGACTGTGCAGTGCAACATATTCCGACATATTCCACTGTACTCTGAGTGAATTCACAAGGATAGCAATCCAAATTTTGTGCTACACGGAAAATTGTGAAGTTAGTTCTTAGTTCTACACTACTGTATTAGGGTATCCCTGTAAAAGTAGATGTAAGTAAGTAAATAAATAAATAAAATAAATAAATAAACATATGGAGTACTGGGCAGGCGCACCCGCTTATCAGCTTGATCCACTTGCCTCGTTGCAAAGGCGGGCCCATACTCACTGGCGGTTTAGAACCTCTCAGCCTTCGGAGAGATATAGGCTCGCTCTGTGTGTTCTACCGTCTGTATAATGGGGAGTGTTCGCAAGAACTTTTTGACCTGGTGCCATCATCACATTTCTACCATCGCACCGCTCGCCGGCGATGTGGAGTTCATCCTCACATCCTCGAGCCGCCTCGATCGTCCACACAACGTTTTAGTCGGACGTTCTTATTGCGGACCATTAGAATGTGGAATGAGCTCCCCGTTACGGTTTTCCCTCAGCGCTACGATATGGGGTTCTTCAAAAAAGGCGTAAAAAGAGCTCTACAAGGTCGGCAACACATTGGCGATCCCCCTGGTATTGCAAATGTCCATAGGTGGCGGTGACCACTTACCATCAGGTGGCCCGTCTGCCTTGACATAAAAAAAAAAAAACACTGCGACATAATCAATGACACGCTACAAAAACTTTTTCAACGACAGCGATAGGACCACGGAGGACAGAAAGAAGGATAGGACCCTCTCGCTAGTGGTGCCACAGAAATGGTTGCCCTCATTGTAGTATATACGAACAGCGAACAGTGAACGAACATTTTAAGAGAAGGGGGAAAGGTCCGTTGGAGGGGGGGAAGTGATGCCCCGAGTGTTGAAAGCGTTGCTGTGATGCAATACCCTTGGCATCACAAATTTCCATAGGGCTACAGGAACCGCTTACCACGAGGCGGGCCGTATGCTTTGCCGACATAGTCGTATATACAAAAAAAAAATTACTACATAAGTAATAATAAGTATATACTATACAGATCCCTTATTAAGTCAAATAACATTATTATTATTCACTGTATTTATCTAGATTCTAAAAAATTATTTATTATTCTTTTATTTATTATTATTATTATGTCGTTTATTTATTCTTTATACATATTAAATACATTTTGAATATAAAAAAGATATTATTATTATTTTTATAAAATAATAATTTTGTAAAAATTAGCACACCAATACATTTTTTTTTTGGAATTTGTTTGTTTATACCTAAACGAACGAAATATTATAATATATTTTTAACATCCAAGTATTATCTCAAAACATTACATAAGCTTTAATTCCATGGAGTTTGTCCTAAG
The DNA here is from genome assembly GCA_947623365.1 of Achlya flavicornis. NCBI lineage: Eukaryota > Metazoa > Arthropoda > Insecta > Lepidoptera > Drepanidae > Achlya > Achlya flavicornis. The sequence goes on along the minus strand of OX392495.1, from coordinate 1,633,863 downwards.
TAATTACATTCATTGACTGCTGATGTTTTTGTGACGAAGAATTCAATGCCACAGAATATCATTAGAAATAATGACTATAAAGTTGTCGTTGGACGTCAGAGTTTGATTATATAACACAGGTACAGATTTATTGTAAACATGAAATAAATATTTAAAGGAGAAATAGAATGACTGACATTTCATGGCACAGTAGGGTCTAGAAATTTGTAATTTTTCAAAATTCTACGCCTAATGAGGTGGCTAACAATTATGAACAAGAAGCTGTAAGTCAGACACTATATCTCTTTCTAACAAAGAACATAAGAAAAGGATGTAAGCAAATTAGTCCTGTCAAATTAGTACAAAGTCCAATTGCTTGTTTTTTCTTTTTCCACATAAAGAATCATGGTGGGATTGTCGTTATCCTTTTTCAATAATTTTGTTTTTTTTTGTTTGTAAGAAAGAGATGTGATGTGATAAAATTAATTTAGTGCGATTTACAAGAATCGGCACCAATGGCTTTTTAAAATGGTAGATGGTAGCTAAAAATGCACGAAGTGTATTTGGATAACTTTCTCGCAATTTCAGATTATAGATAATAACCATACATTTTATAGCTAGCAGGGTTTCATTGTAAATCGACGCTTTAATAGAAATGCACGATGTGTACACGAAGTCATACCACAAAATATGCCAGAGCAGTCCTCAAAAAGTAGGGTAATTATGTTAGTATGGCAACACCAAATAGAAAATTATGCACCATACCCGCCTTATTAATTGTTATCTCATAAATTAGTCGCCCTAAAATTAACAAGTGATCGGGCGTCTAAGTAATTAATTTTAATTAGTTTGTAAACATACGATTTATATAGTTTTTAAATATGGATATTTTATGGAAGGACAACAACATTTTTTATAACGTACTATGTTTTTTAATAACGGAAAATGAAAAGTTGTTCGATAGAAGTGATGCTAAGTTGTACTGGAAGACCGTGTTTCACATTTTCGCAACGTTACACCATGTTTATATTGGTATATTTGCGACTGGACTAGATTTAAGTAATCCTCATATACAGATTAATAATCTGTATAGGTTTAGAGCTGGATATTTGACTGGATGGAATTTTGTGAGTACCTTCTTTATTGCTTACTATTGTACAATTAAACGAGCAGTATTTGTAACCATATTATTCCATATACCTACCTATGTTTTGCCACAATGACACTATTCTGTTAGTTAGTAGACTACCAAAACTGTAAAATGTCACAATTTCGACACCACTGAAAGTTCATTGGAACACAATTGAAATAGCAGACTTGGGCCCCTGGATAGAGATGGGCAGGGAAAGAAAAATATTGGGAAGAAAAGAAAAATACGGGAAAATACGGGAAAGAATGGAAAAATACGAGAAAATTCCCAAACGGCGGGAAAATACTCAAATGGCTAAATGTTCCTCAAAAAAAATATTTGTTGATGGTTTTGATTGTTATTTTAATCATACTCTTTGTCGTATGTACCTACATCACCTACGCGCGGACCTACGCGGACCTTGGAGGAAGTTATCACACTTTTTTTTTATACTACCTAGGTAGCAAACAAGCATACGGCCCGCCTGTTGGTAAGTGGTTACCGTATCCTATGGACGCTTACAACACCTCCCTCGGGACCCGGGATGGGCTATGTAAGCGTCGGACATGTGCACACGTGCTCTTTCTGCACGAGAGCCCATCCCCTTTACAGTGCAGATGGCGACCATTGTGGCGTTTTGGGTGCAAGCCTGGCATAACCTGGCCGCTCACCCCGAGGTGGTCGGGGATCAAAAAAAGGGTTACGTGTGGACTCTCCCAACGCCCTGCGCGCTTCGATTATAAAAACGGTTACAGTGTTCGTTTCATAGAACCATTTCGAAAATAAGTTAGTCTTGTGACCTTGCCTTCACCAACTCCTCATCGCCGATAAGTCTATCATCGGTACATGGCGGATCCATCCGAAATTAAAGAATTTTGGTTGATAAAGTCATATTCCAGGAGAGCAAGCTGGTCGTTGATTTCCAAGAACATATCCTTGAAAGTTGTTAGAGAGAAAGGACTTTGCATTTACTAGAACCGCATGTGGCCTTCCATCAAGATTTTTACCACCGGGTTTTGATACTGAAGACCACATGAAGTTGTATCCCCAAAGTTGTTCTCTTCGACCTGTAATTTTTTTGTGTATTGGCCTGTGTTTGACCACAATCTCACAATGGTAAGTGATGATGTGGGCGAAGGTGGTAAGCACACAACGCCTGGAAGGACCTGGCTCTCAAGTGCAGCTGTCGGAACACACCGATAGGTGCTTGGCGACCGATTTTCAACTTGAGGGTGTTAGCCAGCCAGATGGGTATTTCAAAGTACCCTACCACCGTGCTATGGTTTTCCTTCACCGAAAGCTCAAGCTCATTGTAGGATTCGAGACTTGTAGAGGCACACCAGTCCACCCGTATATCACATGCGTAATCCACGCGCAACCAGAGATTAGACAGGTCTCTGTCTTCTAGGTTATTCAGACGTCGACAACAGCAGATGACCTCTCGGATAAACATGCACATGATTTTAGCTGGGATAGTGAAGATACGGTGTATCGATCGGGCAGGTTATCTGTATATCTCTCAAGATGGTGATGGATGGCGTTGATATAACTGTGAACTGACTGACCTCTTGATATTGCAAAAGTCCATTCTAAACGTGGAAGGATGTACCGCGGAAGGAAACCTTTTTCTCTTTTTTCTTGTTCTTTTCCCCGGGAGTGCCTGTCTGTTTTTACTCTAGTATCCTCCCCTGGCAGGACAGACACTCGTCGGGATTATGCGCACGGTTTGGAGGACTGCCACTTGGGCCGGAGGTTATAGGTAATTCCCAGGATCGGGTGCCCTACTAGCCGGCGGCCGGCCAGCAAACAGCAGTTTCACCGGGTCTCCCTGACCCCCTTGTCAAACAGATACCAGATGATAGCAGAGATCGCCCAAATCGCATCGTAGGACCTCACCATCATACATGCCGCACACTTCCAATCTAGGGGGGCTGGCTCTCGTGAACCCTGTCGAAACAAAGCGAACTGTTTCTTGAGAGATTCACTCACAAGGGTGATCGCTAGCCAGTCGGACGAGTACGTACTACCACCAAACTGGGCGGCATAGGAATTGCGTGAGGCTGCCGCCTGTCCACCACAACCCTTACACCCCAAAACGTCGCTTTTTTAAAAACAACGCGCTTCTCCGTCACATTTTTTTTAATTGTTTTTTTATTGTATGGTATGAGTATGACCCTAATAGAAATCATGTTAAATGTTATTCAAACGATTTGGTAATGGTATTTCTCGCTATATATGCAAAATCTACTAAATATGAGCATTTGAGTATTTTCCCACCCAATGGGAAAATTCCCGGGTTCTTTCCCACTAAATTGGAAATTTACTCGAAGTTGGGTTTATTCCCGGGAAGAAACCCAACCCTACCCCTGGATGTATCCTTAATCAAAGTTATAAAAGCCTATTGTGTGTCCGCAATCTCACCATGGTAAGTGATGATGTGGCCGAAGGTGCACTGCACACACAAAGCCTAGAAGGAACTGGCTCTCAAGTGCAGCTGTCGGAACACACCGGTAGGTGCTTGGCGATTGTTTTTCAACATGAGGGTGGCCAGCCAGATGGGTACTAAGTACCCTACCACCGTGCTATGGTTTCCTCACGATGTTTTCTTTCACCGAAACTCATTGTGAGATTCAATCAAACCCATGACTTGCTATTCGACATCAACCACAAAGCTATCATCGTAAATATCGACGGGAATCCATCCTCACACATTGAAACCAGGGCCTATACTACGAAAAACGATATACGATAGTCCGATCATCGTTGTCAATCAATTAGCCAATACAATTGCACAAAATTTACGTCTCGTCAGTTTTGCAGCAATTCTATTGGTTAATATTTGACAACTATGATCGGACTATCGTATATCGTTTTTCGTAGTAGACCCTCAGAATTGTTTCGAAGTAACTGTGAGGGCTAAAAGGAGTTTTCTTCCGCGGACGCTCGGCCTGGAATGATCTCTCCCCGCAGTAGTTTTCCCAATGGATTACAACATGGGGTCCTTCAAAAGGGGTGTGTAGAGAAATCTTCAGGGTCGGCAACGCGCGAGTGATACCGCTGGTATTACAGTGGCCGGCAAACAACTTGAGCCATGACCTTGAGTGCGCAGTAGACGATTTAAAGGTGTCGTTGGTGGAAAGAGAGGTGCGCGGGGGCATTCTGTCGGCACGCGTCCACGCTATTGGCCGAGCATGAGTGTACATGCGCGAACTTACCCCCACTACGTCGACTTTGTTGGCTTTGTCGGCTCAAGTTGTTTGCCGGCCTCTGTACAAGCGTCCATAGACTACGGTAACTGCTTCAGGCGGGCCGCCAACTCAGTGGTATAAAAATAATAATGATAAGAAATATAAGATAATCATTGTCTAGGAATAAAAGCAAGTGCATTATATCGCGTGTAAACATAGAAAGATCACGGGTTATCTGTAATGTCCATTTTATCTATTGTACATGAAGAATAAACTACGATTGTTGCGTATGGCGTGTGGATTGGTGAATGATTCTTAAATCCGGTTCAGGGTACAGTATGAGGCACGAGTGGTGAGCTCATAGGCAGTAGTGGGGGCAAGCTCGCGCATGTACACTTTTGGCCAAATCACAGTAGCCAAATGACACGCGAGAATCCAATAGACGACGAGCATCGACTGACGAACCAATCGTGTGCAGCTCGACGCTCCTGCTTCATTCCGACAAACAGACTGAAAAATTAACTACTGCGCAGGTGTCAATCTGTCTGTGCTCACCACTCGTGCCCCTTACTATACAATATTACTTATTGTTTCGTGCATAAGTTATAGAAATAACGAAGTGAACTGAAATAAACTTCAAAATAAACTAGAAAGTATGAAATAACTCTTATCTGACTATTGACTTATATATTACTAGCGTAAGGACCGGGCCAACCGCGCGACAAAATGACACCAACGCGCTGGCCCTAAAATGTTCAGCTTAGGGCCAACGCGACTCAGTCGTCTGCGGTCCGCGGAACAGCTCGCTCGTCCATTGCTTATCTCTCTCCTGCATGTTTGCATTGTACGCACATACAAGGTTACATCGTACACCTATGCAACGCGGCACTTCGTAGTTCGAACGATTCAAAATTCGAAGTCAAAAAAAAACCTTGTGTGCCATATTTGTTAACGTTTTCATTGTGTGGTTGATTTATCAAATAAACCGGCCAAGTGCGAGTCAGACTCGCGCACCGAGGGTTCCGTACAAACCTGTAGGAATATAAGTAAATGGTAGTATAGACCTGAGTATTTGATATTAATTTCAATTTATGACCTATTAAAAAAAAACTACTTACTAGATCTCGTTCAAACCAATTTTCAGTGGAAGTTTGCACCGTAATGTACATCATATATTTTTTATAGATTTATCATTCTCTTATTTTATTTTACATTTTACCACTTTGGAAGTGTCTCTCGCGCAAACTATTCAGTTTAGAAAAAAATGATATTAGAAACCTCAATATCATTTTTGAAGACCTATCCATAGACACCCCACACTTATGGGTTTGATGAAAAAAATTTTTTTGAGTTTCAGTTCAAAGTATGGGGAACCCCCAAAATTTATTGTTTTTTTTCTATTTTTGTGTGAAAATCTTAATGCGGTTCATTGAATACATCTACTTACCAAGTTTCAACATTATAGTTCTTATAGTTTCTGAAATAAATGGCTGTGACATACACGGACAGACAGACAGACAGACAGACAGACAGACATGACGAATCTATAAGGGTTCCGTTTTTTGCCATTTGGCTACGGAACCCTAAAAATCTACATAAAAATACAAGTCTGTTTTTTTCCTCGCAAGTGTGTTGAAAAACGTCGTATGACACACGTGTGCATTGATTATTACACTCTCGGCTCACTTATCGCTTTCGCCTCGAGTGTTAATAACGAACTTTGGACACATGTATCATATATATTTACTAGACCATACCGATTATCGACAAGATTCCCAGAAGCCTGGCAACTCCCTTTGTCTGCAAGTGAATGTTTTGGAAGAAAAAACTCCCCGTCCGTCTTCAGGCCTATATTTCCCAATTTTGTCCCACTAACATCAATTTAAAAGGCATAAAAAGGGATATAAGTATCAGCACGTAAATTCCAACCATATTCCATAGCAACACACATCAAAATACAACCGCAATCCTTATCAAAATAATGTCAATGACTGGTTCAAAGTACAGTTGGACAGACAAAAACGTGAAGCGTAATATGTTTGTAGTTATCATGGGTGTACATACGGAACTAGTTAAAATGATAATAGCTAGACATGATAGTGTTGACCTCCTTGATAAAATTATGGTACTAGTATTGAGCGGAACCGGATTTGTTGTTTTTTTTTTGTTATAGCTAATAGATAGACTTCTGTGGTAGACATCCTTGGTAAACAATAATTTTAGTAAATAGTTTCTATTATCTATATATATAAAAATCAATGCCACTTTTCGTTGTAATTTTATAACTCAAGAACGGGCTCACCTATCCAAACCAAATGTTTATTCTTTGTTCGGACTATTTAGTAGATGGTTTATGTGAAGTTTGCACAAAATCGGTCGAGCGGTTCTTCATTTATCACATTTTTTGTAACAAATGAATTCAATAAATGGCGGATCATTTTCTTAATGGGGATTTTACTGTCAGGGTAGGCTAGGGTGGGGTAAGGTAGGGTAGGGTGGGGTGGGGTAGGGTAGCACCACAGAGTAGGGTAGCATCACGCGAACGAAGTCGCGCCGGGCAGCTAGTTTTTTTATATAATAAAGCGGAAGAGTTTTTTGTTTGTTTTTAACCGACTTCAGTTGCTAGTGATGTTGGTTGGTGTAATAGTATCCTGGCATTTCCTACCTCGGAGGAGGCCAGGATGCTTTACAAGCTGGTTAATTCGGTGATTAAAGCCCGAAATGTTTGATTTATGATTTCTGTTCTTATTTATGTTTTATTGATTGTTTGTAATTGTGAAGTATTACGGAGGTGACATTTTCTTATAGAAAAAACCTCCAAATAAATAAAAAGAATTAAAAAAAAAAAAAAAAAAAAAAAAGGAGGTTCTCAATTCGGTTGTAGGTTTTTTTTTATATTTTTGTATCCACATAACTCCGTCATTTATTAAACGATTTGAAAAAAATTATTTTTTTGTTTGGAAGGGTAAACTTCCCGTTTGGTCCCATTGTCATCAGGTTAGGATTTGATTACTTTTTAGTGTAGAAGTTGCTTTAAGTTTTTTGCAAAACAATTTTCAATTATTTGTTTACACGGGCTAATCTCTGTCTGGCGCGGTTTCACCAGCGTTCCCGTGATATAAATAGCCTATAATACTAGGGGATAATGTAGCTTCCTGGTAGTGAAAGATTTTTTCTAATCCGACTGGTAGTTCCAGAGATTAGCACGTTTAAACAAACAAAAAAACTCTTCCGCTTTATTATTGAGAAATATAAGCTGTCTTAGATAATGATCAATATGATATTAATGATGACTATTGCTATTAATATAACCCATTTTTAGGGTTCCGTAGCCAAATGGCAAAAAACGGAACCCTTATAGATTCGTCATGTCTGTCTGTCTGTCTGTCTGTCTGTCCGTCCGTATGTCACAGCAATATATTTCCGAAACTATAAGAACTATAATGTTGAAACTTGGTAGGTAAGTAGATGTATTCTGTGAACCGCATTAAGATTTTCACACAAAAATAGAAAAAAAACAAAAAATTTTGGGGGTTCCCCATACTTAGAACTGAAACTCAAATTTTTTTTTTCATCAAACCCATAAGTGTGTCTATGGATAGGTCTTCAAAAATGATATTGAGGTTTCTAATATAATTTTTTTCTAAACTTGCGTTTGTAGTTTGTAGTTTGCGCGAGAGACACTTCCAAAGTGGTAAAATGTGTGCCCCCCCTGTAACTTCTAAAATAAGAGAATGATAAATCTATAAAAAATATATGATGTACATTACGGTGCAAACTTCCACCGAAAATTGGTTTGAACGAGATCCAGTAAGTAGTTTTTTTTTAATACGTCATAAATTGAAATTAATATCAAATACAAAGGTGTATACTACCATTTACTTATATACCTACAGGTTTGTACGGAACCCTCGGTGTGTGAGTCTGACTCGCACTTGGCCGTTTTTTTTTATTAGCGTGAGGAAATCCTCATAGGGTACCCAACCGCCCTGGGGGTAGCGGCCAGGTTATGCCGGACTTTTTCGACGGACCAGTTGGCGCAGTTGGTTAAGAGTCTGGTAAAGATTCCACCTATTGCGCCGCAGGTCGTGGGTTCGATTGCCGCACAGGACATGCATTTGTGTGCATGAACATGTCTGTATGTCCTGAGTCTGGGTGTAATTATGTATATTAAGTATGTATTTACAAACAAAAAGTAGTATATGTATTATATCAGTTATCTGGTTTCCATAGTACAAGCTCTGCTTAGTTTGGGATCAGATAGTTTCGAAATTTTGTATATTGTAGTCGTTTATTATTACAAAAAATAATAATAAACGACTACAATATACAAAATTTCGTAATAAAACCAATAAAATCATAAATACTGCTAAAAATAGACACAGACATGACTTGGTTGTTAGCTGTAAGGGTGATTTGAGAAAGATATGGTGTACTATCAACTCATGGCTAGGAAAAAGTAAATTAAGTGTTGATGGAGTAATTGAGAAATTCATGCTGAAAAATACCGATTCTATGGAATCTGTCTGCAACAATTTTTGTAAAACTTTCACTGAGGAGATTGATTCCATAAAACATAAATGTAATCAGCTATTTATGGATAGAAAGGCTTACGTGAATGAGAGTATTGTTAGTTTTAGGTTCAAAAAGATAAACGCAGACCATGTTTCAAAAATAATTGATAAGCTTGACTGCAACAAGTCACCAGGATCAGATAAAATTAGAGTATGTGACTTAAAACAAATTAAAAGTAGTATAAGTCCTGTTTTGGCCCATTTTATAAATATGTGTATGAAAAAAGGTGTATATCCGGAACAATTAAAAGTATCAGTAATCCGTCCAATATTCAAGCAAGGCTCCCATGCCGAATACACTAATTACAGACCTATAGCTATATTAAGTACTATTAACAAAATTGTTGAAAAAGTAGTAGTATCACAGATCTATACCTTTCTAGAAAATAACAATATTTTAGGCGGAGTACAACACGGTTTTCGGCCAGAAAGAAGCACTGCTACAGCTTTGGCAAAATTTAATGATGATGTCAATAATTGTTTAAATAGCAAGCACTTAGTAGTTGCTATATTTATAGATTTTAAAAAAGCTTTCGACACCTTGGATCATGGTGGCTTGTTGCAAGCTATGAATGAATGTGGAATTCGGGGGCCCATTAACAATTGGTTCAAAGCGTATTTAGAAAATAGATTTTTGAAAGTATATATAAGTGGAGTAGAAAGCGAGTGCAGAAAGATAAAATATGGCGTACCGACCGGTTCAGTATATGGTCCATTAGGATATATTATGCATGTGAACAGCATGCAAAACGTTATTAAAACTTGACCGTTATTTGAAACCTTATATATTGAGAGCGGCCTTCCTTGTTTTCTGCTCTATACTTCCTTCTTTGTCTACCCTAATATTGCCGTCTCGCTCGCACATCTCACCACCATCCACCCAGGCAGAGCGCGAGCTTGAGCCACGCGCGCTATCTCGTCATTGGCGTCCTGTTTTCTGCAACGGACGGTTGTGCCTAGCCTAGCCTAGGCACTCGTAAGTTATTTGTATATTTTATATACCTTTGTACCTTCTTAATTTATTAAAATAATGATATATGATTTTAACGGTTTTACCGTTCGATATTTCAATTTAATTTTGATATTTTATGTTCATGTCTTTGAACAACTAATTCTAAAATTATTTAATCTACCCACTTTTTATTGATAATTTTGCTTCTATTAATTTTTTATCCTTGGTTTTTCCTAGGTTAGTTGCTGTTTTGTTCACAGTTGAACATTAATATTTAAATTACATCAATTGCTAACTGTATAAATCACAACGTGCGAATAGTGATAACGGATATTGCCCTGAGCAAAAATGATCTAAAAGGCAGCGTAACAATGGGTCGAGTAGTACCTCTATAAGCTCCTCAAGTAAATCCAATGATATCTGATTCTCAGTTCTAAAATAAAATTAATAATGACCGCAGGCAGTTAAAGTGTCGGAAAGGTTAGTTGTGCCGTGAAGTGCCGTCTAAATAACATGTGTAAATTTATTATATAGTTAAATATTTATTAAATTTGCCGCGGTAAAAACTTTTGTTCTAGCATGTGTGTTACTAGTTACTTAAATAAACCTCTGTTGAGGTTCCTGCAATGAAGCGGTGATTCTAATTTAATAAAAAAGAATTGAAAGTGTTATGTAGTGAATCGGAATTATTACAACTTATTTGTACTGAAATTATTCAAATGAGGAATCGTGATCCGCTAACCAGAAGATTTCGCCTGCTATTTATGCTAGCCTAGTTACAATGCTTAAAAAAGGTTAAACATTTTAGCCTCTAATAAAAAGGATCAAATGCTCCTGCTTAGCAAGCTTGTCTGAGCTGATCCATACACCAACCCGCGCAGGGCCAGGTGACTCAAAACATACCCGCGCAGGGTATTTTCGTGGATGTTGTGCCCGTACGCACATTCCCCATTATTATTAGCCCCGCGCAGGGGCAGGTGACTCAAATCATACCCGCGCAGGGTATTATCTTAGATCTTGTGCCCGTACGCACATTCCCCATTATTATTAACCCCGCGCAGGGGCAGGTGACTCAGAACGTACTCGCGCAGGGTATTTACTTGGATGTTGGGCCGGTACGCACATTCCCCATTATTATTAACTCCACGCAGGGGCAGTGACTGAAAAATGAAAAATGTGCGGGGTATTTATTCTCTTGGATGCTGTGCCCTTACTCCGTATGCACATTCCCCATAATAATCAACCCTTTGCAGGGGTAGGTGAGTTGAAATATACCCTCGCGTCTATTCTTTTTGATTTTGTGCCCGTACACAAATAATAGTTAACCCCTTGAAGAGGCAGATGAGTTGAAATGTAGCCTCGTGAGGTATTTTCCTGTATGTTATGCCTGTACAAACATTCCCCATATTAATCAACCGCTTACAGGGGCAGAAATGTACACTCGCTGGGTATTCTTTTGGATTTTCTGCCCGTACGCACATTTTCCATCATAATTCACCTCTTACAGGGGTAGATGACTTGAAATGGACCCTTCAAGTGAATGTGGTTTCAAATACATCACAATGGACCCTCGCAGGGTCATTTGAATGTCGCGCCTCACGCATATAAATCTTGGCGTGACCTTAGAATACACTCTCGCAGGGTTTTCTCGCATGTTTGGATGGTGTGTCTCTACGCACAGTAATGATGAAAGGATTAAAAAGGCAGCGTGGTGTTCAAAACCTATTTTGCTTTTCAATTAATAAAAATTAAATGATCCTGCTTTGAAAACAGGTCAAAGCAAATTTTTAATCTAGCCCTGCCTCGTAGGGAAAAGGGACTCGAAATATATACCCTCAACGCAGGGTACTTTACCTAGATATTCACAATCGCCATCTAAATCAACCGATGCAAGGGCAGGAGATGAAATGTTCTGTCGCACAGTTTCTAATATAACCACCCACATGGGAATAGTTGGTTTTAAATGTAAATTTGCAAAGTCCTATGCTGAGATGCCTCTACGCATATTTCCCATCATTATCAAATCTCACAGGGGCAAGCAACTGTAACATGTTACCCTTACAGTTACTCTTAAGTACCTGACTTGGATGTGGTGCCCATACGGACTTGTTCTTATATATTTAACCCTCGCCATGGGTCTTGCCATACCCGCAAGGTGCTTAAAGATTGACACTTAATAATTTCAAAGTGGGACAATAAATTCTATTCCACCAGCAGGTGACATCTAAGCACCCCCGGTTTTTATACTGAAAATAATATAAAACACGGTCGATGCGTATTGTTTTACCAAAAACCGTTGGTAATGTCAAGTCATTTGGTTCAGTACTGTGGTATCAGATATCAAGGTAAACCCGCACCATTGAACATAGTCTGCTGATGCTAAAAAGTGGTGGCTAAAAAATGCAAAGAATATAATAAAAATCTCACGGACTGACCTATCATAACGTGTGATTAAGGAGTAAATGTTTACCGTATTTCTGATTTATTTCAACCCCGACTGGTTGTGCAAGATTCAGATCTCAGGCATGTTTTCATTAGTAAATGTGTGCGACACACATACGAATCTATGACCAATAATGGCAACAATATTATACATATACATAGATAACATGCCTACCTTTCTGTCTCAGCCAAAAGTTTTTTGTTTATTTAACCAATTGGGTAACAAACATATAGGGAATAAGGAATACCTATTATCGATTATTTGAATGACTTTCTCCTGCCTACCAAAGGCGTTATGTTTTAATTCTAAAACAAGAATGAATAAAATTGTACTACTCTGTAGTCGCTACTCGGTGTAGCTTACACTATGTTAACAAATTTACCCACCCTCGCAGTGTTTTTGGGGGTTCAATGGAATACAAGAAATATTATTGATTTTCTTTCAAAATCACCTTAGAGCCTAATCGGTCTAATTAACTTATCGAGCTTTGTAATATCCTAAAAGAGTCTGCACTACCGTGATTCAGCATACTTTGTGATTCAACTGCAACCGCCATCTCATTTCCTATTGATATATATAATCAGATGAAGCCTGTAAACGCAATAAACAGTCGAGCAGTTTTAAGGAAAGTGTTTGATGGTTGTCTAGCCAAGAAAATTTTGCATTGCAATAACAAAGGACTCCTCGCTATCTCGAAAGCATGCATTTCAAAATCTAAATTAAACGTCACCTATGTTCGGAATGAGGTGACAATCATCTGATGAACCGTATCATCGTCATATGTATGTAACATTCGCATTTCAATCCTCATCTAATCTAATCCTCATCTATTGTTACTGATTACCAACTACTGTTAGAGGAGCACTTACACAGCGTATATGCCTGCACAATAATATGTAATGTACTTAGTTGAAAGTTTTGTCTTTAGACTAAAGCATGAATAAATGTTTTAAGAAGAAAAAAGCACCTTTGTTTTCTTACTCGTGGAATTACCACCTAGTATAAAATTACCCTCTATTTTGTTTAATCTCTAAACTGCTAGGCTACCTCAGCTAAATTGGCTCGAAACAAACTTTTAGTAAGTAATTCATAGTATTTTTGAGGGCAGACCTCAAGTTCAGAATTTTGGCAGCCCCATTCACAATACAGCGCTATCGATAGATACATGGACGGTTTTTCTACCTCCAAGTAGGTACCATAAGATGGTCTGGAATTATAGAAATATGAGTATTGGATCGCTTGTTGTAATCATGGCATCTTTGTTAAAAGTAGCTTGTTTGAAATAAAATGAACAAACATATGTAGTCCATTTGTCACAATGACTCCTGTACTAATAAAGTTATTAACTACCTGCTTCTTATACTACTTAGATGAATGTTCATTATGCTGAATAAGTCAGTGGTATCAAATTTATACAGTTTTGAGTTCTCATGTGTGGGTTGGACATATTTTGGATATATTGATACGATAGATAGTCGATTGACTCGTGTCATTTTTAGAAACATATCTAAAATTTAAGTAACGAATTATGTATATCCAGACTGACACAGCGTTGTCTTAATTTTGTTATGTATTAAGGTTGCCTTCAACCTTGTACTTTGTTTAAATAGCCTTGTACCTACATGACTTCACTTTCCAGTTTTAGAACAGGTACAAGTAATGATGATACTTTTGATCGGACTTTAGAACTTATATTTCTGGTTAATGTTTACGCAGTAATATTGCTGGTGATTATAACAAAATACCACATGAAAGTAAAAATGTACTGTATGTAATTAACGTTTTGATTATAATATGATGTACCTACACGTGTCGGAGAATAATAATGTCGGTACATAGACTGTAGCAAAACATTTAGCTATCCGTTACTGTGTGTACAGATTGTATTCACCTTTTATACGATAGACGTAACACAGCAAAATGCACCAACTATTGAGAAGACCTGCTACATCTTTAACAGGGTGCGAAATAGAATATTTCATCGCTGGTGCTGGCTTAATCAGTTCAGATCCACTAAATCTGGTCACATGCCCATTAGAGATCTGCAATCCTTTCAGACAGTTAAATAGCTGATAATAAGCCACTAATCGCGGGATTACATTATCTTCGCATGATTAATTAAATACTTGAATGTTGCTTTTCAATCATATACGATACATGTTTTTATACTCATCAATGATTTGATTAAGATCTTTGCTTCTAGCATATTTACATACCATAATATTTGCACACCTACATATTTTCGTTTGTACTTCATAAATAAAATTACAGTACCTCGCACATCTTAGTATTTTTTGATACCTATTCTCTCTCACGATACCTTCAGACTCACACAGAAGTCTGTACGCGTATGACCTATACTGGAGAAATCACAGGTACTTACCTGTGTCACAAATAACTTTATGCTACAAGCATAAAATCACATTGGCATCCACTTTCACCAGGCGATAACAAACACGTCTCAATATATAAGGTTTCAAATAACGGTCAAGTTTTAATAGAAGCGTTTTACCTGAAAATAAAACGCATATTAAATACTTACCTTATTTGAAACCTTAATTTTTAGTTCTGCCTGGTATTTCGACTCAATGACGAGATAGCGCGCGTGGCTCAAGCTCGCGCTCTGCCTGGGTGGATGGTGGTGAGATGTGCGAGCGAGACGGCAATATTAGGGTAGACAAAGAAGGAAGTATAGAGCAGAAAACAAGGAAGGCCGCTCTCAATATATAAGGTTTCAAATAAGGTAAGTATTTAATATGCGTTTTATTTTCAGGTAAAACGCTTCTATTAAACATTGTCGGATGTATATGTATGCTGATGACACTTGTCTCTTATATAGTGGTACTGATGTGGGCATTATAGAGGAAAAAATGCAGGAGGATTTTGATAATATTGTAACGTGGGCTCATGATAATGGCATAATCATAAATATAAATAAGACTAAATATATGAAAATTTGTTCCCCTTATAGTAAATTTAAAGACTCCAACATATGTATAAAAGGTCATACTTATGAGTGCTTCCATAATAAAAATAATGATTGTAAATGCAGAAATTTAGAATTAGTTACATCCTATAGATATCTCGGGCTACTCATAGATAATAATTTCAATTGGAATCTTCATATAGAAAATGTATGCAATAGATTAAGATCAATGCTCGGCAAATTTTACCATCTTAAACATGTACTTAGTAGGAACATCATGTATATACTGTACTATGCAATGGTTGACTCAACGCTGAGCTACGGACTAGGAAGCTATGGATTGACTTTCAATACTCATTTAGATAAAATAAAAAGTCTGCAGATAAGATTCTTAAAATATTTAGTTGATAAAAAAGTTAAAAAGTCATTAAATAAAAACTACAATAAATTGTTTGGATTATGTAAAATATTAAGTGTACATGAAAAAGTTAAATCTTCAATATTATTAGAACAATATGACATAGAGGATAACAAGAAGGAAAAAGAATATAGCTTTCAAGCCCGTGGGTCAAATAGACCAAGGTATGTAATACCCAGAGTATGTAATTATTATGGTAGGCGAACGAGACGTTGGATAACTCCAACACTGTTTAATCAATTGCCACATGATTTATTTGATGGTGTTAAATGTAGGATTCAAATTAAACGTAGAATTAAAATGTTTTTGTTGCAACAATATTAGCGGGATTATTATAAATTTAGGTACCAATGTTATGTTATTTTTAGCTTAAACGAACGAGGGCTGTTCTGTCGACAAATCGTTCTGCGATTTGACAGAATATTATTTTTTGTAAACTATGTAATTAAGTGTGAGTAAATAAATTAAAAAAAAAAAAAAAAAAAAAGATGATCGTGTGTGAGGAATGTCCCAGGATATTTATTTATTTGTGATTCTACAGGGCAGCTTAATTATTAATAAAGCAGATTAATATAACCCTAAGCTAACCCTATCACGCTTTCACGCACTTCAATTCTGACAGACTTGGTCCAGACAAATCTGATAATAATTTATCTAATGAACTTTACCCCAGACCTTTAATTAGCTGATAAGTCGAATTAATAACTAAGTATCTCAATTTATTGGACATGTGAGGTATCTAATTACAGAATTTGAGAAGAAAAGATGGCATCGCTATTAAGTAATGCCCGGTTTTCTCCTCCAAAACTGGATCGAATTAAAAAAAAAAACAAGAATCATAAGAGCTTTGGCTATGTCTGTCGGTTTTCCTTTGTTTTTTTTATATTCGTCTTTGTTCGCTGGACGTCTGATAAGGGCGTTAGAAATGGTAAGTTTTTGTGATTTTAGAAGGCTCCTAATTCCTTTAATAGGTAATTAATTTATGGAGAAAAACACAACCGAGGGACATACAGTGGTACCTACAGATTGCATGGTAGAATAATCATTGCTCTAGTGTCATTAACTAGAGAGGAAACTGAGGATTACGTTTGTATGTAACTAACGCAATCAGCATTTCCTGCCGCCAATTCTCATCCACCGACAATGCGCTCTGATAGGCTAAGTCAAGGACACACTAAACATTTAGATGCAGTGATTGGTCGGTACTGTTATTAATCAGTGCATAATCACTGAATAGTTGCGGAATTTGAATGCTCGGTATTTCTACTCTAAAGGCGTCGTCCTAATTGGCGATGATCGTACGAGCAAACGATGCGATTTCGTCGCACGACGTGATTAAATACACAAAACGCTTTAGAGTGTCCTAATTGAAGCTCGCAAGTCATCGCGCGAGCACATGAACATCAGCGCGATCGTGCGACGAAATCGCATCGTTTGATCGTACGATGGTCGCCAATTAAGACGACGCCTAAAAGGATTATCCTCGATATTTTTAGTACCTATAACTAAATCAATCCTCATCTCTTTCCAGTTCTTCCAAACGGTATTCCTGACTCTCTCCGTCGGCCATGATGCGCTGGAGTGGCTCGACAGACATGAAACGCCACTCGGCAAGAAGCTGCGGTACTACAGGGACGTGCTGTTCTGCGGATTGGTGGTTCCATTTACTTTGGTAAGCCACATCACACATTCGAACCAAAATGATCCCTGCGCGGTTTCAAAGGGGCTTTTCACCGTGGACGCTTGGGATGTGGGATGACCTACCCGCCGTTGTTTTCCCAAGGGAGTATAACATGGGGTTCTTCATAACACTGTGCAGATATTTTTGCTGGGTTTGCACGATTGATACCTTTGGTGTTGCGGGATGTATGCTTGTTTGCTTGCTCCCTTAGTATAAACAAAAGTTTCTTATTGCAAGTAGGCTTTCGATTTACCATATTCTTGCCATGGTCAGTGATTTGGCCGAAATTAGGCTGGGAACTGGCTCTCAAGTGCAGCTGTCAAAACGCATCAGTAGATGCTGACGACGGACTTTCTAGAACTTGAGTCAACTAGGCCGTTACAACAAAGTACCTTTCCACCGTGCTATGGTTTCCACACTATGTTTTCCGTCTTTCTTTCTTTCTTTTTTCTTTTCTTTTCTTTTTTTTCTTTTCTTTTCTTTTCTTTTCTTTTCTTTTCTTTTCTTTTCTTTTCTTTTCTTTTCCAAAGAGCTAACATCGTCTCTCATATATTTGTACAACGTTTTCCTCTTTACAGTTCATATCTTCAATGTTCTGGACACTGTTCTGGGTAGATCGTGAGCTGGTCTTCCCTAAGATCTACGACGAGATAGTCCCGTGGTGGTTCAACCACTGCGTCCACACTAACATCACTGTGGTCATTCTGGTGGAGACCATCATTCAGTCTAGGAGACATCCAACTAATAGGAAAGTAGAGCTGATCTTGAATGGGGCTATTGGAATTTTGTATGCTATTGTGTGAGTATTTAGAGATGGTTTTACTTTAGCAGACTTATTTCAAGATTGAGTAAGAATATTTTCTTTGGGATTAATGATATAAAAACCTTTCTGTAAGATTTAATGTCTTAGTCGCTGGTCTAATTAGAAAAAAAACACTTTGTAAAGATTTATTACTCACGCCGAACCATATAGGTTAAAGACGTAATTGAATGTGAGGTTAAGTTCCAGTAGGGTCATGGTCGACCTAGTGATGTACCTGTGGTGTAGGGATGTGATACCAACAACAACCTCCTTATGTTCATTTTGGCCATCTTATTTTGTTTCAAAACTGATTAAAAAAAAATATAGTTAGAAACTGGTATTTTGGCTCTTAATATTAACAAAAATTCGATTGGCAATTTTTTTTTTATTATTTTACTGTGATGTGAAGTTTATCTAAATACCCAGTTCTGTTGGATTTTATACTTAAACTCTTTTAAAATGATATTCTAGGTGAGTTCTCATTACTTTAATTCATATAAATCGTGTCATTTCAGATACTACTCCATCTATTTCATCGCAAAGCGCTGGCTGTACGGTGTCTTCGGCATCATGACCTGGTGGCAGGTCTGCCTCTACCAAATCCTCATCTGGACTTCCACCTTCGTCTTCTACTTCATCCAGTTCCCCATCAATAGTTTCTTCCATAAAGCCGAAGAGCCACCGGCAATCAAAGAGGAACATAATGGCGTTGTAGAAACTGAAAATAGCAACGTCGAAAAAGCAAACGGTGTACCAAAGACGGATTCAAAAGAGGCTTTCTCAACTAAATCCTGGAGTCTTAAGTATAGAACGATAAGGAGTCAATTTGAAAATTCTAGTTTGTGATATTCAATTAATGGTTCATTGTCAAAAGGTGTAAAATAATAGTGTCCATAAAAATACCAAAATAAGTCATTTAATTTTAGAAAAGGTGAATAAGATTTCTCTAGATAATAAAAGCATAGTAGATTCATGAAAAGTAATAGGTAGTTTGTGTTCCATTATTATAATGGTGCTGCCATGCTACGCGAAGCGAGCACGAGCCGAGCCTCGAACGAACAGGATTAGTAAGTTGCCTCGGTTAGTTGCACGCGATTTCAAGCGTGGACGTACTTAAAGAGCCTTCAACGAGCCTACAACGAGCGCGATGCGAATCCCTGTGTTCGTGAAAAAGCTGACAATCGGGCGGAGCGCAGTCGAGCACACTACGAATGCTCGTTCGAGGCTCGCAAGCCCGTCCACGCTACGCGAATCGTGCTCGCCGTGTGCTCGTTCGTGGCTCGGCTCGTGCTCGGTTCGCAAAGCATAAGACAACAAGTTTGGAATAAGAGTCAGTTCACACCGTGACGAGACACGACGCGACGCGACGAGACGATGCATGAGGACGTCAATTTTTTCACAAGACGTGTCTGTCGAGCCGCGCATCGCGAACGCGATGTCTCGAGGCGCAGTGTGACGCCACGGGACGTACTCTAATTCTATCATTGAAATGAATTGTGTACCGTTTCATGTAGTAAATAAAGTTCTATTTGTATCGCTCTCTTAAAAAGTGCTTGGCACGTCGCGTCTAGTCTCGGTGTGAACTAACCCTTAGATTTTAAAATACATATATCAGCAAAGTAAGTTGGCAAAGGAGAATGTATAAGGAATTTAGTGAATTGAAACTTTTTTAAAATATAAAAGCGACATCTGTTGAAAATTAATCTGTTGAAGTTAGAAAAATAATAAAGGCAATGTGATATGTAATATAAATTCATTACAGTTTTATTAATAAAGAAATAGCTGGGAATTTGCAGTAGCTATACCCAACATTATATTTAAATGTATTTGAAATGCCTTCTTTTTGGTATTCGAAAAATATACAATTAAATAAAACTTTTGTTCAAAGCCTTTCAATATAATAATTAATTATTGAAGAATAATTTAAATGTAAGTTATTGTAATTTAATTTATAAGAAACGTAATGGTCATAAAATGATAATTAATTACATAAAATGAAATCGTAATTTCTGTAATTTTATTTATACTATTGGTCCAAAAAGTAATACCTAATTTATAAATTAAAGTTTGAAAAATAAAAAATCTTTTACCTTTATCTTCTTCCCCATATAATATGTTACTATGCCAAACACCATACTCTTAGTCTGTGCGTGCAATATGCCCGAAAAGGGGTCTGAAGATATCTCTGCATCTATTTTATTTAATTATAGATTTATCTCTCGACTACCATTGGTTTCAAAATAAATACTTTTCAAGTCCAAAAAGTCCACTTCGTCGCCTCTTTTGAAATATCGGTGGGTGTATGCATGTTTTTCAGTATTAACAGAAAAATAATAACAATAAAAATCATGATTTTTTTCTTTTATTTTTTTAAAGAAAATTTCTCTTAACATTATGTTTACAAATAATTATAAAAATATTTATTAATATATTTATAAAATTTACATTTCATCAGTGCTTGAGTACAGTGGAAGAAAATTATGTTTTATCATAAAATTGCAGAGGAAAACATAATTTAGTCTGACTGTACAAAACTGGAACCTTTGAAGTACCTGCATAAAGGTGCTTACTACATAAAGGTAACTAAGAGTATTTTATTTTTATTATAAAAAAAAAGTATTTTCTATAAATAAATTGGCAGTGATGAAACTTTTAAATTCGAACATTAATCAAAGGTTTTTTTACAATCAAATTTTATGACTAAAAACTCCTAATTTTTACGAAAACCTGTAGGATATATAATTTGACGACAGAAAAGACTCACAATATTTTTTTTAATTTTTTTTTATAATAGGCAACCTATAAATTTTAGGTAACA
The DNA here is from genome assembly GCA_947623365.1 of Achlya flavicornis. Classification (NCBI taxonomy): domain Eukaryota; kingdom Metazoa; phylum Arthropoda; class Insecta; order Lepidoptera; family Drepanidae; genus Achlya; species Achlya flavicornis. The sequence continues at coordinate 1,612,953 of OX392495.1, read as the reverse complement.
AAAAAAACATAAAGGTGCTAATCAATCAAGGTGATGAGCGGTCCGGAGCGGGGAGCGAAGATGTGAGTCGATCGTAGTGGTGCAGTGTCGAGCTAAGAAGAACGGAAAAGACTATAGATTACTTTATTTTACAGAAACGTCAAAAACCGACTTCGTAAAGTTAGATATGAAAGCATTTTTTGCTCATTTCTAACATACAATAAGTTGGTAGTGAAGATGAAAATGAAAAAAAAATGAAAATGATAGATGACGTAATATTAAATGCTCGATTTAAACAAAAGATCCAAAAGACTTTGGACCTGAACTGAAACAATATAAATGCACCAAGATACCGCTAAGTAGAAGAAGATGAATATTATAGAAATAGATGCTAATTTCTCCACTCCATTTTTTTTTTAGCCAATATTTTAAATAATATATTTTTGACGCTCCTTTTTTAAACTTAATTAATCAGTTTTTGTCTTATTAAGCACAGCTTATATCGCTCATATTTTCATAATGTGCATCAACCTTAATCTTTAAAATCCCACAGGTTTTCATATCTTCACTTAAATCACAATTTTAGAAGAAATCACCGGCGACTTGTCTATACAGCAATTGTCTTGGGTACCTGGGTACCCCATCATCATTGTTATATGTCAACCGTTGAGGTTGAAGATAATATGATGATGGAGTCCTTATACTAACTCCTGAGACTTGTGGGCGTTTCCTTATTTGATAATTCCTTAATTCTGAAGCCGCATATTGTGGTTCAGGTTGGTAATTATTTCTAAATCTAGAAAACGTGTAGTCTCTGTCTGGTTGAACCACAAAACCGCTGGGTACTCTGCTTAGTGGGAAATTAGGTGTCAACGCTTCATTTAATCTTACATCATAATCATTCTCTATAGAATCTGCTAGATTTTGTTTGATAGATATATTTTCAGGGATATACGGTTTACCCGTCGCTGTGTAAGGTTTAGAAATATCAGGATGAGGTTCTAGTTTTGATTTGTAATTGGTTTTTAACTCTGCTCTGTATGGTTCGTTTGATTGAACTGGCGCAGAAGTAGCTAAGTAAGGTTTAAAGTAATCTCCAGGTGATAAAGTAGACTCCAATTTGTCACGAATAGCTTCATAATTATCGTTATACACCTTTAACACTTTTGACGCAAGAGATTTTGCTTGCTGTTCTGGTGTTGTTAATTCTGGTGTAGTAGTTTCTTGTCGTGTCGTTGTCTCTTGTCTTGTAGTAGTTTCTTGTTTTGTTGTAGTTTCTTGTTTAGTTGATAATTCTTTTGCGGCTGTTGTAGTCTCTTTATCTTTCTTATCATAATCTATGTCTTCTTCGTCATAATATTCGTCATCGTATTCTTCTTCTGCTGCTTTTAATTCTGCAGTTGTGTGTTCAGTTGTAAATGTTGTTGTTGGTCTGGTGGTAGTTGTAGGTGGTCTAGTAGTAGTAAAAGTAGTTGTCGTGGGAGGTCTAGTTGTAGTAGTCAAAGTAGTAGTCGTAGTAGGTCTAGTAGTAGTCGTAGTAGGAGGTCTAGTAGTGGTAGTAGTAGTAGTAGTGGAAGTGGTAGTAGTTTTAGGGGTGGTGTTTATAGGAGCTGTAACATCTCTGCCGGCAACAGGTTGCAAACCTCGCGGCAGGTACGGACTGCCACCCCTAGACGGTAAAAAAGGACGCTTAACAATTTTAACATTTGGTCTTACTTCCTTTACTTTACTTACTACATCTTCTTTGTCATCGTAATAATAATCTTCGTTCACTTTAGGTTTCGTACGCTCATCTCTATTTCTATGACTGTAGGTATATTTTTGTGATTTAGTTACAGGTTCATCATAATATTCCTCTTCATAATCGATCGGCCTTTTAGTTTTCCTAGGTTTAACTTGAGCAGGACCTGTGAAATGCGGTCGTGATGGCTTAAATTTCTCTTTTTCAACTATCTCTAGCTTTGGTCTTTGCTGTATCGTACTGGTTTTTCCAGAAGACGATGGTCTACTCGTGTCTTCGTCATCATAATCATAATATTCATCATCGTCAACTTTAGGTGGTACTTTAGTTGTAGTAACTGTTACATATTCATACTTGTCCTTGGCACTTACCGGAACTGGTCTTTTGATCTTCGGTGGAGCTCTTGGCTGGCTGAACAATCCGTGACCGGTTGGTTTGACTAAAGCTTGACCTTCGGGTGCGGTTGGGATTTCTCTTTTCTCTTCCTGGGTATTATCATCATTGTTGAAGTTTCTTTCAGGTTTCAAGTATGGGCTTTCTTCTCTTCCTCTGTGCGGCCTTACATCTCCTCTATACCTTCGGCCTTCATTTTGTTGAAATCTAGGTGGTTTGTCTAAAATTTCATCCCTTGAAGGCCTCTTTTCTGGTCTCAGTTCATCTCTAGGTCTGATCTCATCTCTAGGTCTAATATCGTCTCTTATTCGCCCTTCACCTCTGGGTCTAACTTCGTCTATGGCTATAAGTTCATCTTTGGGTTTGATTTCGTCTGTTATTCTACCTTCATCTCTAGGCCTGATTTCATCTCTGGGCCTAACATCATCCCTCGACCTAATATCATCTCTAGGCCTAATATCATCCCTTGGTCTTACATCATCCCGAGGTCTTATTTCATCTCTGGACCTAATTTCATCACGTGGTCTAATTTCATCTCTCGGGCTTATTTCATCCCTAGGCCTTACATCTTCTCTGGGTCTAATTTCATCTCTCGATCTCACTTCGTCTCTGGATCTGATTTCATCCCTGGGTCTAAGTTCATCTCTTGGCCTCTTTTCCCTGGGCCTTAATTCGTCTCTTTTATTATCCCTCTGCCCTGCCCTAGGCCTATCTTCGTCGTCAGTTCTAAATCTATCCTCTTCATCATCTCGAGGCCTGACTGGTCGTCTGCCTCCAGCTCTGAAGTCAGGTTTCCTCTCATCTTCATCGTAAGGACGTCTCTCAGGATATTGAGGCCTTTTTGCTGGCCTTCTGTCGTAGGATCTTCTTTCTTCATATTCTTCTTCTGGCTGCTCATCTCTTGGTCTTTGACGACGTTCATATCTGAAATCATTATAATGTTTTTTTATCTATTGATTGTGTTTTATTCGAATTCCATTTTTTTCTCTTTAAAGTGGTATCAAATAGGCCTACCTATCATCTTCATAATCATCAGCGGCTGGCCTCCGTTTCTTGCCGGGCCTACCTTGTGGCCTCGGTCGAGGTCTTCTGTAAATAAATTAATATTTGATTATTTTTTTCTACCCGTGATTGTTTCTGCTCCTCTTCCTATAGGTATAGTGGCAGAAAATTGGGAAGGGAAGGGACATGATAGTAAATAAGTGGATACGAGAGTGATTGAAGAGATAAATAGAGAATCACACATTGCACTGGGCCTAATTGGGCAAAAGATAATTTTAGTCGAAATTAAGGAGAGTGGAACGAAGTATCAGAACTAGAACGTAATCAGTGTTTTGTTGTTTGGAGAGGCTTGTCATTACAGTTACTCTGTATGGAAGGCAGGTGACCTAAAAGTAGGTGTACTTTATCCATGCTGAGCATGGTATTAATAGCGGGCCAGCTAGCGTGGTAATATATCCTACCTATTACACCATTGGTCGTACATTTCATCCCACACAGGAATAAAGTTTGTGTGCATGAAGACGTTTGCTTGTGAGTCTGGGTGACCTTTCTAATATTATAAAGAGAGTTGTTTGGTGCGTTTATCGATCATCATCATCATCATCAGCCTATAATATCCCACTGCTGAGCACAGGCCTCCTGCACACAAATCAGGGTGGGCGGGAATGGGCAGATACTCCACCACGCGTGCCTACTGCGGTGGTGGAGGTAGGCTAGCGGTCAACCTACTGTTGGAGTTTTCAAGCCGCCTAGAAAGCCCCCAACTAGCTTAATGACTATCACAATTAAGTGATAACCGGGGCCAACGGCTTTACGTGCCTTCCGAAGTACGGAAACGCTCGATTTGAAATACCACTGGGCGGTCGCCCATCCAGGTACCGACCACGACGGTGGTAGCTTAACTTGCCGATCGATTAAGGATGGCTTATCATGATTCACCACGAGCGCTTCATATCATAACTTGAAATAATTATAGGATATAGATACAGGACCTTCTATACCCGAAAAATTTGATTCCTCAGGAACGCGAGTGAAACCGCGTGGCGGTGTATAAGTATAATATTTAAAAGTTAGTATATTATTTTATATGTTTTATGAGTGCCGTGGAGTAGCATGATTAGTCGTTCTGAATCGATCGGCAAAGTTAAGCTACCACCGGTGAGGACTGTACCTGGATGGGTGACCGCCTACTTGGCAAACAAGCATACAGCCCGCCTTATGGTAAGCGGTTACCGTAGCCTATGGACGCTTGCATCACTCGCGCGTTGCAGACCCTAAAATGACTATGATATTTTATGCAGTAACTATATCAGTTTTCTAATTTCTTTAGTACAAGCTCTGCATAGGGATCTGATGGCCGTGTGTTTTTTTTTAAATAATAATAATTTACCTCTCCTCATAGTCATAGTCGTCTCGATAGTAATAGTCATCGTCATAGTAATCGTATCGGTGGTAGGGGCGCCGGCGCGGGGGGCGCTGGGGGCGCGCGGTGGTGCTCGTGGTGGTTGTGGTGCTCGGAGTCGGCGGAGGGGTCGCCGCTGTTGTGGCTTTGTAGAGGGCATCATTTCTGGAAAATATAGTGTTCATTAAAAAAACAGCTATTGGAGTCGGACTCACGTGCAGACAATAATAAGCAAATCAATTTTGTTGTTCTGTAACTCAACTTTGCTATGATATAAATAGTAGGCGCAACAATATTATTGCGGCGGCGTCGTGTGACGGGTCGCTCACTTCCCTCCAATATGGCGAGGAGGGCGATGGCTGCCACACGCGTCATACTTGTGAACAGGTGCTGCTTGTGGGGGCTGGTCTGCTTAAGTTTGCTATTTATTACTTATTAAATATTTATTCAGTCTTATTTGTAATTTTGCCGCCGCGCCGGGGCACGTAATTGTTTTCAGTGCGATTAGAATGTAAATATTATGTAATGAATCTAAGCTTGTTTTGAAAAGAGTAATTGCTGAGTTTATTGCCGGCTCTTCTCAGCAAATGCAACCTTCCGAACCGGTATTAGAGTATTAGAGTCAGACTTTTCAAAAGTGCCTGCGAAGGTCTATTTGAATAGATGATTTTTGAATTTTGAATTTTGAATATAATAGATCTTTACCTATTAGTTGCCTTTTATATATAGTACTGACTGTGAATTTTAATATAAAATAAATGTTAGTTAAAAAAAAGGGACTTTTTGTTAGATCAGCGCAGCGAGAACAAAAAAACTAAACTTCTTGTTCTGGTTCAACGATGGACAAACCAGGCTCAACTACGTTCACTATGGCACATCATATTTCCCACTCTGACTGCAGCAATCCTGGCATTACCTTTGACCAAAATAATACCAACCTGCTATAAAAATTAGGGGAGTTCTTGCAGTCCACTTCAGACGCGAAATGGCAGATGAAAGTCCTCTGGTCGAAGGCCGTGTAGTTGGCGCAGAGGAAGTCGTACCGCGTGCCGTAGAGACAGTGGTGGTAGACCTGTATCACAAAAATAGAAGAGGATATTAGTACTCGACATTAAAATAAGGTATCATAATTCGAAGTTCTTCAGAGTCAGCTGCACATAAGTAATTCTCCTGGTATTGAACGAAAGGAAAGAAAGGAAAGACAGGAAAGAAAGGAAAGGAACGAAAGAAAGGAAAGAAAGAAAGGAAAGAAAGAAAAGAAAGAAAAGAAAGGAAAGAAGGGAAAGAAAGGATAGAAAGTAAAGATCTTATTATTATTATTAAAGATAGGAAATAACCTGGGACATTCCTCACACACGGTAATCTGATATACTACATACTACTTTTTGTTTGTAAATACATACAAAATGTATGGCTCCTGAAACACAATTTTACTAGTTCGTAAGCCTATGTATTCAAATAAACCTATTATTATTAATATACATAATTACACCGGGACTCAGGAAATACAGACATGTTCATGCACACAAATGCATGTCCTGTGTGAGCATCGAACGCACGCCCTGCGGCGCAATAGGTGGAATCTTGACCAACTGAGCCAACTGGCCCGTCAAATAAAAATAAATAAAGGAAAGAAATGAAAGAAACTGATAAAGCTTGCAAAAACTGCCAATTACCTGGCAATTGTGAGGAATGGAAGCATAGAACCCGTCATGTAGACCGTCACACTTGAATTCTATGGTCTCCGGCGGTGGTACACTCTCGAAGAAAGGGTACGTCGACAGATTGTACCCGTTCAACTCCCGGGGCAAGTTGGGATCGTGTACGTAGTCGATCTGTGGTATCCCGGTGAGATTCTTCTTTGGTTTCTGATCGGCGCCTTCTGCCGTGGTTTCTGTCTGAAATATTGAAAAAAATACAGCTGTAGAGAAGCAAGGTGGTAGACAGAAGGCAACATGTCATGGAGGAGCGTTGATAGGGGACCGTGGTCGAACTGTAGATGTTAGACACTTGTTAACCGACGAAAATACGGAGGAGGTTTACATGTCGATGCGAATATTTTTTTTTTGTTTTCTTTTATGTATGATCACGCGTAACTTTTTACAGAGTAGTCCGATTAGTGATAATCTTTATTGGATAGGGTATACCTCGAAGTTGGTCCCATGTAAATTTGGATAAATAAAAACCTACCCTAAGGGTGGGAAAATAGGGATGATTTATTATTCACTCACAGATTTTAATGCTGAGTTATGTATTACATCAAAAGAAACTATTATCGTAGTATTTATCTACTCTGAGCTATTATTAAGCATGTAGTAATTAGTAGATTATAGCCACAAAAAATTATAAAAAAAAACTTTTTAACATAAAAATTAAACCAACGAAAAACCTGAAAAGTTTTTTTTTTTTTAATATAACTTGAATTTTATAAGGTTTTGCAGTCGGGATAAACAAATATTACAAAAAAATACATATCTACGTAGGTTATTGGTTTGTCCCCGACTGCAAAACCTTATAAAATTCAAGTTATATCCAAAATATTTTTTTGCTTTTCAGTTTTTTTCATATGCAGAATGCTTAGGACACTTTAATAGCGCGATGTAAGATCTTGTGGCGCCACCTATCTATGTGGAATGTAAACTAATTTGCTTTAACTGATAGATGTCGCTATATCGCTTTATAATTTTTAAGTTTAGAAGACAGATCCAACTCTGATTCTGCAGGACAAGGCGCGAAACATTTGACGAGGCTTCGTTAACCGCTTACCTTTTATATGCTATATAAAAGTTTTTTTTTTCTTATACTACTTAAGTAGCAAACAAGCATCCGGCCCGCCTGATGGTAAGCGGTTACCGCAGCCTATGGACGCTTGCAACACCAGGGGTGTTGCCGACCCTGCAGAAATCTCTTCAAAGCCCTTTCGAAGAACCTCATGCTGTACTCTATTGGGAAAACCACAGCGGGGAGCTCATTCCACAATCTGAGCGTCCGCGGAAGGAAGCTCCTTTGAGACCGCACAGTTCGAAACAATTCTGGTTTCAATATGTGAGGATGGACTCCCCGTCGATGGCGAGAGTTGCGATGGTAGAAGGTAGCCGTAGGCATCATCTTGAACAATTCTTCAGAACACTGTCCGTTGTTACAAGCGGTAGAACACACATAAGGAGGCAAAGTCTCTCATCAGACAGAGACAGACTGTATAAAAAAGAGAAATCAATTCCGTGGTGTCATCTACCTTAGCACTAAGATATATCATAAGAGGTTACATCGGTGCCTCTTCAGTTGTCAGTTTTTAATGTTACAGCTAAGATACAGAAACTTTACGAAAAATATCGTAGTTGACTCCACAATACGGATACAAAAAAAAACAACTTTTGTATCTCGATCACTGACGTATGGCCACTCCAGTCAAGGCAGTTTACTTTTCATTTCCTTGGTCACTGATCAATATAATATGACGGAATGTCTATCTGTCTGTCCTTCCAGACACATACAAACTTAAATCTATCCGCAGATAGTCTCTGGTGTCCTTGTAAGAGGCGCTAGAACAAGTGTGAAGTTTTGTTGGTTAAAAAACCGGCCAAGTGCGATTCAGACTCGCGCACCGAGGGTTCTGTACAAACCTGTAGGTATATAAGTAAATGGTAGTACAGACCTGATCATTTGATATGAATTTCAATTTATGACGTATTAAAAAAAAACTACTTACTAGATCTCGTTCAAACCAATTTTCGGTGGAAGTCTGCACCGTAATGTACATCATATATTTTTTATAGATTTATCATTCTCTTATTTTAGAAGTTACAGGGGGGGGGACACATATTTTACCACTTTGGAAGTGTCTCTCGCGCAAACTATTCAGTTTAGAAAAAAATAATATCAGAAACCTCAATATCATTTTTAAAGACCTATCCATAGACACCCCACACTTATGGGTTTTATTAAAAAAAAATGAGTTTCAGTTCTAATTAAGTATGGGGAACCCCCAATTTTTTTTGTTTTTTTTCTATTATTGTGTTAAAATCTTAATGCGGTTCACAGAATACATCTACTTACCAAGTTTCAACATAATAGTTCTTATAGTTTCGGAAAAAAGTGGCTGTGACATACGGACGGACAGACAGACAGACATGACGAAGCTACGGAACCCTAAAAATGGGTCTGCCTGTTACACTTTTGACTCGTGTACGTAACAGATTATGAGAAATTTTTCACAATTAAATGAACCCCTTCTGTAAGATTGTAAGCCAATTGTAAGCTATGTTTCCGTGTGCTGTAACTAAAGTATTAACTAAAGATAGCGTTGCAATAACAGCAGAGATTTCGAACTTCTACGTGAGCGGAGTCGCGGGAAAAAGCTACTAGTTCATATACATATTAATGAGTTAATTAGCAGCATATATGACATGACAAAGTTACGGGTATCCTTCTTTGATTTATTATATTTTAGTTCGTTAAAATAGATTTGAATTTTTGATTGATTTTTATGAAATGAAATCGTGTCAGATGTTCTTTTTTTATTTAAATTGGATTCAATTATTCAGTTTTAGTCTTAATGAATATCGAAATGAACAACTTAGTTTGGATGTTTTATTGAATACCTACCATCGATTTAAGTGGTTTTGTTTATTCCTCCGTAGATACGATGATAAATCGATGGTAGGTATAATGGTCAAATTCATACAATGGAAAAAAAAGCAACGGGTTGCACTCCGGGAGTGACGGCAGAAGTGAAAACTTGAATATTAACGTTGTGCATTTTTGAAACTAGAAATTTCTCATTTTCGATCAGAAGACTGAACATAAACCCAGTATAAATACAGTCTAATTTGCAACTACTCTCCCTCCGTCTTACGAATTTTCGATCAGGTCACGTGACACCCGGGTTGCACTCCGGGAGTGCCGGCAGAAGTGAAAACTTGAATATTAACGTTGTGCATTTTTGAAACTAGACATTTCTCATTTTCGATCAGAAGACTGAACATAAACCCAGTATAAATACAGTCTAATTTGCAACTACTCTCCCTCCGTCTCACGAATTTTCGATCAGGTCACGTGACACCCGGGTTGCACTCCGGGAGTGCCGGCAGAAGTGAAAACTTGAATATTAACGTTGTGCATTTTTGAAACTAGACATTTCTCATTTTCGATCAGAAGACTGAACATAAACCCAGTATAAATACAGTCTAATTTGCAACTACTCTCCCTCCGTCTCACGAATTTTCGATCAGGTCACGTGACACCCGGGTTGCACTCCGGGAGTGCCGGCAGAAGTGAAAACTTGAATATTAACGTTGTGCATTTTTGAAACTAGACATTTTTCACAATGTTTTTATACAAGGGGTTTTCCAAAATTCAACTCCTTGGGGGTGAAATAGGTGATCGCGAGTTAATTCGCGAAGCGGAAAGCTAGTTCAAGATACATGTAGATGTACATATAATACTTTTGAATAAGATTTCTTACAAAAATGGTACCTACCTTCCGGCTAGCTAGAGAATATTATAAGAATTTGAACATAGCCCCAGTATAAATACAGTCTAAGATGTAACTACTCTCTCTCCGTCTTACGTATTTTCGATCAGGTCACGTGACACCTAACGCGAGTTAAAAAAAAATAACCCATCCCACAAAAGTGCACAACGCAGCTAAAGAAGTTTTCACTTCAAAAAATTTGGACGATATTTTTAATTGATGCTTTATGGAGTCCCTAAGTTCTAAAATCCATTCATATAAAGACATCCTTTGCTAGCGTTCCGTTTTAACCTCTAAGGGCAAAGTTTTGAAAACCCTTCCATAGTGGATAAGCACCAAGTTAAGGAACCTAGTGCAAAATTACAATTGCTAGGTTTAGCGGTTTGAGCTGCGTTGGCCTCTGTCAGGCAGTAAATCTAATTACTTCAAAAAATTTTACTCTCAACTAAAATCACAAAAAATCATTTCAAGACAATTTATCCAAAAAAAATACCTGTGGTCCATCTTCAACTTCTGCCTCTTCAGGTGCGGCAGAAGTAGTACTGGTAGACTTCGCGAATATCAGCGAAGTGGCTCTCGCTGCTGATGTGGTGGGCAGTTCAATTGACAGGAGAACTAACGCTATACCTGAAATGAGATGGAGATTTTCGTTAGGTGCTGTAGTGCTTGGTCTTGGGGTGAGATGAGTGGATTTGCGAATGGAGGGGTGAGGGTTCGAGACTCTTACATTGCTGTCAGTGAAGAGAAACAGTCAAGATAATGAGCATGGTAGGTACTTTATAATACTCGCCTGTATCTTACTATCCTCAAAATCAAAAACCGGTATATAAGTGTACTGCTCGCCTGATGGTAAGCGGTTACCGTTGCTATATGGACACTTGCAACACACGGGAAATCCCTCTCGCGTGACCGACCCTTCTCCCCTCTTCAATGAGCTCTGGTAACCTTACTCACGCGTAGGAACGCAATATAAAGTTGGCTGCGGTATTCTATAAGGTGGAGGTACTTCCCCAGTCGAGCTGCTCGTTAGTGAATAAACGCTACGCTCTACCTCTCATAAAAATCTACCAGTCCATATTCCAGTAGAGAGCCAATTGTTCTATGACAGGATAGCCAATTGTTCTATGATAGGATGACACCTCTATTTAAAAGGGAAGATCCTCCGGCAGGCTGGGTCGTCGTGCCTGGGGACCGCGGTCCAACTGTACATGGCGGACACTTGTATATATGCAGATTCTCGAGAAAACTTCGTAAGCGCGATGCAGGATAATGTGGCATCACGCCATCTATCTTTACGTGTGTGGAATATCTCATTGTTACTGATAGATGGCTGATAGATGTCGCTACAGTTCTTTAATTATTTTAAAGAATTCCATCACTTCTCATAAAGATTGAGTAACGCTGGGGTCAAAATCCATCGTGTTACCATGTATTCAAATACCCATTTACGTGGTTTTCCTTATTTGTTCTGAGAAGGCATTGGCTTGAAGTTTTGCGTTTGTTATTGAAAGTGCATTACGGTCAGGAAGGTCATTTATCATACTTTTTCACAGCTTTTTTTGATCTGTGGTTGAATATCACTTGAGACAGTGTTAAAAAAACTGGCTGATGTTACAAGCCGTCTGTATGAGGGTTTATAATATTCTGTCGATTATGCTGCCGTTCTAGGGTGTATGTATCTGTATTTATTTTCTGAAGAATGGCAAGCTTCGAAATAGTCCATAAAGACCTTATCATAAAGTGCATCTCAGCCTAAGGATGTCTACTGCTGAACATAGGCCTCCCCCATTAACTCCCACATAAAACGGTTTTGCATCCAGCGCTTTCCAGTACGTGGTCGCCACTCGAGAACCTTCCTTCCCCATCGGTTATCTTTTCTTCCAGTTACGTGGCTTGGCCATTGCCACTTTACGAGCTATATTCGATATATAGATAAAGATAAAAAAATAAAGATAAAATTTTATTTATTGAAAACACAGATACACACACAACACAATAATAAAAAAAAAAGAAACAGCATAATAACATACAACAACATTTAAAAACAAAAGACGTAAAAAACAATACAATAACCAATAACAAATACAAATATAATAACAGTGTGTGTTATCGTGGATCCAATTGGCCCCAGCTCAGCATGTGCTGCAGATAACTACAGCGCTGATTTTCGGCTGAAGCCACGTGTGAATCACGGACATTTGGACGGTGAATTGAAAATAGACTTAAAAACCAAAAATTAAATTACATTGAAACCACAGTCACAATATTACATATAAATAAATAATTATTTTAAACCATAAAAAATAGAAAATATATATTACATATTAATAAATAGTTGTAAATAAATAAGTATTTATAAAATCCATAAGGGTAGTTAATCTATACATATAAAATGCTTTGTCCTGAATGACTGACGGATCAACGCACAGCCTAAACCGCTGATCGTAGAGACCTGAAACTTGCAGGGTGTGTTCTTTGTATGACGTAGGCATCCGATAAGAAAGGATTTTCCGAAATTCTACCCCTAAGGGGGTGAAAAACGGGGGCAAAGTTTGTATGGGACAACGTGATTCCTTGGTCCAATCTACTTCAAATTTTGCATAAACATTCTTTAACAGAATTGATGGAAGACATGTTTCGTATTTTATTGAAACTCATCGCCTAACGGGGTCAAAAAGGGGTAGAAAGTTATTTTTGGGGTGATTTGCATCGAAATTGATATCAATACTCCTTAGTACTTTTGATTTAAATTACATTTTATTTCGACACATGTTTGAAAACTGAATGCGATTTTATTAAAAAAAACTTGGTGCAATACAATACTATTCAAAATTGGAATCCTAACTAATATTATAAATATGAAAGTGAGTTTGTTTGTTTATTTCTTTGTTAAGCTTTCACGCCTTAGTTACTCAACAGATCACTATGAAATTTGGCATAAATAACGAATAGTATGGAGACTACTTTTTATGCCGGGAACGCGGGTGAAACCGCGGGGGACAGCTAGTTAATTATATAGGTGCTTTATCCGCGCAAAAGGATTAAACCCGTACGCGGGTGAAACCGCTATCGCCATCTAAATGTTACTTAATAGGAGGCCATACCATAAGGTATGTTATTAGTTATTAGTCATAAAATAGATGAATTCAAATTTCTGAATAAACAAGTTAAAATGCTACGACATTATAATAATCCTTGACTTTTCACGAGAAGCATCTTGAATGTTTCGCAATGATTTGAACACTGCATAAAATGAATATTGAGTAACGGAAAATATATAGATCGTTAAGCTATTTATAGCTTTGCTAACAAAGACCTGATAGTTTAATTTTTTTTTTCTTTTACAACTAAGTCGGTAAACAAGCATACGGCCCGCCTGATGGTAAGCGGTTACCGTAGCCATATGGACGCTTGCAACACAAGAAGCATCGCTCACGCGTTACCGACCTTTCCCAACTCCCCTATGAGCTCTGGCGACCTTACTCACGCGCAGGAACACAACTTTACACAACATAAAGTTATTTGTCTGCGGTATTCTGTAAGGTGGAGGTACTTCCCCAGTCGAGCTGCTCTTTGAGCGAATAAACGCTATGCTCTACCTCTCTAAAAAAAACAATAATTTTTATGTTCAGATTGAAGAGGTTGACAATTGTCATCTCCCTGTCCTGTCACCAATATTAATTGGTGACAATTATTAAGTTAATTTATTAAGTGCCGACCATTAGGTCGGCGTAATATAGACTTATTTCATTCAGTAATCAATAATCCATACTGTTTTCGTCAGTAAACACGGAGCCAATTGATTTAACACTAGTAACCTTAATTAAGAAGTTCACTTAAGTTAATTGAGCAATCATTTATTATTACTTAGATCTCATTTATTATTACTTCCGACTCATATATTATTACATATAACTCATTTCTTATTACTTCCCTAAAGTTGTCGAGATCTAAGAGGCCCGTATTGATAAGAGGGTGTCTCTTCTTGCCGCAATATGTTTGTCTCTTTTTGACACATTGATGTACATGTGCTGTCAAAACGGGCCTATTAGATCTTGCCAACTTTAGAAATACGTTTCGTTTCTAGAAAAAAACTAACTTGCAAAAACAGTTGGAAGTCACGGTAAAATTTTCAGTGTGATGATGGTAAAGAGAGTCCAGCTGTGGATGATGGGCTGATGATGATATTGATACTTACAAAACAAACTGAGGCCAAGCCATCGGTGTCTTGATCGTTTCATTATGCCAGTGTGACCTGTAACAAATGGAAATAAGTTTTAGTGTATTGTTATAGAGTATAATTTTATTTGTACAGATTCCAGCCACCAAGGAAAGGTAGGTGTTAAAAATTTCGATGAAATAAAATAACACTGTTATAAAGTTTTTTTTTTTTATATTAAATAGGTTTGCGCTTGACCGCACTCCCGCCTGATGGTAAGCGAAGATGTAGTCTAGGGTGGACCGCGCGTACCCATAAGATGCCTGTTCACTCTGGCCTTGAATAAACCCATGTTATAAGTGTCTGGAAACACGTTGTCCGGGAGAGCATTCCACAGCTTGGCCGTGCGTATAAGGTAAGAGGAAGCGAAACGCTTGGTACGGCAAGACGGAATGTCGACGACGAAGCGATGGAGACCCCCCGACGCCTAGTGGTCCGATAGAAGAACGGGGATGGAGGGACCTGATTATGGAGTTCTTTATCACATTCTCCGTGGAACAACGTATGTGTTGATAAAGAGACTGTATGTAGTTTGTTTTGTTTAATAGATGGTATTTCAGATATGGAAGCGTTTTCAGTATAATCAATTTCATCGCAGTTTGTTTTATGTGATTTCTTGTTTGATCTCAAATATTGAGATTTAATGGCAGATCCCAAATTTATGAAATCGAGTGCATCTTTTCAATACAAAAAAAAAGCCAAAAGTGCGTTTTGATCAACTAAAAATAACCGCATAAAACTATTCTGGTGATACCGTGCAAACAAATTTATGGAATATGGTATCAACACAGATTACATAACAAAAGGCAGATAGAGCGCACGGAACACTTTATTTAACGAAAAATGTGTTTTTCAATTTGTATTTACTTTTTTGCCCTCACTCCCGTATTCCGCGAGCTCCATGTGTCAACATCTTTTTTTTTTAAATAAAACAAATTGTCTAAAATATTTTAAAATACACCTATGGCTCCGGAACCCAACTACATATCTTTCATCCCACTTGAACAATGGAAGGAAGTGGATATAGTATAGCCATTTGATCGCCTTGTACGTAGGCTATTGTTTTGTATTCCTTTAGCTGCGCCCGTGACTCTCCCTGTACGTTTAGGTTAAGGCCAAATCTTTGTACCGACCACTTTCACAAGTTCACACGCCGCCGCTGGATAGATGGTGAACCATCCACGCGTTACCTACCCTCCTCCCCTTTCTAATGAGCTGTGGCGACCTAGCTCGCGCGCAGGAACACAACATAAAGTTATTTGGCTGCGGTATTCTGTCGTAGAGGTAAGTACATCACCAATACATCTCTTATAAGTCATCATCATCAGTCTACAATGTCCCACTGCTGAGCTCAGGCCACCTTTCACAAATGAGGGTGAAAGGGAATGGGCAGATACTCCACCACGCGTGCCCACTGCGGATTGGTGGAGGTAGGCTAGTGGTCAACCTACTGTTGGAATTTTTCAAGCCGCCTAGCTTCCAACTAGCTTAACGACTATCACAATTAAGTGATAACCGGGACCAACGGCTTTACGTGGCATCCGAAGCACGGAAACGCTCGATATGAAATACCACTAGACGGTCACCCATCCAGGTACCGACCACGAC
Organism: Achlya flavicornis; assembly: GCA_947623365.1. Taxonomy (NCBI): domain Eukaryota; kingdom Metazoa; phylum Arthropoda; class Insecta; order Lepidoptera; family Drepanidae; genus Achlya; species Achlya flavicornis. The sequence goes on along the minus strand of OX392495.1, from coordinate 1,597,136 downwards.
AGACGTAGCTTAACTTTGCCGATCGATTAAGAACGGCTAATCATGTTACACCACGAGCGCTTCTTCTCTTATGAGTGCTGTCCACTAATGCCTAAACGGAATACTCATCTGGGGAAACACCTGTTACACTCAGATGAAGTAAAATCCATTCCTGCCAAGAATATTGTGCAGTTTATTATAGCTGCGGGTCTTGGCAGTGAAATTTAATTAATGTGGCGATCACAATAGATGTAGTCTGGTCGCAGTGATACCAGCTCTGGAAAGACTTGAAACAGCCACTTAACCCAAATAATAATAATAAGGTGGAGGTACTTCCCCAGTCGAGCTGCTCTTTGAGCAAGTAAACGCTATGCTCTATCTGCCTTTTCATGAAAGTCCAAATATAATCAGATTAGCGGTTGCAGTTATTTGGTGTCACAAACGCATTTTCTCGGTGGCAGCACTGTAGTTATAATGACGTTGACAGAAGGTTAAAGAAATCGGGATTGTGGTTTCTAATAGGGATATTTGGCATGGATGGTAAGATCGCGCCGCAGGTTGTGGGTTCGATTCCCACTCAGGACAACTTTGTGTGCATGAACATGTCGGCTTATTCTGAGTCGTTTACTATGAATTTAATGTATGTAGTTAATTATGTTAGTTTGGATATATGATTGTAAAAATTATTTCACTGTTAGAAAGCTACATTAACCCCGACTGCTATAGCCTTTAGAACGCGGGTAAAACCGCGGGGGCGAGCTAGTAATAAACAAAGCAGCAAACAAAAGCCTGTTAAAATTATAATAAGCAAATGGTAAAAGTAACTGTACGCCTTAACAAGGACGCTGCGTGTGCGCACCGCAAGGTCAACGCCCTACAGCTATTGCATTGCATTTGTACATGCACTTTATTATACGTACACACGGCTACAGATCAAGCTATACATTTCTTGTATAAGCTGACCTCCCATTGTACTGAAATCCTATACAATGCGAGATCAGCTTATACTGGACCTTAACAGGAAAGGATGGCTTCAAGAAATTTTAAAAATAGGTTTTTAACATATCTATTGCTGTCGCGCTGTGCCCGAGCTATCCCGCCCGAGGGCGATAGAGACAACTACAGCTTGAACCGATTATACCTATTTCAATTAGATGAAATCGCTATTTCGTAATGCCCGGTTTTCTCCTAAAAACTGAACCGATTAAAAAAAATATTCAAGAATCATAATAAGAAGGGCTTTGGCTATGTCTGTCGGTTTTCCTTTGGTTTATAATATTCGTAATTTTTTTTCGCTGGCGTCTGATTTGTGAGTCCTAATTCTTATAATAATTATTAATGGAGAAAAACACTTACAGTGGTACCCACATATTGCATGATAAAATAATAATTGCTCTAGTGTCATTATCCAGAGCGGAAACTAAGGATTACGTTTGTATGGAACAAACGCCACCAGCATTTCCTCTTAAGGGTCAATTATCGTTACTAGTGATTGCACATCGCAGGCGCAGTTAGGAAAAAAACGTAGGTACTTTGTGTATTTTTTTCACTACATGCGATTATGGACCATAGAATCACCTAGTGGCACTGTGAGCAGTAGACCTCGTGTTTGCATAGCTTAAAAAACAAAATTCTTATTTCAACAGTCAAAGCTCCGCCATTTTGAAAAAAATCCAAAAACTTAATCGGCCAGCTGGCGCGGTTGGTTAAGTCTCGGGTCAAGATTCCACTTATCGCGCCGCTGGTCGTGGGTTCGATTCCCACACAGGACATGCATTTGTGTGCATGAACATGTCTGTATGTCCTGAGTCTGGGTGTAATTATGTATATTAAGTATGTATTTACAAACAAAAAGTAGTATATGTATTATATCAGTTATCTGGTTTCCATTGTACAAGCTCTGCTTAGTTTGGGATCAGATGACCGTGTGTGAGCAATGTCCCAGGATATTTATTACTATTATTAATCGACAAAAAAATCCTAATTATCGAACCTATTCTCAAAATTCCATGAGAATCGGTTGAGAAATGTGACCCGTATACGATAACAGCCACACATCATCCACCGCACAGATATTCTAAAGCATTTTTGCCCAAGCAGAAACTGAGACGCTTCGCTCGCGCTTTGCGCTCGGTCAAATATTCGATTTCACCATGGTAGACTATCTAAGTAGGTATCACATTTTCCACCAATATACTCTGCACTGGATGCTGAGTATCCACCAGAAATATGTAGCGAGGGATGTGTTTAATCTGACCAATAGCACAGTCTAATAACCATACAGTCGTCCGACGCCTTTGATCTTGTGAAAAATGCCGACAACGTCTAGACAGTATCGCGACGGCCAGGGTTGTCACAAGTAAACAATATTTACAAAATTATTCACAACAATTCCAACAACCCCAAACACGGCTAGGATACGATGTTCCACTATGGAGTTCCAGTGCTTACCCTCCTACTCCATCATCAGACCCTGAAATCATACATGGTCAAAGTTCAACTCACGACCATTCCAACAACCCCAAACACGGCTAGGATACGAAGTTCTGCTATGGAGTTCCAGTGCTTACCCTCCTACTCCATCATCAGACCCTGGAAACCATACATGGTCAAAGTTCATCTCACGACAATTCCAACAAACCCAAACACGGCTAGGATACGATGTTCCACTATGGAGTTCCAGTGCTTACCCTCCTACTCCATCATCAGTCCTATTAAAAAAAAAAAAAAAACAAACACTCATGCCCTGTGCCTGTTACCTATACCTGTGTACCTATTAGATATTTTTTACCGTCCGCCATTCGGCCATTTTGTTGGCGTTATTAACGTGACACGACATGACAAATATAAAATTATTATTGTATGCACTCTACGATAACAAACCATGATTTATTTACCTTTCGTCTGTGTGTGGAAGCTGATGAAACCGCAGATCTTTATTTAAATAGGATGAAGACTTGCAGTCTCTCACAGCACACGTCGTTTGCACCATTTTAAATAAAATAATTACAGACACAAACACGCGTTAGCCCTGAATGCTGTTTACCGAGCTACTAACATAATTTTGTTCGCAGGTCGGTAACGGCTTTCCCGCGTCTCGTCCCTCACACCCCGCACGATTGCCCTGTCTAGACGGCTTCGTCGACCGACTGTATGGTTATTAGACTGTGCCAATAGTCAAGGAACTCTTCATTTTCACGTCATATCTCTAAACAAATTACTCGCTACGCATCTGTGGTGGGTTACTCAGCCAATTACATCTCAATACCATGTCATACCACTTGCTGGTGTAGTGTGAGAACGTTTATTATTTATTATTATTATAAATCATTCATTCATTCAAAAAGAAGGATTTTTTCATTTAAAAAAATGGAATTATCTATGTTTGTTTTCCTACAATGAGTTTGTTGCTTTTCAGTTTGCTGGAGTTTCAGGCACGTTTAAATGTATATTAGAAATTGGGAGAAGAAGGGAAGTGAAGTTGGGACTATCTTTTGGTTTTACTACCAAAAGTAGTTCATTTGCATCTGCTTATGTTATGCTTACCTAAGCATAACTCTAGCCAATAGACGTTTGCAAAATTAGGAAGAGATTTGTATCTCCAGAAAATCGAGGAAAGATCCCTTTAGAGCAGTAATACCGAGGAATCCAATTCCGCAACTAGTCAGTGATTTTGCACTGACTAGTTGCGGAGTAACGCACACGACACGCAAAAAGTTGGGCGCACAACCCTTTGTTTCACACCATCGAGGAACAATCCTTTAGAGTATAATACCGAGCAATCCGATTCCGAAACTAGTCAGTGATTTGTCACTGATTTGGAACAGTAAGGACCAATCACTGCATCGTGTGTTCTTGTCTTGGCCAATCTGAGCGCATGAGTCCTTGTCTTAGCCAATCTGAGCGCATTGTCGATGGTGGCAAATTGGCGGAATAGATTGCAATCAAAATCGACGTCATTACGCTTCTTTGGGTTAAATGTTCGATGCTCCAAAACTACAGATCAAATTCAGAAAATTCTTCCACTAATAGGAAGCTACAGTATCCCCGAAAGCTATAAGCTACTTATAGATGGAACGCGGGTGAAACCGCGGGTGTCAGCTAGCTAATTTTAAACAGTATCATTTCTGTATTAAGTACATCGGGTAGTTAGGCATGTCTAGTAGTGAAAGTGGGCAACCAAGCGAAGCCAATGCGATCCACCGTTGCTTCACGCATGCGTTTGTATATCAGCACCAATCTAATATAATCTGACATAATTGTTACTGAAATATACAAAAGGTAACAGCTTTGTGAGCAGTGTAATGTTACATTAATGGTGATAATGTTCCTGCGGTTATTAATACTATTACCTCTGCTATTACAGACAAAATTGTTCCACAAAGAATTCATTATTACTGACTTTTCCCCGCGGTTATAACCGCGTTCCCGGGATAAAAAGCCCTTCCTGTCCTTCTCCATACCATAGGTTATCTGCATGCCAAATTTCATGATGATCCGTTGAGTAGTTTAGGCGTGAAGACGTAATCACGTTTTTTTTTTTTTACAATATTGGAATACTAGAACGGTTACTGTGGGTCACCCTTAATAGATAGACATACCTAATTGTGTTCTAAGTCTTTTCTATAGGTCATTTTAAGACCTAGAATTCTGTACTATATTATTTCAATATATCTTTTATAGTTTAACCATGTTAGTTCCCCAAATCGTATAATTACGACTTGAATAAAAAAACATCGAGTTTCTCTATTTTTAGGGTATGGTACCTCAAAAGAAAAGAAAACGGAACGCTTATAGGATCACTTTGTTGTACGTCTGTCTATCTGTACATCTGTCAAGATTAAATTAATATCAAAAACTCATGGTGCGTCCATGTATTTTTTTTTTATTCTACTGATGTGGCAAAGAATCATACGGCTCGCCTGATGGTAAGCAGTTACCGTAGCCTATGGACGCTTGCAACGCCAGGGGTATCACTCGCGCGTTGCCGACCCTAAATGGTTGGCGAACCGAGCACGAGCCGAGCCACGAACGAGCACACTGCGAGCACGATTCGCGTAGCGTGGATGGCGTGAGCTTACGAGCCTCGAACGAGCATTCGTAGCGTGCTCGACTGCGCTCCGCCCGATTGTCAGTTTTTTCACGAACACAGGGATTCACATCGCGCTCGTTGTAGGCTGTCTAATGCTCATTAAGTACATCCACGCTTGAAATCGCGAGCTACAAACGAATCCTGTTCGTTCGAGGCTTGGCTCGTGCTCGCTTCGCGTAGCATGGACGCACCATCAGACCTGCAATCCCTTGGAGCAGTGAAAAAATCAAACTTCAATGTGTGCGAGGATTGTCTGTCAATAGATGGTGTTTCCGCAGTGGGCACGCGTGGTGGAGTATCGCCCAGTCCCATTCACCCTAATTTGTGAAAGGAGGCCTGTGCTCAGCAGTGATACATTATAGGCTGATGATGATGAGATGGTGTTAGAGGTCATATCCGAAATGAGTCCGCTACCTATCGTATAGGTACCACACATTCCTCGCACATCTCTGGTGGAATGAGTCACACCGTCTCACAGCACCGCTACGCATCTAGCACCGCTCCGCTACCTCGCATAGCTCTGGTGGATGCGCATGCGCAGCCTAACCCCGCTTTTGTAAGCGCAAACCACCTTTTTACAATCGTTCAATAGATGTAGGTCCCCGCGACCGAATCACGTCTGTCCGTCTGTCACGTTGCATAACTGTAGAACTGTTACGTGATTAGGAATTATTATTTATTGGCCGTATTCTATTGGTGAAGAGTTATGGCGGCAGTTTTAGAGGTACGTATTTGAATTTTACAAGTTTCTCGCGTATTTATAGGCAGTTATAAAACTTGCCATGTAAAGCACGTAAGTATACCGGATGCGTAAAAGTCGGTGTTGCCATTTTAGGAACTTAATTTTAATGTAGTTTCTGTCAGTGTGAGATTTATTAACGATTTTCTAATCGCTTAATTAAATAGTATCTTTTATATTATACTAGCTGCCCGGCGCGACTTCGTTCGCGTGGTGCTACCCTACCCTACCCTACCCTATCTAAACCATCCAGGGAGTTAATTCTACTGCACGTGTGTATGTCACTGAACTCAACCTATACGGCTGGACCGATTTGAATGTTTTTTTTGTATGCGATTGGGTGGCGTCCTGGATAGTGTAGATTCACAAATCAGCCCGGCAGATGGCGCTGCAGTCGGTATCTAGGTTTTATTATCGAATGCAGCGCCATCTGCCAGGGTGATTTATGAATTATTAATTTAAACTACACTAATATATGTTTATTTTATAATTTTTTATTTCTAGTTTTTATTAGTTTACTTGCGACCGTGAAATCACTAAAGGCGTCAGCTGAAAATCAGCGGTGCTGACAGTAGGTAGCCAGCAGTATTATGCTGAGCTGTGTCCTTTTTGACGGCACAGACCAACTGGTTTATTTTTAATTTAAATATTGTTATATTAATGTTAATCTGTTCGTCAAATAAATGCGTTTTCTTTCTTTTTTCTTAAGCTAATATATTACATGATGGTAAGCGGTTACCGTGGCATATAGATACTTGTTCCAGGGGTATCAATCACACCTATAAAAATCTCTTCACACCTTGAAAAACCCCATCCATCCCTTCGAAAATCCATGGTGTTTTGGTTCCAATGGGTGAGGATATATGGCAGCGATTCCCTTGGTCTCAACCGCAAAAGGCGTCAACAGGTATTTGGGTACAAAAGATGCGATATATGGGCCAATCAAATGAAATCAAAACGTATTTATTCTGTTGGGGTCCTGATAACGCATTTATGGACGTTACTGTTGGTTCTACCACATCGGTAGAGACACTGAGGAGACTCCAGCAAGCAACTCAGAGCTAGGTCGTGTTTTGTTGATTGTTCTTTTAATTTATTACCTTATAATACAGCAAATGCTTGGATTAATAAAAATCGTTTAATAATATAACATGTATCATACTGCTAATTCTTATGGCGAAGTTATATTGTTATTTTTAGTTTCACCTGCAAACCAAATAATTAAAATAAATTGTTCTCGTCATATTTTGACACAAGTAAACCAGACCAAGGTCTCGAGGCCTACGACCCCATCACGCTACTATTCCCACTAGGTCAGTATGTAACTAGCCTACTTTACAAAAAAGGTGTAATGAGTTACTCAATCCTTTTAAGAGTTGCGAGAAGCTGATTTGAATTTATAAACAGTTTTTACCGTTATGTTCTTAGTGGTACCTTATTTAGGTGTAAAGATGGGGCAAAGATCATCTACATGACTACAGCATGTGTCCCAGCACAGCAGTGTGGTAGCGATCTGGGTAGAATCTGACTACTGGAATTACTAACCTTCTAGTCACAGAAATAAAGCTCATTATTCCTAGCACTTCTTTCATAGCACCAGACCATCTACAGATCCTGCCTCCAAAACAAACACTCTGGTAACTCTTATTTTTTTGGTTACCACTTTGGTGGCAATCTAGCATATGGCCCGCCTGGTGGTAAGCGTTTACCGTAGCCTATGGACGCTTGCAACATCAGGGCTATCATGCGCGCGTTGCCAACCCTGCACAATTCTCACCCTTTTTGAAGAACCCCATGCTGTACTCCATTGGAAAAACCACGGCAGGTAGCCCATTCCACAGTCTGAGCGTGCATATGCACGTTACTTTATAGCATTTATCCAGAATAATACCAGAGCTGATATGAAGTCCAAAGAGTGCTAGTGGATCAACCCCCGCTGGGGACGTCAGAGACGCCAACTATCTTGGAACTGTATATCACGCTCACATCTCAATTTACTGCCATACATCTACCCTTTCCCACTGCAGGGTTGACAGACAAGCTAGCGGGTGTCCATCTAATTGCTATCCGTAGTGTCTTTCGTGAGTGCTATCTTCTACTACTCCACGTCTTCCTCTGTGGAGTCCATCCTCACACATTGGAACCAAAATGGTCTCGCACTGTGCGGTTTCAAAGAATCTTCGACGCTCAGGCTTTGGAATAAGCTTCCCGCCGTGGTCTTCTCAAGGGAGTACAGCGTGGGGTTCTTCAAGGAAAGCCGGACCAGGTCGCTAGTTAGTAGTATAAAAAGATGCACGAATCACACAGCAGGTTTTGTCACCTGTCGATAGGTATATTGCATCTTCGGAACCACAAGAATATTTTAGTTTATTTTATCGTTTTCAAGAAATATGTGTGAATGCGTAATGCCTTTGTGTAGAACAAAGGAAAATGATGTGATTGCACGGTTGAAAACACCTTCCACGTGATATGAATTTTAAGGGATTGATAAATATTGATTTGATTTGTCATTAAATAAATTATTAAAAGAAACAAAAAACCCGACTGCGTAAAACAAAAATTAACTGAAAAGAGAAAAGCAAGCTCTTTAATCTATAGAATTTTGAATATAACTTGAATGCTATAAGGTATTGCAGTCGGGGATAAACAAATAAAAAACTTATTTCAGACTTTTTAGTTTCACTATTGAATAAGTTGTTCAAAAGGTAAGTAAGTAAGTAAATACTAGTACGGTAAAGTAAGGCTAACAACCATCGCAACTCTGTGAGTTACGTACGGTGAACGCTCAGTAGTCTCGGTAACTAATGTCCTTGCATAAAACGTGGTTTTTGCAGTTTACTTCAAAATGGTACAATAAAAGTATTACAATATACACATATATGGAATGGGCTGGTCACAAGCCTTCATTTGATACCCATATTGTTCCAATAACGAAAATTTTGTTTTTAATACCCCCCCTCTTTTTTTATTCGTAGACGCCTTATAAAAATAATATACCCTATGACACTCACACAGTTCAGACGAATCTAACGACACCTCATATGTTTAAATCCATCAAGCCGTTTCGGCTGCAGAGCGTGCCAAAGAAATAGACATACATACATACATACACTCGAAAAACAAAACCCTCCTTCCGGGTCAGTCGGGTAAAAATAAACTTTATGTCTGAATTTATAAGGAGGTAAATAGCATATTTTTTGAATTGATCAGTATTACAGACTCCTTGGCTGATTATAACTCAGGGGTAGTCTGTGGGGGTAGTGACATTATTCGTGTTTTCGAACTAAGTATAATCAAAATTAAAAGTGCATTTGCTGAGAAGCGCAGGGGCACGCAATTGTTGTCAGTGCGATTAGAATGTAAATATTATGTAATGAATCTAAGCTTGTTTTGAAAAGAGTAATTGCTGAGTTTATTGCCGGCTCTTCTCAGCAAATGCAAACTTCCGAACCGGTATAAGAGTATTAGAGTCAGACTTTTCATAAGTGCCTGCGAAGGTCTATTTGAATAAATGATTTTGTTTTTTTTTTGAATTTTGAAGAATTGGCAATACTCAGACGCGCCAGTTGGCGCGGTTGGTTAAGATTCCACCTATCGCGCTGCAGGTCGTGGGTTCGATTCCCACACAGGGGATGCAATTGTGTGCATGAATATATCTGTATGTCCTGAGTCTGGGTGTAATTATGTATATTAAGATTAAGATTATATGTAGATTAAGTTATTTAGTATAGTTTTATTTATAATGTTTTGATGTTAAAATAAATATAAATTACATGATAAATAAAATAGTTTATATAGCAGACTCGCACAGACCAGCCCCCACAGGCAGCACCTGTTGACAAGTATGACGCGTGTGGAAGCCACCGCTCGCAGCCATATTGGAGGGAAGTGGGCGACCCGTCACACGACGCCGCTAAGAAGGGTCTTAAAGTGAGCATAACTTACTTACGTCTGCCTTAAATACAACAAATTAAATAAGTTGTACTCTCTATACATAGATTATATCTGCTTAATTTCAACAAATTATTATAAAAATAGATGTAAGTTGGTACAAGTTCTAGAATATTCTAAGATATGACACATCTAACGTGCTTCACCGGTTTTAGACATGAATTAAGTAACACAAATAAAAACGTTAATAGATGTTTGCAAATGCCATCATTTAGGGTACCGTAGGTTGAAAACATAAGTAAAATAAACCTATAACCTAACCTATATATATATTTTTCTTTTTAATTTTTATTATTACTTTTTCCATTATTTTTTGTTAGTTAGTTAGTTTTAGTTTTAATTATGATAATATAAATTAATTATGTGTATAAAATTGTTAAATAAAAGTAGACAATAGATATTATATCGTAACCTATAAGTATATATTTTTTTCTATAAAATTTTTTTTCCGCTCCTTATTTGCTGAGGGATGCCTTCCCAGGATAATAAGTTCTGATTTTAATTAGATGTACGATCATATTTCATTATAATTTCGTTTTTGAGGTTATCCCAGGCTAAACGTTTGCAATATTCGTAAATAAATGACTCTATTTCCTAATTTTCTAATTAGGTACCCAATTTTCAAAAGTAATTACTATTTCCTAAAATCTACGATCTATTGACAAGTTGCATCTAAATTGGCACCGCCTTTCGACGTTATTAAGTAACAAACACACATTTTTTTTACATTTACAACATTATTAATTTAACTATACATAATTAGAACATTAATTTATTTTATTGTATAGGTAAAAGAACTATGCCATGGAATTTTTATAGCAATTACTGACACACTATAACAAAAAGATATCAAAGCGAAAAAAATTCCTTTACCTTTCATAAAGGTGGTTTTAACTTTTGCTTACCGAATTCTCAAAGGTCTATAAAATATTTATCTTTGAACTTTGCTCATTTCGTACGGAACCCTTCAAAGTTATAGCGATTCGCACTTGCCAAAGTATTGACCACTTGGGCATTTTAGTAAATGTCAGGATTTGTTAAATTTAATGTGAAACAGTAGGTTTATAATGCCAGTTATTTTGTAAGAGAGTAATCTGGTGTAACGGTGTTTCTATTGTCCGATTTATTAAAAAGTGGTTTATGCCTATTATAACTTCTTTCTATATAAAATTCTACTGTACGTGTGTATGTCACTGAATTTCTCCTAAACAGCTGGACCGATTTGAATTACAAACCAGCCCGGCAGATGGCGCTGCAGTCGATAATATAACCTAGATACCGACTGCAGCGCCATCTGCCGGGCTGGTTTGTGAACCTAAACCATCCAGGGCGCCCACCAAATCTTTCAAATCGGTCCAGCAGTTTAGGAGGAGTTCAGTGACAAACACACGTACAGTGGATTCTTTTTGTATGCGTTTGGGTGACGCCCTGGATGGTTTAGATAGGGTAGGATAGGGTAGGGTAGGGAGCACCAGAGGGTAGGATAGCACCACGCGAACGAAGTCGCGTCAGCTAGTTATATATAAATTGGCAGACGGAAGTGCCTACAACCAGAGCCCAGATTCCCATACCGAGACTGCAAGGAGGCGGGCACGCTCTGCGTGGCTAGAAGTCGTTTCAATAAGTTGCTTCCGCACTAGCTCGCACAGCGGCCCATCCCATTGCCTCTGCGATGATGGGAATCTGGGTAGGTCGGTGTTGGGACAGGCTATCTGCCAAGCAAGAGACCTCAGCAGGGGACAAGGTCGTATTCAGAATAGCCTCGAACAGGCTACTAGTGCTAAATACAGATGACAAGAAAGCGGGGAGGGAGATACTGGATACAGCCAAATAACTTTATGTTGTGTAAAGTTGTGTTCCTGCGCGTGAGTAAGGTCGCCAGAGCTCATAGGGGAGGGGGGAAAGGTCGGTAACGCGTGAACAATGCTTTTTGTGTTGCAAGCGTCCATATGGCTACGGTAACCGCTTACCATCAGGCGGGCCGTAGCTTGTTTACCGACTTAGTTGTATAAAAAAAAAAAAAAAAAACTGGATTTATTGCGAATACTGAACCGGATTGGCAAGGAAGCCTGGGTCCAGGTACGATGGTCTAAACTAGTATTTAAAATGGTTCCGAGTGTATTCTGGTCCCCATTCTGTAAGAGGGGCGGGTGATACCAGATCGGAGTGCGTAGGTAAATTAAAAGAAAATAATAATCTCGTATATATTTATAGAGACTTTCGGACAAGCATTTAAAAGGCGCACGCGCACGTCTATAAATATTAGATAATAATATAAATTGAAGTGTTAACAATTACCATGTTGCATAACCTCCCACATCATAAGTCGGTCAGGTGGCCATTCAAATATCGATAGCCAATTAAAGCCTCTTGTCTAAGTACAAGAGTAAATTTTAGTGTTGTTTAATAACAGCGTTTTCGGCAAACGTCTTCGGCAAAAATTTTAAGACCGAATTTCGTTTTGTGTTCATATTACTATTAGAAGTAGTAGAATATAGCAAAGGCATTATTAGTTAATAATAAACATTAATAATATTTAACGACCACATTTATTATCAAATATAATCAATAATACTAAACGTGTCGTTGAAAGAAAAAATAGTAAAAATTTATAACACTGTGATAAGGGTACTTCTTAGTACCCTCCTGGCAGGCTACCGTCAAGTTAAATTCAACAACTGTACTTTAAACCCAGTTCCACTACACTAAGGTTTATATTTGTAACGTCGATCGAGAGATGGACTCTATGGTTTTCTATGCTAAGATTAAAAAGTTCCGATTTCCGGGGGCCAAGACTGCTATTTCAAAAATTCCATACTGACACATTTCCATTAGGGTCACCGTCACAAAAACTATCAATTGACTTGATAGTTTTTGTGACGGTGACCCCTGTGATTGTTATATTTTAAGGCGATGATAGCTCAGTGGTAGTTGCGTCGGATACCGAGACGAAGGTCCCGGGTTCGAATCCTACAATGTGCTTGAGCTTTCGGTGAAGGAAAACATCGTGAGGAAACCATAGCACGATGGTAGGGTACTTTGTAGTACCCGTCTGGCTGGCTACCACCCTCAAGTTGAAAATCTGTCGCCAAGCACCTATCGGTGTGTTCCGACAGCTGCACTTGAGAGCCAGTTCCTTCTAGGCTTTGTGTGCTTACCACCTTTGACCACATCATCACTTACCATGGTGAGATTGTGGTCAAACACAAGCCTATACACAGTAAAAAAAAAAAAAAAAATATTATTTGTGGTGATTTAACACCACAAATAATAAAAATTAAAATTAAAAAAAAGATGGATGAAGTAACAGATAGATTGAGGAGATTGCCCACAATAAGAGAAATATCTAAAGTTTTTATCCTCCATTAGGTAACAATCCATTGGGCAATAAACATACATACGTAGCTACAAACGTTCGCGAAATTACATTAGTCATGGCTCAAGTTCATGAAAAAAAAATACATCTTAATTTATTAAGGTGTGTTTAATATTAGCATAAATTATTACTAGATTTTCCTTATAACCTTAAAACCCGAGGTTTATTTAGTGTACCCCCCACGGCATAAGATACAAACAAAATAAAAATGTTCGATCGAAATATTCGTTAGACGTCTCGGTCAAAGTCAACATGCACAACACTAATACAAGTTCTATTATTGCACAGGCGAAGGTGTAAATTGTTATAACATGATCTTTCGGCATTAAGTGACCACCTGGTGACCTTTTTACCTACTTTTATATTGTTTGACATATGTTTGAATATCTCTTACCTCACCTAATTTTTGCTTCGTTTTCCTACATAATTATATCTTCATATGTTTTTTTTGTATAGTCGTAAGCGGTTACCGTAGCGGTATGAAAGCTTGTGTTGTTAATCGAACCACAACACGCCGGAATTTTCACCCGTACGTTGTTGACGTACAGAACATATGGGCCGTTTTGCATCCTCATTTATAATGCGGACAGCAAGGGAGTTGCACTTGCTTCCGACGTATGTTTCCCGACTTATAATCTAGGGACTTTCAAGGCCAGAGTGAATAGGTTTCTTCTGGGTAAGCGTGCTCCATCTAATGGACCTCGAACGAACAGGATTCGTTAGTTGCTCGCGATTTCAAGCGTGGACGTACTTAACGAGCCTACAACGACCGCGATAAGAATCCCTGTGTTCCTGAAAAAACTGACAATCGGGCGGAGCGCAGTCGAGCACGCTACGAATGCTCGTTCGAAGCTCGCAAGCCGGTCCACGCTACGCGAATCGTGCTCGTTCGTGGCTCGGCTCATGCTAGGTTCGCCAAGCATGGACGCACCATAAGACTTCGACGTCGTCCTTTATGGCAGGGTCAGTAGCCAAACGCAAGCCCATTTATTGTAAAATTAGCTCCTGAGTTTTCTTGCTGCAAGATGTAAGGAATTTAGGATCGTTTTTGCAATAATAATCCATGAGTGACTCGCGATAACCATTTTTAATGCATTTTTTGCAACCGAGAGTCACGCAGGCAAAAGTACGTAACCAATTATTTAATTATTTTTGAAATTCTGAATAATATTTTTGCTCATTATTATTTAACAAGCTTCAAGTTTTGTCTACGTGACTGTAAATAGACTTCCATGAGTAATATTCCTAAGGATATTAGATATGACCTAACATACATAGGTTTTGTTACGTAACAGCGCATTGTTAGGTATTTTATTGCAACATTACTGTTCGCAATCGCAGACATAATATTGTTTGAAATAAAATGGTTGTATAACGACTGTTTGTTTCCTTTCATTGCACAGTGCTTGAGGTTATTTCGAGTTGCTGACAACTATCATAGCGTGTGTATGGCACTACTGGATGCAGTCCCACACTTCATACAAGCGACTACTGTTACCGGAGCAGAAAGAATCATGGCGAGATCCATAAATTGATTTGTACAAAAAAATAAAACATTTTAGAGAGTTTTGAATCACTTCCAATGTTGAGATTACATTACCAGCAACATGTTAATATACTTGAAATAGTTTATAAACCCCGCAAAACATAACAAAAACATAACGGTTTTGGTAGCGAATAGTTGCGATTCGCCGGCATGCCATAGACATTATCATTTTTATCCCGGGGTTCTAAAAATATTTTAAATGGCTCGAGTTATTCCTTAGGCACCAAGGATCAATTATAACGTCATTCTAACGTCTCTAAAAATCTTAATTTTTTTGTACAAATCTCGCCATGATCCTTTATGTTGAACCCTAGGCTTATTGTAGATTCTTACTATTAGAATACCCTAATAAACTAATTAAATAACTTTGATTACAAACGGTCACTACCACACACCCTATTACAACTACCGGAGTGCCGGCCTGTCTGCACACGTTACATATTCGTGTGTATGCGTACTTCTGCGTTGCGTGTGACGTTTAACTGGCGAGGGCGTGTTAGTCTTCCTTCTTTGTTACTAATAGAATAGCCATTATTCTTAGTCACTAGTGAGAGACCTCTTTGAGACAAGTCCTCGTTCTTCAAGACCTTTTCCAGCAGAACGTTGTGTGTTTCCGACCCAAGGTTGTGGAGTAATCGATGGATGTTCAAGTAAAAGTAGTCATATGCTTTTGTAATTAGTCAGGTGACTAGAGGAATCCGGTTGTATGTATGTGTGTGTGACCTTGAGGCTGTGGTCAGTTGAACGAAGGTCGCCAAGGTATTGGCCAAATAGTATGAAATGAAACTTGTAGAATTTAATGTTTTATTTTATTCTTTGAGCACTTTAATGTTGAGCTATTTCTAGGGCAGGTTACAACTGCTTAAACAGGTTTGGGTGCTCAATCCAAGTTGTATCGATATCCTCAATATAATTGAGTAATAGGTAAATAAATATCCTGGGTCCTGGGACATTCCTTACACACGGCTACCTGATCCCAAACTAAGCAGAGCTTGTACTATGGAAACCAGAAAACTGATATACTACATAAAATACTACTATTTGTTTGTAAATACATACTAAAGTTCATGCACCTCTCGACACCCTTAGCTGCTGACACCAATTTTGCTCCCTTTGTCGCGCGGTGACTGTTTTTGGGGGGCCCATTTAGTTAGCGGCGAGTCACCGTCTGCCAGGATTATGAATATTGAGACGTCATAGAAGCCGCCATAGAAGGACAAACGACATGTAAGGTTATAATACCATTGCTGTAAGAGCTTGTGGTTGGCACTCTCATCCCTTAAGTTATAGTCCAAAACTCTTCTTATCGAGCCCCCTTGGTAACTAGTAAAACCTCATCAAAATCTGTGCAGTGTTTTTTGATTTATAAATAACATACAGACAGAGAGATGTTGCGTTTTGTAATATGTAATTAAGAAAAGTTGGACAACCAAATTAATCTAACAAACCAATAGAGAGTTTGGCATTTTGATATATTTACAACACGTTCTTAATTAATGTGATTAATTATTGACGATGTCGTTTTTAAATTATTAATTTGAAAACCTAAAATGCATTCATTATTACAATTTTGACGGGCCAGTTAGTAAGACCTCCATCACGCTGCAGGTCTTGGGTTTGATTTCCACCCAGGACATGCATTTGTATGCATGAAAATGTCGGCATGTCCTCAGTCTGGGTGTAATTATGTTTATAAAGTATTTATTAACAAACAAGAAAGTAATATATGAGTATATCAGTTATCTGGTTTCCATAGTACAAGCTCTGCTTAGTTTGGGATCTGTACCTCTACCATGAGTTTTCTACACTAACGTAATCTACTGTCGCTAGTGACTACGGTGAAATGAAATGAAATGAAATAATTTATTCATTCAAATAGGCCTTCACAGGCACTTATGAATAGTCAAACTCTAATACTCTAATGCACGGTTCGGAAGGGTGAAACATTTTGTATGAAATGCTTCCAAAAGTGTCCACTAGAGGCGGTGCTCGCTACACAAAATATTCACCGTAGTCGCTAGCGAGGTGTTGAAAACTCATGATAGATGTACAGATGTACTCATGATAGATGATGAGAGAGGTAGAGCGTAGCGTTTATTCGCTCAAAGAGCAGCTCGACTGGGGAAGTACCTCCACCTTACAGAAAACCGCAGACAAATAACTTTATGTTGTGTAAAGTTGTGTTCCTGCGCGTGAGTAAGGTCGCCAGAGCTCATAAGGGAGGGGGGAAGGGTCGGTAACGCGTGAGTGATGGGGCATCACTATTACGTGTGTTGCAAGTGTCTATATGGTTTCGGTAAACGGGTTGATAGGTCAGTCAGACAGACAGTCAGCCAGGACATGTATGTTTATAGTGAATTAAGGAAAATTCTGTAAAAAAAAGTAAAAAATCAACAATTTACTAAACGTAGCTAAATCGGCGATTTGACGTCATGGGAGCACAATGTCGTAACTTAAATTTTCTCCATTTTGACGAACGTCCGTGACTTGCTACCGTGTAATTATAGTTAATTTGTTTTATAAGATAATAGTACCTTTAAACGTTTAAATGCTTTTAACTGGCTTCCAATGAGGAAATTCTCAATTCAATCAGTATTGTTGCATTGTGGCAAAATAATATTTTTTTTAACTTGTAATAATATTAATAATAATTTTAATGTTTATTAATTTCTTAATTTGTGCCACTTTTGTTCATTCTTCATATTTGTTTTGTGTCTCATGTGTCTATAATTAGTCTATATTATCTTTTGGCAATTACCACATTTTTTTCTTTCTTTAATATTTTTTGATGCCGAGCTTCAATACCTTGATGCAAGCAATGGTTCAAATTCACAAATTCCATCAATATTTGTTCAGTAGCATTAGTAAATAAATAATTCAAAGTTTAAACCACAGGATGACACATAGTAAGGTCAAAACTGAAGTTACCGATAAATAAAAACACCAATCGGAAGATTTTTAAAAGTTAAATGCTTGCTCGCATTGAGAAAATCAAGTGACCTTTCAACCATTCTTTGACATTCTCATTGGATTTATAACAAAACATTAAAACAACAAAAATGGCGGCTGTTAATGGTAACTACAAATTTTAATGCCATCATTGCGTGGGTAGTCTCTAAATACCTAGTATGACCTTATACAATAGTATGTAGACATAAAACAGCTTAATTTGTGGTTTTATTAAGTTATGCAATGGTTTGGTCATCGTTAATGTCATGGAATCCCTTCTGGTAGCTTATTTTATTATTTTGTGTATTTCATGTGACAGCTAGTTAGGTAATGGGACAAAATAAAGCTTCATTATTTACTTGGCTATTTACTAAATAATTTTCTAAACGCTAATTACGTTTTGTAAGTAGCTAGGCGGTGTTGGCACGCCCGCGCCGCTTGGTGTAAGAAAAATTGTGAAATCAATAATTGCAAAAATACTAGTTAGGTGCTTGGTGCCTATACAAAAATATAACACGAATATGTTTTTTTTTTTAACTAAAAGATTGAAACACGTTGAGTAATCAAAATTAATAATAATATTTTTCATAGAAAATTTTGCAATAGTATTATTGGCTTTTATACTTTTTAATAATAATAATATTTTGAATTTTTGCGATAAACCGAGACATTTTAATGAATAATTTAATTATCATTTTTTTTTTAAATAATGTTATCTCATAAGAGACAGACAGGAATCCAGACATTAACAAGTTTTTGAGGATCGTTGACTTTTCCATAAATTTAATTATTAACATATAAATTATATTGACTGGGTTCGATGTTCTGGCAAAAATAGATAACCGTAAGTAACCGTAACCTGTAAAAACCACAGGTGTTTATAAATTTAAGAAATATCGA
Organism: Achlya flavicornis; assembly: GCA_947623365.1. Lineage (NCBI taxonomy): Eukaryota > Metazoa > Arthropoda > Insecta > Lepidoptera > Drepanidae > Achlya > Achlya flavicornis. The sequence continues at coordinate 1,578,604 of OX392495.1, read as the reverse complement.
GCCGCATTTATAGTCCGACCAACTGTAGTTTTTTAAGGTAGAACTGTAGAGTTACTAAGTAGAGCTTGTACTATGGATACCCGATAACTGATAGGTATAATACATGTACTACTTTTTGTTTGTAAATACTTTTAACTTCAGCTAAATATAAAGTTACGTGTATCATTATACCGAGGGATCCATACCGTTATTGTTCAATAAACAATATCGATTATGAAATCGATTCTCTCGTAATATAAATCATTTGAAAGCTACCGATAATCTGAATCGAATCGTTCATATAGATTACTAAACGATCGAGGTCGATTACGTCAAGGAATCGTGTTTTGTCACTTTTACCTTTTTGTTTTTTTTATACTTTAGATGAGGTTTTTAACGACTCTTATGATGGAAGATTCTTTAAAACCATAGAAATAAATATACCTAGAAAGAACGTTGCCATACTTCACGAATATATAAAACAGGCCAACTTTTATAGGCTGCTGCGCGTAACAGCTACGTTTTACGCTCCCTCTGCGTCATTCTGCTTGTCATAGTGACGTTCATAATGATAATAGTTGTTGAAATATTCCAATTAAAATCGGGAGAAAGTTAAATATTGAACATTATTTTGCATTTTTATTTGATTTAGCCTCTAACAGTTAGAGGCTATTTTTATCGACGCGTGCACAGCTTCAACACTCTATCTGGATGTATCCTTAATCAAAGTTTAAAACATAAATAATCATAATAATTTAAGTTAATTTATGTAAATTAAAAGGTAATAGAATGTTATTTAGCTACATTAAATCATAATAAAACAGGTGTCAAGAATGTTGAAAAATTTCGCTAATTACTTTATATAAATAATTAAGAAACCGGTATACTTATTGCATTATAATAACCTTAATTAAATATTGTGTAAGATATTTATTTGTTTAATTGAGAAGGTATATTATATAAAAAAAAAAAATGAATCAAGGTCTTACAATTCGTAAGTTGAGGTGGCAATGGGCAAGTCACATCGTTGAAGTCACTTGAGTTTTAAATATGGAACGTAAACCTAAAAAAAACTTGGTGAACTATGAACCACTATCAAAGATGCAATTTCGTTGTTGAAATTCAGGTGAAGACCTAGCATGGGCCTTCCTTGGCTTTTTTGTACTAGTTTTGGCCACACCATCACCTACCATAATTGGAGTGAAGTCAAACAGGACTATCAGTAATAATAATTTAAAAAAACAGAAGTGCATGGCTGATTAAGGTATACATACATATACATGCGATTTCGATGTTGGTCCCATAGTAAAAGTTGATCGTATACATGAGTACTTTACGTGGTTTCATTTAATGTCGTATTGTCGTATGGGGTATGGGGTGGCATATATATATATTTTAATTGCCATGTCAATTATTGACATATTAATACGAAATAGTAAGTAATTATTAACTAAAAACTTACCCAGTACTGAATCCAGTTTTTACAAATCACAAATGTCACAGTTTATTTCAATACATTAATAATGTCACTTCACACAAAAACACTTCACATCGCTGTCTCTAGAACACTTCAAATAATATTATCCAAAATAATAATCGTAGTAATAGAAAATAGTGTATATAGCTATAGCGTACAGTGCGAATTTGAAATATAAGAATAAAAAGTCTTGGATGAATTTTATAATTGTTTGGATTACACCATTATTCTGATTGGGTTCTTGCATTTATTTATTTTAGATTTTTGCCAATATTATAGTCCTGTAACAATTTTTTAATTATTATTTTTAGCCAATCTTTTGTTGTGCAGTTAAGTATGTTTATTCCCCATAAATAATAAATAAAAGTTAGTGCTTTTAATACTACAAGAATTATTTCTAATAATCTATTCTACGAAAAAATCCTTGGTTTTCTGTGTAATAATATATATAAAAATATACATACGAAATAAATATAAAATATCTAGTTATAATATAGATCGCACTTAAATAAAAAAAATGTAGAGTAGCCAGGTATTGTTACCGAAAAGTTACCACACAGTTACTTAGTTATCTCACACTGTCACTTAAATATCGAGACAATACTCTAAAACCCGTGAACATGCATTAAACAATCACATACAACATTCCCACAGTATAAAAATAGCATTTAAACCCCAAAACACAATAATAATACAAAAAAGATATAGTAACGAACCTATTTAGTGAAATTTTCACTAACTTGAACTCTAATTTCACTACTTGAGTACTTAACTAAACGAAAGGCACTCTCGTTCAGTTACGCGTTCGATGGTGTACTGACGAGGTGGGTTCGTGGTGGTAGTGGGGTACTGAGCGCGCGGTAGGAAAGAATTCAAAGTTTAGAATGGCATTGCCACAGTATAGGCATTTAACAGTGGGTTAAGTGGAAGCTCTGTTTATAAAGTTCATTGTTTTTGTAATTGTGTAGAAGTTTCTGGCATCTGTAGTGTGTCGTCAGCTGATGAAATGAATTATAATTTTAGTTTGTGTATTTTGATAGTATAGTGTGTATGTGAGCTTTGTTAAAATATGCCTTATGAATAGAATAAGGGATGCCGAAGACTGGTAATATTACTGATATTATGCATAAGTGTTTGTTTCTTTTTTTGTTACCTCTTTACGTCTCAAAGTGATAAAATGGCACGCGGGTAGCCTATGGCATGGAGAGGAACATGTGCTAGAGTGAAACCACGGGGTTTTTATAAATAACTAGTACCCTACCCTACCCTACCCTACCCTCGCAACTTTCTTAATATTTTCTTTCATAAGAACCTTCTCCTGACAATAACAAACACAACAAAAAAAGAATTTGCGAAATCGGTCCAGCCGTTCACGCGTGATGGCGTGACCAAGGGAAATAGGGATTCATTTTTATATATATAGATACATGTCAGCTTTAATTCACTTAGAATTTAGTTAGAATAGTGCTTGTGCTAAAAATAAATAACTATCCTGGGACATTCCTCACACTAGAATATAAGCAGAGCTTTTATCATGGATACCAGACAACTGATAAACTACGCTAAATGTCAAACTGCGTGCAGAGTTATACTACTATTTTAGATCGAATATGAACTGTGCCATCACTGACTATATTACGAAGGCCGTGTGACACTCAACAGTAATGTAAGGTTGCAGAAATCATGAATATTAAATAAAGTCAACGTCTCAGTTTGTTTGTACGGCCATTTATAAGTTCTATGTCACTAAAATCTGTTTTAAAACAAATGACGCAGAAAAAAACAATACCTATTTGGTATTTTCAAAAATAGAATTAGAATGATTTATCCGCATGGAAGAACTTTGTAGAGATTTCTAGTGCTGAATTTCTTGTCTGAGTTCTCAGTAAAAAAAAAATATGCAATTTTGGTAGAGTGAATTGTAACATTCATAAGTGCCTACATAAGTGTACTTTGAAGTCGGTTTAAGTTTTTTGTAAAACAGTCCAATGATCAAATAATTGGAACAAAATTGGGTTTTTGAATGAAGTTTGGCTTAGTTGGGACTTAATTTCTCTCAACAAGAAACAATAAAAAAAGGAACGGCCTCTCAAGTGCAAGTGCAGTCTAAAAGTCATAGCACTATGTTATCGTTGGTTTCCCAGAAGATTGAAGATATTTTTGGACGGTTGGCAACTCGGGTGTTGCAAACGTCTATAGGCTACGGAAACGCTTACTAGCAGGCTAGTCGTATGGCTTCGATACTCTAAAGTATAAAGACAATAAGGTAGGTATCCATAGCTAAGTAAAAGTACATGTCGTGCTAAAAACGCGTTTCCTGCGGAATACAAAACATCAATTCATATTAAGGAAACAACTGTTGAGGAAGGAAATTATTAGCGATACACGAAAATGTCCGTTGCAGAAGGAAATACGCCGTTTTTTCAGCATTTTATTATGCTGCATTAATAAGTATGTGTGCAATTAGGTCACGCATGAATAAACATTTTGCATTCTTTGGAATAGACCAGTGGCCCGTGGGCCTACCACAAGCTCTTAAGAGCAGTCAGCTCACCATACTTTTCATACAAAAGCTCTGTACTTATGATGGCGTTTTTAAACACTTTTCGTAAGATGTTTTAAACAAATTGGTATCTTGTGAACTATATCTAGCAGTATAACTAGGCGAAAATAAAAAAAAGTGTGAAACAAATTCAGTAAAAGCCTCCGAAAAACAGCGGTTTTGCACAAATTTTACCTGAACTTTGGCCATATCTAATGTACCTATAAATTGTAAAAGTAAAGAAAACAGCTCCAAACAATGCTTGCAAATGTATTGGAGATTCTAAATAACTAAGTTTTTTTGCACAAACTTGTAAGATTACATCACAGGAAGTATGGGCCTGGAAAAAGTTTTATGATATGCGAAATCATGAATGACGACCTAGCGAAGCGGCCGCGAGTGATCAGCGGAATTTATCAACTGATAACCGATGGCTCTGATGGTGTCTCTCTTTTTTCGCAGTCAAACATTACGTTGGATGAAAGTACAAGCTTTTAGGCTACGCTTGCGTTGAAGTTGCGTTGGCCATGACGGACCCCCTTTAAGAGTGCGTACAAAGCAAAATAACATATCTTAGAATTGAAATTTACCCAAGTAAATAATATTTGAATGAAACAATATTTGTATATGGGTATTTTCATTATAAACGCGAGGGTTCTATCAGAGCAGAAACATAATAAAATGAAAATTCCTCGATGGAAAAAAATCACAAAACTACATCTAATAATAATGAATTTTCGATTTCATTCTTTCATGGTGTATCTAATTAAGACAAAAATTCAATAAATAATATCACTAACGTATGACCTAGGGCTGATACTAACGTTTTTTTAAAATATTCTATACTTTACGAGTTATTTAGATTAGAAGCGCTTAGTTCATTTTTGTTCCGCGAAACACGCTATCTCCGTCTCATGCCACGCGAATATTAGACATAAGTTTGTTTCATCTGACATTGCCATATTTTTCTGGCTTTATACGCCCTCTTAAAACAATATTATTATAACCTTATTTGTCTTTTGTCTTGTTTTGACGCCGGATGTCAAAGAGGGACAAAAGACAAATAAGGTTATTTTAACCTTGTTTTAAGAGCTTGTGATAGGCCAACGGTTTTTTTTTATTTAGTCCGTCTTTACATTATCAAAAAATATCCGACACATATTTTTTCTTTTCTCTATCATATAAAATATTACGAAGATATGGTGTGTTGAGTTCCACGTGACGTCACGCCATAGCACACTATTCACAAACAAGTGACGTCACGACACGAGCCCCCGAAATCTGACGAGTTTTTTGAGTTGAATAATCTAACTGATAGATAGATTGCTTGGCTATCCAAAGAGGAAACGCTGCCAGCCTGCTGGGCACCTTGCTGTCAATTGGAAGCAGCGGCAGACCTGAGGACATTTTCGTAGTTTTTAAAAGTTTTGTTGTTGATAAAATTGATAATTTTTGTTAACTTTTCTTATGATCTTTATTATAGAGATAGTAAGACTATATAGGTATACTATATATGACTGTTAATTAGTAAACGATACTTAGACACATGATTGTACTCATGATAACAAACTACTTTCCCAAAGAAACAAATAGCTATACTCGTAAATAACTGAAATAAATAAAAGCTGATGGTGTATTCTTATTCTTGTTAGGTACTAAATATTAAGTGCTAAGTAAATAGAAAAAAAAATCTTTGTGATAGTTCTTTGTTATCATGAGTACAATCATGTGTCTAAGTATCGTTTACTGATTACCAGTCACCCTATATAGTCAGTATGAATATAGTACAAACAACAGAATCAGCATAACAACATGACATCATGCTTATGTAAAAATCATAACAGTAGCTCAATTTTGGTGAGAAAGTATAGTTAATTACTCTCCGTAAATAGTAATAATGCCGTGAATTTATGTAATTTCTTGCCATAAAAGAGTCAGAGTGGAGTTATATGATGGTGGACATGGGTAGGAGTTGAGAGATGGGCGATGGACCGAGAAACTACTATACTGGTATCCGAGAGATGGAAATGGGACACGTGGACGACAGAAGAAAAGGTGGGACGATGATATAGTAGGTACAGGAGGCAGGCCGAAAGTGGTTTCGAGTGGTGAAAGACAGAGAATGTTGGCAAAACATGGAGCAGGCCTTCGCCCAACAATGGGCACCAAACAAAAACGCATGAACTATTATTTAATTGTAATTTTCGTGATTTATAATTCTAATTTTCTAATATTTAAACTAAAAATGAAATAATGTTATAAATAAATAATAAATAATACCTATTTAAATTTGATGTAGGTACTTACTTATGTAACTATAAAAACAAAATTGTAAGATGTTTGGAATAAAGGCTATTTTATTTTATTTATTTATTTTATTTATGGGTAGGGGTTTGGGTTCTAATGATAGAAATGCCTTTTCTGGTAAAAAGTGAGAATCACGCTGACCTAAATACGATAATCTGATATTGGTGCCGATTCTGTTGTAAATCGGACTAAACTAACTTTACAAGTCGCCGGTAAGTGAGATGGCGCGAGTGTATCATTTTCTTATGTTCTTTGTTAGGAGATTATAGTGAGACTAAGGGTCAGCTCACACCGAGACGTGACGAGAAGCAACGCGGCGCGCACTTTTTAAAATAAAAATAATATAGAACTTTATTTAGTAAACAAAAAGGCACACATTCCAGGGAGAGAATTCGGTTACGCTTCGCGCGAGTGTCACTTGTCACGAATTCTCTCACTGAAATGTGCATCTTTTCGTGTAGTAGATAAAGTTCTATATTATATTGCTATCTAAGCTTGCCGCGTCACCTCTCGTCCCGGTGTGAACTGACTCAACTGACCCTTAAAATAATCACCATAAGACTCTTTTATTTTCTTCAAAATTCAGCTCAGGGTTCCTTACAGCGTTTTTCTCTAAGACCTGTTCAGAAGTTGCCCTAACTGGCTGAAAAAAGAAACAAATACTTCTTCTCGACGGGAATCAAACGACCCGGGCGAACAACCTGCAGTGTTTAGATACCTATCTGCAACGCCAGTAAATAAATTTAATTGTCTCAAGATATCCTGAACAATACTCATAATTTTCTTTTCTTTTCTATACAATACACTACAATTATAATACCCAGGAATTACTTCAACTATAATATTATACAGATTACTTTGTTACGTTGCAGATTAAGTAAAAGCACGGAACATTAAAAACAATGGAACTGCGAAATGCCAAAATATGTATCAGAACCGCTGTCGCCATAATTCACACAAATAAATAGATATTCATATATTGCACACCAATAAACAAGTCATTTGATTAGTCGTTTCTAGTTTAGACAATATTAGCTCAAGACACACATATCGTCCATTCAAAAATATATCTTCACCCTCTAAATATAACATTTATTTTGCAATAGTGTAGCAAGAATATACAACGTTTTGTAATCTACAAACAAACTATATTCAATTGAACGATCAAGTTCTGCCACTCGACACTAGATGGCGCTATTCTCAGTGGACGCCATTATCACCTTAATAGTAATTAAAATAAGGTTGATAATTGCGTCATACTTCGATATATACTGCTACTCAGCCAGTGCAGTGACACATTGAATAACATTATCGATACTGATCGATACCTTGGGCCCAATTCACTTAAATATTTTACCAAAAATGAAACTTGTTGAAATGTAAATTGACAAAAACAAATTGGTACACTCATAATAAATTGCAATTTAACCCATGTATGATTTCAGTCCAGTCAACTTACAAACCCAAATTTTTTATGTTTTTTTTCGCAAGGTGCGAGTGATACCCCTGGTGTTGCAAGCGTCCATAGGCTACGGTAACCGCTTACCATCAGTCGGGCCGTATGCTTGGTTGCCACATAGTGGTATAAAAAAAAAAATTGAATAGGGATGTTCCTAGGTCAAAAAATAATAATTCTAATTTGTCCTTCAGTTAGATTATTAAAAAATATTGGACACGTATTTTTTGCTTTACCAAATCTTAAAAAAATTACAAAGATAAAGCGAGCCAAGTTCGGGAGTGGGGGGGGGGTCACTTTAGACTAAAAAGAGTATTGTAACGTGATGCCACGCGAAACTTCAACACACGATATCTTCGTAATTTTTTGTTTAATTAATAACCGAAAAATACGTGTCTTATATTTTTTGATGATGTAAAAGACGGACTAAATAGATTTTTGTTGTCATCTAGCCTGTTGGGCGCCTCATCACGCTTATTGCTTGGTAAATTTTTTTGGTAAGGGGAGGTAATATTATGAAGTGGGGAAAAAAGGCAAAATAAACGAATAAGTTTAAAGAATAGAAATTTATTAATTTAATAAAACTCACGTTAGATATAGTATAATCATATAGGAACAAATTTAAAATGAGAAGACTCCATCAATAAACTCAGCAAGGGCTTTTTTAATGTGGAAGATCTTTTAATGTTACAGCTTTTGTTCGAGATACTTATACAATTCAAATTCCAGGCACGCAAGGTGCACCTTCGCAGGCACTTATGAAGAGTCAGACTCTAATACTCTAACTCTCTAATACTAATACTCTAATACCGGTTCGGAAGGTTGAATTTGCTGAGAAGAGTTGGTTGCGTTTCGGAATCACCTAGTCTTTTTGAAGAACCTGCCGCTCTGGCATCATTACAATTTTGTTGCTGAAACCAAAATAAAACTGTTGGTTAACAACTAGGAACAGGAGAAAAAATAAAAAGTTATTTTAATTTTTGCTGATATTGGTTGTTTTCGAGGCGATGATAGCTCAGTGGTAGTGACGACGAATGCCGAGATGAAGGCCCCGGGTTCGAATCCTACAATGAGCTTGAGCTTTCGGTGAAGGAAAACATCGTGAGGAAACCATAGCATGATTGTAGGATACTTTGTAGTACCTACACACCTGGCTGGTACCCTCAAGGTAAAAATCGTTGTGTTCCGATTCTGACAGCTGTACTTGAGAGCCAGTACCTTTCTAGACTTTGCTTACCACCTTCGGCTACATCATTACTGACCATGGTAAAACACAGCGCTATGCATATTTTAAATGCCGAATAAAAAAACTAGTCACAAATATCACTCATATTTTGTTCCAAATATGCATGTCGTTACAACCAGCATCCAACCAACCTGACTACATCACTAATTGAGTAGCGAAGAACTTTCGAGAATAAAATAGATGATGCCATTAAACCAAAATAAAGTTTATTTCAAAGTGATAAGGTTGATTTTAGCTTGAATTTCTATTAAATTAATAGTGAATTGAAATAATTAGATTTTAATTGAATAAGTCTTAAATTGTACTTACAGATGGTATGAAACACCTCCATTATTAAGATTTTTCCTTCTACTATCATTCTTGCACTCCAAAATGGAGCAATACGGCATATTTACGGAAAACAAGGAAAGTGACGAGACTTCCGACTAGACGTAGTGTTAAGATACGAATAGGATCAAATATGCGTTGATTAAGCGTAACAACGCTTAATAGTGGCGACACGAGTCACGCCTACTTCGCATTTCTACTGTTTTTATTGTTCTGTGAAGTAAAAGTGTATAATACACAACGCGTCGATGACCTTGTGCGAGTGTTTCTTGACACCTTACACGTTATGTCGTAACAGAGCCTCTGTCTTAAAGTTTTATAAGATTCATGTAGATTTTAACCAGGCTAGTTCTCGCCCTACGGTTTTACCCGCTATTTTACACTTTTTAAAGCGTGTTTTTTAGTTTTTTTTTTACTATAATTTATTCTGTATAGTTTTTGGGTTTTGCATTAAAAATATTATATTTTTATCTTTCTTAACAAACAACAAACGTAAAACTTTAGTTGCCATATCTTCGAAACGTGATACTTTACGAGGTTTTGATGAGGATTTGATTTTGATTTTGATTTTGACGCCATTTTGATATAAAATCAAAATGGCGGATGATAGGAACGCCAGTCTCCATATTAAAATCTTCAAACTACTTTCATAATGATTGGTACCGATGATTAAAGCGTCAGGAGGTAAAAAAATCAGATTTTCACATTTAATTTGCAGGATTCTTGTATTATTAAGAACGACTCCATTGAATTCGCAGTTCTTCTGCGAGCAAACGGCTCAAATGGGGCTTCTGTCTTTTGATTTCAACCAGAGGACTTTTACGGTTAATGCTTTTTGTCCAAATGTGCTCGATCCTCAAGTTCTTCAACGAACGGGACTTTAGATAAGGCAAGCCAATTCAATAAAAAAAAACAAATGACGATATAAGGAATACAAGGAATTTACAGGCCGGTAAATGAGATGGCATCACCGTAGCCCAATAGTCGAATCTGGTAGCGGTAATTCCCAAAAAAAGCTATGTTCAATTTATAATGTTTTTTTTTTACAATGTTTTACCTTTATTTTGCTTAAAGAGCAGTTCTACTGGGAAAGTACCTCCACCTTACAGAATACCGCAGGCAAATAAATTTATGTTGTCCTCCTGCGCGTGAGTAAGGTCGCCAGAGCTCATTGGGAAGGGGGGAAGGGTCGGTAACAATAACAAGAGAGTGATGCCCCGTGTCCCGTGTTGCAAGCGTCTGTAGTGCTACGATAACCGCTTATCACCTTACCTTAAAAGTGGAACAAGAATTTTCCAAATCGGTTAACAAATGACGAAGTTCTGAAACTTACATGAAAAACTACCGAATTGAGAACCTTTTTTTTAAGTCGGCTAAAAATAACCTTGTATTTGCAGATGCCCGGTGGACAATGTGATAAACTCATGCGCAACCATTAGAACGCACTTTCTATCTCACATTCATAATAGTGAGGTAGGAAAGCGAATCGCAACACCACTCGCGTATTTATACATTCTTATTAGGTAAATAGATCAATACTTTTTTTTGGCGAACGCAGAGATCTATCAACTGTGTTTGTATGTGTGTATGCTTGTCTGTAAAGCTGAAAAAAGGACTCCCACCCCTCCTTATCTACGAAGTTCTTAAGGCTATATGTTTTTTTTTATACGTAATCGGCCACCGTAGCCTATTGACACTTGCAACACCAGGGGTATCACTCGCGCGCTGCCGACCCTGAAGAAATCTCTTCACACCCTTTTTGAAGAACCCCATGCCTTCCTTGGAAAACCACGGCGGGGAGCTCATTCCACAGCCTGAGCGTCCGTGGTAGGAAGCTCCTTTACGAGAGTTGCGATGGTAGAAGGTAGCCGTGGGCATCAGGTCAAACAATTCATCAGAACACTGTCCATTGTACAGGGCGTTGTGATTTGTACATGTTTTCTTTTTAATCATCAAATTCCTTTTTTTATCCTAATCAACGAGTCAAGGAGGTACCCTCGGTGCGCAAGTCTGACTCTTAGGTACTTGAAACTTTGGTTGAATTCGGAAAGTGGGGGACCAGAAGATTTGGCGCCTATTGGGACGTCAACAGGCTGATGATGAAGAACTATTAATAGACCGGGAGATACTGGCACAAATTTCCTGGTCATTTGTACCAGTATGGCGATCCTTCTGGGGTCTAATTACGTAATGTCAAGAAGGAAAATGATGGTCATAGCGCTGGTACCGGCGGACCAATCGCGTGGGCGTTAATCGCACCTTTGCGGTACCGCTATGGCGGCCATTTGGAATCGTTGGAAAAGTATGGCATGGTGATTTCCATGAATGAAACTACTCGACGATGAATCATCATCATCAGCCTATAATGTCCCACTGCTGAGCACAGGCCTCCTTTCACAAATGAGGGTGAAAGGGACTGGGCAATACTCCACCACGCGTGCCCACTGCGGATTGGTGGAGGTAGGCTAGTGGTCAACCTACTGTTGGAATTTTTCAAGCCGCCTAGGAGGCATCCAACTAGCTTAACGACTATCACAATTAAGTGATAACCGGGACCAACGGCTTTACGTGCCTTCCGAAGCACAGAAACGCTCGATTTGAAATACCACTAGGCGGTCACCCATCCAGGTACCGACCACGACAGACGTAGCTTAACTTTGCCGATCGATTAAGAACGGCTAATCATGCTACGCCACGAGCGCTTCACGATGAATAGCTATGCAAAAATTTGCCTCGTACAAATAATATAATAATAATACTATATTGAAACCAACTTAATAACTAGCTTAAGACTACAACATTTCATTTTAATACGCGCAACCGCCTATTTATTTTTCATCGACTATCGGAAAATACAAAAATGTTGTGGAACAAATCGTTCGATACTCGTTATTTATCCGACACGTTCGATTAACGCCCACGCGATTGGGCCGCCGGTACCAGCGCTATGACCATCATTTTCCTTTTCGTCATTACGTAATTAGACCCCTGAAGGATCGCGATACTGGTACAAATAACCAGAAAATTTGTGCCAGTATCTCCCGGTCTATAACTACAGAGCTCCAAAAATATCAGTCAATACCAAAATAATTATTTACTTACAGTAAAGCCACCGTTCTCCAAATATATTCATACACACACACTTCAAAGCTATTACACAATTAAAACTATATTCTCAACGTGAACTGTCATTTCTCATTGCATAAGTGTCTGTGTTGCTGACACGTTGTAAAATACGACTTCTTGTCGAACGTCTACCATTGAATATTAAAATAAAATGGTATCTATAAATCTTTGATGAGTGTATATATTTTTGTATATTTTAAATGTTTATTGAAATATTGATATTCCCAAGAATTAAGCTTGATAATAGAAGAAACCTTTTTTTTTTTTTATACGACTAAGTCGGTAAACTAGCATACGGCCCGCCTGATGGTAAGCGGTTACCGTAGCCATATGGACGCTTGCAACACACGAAGCATCGCTCACGCGTTACCGACCTTTCCCCCCTCCCCAATGAGCTCTGGCGACCTTACTCACGCGCAGGAACACAACTTTACACAACATAAAGTTATTTGGCTGCGGTATTCTGTAAAGTCCTTTCTTCCTTCCTTCCTTCCTTAAGGTACTTCCCCAGTCGAGCTGCTCTTTGAGCGAATAAACGCTATGCTCTACCTCTCTCAAACCTAAACATTCTTATGACTATATGCTACTTAATTAAGGTAAGCTTAAGTAAGCGTAAGTTAGTATGTAATATATTGCAGCGCTCGTGGTGTAGCATGATAAGCCGTCATATCCGTGCTTCGGAAGGCACATAAAGCCGTTGGCCCCGGTTATCACTTAATTGTGATAGTTGTTAAGCTATTTGGAGGCCTTCTAGGCGGCTTGAAAACTCTAACAGTAGGTTGACCGCTAGCCTACCTCCACCGATCCGCAGTGAGCACGCGTGGTGGAGTATCTGCCCATTTTATTTGCCTCCCTTTCTTTCTTTCCCTGATTTGTGAAAGGAAGTCTGTGCTCAGCAGTGGGACATTATAGGCTGATGATGATGATGATGATGATATAAGTATTGTGTATTTAATTTAATAATACTAACCGTAGTAGAGGAGTAGAGAGTAGGTTGAATTAATTGTAACGTTCGTGAGTGCCTAATTACGTAATAAATATTAAATTTAACGATTTTTAGGGTTTCGTAGCCAAATGGCAAAATACGGAATCCTTATGGATTCGTTATGTCTGTCTGTCTGACTGTCCATCCGTATGTCACAGCCACTTTTTTCCGAAACTATAAGAACTATACTGTTGAAACTTGGTAAGTAGACATATTCTATGAACTGCATTAAGATTTTCACACACAAATATAAAAAACAATAAATTTTGGGGGTTCCCCACTTAGAACTGAATCTCAAAAAAAAAAATTTTATAACACCCATAAGTGTAGGGTGTCTATGGATAGGTCTTCAAAAATGATATTGAGGTTACTAATATCATTTTTTTCTAAACTGAATAGTTTGCGCGAGAGACACTTCCAAAGTGGTAAAATGTGTGTGTCCCCCCCCTGTAACTTCTAAAATAAGAGAATGATAAATCTATAAAAAATATTTGATGTACATTACCATGCAAACTTCCACCGAAAATTGGTAAGTAGTTTTTTTTAATACGTCATAAATTGAAATTCATATCAAATACTCAGGTCTATACTACCATTTACTTATATACCTACAGGTTTGTGGGGAACCCTAGGTGCGCGAGTCTGACTCGCACTTGGCCGGTTTTTTTGAATTTGAATTATAATAGCACTGTTTGGATTTCTCTTTTCTTACTAGTTGGGATTTTTCTGAATGTGACAATTTTCTCAACGTGTCAGTGGGAGTAGTTTATCACGAATTTTGTTTTAGCTTACATTATAAACAGTCATTAATTTTACATTCATTAGTTTTAGGCTTTGATTAAGGATACATCCAGATAGAGTGTCCCAGCTGTGCATGCGTCGATAAAAATAGGCTCTAACTGTTAGGGGCTAAATCAAATAAAAATAAATAAAAGTGCAAAATAATGATCAATATTTAAATTTCTCCCGATTTTAATTGGAATATTTTAACAACTACTATCATTACGAACATCATTATGACAAGCAGAATGACGCAGAGGGAGCGTAAAAAGTAGCTGTTACGCGCAGCAGCCTATAAAAGTTGGCCTGTTTTGTATATTCGTGTAGTATGGCGACGTTCTTTCTAGGTATATTTATTTCTATGGTTTTAGGCATTTTATAAATTGACACTCATGATATTTAACTGTAACATCGCATTGTAAAAAACCAGTTACACCGCCGGCGTAATGTAATGTTAAATATTATATAGATATTTGTGATGGTTCTGTTGTTTCCAAACAAATTTTTGTCTCACTATGTCTCTAATATCGAACATAAGAAAACGATGTAAGAAATTTAGTCCTGTAAAATTTGTCCAATGCTTGTTTTCAATATAAATTTTGTCGCCATCTATCGCGGTTACGCCTAAATACCCGCCAATAATGACGGCAAGACTAATTTGACAGCTTTAAAATTATGTTCTATCCTTTTTCAATAATGTTCGTAAGAAAGAGATGTGATGTGATTAAAATTTGTTTAGTGAGATTTAAAACAGAATCGGCACCATTTGCTATTAGTTTTTTGACAAGAAAACTTATGGTAACTGGGCCAGTAGACAAGATGGTTATCGACATTTCAAATCGAAATATCACGTGATTTTTAACAATCTCTTATGTCAATCCCATACAAAGGTTGATCGCTTACTAACGATGACGATTGTCGACAGCCATCTTGTCTAGGGGGCTGGTCATCGAGTATCGACATGGCCATAAAAGGTGTCTCTTATTGAATGCAATACCAGAGGTACTGACTATGTTGGCGACCTTCGCAAAGCCTTATTTACAGTCAAGTGCAACTGTCGTAAAAATGAGAGATAGAGTATAGGGTTTTTTCTCTCAAAGAGCAGCGACTGTGACCTTACAGAATACCCCAGCCAAAAAACAAAAAAAAATTATGCGCGTGAGTAACAATTTGATTGATTAAGAGGAAAGGATGACTGCAAGAAATATAAAAATAGGTTTTTAACATATCTATTGCTGTAGCGCTGTGCCCGGGCTATACCGCTCGAGGGCGATAGAGGCAACTACAGCAACATACCTATTTAAATTAGACGATATAGCTATTTCGTAATCCCCGGTTTTATCCACCAAAACAGGAACGATTTAAAAAAAAACAAGAATCATAATAAGAAGGGCTTTGGCTATGTCTGTCGGTTTTTTTGTTTGTTTTATATTCGTCAATTTTTTTCGCTGGACGTCTGATAAGGGCGTTAAAAATGGTAAGATTTTGTGATTTTAGAAGGCAAATAATTCTTATAATAATTAATTTATGGAGAAAAACACAACCGAGGGACATACAGTGGCACCTACAGATTGCATGGTAGAATAATCATTGCTCTAGTGTCATAATCCAGAGAGGAAACTGAGGATTACGTTTGTATGGAACAAACGCCACCAGCATATCCTCTTAAGATTCCACCTATCGCGCCACCTTGTGTTTGAACATTTCTGTATGTCCTGAATCTGGTTGTAATTATGTATATTAAGTATGTATTTACAAACAAAAAGTAGTATATGTATTATATCAGTTATCTGGTTTCCATAGTACAAGCTCTGCTTAGTTTGGGAATCCTCTGTGGTTTGGGATCAGATGACCGTGTGCGAGGAATGTCCCAGGATATTTATTTATTATTAACTAGCTAACCGCGCCGGCTTCGCAAAGATGCAATGTCGTGTGGTGTCGAGCGATTTACGCGCCCGCGCCCCTCTCGGCCCGCCCGTTCACGGTAATACATCATTTTGATTATATCTCGTAAAGTTTAGTCAGCGTTAGAACAGAAAGCGCAAAAATATCTATGTGTTTACGATACATTGACCTTTTTTATATGTTATGTATATATAACATGCATATATTATATACAAAAAACCTTCCTGGGAAAATTATCTAACTGCTAGTGAAAACCGCATCAAAATCCGTTACATGGTTTAGAAGTAGTTAGCGGACAAACAGACAGACGCGGAAAGCGCCTTCATTTTATAGTATGTAGCGATAACAATGTAATTTTATTAAATACTCATAAAAAAAAAGCATAAGGCGTGCCTAATGGTAAGCGGTTACCGTAGCCTGAAGACGCTTGCAACACTAGGGGTATCACTCGCGTGTTAACGGCCCTTCCCCGATGAACTCTGGGGACCTTACTCACGCGCAGGAACACAACATATAAGTTATTTGGCTGCGGTATTCTGTAAGGTGGAGGTACATACTTCCCCAGTCGAGTTGAAATATCATTCCTCAACCGGCTATTTAAATAATAGTGTAAATCGATTCGTCACTAAACGTTTGCAGTCTTCGCAAGTTATAGTTAGTTAAAATGCGCGCAGGCGCACTGCGAGGTTGCTATACTTTTGCGTAACTTAGAGAAAGTGTTTTGTTAAGCGAAATACTGCTGGGGACGCGATTTTTCGGTAAATCACTTGCTAAGTGCTTTGTTAGTGTAATTAATCTGCTGCCCAGTGTTTAACTTGAACGCTGCAGTCTAGGGTTATATGTACAGGATGTACGAAAGTAGAGTTTGTACTACGGACACCAGATAACAAACAAAAAGTAGTATATAATACATATATAGTACTTTTTGTTCGTAAATACATACTTGATATACATAATTACATCCAGACTCAGGACATACAGACATGTTCATGCACACAAATGCATGTCCTGTGTGGGAATAGAACCCACGACCTGCGGCGCGATTGCGATTGGTAAGCTAGTTAGAGGTGACCTAGACGGCTTGAGAACTCCAACAGTAGGTTGACCACTAGCCTACCTCCACCGATCCGCAGTGGGCACGCGTGGTGGAGTATCTGCCCGTTCCCTTTCACCCTCATTTGCGAAAGGAGGCCTTCCCCCATTATGAATGGTAATGGTACATTTTAGACGAGAGTTAGTACAGTCATACTCACAATTTCACGCATAGTAAACATTAATATTACCTAAATTACCACTCTAGCCGTGGCATGTCGTAAATGTTGACGAAAATTAACTTGGCAACAAATTGAATCTACAACTTTTTTTATTTGAAATTGGAGCAACTTTTTATTAACACAATATTGCTTAGTTTAATTGCTACATATTTTTGACTCGAGTAAAAAATTACTTCAATATTTCTTATATAAAACTAGCTGTCCTCCGCGGTTTCACCCGTGTTCCCGGGATAAAAAGTAGCCTATGTCCATCTCCATACCATAGGCTATCTGCATGCCAAATTTCATGATGATCCGTTGAGTACTTGAGGCGTGAAAGCGTAACAAACAAACTCACTTTCGCATTTATTAGGACATAATTATAGTTAGGATGATAATGTAGATGACGCAAATACTTACTGGTAATTCCAAATAATCGTAAAGCGATTAAACGGTCCCTACATTGGAAAAGAAATCAGCAAATCCTAACCGAAAAATCGATAGAAATAGATTTAGATTCTGCTTTGGTCAATAAAAACGGAGCCAACTTTTTAAACTACTATGGTAGTAAACAAGCATACGGCCCTCCTGATGGTAAGCGGTCACCGTTGCCTATAGACCTAAGCAAAACCAGGGGTATCACTCGTGCGTGACTGCCAAGCCTGCAAAAAATCTGTTCCCACCGAGTCCTTGGTAGAAAACTCCTTTTAAACCGCACAGTACGAGATTTTGGTTACAATGTGTGAGGATAGACTACCCGTTTGTTAACGAATTGAATTGAATTAACCTTAACGGAGTTCAGTTCAGTTCGTTGAGTAATATTACTTAGAACTCATAATATTTTTACTTAGAAATACGTTGCGATTACTGAAACAGAACAGTTGGAAGAGACGATTTTCAGTGTATGGCAAACAGTCGAAACTATTCGCAATTATTCGACGTCCAAAACTATACCATTATCTATATGCTATGCGTACAGATTGCGAAAGAGAAAATTTTATAATAATATTAGCTAGTGACGTGAAATGATAATGGCCCTCATTAAGTGGTGGAACCTTCCCCCCCCCCCCCCTATCAGCTCTGGCGACCTTACTCACGCGCAGGAACACAAATTTACACAACATAAAGTTATTTAGCTGCGGTATTCTGTAAGGTGGAGGTACTTCCCCAGTCGAGCTGTTCTTTGAGCGATTTTTTTTTTTTTTTTTTTACTGTGTATAGGCCTGTGTTTTTTTTTTTTTTTTTTTTTTTATACCACTTCGGTGGCAAACAAGCATACGGCCCGCCTGATGGTAAGCGGTTACCGTAGCCTATGGACGCTTGCAACACCAGGGGTATCACGCGCGCGCGTTGCCGACTGTTTGACCACAATCTCACTATGGTAAGTGATGATGTGGTCGAAGGTGGTAAGCACACAAAGCCTAGAAGGAACTGGCTCTCAAGTGCAGCTGACGGAACACACCGATAGGTGCTTGGCGACAGATTTTCAACTTGAGGGTGGTAGCCAGCCAGACGGGTACTACAAAGTACCCTACCACCGTGCTATGGTTTCCTCACGATGTTTTCCTTCACCGAAAGCTCAAGCTCATTGTAGGATTCGAACCCGGGACCTTCGCCTCGGTATCCGACGTCACTACCACTGAGCTATCATCGCCTTATATAATAAACGCTGTGCTCTATCTCTCTCAAACACAAGTTTATTTAGAGCTGAAACTTTTTATAGTTAGTCTATACCTGATGACCCTGATTTAGTCTTCACCCCTTTCGGAGATATACTTTCCGTTTTTTTACAGAGATGCGCTGTCTATCTGTTTTATATCACTTGCAGTGTGGTACAAACATAATATAATAGGGATTATACCTATCATAAATCTGTGCGGTAATTTAATGTAAAAAGCACTAGTGTTTAATAAGCTGCATTAGGGTCATCGCTCACTATGTCAGCACCGCTCCATCGCAGCAACGGCCCGGCACCGCCTCAACTCAATACAACCACTAGCTGCCAGCGCGCCGCAGCGAGGTGGCAGCTTACGGGCGGCGTGTCGCCGGTTAAATTGGCGTCACGCAGCAAGGGAAAGGACCGCTCGCTGGAAGCGTGTGGTCAAGAGGAGTATTGGCTTGTAGCGGCAAGCGCGTGCGCCACCAGGCGTCAACTATTTTATATAGTAATTGTAAAAATTACTTTAACGCACACGATTTAAAGGCCTCACTTGCATGCCGAGGCGTAGCTGTGTTGTTATAGTTTGCGGTGACCTTTATGATACTAAAAACGGTGCAATAAATGTCACTTTACGAGCGAGTGTGTTGAAAGATTATATTTTTTCGATTAGACGTCTGTCTGGGACATTGTATGTTTGTATGTCACGTATGCAGTCTTATACCATTCATAAGAATGCGATGAAAATTTGATCTCAACCATTTTTTCCTTTACCTCATAATACCGGTAATAATATTCGAACCTTAGATACGGCAAGTGAAACCACGTTCATAAACTAGTATTACAGTAATACATTACAATTGTCTTGACACTATCAACCAGTTTAATGAGACCTATTAACCATGCAATTAGACAGCGATTGTAGGTCACGATAAAATGGTGCTCGACTTTACTTTCACCGCAGATTTATATACAGGTCGTGTTTTAGTTTTATGTATAGGATTTGTTGGTGTTTTGATGAGAAATGGGTTGTTTTGGTGATTTTATGAAATGAATCCTAATATTATAAAATATGTGAAAGTGAGTTTGTTTGTTTGTTACGCCTTCACGCCTCTACTACTCAACTGACCATCATGAAATTTAGCATGCAGATAGCCTATGGTATGCAGGAGGATATAGGCTACTTTTTATCCCGAGAACGCGGGTGAAACCGCAGGGGCAGCTAGTAGATTCGTATATTTTGAATTTAAAATTAACCAAAAAAATCGTCTCTAAAGTAGTTGTTATAGCGTAGAAAAACAAACAAAGTTACTCACGTTCGCGTTTATAATATTAGTAAGAATGTAAGGATAAAGATACTAGCGACCCACCCCGGCTTCACATGGGTAGCAGAGTAGTTTTATCCACGCGGTATGATTTTTCCGACATCTTCAACAATCATCGTCATATGTCAGCCAGTGTACACAAAACCTAAATTAATTATATACTTAAACCTTCCTCACGAATCACTCCATCATTTGGTGAAAACTATATGAAAATCCGTTCAGAAGTTTTTGAGTTAATTGCGAAGACAGACATAGAAACGCGGCGGGGAGACTGTTTTATAAATATGACAAGTAGTATGTATAGGGCTTTTACTGTGTATAGGCCTGTGTTTGACCACAATCTCACCATGGTAAGTGATGATGTGGTCGAAGGTGGTGCACACACAAAGCCTAGAAGGAACTGGCTCTCAAGTGCAGCTGTCGGAACACAGCAAATTTTTTGGTTAGCTTACATACAAAAGACATCAACGCGCGCCATCTTACTTTGTAAATTTTAAAGTTTGTCTCTGTGTTTGTTACCACTCAGCTCCGTAACGGCTGAGCCGATTTAAATGAAATTTAGCACAGATATAGAACATACTCTAAAATAACATATAGCATAGTTTTTGTTCCGGAAAAACTTAAGAACTCGCGGGTATATGACGAAAACAGCAGGCAAGACAAAAACACAAGATTATTTCCTAAAAAAACAAACCCAGAAATGAATAAGTAGGAATTTTTCCTATCGTGCGTGGTCAATCAATTTTAATTCTAGCTATTGGCTCACTTCCCACTTCAAGAGCAATAGAATATGCCAAACTGTTTGTATTTTTATCGAATAAAATAATTGCTAAAACAATTTCAATTACCTCAACACTAAAGCCTATTCTAATAAAAAATAAAATGAAACAACCGCTGAACGTAATTACGAAGTTTGTATGTCTGCATGTAGGAGCTAATCTCGGGAACTACCGATCCGATACTGAAGATTCTTTCACAAATAGGAAGGACACACTCCCACTCCCGCATTTCTGTACATACATGACCATGTCTGTATGTCCTGAGTGTGGGTGTAATTATGTATACTAAGTATGTATTTACAAACAAAAAGTAGTATATGTATTATATCAGTTATCTGGGATCCATAGTACAAGCTCTGCTTAGTTTGGGATCAGATGACCGTGTGTGAGGAATGTCCCGGGATGTCCCGACTACATTTCTCCTGACTTTATAAATTAGCATAAAATAGATCAAATATATATGTTACATTACATTTTAACTGGGAACCAAAGCAATGATAAATCAACATTGAATCGTTACGTAAGGCGTCGATAGTTCGCAATGCGCGGCGTGTTGCGCAAGCGCACGTTGTGGCGAAACTTGGCGCATGACATGTCCTACCTGCTCTGACTATGTGTACCAAGGTTGTGGCCTATAATCTGGTTGATTGGATAGTTTTTTTTTTTTTTTTATACATCTTAGTCGATAAACAAGCATACGGCCCGCCTGATGGTAAGCGGTTACCGTAGCCATATAGACACTTGCAACACACGAAGCATCGCTCACGCGTTATCGACCTATCCCCCCTCCCCTATGAGCTCTGGCGACCTTAATCACGCGCAGGAACACAACTTTACACAACATACAGTTATTTGGCTGCGGTATTCTGTAAGGTGGAGGTACTTCCCTTCCCTTCTCTTAAAAACAAAATAAATATAATTAACAATATAGATAGATAGACAAAATAAGTTATATAGTTCTTGTTGAAACCTTATCTTACTATTATACCATAATAAACTATCTATCTATTCTATATATCTATCTATCTATACAGCCTGCCTTATATTATAAACGCGAAAGCTCTTTCACGCAATAACTACTGAAAGGATTTTGATGAAACGTATATATAGTATCGATATTGGTGAAATCGAAAACATTTGACAAATTTTAAGGGAGGGTTCTATTACCGATACATATTATTTTTTTGAGGTTTTAAACAAAATCCGAAAGACTGCCTGAAACCGGGACTGTCCCGCCTAAACCGGGACGTATGGTCACGTTACGCATAGCTCGCTCGGTCAATTAAATAACCACACAGGATTAAAAAGGTCAAAAGTAAGTATTCTTCCGAAAGAAACATCCTAACCAATATTATAAATGCGAAAGTGAGTTTGTTACGCCTTCACGCCTCAACTACTCAACGTATCATCATGAAATTTGGCATGCAGATAGCCTAAGGTATGGAGAAGGACATAGGCTACTTTTTATCCCGGGAACACGGGTGAAACCGCGGGGGACAGCTAGTATGTAATATGGAAACCAGTGTCTGTTCAGTCCAAACAGTGTCCATTGTTGCAAACGTTTTTCTTAGCTTTAAATTATTTAAATCAGTCTAAATTTTTTTAAATGTATTATTTGAGGCTTGCGCTTGCTTAGGGTTTCGTTCTCGGGACCCGGGAATCAGGAATTCCCGGGAAATACGTCGTTCCCGAAGTCGGGATTTTTTGAGTGATTTCCTGGGAATTTCTTTCTGAGATTGAATGCTTTAAAACACCTGCAAAACTTTTGCTGGTGGCGTTTGTTCCATACAAACGTAATCCTCAGTTTCCTCTCTGGATAATGACACTAGAGCAACGATTATTCTACCATGCAATCTGTAGGTACGACTGTATGTCCCTCGGTTGTGTTTTTTTCCATAAATTAATTATTATAAGAATAAGGAGCCTTCTAAAATCACAAAAACTCACCATTTTTAACACCCTTATCTGAACAAATTTGACGAATATTTAATAAAACAACAAAGGAAAACCGACAGACATAGCCAAAGCCCTCCTTATTTTTTATTTTTTTTATCGGTTCAGTTTTATGGTGAAAACCGGGTATCACGAAATAGCGATTTCGTCTATTCTAAAAATAAATAAATAAAGTATTGACGTCGCTTCATAAATATGTCTACATCCACCGAAATAACGCGACTGTCTAATGACCAGAGTTCACACCAGAGAATAAAATATCAGATTTAAAGAAATGCATAATAAGACATTTAAATAATGGTATTCTGAACTTTATAAATTCACATTTCTAAAATTAACTTTCTTCTTATGCAATATAAATAACGAGGCCCTTATGTTATTTTGGGTATACTAGCTGTTGCCCGCGGTTTCACCCGCATTCTCGGAAGAAAAAGTAGCCCATTTCCCTCTCCATACGGTATGGCACACAAATACAATGTCCTTTATGGGAATCCAACCCACGACTTGCGGCTTTCTAGGTAGAATCTTAACCAACCTGTGCCTACAGGGCCCGTCATTTATTTGTATTTTGTCTACTTGACTATAATTCAATGAAATGGCTATTTCGTAATCCCCGATTTTCTCCTCCAAAACCGGATAGTTTTTTTTTTTTTTTCAAGAATAATAATAAGTAGGGCGATGGCTAGGCTTGTATGATTTCCCTTGTTTTTATATGTGTCATATTTGTTTGCTGGATGTCTGGTAAGGGCGTTAAGTTTTTGTGATTTTAGACGGTTCCTATGAATGAATGAATGAATGAATGATTTATTTCGCTCGAATTGTGGTACATACAAGGTCATAATCTATATATATATATAAATGAATCCCTATTTCCCTTGTCACGCCATCACGCGTGAAGGGCTGGACCGATTTCGCTAATTCTTTTTTTGTTGTGTTTGTTATTGTCAGGAGAAGATACTTATGAAAGAAAAAATTAAGAAAGTAGCGCGGGTAGGGTAGTTTGGGGTAGGGTAGTAGGGTAGGGTAGGGTAGTAGGGTAGTAGGCTAGTTGCGTAGGGTAGGGTAGTAGGGTAGGGTAGGGTAAGTTACGGTTAAGGTTTACTAACCTAAACCTACGCGTGGTGGCGTGGTGTCCTGCTGGACACCACGCGAACGAAGTCTTGCCCGGCAGCTAGTAAATAATAAATGTTCTCACTCTTCACCAGCAAGTGGTATGCAAAATTGATTAATACAATGACAAAATTCGATACAATAGAAAATAATAATAAGTTGAGTTTTAACATTCACAAAATAAATAAACCATTTTTAAATTGCTATCCATACCTAAATTCATAATTGAAATAATCGTTTATTGAATAAAAACATTCACATAATAAAAAAAAAAACAATATAATTTTAAACTTATTTAGTGGTAAATTACTTATACTTTCAGGCAATTTATTGTAAATTTTAACAGCCATTGGATAACAGTTGTTTTTATAAAGCGTTGTTCTTTTTTTTACTTTTTATACGTCTAAGTCGGTAAACAAGCATACGGCCCGCCTGATGGTAAGCGGTTACCGTAGCCATATGGACGCTTGCAACACAAGAAGCATTGCTCACGCGTTACCGACCTTTCTCCCCTCCCCTATGAGCTCTGGCGACCTTACACACGCGCAGGAACACAGCTTTACACAACATAAAGTTATTTGGCTGCGGTATTCTGTAAGGTGGAGGAACTTTTTTTTTTTTTTTTATACAACTTAGTCGGTAAACAAGCATACGGCCCACCTGATGGTAAGCGCTTACCGTAGCCATATGGACGCTTGCAACACACGAAGCATCGCTCACGCGTTACCGACCTTTCCCCCCTCCCCTATGAGCTCTGGCGACCTTACACACGCGCAGGAACACAGCTTTACACAACATAAAGTTATTTGTCTGCGGTATTCTGTAAGGTGGAGGTACTTCCCCAGTCGAGCTGCTCTTTGAGCGAATAAACGCTATGCTCTACCTCTCTCTATTGACATGGCATGAATTACCCCACACGATTATACCATATCTAATGACAGAGCATACATAGCCGTGGTGTGTCTGTAGGGCCGTATGTTCACCTGCAATCTTCACCAAACGCCATAAGGCATAAACAAATGGATTTACTTTCTTACATATCCTATTTTATATGTGATGTTACATTTACCATCTAACGTTATGTAAATAATTGGACTGTTTTACAAAAAACTTAAACTGACTTCAAAGTACACTAAGAAGTAATCAAATCCTGATCTGATGACAATGGGACCAAACGGGAAGTGTACCCTTCCAGTCAAAAAAAGAATTTTCCAAATCGGTAAATGACGGAGTTATGAGGTAACAAACATAAAAAAAAAAAAAAAAAAAAAAAACAACCGAATTTAGAACCTCCTCCTTTCTTTGAAGTCGGTTAATAAATATTGTTTCATCACATCACATGTTATTGTTTTCGAAAGATATAAAAAGTTTTTTTTTTTTTTTTGTGTAGAAAAACAACATTGGAGCATACAGTGGTACCTACAGATTACATGGTAGAATAATCATTGCTCTAGTGTAATTATCCAGAGAGGAAACTGATGATTACGCTTGTATGTCTGCCACCCGCATATCCTCTTAAACATGGATAAAGTTTCATCAATATCATATTCTGGTTATAGTGTTAGTTTGTTTGCAAGATGGAAGGGTTCTGCTTAGTACCCAGCTGGACTGTTTAGTACCCAGCTGGCTGGCTACCACTCTAAGCACTTGTAAGAGCTTTACAAAGATATTTATAAGAAATCTTTACTATCCTTACGTATATAAAAGTAAAAGTGCATCTGTTTGTCTGTTTGGTTTGCATATTGTCAAGGCTAAACTACGTAACTGATTTTAATAAAAATTGGCGGTCTTTTTGGCGGGAACTTGCAGAGTGACGTAGCATTTTCATTTTTATTTTCATAAATTTGTGTATTTTGAGTTTTATTGTGTATGTTTGGTGGTATTTTACCCAATAAAGATCATCCATGTGCACCAGTGAAGTGAAATGAAATGAATTATGTGTATCGTGACTTTTCAAGTTGTCTCAAAATGTCCGTGAAGAGTTTTAGTACAATGACCACCATTGTAGTAAAACATGACTTTTATGGACGGTGACTGACTGAGGACTATAATGTGAAGTGATTTATTGTGACTGAAAACTATAATATAACTTGACACTGGCAGAAATGAGCCCTAGTTTGGGCTTGGTTGCCAAAATTAAAAATAAGAAGAAGAAGAAAATTGGCAAAGGATAGAAGCTTGGATAAAGGATGCCTACTTTCAATGCAGGTACCTAGTGTTTTTTCTGTATTAGATATTAGTGTATATAATGTATTTTTATAGTTTTTAATGTTTAATTAACTTACCTTAGGCAATTTATTTATTTATTTTATTCTGCATCCAGATAGTGTCGAAGCCACTCGAAGCTGTGCACGCGTCGAAAAAAATAGCCCCTAACTGTTAGGGGCTAAATCAAATAAAATTGCAAAATAATGTTCAATATTTAAATTTCTCCCGATTTTAATTGGAATATTTCAACAGCTTCTATCATTATGAACGTCACTATGACAAGCAGAATGACGCAGAGGGAGCGTAAAACGTAGCTGTTACGCGCAGCAGGCTATAAAAGTTGGCCTGTTTTATATATTCGTGTAGTATGGCGACATTCTTTCTAGGTATATTTATTTCTATGCTGACAAGATACAGTCATTAAGATATATTTTTTTGTATAATGTGATTTAATTGATTATTTAAAAAGAAACAAATTTATTTTGATAGAGTGAATAAAAAATACTTAATGCACAAAAATCCGTGATCCTAATTAATTTTAAATCAAATTTATAAAATGTAATAAATCAAAGGAGGTATTACCAACAAAAACGTCTCTTACGAAACAAAATAATAATTAACAACAGGTTAGTGTCAAATAATAATAGAATACACAAAAAGATTATCACAAGTCAATAAATACTTTCAAGTGATTTCAAACCTTACAACAATCAGTATAAGTGATAAAATAAGCTTTTAGCACGCTAAAGAATGACCCCAATGCTATAAACAGGTTCCAAACTGCAGTATTACTAAAAAAGTTACGAAAAAAGTGTTATGCAATGTAACAAGTTGAATTAAGAAAGAAAATTTAAAATAGGAACACTATTTTCTTAAATCACACACAAAACAGCAACTCACACGAATATTTGAAAATGGAAACTGTTATCTTTTTAATTACCATAGACGCTAGTGTTTTTTTTAGATTTGAATTTCGAACGTATGCCGCGTTTGCTCGCGGCTGCGGCTCTCGCGGACTGACACCGCTCGCTTTTGCTTTAACCCTTTCCTAACGGCTACTAGATATATTAATAAAATACGGCTTTTTGCATTAAAATCTTTCAAAGGGACATAATAAGAATAACATATATTTTTTTCAGATTTTTATTAGCATTCTAGGTATTATTTTCAAAACCTAGACTTTTAAGTACCGTCAGAGACTTTGTGACCCAAAAAGTCTAGCTTATGATACAAACATACGAACTTTTAAAAAAATTACTTAACGCATTTTACTAAGCTTCAACACCATAATATTCTGAAAAATAGTTTTTATTTTTATTTTGATACAGAAAATCTTTGTGTGAGGCTTCGACTGGCTGTTTTTCATGCTACAAACTTCTCACTGAATCTTCAGTTTCTCATCCTTACGTCTTCTAGTGTATAAAACCCTGATTTACGTCGCTTTGATAGATTTGGGCTTGGAGTATATTGTCTCTCATAAATCTATTTTTCTTAGAAATAGGTGAGTCTCTTTTCGACATAAATCCTTGTGGCACTTATCTTCTGAACTCTTTTGCTGGCATTTTCTCGTGTAGTAGTCCATGCACAATGTAAGCATTTACAAATGCTATATCCAGCATGCTCCAAAATAATCTACGCCGCCACTATGGGATTCTGTCAAGACAGCACAGCACTCTCATACAATCTGAGGTATCTACCCCTCCATGAATTAGTTGTACTCCTTCACAAAATTGGGGCAGGTAACTGCAGATCTCGTGCTATCTCTTTGTTTTCGCGAAACATTAGTTCCTCGTGTCTGTTGAAAATGGAGACAAAATTATGTAACTTTGTTATCTTTCCACTTCCAAACTCTAATCTCAAGGTTAGAAGACCTGTAGTCAAAGTCTTCTCCTTTCAATTTGTTATCAGATTTCGTGTTGTTAGGCAGTCACTTTCTGTTAGTTCTACAACCAAAGGACAACTCCAGTGTCAGTAGAATATGCTGGTAAGTAGTATGCTTACCAGTTTTTTTCCACCTTCGGTTTACTTCAGATCTTTTCCGTGAAGATGGTCTGGTAAGCTCTGGTAGCGATCGAAGTGTATGGTGGTGCAAGATATACATCAGGGCTTGATGAAGAAGTAGTGAGTGGTACCTGCTGAGGGTTGCCCTTCTTCTTCCAAAGGCGACAGCAGATTGATTTGGAGCTCTCTTTATAGAGCTTCCTATAAAATTTTATCAGAATCCCTCTTTTCTTTGAAGAAAGGAGGGATTTTGGAGAATGATCTCATCATCGGAAAATTCTACATCAGATCTTGCGTCGTAATCGGGAAGGTCTTCTAGGAGACACGCTTCGATCAGCGTGATGATTTTCAAGATATCTATTGTGAATTACCTAAAACAATACCTATAATAACTTTGTAAATACTAGTATGTAACAATCATTACTGAAAATAAAAGTATACCCAATGTCCCTGACGGTACTTTGCAGTCCCCATCAGATTTACGTAATTTTAGTATTGAAAAACTTTGATATACATGCATAACTTATAAAAATACTATTATTTATAAATCAAACTAACAAATTTACAAAGAAAAACATAACTTACCTTGTAAATTCTATTTTTCTGAAATTATCACACTTCACTTGCTCCGCCGTTTCTTCAAGCCTCAACTTGAAAGAGCCACAGATTGGTTATTTTCTGTCGTCTATCAAATAACGCGTTTTAATTGGCTTACAAAATGGTACTTCTAAGGATCAACAGTATCATTTGTACTTTGCGCGTTCGGGTATTTTAAATATGTGGTAGGAAAGTAGGCTGTACGAATTAGTACCGTCAGTTAGGAAAGGGTTAACGTAGTGACAGTACTAAAGACTATTTCTGATTGGTAATTTTAAACGTAGTGCGAGTTGCAACACTGCAACATTTATTATACACTAGCTGTCTCGTGCGGTTTCACTCGCGTTCCCGTATTCTATAATACTTGGGGATAATGTAGCTTCTTATTAGTGAAAGAATTTTTGGAATCCGACTGGTTGTTCCAGAAATTAGCCCGTTTAAACAAACAAACAAAAAAACTCTTCCGCTTTATTATATTAAGCATAGAAATAAATATACCTAGAAAGAACGTCGCCATACTACACTAATATACAAAACAGGCCAACTTTTATAGGCTGCTGCGCGTAACAGCTACGTTTTACGCTCCCTCTGCGTCATTCTGCTTGTCATAATGATAGTAGTTGTTAAAATATTCCAATTAAAATCGGGAGAAATTTAAATATTGACCATTATTTTGCATTTTTATTTATTTTTATTTGATTTAGCCCCTAACATTTAGAGCGTATTTTTATCGACGCGTGCACAGCTGCTACACTCTTTCTGGATGTATCCTTAATCAAAGATATTAAGTATAGATTTTGTATCCCATGCTTACTTAATTTTTTAACCCTTTGATACCTTTGGTGCTGCAAGTGTCCATATGCTATGGTGACCGTTTACCATCAGGTGAGCTGTATGCTTGTTTGCAACATTAGCAGTAGTAAAAAAAAAAACATACAACCGAATAGAGAACCTCCTCCTTTTTTTGAAGTCGGTTAAAAAGATAAATAAATACAATCAGAGACCTAGAGCCATTGGCTGTCGCTGTCGTGTCGCTATTTATTCTTTCCCGCTGGCCAGCATTACATGTTTTTTTTTTCCTATTTTCTTTTTAATCCACGAAACAATAAAAAGTTTCAACACGTTAATTGACAAGCTAGATGAGGTCAATGCTCGACGCCTGGTGCAAGATGTCGCAATCCATAGCGAAGGCAAGGAACACTAAATGTTACTCTGAACAGAAGCAACTTTTCTCGTCCGTTTCACCTCACCCGGTTGGAGACACGTGACGCCACGTGATTGACGCTGAAGTTAGAAAGGGAATGATGATGAAATTGTATCCTTTTAGTTTGTCTGGGTTCCGAACCCATAAGGTAAAAAGGACCCCTTATAGTGCCACTCCGTTCGTCTATCCGTCTGTCTGTCACAGCGGTATATTTCTTTAATTGTTTTGAAATCTGGAATAGTTATAAATATTGCTTACCCAATCTTATTGCAAATGAAAACAATTCAAATAATATTTATAGATTTTTTAGAGTTTTTTTTTTTTATTTTTTCAAAATTGGTTACCGAAATTTCAAAGCTACAGGTTTTTATCATAATGAAAATGTTTTGTTTGTACATTTCAAAACAGGTTTTTATTTTCATTTATGTTTTTGACTTATGATGAGAAATGTACAAAAAATACCAACCCTCCCTTTATAAAAATATTTATTTTATATTTATGTGACAGTGATTCGCC
This sequence comes from Achlya flavicornis, assembly GCA_947623365.1. Taxonomy (NCBI): domain Eukaryota; kingdom Metazoa; phylum Arthropoda; class Insecta; order Lepidoptera; family Drepanidae; genus Achlya; species Achlya flavicornis. Next base: position 1,547,871 of record OX392495.1, on the reverse strand, counting down.
CACTTCTCACCAATATGGTGAGGAGGGCGCCATACTTATGAACAGGTGCTGCTAGTGGGAGCTAATCTTAGTGGGTCTAATTTGTAGTTTTGCTTCGTTGTTAGAGAGACGAAAATGTAAATGTTATGTAATTGAAGTTTAAAGCCAAAATTATATTTGAAAATATTAATTATGAATTTTTGAAACAGTTATAAAAAAAAAAAAGAGGAAAGTCGTTATAAAAATTCTTATAAGTATAATGACCAGTATGAACACACCTTTACGTACACACACATATAAACAATGCAGCCTCGCTCTCTATGCGTATGAGTTGCTCAGAATGCATACAATACTTATGGTACGTATTATGTTATTGAAAGACGCTGGTATTTCGCCACAGGCTTCTTTCAAAGCTTATTTCAATAACGATAGCAGGATAAGCAGATTATTCCGTATATCAGCCAGCAGAGGGGGTTCTTCAAGAAGTGTGTGAAGGGATTTCTTCAGAGTCAGCAAGTGATAGCCCTGGTGCTGGATGCATCTATAGGCTAAGATAACTGCCCTGTAGCTGGGGCTTAGAATCACAGCTACGGTGTTCCCCTGCCTGTCGTAAAAAGCGACTAAACGGGGACCTTTGGGGTCGTGGGCAATTGGGGTGGAGGCCCTGAACGCCCAGAAGCGGCCCCGAGGAGGACGATGGGTTGTGGTCACGACTTATCGTGCGATAGCACAGCGAGGGTGCTGAGGGGAGGTATCACACTTCCCCCGGGACGAGCTATCACAGCGCCGCGCGTGGAGGGGCGAGCAGGTAAAAGTCCGGCATAACCTGGTCGCTCCCCCTCTGGGAGTTCGGGTAACCAATGAGGATTTCCCGACGCTAATAAAATAAAAAAGGATAACTGCTTACCATCAGGTGAGCAGTTATCAGTTGGCGTAGTTGGTTAAGACTCTGGTAAAGATTCCACCTATTGCGCCGCAGGTCGTGGGTTCGATTCCCGCACAGGACATGCATTTGTGTGCATGAACATATCTCTATGTCCTGAGTCTGGGTGTAATTATGTATATTAAGTATGTATTTACAAACAAAAAGTAGTATATGTATTATATCAGTTATCTGGTTTCCATAGTACAAGCTCTGCTTAGTTTGGGATCAGATAACCGTGTGTGAGGAATGTCCCATGATATTTATTTATTATTTATTAATAGAATGTTAACCGGATACTTATTCAATTGAATGTGTATATTCTGTATAATCTAAAGAAAAACCGTAAATAAATGTTCATTTCATAGAGTCGACACATTTATGATTTACAATTTTCAACCCTATTCCAGTGAAGAACGAGTGCTGTCAAAATCGTTGTCAGTCCGCGCCTTAAAAAGGAACCCAGGAAACTGAGGAACTCGGTAAACGAGTCAGAGCGTCTCGCACTTGTTGGGTTTTTTTAATAGAAAAAACGCATTTTTTATAAAAATATTTATTTATGAAAATACAAATTACAGAAATTATTTACATTAACAACTAGGTTTATAGTATTTTTATTGAATATTAGCATTTTAAGTTTCGTTCATCTTTTGGATGTAGGTAAAGTTTAAAAAAAAAATATAACCTTTTTTGGGTGACTGTACTTTTTGTTGACTGTACTTGCATTGTCTTCCAATATACTAATGTATACCAAATATCAAGTCCATCCGACCACTGGAAGTGGGTGAAATTCGACTTGCAAGATTCCACCCGAACAAACATACATATACATTGCAAGTTCAATAAAAGGTTGTAAAAAGCAACACCTCGATTCGCTAAATAGAATGATTTATCTCTAGATATGTCCCTATATTTGATTTTATCATTTTTTATAGCTATTGAATAAACAAAGATGTACTTTCTACTACAAAATAATTAATATAAACTTTATTGTTTTATTAAGCGTTAAAGACAATTTGCTGAAAAATAGTCCAGCTTTTTTTTTTTTTTGAAAATATCATTGCTTTAATTTTGACAATGTTTTGGGGATAAATAAATCATTGATGTAATAAAAAAGCAGACAAATTAAAGATGCATGGGAGGGCAATATGGCGTAGCCAAAGCAGTCTGTAAGACTTCTAAGAGGCTTATCAGTCTAGAAATAATTTACTCAAAAAACAAAGGGCAGTTCATGGCTATGCCATATGGAGGGAAAGTCCTTTTTAATATGATTGATGTAGATTATATTGAAAAGGGCTTTTTTTGGTTCCATACCCGAAGGGTAAAGCGGGACCCTATTACTAAGACTCCACTGTCCGTCCGTCTGTCCGTCTGTCACCAGTATATCTCATCAACCGTGATGGTTAGAAAGTTGACATTTTCACATAATATGTATTTCTATTGCTGCTATAACAACAAATAATAAAAATGAAATAAAATTAAAAAGGGCCCTCAAACAAGAAACATCTTTTGGTGGGTTTTTTTGTTGCGCCTACTAATAATTTCACAGTCAATTTGAGTAAGGTAACATTATTATTATTATTGTACGGAACCCTCAGTGTGCGAGTCCGTACGTACTTGGCCGGTTTTTAAATACACTACTGATATATTTTCATAAATCGCACTCCTATCTTAAAATGAATTTCATTTGCATACTGATTGCAACTATATTATATTTTCATTATATTTAAGTTACTCTTAACATCCGCTAGATGTCACATGCATTCCTGTTTCAAAACTTAAAATGCTCGTTTCAAAATTTTAAATTATTTTTTTGTATCTGTCATTCCTGTCAAGTCAGTGTCGTCTCCTCGTATTTTCATGTCTTTTCCGTCGTGCGGTCAGTCGGCGTCTGTTATACTCACTGTTGTATGAATTACCCCTGAAAATACAGTAATGTGTTAATTTGTATGGAAAATAACATTTAATTTATGCAATAATGAGTACTATGGCTATTGTATTAAAGTTTTAGTTAGATTGTATTTTTACACAATAATTTTGAGAACAAAACTTCTGTGACATTTTGTTTGATTTTTAGAATGAAAAAATATGTGAATTGAAAAGGGGTGATTATATTTTGAAAGTTTTACTTCTATAATTACTTATTAATTCTACTCAGAACTCACTGCAATGGTAACCAAACATTTTGTTTTTATTTAAAATAAACTTATCATAAAAATGGTTTGTAAACGGAACATTCCATTTAAATATATGCTTAAAACTAAATATGTAAGTTGGACAACTCCAATGTATATTTTGAAATTTTGTACCATCAACTCTTTTTTACATTCTACAGAATTATTTTCATAATATTTTGACTCGATTTGTTACAAATTGACATTCACACGCATTATTATTAAATAATTACACTGTTTTTTATGATTTCAGAAATTAAGATAAGGCCGTTTTTTAAAAATAATTTTATTTGTGTAATTTTTTCTTTTATATTCTATAACAATCAAAATTATTCCCAGTAAATAAGTACATTGACCAAGTTTCAAACAAAAATACCATAAATATGATTTGGACAAATGATTCTTCTTCATTTTATTTCTAAAACCAATAAAAATCACAGTGTAGCATTATATCCACTAATTCTAACTTAAATTAAAGTAATTTAAATTATATTTTCTACTTTTTCCCATTAATGTAGTTGCCAGCTTCATCTTTGTAGAGGTCTTCGTTTATGCCGTAGTAGCCTGGCGAGCTCTGACAGTCCACCTGGAAACAAGAATATCATCATAAATGAAACAGCCTTTGGCAAGGAAACCAAATTAAAATCAAAAAATATTTTATTCAAATAGACCTTCGCAGGCACTTGATGAATAGTCTGACTCTAATACTCTAATACCGGTTCGGAAGGTTGCATTTGCCGAGAAGAAAAAGCAATAAACTCAGCAATTTTTTTTTTTCAAAACAAGCTTAAATTAATTACATAACATTTACATTAAAATCAAAAGTCTCTCAATATTTCATAAGTAAAACACGAAAGCAGAGCAGCCCCCACAAGCAGCAACTGTTTACAAGTATGACCCGTGTGGCAGCCACCGCTCTCAGATGCACCATTAATGTAAGATGGATCGAAATGGGTACTTTACTACTAAAGAGAGAGAGAGGTAGAGCATAGCGTTTATTCGCTCAAAGAGCAGCTCGACTGGGGAAGTATCGCCACCTTACAGAATACCGCAGCCAAATTTATATTGTATAAAGTTGTGTTCCTGTGCGTGAGTAAGGTCGCCAGAGCTCATAGGGGAGGCGGGAAAGGTCGGTAACACGTGAGCAATGCCTCTGGTGTTGCAAGCGTCCATATGGCTACGTTAACCGCTTACCATCAGGCGGGCCGTATGCTTGTTTACCGACATAGTTGTATAAAAAAAAAGAGATTTCTATTAAAATATAGGTACCTTAAAGAACCAGTCGCACACCCTGGATCGCTGGTTGAAGACGGTCCCAGGAGCACAGATGAAGGAGTACATCAGGTTGCCGCCAATACTCGGCACACACCAGTGCCATACCTGGGAAGACAACAATAAAATTAATTACTAGCTGTTCCCCGTGTTCCCGGGATAAATTGTAGCCTATGTAACTCCATACCAAATTTCATGATGATCCGTTGAGTAGTAACACACACACTTTTGCATTTATATTATTAAGTTAAGTTATGTATGGATGTATGGATGAGACGACAATATATCGACGAGCAGGCTGACGATCCATCTGATGGTAAGTAGTCACCGCCAATTGACATTTGCCATGCCAGGGGGTTTGCCGATGTGTTGCCGACATTGAAAACCTTTTTCCTTTTGAGTCCTCTTCTGAAGAATGGGAAGTAAATTCCACATCCTAACAGTCCGCAGTAGGAATGTCCGACTGAATCGTTGTGTGGACGATGGCGGCTTGAGGATGTGAGTATGAGCTCCATGTCACCAGCGAGTGGTGAGATAACAAATATGACGATTGCACCAGGTCAAAAAGTTTTTGAGAACACATCCCCATTGCATAGACGGAAAAACACACAGATAGAGCCTGTACATCTCGATGACTGCTAAGACTTTCTAAAGATCTATAGCCAGAGAGTTCGGGATCAAAATAAAAAATTGGGATAAGTGTTAAACATCACATTAAATTGTGGTTATGCAACATTGCTATTAATATACTGACAGGCGCTAAAATAAAAATATAACACACCTGACACATGGTTTCCGTATCGGCGTAATATCCGGGTATTTTATCATCACACGTGAATGATAAGCCGTTTGGTACTTCGGTATACACCGGGTAATCCTCTCCGGGTATGTATCCGTCTAAACTCTGTGAAAAAGTATGTAAATATTATATAAAATGTAATCATTAACTTAACCTTATCGTTTAGGTTTTCATTTATAGTATACTAGCGACCCGGTACGTGCTTCGCTACGTAGGTATAAAGTGAAATAATAAAAATGTGCTAAATGAAGAACCGCTCGACCGATTTTGTGCAAACTTCACATAAACCATCTACTAAATAGTCCGAACAAAGCCTAAACATTTGGTTTGGATAGGTGAGCCCGTTCTTGAGTTATAAAATTACAACGAAAAGTGGCATTGATTTTTATATATATATAGATTTAGATTTTGATCTAACTCTATGATATATTTTTCTAAACTCGATATTATAGATAAAATATCGAGTTTAGGTCACTGCCCGTGGGTAATGTACCCAGAAGGCTGGCAGCATTACCTCGTTGGATAGCTAGGCTAATCCTTTGTCCGAGGTAAGAACCAGCCCTCTGGTCACCAGATAACTTAACGAGGCGTGTCGACAGTTCTTTAAAAAAAGACCGGGCTTCCGGGCCCCAAGGCCCCAGAGTTTCTACTCCAAAAGGCACAAATATGTAGCCGTCGCCAAGGGCTGCATACTTGCGCCTCTTGGAGCTCTCAGCTGTCGATGCCGCTGTGCCAGATGCCCTGGAGGTGGACTGAAGGTGCGACGGTGCCAGCGTATCAACACACGTCGCATCCCAGACTAAAGGTCTACCTCGACTCCAGGGAATTAACGTCATACCGTCGGGCCTCTTGCCATCGTCACGTGCGATACCGTTCGGCTCAAGTAAAGCCGGCACGTTAACGGTAGCAAGAGCCCTGCGGATGACGTCATTAATGGCTGCGTGTCGCGGTAGCCGACCAGCACTGCGGCGGCAGGAAAGACCGTGGTGGCCGTAACTGTCGACACTCTCTCCACACGGGCAGCGGTGGGGCTCATTGGTGTTTGAGCCCAGTCGCAGACCTATTGCTAAAGAGAAAGTGCTATTTGTTAGTAAAGTGCCGACGTTAGCAGAGGGCAATGCCTGGAGCCAATAGCCAGACTCTCTCTCGGAAACAGCAAGAAGACGAGCTCGCTCTGCAAGGCTATCAGAGTTACACAAGAGGCTTGAGTGAACTTGTTTGCAGAGCGGCTCGTCCCATTGCCTCTGAATTAAAGGGTTTTCGGGAAAACTTTCACTTGGGCAAGCTGCAATCCATGTAGTTTTAGCTTCCGCACAGTCCGAAATTTCTATGTTTGATTCACCTAAAGACTTATATATAATTTTTTTGAAGAGATTGTAAGTACTGTGGCTGGAAGATAAAAATGCAGGAAGAGCTACACTGGAAATTTTTCTTATGCCTAGGCCGCCAAAACGGATGGGAAGTGTTGCCTGGCACCATGATTTATCGTTTAGAGGACAATTTAAAATTTTCACGAGGATGTCATGAATAGACTCGTCTAAGGTTGCCAATAAATTACTAAATTTCCAGAATGGACAGCATCTGAGAACATACATGAATTTAGGCACAAAAAGACAATAACGAATGATATGAAAGGCCATGTGAGAATTTATATTAAGAAGGCGGTCTGAAATATCATTAAATTTTGACGTTTGATCATCCAAAAAAGGTTTCAACGAGTCATTTAGGACAGGTGCTCCTAGCAAGCGAAGTGATTTACTATCTAAAATTTTGATGTTAGGGGCCAAAAGATTAAATTTATCAATTAATATTGCTTTGTTTTCGGAAGTTACAGAGTCGGAGAAAAAGAGTTCGCATTTGGAAAAATTTAAAGTTAGGCCGATAGAAAGGAATGAATTTATGAGATAATTTAGGTCAGAAAGAACTGATTCAGCGTCACCTGCTAGGGTACCATCATCTAAATACCATAGATTTAGTTCTGAGGTGAGGGATGAAATAATAGGATGAATGGCGAGGCTAAACACAGCCGGCCCAAGTGGGTCACCTTGTTGACAACCGACCGCTGAATGAATAACATGGTTTTTATAAGAGAGTGTACTTGGTGTGCCATAGCATTGTAAAAGGTAGTTAAATATATCCGGGGTGTGATTTCTTACCTCATTTAAGAGTGCGGATCTGTCAACAGAGTTGAAAGCGTTTTTGACATCCACTTTCAGCACCACTTCACCGCTATCTTTTTTTTGGAGATAAGTCCGGAGTGCATGTACTGCAGCCTCACATCCTCCCCGGGAACCAAAGCCAAGTTGAATAGGTTGGAATTTTGAAGATAGTTCGGGGAGGATGTGTCTGCAGCAAATTTTGGAAACGATCCGTCTGAGAGTAGTGCCAACTGCTATGGGCCTTATACCACCATCTTTCTTTTTTAAGGCACATAGGTTGGCACCGTAAATTATCTGGATAATTTCATTATTTATTTTACCAGAAAGCATAAAATTTATTAAGTTTGTTATGTCCACAAGAAGGGCCCTGCCGGCATCCCCAGTATTACTGCACACCAGATCTTTTAAATGCTGCGGAGTAAGGCCATCTAATCCGCCGGCAGAGCCATTCCTGAAAGACATTATTGCCGAAAATACATCTTTGCAGTTTGTCATAAAACTATTTGTTTCGGAGCAAGTGAAGTGAAGTGGAGCTGAAGTTGGATGTTTCTCAATGAGGGCCGAGAGTGTTTCCGGAGAGTCTGGAGCGACAACATCATTTGAAAAAAGAAGATTAGCGGCTCCTCTTAGGTCACCATCAGAAACTTTTGTTTCGACTTTTTGGAAAATACTAAAATTTTGATTCCGCCTAAAAGTAGTAATTTGGGTACAGTCGTTATCATTGTAGCAGTTTTGTTTTATATTGGTGGTAAGGGAGCCGCTACGGTCTGACTGGACATGAAGTACTTTATACGAAAAAGTTAGAAGATGTTCCCAGGCAACTATTGAATTTTCTTCAATTACCTTTTTAATGGTCTTTGAAAGATGTTGAGCTACACTTATTCGAGCACCACGGGGTATTCTTCTTATAACAGGGTAATTTGTTTTTAGTGAGCTCAAAAGTTCTATGTGAGGTACAATGGGAGTACTATTTTGGCTATGGGAGCTGGGATGCAAGGGAGCTGATAAGTTAGGTGGGCCCGAATGATCACATCGGTTTGATTTCGTGCTATGCACTTTACCGATGTGAACGTTCAGACCCCTCTGCCCTTTAAAGAAACGTGGCTGGGAGCACTGGGAACATTGTAAGAAAGATGTGTCGCTTTGGGGCTGGCATCCAGGATTGGCACCTGTCTGCGACATATATATATAATAGAATAGGATATTACATATCTACAATTAGAAAATACAATTATATTGTAAATATTACCTTTAGAAATAACAAAATATCGTATTTGGCACTGGAAAAATATCTAAAAATAAAGAATGTTACATATTGTTTAAAATTACACTCAAAACTTTGAAGAAATATTTTACCACTTCTCTGAAATATCATATGACACCAGGTTAGAAAGTTCACCAGTCAAATTGCTGTCAAAGAGTCTGTGACACCATAAAGTTACCATAAAGGCTGGAACGGTGCCGCAAGCCGGGTGCTCCGGGACATCTCCTAGGTAACCGAATTTGTATGCCGCTCCGTCACACACAGCTGATTTTGATATATGATTGAAATATCAGGTAACAATTGAGTAGGTGTAGCTATTATAAGCTTGAACTTCGGCAATATTTTATTTTTCAAAACCAGAATCTCAATAGCAGCATAAATTATGCAAAATGGTACTTTCAAAACATAGCATTTTTCGATCATTTTTAAATTATATAGTTACCTACTATTTTTATTCATCCATATACTCATACATACAAATATTTATATCTATTTAGCAAGATTTAAACACTTTTTCTCATTATTATTTCTATTAAAGAAAATTTTTAAATTCTCTTAACTCTATGATTGTATAGTTTTATAGACATTACAGAAGGACTTACTTGACTTAACTTAACCTTAATAACTTGAGTAGATAAATCAAGTGATTATAAGCACGATCACCTGTCACTTTGACATTTATTGCAAATTACATTTTCATTACATTCTCGGAAAATAAATTCAATCGAAGATTGTTCCGATGATTGTACTTTTTGCTGCAATTTCACGCTTGGTAATTATAATCTACTATAAATTATGGAAAACTTTGTAAGTACCTAATCTTATCAATTAAATAAATAAATCGTGCTTTTCCCAATGGAGTACAGCATGGGGTTCTTCAAAAAGGGTGTGAAGAGGTTTCTTCAGGGTCGCCAACGCGTGATATCCCTGGTGTTGCAAGGTAACCGCTTACCATCAGGCGGGCCGTATGCTTGTTTGCCACATCAGTGGTATAAAAAATAATTGAAATATTTGGACTGTGTAAAAAAAAACTTAAACCGACTTCAAAGTCCACTAAGAAGTAATAAAATCCTGATCTGACAATGGGACAATTGGAACCTCTTTTTTTTAAGTCGGTTAAAAAGTGATCTAGGCACTTTTTTAACCATTGTCATCAGATCAGGATTTGATTACTAACTTCTTAGTGTACTTTGAAGTCGGTTTAAGTTTTTTGTAAAACAGTCCAATTGGGTTATTTTCTACGCAAAATGCAACTATCTTAAATATTATTGGTGTTTTACTTAGAATGAGAATTAAATTATGATCATAAAAATATAAGATGTTTGTTAATAAAATCATTTTTAATACAAGCTTTTTTTAGTTGACTGTACTTGCATTGCCATCCAATATACTAATGTATAACAATATTAAGTCAATCCGACCACTGGAAGTGGGTGAAATTTGACTTGCAAGATTCCATCCGAACATACATACATACATTGCAAGTTACATAAAAGTTTCGAGTTTTTTTTTATTGTATTGTGTGTAATTTTAATTTGTATGTTTAAAGACAAAATCGGGACAAAGAAGTGCTTAATATTACAAAACATCTGTAGTTAAAACATGTTAAATTCTTCGCATTTGATTTTTTTTTAAAGTTCTTTGATTTTTAATACTCCCGACATATTCAGTAAGTATAAATGAAAAAAAGCCGTTCCCCTAATCTTTTAGAAATCTAGCCGATTAGGGTTCGAACTCGATCTGCATCGTAATTTCAAAATGGTCAGATTGTTCCAAACTATTTCTGACAATGTAACCTTGCTGAGTTTCATTCGGTTTTTATAATTCTGACTGTATGAAACGATGGCACACAAAAAAACAAACAATACTCACAGCTAAAGATTTCTCCATCAGATACAGGAATATCGTTAGGAATCCGATGGAGCTGATCTGGAATCCACAAAATCGTTTCTGTTGACCCATTGTGCTGATTATCTACCGCTGTGGGTTCTTGATAAACCTGAAACAAGGATATTTTATATTGCTAAAGCAGGAAACATTCATACGGCCCGCCTGATGGTAAGCGGTTACCACGTAGAGTCTAGGTTCGCTTTGACCACTGTATAAATCAATCAAATCACTTATTGAAGAAACCCCATGCTGTACTCCCTTGGGCACCTAGGCGGAGAGCTCATTCCACAACCTGAACGTCCGCGGTAAAACCTCCTTCTTTAAAACTTCTTCAAAACCGCACAGAGCGAAACCATTTTGGTTCGATTGTGCGAGGATGGACTCCCCATCGATGTCGAGAGTTGCGATGGTAGAAGGTAGCCGTGGGCATCAGGTCAAACAATTAACAGGAGCTCTGAGCCGCTTGTGAGCTGGGGATCCTCAAAAACTCTGATGTCACGTCGCTGTATCCAGGTGCCCCGCCCATAGACGACAGCAGTACTCCATATGAGGCTGGATTTGCGACTGTAAAGTTGCAACCTTTGCCCCGATTTGAAGTACTGCCTTTGTTGAGCACTCCGAGTTTTCTGGATGCCAGCTTAACCTTGTCTTCTAAGTGACTTCGGAACAACACGTCGCTATAAATGTCGACGCCAAGGATCAAGGGTGTGAAGTAGTAATACCTCCTTTCCAGGTTACCATAGACGCTTCATTACAACTGCTATTTGCGTATCAATTTCACGGCAAACATTCCTAACTTAGTATTAATCAATGTATACATAGCAAAAAAGTCACACATAACTGTCTGTGAATTTGTAACGAAACAAAAGATTTCGACGGTACACAAAAAGACAGACAAACTTAATTATACTATAATTAGTAATTGTATGCGGATTAAACAAAGATTTATGATCGACATGTGAAGTTTGGCGAAACTGATAATTACTTAGTACGGAAATATTGTGCTTGGTCCATTGAGCTACTACTACTATTACTACGTATAGAGAAGACGCCATACATCACAACTATGTTCCGTTCAAATGAGGCCATCCGGCCACACTTGTTGTTGTACAACGATGAACGAATCGCGTAAGCGCCGCGAAAATCACGGTGTTTGAGAGAAAAATACTCCTAAATGCGTTCTGATAGCGCTACGTGTTTCTACTGTCTGCTTAGACGACTAATTATTGTTTCAGCGATAAAGATAACTTTAGTTGACTGTAAAAAAAATAAAGTTAGTTTTTTTTTATTTTTTATTTTATTTTTTTTATTTTATTTTATTAGGAAAACAAACAGCATTACATAGTAAATTAGTAGAAAATTACATTAACTCAAACAAGCCTAAATAGTTTTCACAAATAGAACAATAGGATAGTTTATCTGTGCATTAACACTATCTAATATTAAGTAACAAAAGTTTTTATAAAATAGTTTATAAAAACTAAAAAAAAACACGCTTTAAAAAGCCCTGCCCACCCTAGACAAGATGGTTATCGACAATCGTCATCGTTAGTAAACGATCAACCTTTGTATGGAATTGACATAAGAGATTGTTTAAGATCACGTGAAATTTCGATTTGAAATGTAACCCATACAAAGGTTGATCGTTTCCTATCGATGACAATTGTCGATAACCATCTTGTCTACTGGCCCTGCACTAAAAAGTGTTAAATAATAATCCCACCAAAACAATTTTTATGTAAAATGTTGCCAAGACAGCTCGTACTGTCAAAAAGTTATCAGATATCATGTAGAGCCAAGCTTATAACTCTACATGCCCTTACTCTACAAGCACTAACTTCACAAACTCTACACCTAAGTCAAAATATGTGGCTTAGCATTTTCAACTGGCCTTTGCCTGATAAAATTGAACCTTGATGTTCTCTGTCTATCCCGTAAGGACCTAAAAGTATAATATATGAATGAAAAGGCCTCCCTCGGCGTGTACTTGGCCCTATGCCCTTACCTCTCTCAAATAGCTTTAAAACTTTCAATGATTATTAATCTGATAAATCATTCAGGTCAGTTAGCCTTGCAGAACATGTGATCTCTTTGTGTGTAATTATGCCATCAATTCACACGTTCGTAACTAGACCCTATATTGTTATTGTTAGATTATGAAATGCAATGGCTAGATGCTGTTGGGCCATGTTGCAAGTTGCAACTCAATTCTACTTCCTTCTTTCCACAGGTCTTGGGAACCATATTATGTAGTAGTGTAATTTATAGTACTGGCTGCTACCACACTCGAGTGGAAAATCTGCCAAGCACCTTCCGATGTGTTCCGACAGCTGCACTTAAGAGACAGTTCTTTCTAGGCTTACCACCTTCGGCTACACCATCACTGACGGGCCAGTTGGCGCAGTTGGTTAAGAGTCTGGTAAAGATTCCACCTATTGCGCCGCAGGTCGTGGGTTCGATTCCCGCACAGGACATGCATTTGTGTGCATGAACATGTCTGTATATCCTGAGTCTGGGTGTAATTATGTATATTAAGTATGTATTTACAAACAAAAAGTAGTATATGTATTATATCAGTTATCTGGTTTCCATAGTAATAGCTCTGCTTAGTTTGGGATCAGATGACCGTGTGTGAGGAATGTCCCAGGATATTTATTTATTTATTTATTTATTATTTGTGTGAAATCTATTACGCCAGTTTCCCACACCACAATCGACAGTGCGCTCTGATTGGCTCAGTTAAAGACACACTAAACAGTGATTCTTACTGTTCAATATCTGTGTAAAAGCACTGTCTAGTTACAGAATTGGATTGCTAAGTATTACAGCATGGTAAAAAAAACATACTGAATATGTTTGAGTTTTGTGAAAAAATATAGACAATTGTGCTGATTCTGTTGTTTACAACTAAACTAATTTTTGTCTCACCATGTCTCTTTCTAACAAAGAACAAGAAAAGTATGTAAGAAATTTAGTCCTGTCAAATTAGTCCAATGCTTGTTTTCAATATAAATTTAGTCGCCATCTATCGCGGTTACGTCTAAATGAAGCAAATGAAAACGGCAAAGACTAATTTGACAGCTTTAAATATGTTCTATCCTTTTTCAATAATGTTTGTAAGAAAGAGATGGTATGTGACTAAAATTAGTTTAGTGCGATTTACAACAGAATCTGCACCAATGCTTCTATGTCGCTTTGGATGAGCGGCCATGACTCGCTGTAAACTTTCATTCTTAAGAAATTTAATTAATGCTAATAAAACTATACAGAAGTTATGCTAATTTTTGTCGTGGGTTACTCTTTCGTAAATTAATTACATTTGGAGTAAATGCTTATTTTTGTTGCAGATTACATTCCGAGTCACATTGCGAAGGATTATGTAAATAGATTTTTTTATGCAACAGGTTTGCCGGCCCGTTGGCGTGGTTGCTAAGACCTATCACGATGCAGGTCGTGAGTTCGATTCCCACCCAGGACATGCATTTGTGTTCATGAACATGTCATCTGGGTGTAATTGTTTTTTTTTTTTAATTTGGTATATCAGTTATCTGGTGTCCATTGTAAGCTCTAGCCGTATATGAGGAATGTCTCAGGATATTTATTATAATTTAAATGTTGCAATACCAGGCTGATATGTTGCCAACCTCAAAAAGCACTTCTTACGCTGGTTTTGAAGAATATGTATAAAGACCTTAATGAGACGCTGAGAAAGACCTTGATGAGAAGCTCATTCCACGTCCCAATGGTCCGCAGTAGGAGTTCGACTGAATCTTTGGGGAGTACGAATGAGGCGGCTCTAGGATAAGAGGCGGTGCGAAGGAGACAGGAGGCATCAGGCCAAAAATAAACATAAGCTAGTACATATTTACTAGCACCATTAATTAGGTTCTAGGTAAGTACTAACTAAGGGAAGGTAAAGCATTTCTCAAACGTTTTTAAGCCCAAAGAGCAGCTTGACTGGGAAAGTAAGGGGATATACGCTTCTAATTTGCGCTCTTTTGTAGGACAATAAAACCAGTCTGGCCTGTCTACTTTTAAACATAATTGGTTGAAATCAAAGCAAAAGTCTACTTGTTAAGCTATTGCTACTTCATTAACGGAACGTGTCAAAACTGATCTACAAACACGTGCAGACAAAAAGACAGACAAATGTGGAAGTTGCTATAAGAACATAGCTAATAATGTTTGCAATACAGTAATTTCCTGACCGTGGGAATATATTGTGCTGTCTGTATCCGTGACTACGTTTACCTTCGATTTGATGATGCCCGCAGATAAGAGTTGGCTGGATACAGTTTGTTTATTAAATAATATGCTTACGTGATGCCGTTAAAACATTAACCTTATGTGAGGCATGAGCAGTTTGCATAAACACAATCATAATTATCTTACACTAGTAATTTACCGTCAGAAAAAATTACGATACGAGTTCCTTTTCATTTGTTCTCGGTAAAAATATCGATTAAAATCGAATAAAATTCTATAAACAAAAACGCATCGTTTTGCTTACCAATGGTAGAATTTTTTATTGCCAAACTGGCAATAAAAGCAAATTCGTAAGCTAATTTTACCTGTGATAGCTACTTCCATATGGGAGGGTCTGCTATGCAAAGCTTTGAGGTCTTTGCTTCATTATGAGTAAAGATATAAGGGTCTTAATTTTAACCGATGACGGTCCGTAAATTATAGAAATCGGCCATTAGTCGTTAACTAAAAACGCGCAGTTCTTTTCAATAAGATAGCTTTGCACATATCCATTTGCAGTGTGCGCCAATAAAATCGAAATAAACAGCCTGAACTGGTCAACTAGAGATTTAAAAGGAAGGATTATTTCTTTAGAGCCCGAAGGGAGCAATTAGAAAGGATTTCCTGAAATCCGACTCCTTATGAGGTAAAATGTCTATGTAAGGTTAGTGGTGGTAACTTCTATTGCTGCGCCGAATGGCCTAATTCCGAAACCCATAATTAGTTATGACGAGCATTAAATACTTACCCCCTTACTCATAAAGCACTATTTAACTAATATACTCAGGCGATTTTAAGGCGATGATAGCTCAGTGGTAGTGAGGTCGGATACCGAGACGAAGGTCCCGGGTTCGAATCCTACAATGAGCTTGAGCTTTCGGTGAAGGAAAACATCGTGAGGAAACCATAGCACGGTGGTAGGGTACTTTGCAGTACCCATCTGGCTGGCTACCACCCTCAAGTTGAAAATCTGTCGCCAAGCATCTATCGGTGTGTTCCGTCAGCTACACTTGAGAGCCAGTTCCTTCTAGGCTTTGTGTGCTTACCACCTTCGACCACATCATCACTTACCATAGTGAGATTGTGGTCAAACACAGGCCTATACACAGTAAAAAAAAAAAAAAAAAATACTGATTAAACGGTCAAGTAAATAATGTCACATTATTTGACAATGACAGTAGAGTGACGTTATTTACGTGACCCTGTTAACAGTATATTAGTTAAATAACGTTTTATGAGTAAGGGGGTTAGACATTAATAACTTGTATATAACCGTGTGTGAGGAATGTCACAGGATATTTGTTTATTTACTCTGTGATATCAACTGTCTATCTATTACAACTTTAGCAGCTGTACCATTCTGGAAAATGTGATCACGGTGCTACTCTCGTTATGAGTACCAAGGGATACTCGGCGGCGTGACCTACCGCAGATGGTCCCTGACGCCTCGTAAGGGGTTGCCAGGAATAGATTGTCAGACAATCTACACTTAGTCTTGGAGGGACTTATCTACCTTTGACGGAACCTAGCCCACTGACAGAAGACGTACAGGTAATAGGGTCCCGTTGGCGACCGGGTACATGCCCTAAAATCGTCATGGTTAACCTTTTTAGGGTTCCGTAGCCAAATGGCAAAAAACGGAACCCTTATAGATTCGTCATGTCTGTCTGTCACAGCCACTTTTTTCCGAATCTATAAGAACTATAAAGTTGAAACTTGGTAAGTAGATGTATTCTGTGAACCGCATTAAGATTATCACACAAAAATAGAAAACAAACAATAAATTTTGGGGGTTCCCCATACTTAGAACTGAAACTCATTTTTTTTTTAATAAAACCCATAAGTGTTGGATGTCTATTGATAGGTCTTCAAAAATGATATTGAGGTTTCTAATATATATTTTTTTCTAAACTGAATGCGCGAGAGACACTTCCAAAGTTGTAAAATGTATGTCCTGTAACTTCTAAAATAAGAGAATGATAAATCTATAAAAATATATGATGTACATTACGATGCAAACTTCCACCGAAAATTGGTTTGAACGAGATCTAGTAAGTAGTTTTTTTTTAATACGTCATAAATTGAAATTCATATCAAATACTCAGGTCTATACTACCATTCACTTATATACCTACAGGTTTGTACGGAACCCTCGGTGCGCGAGTCTGACTCGCACTTGGCCGGTTTTATCATTAGGGAAGATTTAAGTAAGACTACAAGATAACATTACTTTGTAAACGAAACTGTATTATTGCATAAATTTCCCACAGAAGTGTTGTAAAGTTGTGATGGAGGCAAATTATTACAGCTACTGTGATTAGGCTTGAGCACATTTGTTTTGCAATAATTATTTTGTTGCAATACTTAGGATAAATAAGCTCAGAGTCACTCAGCGAGCTATGGAACGAGCTATGCTCGGAATTTCTCTACGTGACAGGATCCGCAATGAGGAAATCCGTAAGAGAACGAAAACGACGGACATAGCTCGTAGAGTTAGTAAGCTGAAGTGGCAATGGGCAGGCCACATCGCTCGAAGAGCCGATAACCGCTGGGGAAGAAATGTTCTCGAGTGGCGACCACGTACTGGAAAGCGCCGAGCGGGACGCCCTCCTACCAGGTGGACCGACGACCTGGTCAAAGTCGCTGGGCACCGCTGGATGCAAGCGGCCCAAAACTGTTCGAAGTGGAAGTCAATGGGGGAGGCCTATGTTCAGCAGTGGACATCCATAGGCTGATATGATGATGATGATGATGAATACTTAGGTGTTGGGTACTTTCCAACCCCCCCTCTCTCTCTTAGGCTGCTTTTCGACCTGAGATGTGCTATGCAGCTATTCTGCGAGGATGTAATAGCTAAGCTGTGAAACTATGTGACCGTTTCCACTGATACTAAGCTATGTAGCGGTGCGAGTAAGATGTGCTGTGAAGATGCGCCGCCGCAAAGTAGCTGCGCGAGGAAGGTGCACAGCTCGAGCTATGCGATGTATCGATAGTAGGGAAGCGGCGAGGGCGGCGCGGTGTGGGTAGAGGTGCTCCCACATCCATAGCACGCATCCTTCCATATAAAAAACATATCTTACTTGAATCCGTTTCCACCAGTGCTAAGCTATATGCACCAATGAATATGATTGGTGGATATCAAACGCATCCACAGCAACGTAGAATAGCACATCTCTGGTGGAAAAGCAGCCTAAAGATGTCGTGTCTAAAATGCTGCCTTTGTAAGCTTAGCGGATTAATCCGAAAAAGTATACAGTTTTCTTGGATATGATCTCTTTTTCCATCCAGAAAATAATGGATGGACGTTAGAAGATAATCAATACAAAGATAACAACAAAAAATCAAAAGTTTCGAATAATTTCGGATAGGGGCGGAGTCTAATGGTGCGTCCATGCTACACGAATCGAGCACGAGCCGAGCCACGAACGAATAGAATTCGTTCGTTGCTCGCGATGTCAAGTGTGGACATTACAACGAGCCTACAACGAGCGCGATGCGAATCCCTGTGCTCACGAAAAACTGAAAATCGGGCGGAGCACGAGACGAATGCTCGTTCGAGGCTCGCAAGTCCGTCCACGCTACAAACTAATTTTAATCTCACTATGTCTCTTTCTAACAAAGAACATAAGAAAAGGATGTATAAAATGTAGTCTTGTCAAATTAGTCCAATGCTTGTTTTCAATATAAATTTAGTCGCCATCTATCGCGGTTACGCCTAAATACACGCAAAATAAGACGGCAAAGATTAATTTGACAGATGTGACTAAAAATAGTTTAGTGCGATTTACAACAGAATCGGCATTGGTACAAAAAGAAATTATCTAAAATAAAAGGTCATCTATTTGCATATTTCCTTTTACAATTTCTTAAAAACATCCGTAACTGAAACTATCCGAAACCATCGGATATCCGTAACCGTATCCGAAACTGATATGATGTTCATTATATTCCAGATCCGAAATTTCATATCCCTGCTATATAGAAATTGCTATCTACGTGCCAAACATCGCGATCGGTTCAAGGTTTAGTCGTGAAAATATAACAAACAGAGTCATTTTCACATATTAGTATTAAGAATGGATAGTATTGACTACAATATTAAAATTGCTCAATGAACAAGGAAACAGACAAAAGACCGCAGCAACAATACCTGCTTACGAAACGTCTAGTGTACCCATGTATCATATTACTATTATGTATTGTAACTATGTTGAAGTAAACTTATTGATTTAGAGTTCCGACCTGCCTGTCTGTCTGTCTGTCAAGACCGTTTTTCTCAGGAACGCGTGGAGGGAACAAGCTCAGGCCCCCTAAAAAGGAACCTAAGCAATATTGCTAACGCAATTCATTTTTTCGAATTTAAAGCAGATCTTTTGAAATTCATAAATTCCAAATCTTTTAATGAATTGAATTGTATATAATTAGTAACTATTTTCCCAAAAAATATTGGAATCGCTTAGGTTCTGTCGAGAATTCTAAAAATTTAATTGCGTAGCAATATTGCTTAGCTTCCTTTTTAGCCCCCCAGGTCTGCAATCCCTTGGAGCAGAGAAAAAATCTAACTTCTAAGTCAACGCAATAAGATTTGCTGATTAGCCAAATATATTGACGGTCGCAAGGGAATCAAAACCTATAGGGTACTTCCCGTTGACCTAGAATCATGAAAGGCAAGAAAAAAAGGGCAAACTTAAAAAATAACATGATCGGAAAAAGGGGGAAAATCTTCGAGACTCGATTCCCGTGATGAACGAACCATTTACATACCTACAAGTCTGTACGGAACCCTCGGTGCACGAGTACGATTCGCACTGTGCTGGGTTTTTTTATACAGCATTTTTTTTTGTCATCTATTGAATATTCTGTAACAACACTCCATATTTAATATGCTAGTAATGTGTACGCAAAGTGTGTAAGTATGTTTGCTGTTTCATAAAAACAAATATTAAAACCACTGCATTCAAAAAGGGATTTCCGTTGTTCAAAGGTCAAACATTGAAATGTATCTGATTGTGCATTTAGTTTATTGTGACACAGTTACGAAATTTGTACATAAATGACCTTTACATGATCTAATATGGCTTGGAAACTCCAACAGTAGGTTGACCACTAGCCTACCTCCACCGATTCGCAGTGGGCACGCGTGGTGGAGTATCTGCCCATTCCCTTTCACCCTCATTTGTGAAATGAAGCTTGCGCTCATCGGTGGGACATTATAGGCTGATGATGACATTTTTTTTTCTTTTATACAACTTAGTCGGTAAACAAGCATACGGCCCACCTGATGGTAAGCGGTTACCCTTGTAACACAAGAAGCATCGCTCACGCGTTACCGACCTTTCCCCCCTCCCCTGTGAGCTCTGGCGACCTTACTCACGCGCAGGAACACAACTTTACACAACATAAAGTTATTTGGCTGCGGTATTCTGTAAGGTGGAGGTACTTCCCCAATCGAGCTGCTCTTTGAGCGAATAAACGCTACGCTCTACCTCTCTCAAAATATTATTATCTCTTGACATGATTTAATATTTGTTTTTAAAAACAGAGCAAGCAGATTAGACAATCTTTTTCGAAACGCAGGTTTCCTCGCTACAGGTTTGAGGAATCCTTGATGAAATGGATATCATCAATCAAATCTGCAAATTACTGTTTGCATATTAAGGCATGTGTTTTTTTTATAATATGTCAAGCTTTGATTTATATTTTGTCATTGGTGCGTCCATGCTACGCGTAGCGAGCACGAGCCGAGCCACAAACGAACAGCATTCGTTCGTTGTTCGCGTAGCGTGGACGGACTTGCGAGCCTCGAACGAGCATTCGTATCGCACTCGACTGCGCTCCGCCCGATTGTCAGTTTTTTCACGAACACAGGGATTTGCAACGTGCTCGTTGTAGGCTCGTCGTATCCACACTTGATATCGCGAGCAACGAACGAATTCTGTTCGTTCGTTTTTTTTTTTGACATTTTTAGATTATTACTAATATTTAATCTGTGTCTATACTTTACTACACTTTATAATGAAGAGTTTGTTTGTTTGAACGCGCTCTGAACCAGTCGAAGTCGAAAAATTCTTCCACGAGACCTTTTATACACAAACTCGTTGACTTGGCCTGGCACCAACCAACCTTCATCACTACACAGCCTAAACCACTGTTTGTATCTTGTAATTTTGAATATAGATTACTTTTTGGTAATGCCACCTCTATGGAGGTAAAGAAGAGAAACCGTAAAAGAAACATAGTTTATTGTTCCCTCTTGCTTGATGCATTAACAGCAACTGTGAATAGGAATGTAAGTTGAATGTAAAGGGACACAATAAAGTTGAAAGTGCGTGGATGGACAATCACTTTGTGGCATTTAGATGCCTCTCGAAGCCTTGATGCGTGGCCTATATACGTGAAAGTATCGATTAACATATCTCGTGACTGTGTGATCGATTAAGTACATATTGAACAATATTATCATTATTTTGTCGATATATCTTTATTTACAACAAATATGTACAAAATACAATCTATATATAGAGAATTTCCTCAAGTCTGCCGCTGCTTCCGATTAACGGCAAGGTTCCCAGAAGGCTGGCAGCGTTTCCTCTTTGGATAGCCAAGCTGACGCGTTGGCGAAAAAGGCTACCCGCCCGCTGGTCTCCAGAGGTCTCGATCAATTTTGAAGACAAGGTGCGAGCAAAACGGCGAGCTTCGGACCCCCACGGTCCCAAGGTCTCGACCGCAAAAGGCATAAAAACATAATTGGGTACAGTCGATGCGTATTTTTTGAATTTTGAATTTTCCGCACTGGCCGCAGCTGCCCCTGCAACTTTACAAGTCGGCGGTAAGTGAGATGGCGCGAGTGTATCGACACATGTGGCATCCCACACATCCGGTCTCTTGCCATCGCCCCGCGTAATACCGACTGTCGATTATATGCTGGGTGCAAAATAAAACTAAAAATATGCGGGATTTGAAATTTTCAATAGGTTACCTATTTCTTTATCGCCGCCGCGCCGTCTTATTTTTTTTACATAATCATTTTTATTCTTAAGTTTTTATTTTATTATCATGTTTGTGTGTGTTCCATGGCCCTGAAGATTGTCACTAATATTATAAAGAGGTAAGTTCGTTTGTTAGATTGGATTAGGGGTAATGCCCGGAACTGATCGGATTCTGAAAATTCCCTCACATTTTTTTTACTGTATTTAGGCCCGTGTTTGACCGCAATCACACCCCCTCCACGTATGATTTCCTTCACCGAAAGCTCAAGCTCGGGCGAGCGGGACCTTCGTCTCGGAATCTTCCACTTCACGTCACTTCCACTGACACACCATCGCCCACATTTCTCCAAATCACTACCCTTTTTGATTCCTTATAATTTCGTGAGTTAAAAGTAAGAAACATGAACATTATACGCTCCAATAGACAACTGATTAATTAACATACCTACTTAATATATGTACACGCATTATAGAAGTAGGAAATAAAAGTTAGGAAACTGTAACTTCACACGCTAGTACTCGAATTACACGATACATGTTTGCTAAGTATCTGTCCAATTAAATATTGGTGCCGATTCTGTTGTAAATCGCACTGAACTAATTTTGGTCACATCTCATCTCTTTCTTACGCGTCTTATTTTGCGTGTATTTAGGCGTAACCGCGATAGATGGCGACTAAATTTATATTGAAAACAAGCATTGGACTAATTTGACTGGTCTAAATTTCTTACATCCTTTTCTTATGTTCTTTGTTAGAAAGAGTTGTAAACAACAGAATCAGGGCCATTACCTAATGGATTTAATTTAAACTTTTACGAAAACTGCCCCGCGGTTTCGCCTGCGTATTTGGCGTATGTAATGTTTTTCCAGGATTAAAATCCAGAATGTATTCTGTGTGCCAAATTCCATCTAGATCCTTTCATATTTTATTGAGCCACAATCATCCAAACTTTTACATTTATAATATTAGACGAAAAGTAGATGGCTTATCTACATATTTAAGAAAATACAGGTCGCAGTCCTGATTTTCAGTCAACCGATTCAAACTTTGTCCTATATTTGGGGCTTTTGTAGATGAAGCTAAAACATGCCCCATTTTCCATTTATCCTTGTAGAAAGTTGAATCAAAATTGCACAACATATCATAATTATCAATAATTCATCATCGTGTATCACAAACATAGCATAACATGAGTTTCAATTGTTTTACAATCATTTATTTTAACCACTCCATGAAATATATTGAAAAAAATCTGAGACCCAAACTACAATTAGCCCCAAATGACCCACTTAAGCCACTGTAATTGAGTTATCACTTCAATAAATCACGGCTATTGTTTAGAACTAGCGAACAATTAGACATTATAGTGCAGTTGAGTTCCATTGTCTCTTAACTAAGTTTTTAATGTAACAGTGTACAGCCCTAAAGGAGTATGACGAAATAGTGTGGCATGTTAAAAAATAATAATTATTTTCGCCTATAAAATTTGAAGGATGTGAATTAAGGACACATCTTTGTTATTACAGAGTTAAATAAATTCAAGAAAGCATAAAATTTAGGTATAACATCAAAATTACTCAAACGAATATATAACTTTTATTATCAAACTAAAGAAATATATCCTCCATATCTGCTCATCAACTAAAACTATTGTCCACACATCTATAAAACGTACGTAACGGACAGGGTATATTTATCCGAAAAGGTTGAAGTCTACATCAGGTATAGAACCTCTATAAAAGGTCTCAGCTCAAAATAAATTACTCAAAAATGCATACCAAATTTTTGCTTCAAAGTTTATTGAATTAAAATCATAACCAACGTTTCACCGCTCAATGAGGGTCTTTTCACGTCACTTGCAACTTTTTTTTTAAATAGACTAAACATTATTGCCAATACACACTGGGCCCACGTGGTGGATAATCCTCTTTCTTGTCCCTATATTGGGGACTAACTATCCACCCGGGATTAAAAGTAGCTTCTTATTACTGATAGAACTGTGGTGTGAAGAGGTTTCTTCAGGTTTCTGCAGCGCGCGAGTGTATCCCCTGGTGTTGCAAGCGTCCATAGGCTACGGTAACTGCTTACCATCAGGCGGACCGTATGCTTAGAAAAAAAGGACTTCCAGAATCGGTTCATATTTCCGGAGATACATCCCTACGTCTAAACTACCAATTTTCTTATCTTTATAATATTTGCATAGACATGTGTGTGTGTTGTTGTATCACGAGCTAACTTTGTCCCCAAATTCCGGGATAGATGTATCCTTTGGAATCAAAAAATCTCTACCATTTTTTTAGTTTCATCATCATCATCAGCCTATAATGTCCCAATGCTGAGCACAGGCCTCCTTTCACAAATGAGGGTGAAAGGGAATGGGCAGATACTCCATCACGTGTGCCCACTGCGGATTGGTGGAGGTAGGCTAGTGGTCAACCTACTGTTGGAATTTTTCAAGCCGCCTAGGAGGCATCCAACTAGCTTAACGACTATCACAATTAAGTGATAACCGGGACCAACGGCTTTACGTGCCTTCCGAAGCACGGAAACGCTCGATTTGAAATACCACTAGACGGTCACCCATCCAGGTACCGACCACGACAGACGTAGCTTAACTTTGCCGATCGATTAAGAACGTCTAATCATGTTACACCACGAGCGCTGCCAGAACTTTTTTAGTTTAGTATAGTTGTATAAACGTAACACATTAAAATACTTATTATTAGGATATAAATAAACTTACCCGAACAATAAAGAGATTCCTTATAATAAAGAATACACAATATGCAACACTCGCGGTTAGTAGTAAAATAGAACTGAAATGAGAGTGAAGGTGCCTTCTGGTTATATATACGGCATATTCTTACTGTGGATAAGACTGCATATTTAAAAAAGTATAGATAATAAGATTAATAAGGCAATTTTCTATTAATTTACAATTGAGTAAATCTATTAGTTGTTTCTATTCGTTTCCAATATGGCGAGGAGGGCGATGGCTGCCACACGCGTCATACTTGTGAACAGGTGCTGCTTGTGGGGGCTGGTCTGCTTAAGTTTGCTATTTATTTACTTATTAAATATTTATTCATTCTACTTTGTAATTTTGCCGCCGCGCCGGGGCACGCAATTTTTTTCAGTGCGATTAGAATGTAAATATTATGTAATGAATCTAAGCTTGTTTTGAAAAGAGTAATTGCTGAGTTTATTGCCGGCTGTTCTCAGCAAATGCAACCTTCCGAACCGGCATTAGAGTATAAGAGTCAGACTTTTCATAAGTGCCTGCGAAGGTCTATTTGAATAAATGATTTTGAATTGAATTGAATTTTGAACATTATACATCATTGAGATGTATAAAGCTTGTTTTAGGGAGAACCGTTTTTTTATGTTTTTGTAAAAAAAAAATTTAACAAAAAATAATTCATTATTTTTATTTATTGATCGAAAAAGAAATGAGTGGATAGACGTTGCGTCAAAGTGCCACAGGGCTCAATATAGGTAAGTATTTATATTATTATATCACTTTGTGTTTGTATACATCGAAGCAAAATTGCAAAAAAAATGCATAATGCATAGCAATTATATCTTATTTTTTAGCTAATCTTTTTGTTTCATAATACTAATACCTACTTGAATACACTTCCCACTAGGCGGTATAATAAAGCAACATTTTAAACAAGACTAAAGCCGTCCACTGTGTGGTAAAACCGAGTTTAGTTGGTATTTTAATAAGTCACAAAAATGTTGGAAGCTTTCCCATTTGAGCACCGATCCATATTTTTGATCGGTGCTGTAATGGGAACAAAAATTCTATTCGAAATCATTCCCTTTTGAGCACCGACAGCTTTGTAGGTTCTAGTGTTGTGGTGTTTAATAAAACGCATCGATAAAAAATAACAGTGTTATTAAATTTTATTGTTGACTTTTTGGCGGGAACTTGCAGAGTGACGTAGCATTTTCATTTTTATTTTCATAAATTTGTGTATTTTGAGTTTTATTGCGTATTTTTGGTGGTATTTTACCCAATAAAGATCATGTGCACCAGTGAAGTGAAATGAAATGAATTATGTGTATCGTGACTTTTCAAGTTGTCTCAAAATGTCCGTGAAGAGTACAATGACCACCATTGTAGTAAAACATGACTTTTATGGACGGTGACTGACTGAGGACTATAATGTGAAGTGATTTATTGTGACTGGAAACTATAATATAACTCGACACTGGCAGAAATGAGCCCTAATTTGGGCTTGGTTGCCAAAATTAAAAATAAGAAGAAGAAATTTTATTGTTAAAAAGTTGAAAGTATTATGACCTTCTTTCTGTCCTCCGTGATTACGACTCTAAAACAACAAAATATCTCGGAACATACATGGGGATGATTATGCCATATCTAAGAATGTTCTACTGGACTTCTGATTGCCACCAATTCTTGGGATACCGTCTATAGATAGACAGATAGATGAAAAACTAAACTGAAGTCGTATCCACACTACCATAGCGCATTTCCCACGCGTACGGTCACTAGTTGCGAACAACATTTTAACTCTAATTAATATCACAACTTTTAGTTTATTCAGTATTTATTTAATCGCGGCTGGCACTTGGACTTGGTGTGACCGCTTTTAGAGTATGCTTCACTGCGTGCTAGTTCCTTCTACGTTCTAAATTATCCTGTAGTTGTTTTTAGTCCCCGGAATGACACGATCAGAGATATAACTTCCCATTTGTGAAAGAATTTTCAGAGTCGGATCAGTACCTAGTTCCGTAGATACGTCCTACATTCAAACATACAAACATTGCCTCTTTATAATAAATAGTGTAGATATACAGTGTTTACATGAAATTTTACACTCTTGCGCCGTCTCATCTTCCTGGAACTAAAAATAGGGCTGGTGCGGCGGCGGAATCAGCGGAGAGCCTCAAAAGGTGCAAATATAGTACCCTTGATAGCGGGTACATATTTGAGCCTTTTGGGGTGGAAACGCTGGGACCGTGGGGACCGGGAGCACGCAAAATTTTCAATGATATATCTGGACGTCTGGTCGAAGCAACACGTGACCAAAATGCTGGTTTTTATTTTGGGCAAAGATTAAGCATTGCCATACAACGTGGCAATGCAGCCAGCATTTTGGGCACGTTGCCTACTGGTAGCGGCTTGTTAGATTAAGTTTATTTTTAAGTTATAGTTTTAGTTTTGTTATAGTTTTTAAGTTATTTTGTGTCTTCTTTTATCTTGAATATATGTTTACATGTTTTTTGACATTTTATAATGTAAGACGTATACTTTTTTTTTTTTTTGCAAGCTCTATTAGTAGGGGATCCCAGTGCCGCCAAACCTTCCTTATTTTCTGGGGGACAAAATGTATAGAATTGAGTAGTGTTTGTACGTACTTCAAACGTATGAATATCTGCTAACTTGTCCTGTCGGCCAATTTACAGGTACCAGGCATGTAAGGTATATTATGTATGTACATTACGTACTTTTCTTAAATTCTGCGAGGTGATTTTTATACTGCGTGTTTTCGAGATGGCATATTTTTGAAACCTATGTTGGATTAGTCCTACTGAACAACTTTTACTTTTACCCGTAGCTCGTATCAATAAGCCAGGCCGTCACACATATTTGTCCATATCTTGAAAACTACTGAACCGATTTTGATGAAACTTGGACTGTTCCCTAAGTTGAAGTAAATTTAAACCTACAAAAAATAATGGGTACAATCCGATTAATATCTTCGGAGATATGCGTGGACAAACATACACCTATGAAATTTTGTATATTTGTTTGGAAGCCCTAATAGATTATCATATGTGAATATAATGCAGTTCCAATAATATTACATACATACGTGTCGAATTGATAATCTCCTTTTTTTTAAGTCGATTAATAAGTTGGCACTTTGTTCCATAGAATAATGGGTGCACGTTAGAAGATACTGCATAGCAGTGGCCGTAGATGGTAACACAAAGCCTAGAAGGAACTGGCCATCAGATTTTCCACCTGAGGGTGGTAGCCAGCAAGACGGGCCTACCACCATGCTATGGTTTCCTCACCGAAAGCTAAACACATTGTTGGATTCGAACCCGCGACCTTCGGAGTCACCGCCGAGCATGATTCTAATTGTCCGTTCACGGAATGACTTGATTGATCAACTGCAAAATACATAATTAGCAAGTTATCATAATATCTGCGTCAGCGCAATAGCTGTTATAAAAGTTCCCAAAATCTAAATGAGCCTACAAGGCTGGTTGCGCGAGCGCAACTTTTATCTCCAAGTTCCCACAACAATTTGTTTGTAATCCGAACGATGGGCTGTACGCGGTGCGGTGAGTCTTGATACTTTTTTTTGTATAAAAATATTGTTTGCACTTGATAACTACACTCTATTCAATGTAGGATGTTGCGTGTGACACATGGTGTTTTATAAGATTCCTCACTGGTCAATGATTATTTCTTTATTCCTAAATAAAATGAGGGATAATGAAATATATTGTGATATTTTCAATATTACAATATTCAAGTACATACGTATGTTTACGTTGTAGATGAATATGCATAAATGAGGTTCTTCAAAAAGAGTGTGAAGAGATTCAGGGTCAGCAGGGTCAGCAACGCGCGTGTTAGATATTTATATTTATTTATTTATATAATTTAGCACATCGATATAATATTCAGATGATATATTAATTTATTTATTTTTAGTCGATATTTATAATATTTCTAAATGAGATGATCAGAACTTTCTTAATGATGATCGGCCCCTAAATCTATCACGCGCGTGATACCCCTGTTGTTGCAAGCGTCCATAGGCTACGGTAACCACCAGGTGGGCCGTATGCTTGTTTGCCACCTAAGTGATATAAAAAAATATGAAATATTTCATTGCAAAACTCTAAAAAAAACATGTTAATTGCTTTAAAAAACACAGTCACACTCAGATCATAATGTATGCGTAATATGGTAATATTATTGATTACCTCTAGAGCTATCTCTTTCTATAGCTATTCAATAAACAAAGATGAAGATACTTTGATTCATTAATTTCAAATTGACGTACCTACGGCATTATTAAGTATTTTTACAAAGTATCAAAACCATTTGTTTATTTATAATTCGATACAAAGGTACCGGTCTCTCTTAAACAATAATTACATTTATTGCGGGTGGTACTATAGAGAGCACAGAGATTGTTGCACTATATTGCAACACCCGGGTTGACCTGTCCTCTTCTGTGTATTCATGTGTGAAATTATATATGATCTCACTTATATTATAATGAAAGTGCGTTTATTTGTCCTTCACGCAGCAACAGAGCATCAAATCGGCGTGTTTTTTTTTAAAATAAATAAATAAATCCTGGGACATTTCTCACACACGGTCATCTGATCCCAAACATATACTACTTTTTGTTTGTAAATACATACTTAATATACATAATTACACCCAGACTCAGGACATACAGACATGTTCATGCACACAAATGCATGTCCTGTTTGGGAATCGAACCCACGACCTGCGGCGCTATAGGTTAAGACTCCACGTCTTAAGTCAAGGACACACTAAACATTTAGATGCAACGATTGGTCGGTGCTGTTATTAAACAGTGCTTTTTTAAATCATAATAATTAAAAAAAACATGATACACGTGGCATGGAACTGGCTCTCAAGTGCAGCTGTTAGAACACACCGGTAGGTCTCGGTGACAGATGTACAACTTGAGGGTGGTAGCCAGCCATGTGGGTACTACAAAGTATCCTAACACTGTGCTATGGTTTTCTGGCAATGTTTTCCTTCACCGATATCAAGCTCTTGTAGAATTAGAAGAGAGGTAGAGTATAGCGTAAGAGAGGTAGAGCATAGCGTAAGAGGGGTAGAGCGTAGCCATCGAACAACCCAAAGAAGTGGGGTGTAGCATGATTTGACGTTCTTCATCGATCGGAAAAGTTAAGCTACGTCTGTCGTGGTCGGTACCTGTATGGGTAACCGCCTAGTGGTATTTCAAATCGAGCGTTTCCGTGCTTCGGAAGGCACGTAAAGCCGTTGGTCCCGGTTATCACTTAATTGTGATAGTCTTTAAGCTACTTGGATGCCTCCTAGGCGGTTTGAAAAATTCCAGCAGTAGGTTGACCACTAGCCTACCTCCACCAATCCGCAGTGGGCACGCGTGGTGCAGTATCTGCACATTCCCTTTCATCCTAATTTGTGAAAGGAGGCCTGTGCTCAGCAGTGGGACATTATAGGCTAACTGATAACTGGAGCCAACGGCTTTGCGTGCCTTCCGAAGCAAGGAAACACTCGATTTGAATTACCGAAAATCCGCAGGGGGCACGCGTGGTGGAGTATCGCCCAGTCTCTTTCACGCTCATTTTGTGAAAGGAGGCCTGTGCTCAGCAGTGGGCCATTATAGGCTGATGATGATGATGATGAAGCGTAATGACGTTGATTTTGCTTGCAATATATTCCGCCAATTTGTCACCCTCGACAATACGCTCTGATTGGCTAAGACAAAGACTCATGCGCTCTGATTGGCCCAGTCAAGACCATACGACGCAGTGATTGGTCCTTACTGTTCAAAATCAGTGAAAAATCATTGACTAGTTTCGGAATCGAATTGATCAGTATTACTACTCTAAGGGATTGTTCCTCGATGAGCGTAGCGTAAGAGAGGTAGAGCGTAGCGTAAGAGAGGTAGAGCGTAGCGTAAGAGAGGTAGAGCATAGCATAAGAGTGGTAGAGCATAACGTAAGAGAGGTAAAGCATAGCTTAAGTGAGGTAGAGCACAGCGTAAGAGAGGTAGAGCGTAGCGTAAGAGAGGTTTAATCCCTCGAGGTTTCTTTGCAGGCTCTAAACTATACGTTTAAATTGTTACATGGTAAAAAACATATTATTTTGTTCAAACACCAGCTAGACTGGGGAAGTACCTTACAGAATACCGCAACTAAATAACTATGTTGTGTTCCTGCGCGTGAGTAAAGTCGCCAGAGCTCATTGGGGAGGGGGTAGGGTCGGGAGTGATGGCTCGTGTATTGCAAGCGGGCCTTATGCTTGTTTGACGACTAATTTGTATAAAAAAAGGATTATAATCCGCGATATGATTGCAATTATAAAACTAATCTGATTTTTTGCTATTCCGTTTTAATTACTTTTTAATAACACCATGGATAATAAAACTAAGTCAATTGTCATTCCATGTGACAGTTTTTTCATGTTACACGTGTTTGATAACCAATTCAATTGAATTATTATATCGTGACTCAATTAACATTGTTAGGGTTCCGTTGTACCGGGACTTAAAACCACACGATAAAGAAATGTGAGGGTTGGAAGGATTTAGGGCTATAGTTATTGCACACACAGTCTGAGGAGAGACTTTACCTCTTTATGTGTTTCTACCGCTTATACAACAGATAGTGTTATGTCGGTTATTGGTAAAAATCAGCGCTGCAGACATTAGGCTAGTCCTAAGTCTACATTTTGCTGAGTAATAAGCGCTTTTCTGCTCACATACAACGCACAAAAGTAGAATAGATTTTTTAGAACAACAAGATTAGATTTATATTTTTTTCTTTTATTTGTACCTACTTTTGTTATTTATAAAAATACATAAACCTACATGACGTTTGTTTTGTTTATGGAAGGAATATGAGATGTTGCCATCTGAAAGATTGTAACGACAGCTAAGATTGCTAAGGATGTAGCTAAAGATAAGTTGGCAACATCATTAAGATCGTGTTTTTTACATTTTTTTATTGTACTGTGTAATTTTTATAATGTTTTTTTATGCGTCGAATGGCTTTCAGAAATAAAATATTTTTCTTTCTTTCTTTTAGAATTGTTTAAGCTGATGTCCACGGCTACCTTCCACCATCAGAACTCTCGCCATCGACGGGGAGTCCAGAATTGTTTCGAACTGTGCGGTCTCAAAGGAGCTTCCATGTGCGGACGCTCAGATTGTGGAATGAGCTCCCCGCCGTGGTTTTCCCAATGAAGTTACAGCATGGGGTACTTCAAAAAGGGTGAAATAGCTGCGTTTGAAGAATGGCCCAGCATATTTATTTATTGTTGATGGCAATTTTATTCTGAACGCCTATAATAAATCTTATAGCAATTATTCTTTTGTTTGAGTAATTATACATAACTATTTGAACAGGTACCTGTCTAATTTTATTTTATTATTTACAACATAATTATTAACCACTTTGAAAGTGGTTTTAAATGATTACGGTAAATGTTTACACACTATGGAAAAATGGAAATGTCAAGCATTAACCTGAATAGAAAGAGGTTACCAGGTCTCCGCGCAAATAAGGTCAGCAAGGGGTGAAAAAACTCCCTTTAGGCAGAGTGACTATTTGGATAGAGTTCTAAGGAGCCGCTGGAAAAGTCACTGCAACATTGTATGGAAGACAATCTTGTTAAATCTCTCTATACAACGTGTAACGGAATTGGTATATCTATGAAAACTACATCAGGTATAGAATCTCTATAAAAAGTTTTCAGTTCAAAATAAACTTGTGTCTCTGTTATCTGTAGACCTCGCGAATCTGCAGCTTTATAAGTCGCAAGTGGGATGTGGGATACCAGCTTGGGCTTTTAGACTCGTTTCAGCGACGTGCCGTCAGAATTGTTGACGATCTCGAGCTCACAAGCGGCTTAGAGCCCCTCAGTCTGAGGAGAGACTTTGCCTCCTTATGTGTGTTCTATCGCTTATACAACGGAGAGTGTTCTGTAGAATTTTTTAAGCTTATGTCCACGGCTACCTTCTACCATTGCAACTCTCGCCATCGACGGGGAGTCCATCCTCACACATTGAAACCAGTTTTTTTTCTAACTGTCTCAAACGAGCTTTCTTCCGCGGACGCTCTCATTGTGGACTGAGCTCCCCGCCGTGGTTTTAACAATGTTACAGCATGGGGTT
The DNA here is from genome assembly GCA_947623365.1 of Achlya flavicornis. NCBI lineage: Eukaryota > Metazoa > Arthropoda > Insecta > Lepidoptera > Drepanidae > Achlya > Achlya flavicornis. The sequence goes on along the minus strand of OX392495.1, from coordinate 1,515,261 downwards.
CTTCAAAAAGGGTGTGGAGATTTCTGTAGGGTCGGCAGGGCTGGTGTTGCAAGCGTCCATAGGCTACGGTAACCGCTTACCATACCATCAGGCGGGCCGTATGCTTGTTTGCTACCTAATTAGTATAAAAAAAGTCTCGATATTTTATAGTTATGTCACTTTTTCGTCGATTCAGTTTTTGTATGGAAAATTCCGAAAGCTGTCACTAACTAACAAATTTACCAAGGAGCTGCGCCGCCCGCGATCTGCCACCTCGCAGGCGCCTGCAGCTAATGGTTGGATTGAGTTGATGCGGTGCCGGGCTGCTGCTGCGATGGAGCGATGCTGATATAGTGAGGTGTGTAACCCATTTTAATGAGATTGGCCTTGGGAGGCATGGGAACAGGAGTACAGAAATATGTAACTCAATTATTTTATGAATTAAAAAGGTTTTTAAAAAAAAACACGTGGATATACTATTTCAAAACATCCGTTTTAACATCCAAATGTTAATTAACTTGTGAAATAGGCTCCGAACTGGGCATCGAACTGGCGTCCGCACGTTTCTAATGCGCTGAACCGTGCGGTTACGTGAACCGTGTACGTGCGAGGCGGTTAGAGCGGTGCGGTGTTGTGTTCGAACCTTAACCATGAGTGGAGACACTACCGGTGTACTGGTTACGGTGGGGTGTATGCTCTAGTTCATTATTTTACTAACTTCAAGGCGTTTGTGCGTGGTGGTGGAAGTTGGCCGCTGGACGTGGTGTTCCGTCGCTTTCGCGGACAAGTTCACACGATCGCACAAAGGCATACTTAGTGTTTTAGTTTAGAGTTTAGTAACATAGGCTTAAATGTTTATAGTTATACTAACAAAAAATGTTTTACTATAATATTTATGTTAGTTTGTAAGGTATATTATATATACGGGGTGTATACGACAATACGACATTAAAATGAAACCACGTAAAGTACTCATGTATACGATCATCTTTTACTATGGGACCAACTTCGAAATCGCAAAAAAAAAAAAACGGCTTTTTATACATTTTTGCCGAGGAGACATGGTACCTTTTGTATGAAAAGCAGTATTTTTTGTAAAAATCACCTTAGTAAATGATCACCAAATTTCAATGAGGAATGTGTTGCGCTCTTTCTCGACTCACACCACATGCAGTTGGTTGTGCTAGGTTTGAACTGTGACAGCGCCAGTTTGTGCTTTGTGTAAATTTTTGGTGGTAATAAACTATTTTTGGATTAAACAATCATAATGTAGGTTCCAATTTCACGCTAAAATAAAATGGTTAATTTTGGTGATACTTAATTTACTATTTGTGGCAATATAAATTGTTTTTATTACCGTAACATTTTACTAATGCGGGCGGGCTCTCGTGTTGAACGCGTACCTGCTCACCCCTTCACGCGCGGCGCTCAGATAGCTCGCCCCGGGGGAAGTAGAACTTCCCCCAGCACCCTCGCTGTTCTATCGCACGATGACTCGTGACCACATCGACCCATCGTCCTCCTTGGGGTCGCTTCTGGGTGTACAGAGCCCCCGTCCTGATTATCCACGACCCCAAAGGCCCCGCTTAGTCGCCTTTTACGACAGACTACAAAGTACCCTACAGCCCCACCACCGTGCTACGAAATTGAGATTTGAACCCATAACTTTTGCAACGGCATTTGACGTTACTAGTAACACTAAGCTATCAAGTAATTAAAGAAAGAAAGAAAACACATTTATTGGACGAACACATTAACAGAAACATAACAATATTTAATTTAAAAATAAACCAGTAGTTCTGTGCCGTTAAAAAGGACACAGCTCAGCATAGTGCTACTGACAACTGTCAGCAGCGATAATTTTCAGCTGACGCCTTTAGTGATGTCACGGTCTTAAGTACACGAATAAAAAACTAAAAATGATAAACAATAAAATAAAACATATATATATATTAGAGTTTGCGTGTAGTTTTAAATGAATACTTAAAAGTAAATAATGTAGGTATACTAAAAATTGCTACTTAGAAATAAAAAAATTGGTAGGTAATTAAGATATGAAATCAATCATCCAGATAATAAACTTCAAAATAGCTACAACAACATCGCGTAAATGACATAATAATAAGTAGAGCAACACCCCGACCGTCTCGCGTCACGCTGGCTACACAATGTCCATGTGTGAGTGTCTACACATGTGTTAACTCTAACAGGTGGGCACTCACACAGCTGTACACTTTAGATATAGGTTGTTTTATTTGTTAATGTATTTTTTCACTCGCTATTGAAACTCACGTTCGATGCTAAATAATGAATAATACTACTCCTGTACAGTCTGAGTTTATTTCAGGTTCTTCTCAGCAAATGCAACCTTCCGAACCGGTATTAGAGTTCATTATGAAGTGCCAATGATGCTTTGAATAAATCGTTCATTATCAGGAATATAGTTTTTAAATAAAACATTGTGTTTGCCTTCTTTTGAAACTGAACGTATTAGCCGATTTGATACATTAGTTAGAATCAAAAAAAATATAATAAATGAACCCTAATACTGGTGTAGAAGGTTGCATTTGCTTGAAAAGTAACCACAGTCACCCTAGACAGTCTCATTAAAGATTAACATTGATCAGGCAGATATATAGATATAAAAATTAATGAAATGTTGAAAAACTAAAACCGGTCAAGAAAATTCAATACCATTACTTTAAAAAAATATATAAAATGAAACACTCTGTATATCTTATCACTACTTCACCTCGCTATATGAGCAATCTGCAAACATACGTCGACACTTAAAAACAGCCTTAACACTCACCGACAAAGACTATTTTACAACTCACAGACAGCATTTACAAAATTGTAGAGATACCCATCATAACCATTTTATTCTGACCTTCCCCGCTGTTTGCTTCGAACAAGAGTAATAAGAAAGGAGAGTCAAAGTATAGAAGTATACGGATCAGCTTATAATGGTATTATTTTGTTCCGATTTTGTAAACCGAATTACGTATTCTTATTCGCACATTTGTGGATGACGGACGTCCATTTTGTTTTAATTTTTTTGTGCTGTGCTGTGTTTTGACTTTTGAATTTGGAACTTTGTGACTCTATGGATTTGTTTTAGCTGTCTATGGTTGAACGTGAGTTTTTTATTACGTCATAGCTATGTTAGTTCCCGCGGATTCTTATCTACAATGTCGAAGTTTATTACTTTTTTATTTTATGTGTTTTGATCACTTAAGTCCACAAGTGAATAAAATGCCTTCTAGTTTGGTGATGAGCGATCTAAGCGACTGACTTAGTCTATACAAATATTATAAATAGTTAAAGTTTGTATGTTTGTTTATAGCAGGTAATCTCCGGTTTTAACAATCCTATTTTTTTTTACTATTATGGAGCTGCATTATCCCCGGGTGAGACCCGGGAGACAGCTAGTTATTTTATGAAACGCAACGTCTCTCTGTTTGTAGGTGTGCTTATAACTCAAGAACTACTGCACAGATTACGATGCAGTTTTCGTAGTTACCTAGGTAATTCCTTGAGGTACGTTTAAATCTATGTAAGATTGCGCTATGAGTAAAGATAGATGCGCAGTGACAGATTTAGTGTAACAAGTTAGAGGAAAAAATCTAGTAAAAATATATAGATTAGGGGTAGGGAAGTACCTGCAGCGCTCGTGGTGTAGCACGATTAGCCGTTCTTAATCGATCGGCAAAGTTCTGTCGTGGTCGGTACTTGGATGGGTGACCGCCTAGTAGTATTTCAAATCGAGCGTTTCCGTGCTTCGGAAGGCACGTAAAGCCGTCGGTCCCGGTTATCACTTAATTGCGATAGTCGTTAAGCTAGTTGGATGCCTCCTAGGCGACTTGAAAAATTCCAACAGTAGGTTGACCACTAGCCTACCTCCACCAATCCGCAGTGGGCACGCATGGTGCAGTATCTTCACATTCCCTTTCATCCTAATTTGTGAAAGGAGGCCTGTGATCAGCAGTGGGACATTATAGGCTAACTGATAACTGGAGCCAACGGCTTTGCGTGCCTTCCGAAGCAAGAAAACACTCGATTTGAATTACCGCTAGGCGGTCACCCATTCAGGTACGACCACGACCGAGGTAGCTTAACTTTGCCGATCGATTCATCATCATATCAGCCTAGGGATGTCCACTGCTGAACATAGGCCTCCCCCATTGACTTCCACTTCGAACGGTTTTTGGCCGCTTGCATCCAGCGGCGCCCAGCGATTTTGACGAGGGGGGCTAAAAAGGAAGCTAAAGCAATATTGCTACGCAATTCTTTTATGTAATTTGTAAATATAGATTGTATTTTGTACATATTTGTTGTTAATAAATAAAAAATGTTAATTAAAAAAAAAATAAAAAAAAAATTGAATCATTAAAAGATTTGGAATTAATGAATTGCATAAGATCTGTTTTAAATTCGAAAAAATGAATTGCATTAGCAATATTGCTTAGCTTCCTTTTTAGGGGGCCAGATCGTCGGTCCACCTGGTGGGAGGTCGTCCCGCTCGGCGCTTTCCAGTACGTGGTCGCCACTCGAGAACCTTCCTTCCCCATCGGCTATCAGTTCTTCGAGCGATGTGGCCTGCCCATTGCCACTTCAGCTTACTAAATCTACGAGCTATATCGGTAGTTTTCGTTCTCCTACGAATGTCCTCGTTTCGGACCCTGTCACGTAGAGATTCCGAGCATAGTTCGTTCCATAGCGCGCTGAGTGACTCTGAGCTTATTTATTCGGCCAGCAAAAGACCACGTCTCTGCCGATCGATTAAGAACGGCTAATCGCTTCATGAGTAAGGAATTATGTTCAAGATATAGGTATCGAGCATCCTACATTACTATTGACATTTACTTACGAAGTCATTAATACATTGGGCAAACAAAATAATAATTTCGCAAAATCTTTGCAAAATTTGTCGACAGTCACCTACTTCCAAACGTGACAATAATCGCAACATTATCATATGAGGTTGCCAAAAACTCTGTGATAATGTTATCTAAAGATAATACATTTATCATTTAGATCGATTAATTTTGAAAAATATCATTTATAGTCTTAGTTATTGCTACTGTTTTTATCTAAAACTCAAGTGTTTAATGTATTATGTATTAATAAATAAATAAAGTAAAAGAGCCGAAGGACGAAAACCCTTTAGGTGGTAGGATCAAGGGCCAGATTCAGAAGGCACTGCTCCTGGAAACGGCACGCATAATGAGGAAGTTCCTCAGCCTGAGCCAAGACCACCGGTACCTAGGACCCTGTTCCCGATGCCGGTGGGGAACTCCTCTTTTAAAAATAAAAAAATATAAATAAAATAAAGACCACCTTTAGCATTCTCATCTTAAAATACTGCCAACGTATTTAACCTTTACGTGTCAAATTATTAATGCACAGTAAATTATAACTGCAATACAGTATAGTAACTCCAAATAACGTGATGAGCTTACAATAAACCTCGTGTATTACGCTTTTTCTAGGATTCCTATGAAAATTTCCTCATATATATAAATAATACCACCAGGCGGCATTAATAATAATAATTCCAAAAATTTGATTAAACATTTTTTTTATCAAAATTATCGATACTTGAGAACGGTTCGACCGATTTCGCTAATTTCTTTGTTAAGGTTGTTACTAAAAGAACAATTAGGAAAGTCGCCCAAAACAATTTAAAATATGAAAAATCTGAAAGTGTTCGATGGGGTTTTTAACCGTTTTTTTTTTTATACGACTAAGTTGGTAACAAGCGTGCGGCCCGCCTGATGGTAAGCGGTGACCGCAGCTATATGGAACACACGAAGCATCGCTCATGCGTTACCGACCTTTCCCCCCTCCCCTATGAGCTCTGGCGACCTTACTCACGCGCAGGAACACAACTTTACACAACATAAAGTTATTTGGCTGCGGTATTCTGTAAGGTGGAGGTACTTCCCCAGTCGAGCTGCTCTTTGAGCGAATAAACGCTACGCTCTACCTCTCTCAAAATCGTACAACGTCTGTTGAGTCAGCTAGTTAATAAATAAATATACTCTGTCAATCTAAATGTCATCTTCACATGGGCATCTTATCGCCTTAGTACGATAAACAAAATTAACAGACTCAGTATAAATAGATATTATGTCATAACCTGTGGCTGCCACGAGCTAATTGAGGTACTGCAACTTAGATAAGATATACTGTGGCTAAGAATAATCAATTGATATCTAGACGGAATATAACCTGATAATATCTATAAAAAAATCATGACAAATTTAGACAACAGTAACAAGAGCAGAGTGGCGCAGTGGAAGCGTGCTGGGCCCATAACCCAGAGGTCCGTGGATCGAAACCACGCTCTGCTATACAATACTTTTTACAGTTTTTTTATGGGTATGGCTTGTTTCCATAATTTCACCATGGTCAGTAATCATAGAGAGGTTGAAAAGCACACAAAGAGTATAATACTGGTTCCCATAGTGGGACTATCATCGCCTTAGTTTAGGAGTTGATGGTAAGCGGTTACCGTAGCCATATTGACGCTTGCGACACACGAGGCATCACTCACGCGTTACTGACCCTTTTCCCGTCTCTCGTGAGACTCTCGCGCAGGAACACAACAAAAAGTTATTTGGCAGCGGTTTAATGATACTTTGGACTAGAGAAGTAAAAAACTAATCATTGGCAATCTGGTCAGGTATCACTTGGACCTGGGCGCAAACACCTCGATCTATAGGATAGATATCTAGCCTTCGATTCGAGTCAGGGGAATCCAAAATTATACAACACTAGATCCCCGCGGGTTCACTAGTGTTCCTTAGTGAAAGAATTTTTCGAATCCGACTGATAGTTCCAGAGATTAGCTCAAATATTTAAAAAAAAACTGTATGCTTTACCTTTTCCCTAAAGGATGAAAGAGAAAATGTTACTTGAGTATCCTAGGCCCTCTACGAGGGCCCAAAGCGTGCCGTATCTTGCTTTTTAGGTTTCCGTACGCTATCGGTGCCAAACGGGACCCTATTACTTGTACGTAGTATTTATATACTCTGAGCTATTACTAAGACTTCGCTGTCCGTCCGTCCGTCTGTCAGTCTGTCAGTGAGCTATATCTCATGAACGGTAATAGGTAGACAGCTGAAATTTTCAGAGAATCTTATTTCTGTTGCCTAAAATATCTATATATATAAAAATGAATCCCTATTTCCCTTGGTCACGCCATCACGCGTGAACGGCTGGACCGATTTCGCTAATTCTTTTTTTGTTGTGTTTGTTATTGTCAGGAGAAGATTCTTACATTAAAAAAACATTAAGAAAATTGCTCAGAAACTTAGAAAAGTTAAGAAATCTTAACGAAAATATAAAACTTTTTTAATGTAACCTTAGCAGGTTAGGGTAGGGTAGGTAAGGGGGTAAAGAAGGGGGCGCAGTTGAAACCGCGGGCGGAATGCTAGTAAATAATAAAAATGATATAATATTAAAATCAATTTTTTTTGGTATTTTATTTTCATAGCACAATGAGTTAGTTAATATTTTTCGGAACCCTCCGTTTGCGAGTCCGACTCGCACTTGGCAGGTTTTTTTTTATCAATGATCGTACAAAATTGTACCGATGAAGATATTTGCATTCGTTTATGAAATCATAACGAAGTGAAAGTGTTGATTGCAAAACGATAAAAGTTATTTAATAAACGATTTTATTCTGTGGCTATAAAAGCCATATCAAACCATATAGTCCACTTTCTTGGCTATGGTTAAAGAATCATGGCGAGCTCCATACATTGATTTGTACAAAAAAATAAAACATCTTAGAGGGTATTGAATCACTTCCAATGTTGTGATTACATTACCAGCAACATGTTAATATACTTGAAATATTTTATAAACCCCGCAAAACATAACAACAACATAATGGTTTTGGTCGAGAATAGTCGCGATTCGCCGTCTTGTCATAGAAATTCGCAATTTTAACCCGGGGTTCTAAAAATATTTTAAATGGCTCAAGTTGTTCCTTAGGCACCAAGGATCGATTATAACGTCATTCCAGCGTCTCTAAAAATCTTTAATTTTTTGTACAAATCTCGCCATGATCCTTTGCAATAACACCATGGTTAGTGATAAATAACACCATGGTTAGTGATAAAGTAAGGTCTCACTTGTGCAACTTTTGGATTACACTGGTAGGTGTATTTTATCGACCCGTAGACAAGACGGTTGTCGACAATCGTCATCGTTAGTAAACGATCAACCTTTGTATGGGATTGACATTTCAAATCGAAATATCACGTGAGTTTTAACAATCCCTTATGTCCATTACATACAAAGGATGATCGTTTACTAACGATGACGATTGTCGACAACCATCTCGTCTAGGGGGGCTGGACCCGTAGACAAGATGGTTGCCGACAATCGTCATCGTTAGTAAGCGATACACAGCTTGATCGTTTACTAACGATGACGATTGTTGACAACCACTGTAAGGGGGCTGTAGTTTTCTCAGTTTATGAGGCCATATGGTACCTATACGAAATTTTGCCGTTTTCGCTGTCATTCTATAAGTTTTATAGCACAACACGAGAGATCATTTCAATAATGATCTAATGGTGCGTCCATGCTACGCGAATCGAGCACGAGCCGAGCCACGAACGAGCCTATAACGAGCACGAAGCGAATCCCTTTGTTCGTGAAAAAACTGACAAACGCGCTCGTTCGAGGCTCGCAAGCCCGTCCACGCTGCGCGAATCGTGCTCGCAGTGTGCTCGTTCGTGGCTCGCAAGTGGCTCGGCTCGTGCTCGGTTCGCCAAGCATGGACGCACCATAATGAATGAGTTACTGTTTCAACAGTCTAATTTTATACAAGCCCGCGGGATTTTTTCTATGACTAGCCAGCTATGGTTTCGCACAGCATTTTCATTCACCGAAACCTGCTGGCTGCCAGTTCCTCTTCTATATTATTTTGCCATTCACTTACTCGTAGAAGTAAAGTTAAATCAAGAAAACCTTGCTCACCCGAATTTCAGATAATATGTTTACCTCCGAGAAGTGTTATGTATATCAAAAACACCTGTTTAAACATTGTTTATTTGTTTAAGCGTGTCTTTAGTCCATCCCGCTTCTAAACTTGATATTTCTGATAATTAATTTGACCATTCAAATTCTGTTTTCCATATTTACTGGGGACAACTAGTATTTTAATAATTTAAATAGCTTCAAATATGGCGCGTGTGGCAGCCATCGCATCCACGCATTTTTTTAAAATTCAGTGTCTGTCCCATAGTAAAAGTTGTTCAGCATGACTAATCCAACATAGGTTTCGAAAATATGCCATCTCGAAATCTCCACCCAGTATATTAGTAAGGATTTAAATGTATATATTAGTGTTCTTAATTCTCCCTACTCGCCCACCTGTGCCACATGGGGTAACGGTCGTCACAGCTGGCTGCCTAAAAGTCCACCCCAATCATTCAACCCCACTTTAAGTAACAGGTGTATGCATATTAAACCATCTTATAAAATCGAGGTCTTTTTGGCTTGTTGGCGACGCTTACTCTGAATCCTACGGGTCTTGGATTGGATTCCTATCCAGGACAAACATTTGTATGTAATATCTGTTATAAAACTGGGTCATCATCAGCCTATAATGTCCCACTGCTGAGCACAGGCCTCCTTTCACAAATCAGGGTGAAAGGGAATGGGCAGATACTCCACCACGCGCCCACTGCGGATCGGTGGAGGTAGGCTAGTGGTCAACCTACTGTTGGAGTTTTTAAGCCGCCTAGAAGGCCTCCAACTAGCTTAACGACTATCACAATTAAGTGATAACCGGGACCAACGGCTTTACGTGCCTTCCGAAGCACGGAAACGGTCGATTTGAAATACCACTAGACGGTCACCGGTAAGGCGTCACCGGGGGTTAAACTGGGTACACAATAATAAATAGTAATAATGTACGAGTTTAATATCGCCTCATGTATCGATAAGGTTATATTCGAAAGGGGTGAAGACTATATGGACTCTCTGTAAAATGTTCATCTTAAGATAAATTACTCAAAAACTCATGCCAAATTTTTGACGATGGAAAGAGACCCGACGGCATGACATTGATTCCCTGGAAGATGGGGCGGCCCTTAGTTTGGGACGCCACGTGCGTTGATACTTTGGCACCGTCTCATCTTCCAGAGACCATGAATAAGGCCGGCGGCGCTGCTGCCTGCGCTGAAAGTCTCAAACGGCGCAAATATAGTAACCTCGATAGCAGTTACTTATTTGAGCCGTTTGGGGTAGAGACGTAGGGTCCATGGGGGCCGGCCGCCCACCGCTTATTCCGAGGCATTTGTAAGCGCCTGGTCGAAGCGTCTCGTGACCAGAGGGTTGGCGAATACCTTGCTCAACGTATTAGTATAGCTATACAGAGAGGTAATGCCGCCAGCGTTCTGGGCACGCTACCACATGGCAGCGACCTTGATAGGTTACCTTATTTATAAATTCTTTTTTACCTTTCTTAGTTTTTAGTTTTAGTTATTAGTTTATTATAGTTTAGTATATTATTTAGATTAAACTATACTAAATATCTTAATCTAAATAATAATAAACTAATAACTAAAACTAAAAACTGAGAAAGGTAAAAAAAATAAAAACAGAAAGAACTTATAAATAAGCTAACCTATCAAGGTAGCTGCCATGTGGTAACGTTCCCAGAACGCTGGCGGCATTACCTCTCTCTATTAGTATTTATATACTCTGAGTCTATACTAATACGCTAATACCTACGTTGAGCGAGGTATTCGCCAGCCGGAGCCCTCTGGTCTATATTTATTTATTTATCAACTATTGTCCCCAGAAGTTTCACCTGAACAGAGTTACTTTGAATTTATGATATCAATATCATTATCTACATGCCCTGTACCCAGTCTTGTGGTCGGCGAAATATGTACTACGCTTCTTCCACCGTCTCTTCTATCCGTCATACCAGCATCCACTCCTTTCTCACCCATATCATCTTCCACACAATCCATCCATCTCTTGTCCGGTCTCCCTCTTCCCGTATATCCATCCACTCTCATATTCGTAACTCTTTTAATGACGTGTCTTTCTTTCATCCTCATATCATTATATTCATTGACGGGCCAGCTGGCGTGGTTGGTTAAGACTCTGGTCAAGATTCCACCTATCACGCCGCAGGTCGTGGGTTCGATTCCCACACAGGACATGCATTTATGTGCATGTCTGTATGTCCTGAGTCTGGGTGCAATGTAATTGTATGTATTTACAAACAAAAAGTGGTATTATATCAGTTATCTGGTTTCCATAGTACAAGCTCTGCTTAGTTTGGGATCAGATGACCGTGTGTGAGGAATGTCCCGGGGATATTTATTATTTATTTATTTATTTATATCATGTCATACCACGATAAACAGTTCCCTTTTAACGTTTCAGTCGCTGGCGATTATCTTTTCATTGATCGAGTGCTTACGAACTCGTTTAAACAAACTCATTGTAAGAATCAAACCGACGACCTTCCCATTCGTCATAATAACCACTGAGTAATCGCACATAGATTGCATTGTGTAAATTCAAAGTAGGCTAGTAAAAATCTTAATGTGAAATCTGATTCCATACAATACAAAATGTTTGCGATTTTCGGTATGTGAGTCAGAAAATCTTTTATCACTGTTGGCTATAGAATTACATATAGATATATGTTCATGTAATTTCCTTCAAGGTGACAGTTATCAACACAGCTCGTTATCTTAGATGGTGGTGTTAAAATAATATTTTATTATGAGTTGTATACACGGTGGCTTTTTAATCGTTTTTTCGCTAGAACAAACGTTTTTCAGACCATGGTCTACTAACATTCTATAACATCACCTATGAATTTATGACATAAGATTTAAAATCCTATGTAGATAATTGATGATTATTCAAAGAGTAATTGGTGAGTTTATCACCGGTTGTTACAGAAAAAGCTACCTTCTTAACCGGAACAACATGTTATTTTATGATCTCAATAGCTCGCTTTCGCTCTGCGGATCTTCCGCTGAATTACCGCAAAAAGCTCTCCAAGTGCGTGCCCATAACGTAATGTAGGTGTGCTGTGACGAAAGTTGTGGTTTTGATTTCTTCAGCTTTCGACGAAGGAAAACATCGTGAGGAAAGCAGCTAAGCGGTTCCTTCTAGATTTGTGCTTACCAGTGGCAGCCACATTCTTAAGGTGGTCTTAAGGTGGTGGTAAGGATACACAAGTCAATACGCAGACATATAAAAATGCTGTGCTCCTGCGCGTGAGTAAGGTCGTCAGACCTCATTCATCACTCTGTATGTTTGTTTGCCGACTAAGTCGTAAAAAAACGCAGCGACTATTTGCTGCTCATCATTTCAGCTCATGGATGTCCACTGCTGAACATAGGCCTCCCCCATTGATTTCCACTTCGAACGGTACTGGGCCGCTTGCATCCAGCAACGCCTAGCGACTCTGACCAGGTCGTCAGTCCACATGGTGGGAGGTCCCGCTCGGCGCTTTCCAGTACGTGACGCCACTCGAGAAACTTTCTTCCCTAGCGGTTATCGACTCTTCGACCGATGGCCTGCCCATTGCCACTTGAGCTTACCAACTCTACGAGCTATGTCCGTCGTTTTCGTTCTCCTACGAATGTCCTCATTTCGGAATTTGCTCAGCCGTCGAAAAAATGTGGTGGGGCTACCCCATTTTCTATTCATATCCCATCAGATATCATTTGGTTTGCCTATACTGAAGCTTTTCTGCTTTAAATTTCAGAGCTATGTTCAAATATAACAAGCGAAAAGACAGGCTACAAACAACCATTTAAAAAGTAATGTGAAGATTGGAACAAAGATGGCGGAAAACGAAGGTCCTGTCAATGTGGATGATCTGCCTATAGCATTCCAGGTAAGGACTCAGTTACTTTATGCTACTCCTCATCATCCACCTGCCGGGCTGTTACCAATTATTTGGGATCAGCGCAATATGTAATGTACAGTATGAGGCACGAGTGTTGAGCACAGATAGGCAGTAGTGGTGGCAAGCTCGCGCATCTACACTTTTGGCCAAATCACATCTTCTCTCTGCACTTGCACCCCCCCTGGCTAAGTGACAATTGTATAGGTGTGAGAACAATAACTGTAATATAAAAAAAAGATTCACCACCAAAAAATACCTTGTATGAAAAAAAGCTGTAGCTGAGTTTCTTGCCGGATTCTTCTCAGTTTAAGTGTAATCCGAACCGGTGGTGGTAGATTCAACTGTATGCACTTATAGCGTCCATTAAGTGCCTTAACTGCCCCCCTCCCTATACAAGATGGTTGTCGACAATCGTTATCGTTACAGAAGAGATTGTTAAAAATCACGTGATATTTCGATTTGAAATGCCATACAAAGCTTGATCGTTTACTAACGATAACCACTGTCGACAACCAACTTGTCTACTGGCCCAGGGCCTAAACTGCATTTAATTGTACTTTTTGATTTTGATACTAAGGTAGCAAATAAGCATACGGCCTGATAGTAAGCGGTTACCATAGCCTATAGATGCTTGCAACACTTGGGATTTCTGACCCTGCAAATATCTTCACAAATAGGGCTTTGAAGAGGACTCACTGTGACAGTAGCGGTAGGGACAGAGCCACAGACATAATTCTAAATAGATAACGCGAAGTCCCTCCATCCGTATGAAAACCAGCATGTAACTTATTTTGTACCTACCATAATGTCACAAGATTGATTTACTTAGGCTGGCATTCGATTTTTAACTTGAAAATGAAGCTATCCTCAGCTAAACATATCCCTCGCTACACATCTCTGGTGGTCATGCAGCTTTATGCAAGTTCCCTGTCCGCGCGAAACAGTTTCAAAAGAAGAACATTGTGCGACATTTTTGCACAGATTTTGACACGCGAAGTAGATACACTCGCGGCATCTATTTAGATGTATATTTGTGGACACACATGCCAGTACATCATCTCCTCATGGAGCTCTGGCGACCTTACTCACCGCAAGAACACAACACCACATTAAAGGAATGTTATTTGGATGCGATCTACCGTAAGGTGGTAATTCTCCTGTCAGGTTCCTCCTTTGAACGGGAGAGCTCAATGATAGCTCAAGCTCGGTTTATTATGTGCAGTAATTAGGAGCTGACTGTAAATTAATGTCAATCAATATGACCCGAGTATGTAGCAGATATTAACAGATATTTTTTAACTACACACGATTGTGGTACTTTTTTTATTTTTTATAACTAAGTCGGTAAACAATCATACTGCCCGCCTGATGGTAAGCGGTTACCGTAGCCATTTGGACGCTTGCAACACACGAAGCATCGCTCACGTATTACCGACCTTTCCCCCTCCCCAATGAGCTTTGGCGACCTTACTCACACGCGCAGGAACACATCATAAAGTTATTTGGCTGCGGTATTCTGTAAGGTGGAGGTACTTCTCCAGTCGAGCTGCTCTTTGAGCGAATAAACGCTATGCTCTACCTCTCTTAAAAACTTAGTACTTAATTTATATGTTACATATTTTTAACAATTTCAAATTCAATATTCGGTTATGCTTCATCAATCGAATCTACATCTGAATTACCCATTTCGTAACGAGGACAGGCATACGGAAAGAGAGATAGATGGTCAGACTGACAGGCATACAAACAGACAGCTGACTGACAGCAATAACCATTTCGCCTATTTAGGTACGAAACAATAAAAAGATATGAAACAAAATTATAGTGCAAAAGTTGCGTGTCCTCTTAGATTAGATAGACCTGATTTTTGAAGCAATAAGATACAAAAAAACTTTAAAATTCATCCAGGAAATTTTATTTGGAATATGGTGTATTAGTGGTTTATGTCGATTAACCGACCGCTTGTAATATTTTATGTGGTATCTATGGTAGCCCCTCACTAACCCCATGCCCCCTCCCCCTCTATAAGACACGGTCCACTGCGCATGATCCATCACATAACAATGACGTCACATCCGGCGGCTATAATAAACCGTCCGTGCTCTAATTGTATTGTAGTTTGAATTAGTCATCACACCACATCACATTATGTCTAATATACGTGGATAAATTTTATTTCATAGAGAAGTCAAAGCCATTTAGGGCACTTACGAATTTCAAAGCTACTGAAGTTACCCACGGCCACTTTCTACCATCGCAACTCTCGCCATCGACGGGGAGTCCATCCTCACATATTGAAACCTGAATTGTTTCGAACTGTGCGGGCTCAAAGGAGCTGCCTTCCGCGGACGCTCAGGCTGTGGAATGAGCTCCCCGCCGTAGTTTTCCCAATAGAGTACAGCATGGGGTTCTTCAAAAGGGGTGTGAAGAGATTTCTGCAGGGTCGGCAACGCGCACGTGATACCCCTGGTGTTGTAAGCGTCCATAGGCTACGGTAACCACTTACCATCAGGCGGGCCGAATGCTTGAATGCCACCTAAGTGGTATGAAAAAAAAAAAAAAACACCAGTTCGTAAGTCGTCCTTCAACTGAGAAGAACAGGCAAGAAACTCAGCAGGAGGGTGGCATACTACAAAATACTCTATTACCGTGCTACGGTTTTCTGACTTCCCCGAATCCAAAAACAGATGGACCTTCGCAGGCACTTATGAAAAGTCTGCCTCTAATACTCTAATACCGGTTCGAAATGTTGCATTTACTGAGAAGAGCCGGCAATAAACTCAGCAATTACTCTTCTCAAAACAAGCTTAGATTAATTACATAAGGTCAGCTGGAACCCTTATGCCATGACATCATATTATGTTCGTTCTTCAATACGTATAAAATACTGAAAGCACCTCAAGGACGATGTCGAAGATGGAGCATGCTTGTCCAAAAGTAGTCCCTAGATTTTAGAACTTAGGCAACACAGACGGCGTAAGTAAGTTCCACGCAAAACACACTTTTTAGGGTTCCGTAGCCAAATGGCAAAAAACGGAACCCTTATAGATTCGTCATGTCTGTCTGTCTATCCGTCCGTATGTCACAGCCACTTTTTTCCGAAACTATAAGAACTATAATGTTGAAACTTGGTAAGTAGATTTATTCTGTGAACCGCATTAAGATTTTCACACAAAAATAGAAAAAAAACAATAAAGTTTGGGGGTTCCCCATACTTAGAACTGAAACTCAATTTTATTTTTTTAATAAAACCCATAAGTTTCTATGTCTAGTCTATGGATAGGTCTTCGAAAATTATATTGAGGTTTCTAATATATTTTTTTTCTAAACTGAATAGTTTGCGCGAGAGACACTTCCAAAGTGGTAAAATGTGTCCCCCCCCTGTAACTTCTAAAATAAGAGAATAATAAATCTATAAAAAATATATGATGTACATTACGATGCAAGCTTCCACCGAAAATTGGTTTGAACGAGATCTAGTAAGTAGTTTTTTTTAATACGTCATAAATTGAAATTCATATCAAATACTCAGGTCTATACTACCATTTTCTTATACACCTACAGGTTTGTAACGGAACCCTCGGTGCGCGAGTCTGACTCGCACTTGGCCGGTTTTTCTTTCACCTGTTAGCGAAGTTTCACAGCTGACTAGCAAACAGACAAAGCCGTCGACAAAGGCCATGCTGTGCATGTTAAATAATCATATCATATCATAATACCGTTACGGTTTAACTTTCTATTGTCATTCAAAGCACCTCCACGCATGCGCTGTGATCGCAGCGATTTGCTATGACATGAAATTGATTATAGAATTGATGAAGCGCCATTAGACAGTTTTGATTTATCAATAGTTTTCTCTTCGTCTTTTAGAAATCTAGGGTTGAATTTTGTAAACCTTACCTTGAATGCGTACGTTATTAGACAAAATTGAACTATGCATCTATATAACAGGTGGAGATTTCGAGATGGCATATTTTCGAAACCTATGTTGGGTTAGTCATGCTGAACAACTTTCACTATGGGACCAATAGTGAATTCTCAAAAAAATAGTTAAGTTTCCATTGTAAATGTCAACCTTGCTCGATCATAATTTTATTCATCATAATTGGACTGTTTTACAAAAAACTTAAACCGACTTCAAAGTACACGAAGAAGTAATCAAATCCTGATCTGATGACAATGGGACCAAACGGGAAGTGTACCCTTCCAGACAAAAAAAGAATTTTCCAAATCGGTTAATAAATGACGGAGTTATGAGGTAACAAACATAAAAAAACAACCGAATTGAGAACCTCCTCCTTTTTGAAGTCGGTTAAAAAGTAAAAAAAAAAATTTGTGTAGGTATTCATCGTTAGTCCGATTGTGGCACCTAGATTCAGGTTAAGTATCTAAAAATAATAAGTCTTTTCTGGGAAATGGCGTTCGATTCTATAATAAAATCCCACTCGAAGTAACTAAAATGTCATATAATAAATTCAAAGATTTCATAAAGCAGAGGTTAATTGACAAAGCCTAATATAAGGTGGCTCATTACGTGGAAAACAAGAATATATGGTTGTAGTAGCTTCTCTCTGCACTTGCAACAATATATATATTGTATAAGTATTTGGAAAAAAGCTGTAATATGAAAAGATCTTCCACAAAACACAGTTCTTGCCGGAGTCTTCTCAGTTTAAGTGTATTCCGTACCGGTGGTAAATTCAACTGTATGTACCAATTTAACGTTCATAAGTGCCTTACCAGGGCCTAAACTGAATAAATGACTTTTTGATTTTGATTTGATTCCACACAAACCATTCGATCCTTATGGAGCAAGAACTAAACTAAACGTTTTTTTACTTTCCAGGTCAAATATCTAGGACAGAGCGATGCTAGGGGCTTATGGGGTATCAAACACACGAGGAAACCTGTAGACCTGATGGTAGCTGCTGCGAAAGCCTTGCCTCCAGGTAATAACTAGCAAAAGAACATAAAGCATCTTCGGTTTGAGTGTAACCACTAGGTATCTGAGAAGTGTTGATGTGGCCAAGGTGATAAGCTTAAAATGGCTACAAAATAGATTCCTCACGATGATTTTTGTAATGCGTCTGATACTAATATCTCTTGTAAAAGCCAAGGAGTGTATGGTACTTTATGCTTGCTCTACCAGAGAATCAAGGCAGTTTTTCTAGCTTTAATGCTTTTTTTTTACTAGCAATTATGTTCCCGAAAGTGGTAAAAAAGCCGAGAAGGGAACTTCTCAAGTGCCACTGCCGGAACTCGCCGCTAAGTGGTTTGGACAAATTTTTACAAGGCAAAATATCTAACATCCTTATCTAATGCGCTTTGTTGGAGAGATATAGTGAGATGAATTTAGTTTTGTTGTAAACAACAAAATCGTCAAATGTAACTTTTAAGGCGATGATATCTACGTCGGATACCGAGACGAAGGTCCCGGGTTCGAATCCTGCAATGTGAGCTTTCGGTGAAGGAAAACATCGTGAGGAAAACATAGCACGGTGGTAGTGTACTTTGTAGTACCCATCTGGCTGGCTACCACCCTCAAGTTGAAAGTCTGTCGCCAAGCACCTATCGTTGTGTTCCGACAGCTGCACTTGAGAGCCAGTTCCATCTAGGCTTTGTGTGTGAACCACCTTCGGCCCCATCATCACTTACCATGGTGAGATTGTGGAAAACACAGTCTTAAAATAAAAAGTTACTAATCTCGGTTCAAGGTTCGGTTTTTAGGGTCGGCAACGCGCGCGTGATACCCCTGGTGTTGCAAGCGTCCATAGGCTACGGTAACCGCTTACCATCAGGCGGGCCGTATGCTTGTTTGCCACCTAAGTGGTATAAAAAAAAAAAAAAAGCTAACAAGTCACTCGTAACAAGAGGATGTACCTATGTCCTTACCCAATATGCATAAGCCGATCTAAAGAATTTCTAAAATTATGAAAAAAAAAACAGGAGCTACTATTCAAGTAATTAAAGAAACTATGTCTTCATTCCAGGTCAAATCCTACCAATAGTAAAACTGAACATAACAGTTGATGGTGTCCACCTAGAAACTGTAAGCCATAGCAGCAAGAGAGACGAGTTCGAACATATGTCTGTCTTCTTCAACATAGAGTCCATATCCTATGGGGTGCAAGACTTGGTGTACACCAGGGTCTTCTCAATGATCATCGTGAAAGACCATGCGGATATAAAAGGACTAAATCCTTTTGAATGTCATGCTTTCGTTTGCGAGTCCAGGTGAGTCATTACTTAGGCTAAAAGACGCCGTCAGTTCAGGTCCTGAACACAGACGTAAAAGAATTTCAGACAGAAGACGTCAGATAAAAGGGAATCCAAAACACTGCTCCTATCAAGCATACATAAACACCATTCACTCACACATATGCATAAAAACTCTGCTCAGCCCAAGCACTTCATCGTACACATGCGAATTTATGCATAGACAAGTGGCTTCAGTTTGCTAAGGGCAGCGATCAGTCTGGAATTCTTTTAACCCTCTGTTCTTGAACCATTTATACCATACCGGCCGGGGCAGAACGACTGACACTACCGGAATCATCTCAGCAAGTCAAGATTTGTCGACTAAATTATGAAAGACTGTGTGTAAAACTTATCATGCCATTTATCGTTGACCAGTTTCCACAAGCACCATCTATGGGGCTACCCCGTACTAAAATGATAATTACTAGTACTAAAATGATAATTACCATCATTGATTGAGCAGACTCTCTCGGACTCGTTTTATATTCCCTTCTCCCATGAATAGAACATTCGCCAACAAATCATGACTCGCTGATATTATCCTCAGTTTTAGCATGGGTAACCTTCCTTGGGGGCCATCCACGATGGTGGTTGGATGGTGGGTGGTATAGCCTTGTCTCTTGTCCTGTTTTGACGTCGGATGTTAAAGAAGGACAAAAGACAAGGTTATAATAATATTGTTTTAAGAGATGGACGGATGGCCCTCTTGTGTCAGGTTTATTCATTAGCTCCCACAAAGCCCTAATATTTTGCATTTCCTCAAAATGACATTATATAAAGTTTTAGAACGAAATCCAGACGAAGTCTGATCTTATTCTAAAATTGTAACCTTACCATATTTAGCCCAGTTAATTTTTAGGCCAAAACAATTCTCACACTCGAAGAGTTACAAAATACTTGACTGATCAGAGTTTATCTATGGGGTGATAAAATACCTCAGTTATCTCTGCCTGTCCATCACTTGTACACAGTTATTGAATCAATACCATCAGCCGATAAAATATGTGACTCAGTTGATAATAGTTTTTTTTTTTTTTTTTATACAACTTAGTCGATAAACAAGCATACGGTCCGCCTGATGGTAAGCGTTTACCGTAGCCATATAGACGCTTGCAACACACGAAGCATCGCTCACGCGTTATCGACCTATCCCCCCTCCCCTATGAGCTCTGGCAACCTTACTCACGCGCAGGAACACAACTTTACACAACATAAAGTTATTTGGCTGCGGTATTCTGTAAGGTGGAGGTACTTCCCCAGTCGAGCTGCTCTTTGAGCGAATAAACGCTATGCTCTACCTCTCTTAGATAAAAATCTAAGATAATCTATATAGATATCTCTCTTAAAATCGATAAAAAACCATGATATTCCATGTTCATAATAGAATTTGGTCTTTAAAATTCTTACGAATAACGTACATGACTGAACATCCCGTGTCAAGGGACACTGTCGAATTAAAAGGAGAAAAAATAATTATTTGAGCTTATGAAAGTTGTCAACACACATCTACGTTTTTCAGTAGACCTTCCATCTTGTGATACTATATCTTGAGGGAACCATCATTTCTGACAATCTTATGTATTTTAACGTAATAGTAGTGGATCCAGGGGGAACTTAGGCCCCCACTCTCCACCCCCAAAAGCATCTGGGTCCTCCCCTGATAAATCTCTTAATTTACTTCTTTATTTTGTTAACCGACTTCAAAAAAAGGAGGAGGTTCTCATTTCGGTTGTATGTTTTTTTTTTTTTTTTTATGTTTGTTACCTCATAACTCCGTCATTTATGAACGGATTTGGAAAATTCTTTTTTTGTCTGGAAGTCACTTTCCGTTTGGTCCCATTGTCATCAGATCAGGATTTGATTACTTCTTTGTGTACTTTGAAGTCGGTTTAAGTTTTTTGTAAAACAGTCCAATTATTACGTAATAATTATATAATTATGTAATGTGGTCTGTAAGTCGTAATAAAAGTTTTTTTTTTCTTTTCTTTTTCAAATCTCGATAAAGGCTACTCCCCGTTGGGCCTCCTCCACCAACCAAAATTATGTATCCACCACTGGACTTGCTAAGCTGAGATAGCTAGAGGATGTTAGAGGAGACCACAGCGAAAGGAGAGCGAACTAATATACGTTAATTATAATCAATTACAGAAACGCAGCCAGACGTCTAACATATTCATTAGCTGCAGCTTTCCAGGACTATTCTAGAAGAGTTAAGGAAATGCAAGCTTCATCAGGTAAATTTATCATCCATATTTTTTTTGCTGGGTCTTTCTGTCACACCATACCGACTTAGCAGAGCTTGTACTTGTGGATACTTTGATATGTCATCTTTTTAGAGAATGACCCCAGATATTTATTTAAAGCCAAGATTTAAAGCCATAACTTATACCATGGGAACAACTGAAATCGCAAAGATCTATCTTGTGCGACCTAAATTATTTTTTCACGGCTGCATAGTTGGTCCCATGGTAAAAGCGGAAACCATGCGGAACCTTACTAAGATATTGGGTTGGGCCTGATTCTGTTGTTTACAACTAAACTAATTTTGAATCTCACTATGTCTCTTTCTAATAAAGAACATAAGAAAAGGGTTTAAGAAATTTAGTTCTAAAAAAAAACACTCAAAATAAGACGGCAAAGATTAATATGACAGGTTTAAATATGTTCTATCCTTTTTCAGGAATGTTCGTAGAAAGAGATGAGATGTGACTAAAATTAGTTTAGTGCGATTTACAACAACATCGGCACTATTGATAATTATTAGTTAAACCACAGATATAAATATAAATAGATGCCGCGAGTGTATGTACTTCGCGTGTCAAAATCTGTGCAAAAATGGGGCACAATGTTCTTCTTTTGAAACTGTTTCGCGCGGACAAGGAACTCGCATAAGGCTGCATGTCCACCAGATATGTGAAGCGAGGGATATGTTTAGCTGACAAATAGGATAGCTTCTTTTTCACGTCAAAAATCTAATGCCAGCCTAACTAAATCAATCTTGCGACATTATGCTAGGTACAAAAAAAGTTACACGCTTGGTTTTCATACGGATGGAGCGACTTGCGGTATCTATTTAGATTTATGTCCGTTAAACCTATCTTTTGTATGTATATCAACGATCATGACATCCATCCATCTCTTCAGTCTATTACTGTTCGTATTCGTCACACTTTAATCGGAACGAAATAAGCCAAAATAACAATTATAAAACAATTAAAAAGTTTATCTCTTAGTGATAATGTCATAATCAGGCGGTATCTTCATAATTACTAATCAACGGCCTTTTTCTTTTATTTATTATCTTATTGAAACCTATTAAGATTATTTTTTTGTTTTTATTTCAAACTAATTAACCCGACAGATTTTTTTTCTGTCCAAATTCCATTGAAAAAAAAAACAACATCTGATTTTTCCTTTTCCCGAACATTTAAAAAAAATCCGATTTTCTCACCTTCTAAGAGTGTGTAAAGATGAAAAATATTTGAAGATATCTTTAATTTTCCAGATATTCACGAAAAGCCGTCCAATTTGAAGAAAAGATTCGCGATAGACCTCCGCACACCCGAAGAGATCGAGGCAGATTTAGAAACAGAAGCATAACCACATAACATCAAATAGTTTACGACGCTACATTCCATAGAACACATAATTACTTTAAACCTGTAATTTTAATGGAAAATGAGAGATTAAACGTTAAGGCCAGCCAAATAGTTAATAATAGTAACTTGTCTGTTGTCACCGAAAAAATAACTAAAAAAGTGCAATGACGTTAATTTGTTTTGAAATATATTCCACTGATTACCTACCTCCCACAATGCGTTCTGATTGGCTAAGTCAAAGACTAGTTATGGAATTGGTTTACTTGGGATTTTCCTCGATGTCTGCTGTACCAGGCCTACCTTGTGGACTACCAAAGTATGTCTTCAAATATTTCTTTTTTTTAAGCTTATGTATTTTAAGTATAACAAATAAGGTCGCCAGTGCTCCGTGAGGAGGCGCTGTGCTGGATTTGTAGTGCCTGGCACTAACCAAGTACCTAATGAACTTTCCACTGCCGGCACAGCGACTCCTTGCTACCCCTCTTGTAACTGGATGTAATGAGATTTTTGCAACACTTACCACTTGAAATACATTTGCCTTCTAGGCTTTCTATTGCCCACCTGGGGGGCAGGCCAAGTTTGCTATTTATCAGTCGCACAATGTAATAAATCAGAAAATATAGAAAACTCTTTACAGTAATTTCATCATCATCAGCCTATAATGTCGCACTGCTGAGCACAGGCCTCTTTTCACAAATCGAGATGAAAGGCAATGGGCAGATACTCCACCACGCGTGCCCACTGCGGATCGGTGGAGGTTGGCTAGTGTTCAACATACTGTTGGATTTTCAAGCCGCCTAGAAGGCCTCCAACTAGCTTAACGACTATCACAATAAAGTGATAACCGGGACCAACAGCTTTACATGGAAACGCTCGATTTGAAATACCACTAGGCGGTCACACATCCAGGTACCAACCACGATGGTGGTAGCTTAACTTACCCATCGATTAAGAACGGCTTATCATGCTACACCACGAGCGCTTCTTTTCAGTAATTTAATCACTTGAATAGCAATTCTTGGAATGCATTTGTTTTCATATCTAGTTCGGGCGTGAGTTCCGTCTGTGAGCCAACGGGTTGTTTTTTTATGTCAGCAGGTTGACAAGCAGGCAGTCGGGAAGTGACCACCATCACTTATGTAAATTAGCAACATCAGGGGACCTAGTCTGCTATAACAATTGTGTTCCAATAAACTATCAGTGGATTCAAGAGCATCGTACAACAAACCATTGTGAATTTAGTCAAATGCATATTGGCTGAATGGCAGTGGAGTTCCTGTCAGAATGTCATTTTTTTGTTCCAATAGCAGACTTGGCCCCCTGTTCTTTATCTGTTTATATTTTAAACATCACATTATAAGCGTCACCTATACTTATCTAAGTAGTAAATAAGTATAGACCTAAAATGAAAATTGTACCAAACATAATATTTTTGTGATTTAGTTTAGAATTTAGAGTAAATTATTGTAACTATTATTGTTTATAATAAAATTTAAGTTTGTTGTGAATTTTTGTACTTCTTTTTAACAATTCCCTTTATCTATGACTTACACGGTGCAGTTTGGTTGATTCCTCGAAAATGACTAATGTAAATGAGACCAAAATATGGCAGGCACTTTTTGTTTCTTTATACCACTAATGTGGCAAACAAGCATACGGCCCGCCTGATGGTAAGCAGTTTCCGTAGCCTATGGACGCTTGCAACGACAATGGTATCACTAGCGCGTTGCCGACCCATAAGAAATCTCTTCACACCCTTTTTGAAGAACCCCATGCTGTACTCCAATGGGAAAACCACGGTGGGGAGCTCATTCCACAATCTAAGCCTCCGCGGAAGAAAACTCCTTTGAGCCCACACAGTTTGAAACACTTCTGGTTTCAATATGTGAGGATGGACCGTCGATGGCGAGAGTTGCGATGGTGGAAGGTAGCCGTGGGCTTGAAGTCGAACAATTCTTTAGAACACTCTCCGTTGTACAAGCGATAGAACACACATAAGGAGGCAAGTCTTTCATCAGACTTAGGGGCTCCAAACAGCTTGTAAGCACGTGATCGTCAACAATTCCGATGGCACATCGCTGAACCGAGTCTAAAGGCTCAAGCTGGTATCCAGGTTCTCCCGCCCATAGATGACAGCAGTACTCCATATGAGCACGTATGAATAGTCTGACTCTAATACCAGTTCGGAAGGTTGCATTTAATAATAATAAATAAATATCCTGGGACATTTCTCACACACGGTCATCTGATCCCAAACTAAGCGGAGCTTGTACTATGGAAACCAGATAACTGATATAATACATATACTACTTTTTGTTTGTAAATACATACTTAATATACATAATTACACCCAGACTCAGGCCATACATACATGTTCATGCACACAAATGCATGTCCTGTGCGGGAATCGAACCCACAACCTGCGGCGCAATAGGTGGAATTTTTACCAGAGTCTTAACCAACTGCGCCAACTGGCCCGTCGTTATTAAATAACATTTGCATTCTAATCTCATGGAAAGACGGACGAAGTGGCACTGTAAGGGTGCCTTTTTATGGTGCGTCCATGCTGTGCGAACCGAGCACGAGCCAAGCCACGAACGAGCACACTGCGAGCACGATTCGCGTAGCGTGGACGGGCTTGCGAGCCTCGAACGACCATTAGTAGCGTGCTCGACTGCGCTCCGCCCGATTGTCAGTTTTTTCACGAACACAGGGATTCGCATCGCGCTCGATGTAGGCTCGTTGAAGGCTCGTTCGAGGCTCGGCTCGTGCTCGCTTCGCGTAGCATGGACGCACCATTACCTTTTTAGTTCGGAATCCTAAAAAGAGAAAAATTGGCATTGCTAATGATGCTTGTTATAAATAACCATAAAAATCAGTTATCAAACCTTTTTAATTCCTCTATTAATTTCAAAACAAACATAAACTCTTCCACTGTTCTGTTCACTTCTTTCTCATGATGTAAAATGTAATCAATAAAATCATCTTCTAGACCGTTCTGAGCACTCTCTTCTATCAGTCCTAGAAGTCTTGTTGTAGTCAAATGTAGTATCACTTCTAGCATCGTTCTTTTATTCGAAGTCAAGTATATCTTTTTTAAATTCTCATACCATTGTTGGTTTTTGAATTTCGTTACTAGTGCTATATTCTTTATGGCTTCATGTATCTGAAATATAGTTTAATATTAAGATTTACAACGTGTAGTGGACCTATAGTAATCCACTTTTTAGGGTTCCGTAGCGAAATGGCAAAAACCGAAACCCTTATAGATTTATCATGTATGTATGTCCGTCACAGCCACTTTTTTCCGAAACTATAAGGACTATAATGTTGAAACTTGGTAAGTAGATATACCTATTCTGTGAACCGCATTAAGATTTTTACACAAAAATTGAAAAAAAAAACAATAAATTTTGAGGGTTCCCCATACTTAGAACTGAAACTCATTATTTTTTTAATAAAACCCATACGTGTGGGGTGTGTCTGTATAGGTCTTCAAAAATGATATTGAGGTTTCTCATATCATTTTTTTCTAAACTGAATAGTTTGCGCGAGAGACACTTCCAAAGTGGTAAAATGTGTGTCCCCCCCTGTAACTTCTAAAATAGGAGAATGATAAAACTAAAATAAATATATGATGTACATTACGATGCAAACTTCCACCGAAATTTAGTTTGAATGAGATCTAGTAAGTAGTTTTTTTTTAATACGTCATAAATTGAAATTCATATCAAATACTACCATTTACTTATATACCTACAGGTTTGTACGGAACCCTCGGTGCGCGAGTCTGACTCGCATATCGCTCAAGAGAAAGCAAAAGAAGCAAAATGATTATGTCCCTCATTGAGCGGTGACATGTTGGTTATGATATTAATTCAATAAACTTGGAAGCAAACATTTGGTCATGAATTTTTAAGTAATTAATTTTGAGAGCTGAGACTTTTATAGAGTCTCTAACTGATCTGGCCTTTCGGATAGATATAGCCCTTTCGTTACATCCAGTATTACTTTTTTACGAATTTTACTAACACCAAGATACTGTATTTTACGTTCCTTTTAATTGATTTCTTTGCCACGAATGAATGAAGTATTCCTGGTTACTTAGGACTGGTTTCGCAGGTAATTTTATTACAACACTACGGAAATACCTCCATTATAGAACCATCATCACCAGCCCATAATGTCCCACTGCTGAGCACGGGCCTCCTTTCACAAATGAGGGTGAAAGGGTATAGGCAGATACTCTAATACGCATGCCCACTGCGGATCGGTGCAGATAGGTACCATACTCACCGGTGATTGCTTAACTTTGCCAATTAAGAACGGCTAATTAAGCGACACCACGAAGGTTTCTTCTAAAATATAGTACTACACAGCCAATACTAAATTTTGTGTTAGGTTGCTGGAGCTCATCAGTTAGTGGGCGCGAGTGGTAATGTGTGAGTGATACCCCAGACTTTACACACAGATTACCAGTCTTATTTGCCGACTTAGTAGTATAAAAAAATACTTACATCATACAAATAATACTGTAAATCATTTAACAATTCTTTTAAATCGTTAATTTCATTATACTTCTTCCTTCGTAGTAACCAAGCCCGTTGTAGTAACCCTTTCTCGTGCAATAACAGCCTCTTCTTCTTTTTCTTATTTCGCGGTAATAGTAAAGGTTTTCTTAAAACGTTTATTTTCTCTGATTCCTTCTTGATTATGAGTTCTTTTGATGATTTGTGAAGGAATAGTGTGTAATTTAGGAGTTCTATGTCCGCGGGGTCTAGGATTGCTCTTTCCTGCCATGACTGCCTGGAAAAAATATTTTGAAATTTAGCAATATTTTTGGTTTATATCAAAAGTGACTACGATAGGACTTTGATTCCCTGGAGTCGCAGGTATGAAATGCAACACTCTGCTGACACTCTTACACCCTCTTAAACCCTTCAAAACTCCACGGTAAAAAATATTTTATTTCGTCTCGCTTCTACCGAATATTTACAAAAAAAAACATATTTTACTTCGAAAGTTTTTAACCCGGATGGACAAAGGATACTGTTAAGCCCAGGAAAGGCTGAATCTTTGGTATGAAAACATCTAGGTAGATACTCACGTCATTTCTATAAGTTTCGCTAAAGCTGCTCGTATGTCAACTGTAGTTTCTAACCAATCATATCGTTTTAATGCTAAATCATCTTTTTTAATCATGTCGTCTAATACTTTTACATATACATCAATATCGTCATTGTTCTTTCTTGTTATAGCCATTTTCATAGACAGCATAGATTGTATATGCAAAAATATATCTTTCGTATCTGCTATTTTTGATACCTTTGCAATTGTATCTATAGAACTTTCTTCTCTATGTTCAGGTTTTTTTGTTGCAGTGTAAATCTTTGAACCTGAATACCTTTTCATAGGCTTTTGAAAAATATCTTTTTCATTTTCTTCACTGGAATCAGTCAGAAGAAACGCGTGCGGTGTAACCGACTTAACATCATCATTTACATATTTTTTATCATTAAATTTTATAACTTTTATATCTGCCACAATATTATCAGATGGTATTTCTTCTGTTTTTACAAACACATCTTTATGTATATTATTTTTTATTATATATCCAATCTTTTTTACATCTTCATTTTGCATTTTTCCAAGGTAATAGTCTAATGCTATATTTTTATTTGCATCCAGCTTGGCAATTTTCGGGTTATCTTTATCATCTTTACTCCTAAAAGTCTCAATGTATTTTTCCTTGTATTGTACATCTGGTTTTTCTTTATTTTTATCTTTTCCACTATTTGATGGCGGTATGAAACCAAAATGATTCTGTCGCCACAGTATATTTCTTGCAGCTCTTATATGATCTTTGAGATTTTGACCAGCAATACTTTGATATGGGTGATCTTCATCGGATGAACTGGGAAATGGAGTCAGTCTTTTATTCTGACCTCTTTTCATTCTGCTGAAATAGTAATCTACGTCCAAATAATCATCTGGATTGAAATAAATATCAGTATATTTCGGTTTCCTTACTACAATGGGCCCATAGTATGTTAGTGGTTTTTTTGAGCTCTTTGGTTTCTTTGTTGAAACACGAAATCTAAATTGTCTAAGGGCCTTCTCTTTGGAAGCGAAGAAATAATCTGCTTCGAAATTTGTAGCACTTTTTTCATTTACATCTTTAGGTGTTTCACCCACACGATCATTATAAGGAGGTTTATCGCTATCATAATTAGGTCCCAAACGATTGTGTGCATTGAAATAAGCGTTATTAGGTTCATAATTGTGCACAGGGACGTAGTATGGCTGTTCTTGATTAGTAGGAGCTGCTTTTTTAATGAATGGTGGTTCACCTCGAGCTGTAATAAGTATTTTAACCATTAAAATATAATACATATTAAATGTGATATTTGAAACAATTTAAATGCGAGTATGTAAACCTTTCGGTCAAATAATTGAAACTTACATACACATAAAAAAAAAATAGATTAAGACCTTTACTGATTATTCTGCCAATAAAATATATTTTATTTTAACGTAACAAAAATACTTACGGACTTCAAAAACGTTATATTCTTTCAATTTAGATTTTTTATTATATTCTATTTCTACTGCATTAAAGTTTATTGTGCTAGACACATTTCCTTTTGTTTTCTCGGTTTCTTGGTGATTTATATGTGAACCTTGTTGTAAATATATTTTTGTATCATTTTGATATGTATTATATTTTACAGTTGTAGCTACAAATTTATCGGAATCATTGTTAAAATTTCCCAAGATATCAACGTTATTATTCTTTGTCTCAATACTTGGAATATAATTTATATTAGATTCTGTAATTGTATCAGGAATTTCCACACTTTTATTTAAGTCTGCGAAAATATTACTATGTGCAGTTGCACTTATTGGAGATTCATTGTTTCGTAATATAGCTACATTTTGTATTTCAATATTATCTTTAGTCGTTATTTCAAGTACATCTTTTGTATTATCCTGTTTAAGGTCAGCAACAGTACTTTCATTACTCATTTCTTCTACTATATTATGTGATGTGGCGTTTTGTATATCGCTTTTTACTTCGTCTGTCACATTATTACTTAAGTTTTTACGAGAATTATTTTCAGTTGTAGTTATATTTTCAATATCGTTATCTGGTTGAGAAGACGAAAGATTATATTGTTCATATGTTTTATAATGAATTTCTGTTGTTAATTCTTCATTTGTTTCTTGGGGAGTTGCATCTTCTATAACCTTAGCAACTGTAATTGATTCTTCTTCAGGACTAGGTGTAGTTTCTATAGTACTTTCATTAGTCACTTCTTCTACTTCATTATGATCAGATGTTATGTCAGTAGAAGTGGCGCCATCTATAAAGCCTTTAACTTCATTTGTCACACTGTTATTTAAGTTTTTGCGAGAATCGTTCTCAGTTGTAGTTATATTTTCAAACTTGTTATCTCGTTGAGAAGACGAAAGATTATACTTTTCTTCTGATTTATGATAAAATGCTGTTGTTATTTCATCATTTGTTTCTTGTGGTGTTGTATCTTCTATAACCTTAGCAACTGTAATTGATTCTTCTTCAGGACTAGGTGTAGTTTCTATAGTACTTTCATTAGTCACTTCTTCTACTACATTATCATCAGATGTAATGTTAGGAGAAGTGGTGGCATCTGTAAAGTTTTTAACTTCGTCTGTCACATTACTATTTAAGTTTTTGCGAGAATTATTTTCACTTGTAGCAACATTTTCAAAGGAGTTATTTGATGTATTAAGTATCAATTCATCAGTTATTTCTTGGGGTGTTGTTTCTTCTGTAATAATAGAAACTGTAATTGATTCTTCCTCAGGTCTAGGTGTAGTTACCATATCATTGAGCTGTGAGTCGGTTTGTGATATGCTATATTCATCGTTATTATTATCAAGTAGTGTTGCATCAGATTTATGTGTTTGTGTTATATTTGGTTCACTTGCATCAGAAGTTACAATTTGACTTGACATTGTATCATTAGCTTTTTCTCTTTCATTTCTTCTAGATGGTTTAATTCTTATGTCTTCTGAATCAGACTCTTCAACTTTATTAGGTTCAACAGATCCTATTGTTGATGATTCTTCTACATTAACCTCTTTAACCTCTTCATGATGTTCATTATTTATATCAACATGCTCTTTACTATTTACTTCAGCAGTATGTTGTTTATCAGGTCGTTTATCTATTCGAACTTCAACAAAAATTTCTTTGCTTTTATCATTCCTTTTATCTCTTTTACCATGGCGTAATGTTAAATCAATGTATTTGTTATCATCACCACGATTTAGAGATTCTTTATTAATTTCTAACGATTTAACTTTCAGATCGTCTTCAGGATTTTCATTGTTGTCTATCATTGCATCTTTATCTTTTTCTCTTCCATTGATTCTTCTAAAGTTATCAGATTCTTCTTGAACTATTTTCTGTACAAATTCATGATGTGTATTGAGCTCATCTTCGGATACCTCACCATCATACCTTTCACGGTCATCTCTCGTCTTTACTTCAGCTAATATACGTCTTTCTATCCTCTGTAAAAAATCTTCTTTCTCTTTCTCCGGCAACAAATCTATGTACTTACTTGATTCACTGTCACTATCGTCATCAGCTTTTACAAATTTATTTAAAACCATTAATAAAAAAATCAAATACATCGTAATTATTTTCATAACATTTTTAGCGTGTAACGGTAACTATATTCGAAGACTGAGAAAGTCATTATGTGAAGTTCAATCAAGCGTAAAATTAATTAACTTTGTCGATAAGATACAATTACTTTTTACTGACGTGTATGATTAAGAAAAGAATGATAATTTATGTTTACATGGTTACTCTTGCAAAACTGATCTGTAGAATACGTAAGCAAGCAGGACTCTTGATAATGCCTTTAAGAAGGTCGAGACTTGATACGGGATGGATTGGAAGATTGTGGGTGATAAATAGGATATGTCTCGATACAGGATTGTCTAGATGCATCGAACAATTTACCCAAAGGAGGACAATGCCATTCATTTTGTTTGAAATCTATTCTGCCAATTTCCCACCACTGGCTATGAGCTCTGATTGGTTAAGTTTGATGAAGATTGAAGCACTAAACATTTAGAGATGCAGTGATTGGTAGGTTGTTATTATTCAGTGCAAAAGCACTTAATAGTTGCGGAATTGGATTGCTTGGTACTACTACTCTAAAGGGATGTTTCCTCGATGTCTAGAAGTGAACGAAATAAGTAGATAAATAAAAATCGCGCTCAGTGTTCCTTACTTTATTTAAATCTTTTTAATAGTTCATATTTACAAATCACTTAAAATTTACGCTTTCTTTATTGAAACATATATTAAAAGCACAAAAATTCTCTGTTGTTACATTTTTTGTCCACTTTTTTTGCCCCGATGTATACAAAGCTAATAATACTTTTATTAAATTACGTAAGAAATATCTATAGTCGTGGCAGAAACAATTAACAATGCATTATAGAATTCGCCTTGTTTTTTATCATGTATCCATGTTAAACATCAGACCTAAACCTAAAAGAACCTCTCCTCATTTTCCTTTCATTCCGCATACTTCTTTCTGATGCAATTCTTGCCTCGCCTTCTATCGCATCTATATCTTCAAAGCCTTCCTTATTTTCTTCTTCTTTTGGTTCATTTTGCCTTACATCAACAGCGACGGGTACTTCAGGAACTATTTCTTCATAATTCATATCGCCAAATGCCATTTCTTGTAGTTTCTCTTTCAGTTCACTACTAACAATATCCTTTAGGAGATTGTCTATTATAATATTTTGTTTGCGATGATCCTTACGTCTTTGGTTCTTTACTGTGGTTGTTTCCTTCTCTTTGACTGCAGTTTTAACAGTTTCAGTTTCAATTTTTTTCTCTTCAACTGGATCTGGGACTTTTCCTATGTCTAGATTCAGATCGTAGAAATTTGGCGAGTCTTCGCAATCAATTGCATCTCTTGGGTATGTACAAACCATTACTGCCTGAAATATAAATCTTGGTTTAGGATACAATTGAATTCACTTTTTGTTATGTCTGCTTTGTTCCCAATTATGGTTTATTTAGGAGTCTGCGCAATATGTAAACTTCTTCCATTCGGCCCTTTTGTCCTTCATATCATTATTATTATTCTTTTCTTTTTTTTATACAACTAAGTCGGTAAACAAGCATACGGCCCGCCTGATGGTAAGCGGTTACCGTAGCCATATGGACGCTTGCAACACAAGAAGCATCGCTCACGCGTTACCGACATTTCCCCCCTCCCCTATGAGCTCTGGCGGCCTTACTCACGCGCAGGAACACAACTTTACACAACATAAAGTTATTTGGCTGCGATATTCTGTAAGGTGGAGGTACGTCCCCAGTTGAGCTGCTCTTTGAGCGAATAAACGCTATGCTCTACCTCTCTCAAAAACCTAATCTAGTTATATCATGTAAACCTAAAATATATATAAACTGCCTGATAGTAAGCGGTGATCGTAGCCCTATAGACGCTTGCAACACATGGGGCATCACTCATGCGACCCTTTCCCTCTCCCCGTTGAACTCTGGCGACCTAACTCACGCGCAGAAACACAAAATTAGGTTATTACGCTGATACTAACCTGGTTAAAAACAGTCTCGTTAGGACAAATAAAACTCCATCTGTAGGTGATGTTCTTCCCTGATGGACCTTCGATAGGTAAGCAAACGTGGAAGATCTGGCAGTCGTTGTCCACGTCAGCGTAGTAACCATACGTTCGGTTTTCACAGCTGTTGTCAAAGATAAAGACTTATATAAATAGGATAAAGGATCTAAGATAAATGATATCAAATAGGTAGGTATCAAAACAGCACCACGTGAAAATTTAAATTAAAGAAATCTAAAGGTGCCTCCATGCTACGCGAAGCGAGCCCGAGCCGAGCCTCGAACGAACAGGATTCGTTCGTAGCTCGCGATTTCAAGCGTGGACGTACTTTACGAGGCTACAACGAGCGCGATGTCCGAATCCCTGTGTTCGTGAAAAGACTGACAATCGGGCTGAGCACAGTCGAGCACGCTACGAATGCTCGTTCGAGGCTCGCAAGCCCGTCCACGCTACGCGAATCGTGCTCGCAGTGTGCTCGTTCGTGGCTCGGCTCGTGCTCGGTTCGCCAAGCATGGACGCACCATAAGAAATATTCCTTTAATGGATGGCCGGAAAACAGCCGAACACCAAGTAAAAGCCATCTTTCCTGGAGGCCATCCTTCTCTCACCTCGAAAATAGTCCTAGACACTTGTGGTAATGAAATTGTGGTAATGGAAAACACAAGAGATGGATTGTGTGAAAGATGATGAGAGAGAGATACAAGATGAAAAGCAGTGAATGCTGATATATGACGGATAATTCTATCCGGTCGAACGGAAGGAGCGTACTTATATTGCGCCGATCACAAGCGATTGGGAACAAGGCAGGAAGATGATTATCATGAATTTATGAAACCAACCTGAATGTGTCTGTAATATTTTCTCTGATAGATGAAGCGTTCGCAGGCAGATTCAAGGTGTCAGCTTTTGTTTGATTACCCATATCCTGCAAAAAATTACAATTAATGCAATTAACTTTTGGTCCAGCTGACTGCAACACTACAAGTCTTAGGTTCAATTCCCAACAACTTAGCCTTTTCTGGTTGTGGAATGAGCTCCCGTGGTCCAAGAGAATACAGTTGGGATTCTCCGGGAAGGGAGTGAAGAGGTTTTTCAAGGGTTAGCATCATACGAGTGAGGAGTTTAACTCTCGTAACCGTAAATAAATAATAATCAGGCATCACCGGCTGAACGGATTTGAGTGAAATTTGGCACACATATATAATATATTCTAGATTAATATATAGGACTTTTTCATACCGAGAAAAAAGGTACCTCGGGAACGCGGTTAGAACTACGGGAAATAGCTAATTTGTACAGTATGAAGCACGAATGGTGAGCACAGATAGGCAGTTGTGGGGGGCTAGCTCGCGCATGTACACTTTTGGCCAAATCACAGTAGCCAAATGACACGCGAGAATCCAATAGACGACGAGCATCGACTGACGAACCAATCGTGTGCAGCTCGCAGCTCCCCCGTGTCAATATGTGCTCACGACTCGCACTCATTACGCCCTTACTATAATATTACGAGATATTAGTGAGATGAAAATGAAAACTAGCTTTTAACGCATTGAGTTCTTTGAAGGCAGTTTAATTTTTTCGTTAAAAAGTTTTCTATAAATCATGATTGAAATGAAATAATTTATTCATTCAAATAGGCCTTCACAGGCACTTATGAATAGTCAAACTCTAACCCCCTTACTCATAAAACGTTATTTAACTAATATACTGTTTAAAGGGTCACGTAAATAACGTCACTCTATTGTCATTGTCAAATAATGTGACATTATTTACGTGACCATTTAAACAGTATATTAGTTAAATAGCGCTTTATGAGTAAGGGGGTAATACTCTAATGCACGGTTCGGAAGGTTGCTTTTGCTAAGAAGATTGATCTGCAAACTCCACTCAAACGCTCAAAAATATGACACTTCATAAAATTTATAATCATACCCTCAAGAACTTAAGCATGACACCAGCATTCGCTGTCATGTCAATGTCATCAGCTCTGACGCACGTAGCGTACGCGTACAGGAACAGCACCAGATATCTTGATTTTGATTCCATTTTCAATAATTCCATTATGACCTGCGACACAAATATATGAGCTCGTACTTCGTCCGTCTATCACAGACTTTTTCATGTTCCCCATTTTTATTAAGGTTCCGAACCAAAACGATAATAAGCATTTTTACTACAAGCTTTTTTTGGTGACTTTACTTTTTAACCGACTTCAAAAAAAGGAGGAGGTTCTCAATTAGGTTGTATGTTTTTTTTTTTTTATATTTGTTACCTCATCACTCCGTCATTTATGAACCGATTTGGAAAATTCTTTTTTTTTCTGGAAGGGTACACTTCCCGTTTGGTCCCATTGTCATCAGATCAGGATTTGATTACTTCTTAGTGTACTTTGAAGTCGGTTTAAGTTTTTTTATAAATCAGTCCAATTATTGTTGACTGTACTTGCATTGTCTTCCAATACACTTATGTGTACCAAATATCAAGTTAATCCGACCACTGGCAATGGGTGAAATTCAACTTGCAAGATTCCACCCGAACGACAAACATACATAGCAAGTTAAATAAAAGCTTGTAATAATTGGACTGTTTTACAAAAAACTTAAACCGACTTCAAAGTACAGTAAGAAGTAATCAAATCCTGATCTGATGACAATGGGCCCAAACGAGAAGTGTACCCTTCCAGACAAAAAAAGAATTTTCCAAATTGGTTAATAAATGACGGAGTTATGTAGTAACAAACATAAAAAAAAAAAAAAACACAACCGAATTGAGAACCTCCTCCTTTTTTTTAAGTCGGTTAAAAAACGGAACCCTTCTGTAACCACTCCGTCTGTCTGTTCGTCTGTCATAGCGCTAGTAGCACCACTGATGCTATTGATATTGAAATTTGGAATTGTTACAGATATTGCTTATTTGCAAATGCAGAATTTAAAAAATATATATTTTCTTTGCATAGTGATAAGGGGCCGTAATGGGGTCCTAAATTTCAGAGTAGGGCTAGTAAGTAAGATAGAAAAATCTGAAATAATTACATTTGATAGACATATAAGTAAATAAAGAACGAACTTTCTAACGAGCACAGTTTTTTCGAAATCATCAAAATTCTCACACCTTAGCTACTCGGTCCGGTTTTACACAACAGTTATCGTTTTAAATCTCAGTTAAGCTATTCAGATAAGCCTTAACTAAAACATGTACTAATTTCAAATTAACATCTGCTTGTTTGACCATTAAAAAAAAATCTCTAAATTAGGTAAATTAATTAATTTAAAAAAAGCCGCACCACATTTGGCATTACATATAAGTTCCTGAAGCGATCGTGGTGATATGATAAGCCGTTCTTAATCGATCGGCAAGTTAAGCTCCCACCGTCGTGGTCGGTACCTGGATGGGTGACCGCTTAGTGGTATTTCAAATCGAGCGTTTCCGTGTTTCGGAAGGCACGTAAAGCCGTTGGTCCCGGTTATCACTTAATTGTGATAGTCGTTAAGCTTCTAGGTGGCTTGAAAACTCCAACACTAGGTTGACCACTAGCCTACCTCCACCGATCCGCAGTGGGCACCCGTGGTGGAGTATCTGCCCATTCCCTTTCACCCTGATTTGTGAAAAGAGGCCTGTGCTCAGCAGTGGGACATTATAGGCTGATGATGATGATGATGATGATATGTTCCTTACCTTAATATTAATTATAATATTCCACACTATTATCACAGATTTTA
This sequence comes from Achlya flavicornis, assembly GCA_947623365.1. Lineage (NCBI taxonomy): Eukaryota > Metazoa > Arthropoda > Insecta > Lepidoptera > Drepanidae > Achlya > Achlya flavicornis. Next base: position 1,478,134 of record OX392495.1, on the reverse strand, counting down.
CACAATTTTTTTAATCCACTGACACTTGTTACAATATCCTTAGAACTGAGTCCTTTCGCAAAATATATAGGAATGCGAAAAATCTCAATGTATTTGTCTCTTTTATAAACCACATGAACAGTATGTCGTCCCGGCTGAATTCGCAATGAGAGATGACGTATGGTCTGCAAAAAAATCTTTCGACTGTGCAAAACTAAAAAAACACAATATGCGGTTTTTCGAAATAGCTTCCGACAACGGTTGCTCAGGCTGTGGAATGTACTCCCACCATGGTTTCCCAAGGGAGTACAGCATGGTTCTTCAGAAATGGTGAAAAGAGATTTTTCAATATTTTCGTAATTGGTGACTTTTTTGTTGCAAGCGTCCATATAGGCTACGGGAGTCGCTTTCAACTGAAAAAGTCCTTAGTAGAATAAGAAAAATATAATAAATAAATTAATAAAAAACCTAATCATATTCTCTGTATATCCCGTAAGGGTTTTTAATGAAAAGGCGTGGGGCGCTTTTCCTTGAAACCCAAAAGAATATCTTGTTCCTGAGAAAATCGGTGGTGACACATGGGCAGACAGACAGACAGACAGACGGACAAGGGAGTGATCTTATAAGGGTTCCTTTTTTTCCTTTTGAGATAAAATAAATAATAAAAATAAAAAAGCTTTTATTTAGATTCCTTATACCTACACAGATTAATTAAAAAGATAAAGTTATTTAAATATACAAAAAATAGCTAAGAAATGTATTTAATTTAATGTTATTGTTAGTAGATATAGTTTTTATATATTTTTTGTTAGTTTATTGTTATTAGTATAAGGACCGCCAGAAGCGGTAAAAGCCTCCTCCAAGTTTTTCCATTCCTGTCTGTGTCTGGCAATTCTTGTCCATACTTTCCCTGCGACGCACACTATGTCATCATGCCATCTTTTAAAAGGTCTGCCTCGTTTGCGTTTCATTCCTCTTGGGATCCAGAACCCAACGAGATTAAGACAAAGAACCTTTTGAGATACGGAACCCTAAAATCGCCATATCCCTTCAGACTTTTTTGAAAGAGGTAGGGCACAGCGATTTCTATCGTTCAATTTAGGAGCAGCTCGAGTGCGAAAGTACCTCCACCCTTCTGAAAATCGCAGCCAAATAACATTGCCTTTTGTACCTACCTCGCCGTTGGAGCTGGCGACTATCCTTCGTAATAAGGACGTTCTAGGGTCAGATTAGCTAAGGGCGTGAAACACATCAATGTGTCCATCTGGACGCGTCGAGGACGTCGCTGTCGGTAAGGATTAAGACCTAAGGTCCGTGGTGGACTAATATCCATTGCTTTTCATCATTGTGAAAGGAAGCCAGTGCTCAGCAGTTGGGCATAAAGAGCTGATAAGGGCTAGGGCAGTGGCGTAACTATACCATCTGGGGCCCGTGGCAAATTCTTTTGATGGGGCCCTATCAGTAAAAATCGTCACGTTGTACTCAGTTTAATTTTAATAAATTTGTTGTCTCACTTTGGATTTTAAGCAGAACTTATAAAAATATACTTTTTAAATAAAATAAAATACTCAGGTACAATGTAAAAAAATATTTTTGACCTCGCGCCCTCTTGGGCCGGGGCCCTCTTGGGTCGGGGGCCCGTGGCATTTTGCCAGCCCTGCCACCCTGTTGTTACGCCACTGGGCTAGGGAGATGAGAGAGCCTTGTTTAAGTTACTAAGAAAGTAGGATCAATCTGGTGTTTAAATTCGAGTTTACGTATATTAGTTACAAGTTATTGTTTTACATGCTAACGCTACACCGATAACTCTATGGCTGTCCCGCAAGAGATGTGACACGAAATCCTAATGTGGAATAAAAAAAACAACAGCCTTGACTTTGTATTAATTGTGAACCTTTGAGAAATTGAGGTGGTGGTTCTTCTCTTGAATAGGTTCGATACCCCGATACAAATAAGAGCCTAGGTCACTTAGTTGTATCGGTGTTGGACTTGTATAAGGACTTCAAAGCAATGTATTGCAAATTTACCGTACCTCACTCATTAAAAAATGAAGTATAAAAAGACCTCCAGAGACCAGCGGTCGAGAGCCTTTTTCCGCCAACGCATCAGCTTGGCTATCCAAAGAGGAAACGCTGCCAGCCTTCTGGGAACCTTGCCGCAGAGGCAGACTTTTTTAAATATAGATTATAATTTGTACATATTTGTTATAAAAATTTCATTAAATTTAACTATGCTAAAACTCACACTACTCAGTGTGCGCGATAGGCTAAAAAAAGGAGCGAATGTTTTAGTAGACAAAAGTAAATAGATATACGGGAAGATATAACCCATTAAGAGATGGATGGATTGTGTGAAACAGGATATGGGTTAGAAAGGAGTGGATACTGGTATGACGGATAGAAGAGACAAATGGAATAAGCTTACGTATTGCGCCGACCACAAATTATTGGGAAAAGGGTGGGCAGATGATGATGATGATGATGATGATGATAATGACATCGAATGCAGTGACGTTGGTCACGTTGAACCCTACAATGAGCTTTCGGTGAAGGGATCCATAGCACGGTGATGGGGTACGACTTAAAGAACTTGTTCACCACTCTTTAGTTGAAAATCTGTCATGAAGAAACCGGTTTGTTCATGCAGTAACACTTGACAGGCAGTTCCCTCGCTTAGTACGGATCGCCAACATTGGAAATCCAATCCAAATTGCTAATATCAATACGCGACGGTAACTACTTACCATCAGATGAACCTATGTAATGTATATCAACCTTTATGAGGTAGGAGGTTTCTACCTTACCAGTGAAGACGACATAGGCTTGGTGGAAAGCGACTTACATACCTATTACTATATATATTCTAGCACATAAGCGGTTTAGAGCCCCTCAGTCTGAGGAGAGACTTTGCCTCCTTATGTGTGTTCTACCGCTTGTACAACGGACAGTGTTCTAAAGAATTGTTTGACTTGATGCCCACGGCTACCTTCCACCATCGCAACTCTCGACATCGAAGGGGAGTCCATCCTCACACATTGAAACAAGAATTGTTTCGAACTGTGCGGGCTAAAAGGAATTTTCTTCCGCGGACGCTCGGATTGTGGAATGAACTCCCCACCGTGGTTTTCCCAACGGAGTACAGCATGGGGTGTGAAGAGATTTCTTCGGGGTCGGCAACGCGCGAGTGATACCCCTGGTGTTGCAAGCGTCCATAGGCTACGGTAACTGCTTACCATCAGGCGGGTCGTATGCTTGTTTGCCACCTTAGTGATATAAAAAAATACACAAATGTCTGTCCTAGACAGGAATCGAATCGACCTGGGTATAAAACCGACCACACCAAGCGGCCTGTTAAAACATTATCTGCATAAAACGACATCCAGCTAGGGTTGGGTTTCTTCCCGGGAATAAACCCAACTTCGAGTAAATTTCCAATTTAGTGGGAAAGAACCCGGGAATTTTCCCATTGGGTGGGAAAATACTCAAATGGTCATATTTAGTAGATTTTGCGTATATAGCGAGAAATACCTTTACCAAATCGTTTGAATAACATTTAACATGATTTCTATTAGGGTCATACTCATATCATACAATAAAAAACAATAAAAAAATGATGTTGCGTTGTCTTTAAAAAAAGCGACGTTTTGGGCTGGAAGGGTTGTGGTGGACAGTCGGTGGACAGTCGGACAGACGGTCTCGTGCAGAAAGAGCACGTGTGCACATGTACGACGCTTACAAAGCCCGTCCCGGGTCCCGAGGGAGGTGTTGCAAGCGTCCATAGGATACGGTAACCGCTTACCAACAGGCGGGCCGTATGCTTGTTTGCTACCTAGGTAGTATAAAAAAAATGTGTGATAACTTCCTCCAAGGTCCGCGTAGGTCCGCGCGTAGGTGATGTAGGTACATACAACAGCGAGTATGATTAAAATAACAATCAAAAGCATCGACAAATATTTTTTTTGAGGAACATAAAGCCATTTGAATATTTTCCCGCCGTTTGGGAATTTTCCCGTATTTTTCCATTCTTTTCCGTATTTTTCTTTTCTTCCCAATATTTTTCTTTCCCTGCTCATCCATACATCCAGCCCATCCATATTAGTGTGACCCAGAAAAACCATTCCCTATCTCTTCTACGTGGCTTAATCCCATAACCATTCAGATCGTAAATCTCTGTAACTGTACAGGTATGTAACTGTTCACATGATGTGACACAAAAAATCGCGTTATTCGCGCGCGATACGAATCATTAAACATGTCCAAAATGGATGGGTTCCACATTTTTTGCAGTATTTTTTCTGTTATGCTTAAGGTTAACAGTTCTTGGGTTCCGTTGAAAAGTTCAATAGGCCTTATTCATGTGACTCGTATGTCTGTCTGCCTGTCTAACACAATAAAAAGGGTATATTTGTAATTTGTTTAACAGTGCTTGGATGTCCAAAGAGCAAACGTTTCCAGGTTGCTGGGAACCTTGCCGTTAATCGGTCGCAGGATCAGAATAGAGGATTTTTTTTAGATTATTATCCTAACCATAATTATAAATGCGAAATTGAGTTTATTTGTTTGTTACACGCCTTCACGCCTTAACTACTCAACGGATCATCATGAAATTTGGCATTCAGATAACCTATATTATAGAGAAAGACCATAGAGATCGAGAAAGACATAGGCTACTTCTGATCCCGGAATGTGGTAGAAACCGCGGGATACAGGTACCTAGATTATATGTACAGTCGCGGAGTGAAAAGGTTCGTCACCTTAGAGTTGGTTTTCGCTTGCACCAGATTGCAAGAATCAATTTTATTATATGTACCAACATATTACCAGTGAGCTTCCTAACAGGAAGAAACAGTGCTGCTAACATTTACATAAAAGTGACGTTTGCTATCGAATAAGGTTTTGCTTGTTTTTACATCACGTCAAACACAATTTATGGCTTTTGCGAAATAAAATATAAGTATTTTTTTTTTTCAATTATGACATTGCTCTATTTTCAATTTTAATTTGACATAAATAACAATAGCAGGTTAAACCAACAACAAGGTTTTAGTTTATCAAAACATAAAATAAAAAAAAACTTGTTGACAAGATAAACAGTCGAACAACTTTGATCTGAATAATTTTGAACTTTGATAACGAACAGTTAAATCATTATTTTCTCTAATTCAGTGTATTCTGCCTATTCAGTTTCAAAAGGTAATATGTGCTCGTGACACGTTGAATGAATCAAGTTGAAAAATGACGAACCTTTTCATTCCGCCACTATACCTACGTATTGTATTTGTAATGGTGCCATGCTATGCGAATCGAGCACGAGCCGAGCCACGAACGAACCGACAACGAGCCTACAACGAGCACGATGCGAGACCCTTTGTTCGTGAAAAATCTGACAATCGCGCTCGTTCGAGGCTCGCAAGCCCGTCCATGCTTCGCGAATCGTGCTCGCAGTGTGCTCGTTCGAGGCTCGGCTCGTGCTCGGTTCGCCAAGCATGGACGCACCATTATAAATAAATATATTTCATTCAGTATGCAACAGTAATATCACAGTACACCGTGGTAATATAGTCAAATATAAATTAATAAATAACTATTGTATTCTATGAATATTTTATTAAAAGCGCGCACTTACCATTTCACAAAAATTTTGAGAACCCTTCTTGTGCTACTCTACCCGTAATTATATGTCAGCAAAACAGACATAAATCCAAATCAGATTTATATCTATGGTCAGAAAGCTGACAAGCAGGCCTTTAGAGAGAGATGGCATGGGTTTTCCCGTTCAAAATTCGGAGCAGCCCGACTGGGGAAGTACCTCTACCCTACAGAAGACCGCAGCCAAATAACATTACTGCGATGTGGCGTTGTGTTCCTGAAGTGAGTAAGGTTGCCTTTTGGGGGGGGGTCCAGAGGGTCTACTGCAACCGTACGTCAATTTTATGTAATTCTACCTATCGATTCTATTCTATTGTTTTTTTCGGAGTATAGTTACTATATCAAATCGATCATATACTAACCTAAGCACAATGCTGAGTCGAGACCTATTCCTGGCATCACGCAACATTGAATTTTTGTGTAGTTTTTAATTGGTTGTTCTGTTTTTTTATTCTTATTTTTTTGTAATTACTACAGTCTTTAATTTAATGTTGTGTATTGTCCTGAATTAATCTTTTTTCTTTCTTTCTTTCTATCATAATTCCAATAAATTATATTATAAATAACTTGTTTTTGTCATAATTCTTTATTTCATGACACAAATGGTTGGTTCTTTCAAAGTACTTGATAAAAAGTAAATGGGCTTGCGCTTGGCCAGGGCATCTACCGCGTAACTTTGGTGGTAACCGTAACGAACACCATTAATTATTTCATCCAATGACGCGCACGCGGTATGACGCGACTATGACCATTCGTGGGCCCTGATTGGATGAAATTCATTAATGGTGTTCGTTACGATTACCACCAAAGTTATGCGGTAGAGCCCCTGCCCATAAATGACGATGGAGCGTAAGGTGCATGCAGCACGCTTACCAGAAACGTAATCACTCTGGCCTTGAAAGTCCCTAGACGTAGAAAGAAGAGAAAAGAACTGACAGTTCGTGAAACAACCCGGAATTTATGCGAATTTTTGATATTTTCTAAGCTACCAATTTCTAACACTAAGTAGTGACTCAATGCGCGAAACCTGCTCAAAAATTTCACGAAATCGTTCGTTTCGAGAATCGTTTGAGAAATACGACTTATAGATCAGCCGGACATCCGGACATACGAAAACATTTTTCTCCAAACTGAAACGAGACGCATCGCTCACTCGATAAATGATAAATCTGTTATGTTATGCTGCGTCCATGCTACGCGAATCGAGCACGAGCCGAGCTACGAACGAGCCTACAACGAGCACGATGCGAATCCTTCTGTATGTGAAAAAACTGTCAATCGCGCTCGTTCGAGGCCCGCAAGCCCGTCCACGCTACGCGAATCGTGCTCGCAGTGTGCTCGTTCGAGGCTCGGCTCGTGCTCGGTTCGCCAAGCATGGACGTACCATTTGATTCTAAAGTTGATCGACCTTACAATAGTTCAAAAACATTACATCAAGTAGTAATTCCGTGACTTGAATGAATTTGATCTGAATTATTCCAAATATTTGATACCGCATTGTCTAAAGTATTGTATTTTAAATAAGGTCGTATTTAGTATTTGGAAGTGTTAAAGGTATGTGACCATTAGGTTGAACGGTATCAAAGCTCCGGTACCAAACAAAAGTACCGGTATCTGATAAATCCTCAAGTCAGTGGCCGATTAGAGTTATCTCATAGTTTTTAGTGTATTTTGAAGACTATTTTTTTTTAATTACTTTCTTATTTTTTTGTCGATTAAAAAAAATCGTCTTTTCGGTAAAGGAAGCTTTACCTATATGGTACGGTATCGGTCAGCGTTGCCAGATTTTTTTTCGGGCAATGCGGGATTTTGTAGCCTCTTGAGTAAAACAAGCGGGAGTCCCGCGCGGGACATTTAATTCTGGGTTAAAAAAAAAAAAAAAAAAACCTTAAATTTTTTCTTAATTTTAAGTCGCCAAACTACTCTTGCAGTTTGTGGGCGTGCACTCTTTCACAGTTTTATTGGTTTTGTACGTACATACATATACCATTATTTACATTATTACTTAACAATCACATGCACTATACATATATTCTAAGTACTAGTCCAGTAACCGCACTACTAGTACGTACAAACCCCGCCAAGATCGGGACGTCTGGCAACGCTGGTATCGGTACAGTATTGCAGTGAACGCAAACCTTTATATCAAATCTTTTATCTAGTATGTGTGATACATATTAAACAACTCATAGAAAAACAATGAGTACATAAAATAGAAGTAACTTTTTTAAGAAAATACCTTGATGACTCATTCTTTAAAGCATGGTTTAAATTACAGGACATTGACGCATCTTCTTCTCTGTCGTTTCGCTCTTGGCAGAGCGGTCGTGGTCACGTTGAGGCGTCCACATCGGTGATAGAGGCGGACACGGCTCTCCGCACGATCTCCCGCCATCTTTCTCTGTTAGCAGACTGTCTGGTGCTGTCAGACACGCGGTTTCCCACTGCAGATTTTATTTGGTCAGACCAGCGCATAGGTGACCTGCCGCGCGATCTGGTTCCCTCCACTTTTCCCTGTATGACCAGCCGTTCAATGGAGTCATTATCCCGCCTAGAAACATGCCCAAAGTACTGCAGTATGCGCGACTGTACTACGGCCGATAAACGCTGCGTGATGCCTAGCTCCTGGAGTATGGACACGTTGGTCCGAAACTCCGTCCACGATATCACGAGCATCTTCCTCCAGCACCACATTGACGCATAGGAAACAGTTAATTTTGTATTTTTTTTTATCTCGCTCGTATGTTAAATCTGGCTCAACCTTAACTGATGGTAGGTAAGTAAGTGGTAACGTACGACTTATTATGTAAGTAGTCGTAAGTGGATAGTATTTTTTTTGAGACAGAATAGGCTGACTCGGTTGCTCCGATCTGATGGTAAGCGGCGTCTTTTACGACAGGCAGGGATCGGCCCTCTCCCGGTCCCGCTCAGCAGCCTCCTAGTGACAAGAAATTACCAAGATGGTTCCTCGCGTGCTATGTGTACCGTTTTTGATAACCAGAAGATTGGATATAATGGGCACTAAAATAAATTTCCGTAGAAGGAAAGGGACAGTAAACGGTGAGGAGACCATGGCAAGGCGGTAGGGTACTTTTGTAGTAGGATAACTCCTTTAAGTCAAGAATCTGTCGCGAATACCTAGGGTAGATGAACCAATAAATGAACGTTTAAGCGTTTTGTCCATCTACTCAGTTATTTCATGACATAGGCGCTTGTTGTTTTTTTTAATAATGCCTTATATCCTTATTAATTGAAGGATTAAAGTAATTTAATCCATTACTTGAACAGCAAATTTCTCTAAAAATCGGTAGGTAAATAATGTAATAATATAATTTAAGTTATTGAAAGCAGAATAAGTATATCAAGATTTTAGTCCAACCAAAACTGCTCAAATATGACATTGATTCTTTCTATACGCTGACAAAGTTCTTAAATTTGGGGGGCACTTACCTTAAGTAGGTTTCCATATAATACCGATTTTTGGCGGGTAACGTAGGAAATTTCACCGCAAGCGCATCTGGGCTGTCATTATCAAGGAATAGGGAAGAAAAATTATTGTCTTATGGGGAAAAAAATATTGAAAACATGTAAGTTTGTGGATTATGTTATATTTTATTAATTTGTCGTTCATACATTCGCAGTACAGTCGATCGATGTTTCAAATTTCGAAGTGCTGAAATACAGTCCATCTTTTGGTGCCACTACCCTACCGGTGTTCCCTCTGTTATCCATTTGCCGAGACGAAGGTCCCGGGTTCGAATCCTACAGTGAGCTTCAGCTTTCGCTAAAAGAAAACATCGTGAGATAACTATAGCACGGTGGTAGGGTACTTTGTAGTACCCACCTAGCTGCTACCACCCTCAAGTTGAAAATTCTGTCGCCAAGCACCGATCGGTGTGTTCCGACAGCTACACTTGAGATGAGAGCCAGTTCCTTCTAGGCTTTGTGTACTTACCTCCTTCGGACACTTCTACACTTACCATGGTGAGATAGTGATCAAAACACTAGCCTAACTAAAAGAAGTAAAGTACCTAATTAAAGTCGTGGAGTGTACCTAGATGGTTTAGGTATCTATATATATCTCTGCCGAAAATAAGTGCAACAAACTGAGAGAAATAGGTCTAAAGATACAGTCTATCGTAATAATTCCATTAGAATTCATAGTTGCAACTCGGAATTACAATTTGCAGTCGCATTTTGAATACCAACATGGTTATTATATCTAGCCGTGTCAGTGACCTAGGCAAAATAAAAGTTTTACATAACATTCCATATGCTCAGATCCTGGTCCAATGTTAAATTACATACGTTTCAGTTAATCTCTAAAGTCACAATGATTCCAATTTGTAATCGATTTATGTGGATAGCTACATAATCGATATAAACATTTATTTTTTTACATTGCAACACCGCATATTATGCATGGCTTTCACTTGGCGACAAACCAACATTGACAATACAATATTTATTTGTTGTTCGGTAGAAATATTACAAAATCCATGAAAATGGTTCCATTACCAATGCAAACAGTGTTTACATTTGCAGTTACTAGAACGTAAAAATTAAATCAAAATGTAAAAACCGTTTTATTGAATCGGTTTCAATACAAAAATGATTTTTTTAAACACTAAACTAACTGAAAAGTTATGTTGTTGCCATGAATTTCTATGGTTTACGATTAAAAGTTATATCCAAGAAAAGCTAATAGGGTCACCCATCACCTGTCATGTCGAAAAACGTCGGGAATAGTGTATTAATAGTTACAATAATTATTATTATTTGCAGACAATGGAAACATTCTCGTTATTTTAAATTAAGTCACGAACATAGCTGCAAGCTTTAGAAAAAACATCTGGACTTCTTTTTTTAAATTGCTCGCATACTAAGAAATGTGATTTATTTCATTAGAAAGAAGAGTTATGTGTGAACGTCTAATATTGTTAAAAATTGTAAGGAAAAACTGGATGTAAACTTAATTGTTCATCAGTGCCAGATATAATAAAAGGTATAATAAGGTCCTTTCAATAACTAACATAAGGAAGGATAGGTCAACAGTATTCTGACATAGTCTAAGATTGACTCAGAATGCTGATTTACTATGCCTACAAACTGTGGTAGTGGTAGGTACTGGTCCATCCAAAAATATGAGGAGTAGCAGAAATCAGAAGTTTTCTTATGGTACGTCTATGCTCAAAATACTTGTCGAACTGTTGATTATTTGATCCAAATTTAACCTTAAGAAGATATGCTGGTGGCGTTTGTTCCATACAAACGTAATCCTCAGTTTTCTCTCTGAATGATGACACTAGAGCAATGATTATTTTACCATGCAATCTGTAGGTACCACTGTATGTCCCTCGGTTGTGTTTTTCTCCATAAATTAATTATTATAAGAATTAGGAGCCTTCTACAATCCCAAAAACTTACTATTTTTAACGCTCTTATCAGACGTCCAGCGAACAAGTTTGACCAATAGAAAAAACAAAGGAAAACCGACAGACATAGCTAAAGCCCTTCTTATTATGATTCTTGAATTATTTTTTTATATCGTTCCAGTTTTGGAGGAGATAACCGGGAATTACGAAATAGGGATTTCGTCTAATTTCAATAGGTATAATCGATCCAAGCTGTAGTTGTCTCTATCGCCCTCGGGCGGGATGTCACGCTGTGTCCGAGCTGGGCACAGCGTGACAGCAATAGATATGTCAAAAACCTATTTTTCAAATTTCATGTATCGTCTTAAGTACAAGATTTGATAGGTATTTTGAGCATAGATGTATCATAAGAAAACTCCTCACTGTCAAAGAATAATACGTGATTACTGAGGTATGGTAAATATTTCTTTGTAAAACATATAAAATAAATGTGACAAAAGAGCCAAGCTTGGTATAAAAGACGTGCAGGATCGCCGATAAAAGAATAAGATCTAAGTAAATGTGTGCCAAGTTTTTAGCTCCTTAGATCAAAACACAGAAATGTATAGGAAGAAATGCTCTGTAAACAATTTGTGTTATGGTAATTCGATTAATTAAATAACGTGGTAATTTTAACACAAAGTGACTTAAATACTAGCTCAATATTAAATTGTGATGTCATATATCTACTCCTATATGATAAACATGTCAAGTTATGTTTTATAATAAGATTGCAACATTGCAAGCAATAAAGTTATACTTAGCAGTCTACTTAATAGAACTTTAACATTGACAGAAGCCTGGGTTTTTTTGTAAAAAATTTTTTAGCATGCAATTTTGTGTACGTTTTTGTGCTTTCATGTATCAAATTTATTTTGATTCAAAGTCAAAGCCATTTATTCAATTTAGGCCCTAGTAGGACACTTATGAAGGTCAAGGCTACTGAAGTACCACCAGTTCGTAAGTTGAACTTCAACTGAGAAGAACATTATTTATTCAGAATTATTGTTTAAGAATATTTTTAAATTTATTATTTCAGATTATTATTGATTTATTAAGAATATTGCTTTTCATAACAGTAATACAAAGCTATTTTATGCATCTAATTTCATATTTAGTGTTTGAAAGTACACTATAGCAATAACTTTGTCAGCAATGATTACTATTTTGTATTTTTTTACAGTTCATACGGCTACATTGGCTACATGACAAATTACAAGTTTATGAGTCATCTGAAATTGGCTTAGGTGAGTTAACTAACACCGAGACGCGACGCGACAAGGTGCGCACTTTTTATGATAGCGATACAATATAGAACTTTATTTACAACACAAAACGGTACACATTTCAGTGGGAGAATTGCCGCCGCTAGCGAGAGTGACTCGCTAGTAAACCATTTATTCAGTAGCCAAGTAGCTAGTAAGTAGTAGTAAGTAGCTAGCTAGCAGGTTATTCCACTACAAATCTCACGTTACAATATCACTCATAATATTAAAGTATGATTTATTCGATTCGATTATTCTTATCGATTCTTTGTAGTTTTTGCAGGTTACTCGGTGGTTTTTTTAACACGCCAGGCAACACTGCTGCTTTGTACGTCAAATCAAAATGGTTGTTTATCATCGAATTTCGTGATATATTTTTCGTTTATTTACAAAAAATACGTGAAATTGATTCGATACCAATAATGTCTGATGAAGAAGAGACTTATTGCCGCCTCTGCGCTGAGCCGACACCAATAACTCAGCTAATAACATCAGAGGAGGACGTCGCCATAACATCGAAAATAACAACCAAAATGTCCTGGATAAATATTGATATTTCACCTACTAATACACTTCCAACTACTATTTGCTTTTCATGTTTCGACTTATTAGAACGTACGTGGTCGTTTTTACACAATGTGCGAACCGCCCAAGTGAAGTTAAAGGAGATTTTCATGAAGAAAGATGATGAAGACAATTCGGCGTCTACGAAGGATGAGAAGTCAGACAATGCGCCGGATGCCCTCCAGCCTGTTGATAAAGACTGGGAAGATTTCCAAACAAAGACTGAGGTGAAGAGTGAGGTTCAGGTATCGGATACTGAAGATGTTCAGATCGTTACAGTAGACCCTAAATCCTTAGTAGAATTTGATTATAACATAATTAAAACTGAAAATCATAGTGACTTTGAAATACATTCCGACGGACATAACTCCACTGACAGCGATTTGCCATTACAACAGTCTGCGAAGAAGAAAAAGCTTAAGAAAAAAAAGAGGAACGTAGAATACACTAAACTAGACAAAGGTACTGAACTGCCGGTCCCAATGCTGACTTGGGATGATTACATGTGCCGTTGCGCTACATGCGATGCACAGTGTAAAAATATTGCATCGTTACAATTACATTCACTTCAAATACATGCATGTTGCTGCATCTTTAAATGCTCAGATTGCGGTAAAATATCCGCTAATTACAAATCATTTGTAAACCACGTACGGATACATAAGAAGATACTGAGATTCTGCTGTGAATTCTGTAATAAAATGTTTAAGACTGCGTCAAAATTAAGAAAGCATTACAATATGTCCCATCGTAACATATATCTGACTATGTGTCATAGTTGTGGAGCTTCTTTTGAATCACAAGAGCTCCTTCAAGATCATATAATATTGTATACGAAAGTATATAGGAAACGGGGAGTAAAATGTGGACCAATTGAGAATGATTTGAAATGTGAGCACTGCAGCAAAGAGTTTAAATCACGGTCGAATCTACAGCAGCATAAGCTAGTCCACCTACCACGTAGCAGAGACTTTTCCTGCCACGTATGCGGTAAAATGTTCTTTACGAAAGGCACTTTGAGTACCCACATGATGACACACGAAGATGCGAAGCCTTACAAGTGTGAATACTGTCCAATGGCTTTTCGAGCCCGTGGTAACCTCCAATCACATATTAGTTTGCATTCCGGTGCAAAACCGTTTGTTTGTGAACAGTGCGGTAAAAGTTTTAGGGTTAAAAGGCACCTGAAATCACACTCAATTGTTCATACGGACTTGATGCCTTATGTTTGTGAATACTGTAACAAGACATTTAGGTTTAAGACTAGGTTAAATTTACATTTGAGGCAGCACACTGGTGCTAAGCCGTATAATTGTATTTATTGTCAACGGGACTTTACGAATGGGTCTAATTTCAAGAAACATATGAAACGGAGGCATAATATTGATACGTCAAAGAAACGGTACAATAATGTTGTGAATGAAAGTAGTTTACAGAATAGTGATGAGGTTAATTCCAGTCAAACTTAACATTTATATTTGTCCATGAATTTATCTATGGAATATATAAAATAGCTCTCGCACAATTTATGTAATTCAATAAAAAGAAAATTAATCGTTTTTTTATAAAGTCCTGTGATGAAATTGCTCTTCCATTATAAGCCAATTTTTATAACTGTGCACCTGTCAATGTCAAAATATTGTCGCGATGGCTGCATTGGTAACGTCAGCAATAGAATTTTTAACTGGGCGAGTTACGAGAAAGAATTATGCTTTTGTATCATTTGAATTATTTAACAATATTTTATTATGATTGAATTGAATTTTCTGTACAATTTCTCGTTTAAGCCATAAAAGTATTAAGGTGCCGGTTCGCAGCCGACCGCAGGCAGCAGCAGCAACACTACTGGTTTCTATGTATTAGGGAAATACCTTCCGTAGCTATTGACACGTCCCATAGGAACGAAAGAGAAAGAAGTAGTGTCGAGGCGGCTATAGTGTCGCCTGCTGCTGTTGCCTGCGGTCGGCACAACACGGACATCTCTAATGTATTTTTTTATGCTATTTAATTAATTTTGTGTAAATTGGAAACCTGAAAATCGCTTTGAATTATACTCCGTGACTTTTTATTCGACTTAGAAACGAAGCCCACATAATGTACTCAATGAACAGGTACACACAGCTACACATCAAGTGATACATTTCCAGTATAAGATACTGATCTCGCATTGTATAGGATTTCCGTACGCTGAGAGGTCAGCTTATATTGGAAATACATAGCTTGATCTCATCATTGCTGCCGCGGTAAAGCTATTGCATCAATGCCACCTAGAGGCGGGTTGCTGAACTAAAGAGACAAGCGTGATATTTCAAAAAGTCATTAAAAGTTCTGTTATTCATCGATAGATGGCAAAACTAAAAAGTATCACCGCTGTGCCGGTCGGAGTGGGGGGTGTTAGGTTATTTTCGTTACGGAATTTCTGGATTCGGTCTCCACAAGGCCCGCGATATGCGCTATGCAATAGATAAAAAAAAAATGAATGATTTGTACCTATTCATTGGGTACATTATGTGGGCTCCGTTTCTAAGACGAATAAAAAGTCACGGAGTATATCTTTAAATTAATTGAAAAATGGGATATGCTCAACAAAGAAAAATCCTATTCCGTGTGCTTAGTGTGAGTTTTCTTAACGAGTCGATAGTCACTATCGTTAACTCAAATTTGTATGGCGTCGGAACAGCGCCGCCTAGCGGCTAAATTGTGAAACATAATTTGCGAGTGCGAGATTGTTTATGTTAGCCTTTTCGATAGCAAGCATCGAATAACAAGTAAAGTAAACAAAGAAACGAGCGTGAACGTTGTTTTGCGAGTGCGAGTGGTAATTTGGTCACCTTTGACAGATGTTATCGACAACGTCTCACTAGGGAGCATGTTAATGTTGTCACGGAGATTTTGGCAGTGAGAGCATATTTTACAAACTTATTTTTATCCAAATGGTATTGTAATGAGTGGAGAAAATAATGGTTTTACGATTTTTTTTCGCTTGGAGGATGTTTTCGACGTGTAGGGTGACGAAAACATCCAAAATAAAAATAAAATAACCCGGTCCCACAACCAATAATAATAGATACCTAATACTGTAGTACTAGTACGTATAAAATTATGTATTTGCAAACCTTTTCCTCTTTGTGAATTTTGTATCACTATCACCACTCTCATCACTGTCCAACACAGACTGATCACCAGCTCCTCCCAAAGCTTAATTTGCACCATCCTACGCCTTGCATTGATTGTTGATTCACTAAGATCTCCATGTCTAGCGATAAGTACACAGTCATACAAAATGTACCACAACTTTACTTCAACAACTCAAACCAAGAATCTTATTTAAATACCTATTATCTAACTCAAACATAACATTTTGTAAATATCTTTATTACTTCGCTTCCATAAACGTTACTAACGCTGGCTTGTTATAATTTTTCGTTTTAGGTTTAAGTTTGTTTCACGGATGACTACTATATTAGATGAGATAACCATATGATACGATACGATATACTAACTAATATTTCTTTGGCAATACGAGTACCTACCATTCGGTTTGTATAAACAAAGTGACGCGATGACGCTACGCGTTACCCGAGTAGTTTTGATATACAACGTCTACATTCAAATAGCATAAGCAAAATATTGTATTTAATTTAGCCGGCTTATTGCGAAGACGAAACGTGCTGCCAATATAAGAAAAAAAACAAACGCAGTTCACAGTGAGGAAACACCACTTGAATCAAATACCTAGCTTGTCACTCGCACTCGCACTTATGCACTAAACGACGTGACGAAGGAATTCTCGAAAACGCTGTTGTGAAGTCATTCGGTTTGTTTTATGTAACTCACACTAAGCCTACCGAACTAGTTTTTGCACTAATTATGAACAGTAAGGACCAATCATTGCGTTTAAATGTTAAGTGTGTCCTCGAGTTAGCCAATCAGAGCGCAATGTCGGCGGTGAGGAATTAGCGGAATAGATACATTTCAAAAAATATGATCGTCATTGTGCTTCTTTGGGTTAATAGTTCGATGGATAATGCTATAACAAGATTTCAAAACATATGGCGAAATTAACTGCCCTCCATTTTGTATATAAGGGGTCGTCCATTAATCACACGAGGTTTTTTAGACCACTTTTTAACCCCCCCCCCCCCCCCCTGGTGATATATGGCGGGTTCTAGGCTATCCCTCCCCCCCTACCAAATTCACGTGTATTTTTTAACCGGCCTCAAAAACAAGTAAAGATAGTCAAAAATGTTTCATGAAATAGAACCACCATGAGTTCACTTGGCTGTCTTCAATGGTGAGGAGTGGACAAGCATCATGTTCCTCAGCAGTTAGCGTGGTTAGATTTGCGTGGGCGCATCAAAAAAAATACATGTGATATGCCTCAAGCAAGACCCCCACCCCCCCGTGATTTTTCGTGATATTATTCCCCCCCTATTCGGGACTCACGTGATTAATGGACGCCCCCTAAGTAGTGCATCTACCCATCTTTCCTGATTAAAAACATCAATCAGTTATCTATGAATTGTAAATAAATTTATATTCTTCCCTATAATGTAAATAAAATGAATAATTTCATTATTTTATACAAAACACTTTGTATCGAAACTTGTTTTTTTTTTTCAATTAACTTTTCATTGGCCTCTGCGAGAACATCAATATCTCTATCTATCTAACGACGTGACGTAAATCATTGTAAAAATCGGCCAAGAGTCTGACTAACGCCTCAGGGGTTCCGACCTTCCTCAGACGTATAATTTCATAGTTTGGGCCATAACTGTAGAAAATACTGGACCGCAGAACTAAATTTTGTGAAGGAATTTTGATGATTTCGAAAAAATTTGGTCGTAACATCGTTTTTTTTTTCTGTAATATTTAACATCAATGTCTGTAATTATTTCAGACTTTTTGCTTTACGGACTTCAGTTTTTTTTTTACCACTAATGTGGCAAACAAGTATAAGGCCCGCCTGATGGTAAGCGGTTACCGTAGCCTATGCACGCTTGCAACACCAGGGCGTGTCACTATCACTCGCGCGTTGCCGACCCTAAAATATAAGGGAAAAATGTTTTTTTTTTTTCCGTCATATTAAGTAAAAAACTACGCAACGTAAATGAAAATAAAAACATGTAGGTAGCCCTACTTTAAGGGCAAGAAAGAACGGCTAGTCACGCTACACCACGAGCGATTCTGATTGGGTCGCATTTGATCACAATCTCAGGCTCTCAGCATCATTAGTGATGAACAGGAAAGGGGCATACGCGAATACCAAACAGCTTAGAATAACCAAACGAGCTAGTTACAGCAGTGCTATTCTGTAACGTTCATTTGCAAAATCACTTCTGAATCCGCGATGAGATTAGAATTTCATATTCTTAAACTGAGTGAGTTCGACACTAGCGCCACCGAGTGGTGACGGAAGTGAGAAGAACTACGACAGGTGAGTATTTTGACGTTTTTCAATAGGATTTGGTATTCTGAAACGTAATTCACCCGCCAATTAAGTTGCGAGATGACTTTCGAGATGATTTTCCTTTTACAGAATAGCATAGCAGTTCTTTTTTCAGGTTAACAGGTTTTAATAATAATAATAAGTATTTTATTGTCAAAACACAGGTTAACACAATGGTGAGCTCTGACTCCTAAACTAGGGGTTGCCTGTATCTCAGGAGCCAGCCTCTTTCCCCTTTAAAAGTTATAAAATTTACAATAGAATACTAATTTAAACATTTAATTTAGGATATTAAGTTAATTTAATGCTGCTTACAATTACGTATGTGTGTTTGTGGGGGGGGTGTGTGTGAGTGTGTGTAGTGAAAATTCATAATAGGAGTTTATTTATTTTATTTTATTTATATTTATTGTTTTATTTAACTATTATCTTTAAAATAGATAGGTGTATATGTATATTCGATCTTAGAAAGGCTGTTTTTGGGCAAAACTTGTTTTTGTCCATGGAATGGAATTTTGTACAGATGTTTTCCTTCGCCATCATTAATAAGTAGGTCATTATAAACAGGTCGTTCCAGGGAGCGGAAGTTAGTTTAGCATAACGTAAGTGAAGGTGGGGCCCCCTAGCGTCACACATGATCGCGTAATTCCAGACCAGTGCAACATGGACCACAATGATGGCCAGAAATTGAACTAATAGATTGTTTCAACTTTCAAGTTTTGATTCGTTATTCAATCAATAGAATTTAAATTCTAAACCCATAACATGAGATTTATTTTTGACTAACAAAATCTTTTTTTTTACCGTGGTATGTGATAATGTGGCCGAAGGTGGTGCACACACAAAGCCTAGATGGAACTGGCTCTCAAGTGCAGCTGTCGGAACACCTATAAGTAGGTAGGTGCTTGGCGACAGATTCAACTTGATGGTGGTAGCGAGCCAGATGGGTACTACAAAGTACCCTACCACCGGGCTATGGTTTACTCACGTTGTTTTCCTTCACCGAAAGCTCAAGCTCATTGTAGGATTCGAATCCGGGAACTTCGTCTCTTACAGTGCTTACGGTGCTTGGCGCTTACACACACAGGCGCACTGTTTTTTTATTTGTTTGGACTATCAGATGGAGCGCGCGGAACACGAAAGTGACCCCAAAAAAGCAAATACAAATTGAAAATCTGATACCTGGTATTCGTTTTCCAGTTTGTATTTGCATTGTTTAACCACAGTTTCTTAATAAAGGAGTGTTTTTTGCTACATAAAGTTTGTTAAACAAAGCAAATACACATTCAAAAGCGAATACCAGGTACGTGTTTTTCAATTTGTATTTGCTTTTTTGGCCTCACTCCCGTGTTCCGCGCGCTCAATCTGCCTTATTCTGTAATCTGTGGGACTATTGTTTACTTTTGCAAGTTCTCTATATTGGTTGGTTGTCTCTGTAACTCCTAAATTAAACAAGAGGTACCTCATGTTTAGGAGTTTAAAACCAGAATGGCGCCACTCCGACACATTTGAACCCGAGTTTCAGTAGAATGGAAAACAATGTGTAACTCAATCCATCGTTATGCTCCGAATACCTTGTATAGGCTACGACTGAGATGTGTAGTCGTTTACAGTCGGTAGGTATCCAGACAGTTTCTAAATGTCAAAAGACAGGGAATGCGGTAACAGCTATCTTATCTACTATATAAAAATAAGTCGGGTTTTCTTCCTGACGCTATAACTCCAGAACGCACGAACCGATTTCCACGGTTTTGCATTCGTTGGAAAGGTCTCGGGCTCCGTGAGGTTTATAGCAAAGAAAATTCAGGTAGGGTAGGGTAGGGTCGGGTGGGGTAGGGTAGCACCATAGGGTAGGGTAGCACCACGCGAACGAAGTCGCGCCGGGCAGCTAGTTTTGTATAAAAAGCCTTCTACATAATATACCTACGGCACAGTCTATAAAACCATACAGTCGTTCGACGAAGCCGTCTAGACAGGGCAATCGTGCGGGGTGTGAGGGGCGAGACGTAGCCCGACCTGCGAACAAAACGATGTTAGTAGCTCGGGAAACAGCATACTGTTTGACGTTGTCGGTATTTTCCACGAGATCAAAAGCGTCGGACGACTGTATGGTTTTATAGACTGTGCCTACGGGCCAGTTGGCGTGGTTGGTTGAGATTCCGCCTTTCGCGCCGCAGGTCGTGGGTTCGATTCCCGCCCAAGACATGCATTTGTGTGCTTGAACATGTCTGGACACAGCCTACCAGTCTGGACGTAATTATTAAACAAAAAGTTGAAAGTAGGTAGGTATATCAGTTATCTGGTTAGTTAAGTTAGTTCTATATGGTGAGTAGGTACCCTAAAGGAAAAAGACAGAATCATGTACTACTAATCCGACATGCGACTATAATAAAACGCGAATTTTTGTAAGAATGGCTATAGGGATCTTTTTAACTCTTTCACGCAATAACTACTGAACGGATTTGGATGAAATTTGGCACACAGATAGAATATGTTCTGGATTAACATAGGATACTTTTTATCTCAGCAATACTGTGAACCCTTCGGGAATCCGTATGAAACCGCGGGACGGACTAGTATAATAAATGCGGAAGAGACTTTTTTGTTACTTCTTGACGCCTCAAACCAATTATGATGAAATTTGGCACGCAGATAGGTCATATAATGGAATAACATAAAAGATACTTTATCGCGGGAAACCATCAGATCTCGGGAGCGCGGATGAAACCGCGGGGTGCAAACTAGCGAAAGATATTTCATTTAGATACATTTTCTAGATATTTCTACAGCATCAATTAGTACAACATATCAACATAAATCTTAAAATCTCTCTGGTATGTTTCAGATAGACCTACATAACTTGTGCCATAGATTATATATTGATACAGAATGTACCTGCTTATCTAGAGTTCTAGACAATTGAAATAAATCACCCCTTTAGGTTATCAAAACCCCATGTGATGTGCAGCGTGAATTGGCTAGGTATATGGGCAGGCCTCATGATTGAAGAGTTGATGGAGAACACAGGCCGGCGGCGACATAGCTTCCGACCACAGCTCGTTCCATAGCTCACTGAGTGACTGAGCTTATTTATGCGGGCAGCAGTAAAAGACAGCGTCTCTGACCCGTATGTCATCACTGGTAACACGCAATGATTGAAAACCTTTGTCTTCAGACTCTGAGGTGTTCTGGACTAGGTCAAAATGATACCCATTTATGAGTTAGTTCAGACTAGGTTAGTTTAATAGATTGATATAAAGTGACAACTCTGCATTAAAATGATCTTAGAGCAGTATGTCGCAGCACACGCGATGGCGCGATGCATGCTGCGCGTGCGCACATGAGATTATTTGAACAATATCTCGACGATTTATTTACAGGGCTATTTGTATTGCACGTACTGATTTAAGAGGTGGCATTAGGTACCCAAAACGGTAACAACGTTTAGTATGAGACCAACTTAAAAG
Organism: Achlya flavicornis; assembly: GCA_947623365.1. Classification (NCBI taxonomy): domain Eukaryota; kingdom Metazoa; phylum Arthropoda; class Insecta; order Lepidoptera; family Drepanidae; genus Achlya; species Achlya flavicornis. The sequence goes on along the minus strand of OX392495.1, from coordinate 1,456,348 downwards.
AGAAATTTCATGTAAAAATGCACATATTATTATTTTCGATGAGATTGATTTTGCTGGTGACACATTTCGTATACAATTTTAGTATGTTTTGGATCTCTAAAATGGCTCTTACTCGATTTGGATGAAGTTATACTTATGGAGATATTTGGAGGCGAAAAATCGACCTAGAGGTCGTATCTCAGGGAAGTTGGTCCCATAGTTAAAGTTGGTCGTACGTGTTCATTCAGTGCTTATACATGAGTATTTTACGTGGTTTCATTTAATGTCGTATTGTCGTAGCCACCCCGTATAGTCATCTAAATGCAGTTTAGGCTTTGCCCATAAGAAGACTAAGTTGATTTTTGAAGAAAACTATACCCTTTTTAAGTAAGTATATTTGCGTGCGAGCGGAGGAGTCTAAGAAGACTTCGTGCATAAAGCTATATTTATTTATTAAATAAAAATACGACCCCGTTTTGGATCAATAGGAAAATTAAATCGAAGATATGTCCCACGATATTTGTATCTTGGCACGTGCCCCTCCCTTTAATGTACACTTGTGCTCATCAAACCGTGCAGAAAACAAAAGCAACGGAAATATTCCTGCAGTCAACGACAAGACGTATCACGAGACAGTTTTCTAAAGCAAAGTCCTAATCTAAAAGTTACCTAAAAACCCAAAAACTAGGTATATTACCCTCAAAATAAGTATAAGATTCAAAAAACAAACAACTGTCAAAAGTTACCTCCAAAAAGTACATTCAATTTCATAATTTTTTAATAATTAATTATGCTGAGTTTTAAATAGAATTTAATAATTGTGTTACGTTTATTTCTAGTTGATTCAAATTTAAAAAGTTTGTGTGTTTATTCGGTTTAATGGTTTGACAGTTTATTTTTTAAAATGGACGTCGGCAATGGCGCGACGGTGTTGTGCCTTTTATTATTTGCTTTCTCCACACGGCGTGTCTTATCTCAAGACTATTTCAGAATGGTAAGCGACAACCAATTATAATTTTATTAAGATGAATCAATTTGAATAATTAACATTACGTGATGTTTTCAGTAATTATGTTAATTAAGCGATTTCTAACATGCACGAATTTGTAAATATTCGAATTCCATTATGAGTAAACTGGATTAAAATTCGAGGATTGTTATTGACTGAAGTGTAATTAAGAGCAGTCATCTCACCATACTTTTCATACAAAAGCTCTGTACTTATGATGGCGTTTTTAAACACTTTTCGTTGGATGTTTTAAACAAATTGGTATCTTGTGAACTATATCTAGCAGTATAACTAGGCGAAAATAAAAAAAAGTGTGAAACAAATTCAGTAAAAACCTCCGAAAAACAGCGGTTTTGCAAAAATTTTACCTGAACTTTGGCCATATCTAATGTACCTATAAATTGTAAAAGTAAAGAAAACAGCTCTAAACAATGCTTGCAAATGTATTGGAGATTCTAAATAACTAACTTTATTTTCACAAACTTGTAAGATTACATCACAGGAAGTATGGGCCTGGAACAAGTTTTGTGATATGCGAAATCATGAATGACGACCTAGCGAAGCGGCCGCGAGTGATCAGCGGAATTTACCAACTGATAACCGATGGCTCTGATGGTGTCTCTCTTTTTTCGCAGTCAAACATTACGGTGGATGAAAGTACAAGCTTTTAGGCTACGCTTGCGTTGAAGTTGCGTTGGCCATGAAGGGATTTTTCAACACACTCGCTTGTAAAGTGTCAATTACTGCAAAATTGAAGTCTGTTTTTTTCCTCGCAAGTGTGTTGAAAAATGTCGTATGACACTCGTGTGCATTGATTACACTCTCGGCTCCCTTATCGCGTTCGCCTGCCGATTGTTAATAATCAAATTTGCACACATGTATCATAATGTACTATATCTGTACTCTGTGTTCTAAAACCAGATTATAATACTGATTTTTACCACAATCTCACTATGGTAAGTGATGATGTGGTCGAAGGTGGTAAGCACACAAAGCCTAGAAGGAACTGGCTCTCAAGTGCAGCTGACGGAACACACCGATAGGTGCTTGGCGACAGATTTTCAACTTGAGGGTGGTAGCCAGCCCGACGGGTACTACAAAGTACCCTACCACCGTGCTATGGTTTCCTCACGATGTTTTCCTTCACCGAAAGCTCAAGCTCATTGTAGGATTCGAACCCGGGACCTTCGTCTCGGTATCCGACGTCACTACCACTGAGCTATCATCGCCTTAAAAGTCGCCTTAAAAATCGCCTCAATTCTTTCACAAATGAAGGTGAAAGGGAATGGGCAGATACTCCACCACGCATGCCCACTGCGGATCGGTGGAGGTAGGCTAGTGATCAACCTACTGTTGGAGTTTTCAAGCCGCCTAGGAGGCCTCGACTATCGGGACCAATGGCTTTTACGTGCCTTCCGAAGCACGGAAAACGCTCGAAATACCGGTAGGCGGTCACCCATCCAGGTACCAGCCTCACCAGAGGTAGCTTAACTTTGCCGATCCATTAAAAAGGCTTATCTTGTTACGCTAATAACTCGAGAACTACTAGAAAGAAAGAAAGAAAGAAAGAAAAATATTTTTATTTAACAGCACGAATACAAGAATTAACAAAAACAAAACAGCAAGAAACGTATAAATAACTAGGTTTATATATAGGCACATTTGACAAATAATAAAGTAAAAAGTAGGTACTTGGAAAAAAAAAACAAGAATATAAAATTACATATCTCGCTTCACCGTTAGATGGGTGTGCTGTTAAAAAAAGGAACCAGCTCAGCATGTGCTGCTGAAATCAACAGCGCTGATTTTCAGCTGGCACCTCTAGTGACCACGGACGAATGTACAGTGCAGAATTAAATAAGCGAATGAAGTAAGATAAATTAATATTAATGCATAAATATTGATTTATAAATTAATGCGAATAATAAATAATTAATAATAATATAGCACAGAAACAAGTGTTTATGATAATAAGAAAGTTAACTAGGTACCGTATATAAATAGAAATACTACTACACATATTTTGATGCTATTTTCACAGTTATCTAGGGCCACCGAGGAACAATCCCTTTAGAGTAGTAATACCGAACAATCCGATTCCGAAACTAGTCAAGTGATTTGCCACTGATTTTGAACAGTAAGGACCAACCTGTTTGTTGTTTCCTTGATTTATGGCCGATTTCAATAATTTACGGACCGTTATCGGTTAAAATAAATTAAGACTCTTATATAATAATGAAGCAAAGACCTCATAGCTTTGCATAGCAGACCCTCCCATATGGAAGTAGCTATCACAGGTAAAATTAGCTTACAAAATCATCTATATGCCCAGTTTGGCAATAAAAAACCTACCATTGGTAAACAAAACGATTCGATTTGTTTATTGAAACCGGGCAATAGTAGTAAATAAAAACCGACCAACTGCGAGTCGGACTCGCACACCAAGGGTTCCGTTTCTTGAGTGGGTGTCCCCTTTAATGTAATAGCTGTCCCCCGCGTTTTCACCCGCGTGATGTCTAAATTGAAGCATTCTCCAAAAATAACACCATTGTGGGGAATCAAAAAGACATGTCAGAAGTGGGATTCGAACCCACGCCCACAGAAGTGGACTGCGACCTGAACGCAGCGCCTTAGACCGCTCGGCCATCCTGACCTGCTGCTACAATCTGAAATTATAATTTGTATATATTTTTAACCGACGAAAAAACGGAGGAGGTTTACAAGTCGACGCCTATTTTTTTTTGTATGATTACGCATAACTTTTTACAGAGTAGTCTGATTTTGAATCCTCGAAGTTGGTCCCATATAAATTTGGATAAAGAATACTTACCTACCCTAAGGGTGGGAAAATAGGGGTGATTTATTGTTCTCTCACAGATTTTAATGGTGAGTTGTGTATTACATTAGTAATTAGTAGAATAAAGCCATAAAAAATTATAAAATAAAACTTTTTAACAAAAAAAAAAACACAACTCAAAAATAATAAACCTTTTAAATATAAGTATAGAATGTGTAATACATATAACTTGACTTTTATAAGGTTTTGGGGATAAAGAAATACTTATTACAAAAAAATACATACCTACGTAGGTTATTGGTTTGGCCCCGACTGCAAAACCTAGTATGTACTACATACTAGCGTTTCCTAGCGTTTATAGTATATGCATAGATACTCCATCGATTTTCTTTAATAATGAAAGGAGAGTGTGTAGAAAAACATCCTTTACTGGCAATAAGATACATATTATTAATCTCTGAGCTATTCTTTACGAAATTCCAATGGTGGAAATCGGTACTCACATTTTGCATACTCAACTACCTACTTACAGTGGCTACACTATCAGCTTAGTTTAGGACATGACCGCTTGCAAAAAAAAGTCCCAGTATTTTTTATTATTTGTCCATCATTTCTTGTATATGAAAAACCAAGGTTTTGAAGTAATTCCCACAAATTGCTTGCACACGAGCAATTTGTCATCTCAGTCACGCCATATAGATCAGAGCGTGAAGGTTGCTCAAAAACTAACGTATCTTCTCGCAAAACATTTATATGGGGTATGAGACCGTAAAAATAACCATTTTGTGACAAAAAAGGTTTCGAAATTAGCTACAGCTTAAAACCGGCCAAGTACATTTAGGACCATGAATACAAAGGGTTATTTAGCTCAAAGAGCAGCTTGACTGGGGAAGTACCTGCACCTTACAGAATACCGCTGAAAAATAACTTTATGTCGTGTTCCTGCGCGTGAGTAAGGTCGCCAGAGCTCATTGGGAAGGGCGGAAGGTCGGTAACGCGTGAGGCCTCGTGTGTTGCAAGCGTCCATAGAGCTACCATAACCGCTTACCCCCTGCGTGCCGTAAGCTTGCTTGCCGACAGGTATAAAATATAGTTTATAAGGTCATCGCCCACTATGTCAGCAGTTGCTGTCCATCGCAGCAACAGCCCGGCACCGCCTCAACTCAATGCAACCACTAGTTGCAAGCGCGCCGCCTGCGATGTGGCAGCTCGCGGGCGGCCCGGCGCCGGGGAAATTGGTAGCACTAGGCTATGGCAAGATACCGCTCGCTGGCAGCGTGTGGTCAGCAGGACTAGTAGCTTGTCGCGCTTGCCGCGAGGCGTCCACTATTTTAAAATTTCAAATTCAAATTCAAAATCATTTATTCAAATAGACCTTCGCAGGCACTTATGAAAAGTCTGACTCTAATACCGGTTCGGAAGGTTGCATTTGCTGAGAAGAGCCGGCAATAAACTCAGCAATTACTCTTTTCAAAACAGGCTTAGATTCATTACATAATATATACATTCTAATCGCACTGAAAACAATTGCGTGCCCCGGCGCGGCGGCAAAATTACAAAGTAGACTGAATAAATTTTAATAAGTAAATAAATAGCAAACTTAAGCAGATTTATTTATTTATTTTAACGCATACGATTTAAAGGCCTCACTTACGAGTACATGGCAAGGTAAATGCCGGGGCGTAGCCGTGCTGTTACAGTGAGCGATTTCCTTTAATCACAACGTTCATCGACTATATCTCATGGGTGAACTAACAGACTCATCGGGCGTAATCATTTTCTTCATAACTTGTCAATTTTTCAGATTTTTGACGTGGTTGATTTGCTATGAAATTGTATAGGCCTGGATCAGTCCCTGACGTGGTTTTCCTAATGGAGTACATCATGGGATTCTTCAAAAGAGTGTGAAGAGGTTTCTTCAGGGTCGGCAACGCGCGAGTGATACCCCAGGTGTTGCCAGCGTCCATAGGCTACGGTAACAGCTTACCATCAGGCGGGCCGTATGCTTGTTTTCCATCTTAGTGGTATAAAAATGACTCAATAACAATTTTCTAATTATTCAAAGTGACGTCGGATCCGTTATTTCCATCGAAGCATTGTTATGTGATAGACAGACGGACGGATGTTGGACAATGGCTATTATCATGAACACTTTCTCCTTTAAGGTTTCGATTTTAGGACCTCTCTACTGTATTTTTAAGGCGATGATAGCTCAGTGGTAGTGACGTCGGATACCGAGACGAAGGTCCCGGGTTCGAATCCTACAATGAGCTTGAGCTTTCGGTGAAGGAAAACATCGTGAGAAAACCATAGCACGGTGGTAGGGTACTTTGCAGTAACCATCTGGCTGGCTACCACCCTCAAGTTGAAAATCTGTCGCCAAGCATCTATCGGTGTGTTCCGACAGGTGCACTTGAGAGCCAGTTTCTTCTAGGCTTTGTGTGCTTACCACCATCGGCCACATCATCACTTACCATGGTGTGATTGTGGTCAAACACAGGCCTATACACAAAAAAAAAAACTTTGGTATTAAGCTTTGCTTTAAGTTGATCTGAAGGTTTTGAGGCCTCCAGCAGCGGACGATCGTAAGCTGATGTTATAATTGGACTGTTTTATAAAAAACTTAAACCGACTTCAAAGTACACTAAGAAGTAATAAAATCCTGATCTGATGACAATGGGACCAAACGGGAAGTGTACCCTTCCAGTCAAAAAAAGGTTAATAAATGACGGAGATATGAGGTAACAAACATAAAAAAAAATAAAAAAATCATACAACCGAATTGAGAACCTCCTCCTTTTTATGAAGTCGGTTAAAAATACACTCCCCTGAGATGGTGTAAACCAAGTCTAGTAAAACCCAAGTTTTAAATATACCCATCACCCAACAGAAGGTTTTGTAAGGCTTACTCTAAACTATCTCATAAAAAAACCGGCCAAGTGCGAGTCAGACTCGCGTACCGAGGGTTCCGTACAAACCTGTAGGTATTTAAGTAAATGGTGGTATATACCTGAGTATTTGATATGAATTTCAATTTATGACGTATTAAAAAAAACTACTTACTAGATCTCGTTCAAACCAATTTTCGGTGGAAGTTTGCACCGTAATGTACATCATATATTTTTTATAGATTTATCATTCTCTTATTTTAGAAGTTACAGGGGGGGGGACACAAATTTTACCACTTTGGAAGTGTATCTCGCGCAAACTATTCAGTTTAGAAAAAAATGATATTAGAAACCTCAATATCATTTTTGAAGACCTATCCATAGACACATATAGTTTGATGAAAAAAATTTTTTTTGAGTTTCAGTTCTAAGTATGGGGAACCCCCAAAATTTATTGTTTTTTTTCTATTTTTGTGTGAAAATCTTATTGCGGTTCACAGAATACATCTACTTACCAAGTTTCAACATTATAGTTCTTATAGTTTCGGAAATAAATGGCTGTGACATACGGACGGACAGACAGACATGACGAATCTATAAGGGTTCCGTTTTTTGCCATTTGGCTACGGAACCCTAAAAAGAGGGATTGAGAAATTACCAATGGCAAAATCTTCACGGCCAAAATAATCCACCCAAAAGGGGCATGAAGGGGGATTAAGAAGTAGAATAGAATGCAGTTGTATGGTAAGAGTGAAGCGCTCGTGGTGTAGCATGATAAGCCGTTCTTAATCGATCGGCAAGTTAAGCTACCACCGTCGTGGTCGGTACCTGGATGGGTGACCGCCTAGTGGTATTTCAAATCGCGCGTTTCCGTGCTTCGGAAGGCACGTAAAGCCGTTGGTCCCGGTTATCACTTAATTGTGATAGTCGTTAAGCCAGTTGGAGGCCTTCTAGGCGACTTGAAAACTCCAACAGTATGTTGACCACTAGCCTACCTCCACCGATACGCAGTGGGCACGCGTGGTGGAGTATCTGCCCATTCCCTTTCACCCTGATTTGTGAAAGGAGGCCTATGCTCAGCAGTGGGACATTATACGCTGATGATGATGATGTATGCTAAGAGTAGTTCAAACGTAGTAGTAGTATTGAGAGAGGTAGAGCATAGCGTTTATTCGCTCAAAGAGCGGCTTGACTGGGGAAGTACCTCCACCTCACAGAATACCGCAGCCGAATAACTTTATGTTGTGTAAAGTTGTGTTCCTGCGCGTCAGTAAGGTCGCCAGAGCTCATTGGGGAGGGGGGAAAGGTCGGTAACGCGTGAGCGATGCTTCGTGTGTTGCAGGCGTCCATACGGCTACGGTAGCCGCTTACCATCAGGCGGGCCGTATGCTTGTTTACCGACTTAGTCGTATAAAAAAAAAAAAAAAAACGCTTGATGGCGAAGATATGGTCAGCAGTGGACATCTACAGAATGATGACCATGAGCTCAAAGGACAACGTCGTCATACTAGAGTTGCAGAATAACTTGTACCACCTTGTACACGAACTACGTATGTCGTTATAATTTGTCACGCTCGTGTCTACCGCAAAATGGAGGTCACCTCAACAATATGCCACATGTCATGGATGCAATTCACATAATAATTCTAAAAGGATTTCCTCTTAGCTATATTGTCTTCGAGATGAAACAAGGTAATTACTCGTAGTGGATACGCACAATGAGATAATACCCTACAGTTCTCTCGCTTGAAACTGGCGATGTGTCCTGGTATCTGCGGGTGACAATTTAAGAAGAAGGCTAGCGGAAATTTTACTTTGAAGAGCAATCCGGATCCGTTGTCAATACAGCCTTCCTGTCACGTGAGGTCTCAATAAGGCGCCGTGAGACTTCTTTAAACAAGAGAGGGTCATCCTGGCAAAGTGTTTCTACACCATATCCCAATTAAATTCATCTATTCCTTATAGATGCATATTTAATTTTATGGAGCTAAAAAATAATTTCTTTATCAGGGCACCAACACAAATGCGGCAGAAGCAATGCAGTTCCTACGTGAATATGACAGGGAAGCGTCGGGCATGTGTTACAGGTCAGTACTTCTATTGATAAATGTTGCCTTCTGAATTTGGAATATTATCCTCAAAAGACCATATCTAGGCAAACGCATTACACACACTAATTGACTGCCCTTTCATGGAACATCACCTATATCGATTTTGACTTCTAGCTGCAAACTTATAAAGATTGATGCGGTTCATATGCAGTTGACATAACACCACCAAAACTCTCAACTGCACGCTGCAGTCGACAGTTTTCAACTGCCATTTTGCAGTCAGCTTCGTCAGCAGCTCTGTCTCCGTAAATGTCCTTAAACAGTGATTCGATAAGAACCTCACTTTATTTCTTTGTTGATTCTGTTATCTTCAATTCTAAATGTTTTTTGTATATTGCTTTATGTTAGTTGTTTGTTATCATCATTACAATCATGTGTCTAAGTATTACTAATAGTATAAAAGTTTACTAATTACCAGTCATCCTATATTTAGAACTCGTAAGTTCAAAATTTCTCCAAACGAAATAAAGTTCTCTCTCCTAGAAATGTTAAATTATTTTCATAGCACTTATATTTCTAACCTTTGCTGAGTTTCATGCCGGAGCGTTCTCAGTTTAAGTGCTCATCATATTCACTGTGCCTTTTCAGGGCCTAAACTGAGTTTTGAGTTACGCCACAATTAAAGGATATTAATGACTAAACGATTTGATTGCAGAGTCACAATGTCCCAATGGAAATTCGTCACAAACATTACCGAGTATAACCAAAGGCGTATGATCGAGGAGCTGGCCTTGAGCTCCAAGTTTGAAAGGCTCTCCTGGAGGAAGGCAGCTGCCTACGACTCCTCGAGGCTCTCGGACCCTCAGAGTCGAAAGCAGTTGATGAAAATCGTGCAGGCCAGTCGTGCTGCTTTACCTGATGAGAAGTTTTCAGAGGTATGTGTTCTTAATAAAACTCTAACACTGACTGACAGACTGACAGACAACGCACAGCCATAAATTCATACTCGATGGTGGTACAAAAAGGTGGCTGTCACACGCGTCATACTAGTGAACAGGTGCTGCTTGTGGGGGCTGGTCTGCTTAAGTTTGCTATTTATTTACTTATTCAATCTACTTTGTAATTTTGCCGCCGCGCTGGGGCACGCAATTGTTGCCAGTACGATTAGGATGTAAATATCATTTAACGGTGCTGAGTTTATTGCCAGCTCTTCTCAGCAAACCTTCCAAACCGGTATTAGAGTATTAGAGTCAAACTTTTCATAAGTGCCTGCGAAGGTCTATTTGAATAAATTATTTTAAATTTGAATTTGAAAAGTTAATCATGGGCGCATGGAATATTTATCAAAATGTGAATAGCCCAAGAAAGCCCTCAGGTCCCACTGCAGAGCAGCCCGTGCTCTGCAGTGGGACCTTTCAAAAATATTATGGGCTCATGTTGATGATAGCACGGTTCCAGGATACTTTGTTTGTAGCCAGCCAGCCAGAGTAGAATAAAATCTGTCGTAATGCATCTACCAGTGTGTTATGGTGGATGCATTCTGTTCTTTATGTAGACCACCTTCAGGCATAATCACAAATCACAGTGAGGTTTGGTTAGAGAAGAATACCCTTTATAATTACAGCTCCAGCAGGTCATATCAGAAATGAAGGAGATCTACAACTCTGCTAAGATCTGTCCTTACGGCCAGAAGCCTTACGACCAGCACATACCCAGGATGCCGTATCCCGGTTCTGAATACCAGGGGGTACCTAATCAGGTAACTATATCGTAATATACACAGTAAATAAACCTTCTTTTCGTTTGAACCTTCTCTTTCTCCAAGTGTTTACATACATTTCCGAAAGCTGAAAAGAGACCATTAAAAAAATACTTCCACAAAACTTACATAATCTCGAAATTAAAAGGTATTTTCTAAAAAGAAAGTAAGAACCGACACAGCTAGGTAACCATCCAGATTTAACCGCTAGTTAACTGGACTCCCACTCTGTATACAGCCCCTGACATACTTTTACATGTAAGCATCCCATGAAAACGCCACACACCCTTCTACCAAAACACACAAACTAACATCTCTTACACTCTCACACCCTTACCCAAACACTCACAAAACCCAACACTTTAATCAATATTTTCTATTACAGATGTACCAACTTTCAAACCAGCCGTTCCAGCACTACCAACCTTACACAGAACCTTCAGAATACCCCAACTACTGCGATATGCAATTGGATCCAGAAATTACCAGGATCTTGGCCCATTCTAGAATCGAGAGTGAATTGCTGTACGTGTGGAAAAGCTTCAGGGACAAAACTGGTCCCAAATTGAAGAATCGGTTTATGAGATATGTGCAGCTGGCTAACCAGGCTGCAGTTGCTACAGGTAATTAAGAATTTTGACTCTTCCGATGCCAATACAGTGACTCCTCTCAATCCCTCTTAAAAGTTCTTCTTCGGGTACTAGGAAGCGTCTATAGGCTACGGCAACTGCTTACCATTATCACCTTATATACAGTATAGCTTCGTTCGTGTCCTCATTATCCTGGTCAAAATATTTCACCAAATACCTTCTGGTCTGGCAGCTACTATTGCCAGACTGCTCAATGATCAATGATACTCATTCTTAGGGCATTAATCTGCCCTATCAATGAGGTGAATAAAGGCCAATAACCATGCATAGCTAATTATCAGATTTCATGTCTTTAATTGATTATTTTGAGTAGGCTGAATCTAAAAATTAATCATGGCTATATAAATAACGCTTAATGCCATTATCCCCTGACATAAACCAGTCATTTGAAGTCCAAGTCATCAAGTGGCAACTTCAAAAGATTCGAATAAGTGCTTTTGACTTCTTCAGGTTACCGCGACGCTGGCGACCAGATGCGTTCATCGTACGATGACCAGTCCTTCAGAGCGAGTGCTGAGGAGATCTACAACCAGGTGGCGCCGCTCTACAAGCAGCTGTTCACGTACGTTAGGAGGCGTCTGGTGCAGAGGTATGGGGAGACCAGCGTGAGGTCTGATGGCCCCATACCTGCGCATTTGCTGGGTGAGTACTGTATTTGGAAGGCCGTGATAGTCACGTCCAATGGTACAGCATAGGTGGGGGTTTGAATCCTACAAGTGGCAGGGCCGGTAACGCGTGAGTGATGCCCAGTGTGTTGCAAGCGTCCATAGGACTACGTTAACCGCTTACCACCAGGCAGCCGTTTGCCGATGCTTGTTTGCCAATTTAGATGTATAAAAAAAACTAGCTCTCAAGTTTAACTGCTGGAACACACCGCTATTCTGTCAGTCAGTAAGTCAGACCTTCAGGTCCTAGATATCGGTTTTTAGGAGTCAAAGCTGTGGTCAAATCTAGATAAAATCATCATCATCAGGAATCTATTCAAGAAATATGACAATGATTGTGAATCAAAATGCAGGAGATATCAAATGGTCTCCATGATCGCACCTTTTATTTATGACATAGGTCCGAAACGTCTATACGAAAATTTTTGGGCATGGGAAGTTGTTATCCGTGATTCGGACGGTGAATGGTCGAAATCAACTCCCGCACTGATCTCTCATTATCACTCAAGGTTGTTTGTATCTATGGGAACACAGAGAAAAGAAATAAAGATGGGAATGAGCTTTGACCATAACATATTTTACAGGTAACATGTGGGCCCAGAACTGGAAGTCAATCATGGACCTCGTGATGCCGTTCCCTCAGTCACCGAACGTGGACGTCACTGCGGATATGCTGAGGCAAGGGTTCACTCCACTCAGGTAAACCTGTTTCTTGTTTCATTACTACACACTACATTTGGAGTATTGAACCAGTAGAAACCTGAGAGGTACGGGCCATTTCAATTTGCACCCTTATGAATGTGCGTTCCATTGAGCCGGGCAGCTCAGGCTTCCAAGTGGTTTCCTTAAATAAGGCGACAGTATACATAGTAGTACAACATGGCTGTCACACGGTAAACGGTGGCTGCCACACGCGACTTACTTGGGACGGGTGCTGCTTGTGGGGGCTGTGCGAGTATTTTGCTGCCGAGGCTTGCAATTTTTGCCACTGAAACAAAAATGACAATGTTATAATAGACAATAGACATAGCTTTATTTGACATCACAAAAATATAATAAAAAAATACAAAGTATGCAAAAAACAAACAAAAACAAAAGCTCAAATATAAATAAAAAATAATAACAAAAAATAATAATAATAATAACACACAAAGCTTTTATAATTATAATAAACAATAAAAGAAAAAAAGAAAAAGCATAGATATTTGTGGTGTGATGCCAAAAAGGACTCCAACTCACCATATTGCTGTGGCACATAGGTACCATCAGCACTGATTTTCAGTGGAGCCCGAAAAGTTGAGATGCGCTCGCGCGGTGTAATAAGAATAATATCTGACTTCATTGCCAGTTCTTTAAACAAATACGCCAAGCTGTGTAAAGGTTGGCAACAAATCAATCCTAGTATTGCTATGTGCTCGCGATGGTAATCACTTACCACATAGGTGGACCGCATGTCTACTCACCTTCTGATATATTAACTAATAATTCAATTCCCTCAAGGATGTTCCAAATGGCTGAAGAGTTCTACACTTCCATGGGTCTGAAGCCGGTACCTCCGGAGTTCTGGCGTGGTTCCATGCTGGTGCGACCTCCGCAACGCAGTGTGCAGTGCACCGCTAGTGCCTGGGACTTCTGCAATCGAATTGATTATAGGTAAGCTATTTTATCAAATCCGCAATGATGTCATCCGACAAGGACCCAAAGTAACTGACATAGCTCATCGAATCAGTAAACTGAAGTGGCAATAGGCTGGTCACGTCTGCCCAAGAATCGACGGTCGATGAAGCAGACGAGTATTAGAGTGAGGCCTCAAAAATGTGGTCGGACTGGGCTGGATGCGGGTGGTAAGAAATTGAAGTAGTGGCGTGCTCTGGTTGAATACTATATGACTGAATAACTGGTGTAACTCGCAAAAACCGATGTCTACGATCTGAAGGTCAGACAAAGACAAACAGGCAAGCTTCTGTCGCCATGCACCAGCGATATGTTCCGTCAATTGAGAGCCAGTTGTGCATCAATAAAATAAATTAATAAATCACGTAGACCGCCTGCCTGCTTATCATGGCCGTTGGCTATGTATGCGATCTATGACTAGAAACACAGAAAACATAATAAAAATAACACATAGCTAGTAAACCAATTTCTTTTAAGGTATATAATTGATTCCACATCTAATTTTATCTTTCAGAATAAAACAATGTACAGAAGTGACGATGCAAGACCTGGTATCTACTCATCATGAGATGGCACACATTCAGTACTATCTTCAGTACTCCGAACAGCCCCAGCTGTTCAGGGATGGAGCTAACCCTGGTAAGTACATAACATCTTCTAGAAGACTGAAGAGATCTTTGCTGGGTTGGCAACGCGAATGATACTCCTGGTGTTGCAAGTGTCTATATGCTACGGTAACCGCTTACCAACAGGTAGGTTTCATGCTTGTTTGCCACCATAGTGGTATGAAAAAAGTCTTTATAAACAGCTCAAACACTCATCCCCATTGAATAAAGATCCCTTTACATCGAGGGATAGACGCTATAGAAAATTCAGTTAAGGAGTTTCCAACAGACGCCAGTGAAGATCGATGTCTTGATTGTCCAAAAAATATATAAAAATGTTACCTTGTATAGTCACCGGCAAACTTCTTGCCGCAAAACTACACTGCACAGAATCCAAATATCTCTTCGGTGTTGGGGTGTGGGGACCGGAGCAGGGTCGGGAGCGAGAATTAAAAATCTACCTCGCCAGTGTACCTGCCCATCCATTCCCCACTGCCAAGAAGATTGGCAAGATTTAAAAGTTGTCTGGAAGCGACCGCTTCTTAGCGACAAGACTGTCCGATGTGCAGTAATATCAGTTGTATTGTACATGTATCTTGTTGAGTTTCTTACCGGTCTCTCTCAGTTGAAGCCGAACCAGTGATAACTTTAATAGTGTCGATCTTCACAAGTACTAACATAACATAGCTTGGACTTTACATGTCTTTAATTTTATCTCAGTCTCAGTCAGGTCTCATGATACGCTTATCCCTGGTTCGGTCGACCCATCAACGGCTTGTATAACTATTTGTAAAATATAAAGTTTATTGCCGGCTCTTCTTAGCAAAAGCAACCTTCCGAACCGTGCATTAGAGTATTAGAGTTTGACTATTCATAAGTGCCTGTGAAGGCCTATTTGAATGAATAAATTATTTCATTTCATTTCATTTCATTTCATTTCAAATATATGTACAGCATTCCACGAGGCGGTGGCAAACGCTGCTACACTAAGTGTCTACAACCTACCACATCTGCAGCGAGTGGGCTTGTATCAGAACAAGTAAGAAACTATACCTTCTTCCTATTGTAAAATGGCCGTCGACTTACCCATAGACTACTACTTACTAGAGCACAGACGATGTTATGACGAGGCCGAGGATGTAGCACGCTTACACAGATAATGCCTTCACTCTAGAAAACTAGTTTATATGAAATACAGAACTGCGACTGAATTCCACCATACCAAAAGGAACGCCGTATGCTTCTTTGCTTAGTATAAAAATTTAATAAATAATAAGGCGCCTGATCATCTTCAAATAGTAAATACTCCAAACAAAAAATCAACTACAAACCATCATCTGCGATGATAACTAACTAACAATGGTATCTCGAATGCCGTAGCGAGGATCTTTTTTTGATTCTTGCAATAAGCTTGAACTTTCGGTGATCAAAAACGTCGTCATAAAACCATATCCTGGTGACAGGATACTTTGTGGTGCTTAGTTGAAAATCTGTCACCAAGCACCTGCCGGTGTGTTTCAACTGTTACACATGCAAACTGGTTCCCTTCTAGGCTTAGTGTACATCCCTATAATATGGTGAAGAGAACGGTGGCTGCCACACGAGTCTTACTTGTGAATAGGTGCTGCTTGTGGGGGCTAATCTGTGTGGTTCTACTATTTATTTATTAAATATTGATAGAGTTTTTGTAGTTTTGCCGCCTCGGGCCACGAAATTGTTGTCAGTGAGATAGAAGAGAATTTTTAATATAATGAATCTAAGCTTGTTTTGAAAACAGTACTTGCTTTGTTTATTGCCATCGTAAAACAACGTTGTATTTTTTTCACAGGACCCATGACCCTTATGAAGTCAGCATGAACTTCCTGATGACCATGGCTTTGGAGAAGGTGGCCTACCTACCGTTCGCTTTCATGGTCGATCAGGTAACACCTTTTTTGAGACATATTTATAAATAAAACCCAGGGCAAGTCGGACTCACGCACGGTTCCGTACAATACTAATACAATACGAAACGTACAATAGGTACTAGTACAATATAATAGACAACTCAATTTAGTGGTTCTGTAACTTAACCTTGCTAAGAAGTGAATAGTAGGCGCAATATAATATCGTCTGTTACAACACACCTTGAGGTCGCCCAAAATAAACGTTCACAAAACGCGATTTATCTTATTGTAATAGTTACAAAGAAGTCAGCAAATTTCCGTTAATCGTTATGTTGGTGGTCCGTAACCATCCAGCTTTGACCCCTACCTCTAGTATAGTATAAACCCTTACAAGGTATAGGTCGTATTTCTGTCATCCTCTACACATGAAATGACGTAATTCAAATGATCATCTTCCAGTGGCGATGGTCAGTTTTCGAAGACGGAGTCCAGAACATGAATAACAGATGGTGGAAGCTGAAGCTACGGTATCAGGTAATATCCTTTACTTATTTACCTTTTACCCAGCCCAAGAATGACACAAGAGTCTTAACCATAGCTCGTAATTCGATGGTGAACATATTAACATATATAATTTGTATATATATGCGAATTGCACCAATAACTTAAAATTAACACAGTTAGCGATGAGATAAAACAACTAGCTACGCTACTAGCTATAAGCAGAGACTTGCTACCCATCCAAATCCCCTAGCGGCGGAGTTACTGTTAATAAACCATCCAAAGAGACTCAAACGTAACATAGTCGAACTGGAATTTAAGTGAAGGGAAGAACGATCAATGGACCAGTCTTCCCACAGCATATAGACGCCCAACACACCTGCTAAAAGTCAGGGGACTGATTGCAGATTAAAGTAGAGAAAAAAAAAAAGATAATTTGTATCTCATCACATGCATCTCATGTGGTGTCAACAAGAATATTTGTATTGTCTTGTGTAAATTTTTTTTATTATTTCAGGGTGTGATACCTCCAATCCCACGGTCTGAAGCTGATTTCGACCCTGGCTCGAAGTACCACGTTATCTCTGATCAGGTAAGCAATAGCTTGAAATGTTGTTGGAGTATATCGGTCTTTGGTATTATTAAGAACTAGCACACACAGCTTTTCATACTTTGTAATTACTTTTAATAGGTAAATAACCTCTGCTATGGAGTTCCAGCGCTCGTGGTGTAGAATGATTAGCCGTTCTTAATTGATCGGCAAAGTTAAGCTACGTCTGTCGTGGTCGGTACCTGGATGGGTGACCGCCTAGTCGTATTTCAAATCGAG
This sequence comes from Achlya flavicornis, assembly GCA_947623365.1. Classification (NCBI taxonomy): domain Eukaryota; kingdom Metazoa; phylum Arthropoda; class Insecta; order Lepidoptera; family Drepanidae; genus Achlya; species Achlya flavicornis. The sequence goes on along the minus strand of OX392495.1, from coordinate 1,439,055 downwards.
CGTTTCCGTGCTTCGGATGCAACTTAACTAGCTTAACTTGTCGATCGATTAAGACAATAGACAATAGACATAGCTTTATTTGACATCACAAAAATATAATAAAAAATACAAAGTATGCAAAAAACAAAAACAAAAGCTTAAAATAAAAATTAATAACAAAAAAAATAATAACACACAAAGCTTTTATAATTATAATATACAATAAAAGAAAAAAAAGAAAAAAGAAAAAGCATAGATATTTGAATATATAAGAACAGCTTTTCATGCTAAACCACGAGTGCTTCACACCACGAGCGCTTCTGAGCGCTTCACAATTTCAATGACTATGCTAAATTTCAAATCTATTGGCTAATAATAGGCTATAAATCTATAAATGGAACGGAAGCGAATTTCGCCAAGCGAGCCAAAAAAGAGGTCCCGCGTCTTCCGGGGAATCCTTGCGCAGTCTAGTGAATTCCGCGGCGTTGTAAATTAAGCCTGTGATAGTTGTTTCGTAAAGTGTATCACAATGTAGTAGTTCACCTTATTAACAGTGTATATTCGTGATTGGCCCACGGTTATCCCACAGGAGTACATAAAGTACTTCCTGGCGACGATCCTGGAGTTCCAGATCTTCGAGCAGCTGTGCTCGGCGGCGGGGCACGCGGGACACCTGCACGACTGTGACGTCTACAGGAGCAGGGACGCCGGGAGGGTGCTCAGGTACACCTACTGATATATTGACTGGACAGTTGGACCTATCACGCCGCAGGTCGTGGGTTCGATAGGGATGATTCCTGGGTAAAAACAAAATCTAGTCCGTCAGATAGATTATCAAAAAATATTGGACATGTATTATTTGCTTTACCAAATCATTAGAAATTGACGAAGATATAGCGCGTCAAAGTTAGGGAGTGGGGGCTCGTCACTTAGTAAAAACTGTACCATAACGTGACGGCACGCTGAATTTCAACACACGATATCTTTTGTTTAATTGACAAAAGAAAAAATACGTGTCAAATATTTTTTGATAAATGACGAATTAAATAAAAAAAAACAGTCTTCTAGCCATCATCTTGCTAGCCTATTCCCTCTCAGAATATGCATTTATGTGCATGGACATATCTTCATGTCCTGAGTCTGGTTGTAATTATGTATACTACTAGCTTCTGCCCGCGGCTTCGCCTGCGTGGCCAACAAAAAGTTCACAGAAAATTCAACCCCTCTATACTATAATGTTTTTTTTTATGTGGTGTCTAAAAATTGGCGTCAAAATGGTAAATGAGATGTGTAAAAATGTATTAAATAACCCATGACCAGTATTGTTCAAGTATGAATCGTGTGGCAGCCACCTTTCTCTTCGCCATAATGTTAAATAAGATAGGGTTCCGTACCGATGAAAAATGGGAACCTTTATTGGATCTTCGTTTGTCTGTCTGTCACAGCATTTTCTTCTGCAAATCTACTCAAGGGATAAAGAGATACAGTTTGATAACCCAATCACGTGATAGTATAAATAAACGAATTCCAATTTTGAGGGGAAATTTAAGAAAGCCATGTGACATCTACATATATAAAAATGAATTTGCTGTTCGTTAGTCTCGCTGAAACTCGAGAACGGCTGGACCGATTTGGCTAATTTTGATTTTGAAATATTTGTGGAAATCCAAGGAAAGTTTATGTGTAGGGTAGGGCACGCGAGCAAAGTCGCGCCGGACAACTAGTATCAAATAAAACTACTTGGTATAATGTAGAACATTTAGTCAAAATCAAAATCAAAAAGGTTTTTATTCAATTTAGGCCCTGGTAAGGCACTTATGAACGTTAAATTGGTACATACAGTTGAATTTACATCGGTTCGGAATACACTTAAACTGAGAAGACACAAGAAAATCAGGAAGGCATTTTTTTAGTATGGGACCAAGTCATGGGCGTCGCCAAAGGGAAGACTTTTTCTTTTCGTCATGAAAACAGGTATTTGTACCTTTCATAATTAAATTTTTCTTGTTTCTAGTGAAATAATGCAACACGGATCATCGAAGACCACATCAGAAATCATTAGGCAAATGACCAGAGGGAAGACCAACAGAATATCACCAGAAGCACTCGTCAAGTTAGTACCTAGAAATCTTGTGTAAATTAATTCCGCTGCGGGCATAGCAACCATAGAGAAGAGAGGGAGTGATACCTCTGGTGTTGCAAGCGTATATAGGGTGACTGATAATTAGTAAACGATACAAGTCTGACTCGCACTTGGCCGGTTTTTGTTATTATCTAACAAACTAAAAAAAGTGGTATAAACAAAAAGGAAAATACTTTACAATTTGAAGAATACGTTACAGATTTAAGGAATTGAACTGTGGTAGTTTCTTTGTTATAAGGCAGCATTCTTAGTCGTAGCCTATATAGGGTGACTGATAATTAGTAAACGATACTTATACCCATGATTCTACACATGATAACAAACAACTTTCACAAAGAAAGAAATAGGGATAAGCAAATAAAAGCTGATGGTGTATTCGTATTCTTGTTAGGTACTAAATATTATGGGCACATGTGGTAAGTAAATTAAAAAAAAAATCTTTGGGAAAGTTATTTGTTATCATTAGTAGAATCATGGGTATAATTATCGTTTACCAATTACCAGTCACCTTATATAGGCTACGGCTTAGAATGCTGCCTTATAAAAGAAAACTACCACAGTTCAATTCCTTAAATCTGTAACGTATTCTTCAAATTGTAAAGTTTTTTCCTTCTTTTTTTATACCACTTAGACTTACCACTTTTTTTAGATTTACTTTGTTAGAGAATAACAAAAACCGGCCAAGTGCGAGTCAGACTTGCGCACCGAGGGTTCCGTACAAACCTGTAGGTATATAAGTAAATGGTAGTATCTTCTTATGCGTTGCACTCTTGACAGAGTGGTCGTGGTCGTCTTGAAGTGTCATTTGTGGCGCGCATCACAACACGCCGCCATTCTTCCCTAACTGCTGCCCTTCTGGTACAGTTATTGATGGGACCGCCTATTGCGGGCTTAATTTGGTCGGTCCATCGCATGGGTGATCTTCCGCGCACTCTAGTGCCCTCCACTTTACCCTGCACCACCAATCGCTCTATGGAGACATCTCCACGCCGCGACACGTGTGCGAAGAAAGTTAGGATGCGAGCCTGCACTACGGAGGATAGACGCTGCTTGATACCGAGTTCCTGGAGTATGGACTCATTTGTACGGAATTCTGTCCATGATATTCCAAGCATTCTTCTCCAGCACCACATTTCGAGAGCGTCTATCCTCTTTTTCTCGCTTTCTCTCATGGTATGGTAGTATAGACCTGAGTATTTGATATGAATTTCAATTTATGACGTAAAACTACTTACTAGATCTCGTTCAAACTAATTTTCGGTGGAAGTTTGCATGGTAATGTACATAATATATTTTTTTTAGATTTATCAACAAAAAATTGAATGTAGCATGAAATAGTGGCAAAAAAGATGGCGAAGAAGCTAGACTCGCTTCGAATCCGAATGACGCCATGTCTTAGATTTTGAGGCGATGATAGCTCAATGGTAGTGACGTGGGATGCCGATACGAAGTTCCGTGATTCGAATACTACTTGAGTTTGAGCTTTCGTTGGAGAAAACCATAGCACGGTGGTAGGGTTCTCAAGTTGAAAATCTGTTGCCAAACACCTATCAGTGTGTTCCACAGGCCCACATATAAAAAAAATATAGAACTAGTAGGTAAAAATACGGTAATACCGTAACTCAAATGAAAAATTGGAACCCTTATAGGATCACTTTGTTGTCCGTCCGTCTGTCTATTTGTCCGTCTGTCGAGACCCTTTTTCTCAGGAACGCGTGGAAGCTGAAATTAATATCGAATTGCAATGCAATCCCTTGAAACAGTGAAAAACTCAAACTTCTAAGTCAACGCTATCGAAAGATACTGCCGTTTATGCTGCATATTTTGACGTCTGCAAGGGCATCAATATCTATAGCCCTATAGGGTGCTTCCCGTTGAGCTATAATCTTGATATATTGTCCTATTGTCAAGAAACAAGGCCATGTAGCACAAGTAAAGGAAGAAATCCGAAAACCGTGTAATTATATCGCAAAAGAAAAGCATTTTTTTTTTCATACAACTTAGTCGGTAAACGTGCATACGGCCAACCTGATGGTAAGCGGTTACCGTAGCTATATGGACGCTTGCAACACACGAAGCATCGCTCACGCGTTACCGACCTTTCCCCCCTCCCCTATGAGCTCTGGCGACCTTACTCACGCGCAGGAACACAACTTTACACAACATAAAGTTATTTGGCTGCGGTATTCAGTAAGGTGGAGGTACTTCCCCAGTCGAGCTGCTCTTTGAGCGAATAAACGCTACGCTCTACCTCTCTAAAAAAAAATTAATCTATTTTTAATTTATTTTAATTTAATCTAAATTTGAAAAAAAGGGAAAAATCTTCGCTACCCAATTCCCGTTATATTACATACCTACAAGTTTGTACGGAACCCTTGGTGCGCGAGTCTGACTCGCACTGGGCTGGTTTCTTTATACCAATTAGGTGGCAAGCATTCATAAATATTATTTCTTTTCAGATATTTCAGACCCTTAGAACTCTGGCTTCGCGTTCAGAACAGAGACGAAGCTCTGATTGGCTGGAACTCCAACTACCACGATGTTGCCCTATTCGCGCCACAGAGGGCTGGCAGCACTGAAAATCAAATGTCACTATTACTGTTATTTACCGCTGTTATTCTTAACTTGTTTTAATTATGATATATTACATTTATCTAAAAAGAATGTTTTATTTTGACAGTACCAGTTTCTTTAATCCAATAATATAAAATACAGATAGCCTATGTTATGGAGAAGGTCATAAGGTCTTTTTATACAGGGAGGAGGGGTTAGCTAGTAAAACAAATATATAATATATATATAATAGGCCTCGGTCCCAAAGGACTTACGCACTAAGGCAGGGCTTCCCAAACTTATTTTAACTTTGACGCACTTGGGAAATTGTCATATTTTTTTAACTCTACTCTTTTCAAAACAAGCTTAGATTCATTGGATTATTACATTCTCATCGCACTGACAACAATTGCGTGCCCCGGCGCGGCGGCAAAACTACAAAGTAGTCTGAATCGATATTTAATAAGTAACTAGCAAACTTAAGCAGACCAGCCCCCACAAGCAGCACCTACTCACGAGTATGACGCGTGTGGCAGCCACCGCAAGGAAAAGGCCTTGAAGGCACTTTTTAGGCCACTTTTCTTCCCGGGATCGCGGGAAACAGCGTAGAAAAGCTAATCCTTCATAAAAAAAATACACCTGTACGTACAGGCAGTTACGAGATTTGCATCTTAAATCTGTGAGCCAACGAGTTTTTACTGTCAGTGATTAATTATATCTTTTAAACTTTGCACCTCATATACCTAAGTGACTGACTAATTGAAAAAAGCTATTTAACCACAACCTAGTTCTTAATCATTAAAAAAGTCAGGATATTAATGACTTATCTAAAACAAAAAAGAACTAGCCTGTTGGCATGGAGGCTAATTACCCTGACTGCGAAACATGTATCTATCTTTTTTTTTTTTTTTTTTTTATACCACTAAGTTGGCAAACAAGCATACGGCCCGCCTGATGGTAAGCAGTTACCGTAGCCTATGGACGCTTGCAACACCAGGGGTATCACTCGCGCGTTGCCGACCCTGAAGAAATCTCTTCACGCCCTTTTTGAAGAACCCCATGCTGTACTCCATTGGGAAAACCACGGCGGGGAGCTCATTCCACAACCTGAGCGTCCGCTATCTATACAATAAAACCAAATACCTACGAAATGCTCTTTGGATAGCCAAGCTGATGCGTTGGCGGAAAGAGCTCCCCGCCCGCTGGTCTCCGGAGGCCTCGAAGAATTTTGATGACCAAGTACCAACAAATCGGCGAACCTCGGACCCCATGGTCCCATGATCTCAACCACAAAAGGCATGAAAAGATTATTTGGACCATCCGCGTAGCTTTTGAATTTTCCTCACCAGCCGCAGCTCCCCTACAACTTTACAAATCACCGGTAAGTGAGCTGGCACGGGTTGGCACATATGGCATCCCACACGAAAAAGTCTTCACATTTCTTATAGGTGGAGATCCTACGAGACAGGATAAGTTAGCAGGTATTATCCGTTTGAAGTACGTAAGCCTTTGGTACAGCATGAGGCACGAGACGTGAGCACAGATAGGCAATAGTGGGGGCAAGCTCGCGCATGTACACTTTTGGCCAAATCACAGTAGCCAAATGACACATCATCGTCATCGTCAGCCTATAATGTCCCACTGCTGAGCACAGGCCTCCTTTCACAAATCAGGGTGAAAGGGAATGGGCAGATACTCCACCACGCGTGCCCACTGCGGATCGGTGGAGGTAGGCTAGTGGCCAACCTACTGTTGGAGTTTTCAAGCCGCCTAGGAGGCATCCAACCAGCTTAACGACTATCACAATTAAGTGATAACCGGGACCAACGGCTTTACGTGCCTTCCGAAGCACGGAAACGCTCGATTTGAAATACCACTAGGCGGTCACCCATCCAGGTACCGACCAAGACAGACGTAGCTTAACTTTGCCGATCGATTAAGAACGGCTAATCATGCTACACCACGAGCGCTTCAATGACACGCAAGAATCCAATAGACGACGAGCATCGACTGACAAACCAATCGTGACGAACTGCACACGATTGGTTCGTCAGTCGATGCTCGTCGTCTATTGGATTCTTGCGTTCTTGCGCTCCCCCCTTCTTCATTCCGACAAACAGACCGAAAAATAAGTAACCGCTTACCATCAGGCGGGCCGTATGCTTGTTTGCCACCTAGAAACTGGCAGTTGGCATGTAGGTACATTGTACAACTGAAATCGATGTATACTTACGACTTTCGTTGCGACCACAGTCTATAAAACCATACAGTAGTGCGACGCCTTTGATCACGTGGAAAATGCCGACAACGTCTAGACAGTATCGCGACGGCCATACAAAGTATGAGGCGTCCCGAGCTACCAACATCGTTTTGTTTGCAGGTCGGGCTCGGCTCTCCCGCGTCTCGCTACAACTCCGCACGATTGCCCTGTTTAGACGTCTTCGTAGAACGACTGTATGGTTTTATAGACTGTGTTGCGACTGACGTGACCAACCAAGCTGTCATACCTCAACGTGAATGAAGTACCTCAACTTGATGTTTTTTTAAACTAAGCCATCTGTAATGAAACCGCACGTATTTACACATTAGTTACAAACAGAACAAAACACTTGAAAGTATGTTGTAACACATACTAGTGGAAAGTCAATCTAGCCTTAATTACATCCCATATATTTGTCTAGACTTAGATATATTTACAGAAAAACACTACGGTAGCTATTCTAGGATTCATTAGAAACTAGCTGTCCCCGCGGGATAATAAGTAGCCTATGGCCTTCTCCATGCCATAGGCTATCTACATATCAAATTGCATAGCGATCGACTCAGTGGTTTAGGCGTGAAAGGTAACAGACAGACAGATCCACACCATAGGCTATATGAGAATCGACGTGATCGGTTGAATAGTTGAGGCGTGATAGCGAAACGAACAAATAAACAAGCACACATTCGCATTTATAATACAAGTAATTAGTTAGTATGTATTTCGCTATTCGAATGCTTATTCTACACAAATAATTGAACTGTTTTACCAAAAACTTAAACCGACTCCAAAGTACACTTAGAAGTAATCAAATCCTGATCTGATGACAATGGGACCAAACGGGAAGTGTACCCTTTCAAATAAAAAAAGAATTTTCCAAATCGGTTAATAAATGACGGAGATACGAGGTAACAAACATAAAAAAAAATACAACCGAATTGAGAACCTCCTCCTTTTTTTGAAGTCGGTTAATAAATAAGAGTTAATAATTATATTGTATTAAATGAAATCGAATACTGTAATTAGATACACGATATAACTCGATCGTTTTCGAGAATACGACGACAACATTTTTTGGAGCGACTTTCTCGAAATATTATACCTATGATAGGCAAAATGTGAAAGTTTAAATACTTTCACTATCAAAACTAGACCCTAAGTCCTTAAGAACTTCATCATCATCATCATCAGCCTATAATGTCCCACTGCTGAGCACAGGCCTTCTTTCACAAATGAGGGTGAAAGGGAATGGGGCATATACACCACCATGTGTGCCCACTGCGGATCGGTGGGGGCTTGCGCCGGAGCGTTTCTGTGCTTCGGAAGGGACGTAAGGCCGTTGGTCCCGGTTATCACTTAATTGTGATAGTCGTTAAGCTAGTCCGAGGCCTCCTAGGCGGCTTGAAAACTCCAACAGTAGGTTGACCACTAGCCTACCTCCACCGATACGCAGTGGGCACGCGTGGTCGAGTATCTGCCCATTCCATTTCATACTGATTTGTGAAAGGAGGCCTGTGCTCAGCAGTGGGACATTATAGGCTGATGATGAACTAGCAGACCCTGCGGTTTCGTTAAAGGAAAAAGTATTGGTCTCAACTGAAGGTAAGCAGTTAGGCCTTTTTTGGATGACAAGTCCATAGCCAGTCGTCTATTCGTCAGCGGTGGAAAAGTGCCTAATCCTGTACATATTGCCAACACTAGAAAAAAAAACTAACTTAAATCGTCAGAGTAACCTGCAAGTAGCACATCTAGATATTTCTACATAGACTTATTAGACCGTGTCAAATAAGTTTAATTTTTTATACAATTTATTGTTATAATAAGATATGTGGCATATTGTTGCCGTATTTTATTTACCTTCACTTGTGTGCTTGGGACCAATCTTGTTTAGGCAATGTTGAACAACTTTCTTAAGCAATTGAATTATTTGGTGTTTTGAGCCATGGTCATTTAAATTACATTCATAACGTTTGCCGCATGCCTATATATGTATCATTATATTTTAACCAACTTCAAAAAAGGAGGAGGTTCTCAATTCGGTTGTATTTTTTTTATGTAACTCTGTCAATTATGAACCGATTTGTAAAATTCTTTTTTTGTTTCGAAGGGTACACATAACTACAGAGGCCGGCAAACAACTTGAGCCAAAGTCGACGTAGTGGGGGTAAGTTCGCGCATGTACACTCATGCTCGGCCAATAGCGTGGACGCGTGCCGACAGAATGCCCCCGCGCACCTCTCTTTCCACCAACGACACCTTAAAATCGTCTACTGCGCACTCAAGGTCATGGCTCAAGTTGTTTGCCGGCCACTGTAACAATAGTTTGAACACTAGAAATAAGCACAAACTTGCTGTACCTTTAACTCGACGCAGCAAAGTTCTTAACTCTTTCAAGGGGCAATGTATACGTTTCTATAATAAAGTACTTACCCAAATAAATCCAAGAGCTACCTATACATAGATTTAAAAAGATAGTAAAACAGAAGTTATGTAAAAAGTGTACTATAAAGTTTCTGATGTTGTAGATGACAAGAAGCGAACAATTCATTCAAATGTATTGAATTAATTGTTCGCTTCGCAGGCTATCCTAACGATCCTATCCTATTATAAAAGCTATAAATGCGAAAGTGAGTTTGTTTGTTACGCCTTCACGCCTCAACTACTCAATGGATCATCATGAAATTGGCATGCAGATAGCCTATGGTATGTGGAACACATTTCAATTTCAATTTCAATTTGCCTTTATTTCTGATACAATTATCTATCTATATATATAAAAATCAATGCCACTTTTCGTTGTAATTTTATAACTCAAGAACGGGCTCACCTATCCAAACCAAATGTTTAGGCTTTGTTCGGACTATTTAGTAGATGGTTTATATGAAGTTTGCACAAAATCTGTCGAGCGGTTCTTCATTTATCACATTTTATCATTTTGTTAATGGGGATTTTGCTGACTAATTTAAACTTTTTTCAGAAGGGGATTGTGCTGTCAAAAGGGTAGGGTAGGGTGGGGTAGGGTAGGGTAGCACCACGCGAACGAAGTCGCGCCGGGCAGCTAGTTATTGCATATATTTCATTCAAACGATTATAAACTATAGAATATTAGGATATTGCTTTATTAACAACAAATATGTACAAAATACAATCTATATTTACAAAATATAATCTATATATAGAAAATTTCCTCAAGCCTGCCGCTGCTTCCGATTAACGGCAAGGTTCCGAGAAGGCTGGCAGCGTTTCCTCTTTGGATAGCCAAGCTGACGCGTTGGCAGAAAAAGCTCCCCGCCCGCTGGTCTCCGGAGGTCTCGATCAATTTTGAAGACAAGGTGCGAGCAAAACGGCGAGCTTCTGACCCCCATGGTCCCAAGGTCTCGACCGCAAAAGGCATAACAGACTATAGAATTGAATAACAATTTAAATTACAAAACTATGAATATATATATTTTTTTTCAATGCATTAATTAATTATATTTTGTGTACTCTTTATTTTTAATCTTCGACATCGGTAGCGTAGCGTCAATATCAGTTTGCCCTTTGGCAAAGGCCTCCCCTAGGGTTTGCCATAACTTCCTGTTTGTGGCTTTTCTTTGCCATGTTGTGCCAGCATTTTTTTTAATTTCATCCTCCCATCTCATTTTTTGACGACGTTTCTTTCTTTTCCCATCACGAGTTAGAGATTGTAATACTGTGACGAGGGTACCACATGGTGACATATTTTGTCCACTTGTTTCTCCCGTTTCTTATCATGTGGCCTGCCCAATTCCATTTAAGTTTTTTCACTGTATATATCACTAACGTCCGTAAGTTCTATTCAAAAGTGGTTAATGCTGGCCTATCAGACCACACTGGTCAGGAGATAAAAATCCCTTGCGGTTCCAATTACGTTGATAAATATTGGTTTGAATTTAAAACACAAGTTGATATTAATCTTGATATTTTTAAGAAGTACATGAATCAAATAAGTTTCGAGGAAATATATCATCATAAAGATAATGTGAATGTGGCCTACGATAAGTTTTTGGAAATTTTTGAAATGATATTCAAATTATGTATTCCTGTAAATAAAGTCAAGGTTACATACAGAAAACAACACAACTGGTTAACAAAAGGTATATTAAAATCAAGTAAACAAAAAAGACAACTTTATATAGATTTACAAAAGAAGAAAACTGATTGTAAGCATAAATATTACAGGAAATATAAAAATATACTGAAAAAAACTATTCGATACTCTAGAAAGAATTCAAATATGAACTACATAAACAAAAGTACAAATAAATCGAAAGCAATCTGGGGCTTAATAAAGCTACATACTACACCACATAATGACATAAAACAATCAATTAATAAAATTTGCACTGAACAGGACACTATTACAGATCAAAAGGACATAGCTAATTATATGAACACATTATTTGCTAATCTAAATTTGAATAAACCTTATAATAATAATAATTTCAAACCTAAATTCAATACAATTTGTAAAAGCATTTATTTAGAACCAGTAGATGAAGCAGAAATACTATCAATTGTAAAAAATCTTAAGAATAAAAAAAGTTGCGGGATCGATGGAATATCAACTCAAATTATAAAGTCTTGTATCACAAGTATTTCGAAGCCATTGGTTTTCTTGTCAAATATCATGCTTGAAACGGGTGTTTTTCCAGATAGTCTTAAAATTGCTATTATAAAACCACTGCATAAAAAGGGATCCAAAGACGATCCATGTAATTATAGACCCATAGCAATTCTACCGTGTATATCCAAAATATTTGAAAAAATCATTTATAGTAGGGTTGTAAGATTCTTGGACGTTAATAAGGTGTTTAACGAAAACCAATTTGGATTCCGTAGAGGATTATCAACTTCAATGGCTATATATAAAATTCTTAACAGCGTATGGGACTCTATCAATAATAAATGCCAATGTACTGCCTTATTCCTAGACATGTCGAAAGCTTTTGATTGTGTAGTACACTCGATTTTACTAAAAAATCTTGACAATATTGGTATTCGAGGAAATGCCCAAAACTTACTTCAATCATATCTCTCGAACAGATATCAAACAACTATTCTGAACCACTATAACGAATCTACAAAAACGATCGAAAAAATACAATCGTCTCTCGAAAAGTCGGTTATAGGCGTTCCTCAGGGGAGTATACTAGGTCCGCTTTTGTTCTTAATTTATATAAACGAATTACCTGATTTAACAAAGCATATGTGCGTCTTATTTGCTGATGATGCAACAATTTTATTTATAAATAAAGGAATGAATAAAAATCAATATGAAATAGAAATCAGCACTACCTTAAAACATATAACATCTTATCTAGAATCTATAAATTTAAAAGTTAATGCGACTAAAACTAAAATCATGCAACTTAAAAATTACAAAAGCGTACAAGTGGACTTAAATATAAATATAGATGGTAGTACTATAAAGCAAACAAACGAGACTGATTTCTTAGGTTTAACTTTGGACATGCATTTGAATTGGAAAGCCCAAATAAAGAAAATTAATAACAAAATAGCCGGTCTCTGCCATGCCTTATCAGTGCTCGTGGACGTAGCGTCAGTGGAAATAGCCAGAAATGCATACTATGGAACTATTTATCCATTACTAACATACGGAATTATATTTTGGGCTAACTCTGTAAATGCTGATAGTACATTTATACTCCAAAAGCGTAGTCTCAGAATAATTCACAGCATATCTAGAGATGAGTCTTTACGCTCAGTTTTTAAGGAAAAAGGTTATCTTACTTTAATAAATATATATATACTCGAACTCTGTTTATTTGTTAGAAATCAGAGCCAATATTTTAAAAAAACATCAGAATGTCGTACACGGGAGACTCCTATTAGGCAATATGATAACCTTTACTTGCCAAAGGTAAAATCAATGATTTATTCTAAGAGTACTCAGATAACTGCAATACGTGTATACAACCATTTGCCAGAAAGTTTAAAGGACCTACCAAATGTTAAATTTAAGAACTGTTTGAAGAAATGGCTTTATGAAAATGTATTTTATAACTTAAATGAATTTTTTAATACTAAATAATGTATATGTATAGAAAATTGACATTAATTTTATAATTTAATATTCATCTGTAAAATGTAATTCACTTTGTATCCTATTGTATGCCCGACATGGGTAGACACTGTAACTATTTGCTGTGTACAATAAAGTTCTATTCTATTCTATTCTATTCTATGACGTCTGTAACTTTTGTTTTACTTCTTATTTGCCTTAGTTTGATTTTGTCCCGTAACTTGATGTTTAGAATGCTTCTCTCCATTTTATTTTGACAGACTCTAAGTGATCTGCTATGTTTTCTAGTAAGGGCCCAGGTTTGTGATCCGTAGGTTAAGCATGGCAGTATACATGAGTTGAACACTGTAGTCTGGTCCTTCATGGGTATTTGTGGGTTCTTCATAATTTATTTGAGGGACCAGTACCTTTTCCAAGCGCTGCTCATTCTGTTGTCTATTTCCTTCTGCATTTGGTTTTCCGGTGAAATAATTTGTCCTAAATATGTGTATTGATCAACATATTCTATTTGGTTGGAGTTTAGCGAAATAGGTGACCTTACGTGATTGGTCATTAATTTTGTTTTGTCTATGTTCATAGTCAATCCTACAATTCTGCTTTCCCTCTCTAGTTGTGTTAGCATAATTTTCAACCTGATTTTGCTTAATGAAAACCAAGAAGGCTTGAAAATGTGGAACACATAGGCTACTTTATATCCCGGGAACGCGGGTGAAACCGCGGGGGACAGGTAGTTGTTATATACTGGGAAACCGTAAAGTACTTTTACTATAGGACCAACTTCGAAATAGCTAAAAAAAATACAGCTTTTCATACATTTTTGCCGAGGAGGCATGTACCTTTTGTCTGAAAAGCAGTATTTATTTTGCGATTTCGAATTTCTAAGAGTGCACATTTAAAAAAAAAGGACTTGCTGAGTTTCTTGCCGGAGTCCTCTCAGTTCAAGTTGTATTTGGAACCGGTGTAGAGTCATTCGTTAACGTTCATAAGTGCCTTATCAGGGACTAAATTGAATAAATACTTTTTGATTTTGAACTAAAAAGACGGTAATTTCAATTGATTATGATAAACGAACCACAAACGAACGATACTTACATCGTTAGGAAGATAAATGTGTAAGTTATGTCGTAGGGCACTGATTAGAATTTAATGGCATTTTGAATGGCTATGCCATGCCTAGTTGTATTAAAATATTGTTCTCACGGCACAATTTAACCTAAAAAATACTCTGTGGAAAGATTTCACATGATAATTTAAAAAAATCTATATTATAAATAAAAAGAGGCCACGTGCGAGTCTGAATCCGACTCACGCACCCAGAATTTCGACCTTCCTTCATTTAGGAACAATCACGTTAGAGTAGTAATACCGAGCCATCCGATTCCGAAACTAGTCAGTGATTTGTCACTGATTTTGAACAGTAAGGACCACTCACTGCATCGTGTGTTCTTGACTTGGCCAAGAACGTATGTGTCCACGACTTAGCCAATCAGAGCGCATTGTCGATGGTGCGAAATTGGCGGCAAAATCAACGCCATTGCGCTTCTTTGGGTTAATTGTTTGATACCTTCCCTAGAGGTATATTTCACTATGACACAAACAATAAGTATACCATAGAAATAAATATACCTAGAAAGAACGTTGCCATACTACACGAATATATAAAACAGGCCAACTTTTATAGGCTGCTGCGCGTAACAGCTACGTTTTACGCTCCCTCTGCGTCAGTCTGCTTGTCATAGTGACGTTCATAATGATAATAGTTGTTGAAATATTCCAATTAAAATCGGGAGAAAGTTAAATATTGAACATTATTTTGCATTTTTATTTATTTTTATTTTATTTAGCCTCTAACAGTTAGGGGCTATTTTTATCGACGCGTGCACAGCTGCAACACTCTATCTGGATGTATCCTTAATCAAAGAAGTATACCTACAATGCGGCCTGTGTAACAAAATTATAATTGCAGTCTATCAGTTCGCTTATCCAATAAGATTGGCCACGTATGCTTTATCAATTCAACCAAAAAAATCAGACGAAGCAAGTGAAGATAATAAATTCAAAGATTTCATAAAGCAGAGGTTAATTGACAAAGCCTACTACAAGGTGGCTCATTACGTGGAAGACAAGAATATATGGTTGTAGTAGCTTCTCTCTGCACTTGCATCACCCCTGGCTAAGTGACAATTGTATGAATAAGCATTATAATTATATTATGGTATATTGTATAAGTATTGGAAAAAAACTGTAATACGAAAAGATCTTCCACGACAAAAAAAAAACAAAAAAAGAAGCCTTGCTGAGTTTCTTGCCGGAGTCTTCTCAGTTTAAGTGTCTTCCGAACCGGTGGTACATTCAACTTTATGTAACGTTCATAAGTGCCTTACCAGGGCCTAAACTGAATAAATGATTTTTTGCTTTTGATTTCGACGTCACATGTTTGTAAAAAGTTTACCAGCGTGTGACGTCACGCGGAAATTCAACACACCATATCTCCGTAATTTTTTGTTCGATTGACAAAAGAAAAAATACGTGTATGCGAACGAAATACGATAATGTGAATTACGGACCAAATTGATTTATTCAGGTCACTAGCCAAATCTTAGCACGACGCAATGTGTAGGGCAATGTCGGTAGCTGTGTCAGATTAATCCATGATTAAACCGTGATTTTTAAGCCCCTAAGTTGTCATAACGGGTTCTCCAATGCATAGCAGCACTGGGGAAGTAGCCCTTACAGAAGATGACGTAACTTTAGTGTGGTTGTGTTGATTGCGCGGTGAGTAAGATCGTCCCTCTCCCAAGCCTTCTCGGTATGGGTGGCCCTGCTGGTTTAGCCTCACGGATCGCTGGGACATACAAGCCCCCCCCCCCCCCACCACGACAAGGTGGCAACACGTCAGGGGGGACGACCCTTTAGAATTTAATTCCAACAGACCTGGAGGTTAAATTTAGATTGGGATACTGAGCTTCCAGAAGCAGAGGTGTAAAAAAAGAGGCAGAAGTAATAAATAAATAAATATCCTGGGACATTCCTCACACACGGTCATCTAATCCCAAACTAAGCCGAGCTTGTACTATGGAAACCAGATAACTGTTTTTTTTTTTTTTATTTATTTAACTAAATAAACAGTATCACAATGGATAATTAGTAAAATAAAATATGATTATAATTAATTGTGACACCAACACCGTTAACCACAAATTATTAATTAGGTGTACATACAAACTATAAAGAACTTAAAAATTGTAACAAAAACCAAGTAGGTACGCACGGCTACAGATCAAGCCATACATTCCCAATCCTAATACAAGCTATAATACACATACTACTTTTTGTTTGTAAATACATACATTACACCCAGACTCAGGACATACAGACATGTTCATGCACACAAATGCATGTCCTGTGCGGGAATCGAACCCAAGACTCCACTTCTTAACCAACTGCGCCAACTGGCCCGTCAAGAAGAAGGAAGTCCGAATGGTTTCATGAACATTTAACAGCTTCTTTTAAAAAATAACCCGTTGGCATTCAAGGGCCGAAGACTCGGAGCCTTCCTACAGAGAGCTACACGTCTTGGCGGATGCAAGCTCGCTTGTCGTCACTTTTATTAGTTGTGATGAGATTTTTTGCAGGGTCGGCAACGCGCGATTGGACGGTAACCACTTACGGAAGCACTCGTGGTGTAGCATAATTACTAATTAGCCGTTCTTAATCGATCAGCAAAATTAAGCTGCCACCGTCGTGGTCGGTACCCTGGATGGGTGACCGCCTAGTGGTATTTCAATTCGAGCATTTCCGTGCTTCGGAAGGCACGTAATGCCGTCGGTCCCGATTATCACTTAATTGTGATAGTCGTTGGAAAATCTAACAGCAGAAAAACAGCAGGTTGACAAACAGACTTTTTTTTTATTATCGTGGGGAAATCCTCATAGTATACTCGACCGCCCTGGCGAGCGGCCAGGGCCAGTAGACAAGATGGTTATCGACAATCGTCATCGACAGTAAACGATCAACCTTTGTATGGGATTGACATTTCAAATCGGAATATCACGTGATTTTTAACAATCTCTTATGTCAATCCCATACAAAGGTTGATCGCTTACTAACGATGACGATTGTCGACAGCCATCTTGTCTAGGGGGGCAGGTTACAAACGCAAACGCAATTTTCTCGTAGATTTTGTCGTAGATATATCAAATATCTTAGTTAAAAGCTAAATCGTTAAAGGTAGAAAGTTTAATTTTCGGTTTGTAAATGCATTTTAAGATAAGTAATTCGAAATTCAAAATTGTTAACTTTAATGATCATTATCATTACGCCAAAAATGTAGTTTAAAAAAAAACGCTATTTGGTTGGCAGGTAACAAAAAAGTCGAAATTTTCAACGAGTCAAAATACACCAGTTTAAACTGACCCCCTTAGTTTAAGATACGCGTACAAAATTAATGTCAATTTAATTTGGCCACAAAACAACTTTGCGAAGGTATGCATAGAACACTTTCAAATAGAGGCATGAAAACTGGCCAGTCACAATTTTAAAACGGGAGCTTCCGAACGCGTCAGAAAATTTAAATTTGAAAATGAATCTTCGTTTAAAAATAATATCAATATTTTTTTTTATTACCGTACAATTAGTGCACGCTGAGGAAACAAAAGAATTAGGCTTTTTAACAGCACTCGAAGAAAAATTGGAATCGAAGTTTAATGAGTATTCGAGTTATTGTGTGGAATGGTTGGAGGATTTCAATGATAGACATTTGGGAAAAAGTGAGATAGGGAAGTTTTTACATTATGATGAAATCAAACCGAAGATCGCCGAAACTGGACGACGTACGTATATTTTTATAAATTCTTGTGCCTGAAATTACAATTTTATGTAGTTGTGATAGAGAACAGTTTCCTTTACTTATAACTTAGTTGTCGAAGCATAAAGTGGTTAAATTATAAAAATGAGCATAAATATTTACCACAAAAACACTCAACCATTACTCAAAAACAATTGGAGTAATTGTCATGCGGTCTTCGCTATTCAATAGTCGATTATCCCCCACTAAATACGTGAACGGAAAATACGTACGTATATTTCTGGAAAAATATGGGTATCATCTGAAACTTACCGGCAGTACAAAGGAGTAGAATATGGTGAAAATATTATAATTAGTGGAAGTTGTTTTGAGATTTAAAAAAAATGCTTACTACGGTGTGTTCTGGCAGCTGTACTTAAAGCATGTCCCCTTGTAGGCCACATCAAACACAGACTGAAAAAAAATCGTGCCTTGGTCATTGAAATCGAGCAAAATGAATGAGGAGTTTTCTTATGATACTTACCTCTATGGTCAAAATACCTGTCAAATCGGATAACAGTGGTTCGAATCAAGAATCTTATTATCACTTATTATAATATCTAAGATTCTTGGTTCGAATATTTATCAACAGTTTGGTATTTTGAGCATAGAGGTAGCATAAGAAAACTCCTCATTAACCAGTAACTTCACCGAGAAGTACAGCTCGTTGAGTATTCAATGTATTATCATATTATAATTAGAAATAAGATACGATAAAAAATACTGTGCACAAGGGCGTCGCCAAGGGGGGGCAAGGAGGGGCAGCTGCCCCCCCCCTAGAGATTCTAAATATATATGTATATAGTACTAAGATACTGTTGTTATTACAATCGCTGTAGATGTAAGGCTCGTAGTACAAGTGAAAAGCTTCATGTGCTGTCGACTTTACCTACAATTCATACCTACTTTTCTCAAAAGTATGAATTGTAGTAGGTAAAGTCAACTTGCCCCCCCCTGCGCCATCGGCTGGCGACGCCCTTGACTGTGCACAAACAGTTCAAGATTTGGCGTGCAAATTTACTTAAAGATTATTTATCACCAGAAGGTAAAACTATGAAAAAAATGGGCATGGGAATGATGCCACTGATCTTCCACGTCGGAGCCACCTCCACGTGGATGGTGCTGACCACAATCATGGCTGCCAAGTCTGTCGCCATCGGCTTGGTGTTGCTAGTCTTCAAAATTGCTGTCAGCTCTGCTAAGGTTAGTTCACATCACTATTTATAATTAACTCTACATTTTTTTAAACAGGGCCCAAGGAAATTACATAAAAAATTAGGAATAGATAAACAGGAAATTACTAATAATATATGGTAGGTTTAAAATAAAATTATATAACTTTTTCACCTTCTTCGGTACCTATATACCAGTTCTATAAAATCATCATCATCAGCCTATAATGTCCCACTGCTGAGCACAGGCCTCCTTTCACAAATCAGGGTGAAAGGGAATGGGCAGATACTCCACCACGCGTGCCCAATGCGGTTCGGTGGAGGTAGGCTAGTGGTCAACCTACTGTTGGAGTTTTCAAGCCGCCTAGAAGGCCTCCCAACTAGCTTAACCACTATCACAATTAAGTGATAACCGGGACCAACGGCTTTTACGTGCCTTCCGAAGTACGCTAACGCTCGATTTGAAATACCACTAGGCGGTCACCCATCCAGGTACCGACCATGACGGGAGTAGCTTAACTTGCCGATCAATTAGGCTATGTTCTTTTCCATACCATAGGCTATCTGCATGCCAAATTTCATGATGATCCGTTGAATAGTTGAGGCTCGAAGGCGTCACAATCAAACAAACAAGCTCATTTTCGCATTTATAATACTAGTTAGGATAAAATGAATTAATGTATAAAGGAAGCAAAAAATAGATAGATGACTTTATTGTACAAAAGTTATTTTAAAAAGTACACAGATATAAATTCAAATAGATGACGCGAGTGTATGTACTTCACGTGCCAAAAGTTGTGCAAAAAGGGAGAGCAATGCTCTTCTTTTGAAACTGTTTAGCGCGGACAGAAACTCGCATAAGGCTGCATTTCCACCACACATGTGTAGCGAGGGATGTCTTTAGCTGACGAATAGGATCGCTTCATTTTCACGTTAGCTAGAGGCATAGAGTTATCATAAGAAAACTCATTACAGCATAACGGGAATCTGACATTCCACATGCCTATACCAAAAAGTTGCCAGTGTTTACAATTATTTAAAAAACTTCGAACGCGATCAAAAAAAGAATATTATGACCGTTATTTACACGATCAAAGATAAGTACAAGACAGGAAACATGTTAATGCGTACAGCGATTACTGACCACCGCAATTTTGACGTTGAATCGACGTTCCGATTCGGGTCACAATGTTTTTTCATCGATTTGCGAGATGTTTAGTTATAATGCTACTATAATAATAAGTGCGAAAGTGAATTTGTTTATCTCTTGGCGCCCGAATAGCACAACCAATGAAAGGCACGCATTAGCCAAAGAGATTAATAAAATAGATACTGTTTGTGCATACAAAAAACGGTATTCTAGTGTTCATAAAAAAATATTAATCAAAACTTTAATTAGTTTTAAGGTTGATAACCTCTCACACTAAGATAATAATAATAATAATAGTGTATTGACATAAGAAACTTATACAACGTATCTTAATGGTAAATTTCTTAGACTAGGTTATACAATTAAAAGCTTAGCATCTGCTGCCGAGCTAGGCAAAAGCCTGTATTACAGCATACAGCGCCAAATCCCCATGGACATGTTTTTCTTAATACTAGTCGTATCCATTTACGTTCTTGACTTTCTTAAATATTATGCTCGCATGGATAATAGATAGTTATAAACTAGGTAATAAAAAAAAAAAAAAGTAATGAATTAAAAAAACGAGAGGAAGATAAAAATAGTTCTGGGCTATGGCCGAAGAAGTTAGTCATACTTACTAATACTTGATATATTGCGTATAGCCCACTCGCTTCGCTCGCTCGACTCGCGTGCTGAGTACAAACGTATTTACGCATCCTTCTATTTTATTACCGGTAGGTTTTATACTTTATAGTTCATACCTAGGGCCATAGACATTGTTTACATAATCCCAATCATAATGCTTTTATGCATTTTGTGGCTTGAGTAGATATTATAATGGTGCGTCCATGCTTGGCGAACCGAGCACGAGCCGAGTCACGAACGAGCATACTGCGAGCACGATTCGCGAAGCGTGGACGGGCTTGCGAGCCTCGAACGAACATTCGTAGCGTGCTCGACTTCGCTCCGCCCGATGTCAGTTTTTTCACGAACACAGGGATTCGCATAGCGCTCGTTGTAGGCTCGTTAACTACGTCCACGCTTGAAATCGCGAGCAACGAACGAATCCTGTTCGTTCGAGGCTCGGCTCGTGCTCGCTTCGCGTAGCATGGACGCACCAATTGCCTCGGCTTTTGTGGAATAGCTGATTGACCAACCCACCATAATGATTGATATTGACAAAGTAAGAGTTTAAAAATCGTCACTGTTCGTTCTTCTACAGATTTTTTGTGATATATCGAAAAATTCCATTCTGATGAAATTGATATTTTTTGCGTTGATCAATGAAAGCGGTTAACCATGGTAAAAAGATGACCATTTTGATGGCAAGAGACTATCTCAGAACTCCGTATTGAACGGTCAGTGATAGACAGACGAGATGGCTAGGTACCTACCTGTTTAAAGCAAAATATTCAGTAAGTATATAGCAAAGATTTTCATAGGGCATCGTGCCTCTACCCAGATGGATAATCCGCCTTACTAAAGCATGACATTTAATTTCACTCCGCTTGAGCGGGGAGCTCCCTTAGCAAATCACTCTCAGTTCGTACTGCGCACGGCTGTCAAATACTGTCAATTCTGGCTTGTTTATTTCATGTTCCCATAGAGGCGACTATCCTTCTGGACGTTTTAAATTCTTTGGTATATAGTAATAATAATTGGACTGTTTAACAAATAACTTAAACCGACTTCAAAGTACACTAAGAAGTAATCAAATCCTGATCTGATGACAATGGGACCAAACGGGAAGTGTAACCTTCCAGACAAAAAAAATAATTTTCCAAATCGGTTGATAAATGATGGAGTTATGAGGTAACAAACATAAAAAAAAAAAATACAACCGAATTGAGAAGGATCTGCTTCAAGGGATTGCGGCCCTGAGAAAAAGGGTCTTGACAGACGGACAATAAAGTGATCCTAGAAGGGGTTCCATTTTCCTTCCATCTGATGTACGGAACCCTAAAAAAAGAAAATAAGAACGTATAGTGAATGGAAGCATAAAAAAATCAAAAATCTACATAATGATTGCTTTGCGGTGCATTAGATTTGAGTTCACTTTCTTTCTTGCTACTTACACGCACATAAATACCTTAGTATGGTCTGTAACTTGGCCCCAGGCTCCCAAATCGGCACTTAATCGAAAGGAAATGTCTTATGGGTTAAAAAAGACGTAGGTACGCCTCAAAGTGACGTTATGGCCGCGGAGCGATATGAGTAGGGAATGCAAAACCGGTTTTTTTTTCGGTTATTGAGAGGTAAAACCGGTTAACCGGTTTTAAAACCGGTTTTTTAATGTTCACTCGGTTTTTTTTCACGTTATTTCTATAGCTCAAATTATAGATAATAACCGTGCCTAAGATAAAAAAATCGCAAACTGAGGAATTATAGTCAGTTAAAGTTAATGAAGTGAGTGTAAAAGTGCCTTGTTCCCAATCATTTGGGTTCGGCGCTATATGTACGCTTTTTCCATTCGTCTCTTCTATCCGTTATACCAACATTCACTCCTTTCTTACCAATATCATCTTTCACACAATCCATCCATCTCTTTTTCATCAAATTGATGGAAATAATAGTTTATTTAACTCTGTAGATTCATCTTTATCAGAGACTCGTTTATATAGACTACATGGTTCCTTTCCTTTTGATTTTATTTTAAACGAATGAAATCATTAAAACATATCACGTTTGCTTGGTTTTTAATTGCTATGAGATATGATGACTTTATGTACATTTATTGAATTATGTTTCGTACATTATAATATTAATTTCACACGTAATATTATGAACATATCATATTGTAACGGCACAGCAACTTGCGTGTACATAAAAACGTGATTATTATACGAATGTTTTACTTAGATAAATTGTTGTCGTGCAGATGGGTAAAAAATAACACCAATCAGTCAGCTTGCCGTTTGGCATACATAAGATCCTTCGTTGACAGTAGTTGCTCCGATAGCATGACATTAATGCTGGCGTCCCGCAAGGCTCTGGATTATCCCCAACACTGTTCCTCCAGCATATTAATGGTATACTCCCTATTGCTACCATTCATTGCTATGCAGATGAAATTACAGGGGACGCTCATCACACGAGCCGTGCAAATATCCTTCATTCTATATTGGAGAAAAGGCGCGAAGGACTTGTCTTACATCGAGAGTACACAAATTAGTGACTTAGATTGGGGTCGACTAATACTAGTCTATTTCAACCCCACTAAGTCACACGTAAGCCTGCGCATTCACCGTTGCGAAAAGTCAATTTTCTGTGGCTCCTCATTTCTAGAACATGTCCCTCAACATCACGAAAAGCATTGGGATCCTTCGCGATAATATTTGTAGCGACGTTCTGTTCCAAAATCATCTACAAGGTATCCAAAAAACTCGGTGTGATTAATAGAGCGAAGTAGTACTTCTTATCGAGACAAAGACTGCAACTATATAAGTCGCAAGTCCGGCCCAAATGAATTGTTACTGTCTTCTGTGGGCACCTGGATACCAGCTTTGATATTAAGACTCAGTTCAGCGACGTGCTGTTATAATTGTCGACGATCCCGAGCTCACAAGCCCCTTAGTCTGAGGAGAGCCTTCTTATGTGTGTTTTACCGCTCTTCCAACGGACAGTGTTCTGAAGAATTGTTTGACCTGATGCCCAGACACCTTCTACCATTGTAGTCACCGATGGAGAGTCAATCCTCACACATTGGAACCAAATTGGTCTCGTACAGTGTGGTTTCAAAGAAGCTTCCTATCGCGAACGCTCAGGCTGTGGAATGAGCTCCCCGCTTCAAAAAGTTTGAGGGTTGGCAACGTGCGAGTGATAACCGTTATGTTGCAAACGTCCATAGGCTACGGTAACTGGTTATCATTAGGCGGGCTGTACGCTTGTTTGATGCCTAAGTATTGTAAAAAAAAAAATACGTATTTTATATCTATCATAAAAACAATCATTATTATAAGTTATTTTCTTACCACACAATACACATCAACACACTTCAGTTCATCACAAAAAAGTCAGTTTACAAAACGACGGCAAATCTTCCTTTATTAGTTTTTCCAAACATTGAAAGAAAAACCGAAAATAATCGAAAAACCGGTTTTAGTGCTATGTAAAACCGGTTTTTTGGATTTGTCAAAACCGTACCGAATAACCGGTTTTTTGATTTTCGGTGAAACCGGTTTGCATTCCCTAGATATGAGGCGCGAAAGAGAGTTCAACAAAAAAAAAACTTGCTTTCTTTATAAATAAAATTTCGAATGAATCAGAATAAGTAGATCGCCTACAAAAAACCTTTGAAATTCAATATGTCGACGTGTTGAAAATAAAAGAAGGCAGAATGAGTCGAAGCGTCAATTCATCCGAAACGTGAAATAAAAAAAATATAGATCACATGAAAATGTGCACCGTCATTCTAGGTACCTATATAAGGTTTTTTTGTAGGCCCATTATTTAAATGGAGGGAACGCATAGCAACACCGAGTTCGATTTTCAAAATCAATGAGAATGGAAAGTATACAACGAATGGTATTGTCTTTGGTTAATTTGTGAGTTGTCGTTTGTAAAAAAAAAAGACTCACTTTTTTAACCGACTTCAAAAACGGAGAAGGTTCTCAATGTTTGTTACCTCACAACTCCGTCTTTTATTAATTGATTTGGAAAATTCTTTTATTTTGTTTGGAAGGGTACACTTCCCGTTTGATCCCATTGTCATCTGATTTTTATTACTTCTTAGTTACTTTGAAGTCGGTTTAAGTTATCGTTTGTAAATACATACTTAATAGGTAACAGGTGGAGATTTCGAGATGGTATATATTCGAAACCTACGTTGGGTTAGTCATGCTGAAATACTATGCAACAGCATACAGGTAACAAAGTTCAACGTATGGGGCCAACGAACAGCTTTTTTGAAAAAAATCTTACCTGTATATGAAAATAAAATTTGTCATTTAAAATCTCCAATACACGCGCAAGGCCCGTATAAAGATGTTTTCTTTACTTTTACAATTTTTAAGTACATTTAATATGGCCAAAGTTCAGGCAAAAAAGCGGATATTTTGAGTCTTCTTACTGAATTTGTTTCAAACATTAATTTATTTTTGCGTGCATACTTACAGACCTAGTTATAGTGCACATTTTTTGCTTTTTTTTATACCATTGAGGTGGCAAACAATACGGCCCGCCTGATGGTAAGCAGTTACCCTAAGCAGTTACCGTAGCCTATGGACGCTTGCAACACCAGGGGTATCACTCGCGAGTTGCCGACCCTGAAGAAACCTCTTCACACCCTTTTTGAAGAACCCCATACTGTACTCCATTGGGAAAACCACGGCGGGGAGCTCATTCCACAGTCCGAACGTCCGCGGAAGAAAACTCCTTTTAGCCCGCATAGAAAACAAAAACCTCTACAGAAAAATGATTTACTTTGCCACATCGAGGAACAATCCCTTAGAGTAGTAATACCGAGCAAACTCCGAAACTAGTCAGTGATTTGTCACTGATTTTGAACATTAAGGACCAATCACTGCATCGTGTGTTCTTGACTTGGCCAATCAGAGCGCATGTGTCCTTGAATTAGCCAATCAGAGCGCATTGTCGATGGTGGCAAATTGGCGGAATAGATTGCAAGCAAAATCGACGTCATAACGGCTATTCAAAATTCAAAATTCAAAATCATTTATTTAAATAGACCTTCACAGGCACTTATGAAAAGTCTGACTCTAATAGGTACTCTAATACCGGTTCGGAAGGTTGCATTTGCTGAGAAGAGCCGGCAATAAACTCAGCAATTACTCATTGTTTGATGCTTCGCCATAATGCACCATAATCCGACAAGAGTTTTTGTACGAAAAGTATATCGGGTTTGGCTGTTTTTAAGCTAAAAGTCTGCAATCTGAGACTAAAAGCATCTACACAGCTTTATTTTTGTCGATTAATGACCGGTTTCAATAATTTACGGACCGTTATCGGTTAAGATTTATTTAAATTAAGACTCTTATATCTTTACTAATAATAAAGCAAAGGCCTCAAAGCTTTGCATAGCAGACCCTCCCATATGGAAGTAGCTATCACAGGTAAAATTAGCTTACGAAATTATCTATATCCCCAGTTTGGCAATAAAAAACCTACCATTGGTAAGCAAAACGATTCGTTCGAAAGGCCAGGTTTTTTTCTAATAAAGTTTCGCCATCCCTGTCCTAGGTGATATATTTGCCCCTCCCTGGCGCCTTATAGCGCGCACAAGAATCAACAATACGAAAAAATAATTGAACCAAATTGCAAACGCGTTAAAACTATAATTATTTAAAAACCGGTCAAGTGCGAGTCAGACTCGCGCACCGATGGTTCCGTCCAAACCTGTAGGTATATAAGTAAATGGTAGTATAGACCTGAGTATTTGATATGAATTTCAATTTATGACGTATTTAAAAAACTACTTACTAGATCTCGTTCAAACCAATTTTCGGTGGAAGTTTGCATGGTAATGTACATCATATTTTTTTTTTAGTTTTATCAATCTCTTATTTTAGTAGTTACAGGGAGGGGGCACACATTTTACCACTTTCAACGTGTCTCTCGCGCAAACTATTCAGTTTAGAAAAAATTATATTAGAAAATTTAATATTATTTTTGAAGACCTATCCATAGAGGTATGGGTTTTATTTAAAAAAAAAATGAGTTTCAGTTCTAAGTATGGGGAACCCCCAAAATTTATTGTTTTTTTTTCTAGTTTTGTGTGAATCCGGTTCACAGAATACATCTACTTACTTACCAAGTTTCAACAGTATAGTTCTTATAGTTTCGGAAAAAAGAGGCTGTGACATACGGACGGACAGACAGACAGACGAAGAATCCATAAGGGTTCCGTTTTTTGCCATTTGGCTACGGAACCCTAAAAACCCAGTTACAAGGCAATTATTTTAATTTTTTCTAACTGTAACAACGTTGAAATAACGAGGTATAATTACGCAAAATGGTATCTCGTGTCTGCCATTTTTTGTTTCTTATTTTGTATGTCTGCCTAAATTTATTACAGTTTTTGTAGCTACACCTAAGCTACGCCTATTAAAAATAAATAACTGTTTGAGCCTCCAGTTTTAAGAAGTTTGATCAATGTTGATCACTAATTAATTCTGTCTTTAGACAAATTAATGAAGTTAACACGAGTAACGTTAGTATATAATTTCCTTGCGTTTATATGGCAAGGATGTATATATATAAGGGAAGCTGCTGTACCTTGATACATTTTTCATTAAATTATTTATAACAATAAAAGTATAATGCCTTTGCTGATGAAAATATTTGTAACTTAAAAAGAAACTAATTGAGCTCAAAATATAAAATATACAAAAGTACAGGTTACCATCTTCATAGTTTTTTTATTATTTAATTAAGAAGAGGTATTTTGATCAAGGTACAGCAGTGCCAATGTACCTTGATACGGCACATGTTGTACCTTGATCATGGGCAGTTTTAAAGGGATTATTGAATTGAATATCAATATTATATTAGTTTTCTATATTTCTTATAGTTATATAACTCACGCATAACAATTCAAACTGAATTGAATAAAAATAAATTCATCATTAACATCTTTTATGTAATAATTGTAGCCTAATATGAATTTCTTTTAAATCTTTGTCAACCTCTGAACTTTCCGATATATCTTTAAGAATCTGTTTCTTTACTTTCAAAATTTTGATCTTAGTCTTTGTCCTTTTTAACTTTTTGTTTTTTTTTACTGTTTTTTATTTTCTATCTCGTTTTTTTCCAGTCTCTGTTAAAATCATACACTTTCCTTTTGGTCTGCCTTTCCGAACTTTCTTTCTTGGCTCAGCTTTTGGGTGCAGTCATATCATTAACCGGGGGGACCTGGTAATTTTTTCTGCTGAGATGGTTCAAGTGTTTCATTCAATGTTTTATTTACCTAATCCTCCATCAGTAGTAGTTTTATCACATACAATCATCAATGCAACTTTAGATGAAGCTTGGGCCGCATTATCAGAATAGGGACGGTCGGTCAAAGCACAAAAATATTACAATTCGTTCCTGAAAATTATCAGATAATCAAATAACAGCAAATAATATAGAGACATAATACATTGCTGTACCTTGACTATAATCAAGGTACAGCAGACTGATGTAGGTCAAGGTACAACACCACCACCATTACCTTTTTATTCACCCAAAAAAAGAAATAGGTTATGTTTAGCTAAGATCTAAGTAGCACGTCTAAAACGCTAATAAACTAACTCTCTAAAACAGCAATTTGTTAAATGCTTCGTGTTTAATACGTTTAGTTATCAAGAAAGTAGCAAAACACAAAAAACCTACTTTTTAGCACCAAAAAATTTATAGCTGTATCACCCCCAAACGCCGAGAAAGTCCCGCTTGCAACTAGCTTCATGATGATCACTTTTCCCTAAACGTCAACACACCATAGATGATTATCGGTAAAAAGATCGGGAACATTTAAAAAACTTCACATGATCAAGGTACACGTAGTATCAAGGTACAGCAGTCTCCCCTACATACTTATATTATAAATCCGTATTTCCAAGGGCGTCGCCAAGGGGGGGCAAGGAGGGGCAGCTGCCCCCCCCCTAGAGATTCTAAATATATATGTATATAGTACTAAGATACTGTTGTTATTACAATCGCTGTAGATGTAAGGCTCGTAGTACAAGTGAAAAGCTTCATGTGCTGTCGACTTTACCTACAATTAATACCTACTTTTCTCAAATGTATGAATTGTAGTAGGTGAAGTCAACTTGCCCCCCCCTGCGCCATCGGCTGGCGACGCCCTTGCGTATTTCCATCTTTATTTATTTTGGGCAAAGATTAAGCATTGCCATACAACGTGGCAATGCATCATTTTGGGCACATTGCCTACTGGTAGCGGCTTGTTAGATTAAGTTTATTTTTTAGTTATAGTTTTAGTTTTGTTATAGATTTAAGTTATTTTGTGTCTATATATAATATATTTTATTATTATAGAATCAACAATAAAGGAACAAAATGAAGTAAAAAAAATAATTATGGATTAATTAGAAAGGGAATATCTCTAATAGGCGCCTGTTGCGGTTAAACTTGCCTAGTTCATAGATATATAGATGCAAGATGGATAACTCTTTATTGTATAACAACAAGTAATTAACAAAAAATAACATAGGTTATAATTACTGTACAATGGCCGGTCTTATCGCTAAGAAGCGATCTCTTCCATAACCTCATTTTAAGAAAAAAAAACCTCCAGCTTTACACAGTTTTCTATTTAATCAGTTAAAGTGTATTAGTGTATATTTTGCTGAAATAAATAAATTTTCATAGACGATTGCGTTTTTTTTTTCATTCATTTTCATGCTATGTTTGTTCGGTAAAAGTAGACGTCAAACCAATGGTTTCAAGTTGGTTTCAAGGTTTCAAGCAGTTTCAAGTTACAGCTGACAAGTCGACGTCATTCGTCGACGTCGAATGACATCGTTTTTTTAACTGAATTGTCTGCAGCCAATAAATGTAATAGAATTCATGAAAACTGCATGGGCTAGATGACTAAAAAATTCTATTTAGTACGTCTTTCACTTAACCTAAAAAAAATACACAACAAAAAAATACGAAGATATCGTGTGTTGAAGTTTCGCGTGACGTCACGTTAGAATACACTTTTTACTGATATGACGTCACGAGCCCCCACTCTTGTTTTTTTATGATTTGGTAAAGCAAAACATACGTGTCCAATATTTTTTGATAATCTATCTGACTGACGGACTTATTAGTTTTTTTTTTATCGCTTAACTTTTTCTTACACGATAGAACGTCTCGAATTCTCACTCACCCCGTTTTATATCTACCATTTTATTTTTACAGGTGGCCAGTTTCTTCACTCTTCTAAAATCGAAAGCAAATCACCACCACGACTGGTCGTGGTCACCACACATGGAGCACCACGGTAAGAAATTATTACCTACCTACCTTTGATTACTAATATATCCGAAAAAAAATGCCTCAACTGTTAGAGGCTAAATCAAATAAAAATTCAAAATAATGTTTAATATGTAATTTCTCCCGATTTTAATTGAAATAGTCTCCAACTGATATCGCTATGAACGATACTATAATATGCAGAATGACGCAGAGTGAGCGTAAAAAGTTGCTGTCACGTACATCAGCTTAAAAAACTTGACCTGGTTTTATATACCTAGTCGTGTAGTATGGTGACGCTCTTTCTAGATATATCTATTTCTATGCTTTTAACCTGCAAAAGGGCCAGTGGGGGGGAGGGTCTTGTTGACATGGGGGACGGGGGTCTGCATGGAGTTAGTTACTAACAAAATCTTAAATTTTAGTAAATCTTGTGTTTTTTTATTACAGGTCATGAAAGAAGCTTATCATTGACAGACATTGGTAAGACATTTTTAAGATTTTGTTAGTAACTTTGCTACTATAAATAAGGGTGCTTTTCCTACAACAGGCTTGAATTCAACACGCGTCATTGCTTGCTTTATTTCTTACTGGCTTATACTGCACGGTTTCAGAAGCGTTTTATTAATTTTTGATACAGCGTATACGTAGGTATGTCCTCCACCAAAAGGGGCTAAAAAGGATGCTAAAGAAATAGGTAATTTTCCAAAGGGTGCCAAACGGGACCCTATTATAAAGCCTCTGCTGTCTATCCGTCCGTCCGTCTGTCTGTCAGTGAGCTGTATCTCATGAACCGTAATAGGTAGACAGCTGCAATTTTCACAGAATATTTATTTCTATAGCCGCTATAACAACAAATAACAAAAATTAAAGGTCCCCTTATAAGAAACGTTTTTCATAGCAAAGTTACATTTAGTTAATATTGTACCTACGAAACCCTCCGTGTGCCAGTCTGAGTCGCTCTTGGCCGGTTTTTTTTCGAACTCTCGGCAATCTTACCTACGTATAAATATAAATATTTATTTTGGTAAAATATTCATTAAAAGTTCGGAATTGAGGAATTTAATACTGTGATTTCGTAAAAAATAATTTCAGTAGCAATATTTCTTTAGCTTCCTTTTTAGCTCCTCTTCTTTTGATGTGACACTAACAATACAAACAAATATTTAAGTAGAAAATTTAAAAAATGTAACCTTGCTGAGTTTCTTGCCTGTTCTTCTCAGTTGAAGGCCGACTTACGGACTGTTGGTAACTTCAGCAGCTTTGACCTTCGAAAGTGCCCTTCTGGGGTCTAATTTGAATAAATGGCTCCGAGGACAGCTCTCACCAATAATATAATTATATGAATCATGCATTTTCTTCCCTCAGGCCACCATCCTGTTCTTGAAGACTGGCATTCCTACAACCCTAACTGGACCCCGGACGCTTCATCACCGTATAAATCAATACCAGAGTACAAAACAGTCGATCACCCATCATTCGCGGAGCCAGAGTATGAAGAAGTGAAGAAACTGGCCTAAAGACATAATAAAAACAGCAATAAAAAGAAATCCTTAAGTTTGGTTGGTTATATGTCTAAAGTCAAGGTCTAGAGTCCATTTTAGCCAAAAAATATCACAAATCTCCCAACCTACGCCGAAATGGAGCCTAATCCTTTAGTGTTAAGGCATATAATGCACTGGTTTTTAGGTACGGTAGGCCCGTTGCTACAAGTCTTTAAAATGAGTATAACTTCTATAGCCTTCACTCACAACGAATCGAAAACATACAAAGGTCTTTCACCAGGTCCTTGGCATTTTCAACGTCAGGTATATCGCATAGGAGTGCATATAATAGTCGTCTGGTTCATTTTAAGCTATTAAGCCTTAGGAATAGAAGAAAAATTAGAGAACTCTGTTTCCTTCATAAAGTTATCCGCGGCACAATTGACTGCTCTTTCCTTCTGCAAAATATAATGTTGCATATTCCATGTCATTATCCACGCCACAAAATTTCCAGTATCTTCAATGTAGCATATTGCAAGACTAATCTTGGTCTTAATGCACCTTTCACACGAATGTGCCAGACTTTTAACGAGATAAGTGGCCTCATAAGCGATCTAGATATTTTCTCGGACTCTCTGCATCTTTTCAAGCAAAAACTTGAAAAGTTTTTTAAGAATTCTGTCGTGTAATTTTATGTAACAATATGTACAATTATTATTATAATCGTTTACTTTCAATTTTAATCCAGTTTATGTTATGTATAGTTTATTTGTTTTTTCTCTTGTAGGTGCCTAGCACTAGTTTTGTTTACCATGAATGCTGTGTACACCTATAATGGGTGCACACATCTGCATATTATGATTATGTCATAATCTTTAGAATTAAGACTTTGTAACTATTTTCAATGTGTGTACTGTTGGTGTATGTAAACCTAATAAATAAAATAAATAAAATAAACTTAAGGAAGTGATCCTTTCATCATCATCATCACCCTATAATGTCCCATTGTTGAGCACAGGCCTCCTATCACAAATCAGGGTGAAAGGGACTGGGCTGATACTCCACCACGCGTGCCCACTGCGGATCGGTGGAGGTAGGCTAGTGGACAACCTACTATTGGAGTTGTCAACCCGCCTAGAAGGCCTCCAACTAGCTTAACGACTATCACAATTAAGTGATAACCGGGACCAACGGCTTTACGTGCCTTCCGAAGCACGGAAACGCTCTATTTGAATTACCACTAGGCGGTCACCCATCCAGGTACCGACCACGACGGTGGTAGCTTAACTTTGCCGATCGATTACGAACGTCTAATTATGCTACACCACGAGCGCTTCTATTGATGCTTATTTTAAATAAAATTTTAACTACCCTTTGTCCGCGGCCCCGCCTGTGTGAAATGCGACTTGTTTAGTTAATGCGGTGTCTGCTCAACTCCCTTTAGTCATGTCTTCGCAACTGTGACCGCATCAAAATACGTGCAGTCGTTCTCGAGTTATAATATAAGTTAGTAAATAAAAATGCATTTATTAATCAATAAGATAAAATTTATTTATATAATAATAAAAGGTATACAACACGATGGACGGTTTCATTTTTCCTTAAATAACAAAAAAAAATATATGGAATGTGTAAAATACAGTATAATTGTAAATATTAAAGAGATTCTTAAATTAAAGCTAACATTTGTGATCTTTGTTTTTATATCACAAAATATAGGAAAAATCCAGTTAATAGTGCGTCAATAGACAAATTAGGTAACTTATACATACCTACTTATAGGGGCACGGAATCTACAACACATATGCAATTTCACGATACAGTATGTTTTATTACATTATTGCCTACGAATGCAAAAGACCACTCTATATTTATGATTAGCTAAAGCAAAACAATAACTATCTCCTTCATACTCATAAGCTTGACCGCGCGCGAGGGAGACGGACAGAATTTTCCCGATGCGCATGGAAAGCCGTTTTACGCCGCGCGCTTATTCACAGACACTACAAAAGCGGAACGTGTCAATATGTTACACGTGCCAGATTTAGTTAACCGACTGATTGTTTTTTTTAGTTAACTGCCGGATTCTTCTCAGTTGAAGTGTATTCCGAACCGATGTAAATTCAACTGTATGTACCAATTTAACGTTCATAAGTGCCTTACCAGGGCCTAAACTGAATAGGCTTTTTGATTTTGATGTAGGAGGTAAACTCCGGGAGTGCAGATCCGATTATTTCACTAATAGCAAGCATCATTGTTCCTGAATGCTATGCTTTCATCTCGGGAACTCGGTTGATAACACAGGGACAGCTATAATTAAGTTTGAAATTCCTTTTTTCATACGATATTTGAAGATTTTTGGAAATTCTGCCCCTGAGGGATTAAAGTCAATAAGAGCGTCGCCAGCCGATGGCCTAGGGGGGGCGGGGAGTTCAATTTCATGTAGTAGGATGGGAATGTATGAACTGCACTGTTTTTTTTATAGCTTTACAATAATTTTTAGAACGATTCTTACTCTCTTCCTGCGTCGATTATAATAAGAGATCAAATGAGTGGACTTTGATTGCTTAGAATTTTGAAATCTCTAATAGGCGGTAATCTGTTATATAAATACCGTTACTTCACTATGAAACTCGCTGACAATTAAAATAAGTCCCAATTCCTTTGGCAATAAGTACTATATTTCCGTGCCCCATCAAAATCTCTGACGTTATATTACATTTTGTGACTCAGAAACTTAAATAAGAACACCATGGCAGTGATAATACTTTTTTGAGTAATTTTCGTGTTTTTTTTTCATAGCATATTCGTTTGGTTTGGTCTTTCAATCGCTGGTGGCGCTAGTGTTAATGTACTATTTAAAAGAACATCTTATCTTGTTATTTAAAATTTGGCTGGTGGAGAACGATATGGAGCAGCAAGGCATGACTCCGGGGCAGATAAAAGGGAAGATCTTCTACCCAGGCTGGGTGATCTTGCCTGGGGACCGTGGAGTGAACCAAAGAACGTTGTTGGAACTTCGTTAGTGCGATGTAGGATCATGTGGCGCCATCTATGAATCTGCGTGTGTACTATCTTTGTGTTGATATATGTCGCTAAAGTCGATGACACCGTTTTTTTTTATTTTTATAATATTTTGTGCTTAATAAAAAAAAAAATGTGTAGAGTACTTATTAATATTTGAATTAAAAAAATCTATTGGTCGGATGATGAAGCCAAGTAGTTATGAAAGCGTTTTCACTTCCCTTTCTACACACTACAGCTACACTAGCGCCACGCCAACCAAGCGGAGTCTACAAGAACTATCCCACAAAACTCATACAAGACTCAATCCAAATCATGTAATTTCAAACATACGCCAAGAAAAATACACAGAGTTATCAAAATTGAATCGCTTACTAAACCTAGAACATTATTAGAAAACCATCCATATTTCACTTTTTTCTTCGTCAGCCGTCTCTTGTCTATGCTTAACTTTTTGAGCCACGAATCGAAGTCTTTTGGCGCGGTTTGACATTGACTTGAATGCCATTGTCTCGGCGTGTCATTTGACGTTTTGGCTTGAATGCAAATGTCAACGTTCCCCCCACTTTTGAGCGCCATTTCGAAGTCCTTGTCTATGATAATTGTTAAGGAGCGGAGGTTGTACGCAACCTGTTTTGTGAAGTAAACTTTGTTTGTGTCGTCTCGCACGTATATTACAAAATCTGCGATGTCGTTTGTCGTGACTACAAACCAATGCACGTATATTGATGTTTGTGAACTGGAAAAATGTTAATAAATAAATTCCTTCATTCCTCACACACGGTCATCTGATCCCAAACTAAGCAGAGCTTGTACTATGGAAACCAGATAACTGATATAATACTTGTAGATGAATACCTACTAAATTAAATAGGTAGTAAGCTTTTATAAAAATGAACCAAACCAAGTCTGCTATTTTAAGTGAGTTTGTTTGTTACGCCTTCACGCCTCAACTACTCAACGGATCATCATAAAATTTGGCATGCAGATAGCCTATGGTATGGAGAAGGACATAGGCTACATTTTATCACGGGAACGCGGCTGAAACCGCGGGGGAAAGTTAGTTCATAATAGTTTTCGACGCTATCGAATTAATACACTACCAAAACTATCAAATCTAATGGTGCAGCCATGCTACGCGAAGCGAGCACGAACCGAGCCTCGAACGAACAGGATTCGTTCGTTACTCGCGATTTCATGCGTGGACGTACTTAACGAGCCTACAACGAGCGCGATGCGAATCCCTGTGTTCGTGAAAAAACTGACAATCGGGCGGAGCGCAGTCGAGCACGCTACTAATGCTCGTTCGAGGCTCGCGAGCCCGTCCACGCTACGCGAATCGTGCTCGCAGTGTGCTCGTTCGTGGCTCGGCTCGTGCTCGGTTCGCCAAGCATGGACGCACCATAACAATTTTGACACCACTAGATAGTTCATTAAAACACATTTGTAATAGCAGACTTGGGCCGCTGGACCGGATTTGAATGAAATTCTTCACAGAGATAGAATATATTCTAGACATAAGATAGTTTTCAGCTTTGAAAAATGATAGACCCTCGGAAAAGCGGGTAAACCGTGGGTAGCAAACTTGTTATACAAATATAATAAATGCGAGAGCGAGTATGTATGTTTGTGACCTCTTGATGCCTTAACGGCACTACCAATCTTAATGGAATTTGGCGCGCAGATAGCCTATGACATGGAGAAGAACTTTAGCTTATCTGAAACTATAATTAAAATAAAACTCTTTACTTACTATTGTATATCCCTAAATGCTAAATCAGGCTCCAAAATGAAATCAAAAGACTCCCCAGTGTTGTCATATTCCATTATTTTAGTATCCGACTCGATGTTGCCAGCGCACAATAACCTTTCTTCGTCTACCGTCAATATACTCTCGTTTTCTATATTGACGGGTTCCGCACATGTTATATTTTTGTATTTTTCGTCCATTGCTAATTTTAATGGCGACAAATGATTGAAATAATGTTTTAAAGGTCTGACGAAGCAGTCGCACTTAAGATTGTTGCCTGTAACGAAAAAAAAATAGGAGCTTAAGTGTCACATAAATAAATATCCTGGGACATTCTTCACACACGGTCATCTGATCCCAAACTAAGCAGAGCTTGTACTATGGAAACCAGATAACTGATATGATACATATACTACTTTTTGTGTGTGTAAACTTTATCCCGGGAACGCGGGTCAAACCTTGGAGAAAAAGCTAGTTAAATAAAAAAATAATAAAAAAAAATTAAATCGACTTCAAAATACACTAATAAGTATGAAATAACTAATCTGACACTGATTTGAAGTCAGCGAAAGAGCACGCCGTATTCTATTGAAAATATTTCGCTGACTTCAAATCAGTGTCAGATTAGATTTTAATATTAATTAATTAATTTAATATAATATTATTAGTTTTTAGTGTATTTTGAAGTCGATTTAAGTTTTTTAAATTAATTTTTTATTTCGTCATTTTAAGTTTTTCTTTAATGCACTAGAATTTGACCGAGGTTTTGAGCTGGTTTTTTTTGACACCACACCCGTTGCTCGTATCAATAAGGCAGGCCGTCACACATCTTCCATATCTTGAAAACTACTGAACCGATTTAGATGAAATTTGCACAGTTACCTAAGTTAAATGTAAACCATTAAAAAAAGAATGTTTACAATCCAATTATTATCTTCGGAGATATGCGTGGACAAACATACATACACACATACACCTATAAAATTTTGTATATTTGTTTGGAAGCCCTAATAGATTATCATATGTGAATATAATGCGGTTCCAATAATATTACATACATACGTGTCGAATTGATAATCTCCTTTTTTTGAAGTCGATAAAAAAAAATCTAATTACACTATTCTTACCTTCAAAATACACGTCCAATCCTGCCTTAACTTTGCTAACTAGCTCCGGTTGGAAAGAACTTAAATGATTATTCCTAACGTCCAGATATCTCAGATATTTCGCCTTCACTATGTTGTCTACAGGCAGTGTTTCCAACTCATTATTCTGCAGGTGCAATTCCGTTAGATTGTCTGGGAGATTGAATTTTACGTCGGCTGAAAAAGGGACAAAGCAGAAAGTAAGAATATTAATAGATTAACATTGTGCGATGCGTGAGCAGTTCCCATATAGATGTACAGATATATTAGTCCAGTAGAATAGGCTCAAAATTAAGCAACATTTTACATTAATTGTGGTACTAATGATTTTTGGCATATCGATAGAGTTATTATTATATATTTGACGGGCCAGTTGGCGCAGTTGGTTAAGACGTGGAGTCTTAACCTATAACGCCGCAGGTCGTGGGTTCGATTCCCACACAGGACATGCATTTGTGTGCATGAACATGTCTGTATGTCCTGAGTCTGGGTGTAATTATGTATATTAAGTATGTATTTTCAAACAAAAAGTAGTATATGTATTATATCAGTTATCTGGTTTCCATAGTACAAGCTCTGCTTAGTTTGGGATCAGATGACCGTGTGTGAGGAATGTCCCGGGATATTTATTTAATTATTATTTATATGATTACCTTAAATTTGCAAAGTAGATTCGCAAACAAGTGGAATTCAGCAAAAAGTATTTTCTTAGGGTTCCGTAGATCGCAACCGGTTGCAAACTTAAAACTAAGTGTAAAAGGCTAATACAAGTGACCAATGAGTTCGCAACTAGTTTGCTGAGTTTCTTGCCTGTTCTTCTCAGTTGAAGGCCGACTTACGAACTGGCGGTAGCTTCAGTAGCTTTGACCTTCATAGGTGCCCTTCTAGGGCCTAAATTGAATAAATGACTTTGACTTTGTTATGGGGAGTTTGATGTGAAATCGTTTAAGATTTGGTGTTAAATAGAGTTTATAGTATAAGTATATGCAAAATATTTTAATTATCAGTCCTCTGATGCAATCAATATATATAAAAATCAATGCCACTTTTCGTTGTAATTTTATAACTCAAGAACGGGCTCACCTATCCAAACCAAATGTTTAGGCTTTGTTCGGACTATTCAGTAGATGGTTTATGTGAAGTTTGCACAAAATCGGTCGAGCGGTTCTTCATTTATCACATTTTTTGTAACAAATGAATTCAATAAATGGCGGATCATTTTGTTAATGGGGATTTTGCTGTCAGGGTAGGGTAGGGTATGGTAGGGTAGGGTAGGGTAGGGTAGGGTAGGGTAGGGTAGGGTGGGGTAGGGTAGGGTAGCACCATATGGTAGGGAAGCACCACGCGAACGAAGTCGCGCCGGGCAGCTATTTATTCATAAAAATCGAAATGTAATAAAGCAGAAGAGTATTTTTGTTTGTTTAAACACGCTAATCACTGGAACTACAAGTCGGTTAGCTAAATCCGGCACGTTCAACACATGTACACGTCACGCTTGTGTAGTGTCTGTGAATAAACGCGCGTCACGTCCCACTGACGCAATTAGAAGCAATAATATGATAAAACATACTGTATCGTGAAATTACAAATTATTTTAAGAGAGGTAGAGCATAGCGTTTACTCGCTCAAAGACCAGCTCGACTGGGGAAGTACCTCCACCTTACAGAATACCGCAGCCAAATAACTTTATGTTGTGTAAAGTTGTGTTCCTGCGCGTGAGTAAGGTCGCCAGAGCTCATAGGGGAGGGGGGAAAGGTCGGTAACGCGTGAGCGATGCTTCTTGTGTTGCAAGCGTCTATATGGCTACGGTAACCACTTACCATCAGGCGGGCCGTAAAAAAAAAAAAAACATGATTACTGTGAACGTGCCAGCTTTAGTTAAACGAACTGTACCAGTCGGATTCAAAAAATTATTTCACTAATAGGAAGCTTAATTCGGGTGAAACCGCAGGGGACAGCTAGTAATAAATATATGTATTGTATACTTACAAGTCCTCGATATCATATCTTTCAACTTATTATTTGACAGATCTAATATTTCTAATGAAGTCAAATTTCCGAGGACATCTGTAAACAAGAATTTTAACAATTAGGCATAATGCTTTGTGGTGTGGTGTGGTGTGGTGTGGTGTGGTGTGGTGTGGTGTGGTGTGGTGTGGTGTGGTGTGGGTAAGTTGTGGTGTAGTGTTAGGTAACTTACTGCTCCTAATATCATTAATATAATTTCCAGTAAGATTTAATTTCTTCATTTTCTTCGTGCCCTGTGTCAAGTCTAACGTAAGTACTGGTATCTCATTGTAACTCAGGTCGATTTCCAACAGTCTGTACGGTATCCATGGGTTTGATGGGAACATCTTCTTTGTTAGAAAACCAAAGCTATTGTGACTCAGGTTCACCTGGGAAAAGAAGTACAGGTTAAAAACATGGCAAGATATGTCAACACAAAAAGGGTTTTGAGAAATTGACGGGCCTTTTGGCGCAGTTGGTTAAGACGTGGAGTCTTAACACATAGCGCCGCAGGTCGTGGGTTCGATTCCCACACAGGACATGCATTTGTGTGCATGAACATGTCTGTATGTCCTGAGTCTGTGTGTAATTATGTATATTAAGTATGTATTTACAAACAAAAAGTAGTATATGTATTATATCAGTTATCTGGTTTCCATAGTACAAGCTTTGCTTAGTTTGGGATCAGATGACCGTGTGCGAAGAATGTCCCAGGATATTTATTTATTTAAATTCTAAGAATGTTACAAATGATTTTTGGTGCCTAAGGAATAACTTGAGGTATCTCTTTATCAGCCCATGATGTGGTAGAAAACTTTAAGAGGAAAGGATGGCTGTAAGAAATTTTGAAAATACGTTTTCAATATATCTATTTCTGTCGCGCTGTGCCCGAGCTATCCCGCCCGAGGGCGATAGAGACAACTACAGCTTGGACTGATTACACCTATTTAAATTAGACAAAATCGCTATTTCATAATCCCCGGTTTTCTCCTCAAAAACTGGATCGATTAAAAAAAAACAAGAATCATAATAACAAGGGCTTTGGCTATGTCTGTCGGTTTTCCTTTGTTGTTTTATATTCGTCAAATTTGTTCGCTAGACGTCTGATAAGGGCGTTAAAAATGGTAAGTTTTTATGATTTTAGAAGGCTCCTATTCTTATAATAATTAATTTATGGAGAAAAACACAACCGAGGGACATACATTGGCACTTACAGATTGCATGGTAGTATAATCATTGCTCTAGTGTCATTATCCAGAGAGGAAACTGAGGATTACGTTTGTATGGACCTAACGCCACCAGCATTTCCTCTTGAACACAAAAAAATAGGTATTACAGACTCACCATTTCTAAGGACAGGCAATCGTCTAATATTCCGTTGGTTTTATTATCAATCTTCTCCAAAGCGTTGTAGGATAAATCCAGTTTTCTAATAAATAATAATAAAATTCAAAATTCAAAATCATTTATTCAAATAGACCTTCGCAGGCACTTATGAAAAGTCTGACTCTAATACTCTAATACCGGTTCGGAAGGTTGCATTTGCTGAGAAGAGCCGGCAATAAACTCAGCAATTACTCTTTTCAAAACAAGCTTAGATTCATTACATAATATTTACATTCTAATCGCACTGAAAACAATTGCGTGCCCCGGCGCGGCGGCAAAATTACAAAGACTGAATAAATATTTAATAAGTAAATAAATAGCAAACTTAAGCAGACCAGCCCCCACAAGCAGCACCTGTTCACAAGTATGACGCGTGTGGCAGCCATCGCCCTCCTCGCCATATTTGAGGGAAGTGAGCGACCCATTACAATTACATTATGATACATGTGTGCAAAGTTGGTTATTAACACTCGAGGCGGTATTAAGTAATAATCAATGCACACGCGTGTCATACGACGTTTTTCAACACACTTGCGAGAAAAAACAGACTTGTATTTTAAGTATTTTTTTTTATTATAATCAACCACATAATGAGAAAATTAACAAATATGGCGCGCAAGTTTTTTTTTTGACATCAGTAAGCTCTCAAACTATGTTACCCATGCTTGGTCTACACACATATCACTTGCAGAGAGGTACAAACTTCTCATAATCGGGATAATACCTATTATAAAAGCGTGCGGTAAAGTAAAAAGCTGCATTATGATACTAAAAACGGTGAAATAAATGTCACTTTACGAGCGAGTGTGTTGAAAACACAGGTTGAAAACAATATTAAAAAAATTAAGATGAAACAACAAAATATTTACATTCTAGTCACACTGACAACATTCGCGTATCTCGGCACAAACAACAAAGTTAGAATTTATATGGACATACCTCAAAGCGACCAACCCCTTGAACGCCTCATTAGGTATATGCCCCAGCCCGTTGCCCCTCAGCGACAAGTCTAGCAACTGTTGCATGCCGTTGAACGACTGTTGCGCGATCGACGATAACTGGTTGTCGGATAGATCCAGCTGGAATATCGTCGGCAAGTTGCCGAACGCTGACTTGCTCAGGGATGTTAGATTGTTTTCCTGGAAATTAGATTTTTCGATTTTTGGATACTTATTTTCCAGTAATATTGGGATATGGATGAGCTTTCCATTATAGGAGTATGGGGTTCTTCAAGTCGTTCATGATTTGGTGTGGTGTGGTGTGGTGTGGTGTGGTGTGGTGTGGTGTGGTGTGGTGTGGTGTGGTGTGGTGTGGTGTGGTGTGGTGTGGTGTGGTGTGGTGTGGTGTGGTGTGGTGTGGTGTGGTGTGGTGTGGTGTGGTGTGGTGTGGTGTGGTGTGGTGTGGTGTGGTGTGGTGTGGTGTGGTGTGGTGTGGTGTGGTGTGGTGTGGTGTGGTGTGGTAAAGTGTGGTGTGTTATGTTGTCTTGTTGTGTTATGTGGTATGATGTGGTATAGAGTTGTATGTTTAGTATGGTGTGGTATGTGATAACGTTATGTTGTGCAGTAATATGTGGTATGGCGTGGTATGATGTAGTGCGATGTGGTATGTTGTGGTGTGGTGACACAAGCTAAATAAACCTACCTGCAAATACAGGTACTGCAAGCTAGTTAGCGAGCTGAGCGCCTCCCACGGCGGCCTGGTGAGTCCATTACTCGACAGATCCAAGCTCTGCAGAGTAAGCAGACTAGAGAAACTATCGCTCGCGAACATGTCGCCCAACATGTTGGATGAGAAGTTGAGCCGCAGTAATGCGTTCATTGACGGCCACGTGTTGCTGCGGATCTCTTTCAGGTTGTTGTGAGCGAAGTTAAGTTCACTGTTAAAGATAAAAAAACTGTTTAACAAAAAACTTGAACCGACTTCAGAGTATACTTAGAAGTAATCAAATCCTGATCTTATGGCAATGGGACCAAACGGGAAGTGTACCCTTCCAAACAAAAAAAGAATTTTCCAAATCGGTTAATAAATGACGGAGTTAGGAGGTAACATACATAAAAAAGAACAATTATGCGTTATTATCATCAGCCTATAATGTCCCACTGCTGAGCACAAGCCTCCTTTCACAAATGAGGGTGAAAGGGACTGGGCGATACTCCACCACGCGTGCCCACTGCGGATCGGTGGAGGTAGGCTAGTGGTCAACCTACTGTTGGAATTTTTCAAGCCGCCTAGAAGGCCTCCAACTAGCTTAACGACTATCACAATTAAGTGATAACCGGGACCAACGGCTTTACGTGCCTTCCGAAGCACGGAAAACGCTCGAATTGAAATACCACTAGGCGGTCACCCATCCAGGTACCGGCCACAACGGTGGTAGCTTAACTTACCCCAAACTAATCGGTATCTGAAACACCTTCTCCAGTTGATTATAGCTCAGGTCCAGTAGCCGACAGCTGGCCAACTTGGCGAGCGCACCCCGCGACACATCGCGCAACTTGTTGTGCGACAGATCTAGCTCCAGTATCGTCGGTATCGTGCCGAATGTCGACGGCTTTACGACTTCCATTGAGTTGTGGCTCAGGTTTAGAAATCTGTTTGGAAAGATGACTTCTAATGGTTCACGTGTGTTTATAAATATAACTAGTATTGCCCCGCGATTTCACACACGTTTCCGGGATTAATAGCCTATATCACACAAAGAATTTTTCGAATCCGACTGGTAGTTCCATAGATTAGACCGTTTAAACAAACAAACAAAATAGCTGTCCCCCGCTTTTTCACCCGAGTTTCCGAGATAGAAAGTAGCCTATTTAGCTTTACGAGTAGTTAAGGCGTGAAAGCGTAACGAACAAACAAACTCACATTCGCATTTATAATATTAAGTGAAGATATTAGTAAGAATTATGCCAGGAATCGAACCGTCACAAAGGTGAAAAATATCAAGTTTTTATGGCAATAATCGATGGGGTCAATAATGAGCCGACATTGATTTATTTATATTTCTTTGTTTTTGTTTTTTTAACTTTATTTTTCTTTTTACCTTCTATACTAATACAGGTAAAATATTTTAAGCTAAGGCATAGTAAAATGACTTACCTTAGA
The DNA here is from genome assembly GCA_947623365.1 of Achlya flavicornis. NCBI lineage: Eukaryota > Metazoa > Arthropoda > Insecta > Lepidoptera > Drepanidae > Achlya > Achlya flavicornis. Next base: position 1,395,093 of record OX392495.1, on the reverse strand, counting down.
GAGAACAAATTCTGGAAGACAGCATTAAATATCTCCGAAAGATTATTATGCGACAAATCCACTGTATGCAATTCATATAATTTGGGAAACGCCATTTTAGGTATATTGGTTATACTATTATGAGAGACATTTAATATCCTTATGCCTGTCATATTTTGTATTGGCACCTGAAATTTAATTATCCGTAGCTTTAATTAATATTGTAACTTACGTATATAGAAATAAGACTCAGATTTCAATATTAAGTTTCAGGGTTTTTTAGGGAGTCCCTCAAGGTTCCATTCTAGGACCGTTTCTTTTTATGATTTATATTATTGACATTGGGTTTGAATCCGATCATCATTCAGTTAGTCCAGTATGCAAACAAGCATACACCCTGTCTGATGGTAAGCGGTTACATGTTAAAAGGTTGACAAGCAGCCAAAAGGGTGGTCACTGTCCCAATAACAAGATCTTACCTGTCCAAAATCGATCAAACTATTATAAGACAGTTTGAACTCATACGCGTAGCTGTTCTCGTCGAAGGCATTCTTACTTATTTGAGTCAGATTATTATGACTTAAGTCCAAAAGAGTCAAGTTATTGCAGTTCTGGAAAGCACCGCCCTCTATGGTCGTCAATTGATTATGGGATATGTTGACTGTGGCCAGATATAAGTCTGTAAATGCTTGGCTTTCGATAATAGTTATGTTGTTTTCGGCTAGATTCACTATCTGAAAAGGAATGAATATTTCCGTAAATATTAAGTTAATTATCGGTTTTTAGGGTTCCGTAGCCAAATGGCAAAAAACGGAACCCTTATGGATTCGTCATGTCTGTCCAGCGTTGCCAGATTTTTTTTCGGGATTTTGTAACCTTTTGAGTAAAAAAAGCGGGATTCTATCGCCGAAAGTGGGACATAGGTACTAAAAAAACAGACCAAGTGCGAGTCGGACTCGCGCACCGAGGGTTCCGTATAATTGATCATGGGAATCGAGTCTCGAAGATTTTTCCCGTTTTTCGTTTAGGTATATCGTAAAATAATCGCTAATTATTCGTATTTTTTTATTTTGTTTTAAATTAAATGGGCTTGCGTTTGGCCACTGACCCGCCCATAAGGGGCGATGACGAAGCCTAAGATGAAACACGCTTACCCAGAAGAAACCTATTCACTCTGGCCTAGAAAGTTCCCAGATTGTAGGCGTCAGGAAACACAGACGCCGGAAGCAAGTTCCACTCCCTTGCTGTCCGCATTATAAATGAGGATGCAAAACGCTGTGTCCGTATTTTCGGTATGTCAACAACGTACGGGTGAAAATTTTCCCGGCGTCTTGTGGTTCGGTGTAAAATTAGGTTGAACAATTCCTGCGCACACTCTCCAAAATATATCCTGTAGAAAACCGATAAGCAAGCAACCTTTCTTCGATGGTCGAGGCTCGTGAGTTTCGCCCTAATTAAAGACTCATCTCCGATGAGTCTCCTGGCTCGGCGGTCTATTGAGTCGAGGGCCTCAAGCTATTATACACATGAAAAATGAAGAATAACAAATTACGTGTTTTCATACATTCCAGTACAGTAGTACCCAACTGATAAGGCGTCGTGAATCTTCGTTCGCACAGAAAAGAAAGCATGGAAGCCCCGAAGATTAACGAAAGAATGCTTAAAACTTACAATCAACCTTAGATCACTACTATAAGGTTCATAATACAGTGCAGCTGTTAGTTCCGTCTCACTCGCAAGTGCCACCCCTCCGCACACATTCGGGACATGCTATTGGCGGCAGCTGCCGACCAATAGCATGTCCCGCGCTTTGAAAATGTATCTTCTGCGCAGGTACATCGGTAAGCCATTGACACCTGCGCACTAGTTAATTTTTCGGTCTGTTTGTCGGAATGAAGGCGGGGGGAGCGGCGAGCTGCACACGATTGGTTCGTCATTCGATGCTTTTCGTCTATTGGATTCTCGCGTGTCATTTGGCTACTGTGATTTGGCCAAAAGTGTACATGCGCGAGCTTGCCCCCACAACTGCCTATCTGTGCTCACCATTCGTGCCTCATACTGTACTCAAATATGACATGCCATTCAAGTATTAATTCGTATGGGGCGTTCTCGACGCTATCTGACTTTGTCTCTCATGTTTGACTTGGTCCCATATAGACATTTGATCCCACCACAAAACATGATCGATTGACATCATAAAAAGTACACACTGGACGTGGAAAGATAGGATAGGTACCTGCAGCACAGCCTTGATAAAGCGTGTTCCCTTCGATTGGTGTAATCCTGCTGATTTCGCTGAGGCGCCGGCTACGATCCACATCCAGATCAAAGATTAGGAGTTAATTTGCACTCACGAACGCGGGTTTATTATTGTTTTAAGTTTCGTTATCCCAATTATTCGAAATTTGGGAACAAAAGGGGTGCGCAAGCGTCGTTTTATATTTTAAATTATTAGCACTCGCGTAATGCGACCATCCATTTCACTGTACTTAGAGCAAGAGGAGGAGGAGGAGGAGTTCGGGGTACGGAAGCGTAAGGATAAGGGTTAGGGATGTGAGTAATGTTTATATTAGTCGATTCTACTAAATGGCGTAAACACACACTATAAAAAAATATACTACTTACCTCAGCATATTTCACTTGTTGAAACATTTGATAATCCACTTTAGTGATCTTGTTCCTGGCTAGGTCAACTGTGCCTATTCTAGTTACGGCCGAGAAAGTCCCTCTACCCACGTCGCTTATCTGATTATCTTGGAGGTATAGTCGTCTGAAAATAGATTAAGTCGAGACCAATGAGTGTCTAGTTACTAAATCTGGCACGTTCACACATTTACACGTCACGCTTGTGTAGGGTCTGTGAATAAGCGCGCGCGTCACGTCGCGCTGCATGCGCAAAATGCATTTGACGGGCCAGCTGGCGCAGTTGGTTAAGATTCCACCTATCGCGCCGCAGGTCGTGGGTTCGATTCCCACACAGGACATGCATTTGTGTGCATGAACATGTATGTATGTCCTGAGTCTGGGTGTAATTATGTATATTAAGTATGCATTTACAAACAAAAAGTTGTATATGTATTATATCAGTTGTCTGGTTTCCATAGTACAAGCTCTGCTTAGTTTGGGATCAGATGACCGTGTGTGAGAAATGTCCCAGGATATTTATTTATAACATGACTACTTTGTCTGTCTCCCTCGCGCGCGGGCTAGCTTATGAGTATGAAGGAGACAGTTATTGTTTTGCTTTTGCTACTGCTCGTAAATATAGAGTGGTCTTTCTTTGCATTCGTCCATTAGAATTGACTGACTGATTAGAAGCAATAATGTAATAAAACATACTGTATCGTGAAATTGCATATGTGTGAGTACTGTGAACGTGCCAGCTTTAGTACTTACCGAACTGTACTACAAGACATCGAACGATTAACCCAAAAAAGCCGATACTGTCGTAAATCGCACTAAACTAATTTTAATTTTATCACATCTCTTTCTCACTTACATTATTGAAAAAGGATAGAACATATTTGAAACTAACAAACTAAACTAACTAACTAAACAAGGGCCGTTTTCATTTGCGGGTAAATAGACGTAGCCAATTTTTATGGCGACTAAATTTATGACGAAAACAAGCAATTGTACTAATTTGACAAGACTTCATTTCTTGCATCCTTTTCTTATGTTCTTTGTTAGAACGAGATATAGTGAGACTAAATTAGTTTAGTTGTAAACAACAGAATCAGCACCAGCTACGTTCATTTTGTTTAAAATCTATTCTGGCAATGCCCTACTACCGACAATGCGCTCTGATCGGCTAAGTCAAGGACACACTAAACCTTTAGACGCAACGTTCAGTCGGTACCTTAAGTACCTACTATCATTTATCAGTGCAAGAACACTGACTAATGCGGAGTTGAATTGCCCGCTATTACTACTCTAAAAGGATATTTCCTCGATGCCACAGTAAATGTTTAATTGAACACAGAATAAGCAATAGAACAAAGTACAGAAAGCGCACTCCCTGTTAAAAAACAAGTTTTCTTAGCTTACAAATGAGTCACTTTTACGAGAGGTAGAGCATAGCGTTTATTCGCTCAAGGAGCAACTCGACCTCCACCTTACAGAATACCGCAGATAAATAACTTTATGTTGTGTTCCTGCGCGTGAGTAAGTGACCTTCCCTCTGCGATGAGGTCTGCTCATCGAAGAGGGAAGGGTTGGTAACAAGAGAGTAACCACTTCCACTTAATGACTTCGGTAACCACTTACCAAATTCATATGCCAAAACAATATTTTTACCCTGTTTTATACTGGGTGGAGATTTCGAGATGGCATATTTTCGAAACCTATGTTGGGTTAGTCATGCTGAACAACTTTTACTATGGGACCAATAGTGAACTCTCAATTTTTTTTTAACTTTTCTTACAAAATGTCAACCTTGCTCTCTCTGAAATCTCCACCTGTTATAAACTTAATTGTAATTATCACAAATCATTTAAAACTTGACTCACCTCAAAAACCTCATGCCTCTAAAACTGTTGGTATCCAGTTTCTTTATCTTATTGTTGTCTAAATGTACTACTTTGATTACTGTGTTCCTTGCGAACATACCTCTGAAAAAAAAAAACATTTTAACATGCTTATATTGTAATCCTAATACTAACTAAACTAAACTAGATCTAAAAATAATACTCTTATTTTGTTATTTGTAAAGTTAATTTATTTCGTATAGAATTTTAACTTAAAAAAAAAAAAAAGTAGGGAACTAATAAACTAACTACTAGTACAGTAATACCCAACTAATATGGCTAACCGATGTACCTGCGCAGAAGATACATTTCAAAGCGCGGGAAATGCTATTGGGCTGCAGCTGCCGCCATGTGTGCGGAGGGGCGTCATTTGCGAGTGAGACGGACGGAACTAACAGCTGCAGTGTATTATGAACCTTATAGTAGTCATCTAAGGTTGATTGTAAGTTTTAAGCTTTCTTTCATAAATCTTCGGGCCATACTTTTTTTTTTTTTTTTTATACAACTAAGTCGGCAAACAAGCATACGGCCCGCCTGATGGTAAGCGGTCACCGCAGCCATATGGACGCTTGCAACACACGAAGCATCGCTCTCGTGTTACCGACCTATCCCCCCTCCCCTATGAGCTCTGGCGACCTTACTCACGCGCAGGAACACAACTTTACACAACATAAAGTAATTTGGCTGCGGTATTCTGTAAGGTGAAGGTACTTCCCCAGTCGAGCTGCTCTTTGAGAGAATAAACGCTATGCTCTACCTCTCTTAAAACTACAACATAAATACTTTCTTTTCTGTGCGAACGAAGATTCACGACACGCCTTATCAGTTGGGTACTGTACAAATAAGTAACAAGTACTAGTAGTACTAGTTTAGAATATTATAGTAGTTAGTATTAATAGTTATTAGTAGTTTTGTATTAAGGTTTGCTTCTTTATTTTTAATTTTAATTTTTGGATTTTGGCCATCTCATACGACCAAAACATAATAGAAGGAAAGATAGAGGAATAAAGGGAGGAGGATAGAGGAAAGGCGAGGAAGGGGAAGTCCAAGAATAAGTTATACAGGGTTATTTTGCAACGTCTAGCAAATTTAACTGCCAACGCCGCACGAGCTAAATGTATGAAAAGTTCTTTTTTTTTTTTTCAAAATTTCAGTGGTGGTCCCATACTAAAAGTTGGCCATAATGATGAGTACATTAACCCCTGAGAATTTGGCAAAATAACAGTGTATAGTTGTGGTTGGATCACGTGAAGGCATTTTTTTTTTATCTGAATTTCAAAATTGACCTCGGTTCGTATATGGAGGTGCAAAATGTTGCTAAGGAAAGAACAGAAGGTTTGTTATTTTTTTCTTTCGTTAAGCTATGAGCCGCGAACTACTTAAAATCCGGCCACGTGCGAGTCACACTCGGAACACGGAGGGTTCCATAGTACAATATCAAATCAACTTTGCTCTGAAAAAAATTATGCCAAAGGGCACAAAGACGTTTCTTGTATGGGCGCTTAAATTTTATTTAATTAAAAACGGAATTTTCAGCTGTCTACCTATCACGGTTAATGAGATACAGCCCACTAACAGATAGCGGAGAGTTGACGGGCCAGTTGGCGCAGTTGGTTAAGACTCTGGTAAAGATTCTACCTATTGCGCCGCCGGTCGTGGGTTCGATTCCCGCACAGGACATGCATTTGTGTGCATGAACATGTATGTATGTCCTGAGTCTGGGTGTAATTATGTATATTAAGTATGTATTTACAAACAAAAAAGTAGTATATGTATTATATCAGTTATCTGGTTTCCATAGTACAAGCTCTGCTTAGTTTGGGATCAGATGATCGTGTGTGAGGAATGTCACAGGATATTTATTTATTTATTAGTAATAGAATCCTAAAAAGCTACTCACCTTGGTATTTCTGGTATTTGATTGTGACTTGCATTACACCAGCCTAGTTTGGTTAAATCACCAATATGACTGCCGTCCAATTTTGTCAGATTATTGTAACTGGAAGAAATAAAAGTATTACAATTATTATCGGGTTTCTATGTTGCCTTCATAAATTAATGAGATGGATTCACTTGAGTTCCGTACAATAATAATTACCAACATAGCTTTGTGTATTTGTAACTCCACATGTATACAATTATAAGTAGGCAAAACAAAACTGTCTTACGAAAAACTTAAACCGACTTCAAAGTACACTAAGAAGTAATCAAATCCTGATCTGATGACAATGGGACCAAACGGGAAGTGCACCCTTCCAAACAAAAAAGAATTCACCAAATCGGTTAATAAATGACGCAGTTATGAGGTAACAAACATAAAAATAAAAATACAACCGAATTAAGAACCTCCTCCTTTTTTGAAGTCGGTTAGAAATATTCTAAAACGTGCTTGTTTTCCGGATTTCATAGATGTGTGTTTGGGAGGTTGATTCTTAAAAGGTCGTTGACGTAGATCTGGAATAGTGTGGGCTTCAATATGCTTCCTTGTGGGACGCCGTATGTCACAAATTAATCACTTATGGCATGACTAGGGTTTCGTTCCCGGGTCCCGGGAATCGGGAATTCCCGGGAAATACGTCGTTCCCGAAGTCGGGTTTTTTTTTGCTATTTCCCGGGAATTCCCGGGAATTTCTTTATGAGATTGAATGCTCTAAAGCACTGCAAATATTGGTCAAAATTAACGAAAAACCTTTGAAACACAAGGATGTTGCATACGATATTAAAACAAATGTCGATATCCACCGAAATTGAACGAACTGAACTACTGAAATCGCTGAAAGGAACTGTAGGAAGTGTGTATTAGTGGAGATAATGTTTTTTTCTTAGAAAAATTTAAAGTTCTCCGAAAATACTCATAAAAAACATGTTTGTTTGTAACATGTTTGTAACCTATTAAAAGTCAAGTAAAATACGTAATTTTATTTAATTACCTATTTGTGTCTCACTCACAAACATAAGTAGAAAATTATAAATAATCATATTAAACTATATATAGGTCATATATAGTTACTATGGGTAGTTTATAAACTGCCGATTTTAGAGAAAATCACTGAATGCGCGTAATTTTGAAGAAAATGAAAGTTACATTAATATTTTTTTTAATATATATTTTTTGAGATAAAGCTTATCAGCGTTTTTGTATTGAAAAATTTAAATATTGCCGAAAATGCATATTTTTTTAAATAATAAGTATTATTATGTTTACCGACCAAAAGTCAAGCCTAAGGATGTCCGCTGCTGAACAAAGACCTCACCCATTAACTTCCACTTCGAACGATTTTGGGCCATTTGCATCCAGCGGCGCCCAGCGACTTTGCAGGTCGTCGATCCGTCTGGTGGGAGGTCGTCCCTAACGGCCTTCCTGTACGTGGTCGCCACTCGCGTCGTCTTCAAGCGATGTGGCCTGCCCATTGCTATCACATCAGCTTACTATCACTAAGAGCTATATCGGTCATTTTTGTTCTCCTACGAATGACGTCGTTTCCCTGTCTCGTAGAGAAATTCCGAGCATAGTTCGTTCCTTGTGAATTAGTAAAAAATTTTTTCAATACATGCGTAATTTGACATTTATTGCACCGTGTTTAGTATCATAGCATATGACGCACTAGTGTTTTTTAATTTACATTACCGTACAGTTTTATGATAGGTATAATCCCGATTATGTTAAGTTTGTAACTCAACGCTATTGATATGTGCGTAGACGAAGCATTATTAATTTAAACGGTTAAAACAGTATTGCTGTCAAAAAAAGAACTCGCGCGCCATATTTGTTGATGTTCTCATTGACTATTATCCAAAAATCTAGTGAAAAAAATACAAGTTTGTATTTTTCCTCACAAGTGTGTTGAAAAATGTGTACACTCTCGGGTTACTTTGCTTAATAGGTACCGTCTCGTGTGATTACCATTTTTGCACACGTCTCATAATGTACTATTATTTACTTCTGAGACAAATAAATACGTCGTATGACACGCGTGTGCATTGATCATTACACTCTCGGGTTACTTTGCTTAATAGGTACCGTCTCGTGTGATTACCATTTTTGCACGTCTCATAATGTACTATTATTTACTTCTGAGACAAATAAACTGCAAAATTAATTATATTACGTGGTTTACTTGACTTTATATACGTTAAAATAACAAAACTAACAACTTTGAAAATTTCCCGGGAATCGGGAATTCCCGGGAAGTCATTTTTTTCATTCCCGGGTCCCGGGAATGGAAAAAGGTCGGGAAAAACGAAACCCTAGGCATGACCATATAGAGACGATATAGTAAATAGTATGCAGACTTGGGATTTCGCTACACTAAGCAGATCTCCGAAACGTGGAAAAGATCACAATCCTTATGCACACTTGCGAGAGAAAAAGTGACGCATCAACAAATGACGTGAGCCAATTTTTTTGTCGAGTAATCCATAGCGTCCCGAGTAATTGTAGCTTCACATTTTAATTAAAATAATTACGATCGTGCAAATAAAAGTGTTATAGATATTGGTGGTAGATAGATATAGAATACAGCATGGGGTTCTTCAAAAAGGGCGTGAAGAGGTTTCTTCAGGGTCGGCAACGCGCGAGTGATACCCCTGGTGTTGCAAGGCTACGGTAACTGCATACCATGGGCCGTATGCTTGTTTGCCACCTTGGTGGTATAAAAAATAATTTACCTTAAATCGAGTACTTCAGTGTCTCGGAGTCCCTTGAACTGGCTTCTCTTGAGAGTTACCAGCCTGTTGCCATGGAGGTCTAGGGTTTTCAGTTTCTTTAGGGTCTGGAATATACATATTTATTACTATGTATGTATTTCACCGCAATCTGGCCATGGTAAGTGATGATGTGGCCGAAGGTGGTGCACACACAAAGCCTAGAAGGAACTGGCTCTCAAGTGCAGCTGTCGGAACACACCGGTGCTTGGCGACATTTCTAGTTGAGGGTGGGCAGGTGGGTACTACAAAGTACCCTATCTCCGTGCTATAATTTCCTCACGATGATTTCTTCACCGACAGCTCAAGCTCATTGTAGGATTCAAACCCGGGACCTTCGTCTCGTCCAACGTCACTACGAAGGAGCTACCATCGCACAATATTTCACCTATTTTTGCTATGAACAGTTCTGTTTGACCAAAATCTCACGCAGGCCAGTGATAATATTTCTAAAAAAGCGAACATCTTGGATTTTATAAAAAAAATATACCAGAGCACACATAGAGCGGAGAGGAATCGGGACAATACCGTTTCCAGGAATCGGACAATTCCGTTTCCGTGAGAACTTTAACACGTTCACAGTAAACACATGCAATTTCATGATAATTTATTACATTATTGCTTCTAATCTGTCAACCAATTCTAATGGACGAAGCAAACAAAAAACCACTCTATATTAATAAGTAGATGCAAAAGCAAAACAATAACTGTCTCCTTCATACTCATAAGCTTGACCTTGCGCGAGAGAGACAGACAGTGTTCATGTTGCGCATGCAGTGCGACGTGTCGCGCGCGTTTATTCACAGACACTACACAAGCGTGACGTGTACATGTGTTGAAAGTGCCAGATTTAGTTAACCGACCTTGTAGTAATATTCCCAATGGAGGCAACCCTTCCTTTTATTTAGTCAGAGTGCTTACTGACAGGGGTTGACCAATATTATAAATAAATTGTTATCGGAACATTTTAAACCTGAAATAAATCTATATAAATATTATATCCTTACCTGAAATGTGTCTATGGGTATATCAGATAGTAAACCATTGACAAGATGCAACCTCTCCAATTTACCAGCTGCTTCACTACCCGCAAATATATCTTTAGTGAGCTTCGTCATCTCATGTCCGTCTATAGACAATATGCTCAGGTTACTTAGTATCTGAAATAAAATAAAACAGAATTATCTTCCATAAGCCAGCGCCCCGTAGCTAGGACTAGGCAACAGGGGCACACAACAGGGGCTCGCGGCAGGGGTACACAACAGGGGCTTGGGACAGGGGCACACTAACACGAAAGGCGCACACAACAGGGGTTCGCGACAGGGGTACATAACAGGGGCTCGGGACAGGGGCACACAACAGGGGCTCGCGACAGGGGCATTCAACAGGGGCTCGCGACGGGGGTACACAACAGGGGCTTGGGACAGGGGCACACTAACACGAAAGGCGCACACAACAGGGGTTCGCGACAGGGGTACATAACAGGGGCTCGGGACAGGGGCCCACAACAGGGGCTCGCGACAGGGGCATTCAACAGGGACTCGCGACAGGGGGACACAACAGGGGCTTGGGACAGGGGCACACTAACACGAAAGGCGCACACAACAGGGGTACATAACAGGGGCTTGGGACAGGGGTACATAACAGGGGCTCGGGACAGGGGCACACAACAGGGGCTCGCGACAGGGGCATTCAACAGGGGCTCGCGACAGGGGTACACAACAGGGGCTTGGGACAGGGGCACACAATAGGGGCTCGCGACAGGAGCTCGGCCCAGGGGCACACAATAGGGTTGCAAACCACAAGGGGGAGCAACCACCCAAATTATTTATTTATTCTTTACAATCCATATTACATTAAATTAAAGATCGAATTTATTTTATTAGCATCTTGGGGCCGCGTCCTAGCTCCACAACACAACTCACACTGACATAGACACAAACTCACACACACCCCAACTCACCCCCCCACACATCCAAAATACACGCCCATACACAAAATGAATTACAACAAGCATACCTTAAAAGCTTCCTTGGGAAACTCAACAATTTTAGTGTTAACCATATAGAGTTCCTGCAAGGTCCTGTTCACACCAGCGAATGTGTATGGATCTATGGTTTTGATTGGACTGTCTTGTATGTGTATCACCCTGATTATTGATCTGTGGAATAGCGGGCCGAAGAGATGAGCTGAAATTGAAAACAACTTAATTTTAGTATTATTTGGGTGAGTATAAGGATAAGACTGTCACATTCGACAACCACACTTCAAGATCGCAACACAGCTCTTATGATTGACTGGCAATATTCCAAAAAGTCTCTGTGGCAGGGTGGATGGACATGAGAGTAGCATGAGAGTGATAATACAATTCAAATTCAAAAAGCATTTATTCAATTTAGGCCCTGATAAGGCACTTATGAACGTTAACAAATGACTCTACATTGGTTCCAAAAACAACTTGAACTGACAAGACTCCGGCAAGAAACTCAGCAAGTCCATTTTTTTTTAATGTGTACTTATAAGTATTACAATTTACATGATATACCTATATAACAATAGCCTGTGAAGATGACAATTCATTCAAATGCATTCTTGTCATCTACAAAATCAGAAACTTTATAGTACCCTTTCTTGCATAACTTCTGTTTTACTATCTTTTTGAATCTATGTATAGGTAGCTCTTGGATTTCTTTGGGTACTTTATTATAGAAACATATACATTGCCCCTTGAAAGAGTTAAGAACTTTGCTAAACGAGATATTATGTGGGTCCCATTTCTTTCCTTTTGAGGTACAATACGCTTAGTTATCTAGATAGCTTTCGCTTTTGTATTGTGTAACTTGGATTTATAACTCAATCACTTGTCCTGTATGTACAAATAATAATATTTTTTGATTATTTGACAATTTACGCTTACTTTGTTGCCTCAAAGGCCAGAAAGAATAATAAAAAATGTATTCAAAAACAAACTTACAAATTTTACACTCCTTCAATAACAATTTTTCGACTGGCAACTCTAATCCAGCTAAGTTTCCAATACCAACACTCAGAACTGCCAACCCTGTGTTCTCACATGTTATGTGCAACCCTGCATCTGTCCCTTTCACACACAGGCAAGGGTACATAAGCTGTCTCGCAGACTCATTTGGACAAGGGTATGCTGGCCCAGGTGGTATGTATTCTGTATTCAGATGTGGAATCAATGTTGCCAGTACTAAAAATATTATTGTGGTAACCATTTTTTCTTTGGGGGGTTTTTGAAATCTGAAATTGTAAAAGATAAAAGTATAGTTTTTATAGTTGAAATTGATACATTGATCTGTAACAAGATATGGTTCTATTTCCAATTAAACACTGTTTTCATTTGCAGTTACCAGAACATAAAAAAGTAACCAGAAAACCGCAATACTGAACGGTAATAGCCCTACTGAACCATTATGGGAATTGAGGGAGCACTGTGCATTATAACTGATTTTTCTTTGTTGCTTGTTCATTTATTTTTAAACAAAAAATATCTACATTTAATATATTAGCAAAACAACAACTTAAGATGGCCCTGGTGGTTTTAATGTTGTGTGTGAGCTTAGCATCCTGAAAGAAGGATATATTTAAGATCCTTAAAGGAGGACTTAGCTACTCTTAATTAAGAGAAATACATCAATTATGTTATATATAGACCTAGAGATGATAAAAAAAATGGATTCATACCGCAAGGACTTCATAGTATTTCATCATAATCTAAAGAGTTTATTAAATTAATGTAAAGAGCAAATTCAAGGCTATATACAACATAAAAAGCATAATTATTTATATTTACTATAAGTATAACTTCTCTAGGTCACACAAACCTGTTATTACATTTGCGCGACAACTTTAAAACAACATAAACTTAACAAAGCATTGTCTTTATCGATTACGACAAATGAGTAATGAACAAGTTATTGGAATTTCCTTGAAGTTAGTATGATTGTTGCAAAAACTTTTTTAAAGTTACGACTGGGTACGACACAACTTTCACCAGAAAATAAACATAGTCAAACTAATTACCTTCAATAATTCACTTGATTATCGTAGATTACAGCAAATTCTAAAGGTTATGTGAAGTTTTCGATGGATTTATTGTAATAATTGCGATATAAAACACGCATTATTATTTCTTTTTAAAACTGCGTAACCTGCCCCACCATGGTTCAACACGGAACTAACCATAAACAAAAATTTCTTGACTTTTGAAACCAAGTGCTACCATTTCAAAAAAAACTACGACTCAATACCACCTAAAAACATAAACAATGATGTATTGTTGCAAACGTCACTCAAATTCGACATTTCGGTAGAATTTTATATTATGAATTTATAATTTTGATTAAATTTGTAGATTAAATTTTAAATTGTCTATAAATTTATTGATCAGAAATAACACTTAAGACGATAAATTAACTTAGGTATGGCACCTAAAAGGAACAAGTTTAAGCCGAAAAAGGTGTCTGAAAGATTTCGATGCGATCAGGTCGATGGCGAACAGTTTCATGCACCAGCTGAGGAAGTGTTCAGATATAATTGGTGGGAGGTGTTCTGCTTCCCCTATATATTATGTGCCCGATTCTGGGATTGCTTTATTACCCTATGTTCTGGCACAAACCAATGCTTAGTCTACTGGATGATGATACAATGGGTTGTTTGCAAAATAACAAGATTGACTACGCCAGACCCAATAATATTTCCATATTACTTCTACCTGTTTTGTCAAGTTATATTACTTACGACGTTTTTCATCCTTCTTTGGAATTGGGTTGGCAGAAGACTTATGACTGGTTATATAAAGTCCTTCTACAAAGCCATGACGGACGACCTAGATTCCTTAATAACTCCCAGTCCGGTAAATAAAAGTAGATTAGCTTTCAGAAGATACTGCTTTAGAAAAGGGGATATATTTGATACGTCCATCGATAACAGTGCTGTATCATACATAAATAATCCTACAAGTATTGTGGCTGTTATTTTAGACCTTTTCATCGCTGACTTTCTTAATTAATAAAACTGTTTGTGATCATAAAGAATGTATATTTTAATTGTTTGAGTTGCAGAATAAATGAATATGAATATGAATATAGTATGTATAGAGGTAATAGGTATATATATAAATAACATCGAACAATGAAGGATGTGAAGAGATTTCTGCAGGGCTGGCAACGCGTGAGTGATACCGCTGGTGTTGCAAGTTTCCAAAGGCTACGGGAACCGATTACCATCAGGCGGACAGTACGCTTGTTTGCAAGCTTAGTGGTGTATAAAACAAAACTCAAAGAAGCGCAATAACGTTCATTTTCTTAAAATCTATCCCGCCAATTCCCCACCATCGATAATGCGCTCTGACAACTAAGTCAAGGACACACCAATCATTTAGATGCAGTGATTGGGCCTTGTTGTTTAAATTCAGTGCAAAATCACTGAGAAGTTGCGGAATTGGAATGCTTTTTGTTAATTTTATTTATTAACAACATATATTATGTATAATCATTAATTATAAATATGACCCATTTCTCGGCTAATCTTTACATTAAGTGACGACGAGT